>CM055118.1:626956889-628324389 GCA_029206835.1 Rana muscosa
GCCTAAGGCTCTAGGTAGATCAGCTAGGGCAAAGCCTGCTGATCTGTCAAGTCCCTCAAGACCTGTTTCAACTGATCCTTCACTGCTTAGCAGACCCCAATAGCTGCTACTGCTGGTTGTATCACCAAGCAGATTTTCATAAGAACTCCAATCTTTTATCTATTGGGTTCTTGAACATTTGGACATTATCCACTGGACATGTCAGTGATTTATACATACAAGAGATGGCTGCGTCCACTGTAGGGACCTTCCATTTTTTTTTTTTTTTTGATGAACTTATCCTCCATGGGATAGACCACCGGAAATCTCTTGGGGGAATAAATATTTTCTCAGGACGTTCCCAATCCTGGTAAATGAGCCCTTTCAGTAAAGGGTGAAGTGGAAAAGAACAAACAGTCTGGGGGCTTCCAGCGACCCCAACGAGGATACAGTAGTGGTTGATGGTTCCGCAAGGTGCATTTTTAAATGCTGATCGGACCATGTTAGTCAGAGACTGAACCCATAATCTTTCAGCTTGAGATGCTGAGAAAAGGTTCCCCCACTGTTGATTCCTCTATAACAGAATCAACCTCATCCTGATCCCCTTCAGGCAGGTCGATCCCTGTATGGGACTGTTGCTCTGCTAACAGGCACTCTGAAGGAGGAGACGGAGATCGGGCGTGCTTTCCCTGACAGGGAGGCAGCCTCTCTAATCCTCCCAGAGCTGAGGAAAAAACCTCCTCTGTTACATACACAGGAGCAGGTGAACTGAGGACAGCCACAGTACCAAGTACCCCTGCGGGGTCTCTACGGTCACTTACCTCTGAACTTCAGGGGAGACTGGTGCAGCAGAAGTATGCCCAAGATCCTCCGAGCCCGATGAGACCCCCTTCGCTTCCTGGAAGATTCAGTTCCGGAGCTTCTGGACGGCATATTCCTAAGCCTAAAGCTGAGGTATTCCAGCCGTAATACACCACTTTTACTGAGAATAGTCTAGCACAATTGCTGCTATATCACAGTTGGTGTCTACTAATGTGCCTTTCTAGGGGATGCCTGTATCAACCGCTTGCTGTATGCCTTTAAATGTTGCCAGCTCTGTCTCTGTACTTCATAGCCAGCTCACTACAATATTGTGTTTTTTTTAAACTGCTGGGACGCCCGCACATGCGCAGAAGCGCTGCGGCGCGCACAGAGCGTCATCCCCCAGGCTCCGCCCCCTTTCCCGGCTCACCTCTATATATAGAGGCGCGTGCACGCGCGCGGCCACGTGCGCCTTCGGCGCTAATTTCAAAATATGGTAACAAGGGACAGGAGCCAGGGCCCCTCTTTGCCGCAGGCCGGGGGATGGACGAGCACTGCAACATGGCAGAGGAAGCAGTTTCCTATAAGAGAACTCACCATCTGCCTGGACTTTGCTCTGCTGAGAAGAAGCTAGTCCACATGACAAGAAAACATTCCACAGCGGCCTCTAGTGGACAAACACAGGTACCGCAGTCTAATATATTAAATATATATAAAAAAATTTTTTTTTTTTTTTTTTTCTTGACCACCATTAAAAATTATTACATTTTTTTAGTAGTTACAGGCATGCACAGAATTTTGCGGGAATACCATTAGGTAACAGACAGAAAGACAAATTAGGCTTGGGGGTCCCCCAATAGAACCAAGTTCCTGGGGGCCCCCACTTACCTGTTCCCCGCCGCAGGACTTTGTTTGGTCCACAAAAGCCCAAACTTCACCTATCACGGCAGGCATTGTAATCAAACCTTCAGGGACCGGGTTCCCAAGGATTCCACTCCCCTGGACCTGTATAGCACCCTGCACAGAAAACATCTTGGTCGTGGGTATGACCAGAGCTCTGGATCCCAGGGTCCAGCTCTCCTAAGAGAAGCATTACAGGCAAAACCTTGCTCTTCTCTGCAAGGCCCGGGTACCGACCGTTTAGCTATGAAGCTTTTTTGGTCGGATCCGGAATAGCTTACTGAGGCCCAAAAGAACCTGTACGCAAGCTCAGTGAAAAACACATGTTTCTTCTTGGCCAACACCTTAGACACTGGCAAAAAACTGAGGTGCTCCCGGATGGGAGGGGCTTATATAGGGGAGGGTACTTCCGGTTTTGGAAGTTGCCAGTGCCAGCACCTGACGGTATCTATATAACCCATTAGTAATGACTATGTCGCTCTGTGTCCCGTGATGTACGAGAAAGAAAGATCCACTACCTCCATACAAAATGTAACTATATATGGACAGGTCCAGAAGATGTGTGTGAAATCCCCTCGAGCTGCTCCGCACCTCCAGCATTTAGAGGAACAAGCAGGATTTATCTTTTGAAGTCTATATGGCGTGATATATGCTCTGTGTATGAGTTTAAATTGGATAACACGTTCCCTCAAGGAGACCAGAGATCTCAAAGGGAAATCCCACACACAGCTACAGTACTCCAAACTCAAATCTGGTATATCTCGAATCCACCTAGCTCGAAGACTCTCTAATGGCAGGATAGAAGTTAAATTAAGATGAGAATAGAGTCTTGAGGTAGGCTTATCCAGACACTCAGACCTAAGTACTAACTCCAAAGTAGATTGTATCATCGTTAAGCTATCTCGTGGAAACTGTGCATGAAAAGTATGTGAAAGCTGGTAGTATCTAAATAGATAAGAGCTTGGAAGAGTAAAAATTGAGGTTAATGTAGAGAAGGTAGATAGCCTCTGATCAGTAACCACTTGAGCAAGTAATTTAATATTGTATTTGGCCCATGCTATAGGGTCTGGTGTTTTAAAGAATTGAGCGAGGGCAGGGTTTAGCCATAGAGGGGCATTTGGAGAGATCGCTCCCTTTGGATAACCCTCACATCTTAGGCCGGCCTCCCAAGCTCGAATAGTATTAAGCATAGGAATAGTCACCTGATGAAGTACCCTACGGCCCCTAAATAACAGTACCTTGAGAGCTTCTACGGAACCTACTACTGCTGCTTCCAGCCGGGTACAAGGGTTGTATAAATCTAGATTTAACCACCATGCGGCTATAACCAACTGAGTGGCTAAAAAATATTTATATAAGTCTGGAAAAGCTAATACTCCCTCTTCACAAGGGTGCATTAAGGTACTTAATTTATACCTAGGGGTTTTTTTCCCCCATAGAAAAGATGAAAACAACCGATTTAGTCTTTTGAAAAAAGATACAGGGAGCCATTGAGGAGAATAGGAATGTGTCTTCCCCTTCCCCCTTAGTGTCCTGCACTCGCTGTGTGATCTCTGCTGCTTCACATCCCCCGCCCACTCCCATCAGCAGTGCCGTGTGCTGGGAGAATCAGGAGGCAGAGCACACTGCAGGAAGGTCTGTTGGTTCTTTTTAAATGATTGGATTATACCAGCCACCAGTGGAGGAAACAGTACAACGAGAGGCAGAGGGAATATAATGACTCCGGAGTCGTGACACCCCCAGGATCAGTACCAATACCCCGCAGAGGGTGATATCTGCAGGCTCTTCTGACCTTGCCACAGTGGAGGTCCACCTTTTGTGGTAAGGTACCCATCTTGATTCCCTACACACCGTGGTGGATGCAGTTCTTCTATGCTTTCTGTGGATTCATCTTGGGCTTTATCTTTTTCCAAACATCTCCTCACAACCCCGTTTTTTCATCTGAAGCAACTGTTTGTCGCATTGGAACTGTTTGCTATATTGGACCTCATTTGAACTATCAAGGAATAGACTATTCCCTCTTCTGTCTTTTCAATATTTAGAGCACTATTGCAGTAATACTTGACAACAGTATTGTGCCTTATATGTTTCATTTTAATATCACATATTAAGTTGATCACTATTTTAGTATTCTGAGTAGGGGTTGAGTCCCTGTTTTGCTTATTTCTTTTTTGGTGTTTATATACATATTAATTTATTCACCTTCACTCATATATATTTTTCACTTTTTTAGAGGAACTTTCATCAGTGTTTTACTCTTTTCACATGTCTGTGCACGACATTTTCTAATTCCTATTTACTTGATATGGTTTCACATATTTTTTATGTCGCAGCCTAGCTGCTAATAAGCACGATATTTTCATCTGTTCACATTAGCGCAGTATTACCTTTTATTATTGATCATTGAGGAGAATGTCTAAATAAGTACATGAATTTAGGTATAATTTTCATTTTTAAAAGATTAATGCGTCCCAATAGAGACAATGGTAGAGACTTCCATACTTTTAACTTAGACTCAGTATCTCCCAAAATTGGAGTCAAATTCAGAGACATAAATTCAGAAGACCGACGTGAAATTACCACTCCTAAATACTTAAAATTATCTACCCACTGTAGTGGAGTTTCCTTCATAGCCGTACTACGAGCCTCCATATCTATTGGGAACAACAATGACTTAGTCCAGTTTACCTTCAGCCCTGTAACCGTTGAAAAATAATCCAATATATCTAAAGCTCCTTGTAACGAGGGGCCAGCATCATTTAAGAAGCACCCCAAGTTTAGGAGGGAATTTTAAGGAAAAAAACTTTTAGGAGGGAAGTTTAAGGAAAAAAAAAACGTACATTTAAATTCCCATCAATGCAGCCTTATCAGTGTCATTTGCAGCCTTGTCAGTGCAGCCTTGCCCCAGTGTCCATTGCAGCCTTGTCAGTGCAGCCTTGCCCCAGTGTCCATTGCAGCCTTGTCAGTGCAGCCTTGCCCCAGTGTCCATTGCAGCCTTGTCAGTGCAGCCTTGCCCCAGTGCAGCCTTGCCCCCAGTGTCCATTGCAGCCTTGGATTGAATTTAAATTTGCCGCTGCCGAGATCGCCGCCGAGACTGGGCGGAGTGGAGCAAACGCCGCCGAGATCGCAGGGACTGGGCGGAGCCAAGATACACATAGCCGAGTGTACTCGGCTCTTCTCGCCTCCGCTCACAGTCACGCCCAGTCCCGCCCTATGATGGACATAACACAGGTCCAATGGTGGGACTGGGCGTGACTGTGAGCGAAGCCAAGAAGAGCCGAGTACACTCGGCTATGTGCATCTCGGCGGCGATCGCTCCGCTCCGCTCACAATCAGCAGAGATCGACGGGGATCGGCGTATAACACGCACCCACGATTTCCCCCTGATTTTAAGGTGTTATACACCGATAAATACGTTAATTATCTGGAGACAAAACCTTAAGAACACACGTACACAATTTATGCTCTAAGAAAATGGCTGTATTCGATTTTGTGCTCTTGCATTTTATATTAAATTTTAGTCAGACAAAATATGGTTAATAAGGGCATGCACAGTAAATAATTTTTTTTCATAAGACAGTGAGAACAAGCAATCTTTGTCCTTTGTTCTGAGAGAAACAAACATATAGATAACAGAATGCATGAGAACAGTCCTGTACTAGAAACAATGTGATACATTACTTGTGAGAAACCAAAGGAATATTCTTCTACATGCTGATGTGAAATGAAAGCTGTGAAACTAAAGAAATATTCTAACTACAAATGATTAAAATGGCTGACAGAATACAAAATGGATGCTTAGCATAACCTTTCACCCTCCTTTTCCACTTCTTGAATAGAGTTTGAACACTGCTGATTGGCATTCTCAATTCCTTGGATATCTTTTTATATCCCTTTCCTGTTTTATACAGTTCAACTACCTTTTCCCACAGATCCTTTGACAATTCTTTGGCTTTCCCCATGACTCAGAATGCAGGAATGTCAGTGCAGTACTGGATGAAAGATGCAAGGGTCAGAAACTCATTGACCTTTTATACACACACACTAATTACAAGCAAACAGATCACAGGTGAGGATGGTTACCTTTAACCAACTTGTGTGCATGTTATGTGTGCATGTTATCAGGTCAAAATCACCAGGGTATGTAAACTTTTGATCAGGATAATTTGGGTAGTTTCTGTCGCCATTATGATTTAAAAAGAGTAAACACAGTTGATTGATAATAGATGGCTTTAGCCAAACACTAACCATGAGTGAAAGAAATGTTTTTGTGTTATCATTCATATTTTCTGAAAAAAAGCCAAGAAATCATAAATTCTGCCATGGTATGTAAACTTATGAGCACAACTGTATGTTACCTAGAAAATTTCAAGGAACAAGAGGCAAAACCACTGCTACATTGTACATAATGTATAAAATCATGTCTCTTGTCTCAGGAGATGGTGACACCTGTTATTCAGTATGATATTCAACAGAACACTTCAACTGTAAGGCAACATCACATTTTCACATTGAAAAGTGGTGTTCTTATGACATTCAGCACACCATGTTTGCTTTCCCTGTTTAACTCATGTCATGATGGCCTGAATCATGTGATAGTCAATGTTACGCTTCTGAGAAGGTCTTCCTCTTCAGCCAGGTTCTGGAGGATGACTATGAATCTCCAGATAATGGCATATCACATCGATGAAACTCAAGAAAATCCATTGGCTTCTTATCACGTTTTATGCAGTTGCCAAGCATTTTGAAAGACCAATTCGAAACAGAACAAAAGAGGACTTGAATACCATTTCCTTCCACGGATTGATGCCCGATACTTTCAGGAGCTATGTCTCTACGCCTCCCATGAAATGGTAATACACTTTGATCACGTTTGGCTGCTGAACTTGGATCTTCTTTTTCCGTTTCTGGGAATAACAATTGACAAAACACAGGGGATCAATACCAACACCAGATGAGGCAACAGTGACAAAACTGTTATCATTCCATCTGCAGACAATATTGCCTTTGCCATTGATTCACCATTTGAACGGCCCCTTTATTTTTTTTGGAAAGTGGAAAACAATATATTTTTAGCCCTAGTGGTAGTGGTTTTGCCTAGTGCTCCAAAAATGGAACGTGCAAAATGTCTAACCCATAAATTATACAAAAATAATCATTTTGGTATTTTCTTTTTACAGCACAATAGTAGTAGAGAAGTAAAAAAAAAAAGAGACTATTATAAGATGTAGTGAAGTAAAGTTGTATTTACTTTGGATGGTTCTTCAAAAATGTTTCCAAAAACTTGCATCACTTTTTGACAAGCTCCCAGCACGCCAGTGACTAAATTAAAAATAATTTTGCTTACTATAGGTGATCTTACACAGAAGTCAATCAACAACTGCTGATCTGCTGGAGGGATGTGCTGTGCCTTATAGTCCATTATAGCTATGTGAAGTGTCCATTTGTGAATCGCTTGGAAGTATATTAGGTGAAGAGAAAAAAATCCAAAGAAAAAACAGTACTCTAGGGCAGTGTTTCTCAACTCCAGTCCTCAAGGTGCCCCAACAGGTCATGTTTTCAGGCTTTCCATTATTTTGCACAGGTGATTTGATCAGTTTCACTGCCTTAGTAAATACCACAGCAGTTTCATCTGAGGGAAATGCTGAAAACATGACCTGTTGGGGCGCCTTGAGGACTGGAGTTGAGAAACACTGCTCTAGGGGGAGCATTCATCTTTATAATATTGATTCTGCCTAACCATGTAAAAGTAGGATTATTCCAACTCTCTAGCTCCTGTTTAAAAAAGGACCAGTTTTGTTCTTATAGCAAGGTGAGATTAGATGTAAGGCAGATACCTAAATATTTAAATGAGGTCTCCTGCCAATGGAGAGGATACGCTGACTTAGGGAACTAGTTAGTTCATGCAGAAGTTGCAATGGCAAAATTCAGACATTTGCAAATGTATTTTTAAGTTTCACAGCTCTCCAAAAAAGTTGCAGGTCAGCCATTACATTAGAGGGGGAAAGCAAGGGATCAGTGAAGTAAAAAAGGATATCATCTGCATATGCAGATAGTTTGTGTTCAGAGCCCCCAGGTGGCATTGGTCTACAAATAGAATGTCTATTCTTAAATACATTTTGTGCACCTTCGAATAGCAGTCCTATTGGGGTGTGTATAGGGAACACCAACAGTCCACCAGGCGCATCGAATGGATCGCCTTCTGAAAATGGTAAACAAAGCAAATTTACCCGTGGAAGCATCCAATTTAGGTTTCGGGCTAAGGATAAAGTCACCCTTAAAGGGGTTGTAAAGGTTCGTTTTTTATTTTCTAAATAGGTTCCTTTAAGCTAGTGCATTGTTGGTTCACTTACCTTTTCCTTCGATTTACCTTCTAAATGTGTTTTTTCTTTGTTTTCTTTGTCTGAATTTCTCACTTCCTGTTCCTCCTCAATAAGCTGTTCTGGCTGACTAAACACCGCTCGGATGATGGTGTGAAGTTTACGGAGGAGAAACAGGAAGTGAGAAATTCAGACAAAGAAAAAAAACATTTAGAAGGGAAATCGAAGGAAAAGGTAAGTGAACCAACAATGCACTAGCTTAAAGGAAGCTATTTAGAAAAAAAATACCTTTACAACTCCTTTAAGTACAAGAAAACCCACTTTAAATCCTGTAATTTTATCTAGAACCTGATCTAGGAAAAAAAATATGGTTAAGTGCGCATTTTGTTCATAACAGCATCTTTGGTAGCATATTTGTGGACTTTACAGATCACATCTCATGGCTTATCAGGGTCCTGGAAAGGAGGTGCAGAGCCCTGTGTGTGCAATTAATTTCCATGGTTTCTGAAGCAGTCTGATTTAGTCGGGTTTATCTACTAAAACTGGACGGTGCAAAATCTGGTACATCTCTGCATAGAAACCAATCAGCTTCCAGGTTTTTTTTTTGTCAAAGCTTAATTGAACAAGCTGAAGTTAGAAGCTAATTTGCTACATTGCACAGCTTCACCAGATTTTGCACTCTCCAGTTTTAGAAAATCAACCCCAGTATCTGCTTAAAGATGCCTTGAAGTGTCAAGATTCAGTGCAGTGCCTTGTCTCTGGTGAGAGATGGCGGAATGCTTCTGGCCATGCTGATCCGGCCTATAAAGTTGCTGGGTGCTAAGCCGGGAGAGACAGAGCTGAAGTGGTACTTCTTCTCATTCACATGGCTGGGACACACCCCCCATATTGAAACCTGTTTAATACATCTGGGATTCCATTCAAAATATTAGGCCTAGAAGAAATTTTAAGGGATTTAGAATGAAATTAGTTCACTCAATGCTTTAGCTGCTCTCTGACTTTCTTTAATCTTCACCTTTTAGCTGCAAGCAGTAAATATGTTTTGTATTTTGTTAGTTTTGAATGAAAGTAAGATAAATAGATTAAAACACTGTATATTCACTTAGACTGTCACTTATGCCTCTGTATATTCCATTTGATGGAGTGTTATTGGCAAGTTTATAATTTAGAAGACCAAGAGAACACTACCTTCACTGCTCCACTCCCCCATGAACTGAATGGTATCTCCAGGCTGCATGACAACAATTGAGATAGAAGGAAGGTGTTGTTTTTGTCACTTATTTTGTCTGTGACTTCTCTGCTATCACAATCTTTTTTTCCTAATAATGGCTAAGCATCTGTCTGCAGAACCATGTTGAAAATGTTTATTACCTTGTGAGCAGCTGTGTTGCTTCTATGGCAACAGTGGTATTAATAATATTATACAGGATTTATATGGCGGCAACAGTTTGCACAGTGCTTTACAAAATAACGGGATGCAATACAAATGCATGACACTTTCTCCCACTCCACTTTATTGTTTATAGATCAGAATAAAGATGCACAACGCACTTACGAAAGTGTGGGAGGCTCATTTGCCTTTACTTATGTGTGGGAGCTGGTTTGAATGAAATTTACTAAATGACCAGAAAAATTACCTAGCAGAGTAGCTATTATTTCCAAATATAGACAGAGATACATTTTAAGAAAAGCATCTCCCACCCACAATTGGCTGGTATTAAACATCTTTGTACAGTGCAACATATATAGAATGTTTGTCCAATAGACTCAGCTGATCACAGATCGGGGTAAAGGGCCAATCACAGGCCTTTTACCATGTGATCAGCTGTTAGCCAATGACAGCTGATCACAGGATGTAAACACAAGCCATTTATTGGCTTTTCTTTGAAGAGAGCTGAAAACTGGCTTGTGTTAAAGGAACATCGGCACTTATTATCAGTGTCCAGATTATCAGTGCAGTCCCACCAGTGCCGCCAATCAGTGCCTCCTCATTAGTGCCACCTATCAGTGCCTCCTCATCAGTGACCATCAGTGCAGCCTCATCAGGCCACATCATTGAAGGAAAAAAATTACCTGTTAGTAAAATTTTATAACAAACTATGATTTTTTTTTTTTAAATGTTTAGTCTTTTTTCGTTTGTTTAGCAAAAAATAAAAAAAACAGTGGTGATCAAATAGCATCAAAAGAAAGCTCTATTTGTGGAGAAAAAAATACTAAAAATTTCATTTGGGTACAGTGTTGCATGACTGCGCAATTGTCACTCAAAATGTGACAGCGCTGAAAGCTGAAAATTGGCCTGGGCAGGAAGGGGGTGAAAGTGCCCAGTAGGCAAGTGGTTAAAGTGTATGTCCATTTAAAACTTTGGCCAGGTTTTTACAGCTATCTGGGGCTATGTTCAAGAGATTTACCCTAACTTCTTGTCAATTTCTCTTGCAGCTGAGCATTTAAAGAGCTTCTGTTGGGGAAAAAACTGCTGCATGCACTTGCAGCCTCCAAAACCTTGCCTTTTGATGGCTAAATTTCAGGTCTTTTAGAAAATAAAATCTTTGGTCATGCTTGCTAATTTTTGTCAGCCCTGTTTCTACCTTTAGAACCAATTGGCCAATAAGGCTGCCTATCATTGTGAAGGTCAAATAGGAATGTATGTGTATTAGCAGCAACCTCTGACAATTATACATACAGAAGTGGTAGAGCTTTGCCAATGAAAGGAACGTTGTGAAAGCTTCTGCAGGTATGACCAGTCTCGTTCTTTAAAACTTCTGATAAGAGGGCATCAAATACTATACTTCATGTAAGGCTCCTTTGTACACGGGACATTTTTACAACCTCTCTTGAACGACTTAACTTGACAGATAGTAACCCACATTTAAAAAGTCAGTTTTGCAACGTTTACATGCCACATTTTTTTAAAATGGGAAAAAACGTAAAACGCCTATAAACGAAACGCTGCTAAACGCGGGGTACCATGTTTAGAAGCGTTTGGCGCTTGAAATGCCTCTAAACTCAGCATCTGAACAAATTTTTTTTCTTTCCAAAAAACGTCTCTAAACTCAACTGCCTAGAAACTACTATAAACGACCCTGTGTACATGGACAGATAAGATAACATTGAATGAGTTCAGGGGCAGTTGAAAAAAAGCATCCAACTGCCTCTGAACGTCTGTTTAGCAGCAGCAGTGTACATGGGGCCTAAGGGTTTGTGAATTCAAATGAAGGGAAATGCTTTCTCCTGTCTCCAGCAGCTTGATGACATCACCTCATCTTTGGTAAGGAATGAAAGGTGAAAGTATACTATTGCTGTATATTGTGATGTCAGGAATTTATTCATGCAGGCTTGAAAAGCAAATCATACCAGAACTCTTCTATGATTATTAGATCAAATAAATATCTTTTTGATGTTGTATGATTTTATTGAAAATGAAAAACATTAGCAATATTCCGCCCATCAAAAACAGGACAAAATGCTATAACATATTTCTTCATTTTAATTGTAATGTGGTTTTCTGTTTTGTAGAGGGCATGTAACTGTAAAGAACATCACTCAGTTTTTGGATCATTTACCATAATACCATCAATAAAACATCCAGGGGACAGCTATTGATTTTGTGGAAAAAGATAACAGAATTTAAGTAAGCAAGAACCACAAATATAATAGAAGAGCTAGAAATGGCCATTGAGAAAGGCAATAAAATAACCAGACAGACCATAAAGCCTAGCTTTCCTCATTCCAAAGGTTTTGGAAATGCAGCATTAAGGGAACAAATCCCGCAAAAAAAAAAGCACAAACGTAGCTTGTGTTAAATGAAATATGTAGAGTTATGGAGGCTGACATGGCTGCTCTCCTGACCCAGAACAAGTATGTAAAAAAAAAGAAAGTGAAGCCAGATCTATTGGAGCAAGAGGCAAATAGCAAGCTGAATTCAGGTACAAGCACTGCGTTTAATGAGGCAATAATAATTTTCAGATCTGTACTACTTTGTTTCTCTTTATTTGCCTGGCTTTATTTGGCAATATAAGCATATACATAAACACATGCATTCTAGGTGCATGTATGTGCATATGCGAGGGGATACAGCAGTCCTAACTTTTTTTTTTTAAATCATTTCCTTTTTTAATACTTTAATTTTGTTACTATCGCTGAAAAGCCCCTTAATGTGAGTGCAATAGAGAATGACAGGTACTCTTTATGGATGGACATCAACATACACTAGACCTTATAAACAAGCTCATGGTTGCTATTGTAGTTGTGGCCATGGGATGGTCCCCTTTCTGGACGGCAGGGTAGTGTATGCAAGACATGCACTGGATGTAAACCTGACTACTCCCTTTACGTATGCCTTTGCGATTTTCTGGAAGGTGTACCATTGATGCATAATATGTTTGGGAACTCTATATTGACATAAGCTCAATATAAAGAAAATATGGATGTGTCTAACAGTGGCCTGTCAGTTTTTGAAAGAGAAATTTCCTGTCATGGTCCAGTTTTAATTTTGAGAGGCCCCGGCCTAGACTCAACGCACCGGTTTTTAGAAGAACTGGGCCATTTCCCTCTGTGTGTGGGGCTCCCGTATTCGCCGGTGCAGACTTGAGCCTCGTACACACGGACGGTTTTCCCGGCAGGAAAACTGCCAAGAGAGCGTTTGTCCGGGAAAACCGGCCGTGTGTATGCTCCATCGCAGTTTTCCCGACAGGAAAACTGCCGGGAAAAAAATTAGCGAACATGCTCTCTATTTTCCCATCGGGGTTCCTGGCGTACTTTTTCCAGTCGTGTGTATACTTTTCCGAGGGCAAAAAAAACGCGCAGGCTCAGAATCAAGTATGAGACGGTAAAACTAGCGTTCGTAATGGAGAAAGCACATTCCTCATGCTGCAAATTATTGCATCGTTTAATGCTGCGCTTTCAAATCTTCTTTATAATGCTACAATAATTAACTTGTTTTGCTGCTGATATTCACACAGAGTTCTGACAAACTCTTTTCTTTATTTTTATTACGTTCTGAAAGCACGAAGACTGAAAAGCGCGAATCGTCTCTCACCAAACTTTTGCTAACACGCGATTAGCAAAAGCAACCCAAAGGGTGGCGCCGTTGGAATGGAACTTCCCTTTTATAGTGCTGTCGTACGTGTTGTACGTCACCGTGCTTTGGACCGGCGGGATTTTGTATGACAGTCTGTACGCAAGACAAGCTTGGCAGGAAACCTGTCGGGAAAACCAACGTTTTTTTCCTGCCAGGGAAACCGGTTGTGTGTACAGGGCTTAACTCTTGGGTCTATGCTTGTTGACCGGGTGTCGGTATTGAGTGTGATGATTGCTCTATAACTTCATGTAATAAGCTCCTGAAGAAGCGGTGGTCCTCCCTGTGAAACATGTTGCTGCAATACACAGATGGTATTTGTTAAAGCTGACAATGGTCAATGTCCAGAGTTCACTCCATCTGTGGTTTTCTAGAGCATAATATTTAGGCCACAAGACAATGTGCTTATTTTAAAATGTTTGTACGTTTCAATACAGTTTTTTTTATAAATTTTGTGTATGTTAAGCCTTTTGTACGCTACCATGAAAGTACCGTATAGCCTCTTTTCATTCTTCTCTCTAATTTGATAGGACGTAGGTACCCCATTTAAATGTCGTTAAAACTGGCACTCTTTTCTATGCTATTGTAGCTGTACTGAACAGCAGTTGTATTGAACTTGTTTACATCTTGCTGCCCCACAGTAAGGGCTCATGTACACTGTGGCTTCTACATGCTTTTAAACTCTTATTTTTTCTGCCTTAAAACTCCCCTCCGTGTTAGCCAATGCGTCCATGCACACTATGGCTTTTTCAGGCATATGCTTCTACAGGCAGAAAAAAGACCCCCACCAAATTCGCGTTTTCTGAGAGGAACTAGTGCCCCAAAGAGCTCAAAAATGTTTGTTCCAGCTTTTTGTTTGGTTTATACAGTGGTTAGGAAAATACTATCTAGGAGGGTTTGTGAAAAAAATAAATAAATGCTTATGCTCAAAGGAGCTTAAAGTAGCTCAATAAAAACGTGCACAAGAGCACAAAAAAGCACAAGCTTCTTCCAGTTGGAATAAAAGCTCAAATGCCTGTAAAAGCAGCTTTTTTTGGAGCTGCAGGTGCATGAGCCCTAATAGTCATGGCTGCAACAGTAAAAGGGTTAAATGAGGCTTGTTATAAAGGAAATATGAGGGATGCTGACCTCCTTCAAACAGTACTAGTTCCCAAATATTAATTTAGTAAGTTCTTAATAGTCAGAAATCCTGATCTGCATACATGTTTAGGTCATTGCCCCAGAAAACACTAAAGTCACCAATTTAGCATGATAGCCAGGAACTAGCACATGCATAGGAAGAGGGCAGCAATCACTAGCTACTGTATGTACTTTGTGTTTTATTACCAGCTATGATTGCACCGTTTTCACAATACATAGGTAGCCCTCTGATGAAGTCGACGACGAAACGCATTAGCATGACCACACGGCTATTAGGTCAGTCAATGATTGTGCAGCTCAACCCAGGAATCACCTTTACGAGTCATTCCGAGGAGCAGTTACAGCGTATACACAGTCTAAAGTGTGACCTGATTTTATTTACATGCTTTGAACTTTTTTGTATCTTGTAAGTACAATTGGTTAGGGGGGTTGTTTTGGCAATAAACTTTTGTAACAGTATCACGCTATGAGACCATTCTTTTTGCATGGGAATCATTGCTAATGAGGAGAGGATCCTCATATACAAGCGATTTCTGTTGGAAGAAGGCATTTGTGGTAAAGGCGTAATCCATCCTAGGATCCGCTGATGAGAGGATTCCTATATGAAATTTGTACGAAGTTTAAGGCGTATTTGATTTTGAGATCTGGTGAGTTCAATATCCACAGGGAGTGGTATCCCACGAGATTTGGTGAAGGGACCTATGAAGTATACCTGTGACACCATATCCCACTTAACCTGATGTGAACAATTTAGGACTCGGTGCAATACAACCACCTTTGTTTTGGGACTATTTAAATATTTTTGTGAAGCGCTGCTAATGCTTTTGATTTCTGAGGAAGTAAAAGCATGTATTTTATATAATACATAGGTAGCGTGTAAGCTCCAACAAATGAACATGATAAGCTGCTGTGGGTAACTGTTCTACAATTTCTCCAGGTAGATCAGTTATATTTTGATATTCAGCACTGTGCTACTTTGACAATTGTTCAGTCATGCAAAAAATTGTACACAAATTTCATTTATATAATTTTTTCACACAAATAGAACTTTCCTTTTGTGGCATTTAATCACCACAGTTTTTTTTGTATTTGCTATATGAAAAATACCTAATATGTTTTTAAACAAATTATCTTCCTTCATAAATTTAAGCAAAAATTAAGTCTGCTAAAAGATATAGAGTCTACAAACTATGGTATATATATTTGAAAATTGATCAATGTGCTGACAGACTAATTTCTTGGGGCCCTAAAATAGCAGGACAGTATAAATATCCCCCAAATGGCCCCTTTTTGGAAAGTAGACAGTTCAAGGTAATTTTTTTTTTCATTTTTTGAAAAATTAAGACAATAAATACATATTTGCACTTTTTTTTTTTACATCTGTCACTAGTGCAGTACAGCATCATCATATGACTGGTGTGTCAGTGATCATGGACACGGACTGATGACAGTAAACAAAGTTTGGCTTTAAGTATTATGGGGCATGTAATACGGCTGATCTTACATTTGTAGCTTTTTTCTATGGCATGTCTCTGAGGTGGCTGCTTAGAACAAAATGGCTTCATTATGAAACTGTTAATCTTATCTTGTTTCTTATCTTACATGTACACTGGCATACTGCATAAATAATTCTGATGAAACATACGATTTATATTTGGAGAACCTGTGACAAAGCAAGTTCCTGGAAACTCATCCAGACGGTTATTTTATGAATGACATCCAAAAGTCACAAGAAATAAACATCCTTCAATGATGACTTCTTGATGAACCATAATCACAAGATGATTAACTCTATTGCTTGCTGTAGACCTTAAGCATTGATTGGTCAACTTATATCTTGACACAACCTACCTTAAAGCGGAGGTTCCGCGGCAAAACTTTTTTTTTTTCCTGCATTCAATGGGGTTTCCCAATAATAAAGTACACTTACTTGTTTCGTTTCTGCTAGTATCCGCTGTCCGTTTTCCTCGTAAAGAAGGAGTTATAAAATACGTTTCTCTGTGTTTCCATTTTGCTTGTGGGCATTGTGAAGCCCACAAGCAATCATTTCCTGGAGTAGCGTCGTAAACGAAAAGGTTGCCATCACAACGGGGCCGCGTCATTGAAAGTTCACGCCCCGTTGTGATGGTATGCACAATCTAAATAGAAGCGCCCTTGTCACGTGACTGGCGTCATGCGTCACGTCGTATGTGAAATCTCTCGAGATTTCGCAGCACTGCATACCAAGTCCCTGCAGCCAAGTCCCACGTTGCATTGCGGCGCCGGAGAAAGGCTTGGAAACGCCTACTCCCGCGGGAGGGAATCCCGGAAGTCGCTTTATGAAAAGGCAAATACAAAGTATTTATATATGGGAAAAAAAAATGTTTTGTCCTTTGATGATGTACATATTACAGCGGTTGTGTTACAGTATAGTTGTGAATTTGGGTGAACCTCCGCTTTAACTCTTTCACACGGGTGGACCGTATGTCCGTTTTTTATCCATCCGTTTTCAGATGAAAAACGGACATGCATGTATCCCTATGGGATAGCGGATGAACATCCGCTGAGATCAGTCTCCGCTTTGCTCCGAAATTGATGACGGAGGTAAACCCTATTTTTACAGACGGTCAGTTTTCATCCGATCCCCCCCATAGAGGAAAGCGGAGATCTGACCGGTCCGTGTCTGCACAGTGTGCAGAGACGGACTAGTCATCCGCCGGCTCAGCGGGGACCAACGGAGCGATCCCCACTGAGCAAGCGGATGTCCAAAAACTGATCCTCCCGGGATCTGCACGTGTGAAAGGGGCCTTACACACGTTATTTTGTGTATTTAGTCTGAAGCGTCAAAGATTAACCACTTTAGCCCCGGAAGATTTTACCCCTTAATGACCAGGCCATTTTTTGCGATATGGCACTGCTTCGCTTTAACTGACAATTGTGCGGTCGTGCAATGTCGTACCCAAACAAAACTGATGTCAATTTTTTCATACAAATAGAGCTTTGTTTTGGTGACATTTAATCACCTCTGTGGTTTCTCATTTTTGTGCTATAAACAAAAAAATTGACAATTAAAAAAAAAGCGGGTATTATCCGGTAATTAGGAGTGACTAGGCAGAAAACTTGTAAAAAGTGTTGCATCACACCTTCTACAGTACCGCCCAGGGGGTGGACCCTCTGGGTATATCACCTCAGTCTGCATCTCGCAGATCAGTTCGTCAAAAAGCAGTACAAACTTGAAAGGAGGGGTGGGTGCTGTGTCGGTCCATGGACTCAGAGAAAAGGATTTTATGGTGAGCAAAAAATCCTATTTACTCTTTCGTCCATGGTCCGACACAGCTTCTCTATTGACAAAGTGGGATGTCCCAAAGCAGTGTCAGAGAAAAAACGAGGGGTGGTAACAGCATAAAAATAAACTTCACCCTAAACACAAAACAGCACTCCTCCAACGGAGGAGCTGCAACTCTAAAAGAGACGCTTGCAAAACCTTGCGGCCGAAAGAGGCATCCGAAGATGCACCTACATCAACTTTGTAGAATTTTGTGAAAGTGTGAGCGGACGACCAAGTCGCCGCTTTACATAATTGGGAAACAGACGCTTGATGTCGGAAAGCCCAAGAGGCACCCATTGCCCTGGTCGAATGCGCCGTGCCCGGAAAGGGGGGCGCTTGACCCTTTAAGGCGTAAGCCTGGATTACTATCTGTCGGATTCACCTAGAGATGGTGGCCGACGAGACTGCTTGGCCCTTCTTGGGACCAGCCACCGAAACAAACAGTGAGTCTGACTTCCGGAACAGGGAAGTAGCAGATAAGTATACTCTCAAAGCTCAGACAACGTCCAAAGAATGCAACGCCGACTCCTTAGGATTCGACGGATGAGGACACAAGGATGGAAGTACAATGTCTTCGTTGAGATGAAAAGCCGAAACGACTTTCGGAAGAAAGGAAGGCTGCGGCCGCAGCACCACCTTATCCTTGTGGAAAATCAAATAGGGAGCCTTGCAAGACAAGGCTGCCAGCTCAGAGACTCGTCTGACGTAACAGCCACCAAAAGGACCACTTTCTGAGAAAGTGTCAACAGGGGAATATCTCTAATATTCTCAAACGGTGCCTTCTGAAGCACTGAGAGGACCAGGTAAGTCCCACGGAGGTAGCGGGGGACGGACCGGAGGGGCCACATGTCGAACCCCCTGCACAAATGTACTCATGAGAGAGTGAGTCGCCAGGGGTCGCTGAAAAAAGACAGCCAGGGCAGATATCTGTCCCTTAATCGTACTTAGGGCAAGCCTTTGGTCCACCCAATGCTGTAAAAACAGCAGGATTCTGGAAACCAAATAAGTACGCGGATGCCATTTCATTTCCTCACATGGAGATGTAGGCCTTCCAAGTGCGGTGATAAACCTTCCTAGAGGACGGTTTCCGAGCACCTCTCATAGTAGAGATTACTGAATCCGACAGGCCCCGGTCTCTAAGTACCTGGTTCTCAACAGCCATGCCGTTAAAGCCAGTGACCGTAAAGCAGGACGGAGTATGGGACCTTGCAATAGCAGGTCCTTCCGTAGTGGTAGGCGCCAGGGGACATCTGCTACCAGACGTACTAGATAGGTGTACCAAGGACGCTGAGGCCAATCTGGAGCGATTAGGATCATTGGAATTCCCTCTGTCTCCACTCTGCGGAGCAGAAGAGGAAGAAGCCTTAAGGGAGGGAAGGCATAGATTAGCCGATACTGATCCCACGATGCCACCAACGCGTCCGTTGCGTCTGCCCATGGGTCTCTTGACCGGGCCACAAACCTCAATACCTTCCGATTGAGGCGGGAAGCCAGAAGATCTACGTCTGGTGTGCCCCATCTTTGGCAGAGGAGTTGGAACACCTCCGGGTGTAAGGACCATTCTCCCTGGTCCAGCATCTGACGGCTCAGGTAGTCCGCCTGCCAGTTTTCCACACAGGAATGTACACGGCCCACAGTGCCGGTACGCTCCTCTCTGCCCACTTCAGGATGCGAGCGACCTCCGATGCTGCAGCTGAGCTTCTTGTTCCTCCTTGATGATTGACATATGCCACTGCTGTGGCGTTGTCTGACTGGATCCTGCCTGGACGCCCTTGCAGCCTCTGAGACCATTTGAAGAGGCACAGCCTGATCGCCCGGATTTCCAGGACATTGATCGGCAGGAGGGCTTCCTCTGGGGTCCAGCGACCTTGCGCTGACTGAACACCCCAGACTCCCCCCCAACCTGTAAGGCTGGCGTCCGTTGTGATCACTATTCAGTAAACCGGAAGAAATGACTTCCCGGCCATTAGAGCCAGTGCTGTCAGCCACCATACCAGGGATCTCCTGACTAGGTGGCTCACTCGGATTTGATAATCCAGAGATGATGGACATCTGTTCCATCTGGACAGAACTGTAACCCTCGAGTGTGGTATTGAGCATATGGGACCGCCTTGAAGGAGGCTACCATGAGGCCTAACACTCGCATGCCAAAAATGGAGTGACGACCATTTCCTGGAAGTCAGCTGCCGTACTGCAGCCCGGAGGGTCTGCAACTTCTCCACAGGGAGGAATACCTTTGCCTCTGAGGAATCCAGAATCAACCCCAGGTACACTAGGCGTTGAGTGGGCACCAATACTGACTTTCGCGTGTTTAGTATCCAACCACAGTCTCGAAGAGTCTGACAGGTAATGGACATGCTTACCTCTAATTCTGAGCTTGAAGGGGCCTTCAGTAGAAGGTCGTCCAAGTAGCCCATGATAGCGATACCCCGCTGTCTTAGAAGTGCCAGAATTGGAGCGAGCACCATGGTGAACATCCTGGGTGCTGAGGCAAGGCCAAACGGGAGGGCCACAAACTGGTAGTGGTTCTTCCCGATGGCAAATCGCAGAAACCTCTAGTGTCTGGAGTATATGGGGACATGCAGGTATGCGTCCTTGATGTCCAAGGAGGCCAGAAAGTCCCCCGGATGGAGAGCCGTGACTACAGATCGAACTGACTCCATCCGAAATCTTTGTACCTTAACAAAGCAATTGAGGGTTCTGAGATCCAAGATTGGATGAACCCCATCCTTCTTCGGCACAATGAACAGATTTGAGTAAAAACCCTGACTCCGTTCCTGTTCTGGAACTGGAATAACTACCCTGGGTTCCAGTAGACCCTGGACCGCCCCATACAGGGCCTCCCGACGGGTCGGTAGTAGCTGGAGATTGGAGATGATGAATCTGTCCGGTGGACAAGAGAGAAATTCTATCTTGTAGCCTGAGGAGATTACTTTGCAAACCCACCTGTCGGAGACTAGAGCTGTCCACTGAGTCGCGAATTTGCGAAGACGTCCTTCCACCCGAGAGCTGGTTGGGGGCGGACCTTCATGCGGACGCAGATTTGTCCACAGGCTTGTTGGGTTTGCGGGACCAAGGGCGCTTTTGTCTTTGGGCAGGTGCCTTGTCGGCCTGGGTTTTTTTCCCTGTTGCCCTAGGGGGACGAAAAAAACGCTTGCGTGCAGTAAAGGAGGGCCCTTGCCCTTGGCGTGGCCCCTACCCTTGCTAGTTTGAGGAAGCAAAGTGCTTTTACCTCCTGTGGCATCCTTGATGATGTCATCCATAGAGGCCCCAAAAAGTCTGTCGCCCTTAAAAGGCAGATCCAACAGGGCTTTCTTGGAGGTCTGGTCCGCAGACCAGCCCTTTAGCCAGATCAGGCAGCGTATTGCTACTGCATAAACCAAAGCCTTTGACAGCAGGGGAATAGTATCCATGTCTGACTCGCAGACAAACCTAAGGCCCTGGACCAACTGGTCGGTCAATGTTATCTCATCAGGAGGAGCATCTTGCTCCTTAACCCCTGGAGTAGCAATCTTGCCCATTCAGTAAGTGTCTGAGACACTAGGGCCCCCGCCAATGCCGGGCGTACTGCCGAGCCTACCACTGAGTATAGGTAGCGAGCGCTTCAGCCTTCTTATCCACAGGGTCCTTGAAAACAGGAGCCCCTTCTACTGGAATTGTGGTGGCTCTATTAAGTCTGGACACCGGAGGGTCCACTATAGAGGGAGAGGTCCATTTCTTCAGAAAACTCTCCTCGAAGGGGTACCGTACCGCAAACCTCTTTGGGGCTGTAAAGACCCTCAGTGGGTTATCCCATCCCTTGTATACGAGTTTATCAAAATAAGACACACAAGGGAACACCTTAGCAGTGCGGGCAGGTTTATGAAACCCAAAAGTAGACCGGAGTCTCTGCTGCTTCTGCAGTATTTTCCAACTTTAGCGTATCCCGCACTGCAGTAATAAGGTCAGATACCAAAGCCGTCTCGCGTACTGACCTGGACTTGGAGTCATCCTCACTGTCCGGTCTCGGTCTGCAGTCTCTGATGCGTCAGAATCTGGGCCCTGAGCCGTAGCTGGACCTGGTTCTGCATCAGAATTATCCCCAGAAGCTTGCAGGGGACGGGGGCGTTTACTACCCCCTGTATTCCCGTGTGCTGCTTCCACCCTGGCAGAAAACGCCTCTAGGATTGCCGTCATAGCGTTCATAGACACCTCAGGGGCACCAGCTGCTAAATCTGGTGTTTCAGGGGAGAAGACATCTGGCTCAGATGCCATGCTGACCACGCGCTGACACCCACAGGGCTCCAGGCAAGGTATCAATAGGCCACCCTCCTGTGCTGCAGAGATGCTGGGTCACCCAGAGGACTCACCACCCTTGGATCGGTACCGCTATGCTGCCGTGCTGCGCCTGTGATGCCGTCCCACCGCTGCTGTGTCAGTCTGCTTCTCTTATCTGTGCTTCCTGTGTGAATTTCTCGTGCCAGTGTAATGCACCCTAGAGGCCGGAGACTCTCGCAAAATGGCCGCCAAACGTCTGTATGGAAGATAATGTGGGCTCTAAGAAAATGGCCGCCGAGCCGAAGATAGAGGCCAAAGCAGCCGTAGACCACAAAAAGATGGCCGCCGAACGGCAATATATACATACAGCGTGGATCATTACAAACATGGCCGCCGATCAGTCGATAGAGGCCAGAGGGTGTGGAACTACAAAAAAAATGGTGCCGAAACCACAGGAAGATGGCCGCCGGGCAGTCACTAGAGGCTGAACCCGGCATGGACCACCGCAAAATGGCCGCCGACAGCATGGAGGGGGAAGAAGCACACACACAGGTAAGCAGAAATGACATCTTTTTAAATGTTAGTTACAGCCAGCCCCGCTCCAGTGGAACCCCCTAGGTGACCCCCAGCACCCAGCAGCCTTAGCTAGAAGCCCAGGGAGGAGGGAAGGGCAAGGAGAGAGGGAAGAAAGAGCCACAACCACTTACTTGGTCTCTCCAGAAATGTCCAGCCAAATCACCCAGCCGAGGCAGGGGAGTTTACTTACCTATGCTGCATGTATTATGCTGGAAGACATTCCAAACAGATCATCGTCCGCGCACGGAAGGTGACTGTTGGCCAGGCATGCTGTGATTGGACCCAAGGGGACGATCATATGTATGCCCTGGAGTGCGACGCTCACCGGACAAGCTGCTGCGACTCGGCCGTAAGGTCAGCCGAAGCTGAGCGGTCCGATGCAAGCCTTGGAGCGTAAGCTCACCAGCCAGGCTGCTGCGACTCGGCCGCAAGGTCAGCCGAAGCTGAGCGGTCCAATGCAGTCCCTGGAGCGTAGGCTCACCGGCCACCCGTGGAGCGGTGGGCATGTCGTGGAAAACCCAGCGCGTAGCTAGGTTCGGCACACGCTCGATGGCTGAAACTGAGGAGACTACAAGGATCGAGGATCCAGCCTGTCACCCAGTCGGCAATTGATCGAAGATCGCAGGAAACAAAAAAATGTAGCAAAAAAATATATATCTTTTTCCCCGGACCAATGGGCCCGAAAGGGAGCCATATCCTACTCCTTGCTAGACAGAAAAAAACTGATCTGCGAGATGCAGACTGAGGTGATATACCCAGAGGGTCCGCCCCCTGGGCGGTACTGTAGAAGGTGTGATGCAACACTTTTTACAAGTTTTCTGCCTAGTCACTCCTAATTAACGGATAATACCCACTTTGTCAATAGAGAAGCTGTGTCGGTCCATGGACGAAAGAGTAATATATTTTTTACTTTTTGCTATAATAAATATCCCCCTCCCCCAAAAAATAAATAAAATAAAAATTCTCTTCATCTGTTTAGGCCAATATGTATTCTACATATTTTTGGTAAAAAATAATAATCGCACTAAGCATATATTGATGGGTTTGAGCAAAAGTTATAGCGTCTACAAAATAGTGGATAGATTTATGGCATTTTTTTTTTACTAGTAATGGCGGTGATCTGCAATTTTTTGTGGGACTGCGACACTGTGGCGGACAGATTAGACACTTGAGACTTTTTTGGGACATTTATACAGCGATCAGTGCTATAAAAATGCGTAAATGTCACTGGTAGGGAAGGGGTTAACACTAGGGGGCGATCAAGGGGTTAAATATATTCCCTCATGTGTGTTTCTAACTGTGGGGGATGGGACTGACTGGCGGAGAGGAGACATATCGCTGTTCATAATTACTCCGAAAAGCAGATCCGTCTCTCCTCTGTCAGAATAGGGATTTGTGTATTTACATACACAAATACCCGTTCTGGCTCTCGTGCCTGTGATCACGGGTGGCCGGGGTCCCCCGGCGTGCAGCGGGCACACCTGCTATGGCTCTTAAAGGAGCCGACGTACAGTATGGCGATTCGCGGGAACGAGCCACTTTGCCGACGTATATGTATGTGAGCTGGTCGGCAAGTGGTTAAAGCAGATCAACTGACTCAAACTTACTTGATTCTGTCTGGTCTCTATGTAGCTACATATTACCTTTGAATTTGGTATCACTGACTAACAGGTGTCAGGTATCTGTACCTGAGCTGAAAGATTCCACATTTCAACATACAGTATATAACAAGACTTGGAAATGGGTTAAAGTATATCTAGTTTTGGATAGAGAGAGGAAGGGGTATGACATTCTGTCAAGTTTTTATTACTGTCTGACTCCCTTATTGGGGGGATTCACACACTCTATTTCTACTGGTGACCATTGTGTTTGAGAAAGAAAATGAGGGGAAATCTTCTAATAACACTAGTTCTCAAAGATTTTCACTCATTTCCTGATGCACCATTGGGACAGAAAACAAAGTCAAAATTTGCCCGATGGTACAGAGGAAAAAATCTGACAGGGGGACTTTATCAAAAACTAAAAAGAAAAAAAGGTTTGCTATACATACACTTTGACAGAGAAAGCATTCATCCAGTAATATTTTTTTTTTTTCTAGAAACAATGGAACCAGCGTAAGAGATCATTGAAAACAGAATGTCAATCAGAAAATATATATTTATTAGGAACTCAGGCATAAAATAGAGTTCAGAACTCAGGTACTGATATCAAACTGTCCAGTACAATAGTATATAACAGAGTGGCTGCAAAAATCAAAACAAGAGACATCATCAACAGAGGCAAATTAACAGATTTTCATTATCTAAAAGCAAAAATGTTATAGTGTGTTGAATAGGAAGTGGGGAAACTCTCGGGTAAGGTGTTTACAGAAAACATGAATATCTGTGTATAATAAATGCATGCACAGAACATTAGTTTGGAAATCTAAGGACTTTGTTGTAAGGATGGAAGTGTGCTCCAATAAGAATCCAGTGGCATCTTGAATTAATGATTGTTTTTAATGTCATTTCTGTCTTCATCTGTGATCATCTTTGTGGCCTCACGTTAAAAGTAGTTCAGATGCTCTTCTCCCTGTAACTGCACAGTGAGTTGACATGAAGGACACAGGGATCCTAACCGCCTCTTCCAAGCATGCTCTAAATAAAAAAGAAAAATGTCACTTTATGCAGAAACCATGTAATCATTCCAATGTAACACCACAAATCTGATTTCGTGGCTTTACTGGTAAAGATTTTTATCAGATTTTATTACCTTTTGTACCACCACCCCCTCCCTTTAGAATGCAAGCTCTACGAGCAGGGCCCTCCTGTATTGAACTGTACTGTAATTGTGCCGTCCCCCCTCTACATTGTCAAGCGCTGCGAAAACTGTTGGCGCTATGTAAATTGTGTACAATAATAATAATCAGAGTCCAAGGGTTATTTTTTGATGATCAACAGATATAGTCAAGTTGCACCTTTTAGAGATCCTCAAGCAAAATAATAAAGATGGTTAATGGTAAAAGGTTTCAATATTAGCTGAAAAACAAATACCCATGTATGCTCCAAAGCTGTATACATGTATATCCCCTTTTACCTAAAGCTGAACTACAGGCTAAATAAACATGATCCGACTGAAAAACGGACAGGCGGATCCGAGCGGGCCAATCGTGTGAAAGAGACCTAAGGCTCCATTCACAATTATACGACTCCAAAGTTGCGCCGACTTTGGGGTGAAACTTTGACACAACTTTGGATGGGTGAAACTTGGATACGACTTTGACCACTGATAATGGACAACTGTTGCATTGTATAACTCTCAGGTATGACTTTCATGCAACTTCTGAGGGTTAACATTGAATTCAATGGCCCTCAAGTTGCATGCAACTTTAAAGTGGTTGTAAACACAATTATTAAAAAAAAAAGAATAAACTGCAAGAGAAAGGCATAATGAGCTAGTATGACTAGCATACTAGCTCATTATGCATTACTTACCTTAGATTGAAGCCCCCGAAGCCGTCCTCGTCTCCCCCTCCGGCCGCAGACATCGCTCCGGAAGGTTACTTCCGGGTATCGCCGCTCCGGCACTCTGATTGGCCGGAGCAGCGATGACGTCACCGCGCATACGCGTGGGAGCTGTCAAAGCCGGCATTATCCATTGATAAAACAGGCCTGGACAGTGCGGCAGCGCTGTTGTCTATGGCGCGCATGCGCCATAGACAACGGTGCATTCTTTTTTGGAAAATATCTCCTAAACCGTGTAGGTTTAGGAGATATGGCAAACACCTACAGGTAAGCCTTAATCTAGGCTTACCTGTAGGTGCAAGTTGCATAAGTGGGTTTACAACCACTTTAAGTCGTGCATTCATGAATGGTTATGGTTGGAAAACACGTGGAACGACTTGACATGCAACTTTGATGTCCAAAGTTGCATGACAAGTCGCACAAGTGTGAATGGAGCCTAAAGCTAAGTACAGTGGGGCTGCATATTTGTATATGGTTGGTTTGAAGGGGTTAACTTATGGCATCACAAACTCCCATACTGGCACTTGCTACAATTTCCCAGCTAATGAAAAGTGTACTGAAACAACTGGCTCAATACAATTCACTGCTATGCATTCCATATGGCCCTGAAAGTACTCCATTATACTGCCCTGAAAATGGAACATATTGCTAATATGCTAATTGCACGCATTCCCCGACCTGCAGGAAAACATGGTTACTTTTCAGGTGTTTGGAACTACAATGTTGCCGCAGCACCATGCAGTTTCATGTGGCCACATTTAAAGAAAAAAAAAAAACAGGCTCAGGGTCTTTTTCCTTTGCATTTTCAGCAGGTACAGCAACCAATTTAAATGAATGAGCTGCTGTGCCTGTGCAAATGCAACATGTAGGACCTGCACAGATGTGAGCCTAGCCCAACAGCATATTTGTTACATGTTACCAGTTAAAAAATAAAATATTGCCATTAAGAATAGTTCTGTACCCCTAAAGTGATTGCAAAGTCAAATTTTTTATTTTATAAAAATAACAAACATGTTATACTTACCTCGGATCCTCCTCCCATCGTGTCCCTCCTCTGTGCTCTTGGCCCCTTCCTCCTGTTAAGTGCCCCCACAGCAAGCAGCTTTGATTGACAGATGCAGGAGCAAATAGCGTCGCTGCTGTGTCTCAGCCAATCAAGAGGGAGAGCCTCGGACGGCCGAGACACTCATGGACATCGCTGGACAGAGATGAGGCTCAGGTAAGTATTGGGGGCTGCTGCACACAGAAGGCTTTTTTATCTTAAAGTGGTTGTTACATCACCTATGAAAAACTATAATTCCCTTCCTTACATATAAATCTAATGTGCAGTAGCTGTGTTTTTAAAAAATGGCTCCTCTGAATACCTTATTTACAGCACCACAGGGCACTAACGTGACCTGCCGGCTCGCTCCCTCCTTGATTCGAGCACGACAGTGGGAGGGGCCATGCTTCCTACCTGACCTCAGCCGAGAGAGAGACGGCAGTTCATGTGAGTGCCCCACAGCGCTGTAAATAAGGTATTTCAAGTCATTTATTTTTTAAACACAGCTACTGCACATTAGATCTACATGTAAGGAAGGGAATTACATAGTTTTTAAGCTAGCAATTTTAAACGGCTAGCGGTTGGAGGGGCGGTGATGAGATGGCTAACACTGACACATGGAGCTGGCAGGCAGTAGAGGGAGAGATGAGAGCTGCGGATGACGGAGGCACGTAAACTGACCACGATAATCAGGGCTCGGCAGACATGATTATTGTGGTCAGTACACAGGGGGGTACACAGGAACTGGCAGGATCAGCCAGGTTTTTTTTACAGCTTACAGAGGGACAAATGGTACAGCACAAGCACTGTGCTGTATAATATGCTGTAAAGGTTTAAAATATTTTTTCTTTTTTTTTTTTAGGGTTACAACCACTTTAAATGCTTAGAATGCACCAGGATAAAAAATCTTCTGCCTTTACAACCACTTTAATGTCACTAACCCCTATTTCAATCAACTAATAGTATGCCATTGTATTGGTTTACATCAGGAATGTCAAACTTAGATGAAACAGAGGACCAAATTGAGAGGACCTAATCTTCAGAAGGGCTACATTCTGTCAACTGTGGGCCACACCTACTTATCTCCAGAAAACAGATTATGGCACCCTGAAAGTGAACACACACATATTGTGAGGGGGTTGGCTCGGCAGCGGGTGTGTGTGACCCCCGGGATGGGCTCCCCACACAAAAACAGGCCCAGCAGACGGAGGTTGTGGTTTTCAAAATCAAAAAGGTGCGGTTTATTTTCTATTTACAGTGACAAAACACAGCAAAGCAAAAGAAACATAAACAAAATAAATCCTGGTCAATTTGACCTCTGACTAAACATACAGGTTTCCTAACTAACAACTGGGATCAGCCTAGTGCTGTCCTAGTCCCTAAGTCCCTGGTTTTAAATGTCCAAGCAAATAGCCACACAGGCTTTGTCTCACCGCACAGGGGTTCACTCTCCCTAGACAGTCCACACAGGTCTGGTTCCAGGCATGAGCTAACCCCTAATGAAGCTGGGAGTTCTTATAGAGGCCTAAATGAGCTGACAAGCTTCAGCTGGTCTCATCAACTCCCTGTCTGCACGACGCCCAGCACTCTCCCTAGAGGTATGAGTCATCCATGAGCCCACTAGCCTTAGCTGGGCTTATACAACTCTCCACCTAGTTGTATAAGTCAGCGTAAAGCCTGAATCTGGGCGAAATATATCTACCCCCCTGGATGCAACCAGGTGACTTTACCTTCCTGCTGTCACATACCCCCCCCTCTTGTTTTAACCTCGGGGTTGGAACACCAGCAATCAGGCATTCATGTACTCGAGACAAAGCATCCACATTCCCCATTTGAACGCCAGGGCGATGCTTTACTGTGAAGTTGAATTCCTGGAGGGCCAGGAACCACCTATTCACTCTTCTATTTGTTTCCTTGTTTTGAGCCATCCACTTTAACGGAGCGTGATCCGTAACCATGTCAAAGTGCCTACCTAGCAGGTAGTACCGAAGGGAATCTAGAGCCCACTTCACCGCTAAACACTCCTTTTCAACGGTGGCGTAATTTACCTCATGGGACTTCAATTTCCTGCTGAGGTAAATGACTGGGTGCTCTTCCCCGTTCCAGACCTGGGACAATACTGCTCCTAACCCCACATCTGACGCATCACTTTGTACGACAAAGTCTTTAGAGAAGTCGGGTGAGTACAACACTGGCTGGCTACATAAGGCTTGTTTCAAGAATTGGAATGCTGCCTCAGCCTCGGGGGTCCATTTAATCATGACCGACCCTTTCCCCTTCGTTAGGTTGGTTAGGGGCACAGCCTTAGAAGCAAAGTGGGGAATGAATCGCCGATAATACCCAGCGATTCCCAGAAAGGCTCGTACCTGCTTCTTGCTGTTGGGACGTGGCCAACTCTGGATGGCCTCGACTTTGTTGAGTTGGGGTTTTATTACTCCCCTCCCAATGGTGTACCCAAGATATTTGGCCTCCTCCTGCCCAATGGTACACTTCTTGGGGTTAGCCGTAAACCCCGCTTCCCGAACAGAGTCCAGGACTGCTTGCACTTTTGGCAGATGTGAGGCCCAATCTGTGCTATGGACAATTACGTCATCCAGGTAAGCCGCAGCATACTTCCGATGGGGCCTCAGCATCTGGTCCATTTTCCGCTGGAATGTGGCCGGCGCATTCTGTAACCCGAACGGCATTCTTTTATATTGGAACGCCCCATCTGGGGTTACAAATGCGGTTTTCTCTTTGGCCAATTTGGCCAGGGGGATTTGCCAATACCCTTTTGTGAGGTCAAGAGTCGTCATGTATCGGGCTGTTCCCAGCCGGTCGATCAACTCATCTATACGTGGCATGGGGTAGGTGTCAAATTTTGTAACTTTGTTCAACTGACGAAAATCGTTACAAAATCGCCAGCTCCCATCCGGTTTAGGCACCAACACAATGGGACTAGACCAATCACTTTGGGACTCCTCTATCACCCCTAAGTTCAGCATTTTCTGTACTTCCTCCCGTATTGCCTCCCGTCGGGCCTCTGGGATCCGATAGGGTTTTAACTTCACCCTTTCACCGGGCGGGGTAATGATGTCATGCTCTACCCCAAATGTTTGTCCCGGCAGCTCAGAGAATACCTCCTTGTTGCGAAGCACAAACTCCTTAACCTCCTGTTGTTGGGGTTGTGACAAGGTGGCTGCTATTCCAACCTCAGGAATGACGCAACCAGTTTGAGCTGGTGACCAAGTGTCTGCGACTAGGGACTCTCTATCCCTCCAGGCTTTCAACAGATTAACGTGATAGATCTGTTCGGGCTTTCGCCTTCCTGGTTGTCTGACCTTGTAATTCACTTCGCTCACTTTTTCCATTATCTCGTAGGGGCCTTGCCATTTGGCAAGGAATTTACTTTCAACCGTAGGGACAAGTACCAGTATCCTATCCCCCGGGGAAAAGGTACGGGTCTTGGCTCCACGGTTGTACACTCTCTGCTGTGCTAACTGCGCTTGGGCCAAATGTTCCTTCACGATGGGCATTACCTGTGCAATTCGGTCTTGCATCAGGGCGACATGCTCAATCACACTCCTGTGGGGAGAACTCTCACTTTCCCAAGTTTCCTTGGCAATATCCAACAGCCCTCTTGGGTGTCTCCCATACAGTAACTCAAAGGGGGAGAATCCCGTAGAGGATTGGGGCACCTCCCTAATAGCAAACATCAGATAAGGAAGTAGACAGTCCCAATCCTTTCCATCTCTATCCACCACTTTCTTCAACATTTGTTTTAGGGTTTTGTTGAATCTTTCAACCAGCCCATCGGTCTGGGGGTGATACACAGATGTACGTAATTGCGTCACTTTGAACAATTTACACAGCTCCTTCATAACCCGGGACATAAAGGGTGTACCTTGGTCCGTAAGCAGTTCTTTACAAATACCCACCCGGCTAAACACAAGAGATAGCTCTTTGGCTATGGTTTTGGCCGAGGTATTTCGGAGAGGGATCGCTTCTGGATAACGGGTGGCATAGTCCATTATAACTAATATGTACTGGTGCCCCCTAGCGGACTTGATTATAGGACCTACCAAATCCATGGCGATCCTCTCAAACGGGACCTCAATGATGGGTAGAGGGACCAGCGGGCTACGGAAATGTGGCATCGGGGCCGACCTCTGACACACAGGGCAGGAGGAACAATAATTTTCTATGTCCTTCATCACCCCCGGCCAATAGAATCTCTGTAATACCCTCTCTCGGGTTTTCTCTGTCCCCAGATGACCTCCAAGAATGTGCCCATGGGCCAACTCCAACACCAACTTCCTGTAAGGTTTGGGCACCACAAGCTGTTCAACGGTTTCTTCTGCCCTTTTTGCCACCCGATACAGTAGGTCCTTCTCTACGCTGAAGTATGGGTAAGTGCAGGTATTATCTGGGTTCACTAACTCGCCATCTATTTTCACTACGTTTTCCCGTGCCTTTATTAGGGCGGGGTCTTTCAACTGTTCTGTGGCAAAGTTTTCCCTGTGAACCTCAAGATCAGAAAACTCCACAGACGGTAGGTTTTCGTCTGAGGAGGTGGGCTCCTCTCCAGTTTCTTGAGTCTCCCCTGCCAATACTGATAAGGGAAATTCCGGAGAGTCCTCACCACTCTCAGGGGAGTTCTGGCTATCACATTCCTGGTACATAGGGGCACCAGTGGGGGGCTCAGGATCATCCCACAGTTCCCAGAACTTCGGAAAATCCCTTCCCACAATGGCGTCATACGGTAACTGAGATACTAAGCCCACTGGATGAGAGAGGGTACCTTTGGGGGTCTCGAAACACACTGTAGTCACTGGATACTCTCGGGTGTCCCCATGCACACAAATAACAGCTACCTTGCTATTCCCAGAGACCTCTGTTTTAACTAACTCAGCCTTTATCAGGGTCACAAGGCTACCTGAATCCAGCAATACCACAACATTTCTACCATTAACACACATTTTGCATAAATGTTTCTCAGTTCCTCGAATGGCAGTGCATGCGACTGTCGCACACAGCAACTGACGTCTGCCCGTCAGAAAGTCACACTGCATGGGTTCCTCCACAACCGGGCAATTGGCTGCAATATGTCCCGCATGCCGGCAGCGGTAGCAAACGATCCTTCTTGCCGCCTCTTGAGCCGCTGATTTCCCAGGCTGTTCTCGCCAAACTTGGGGTAGAGCTCCCACCCTCTCACTCTCTCCACCCTTACCCCTTGGAATCCTCTTATCCGCCCCTGGGGATGGTCTGGTCTTAGGGTGGAAAGTCCGAGTGTCTCTGGAAGAGGCCGTCAGGTTCTCTGTAGCCAAGTATTTCTCCACACGATCCACAAGACCATCGGCCGTCTCTGGGTCTCCATGGCTTACCCACTTTTGGATGGCAGTAGGAAGAGCTCTCAAAAACCGATCCATTACAACACGTTCCACAATCTTTGGTGCGGACAAAGTCTCTGGCTGTAGCCACTTTCTGCTCAGGTGAATGAGATCATACATTTGAGACCTGGGGGGTTTTCCAAGCTGGAAAGTCCAGTTATGCACACGCTGAGCCCGGACAGCCTGGGTGACACCCAGCCTTGCCAATATCTCAGCTTTTAGCATCACATAGTCTTTTGCTTGGTCAGGCTCTAGGTCATAGTAAGCCTTCTGCGATTCACCAGTTAACAGAGGAGCCACCAGTCCAGCCCACTGCTCCTCAGGCCACTTTTCTCTTTCAGCAGTCCTTTCAAATGTGGTCAAAAATACCTCTGGATCATCCTCTCCAGTCATTTTTGTCAATAAACGACTCACCCCAAAGGACGCGGTATTAGTGGGACGGCTTTCCTCACTGGTCTGTGGACGCTGCTGCATTACTGCTTCCATTTGTTGTAGTCTCTGCTCTTGCTTCTGTAACAGGTCTATGAAGCGGGCCTCAGATTGCTGCTGGGCTTGTTGCTGAGCTTCCAGACTCTGTTGGTGAGCTTGCTGCTGGGCTTGCTGCTGGGCTGCGAAGTTCTGTTGTTGAGCTGCAAGGCTCTTTTGCAAACCTGCATTTGTCTGCTGTTGATTGGCATTTGCTAGAGCCAGCTGCTTCAGTATCTCCTCCATGCTGGCTTAAAAAAAACTGCCACTGGTTCTCCACCAACTGTGAGGGGGTTGGCTCGGCAGCGGGTGTGTGTGACCCCCGGGATGGGCTCCCCACACAAAAACAGGCCCAGCAGACGGAGGTTGTGGTTTTCAAAATCAAAAAGGTGCGGTTTATTTTCTATTTACAGTGACAAAACACAGCAAAGCAAAAGAAACATAAACAAAATAAATCCTGGTCAATTTGACCTCTGACTAAACATACAGGTTTCCTAACTAACAACTGGGATCAGCCTAGTGCTGTCCTAGTCCCTAAGTCCCTGGTTTTAAATGTCCAAGCAAATAGCCACACAGGCTTTGTCTCACCGCACAGGGGTTCACTCTCCCTAGACAGTCCACACAGGTCTGGTTCCAGGCATGAGCTAACCCCTAATGAAGCTGGGAGTTCTTATAGAGGCCTAAATGAGCTGACAAGCTTCAGCTGGTCTCATCAACTCCCTGTCTGCACGACGCCCAGCACTCTCCCTAGAGGTATGAGTCATCCATGAGCCCACTAGCCTTAGCTGGGCTTATACAACTCTCCACCTAGTTGTATAAGTCAGCGTAAAGCCTGAATCTGGGCGAAATATATCTACCCCCCTGGATGCAACCAGGTGACTTTACCTTCCTGCTGTCACAATATATATATATATATATTAGGGCTGCAACTAACGATTATTTTCATAATCGATTAGTTGGCCGATTATTGTTTCGATTAATCGGTTAACCACTTAACGACCGCCCACTGTAATTATACGTCGGCAGAATGGCACCGACAGGCAGAATCACGTATATGTACGTGATCGCCTTTGTATAGTTGGGGGGTCCGATCGGACCCCCCTTCTGTACAGTGAGCGGTGGTTAAGTGTTCGGGAGCGATCCGGCATGAGGGGACGGCCGTTCGATTCCGGCCACCCCCTCTCGATCGCTCCCGGCGAATGAGAGAGCTTCCCCTGCCTGTGTAATGTAAACACAGGCAGAGGAAGTGATGTCATCTCTCCTCGTGTCGGTCTTTTCGATCCGGCGCGAGGAGTGAAGACATCTCACAGTAAGTGCACCAACAGCCCACTGACACCAGTACACGTAGGCACACAAATCACTCCCCGGTCACCCCCAGATCACCCCCAGTCACAGTGCACCGTTTGCAGTGATCATTTTTTTTACTGATCACTGCAATCAGTGTCATTTGTGACTGTAAAAAGTTGCAGGGCAGTTAGGATTAGGCCCCTTTAGGTCCAAGGTAGCCCCCTAACCCCCCCTAATAAAGGTTTAACCCCTTGATCGCCCCCAGGTAACCCTTTCACCCCCTAACGCCAGCGTCACTAAGCGATCGTTTTTTTCTTGTCGCTGGTGTCCTAGATAGCCAGTTAATTATTTTTAGGTTCGCCGCAGGTTTTTATTAGCGTCAGGTACCCCCATATATTATTTTAACCCCCTGATTGCCCCTAGAGTTAACCCTTTCACCAGTAATCACCGTATAAGCATCACTGATGACACTGGTTACCCAGTTAGTTATTTAGGTAACCCGTCAGGTTTTTATATAGCGTCGGGTACCCCCATATTTAACCTAATAAAGGTTTTAACCCCCTGATTGCCCCTAGTTAACCCTTTCACCAGTGATCACCATATAAAGGTTACAGGTGACGCTGGTTGGTTAGTTTGCTTTTTATAGCATCAGGGCACCCGCCGTATATAACCCAATAAAGGTTTAACCCCCTGATCGCCAGGCGGGTGATATCAATTAGGTTTTAGCGCCAGAGAGGGTCTGCGTCGCCCCAGGCAGCTTTAGGTTAGTGCCAGTAACGCTAACACCCACGCGCAAAGCATACACCTCCCTTAGTGGTATAGTATCTGATCAGATCTATACTAGCGTCCCCAGCGGTTTAGGGTTCCCAAAAACGAAGTGTTAGCGGGATCAGCCCAGATACCTGCTAGTACCTGCGTTTAGCCCCTCCGCCCAGCCCAGCCCACCCAAGTGCAGTATCAATCGATCACTGTCACTTACCAAACACAACACACATAACTGCAGCATTCGCAGAGACAGTCCTGATCCCTGCGATCGCTAACAGTTTTTTTGGTAGCGTTTGATACATTTGGTGACAGTCAGGTGCTTTTTTTACCTGTGAATCTTACTAGTGTACCCCTAAATTTAGAGCCCAAAATGGCAAGACGAAGGTACACTAGTAAAGAGGCCTACGAGATTCTGAGCATGACAGATAGTGAAGAGGAGGTCACGTATCTGTCAGATTCAGGCTCAGAATATCTTCCCGTAGAAGACAGTGACGTCAGCGGCCCCACGTCAGATAACTCTGACGACGAAGTTGAGGTCCCTGCTAAGGTCAGGCGTACCCGATCCCGATCTTCTGAGGTTGTTAAGGAGCAAGAACCGCAGGGCTCTCGTATCATGGAGCAGAGTAGTACTAGCGCCGCTATTCCTTCTGGTGAATTGGCAAGCACCAGCGGCCTAGTACAGCCTGGGCGTACATCCAGCACTGCAGTATCACGTGGTGACGTGGCGAGTCCCATAAGTGCAGTTCAAGCTGGCGAGGTGGCAAGCACAAGTAGTGTCCCGCTGCCACCAAGAAGACAAAGGCAGGCCTGTCGTGCCCATAGTGCCCTTCCTGCAGAATTCGCCTATCCTGATTGGGTCACCACCACTTCTGCAGAACCCGTACTTCCCCCATTCACTGCCCAACCCGGTATTCAGGTGGAAACAGCTGATTTTATGCCAATCGATTATTATTCGCTGTTTTCTCTATAGATCTATTGTGGACCAGAGTAATTTGTATGCTGGTCAATTCATCGCCGCTAACCCCCAGTTGCCTAAAATTGCCAAAGATTGGAAACCAATTACGGTTTCCGAATTTAAAGACCTTTCTGGGCCTTTCCCTCAACATGGGCACACATAAATTCCCGTCATTGCGTGCTTATTGGTCCACGCACCCAATTGACCACATGCCCGTGTTCTCTGCCTCCATGCCCAGGACACGATACGAGCAGATTTTGCGGTTCATGCACTTCAACGACAATGAACTTTGTCGTCCACGTGGGGACCCTGAGTACGTCCGGCTCTATAAAATTCGGCCCCTCATAAACCACTTCAACGAACGTTTTGCAGCCTTGTTTATTCCCGATCAAGTTGTCTGCGTTGATGAGTCCCTGATTAAATTTTCTGTCCGCTTGGCTTTCAAGCAGTACCTTCCCAGCAAGCGTGCCAGATACGGGGTCAAGCTCTATAAATTCTGTGACAGGGCAACAGGCTATGTATGGAGCTTTATGGTTTATGAGGGAAAAGATAGTCAGGTTGAGCCGGTCAACTGCCCGGATTACATAGGGAGCGCTGGCAAGATAGTGTGGAAACTGGTGTCACCCTTATTCGGATAGGGGTACCACTTGTATGTGGACAATTATTACACGAGCGTGCCACTGTTTAGTCACTTGTTTGATCATCAGATTGGAGCATGTGGCACCATGCGACCTAATCGCCGGGGCTTTCCCCAGCGGCTTGTAGATGCCCGTCTTAGGCTGGGGGAGAGAGCCTGCGTGAAGTGTAATAACTTGCTCGCTATGAAGTGGAGGGACAATAAGAATGTTTTCCTTCTTACCTCCCTTCATGCAGACACGACAGTCCAAATTCGTACGGCGACTGGTGTTGTGGAGAAACCCCTCTGTGTCCACGAATATAACAAAAATATGGGAGGGGTGGACCTCAACGACCAGTTGATGGCGCCGTATCTAATTGACCGTAAGGCGAGACGCTGGTACAAAAAAGTGTCTCTATCCTTATTCCAATTGGCTTTGCTGAACGCTCATGTGCTATACAGAGCTTCAGGCGGGACGTTATCTCTTCTAAAATTCCAGAATGAGATAGTCCCAGAACTCCTGTATCCAGTCGGTTCTGCACATCACCATTCCCAACCAAATGCAGTAAGCCGGCTGCATGAGAGGCATTATCCGTATGCCCTCCCGAGTACCCCTACCCAACGAACCCCCCAAAAAAGATGTCGTGTCTGTAGCAAGTGCGGATTTAGGCGTGACACCCATGTTTTTTGTCCACTCTGTCCTGACAAACCTGGTCTTTGCCTTGGTGAATGTTTTGATCGCTACCACTCAAAAGTGAAGTTTTAGCGTAGGGTACAGCATTTCACAGACTAGGACACACTTACACAGGGTCTCCCAAGATGCCATTACATTTTGAGAGACCCGAACCATTACAGTTGTTAAAGTTACAAAAAAAAGTGTAAAAAAATAAAAAATAAAACAAAAAAAATATAAAATAAAAAAACCAAAAATAGTTGTCGTTTTATTGTTCTCTCTCTCTCTCTATCGTTCTGCTCTTTTTTACTGTATTCTATTCTGCAATGTTTTATCATGCTTGCTTTTCAGGTATGTAATTTTTTGTTTTCAGGTACGCCATTCAGTTGCAGCGCGGATCTATTTATCTTGACAGCAACAGCGTTTGCTCCCACGATACATAAAGCCGTGACTCCAACGCTGTAGGAGGTGATTTCACCACCACAATTAAAAAAAAGAGCATATATGCCGAAGCATGGGGGCAGCAGGGGCGGAGGAGCGATTTTGCTCCTAATGCCGCGTATATACGGTCGAAATTCCGACGGAGGCTTGCCCGTGGAAAAGTCCGACCGTGTGTACGCGGCATAACCTTTTATGCCGCGTACATACGGTCGAAATTCCGACGAAGGCTTGCCCGTGGAAAAGTCTGACCGTGTGTACGCGGCATAACTTTTTTTGCGGGAGGATGCCCCCATGCTTCGGCATATATGCCCATCATTAGAAGTGGGTGGATGAAGGGAGGTATTCTAATGGTGGGCGTACCCACCGATCAATCTCTTTTTTTCGTTCAGCCAACAGGCTGCATGAAAAAAAAGATTACAATACATTTCCAACAAGGACCAGCAACGTACTGGTATGTTGCTGGACTTTGAATGTTTATACCAGAATGATGCATGCGGGTTTAGGTATCATCTTGGTATCATTCTTTTCAGCCAGTGGCCGGCTTTCATGTAAAAGCAATTCTAGCAGATAATTAGCCTCTAGACTGCTTTTACAGGCAGTGGGAGGGAATGTCCCCCCCCCCCGGATATAAACAGCGCCATTGGGAAATTGGGAAAGCATTTTATCACACCGATCTTGGTGTGGTCAGATGCTTTGAGGGCAGAGGAAAGATCTAGGGTCTAACCCCCCAATTTTTTTCAAAAAAAGAGTACCTGTCACTACTTATTGCTATCATAGGGGATATTTACATTCCCTGAGATAACAATAAAAATGGTAAAAAAAAAAAAAAAAATATGGAAGGAACAGTTTAAAAATAAAATAAAAAAGCAAAATAAAAAAAAAAAAAAAAAAAAGCACCGCTGTCCCCCCCTGCTCTTGCGCAAAGGCGAACGCAAGCGTCGGTCTAGCATCATATGTAAACAGCAATTGCATCATGCATGTGAGGTATCACCGCAAAGGTCAGCTCGAGGGCAGTCATTTTAGCAGTAGACCTCCTCTGTAAATCTAACGTGGTAACCTGTAAAGGCTTTTAAATGCTTTTAAAAATGAATGTAGTTTGTCGCCGCTGTGCGTTTGTGCGCAATTTTAAAGCATGTCGTGTTTGGTATCCATGCACTCAGCCTAAGACCATCTTTTTTATTTCATCAAACATTTGGGCAATATAGTGTTTTTTAGTGCATTAAAAATAAAAAAAGTGTGTTTTCCCCCCAAAAAATGCGTTTGAAAAATCGCTGCGCAAATACTGTGTGGAAAAAAAAAATGCAACACCCACTATTTTAATCTGTAGGGCCTTTGCTTTAAAAAAATATATAATGTTTGGGGGTTCAACATAATTTTCTTGCAAAAAAAAATGTTTTCATGTAAACAAAAAGTGTCAGAAAGGGCTTTGTCTTCAAGTGGTTAGAAGAGTGGATGATGTGTGACATAAGCTTCCTAATGTTGTGCATAAAATGCCAGGACAGTTCAAAACCCCCCCAAATGACCCCATTTTGGAAAGTAGACACCTCAAGCTATGTGCTGAGAGGCATGTTGAGCCCATTGAATATTTATTTTTTTGTCCCAAGTGATTGAATAATGACAAAAAGAAAAAAAAAATGTACAAAAAGTTGACACTAAATTATATATTGCTCAAACATGCCATGGTTATATGTGGAATTGCACCCCAAAATACATTCAGTTTCTTCTCCTGAGTACGGGGATACCACATGTGTGAGACTTTTTGGGAGCCTAGCCGCGTACAGGACCCCGAAAACCAGGCACCGCCTTCAGGATTTCTATGGGTGTAAATTTTTGATTTCACTCCTCTCTGCCTATCACAGTTTCGGAGGCCATGGAATGCCCAGATGGCACAAAACCCCCCCAAATGACCCCATTTTGGAAAGTAGACACCCCAAGCTATTTGCTGAGAGGTATTTTGAGTATTTTGCAGATCTCGCTTTTTGTCACAAAGTTTTGAAAATTGAAAAAAGAAAAAAAAAAAAATGTCTTTCTTCATTTTCAAAAATAAATGAGAGCTGTAAAATACTCACCATGCCTCTCAGCAAATAGCTTGGGGTGTCTACTTTCCAAAATTGGGTCATTTGTGGGGGTTTTGGGCTATCTTGGCATTTTATGGCCTTCAAAACTGTGATAGGCAGTGAGGAGTGAAATCAAGAATCAAGCCCTTAGAAATCCTGAAGGCGGTGCTTGGTTTTCAGGGCCCCGTACGCGGCTAGGCTCCAAAAAAGTCCCACACATGTGGTATCCCCGTACTCAGGAGAAGCAGCAGAATGTATTTTGGGGTGTAATTTCACATATGCCCATGGCATGTGTGAGCAATATATCATTTAGTGACAACTTTGTGCAAAAAAAAAAAAGTTTGTCATATTCCCGCAACTTGTGGCAAAATATAAAATATTCCATGGACTGAACATGCCTCTCAGTAAATATCTTGGGGTGTCTACTTTCCAAAATGGGGTAATTTTGGGGGGTTTTGTGCTATTTTGGCATTTTATGGCCTTCGAAACTGTGATAGGTAGTGAGGAGTGAAATCAAAAATTTGCGCCCTTAGAAATCCTGAAGGCGGTGCTTGGTTTCTGGGGTCCCGTACGTGGCTAGGCTCCCAAAAAGTCCCACACATGTGGTATCTCCGTACTCAGGAGAAGCAGCAGAATGTATTTTGGGGTGCAATTCCACATATAACCATGGCATGTGTGAGCAATATATAATTTAGTGACAACTTTTTGTAATTTTTTATTTTTTTTTGTCATTATTTAATCACTTGGGACCAAAAAAAAAATATTCAATGGGCTCAACATGCCTCTCAGCAATTTCCTTGGGGTGTCTACTTTCCAAAATGGGGTCATTTGGGGGGGTTTTGTACTGCCCTGCCATTTTAGCACCTCAAGAAATGAGATAGGCAGTCATAAATTTAAAGCTGTGTAAATTCCAGAAAATGTACCCTAGTTTGTAAACGCTATAACTTTTGCGCAAACCAATAAATATACGCTTATTGACATTTTTTTTACTAAAGACATGTGGCTGAATACATTTTGGCCTAAATGTATGACTACAATTGAGTTTATTCGATTTTTCTTATAACAAAAAGTAGAAAATATTTTTTTTTCAAAATTTTCGGTCTTTTTCCGTTTATATCGCAAAAAATAAAAATCGCAGAGGCAATCAAATACCATTAAAAGAAAGCTCTATTTGTGGGAAGAAAAGGACGCAAATTTCGTTTGGGTACAACATTGCATGTCCGCACAATTTACAGTTAAAGCAGCGCAGTGCAAAATTCTGAAATCACCTCTGGTCCTCTAGCTACCAAATAGTCCGGGGCTTAAGTGGTTAATAACCGAAAAAAAAAAAAAAGTAATTTTGCTGCATTTTTACATTTTTTTTGGCCTATTTGTTGTTGGGCAGACTAAAAAACACAAATTGCTGCAAAAACACATTATTACATGCTTTTCTGCAGCTTCTCTATTGAAGTTTATTGAACCAAAAAAAAAATAGCACCGTTTTGCGTTAAAAAAAGTCCTTGCCCTTTCCAAATACGCAGCAGCTGAAAAAATCATGGATGTTAACGTGTCCCATAGGAAACCATGTAAATGACCTGTAGTGTGTTTCTGCAAAAAGCACCAAAAAAACACAGAGGTGTGACCCGGGCCTGAGATGTTTAGTAACATAATGGTGTTAAAAAAACTAAAATTAGTACAAAAAGAGCAAATAATCGCTGTAAGGGGTTCATTTTTTACTGTGGGACAGTGAAAGTAATATTTACAGTAGCGATTTGCTCTTTTTGTACTGTAAAGGGCTCATTTTAGTTGTTTTTTTAACCCCATTATGTTACTGGCCGATTAATCGATTATGAAAATAGTAATCGATTTCATAATCAATTAGTTGTCGATTAATCGATTAGTTGTTTCGGCCCTAATATATATATATATATATATATATATATATATATGAAAAACAAGCAAGCAGGCAGACAGAATGTGCTATATTAACATTACAGGTATCGGTTTTTAAATCTGTTCCTATGCACCAAAGGACGACAATGGATATTAGGCTTTGGATGTACACAGGGCCACCTCCTCTCCAAGCACAAATCAAGCGCTACCACCTCATGTCATAAAGCCCTATCCTACAGGCCACAAAGGCTCTTCTGATCACAGAGGCCCTGACAGATAAATGAGGCAGTGTGCAAAGTTTAATCTAAGCCTTTTATATAGCATAGGCTTAGAGTTCAGAGTCCTATAATCCCATAAAAGAGAGTATTAGAAGACAAGCATAGTTATGCTACCTATAGTCTACCAGTATTGCTCATTTAAATACACCTTGATGGACATAATTTAGAATGGCCTGGTACAGAATGACATCAATTTAAATAAATACATTAGCTCTTAATGTACTAGTAGCATTCAACAAATTTGCTGTATTCCATTATTAGTGTTCTCAAAAAAAAATTTGCGCCACCAGACACTGATAAAATGAATAGGTGCTATCCTGAAAAGTGTATTAAAAACACAGACCTCTGACACCTTTAATCTGCTTCTTGAAGATTTCAGAACGAAACAAGTAGGGTGGGGCTGTTTGGACATGATGTCATCAAGCATGCCGCTAGCCGAGCTTGCAGCCCATGGTTGGTAACTGGAGCCAGCTTAGTGTTATAGTAATAACACAAGCTGTCTGTTCCCTAGTGTCGGGTTGACACTGTTAATCTTAAGTGCGGTTCTTTTTATGCTTTTAAATCAATACATTTTTTTACACGATAGAAGCTTTCTTTCCTTTGTGTTTTTCCATGATAATTGTGACACAGATGTCGGACGAATTAGCGGTAAAGGTTGGAGTCTTTTGGAGGAAAGTGGACCCTGGTATTTGTATAATGCTGATAAGGATAATCTGCTTGGTAAGTTGTTGGTGTGGATTTGTGGCAACCATTGAAAATGCACTCTATGGTGGAAGATTGGTGGAATTACTGAAGGCACGGACACTTTTAATCCTGGTGCAGGGTTACTAATGCATTTTAATTTGAGCACAGTACATTTTACTATATACAAACTTTAAAAATTATGGACTTTAAGTTAACATTTGGAAATTGTCATTTATTTATTTATTATCAGGTTAATGCACTTTCAATTATGATTTTTTTTTTTTACTCTTTTTCCCAAAAAGTTTTTATTCTGGATATAAAAGACATAACATTCGAAAGAAGAAATGCGGACGCAGCCACTGTAATAAACATACGGACAGAGAAATGTGTCTGATTAAAATAGATTACACATGAAATAACTAACGTAAATAACATGACAATAAGCAAACGGTCACTTAGGTTATTACTCTTGTTTTTTTAGTGTCTAGTGAAAACTATGTGTATCTCAACCTGGAGGCTACTGAGCTCATTAACGGCCAAGTCTCTATTCTCTCCATTCTGTCAGAGACTTTCAGGTTGTACTATGCATAGTCGTTGTTCTAAAACGAAGATGCAGCTAGGTTATGTTGTGCAGATCGGAAACGTGGGGGTAGTAATGTATGAATGGGGATCAAAAAGGGGTAGGTGGGGATGTATCAGGAAAGGTAGAAAAAGGTTAAGTGTCCTTTAGTGTTATATTGAGGGAAGGGAAGGGGGTCCAGAGATATACCTACCTCCCTCTCCTACCGCAACTCTCAAGGTTATTTCAAGTCATAAATTTTGTGTATTCGTCTATCGTAACCGAATTTTCCCGAATTTCGAGGGGGTATCTCTCACTTGTGTATAAGTTCCTCCACTACTGCGGTTTTCTGTATACGTTTAACCACTTGCCCACTGGGCACTTAAACCCCCTTCCTAACCAGACCAATTCTCAGCTTTCGGTGCTCTCAGATTTTGAATAACTATTACTCGGTCATGCAACACTGTACCCATATGAAATTTGTGTCCTTTTTTTTCACATAGAGCTTTCTTTTGGTGGTATTTAATTACCGCTGTGGTTTTTTTTGTGCTATAAAAGAAAAAAGACCGAAAATGCTGTAAAAAAAAATAATGCATTTTTCTTAGTTGCTGTTATAAAATTTAGCAAACTAGTAATTTTTCTTCATATATTTTGGCCAAAATTTATACTGCTACATATCTTTGGTAAAAATAACCCAAATCAGTGTATATTATTTGGTCTGTGTGAAAGTTAGAGTCCACAAGCTATGGTGCCAATCTCTGAAAATTGATCACACCTGAAGTACGGACGGCCTATCTCATTTCTTGAGTCCCTAACAAGCCAGGAAAGTACAAATACCCCCCACATGACAGGAGGCATGGCGAGTTTTTTTGATAAGAGGCATGGTGAGTTTATGTTGTAATTTTTTCCCACAATTCTTGACATATTAACAGGTTATTTCTCACACACACAGCATATGCATACCACAAATTACACCCCAAAACACATTCTACTACTCCTGAGTATGGCGACACCACATGTGAGACTTTTACACAGCCTAGCCACATACAGAGGCCCAACATGCAGGGAGCACCATAAGGCGTTCTACGAGCATAAATTACACATATCATTTCTTGACTACCTCTTGCACTTTTGAAGGCCCTGGAGCACCAGGACAATGGAAACGCCCCAAAAATGACAACATTTTGGAAAGAGAACACCCCAAAGTATAATCTATGAGGCATAATGAGTCTTTTGAACATGTCATTTTTTTCTACAAGTTTTTGGAAAATGTGGAAAGAAAATGAAAACACTTTTTTTTTTTTACACAAAGTTGTAAATTTATACAATATTTCTAACACGTAGCATGTACATACCAAAAATTACACCCCAAAATAGATTCTCCTACTCCTCCTGAGTACGGCAATACCACAAGTGGGAGACTTTTCCACAGCCTGGCCACATACAGAGGCCCAACATGCAGGGAGCACCATAAGGTGTTCTAGGGGCATAAATGTCAAATCTAATTTGACTACCCATTACACTTTTGTGAGACACTGATGGGCACTGCAGTGGCATGGATGAGCAAGAATGGGGATGGCTGAGTATTGCTGGGTATGGTCAAGCATGGCTGGCATGGCTGAGCATGGATGGGATGGCTGAGCATGGATGGGATGGCTGAGCATGGATGGGATGGCTGAGCATGGATGGATGAGTATGGATGGCATGGCTAAGCTTGGATGGCTGCGAGCATGGATGGGGCCAAGCATGGATGTATGGTTGAGTCCTGCAATGGGCACAGAGCAGCGCTGTGGGCACTAGAGATCCAGTCCACAGTGCTGCTGCACCCGATCTTCTCCCCTCTCCGCTCACACTGTACCGATCGGTACAGAGAAGGGAGAGAAGAACCGGACATGATGCCGGTTTGTTTACAAGTTTGATGGAGCGATCACGTGGTAAACGGCCACGGTCAGTGGCCATGTACGTGATGTGCCGGGGTCCTTGTCACGGATACTCCCGTGTGTGCACCCAGGGGGCGCGATTTTGGGAGGACGTCATAGTACGCCCTCACAAAGTTATTGAGCCGCGATGTAGCCGTCATTCGGCTATAGCGCAGTTGTTAAGTGGTTAAGCCAATCGGCTACAGACAGTGGTTTTGGGAAACGCCATTTAGCTGGGATGCACATCTTTGCTGCATTTACCATATGCATGGCAAGTGAGCGAAGGTAGGGATTTTTTGGAATCGAGGAGTGGTGCAGCAAAAACTGCGCTGGGGAAAATGCAAGATTATAAGTGGTAATGTGGTTCGTAAATCGGTGAACCTCTTTCCAGAAAGATTTGGCCCAAATGTACATCCATTACATCGTTACTTGCAGTCAAAAAATAATCCATAGTAGGTGTCATAGCATCTATGGTGACCCAACATGTTTCATGAGTTCAGTCTCACTCTTCAGATGTGCAGAAGTGATCCCAACTCCCCCTCACATCTCCAACATTGTGAGGACAGTGATAGAAAGATTTTATGTAATCTAAGGGGGGTCCTGTACCATCTTGAGAATATTTTAAATGCATTTTCTTGTGCATATACATTTAACGTTCCCCTGTGGATACATGTATAGACATTTTGCCAGTCTTGATCTGATGGGTCAATGGGCACTTCTTGCTCCCATTTGCGGCTGGCCAAGTTAGATTTGGGGTCATGATCGTGAATAGTAAAAGCATATGTGTAGGAAATTAGGCGATTTTGGTGTTCTGTTTTCAAGTCTGTCATGACCAGTCAGGCCGGGGGGTTAGGTTTTTCAAGGAGTCGTCAAATTTCTATGCATGTCCAAAATGGGAATGTGTTATTTGTCATCCGGGTGGCCAGCTTATATTGTGTGAGAAGGTGACCTCTCTCAAAAAATTGCTCTGCTCGAATGGTAGTGTGTGGCCATGAGTCAGAGAAAAGAGGGCCTAAAATTGACAATATTTTGTGTTTACGGCAAGTTTCATGGAATTAAGTTAGTGTTGGATGAATTAGCGGGCGATTTTTGCGGGTCGTACGGATATGTCTTGGGGCAATCCAAGGAGTTTGGAATAGCGGGGTAAGAGACATAGCGTGTTCTAGCTGAACCCAAGCCTTTATTTTGGAGCGAATGTTCCAATCAATAATCCTAGCTAAATGGCAGGCTTTGTGGTATTTCTGAAGGTCTGGGAGACCTATGCCTCCTTGAAGTTTAGGAATGGTCAATCTGGAGTAACTTGGTCTCGGACGTGTGGTGCCCCATATGAAGTCTGTACAGGCCTTTTGGTACGCTGAGAAAAAGCTAGGTGGAAGTCTTATCGGAATGGTTTGTAATAAGTATAATATTCTAGGTAGAATGTTAATTTTAATGATTGCAGCCCTGCCAAACCAAGAAAAGAGACCCGTAGACCATGAATTCAAATCACGTTTTATGTTTTGTAGTAACGGTAGGTTATTTTTAAAGTATAGGTCTGCAAGGGAAGAGGGTAATTGGATGCCTAGGTATTTAATCATGTTTATTCCATTTAAATGGGAAATTGGATGGACATTGACGACATGTGTCTATGGGTAGTGTGACATTCAGGGCGTTGGATTTTGAAAAATTGATTTGTAGGTTAGTTAAAGATTTGAAAGTAATGAAGTCTGAGTAAGTTTGGAATTGTTGTCAGCGGTTCAGTGAGAAAAAGAAGGATATCATCCGCAAATGCAGCTAACTCTCAGGGGAGATGGGGGGAATCCTTGGCGTGTTCCATTCAATATTGAGAAGGCATCCGATAGGTGGCCGTTTACACGGACTCTCGCTGTGGGATTAGAGCGCAAGTATAAGGTTTAGCATTCGGTGGGGAGGACCAATGGTCTTTAATGCTTCATTCATATAGCCACTCTATTGAATGCCTTCTCTGCATCGAGGGAAAGGAAAAATTCCTGGTGGTAGTTGGATGTAAGCCAATGATGAATGGATTGCCTTGAGTGTGTTATCCCTTGCTTCGAGTCCTGGTATGAAACCAACTTGGTCAAGAGAGATAAGCTGGGGAAGCAAGGGGAGTAGCCGATTGGTTAACATTTTGGAAAACCATTATAGGTCAACGTTTAAATAACGAGATCGGTCTATAGTTGGTGACCAGGGAGGAATACTTCCCTAGTTTTGGAATTACTGTAACGTGAGCCGTCAATAAGTCACGAGGGAGCTTAGACAGAGATGCAAGAGAGTTAAAAGCTGAGAGAAAGAAGGGGGTAAGGAGCTCTGAGTAGGTCTTGTAATAACCCACTGTTAGTCCATCTGGTCCCCGGACTCTTGCCTAATTTCAGTTGTTTAAGTGCTAGTTCGGCTTCTTTTTCTGATAATGGGCCGTCCAAATCTCGTGCCAATGATTTTTTTTATTTATTAATTCTCAAGTTTATCAATTTTGATAAACGAATTTGGTGCCGATATGGCATTTTGGGATTGTGTAGATTTATGGTAATATTTATATAAATTTGCACTTTGGGACAGAGTGATTAAATCACACAGGTACATGTTTTTGGTTTTATTTTTACTTATTTATTCGGCTTTAGCACTGCCCAACATTAATAATTTACATCTGAAATTTTCCATTATTAAAAAAAGACAAAAGGCAGTAATGTTCTGTAGATTGGCAACACAACAAAAACTGTTTATGGCAGTTTAGTGTAGTTAAAGCTAATGAAATTCCCTTTTTAGATGCCACAGTTCTCCACATCATTGCACTTTACTCAGTGACTACTACTGTAATTAATAAGACTGCATTATAAAGGCAATTATAGGATGGGTATTTTCTTTGAATACTGTACTTCTCTCAACAGTTTTTGCTCCAAGGTGTTTTTGTACAAATCGCATAAAAAGAAATTCCTACAGTCTAAAAAAATAAATAAAAAATTAATTGTAATTTTAGTTAATTTCACCCGTGTCTTTAGCAAGGAGTATCCAGTAAGGGAAAGGCACATAGGATCCATGCCATTAGGTCTGTGTGTGAAGTATCTGGAAGCGTCAGAGAAATGTCTAGCTTTCCTGGCTCACAGAGAGCTTAATTACCAGCAATAATACATTGCTATTTCTGTGCATGGGATTTAATATTTCATTCATGCCATATAAACCTGTCAATAAACAGATGTTAAAAACGAAGCAAAGAACAAAAAGCTGCACAGCAAGAAACTACTGACAGTGCTTTTCCAAATGATGACATCAAATTAAGACAAAACAGAACATAGCAAATTGTAGTTATTAATACTTTATTATAGATAATTATTTATGAGAAAAATGTGTTAATACTCATTCACATAGGGTGGGGCGGCCGGGATCTGGGGGCCCCCTTATTAAAGGGGGGCTTCCGGATTCCGATAAGCCCCCCGCCCGCAGACCCCGACAACCAACGGCCAGGGTTGTCGGGAAGAGGCCCTGTCCTCATCAACATGCCCCCCATGTCCCCAAAGCACCCACCCCCCCATGTTGAGGGCATGCGGCCTGGTACGGTTCAGGAGGGGGCGCTCGCTCGTCCCCACCCCCTTTCCTGACCGGCCAGGCTGCGTGCTCAAGTAAGGGTCTGGTATGGATTTTGGAGGGACCCCCACACCGTTTTATCGGCGTAGGGGGTTCCCCTTAAAATCCATACCAGACCTAAGGGCCTGGTATGCTCTTGGAGGGGAACCCATGCCGTTTTTTTAGTTAAAATTTGGCGTATAGTTCCCCCTCATGATTCATACCAAATACCAGCTCCGTGGGAGGGGTTTGCCTTAGAGCCGGTTCACAGAGGGGCGACTTCCTGTAAAGTTGCCTCTATCAACGGGGATCCGACTTGGAGGCGACTTCCATTGAAATCAATGGGTACAAGTCGCCTACAAGTCGGATTGAAGTAGTACAGGAACCTTTTTTTAAGTCGGAGCGACTGCAGTCGTGTACATTAAGACGACTCCATTCACTTCCATTAGTTTTAAAAACAGCGCGACTTGGGGCAACTTGAAGTCGGATCCCGAGCCGCCCCTGTGTGAACTGGCTCTTACAGTACACGTATCAAAAATAGTTTTTGCCCGGAGTTTCGCTTTAAGAAGATTTTTATTTATTTATTTTTTACATTAAAGTGCATGTTACTCTAACATTTCATATTTCTCATATGTGTCTGCTCTACCGCGTGCTTGTATTAAAAAGCACTCTGTTCTCTTTCCTTCCTTTGTGTGAAATCCCTGGTAAACAGATGACATGTGATCACTTATAAAACAAAAGGTATTCAGAATGAGTGTGTATGTAACTGACATTAATGAAACTGCCGAAATAGGGAAGCACGGAACACCTGTGCCTCGCCGTACACGTAAACATGGCCTACCACATGTGCAGACTTTAGTATGCCTAGGCCTATGACATATTTTCTGTGCACAAAACTTTCTTTTATATGTGTATAATGAATACTTGTAGTATCTGCACAACTGTGGCCCTATAGTTCAAGCTGAATTCCAAAAATTCAGTCACTTTGTAAAAAGTGAAGATACACTCATATGAGTTAGGTTTAATGAGGTGCATGACATCTCCTGAACTTCTCTCTATTATTAATATCTGACAGCTTTTTGTCTCTGCTGGATATGCACGAGGTTGTGAGAGAGGAGAAAGGCACATAGAGCAGCTATGCCACAAGTGAGGGGTGGGCATAGCAGCTGCAGTGACTCTACTGTTGAAGATGCTGAGACCTAAAGCATCAGCATTGGGCTCCTGGAAATACAGCCGATTGTTTATCCGGAAGACAGATACCTGTACCTGCTGCATTTCTGGGAGCCCAACAGGTCTCAGCATCTTCAACAGTAGATCCACTGCAGCTGCTATGCCTACCCCTCCCCTACACCTGCCCAATCACAGTAAGCATTTGTATTATGTGAGTCTGTTCACAAAAAAAAAAAGGCTAAAAGGCTTCTGCGAATTGGCAGCAGAAGAGGGGGGGGGCATAGCTGCTCTAATGTCTCCAGTGTATCTCCTGCAGTTATAAACCTGTCAGATATAAGAAATAGAGAGAAGTTCAGGATATGTCAAGCACCTCCTTGGACTTAACTCATAGCATGTCTTAACTTTTTACAAAGGAGTTGAATTCCTGGAATTCAGCTTTCACTTAATTTTCTTGTGCTTCTCCTTGCATTGGTTCTACATTATGTTAATAAATTTGAAATCTTTACAAAACTAAAAAACAAAATCTTATATCTTGATTCAGAAAAAAAAAAAAAAAATAACAGAAAACACGGCCTAATCACATAATTTCTTCTTAAAGTTAATAATACAAACTGAGGGCAATTATACAGTGATGCTGCAATGTTTTGGATCTCCATGACTAAATAAATTCTTGATTTTTATACAGCATATGTTTACTGCTTCACCTGCTAATGGATCTGTAATTTTTAACAAGCTATCCTTTCAAACATCTCTGCGAATCAATCACTGGACAGAGTAAAGGTGCTGACTAAACGTTAAGTGCAGGCTGGAGGCGGAGAGGTTGCTTAGGAGGCTGCACTGCCGAAGCAGGAATTAAAGTGGATGTAAACCCTCAGATATACCCAGTGAAGTGAACAGCCTCAGATAATACACAGGGATGAAAAAAAACTTCCTACATAAGTTTTACATGTACCGTATATACTCGAGTATAAGCCGAGATTTTCAGCCCTTTTTTTGGGGCTGAAAGTCCCCCCCTCGGCTTATACTCGAGTCAGCGAAATTTAACATTGTAAATTGTACCTGAAAAAAAGTTGAGAGGCTGCGGCGTCCATCGTTTAAATCTTGCGGTCTCTTCCTGGTCCCTTCCGTGATAGGCGGAGAGTGTCTGCTGAGAATCGCCTATCACGAACGTTCTCTCATCCTCACCCATCCCAGCAGACACTGTGTTCAGTGTTCTGCCAATCACAGACGTCTGCTGGGAAACTGAGGATGAGAGAACGTTCGTGATAGGCGGAACTGTGTGCTTAGAAAACGCCTATCAAGGAAGGGAAGAGACCGTGAGTTTTAAACGATGGACGCGGCAGCCTCTGAATTTTTTTTCAGGTACAATTTACCGTACAATGTTCAATTTAAGAGGAACAGTGAGGAGAGGAACAGTGAGGAGAGGAACAGTGAGGAGAGGAACAGTGAGGTGAGGAACAGTGAGGTGAGGAACAGTGAGGTGAAGAACAGTGAGGTGAGGAACAGTGAGGTGAGGAACAGTGAGGTGAGGAACAGTGAGGTGAGGAACAGTGAGGTGAGGAACAGTGAGGTGAGGAACAGTGAGGTGAGGAACAGTGAGGTGAGGAACAGTGAGGTGAGGAACAGTGAGGTGAGGAACAGTGAGGTGAGGAACAGTGAGGTGAGGAACAGTGAGGTGAGGAACAGTGAGGTGAGGAACAGTGAGGTGAGGAACAGTGAGGTGAGGAACAGTGAGGTTGGGCACAGTAAGGTGGCAATGGGCAGTGACAATGGGCTTAGTGAAGTTGCAATGGGCACAGTGAGGCGTGCAAATGGGCATTGTTGACCCTCGGCTTATACTCGGGTCGGCTTATACTCGAGTATATACGGTATATCTGCGGTCTTCAACTGTATACATCCTTTAGAAAGTGCTCTTCGTGTTAGCAAATTTTCTCTTCCTGGTTAAGGCTGCAGTGAAGCTTGGGCATACAGCCAAGACAGCCGATTGGAGGAAAGGCAAACACCCCCTCTCCTCATGGGTAGAGACTTTTAGCTCTATTCGTTGTATATTTCAGGGCTCTGCTAATCTATTTATAACATCCTCCCCAACACAAAACTCTGGCTGCTTTTATCATATGCGACAGAGAACTTGTCAGGAGTTACCAGGCTGATAACAGAAGAACGGAGCAGGACAAAGCTACGGGACATAGCGCTTTAAAGAAAGATAACAAAACACTGCATATGTGTGCCCAGCTCAAATTTAATGAATCGGGTTTACATCCACTTTAAACACGGTTAAAAAAAAATAAAACAAATTATACATAACAAGAAGTTGAGAATGCAATGCAGATCTTTGCAATATTCACTGTACTTCAAATCTTCATATACGTATATATAAAGATTTGAGGTAAAGAAAATATTGCAAAGATCTGGATTGCATCCTTAACTTCTTATGTGTTTGGTGGAAAACTGAGAAAATCCACATTGGATGTGATCCTGTGAAAAATAGGATTTTTTACTCACCGAAAAATCCTTTTCTCTGAGTTCATGGATTGACACAGCTTTCTATTGACAAGTGGGTATTATCCTATCTTTAGGAGTGACTAGGCAGAAAAAAACTTGTAAAAAGTGTTACATCACACCTTCTACAGCACCACCCAGGGGGCGGACCCTCTGGGTATAATCTCTCTCTCTGCACCTCGCAGATCAGTTCGTCAAAAAGCAGTACAAACTTAAAACGAGGGGTGGGTGCTGTATCAGTCCATGAACTCAGAGAAAAGGATTTTACGGTGAGTAAAAAATCCTATTTACGCTTTCGTTCATGAACTGACACAGCTTCCTATTGACAAGTGGGACGTCCCAAAGCAGTGTCAAAAACGAGGGGTGGGAACAGCATTAAAACAACTTCACCCCAAAACAAAACAGAGCTCCTCAACAGAGGAGTTGCAACTCTAAACAGCCTCAAAACCTTGCGGCCGAAAGAAGCATCTGAAGATGCACACACATCAACTTGTAAAGTTTAGTGAAAGTGTGAACGGACGAGCAGGTCGCCGCCTTACACACCTGGTGAAATAGACGCTAGATGCTCTCAGAGCTCGGGCAGTGTCCAAAAAATACAACGTCGTCTCCTAGGATTCGACGGATGAAGACACAAGGATGGTAGTACAATGTCTTCCTTGAGATGGAAGGTCAAAGACCCTAGGAAGAAAAGAAGGCTGCAGACGCTGTACCACCTATCCTTGTGGAAGATCAGATAAGGAGCCTTGCATGACAAGGCTGCCGGCTCAGAAAAACGTCTTAACTGACGTAAACCAAGAGGCATATCTTGCCCTGGTCGAATGCGCCGGGAAAGGGAAGCACCTGACCCTTCATGGCATAAGCCTGATCATGATCTGTCGGATCCACCTAGAGATGGTGGCCGACGAGAGCGCTGGGCCCTACTTGGGACCAGCCACCGAAACAAACAGTGAGTCTGGACTCTGGAACGTAGCAGTACCAGACAAGCATTCTCTCAGAGTTTGGACAACGTCCAAGGAATCCTTAGGATTCGACGAATGAGGACACAAGGATGGCAGTACATGTCTTCCTTGAGATGGAAGGTCAAAACACGACCTTAGGAAGAAAAGAAGGCACCACCTTATCCTTGTGTAAGATCAGATAGGGAGGCTTGTCTGACAAGGCTGTCCGCTCAGAAACCCCTCTTACTGGCATAACAGCCACCAAAAGGACCACTTTCTGAGAAAGTGTCAACAAGGGAATCTCCCTGATGTTAGAGGCCATGCCGTTAAAGCCATTGACTGCAAGCAGGATGGCATATGGGACCATCCTGGGGTCATTTGAAAAAGACAGCCAGGGGGGATACATGCCCCCTAATTGTACTTAAAGTAAAATTTTTGTCCCGTTCCCTGCTGAGAACAGCAGGACTCTGGAACCAAATAAGTACGCGGATGCCACCTCATTTCCTCACAAATGGATATGCAGGTCTTCCAAGTGCGATGGTAATCTTCCTAGGGGATGATTTCCGAGCACTCCTCACGGTAGAGTTCACCAAGTCTGACAGGCCCCGGTCTCTTAGCACCTGGCTCTCAAACCATGCTGTTAAGCCAGTGGCTGTAAAAAAACAGGATAGTGTATGGGACCTTGCGACAGCAGGTCCTTCTTAGCGGTAGATGTCAAAAGGCGTCTGCTACCAGACGCACTAGATCGGCGTACCAAGGATGCCGAGGCCAATTCAGAGCAATTGGGACCATTGTAATCCTCTCTGCCTCCAGTCTGCGAAGCAGAGGAGGAAGGAGCTTCCGAGGAGGAAAGGCATAGATTAGCCGGTACCGACTCCACAGTGCCATGAACGCATCTGTCGTGTTTGCCCATGGGTCTCTTGACCTGGCCACAAACCTCAATACCTTTCGATTGAGTCGAGAAGCCAGGAGATATACGACTGGCATTTTTCCCCTCTGGTAAGGGAGCCCCCTTAGGAGGTGAGCGACCTCCGATGCTGCAGCAGAGCTGCTTGTTCCTCCCTGATGATTGACATACGCCACCACTGTGGTGTTTGTCTGACTGGATTCTGACTGGACGCCCTTGTAACCTCTGAAACCATGTGGAGGGGCAAAGCCAGATGGCCCGGATTTCAGGCCAATGATCTGCAATGGGATTCCTCCGGAGTCCAGTGACCCAGGTTGACTGAGCTCCTCAGACTGCTCTGCAACCGGGAAGACAGGCGTCCGCCGTGACCACCATCTAGTAAAAAGGAAGGAACCACTTCCCAGACAGAAATGCCGGTGATGTCGGCCACCAAGTAGGGAGGTCCTGAATAGAAGGCTCACCCGGATTTTGATAATCCAGGGATGAAGGGCACTTGACCCTTCAGGACAGAGCTACCTCTAACACTCGCGTGTGAAATGGTGCCTATGGTACCGCCTCGAAGGAGGCTACCATGAGGCCCAGGACTCGCCTGCAAAAGTGGCGTGACAACCTCTCTTTGGGATGTCAACTGCCGCACCACAGCCCGAAGGGTCTGCAACTTTCCCCTAGGGAGAAAAAAAAAAAAAAAAGAGTTGAGACGGTACCAATACGGACCTCTGAGTGTTCAGCACCCAACCAAGTATCGGAGGGTCTGACAGCTTATAGACACACTCACTTCTAACTAAGTTTGAAGTGACCCTCAGAAGATCGTCCAAGTTGCCCATGATAGCGAAGCCACACTGTCTTAGTAGGGCCAGAATCGGGGCAAGGACCTTGGTGAACACCCTTGGTGCAGACGCCAGGCCAAAGGGGAGAGTCACCATTGGTAGTGGTCTTCCCTGGCCGCCAACGCAGACATCTCTGATGCCTGGTGCATATGGAGACATGCAAGCATGCGTCCTTGATGATCAAGGATGCCGGAAAATCCCCTGGATGGAGGGGAGCGCAACAGGGCGAGCAAACTCCTTTCCGGAATCTTTGTACTTTCACAAAGCAGTTGAGGGTCCTGAGATCCAAGACAGGACAAACCCCCTCCTTCTTCAGCACTACGACCAGATTTGAGTAGGACCCCTGAACCCGTTCCTGTACTAAGACAGGAAGGCCCACACTGCGTATCAGCAGGTCTTGGCCCGCCCCATGTAGGGCTTCCCGACAAGTCGGCTGAAGCTGGCGGTTAAGAGGGAAAAAAATCTGTTCGGTAGGCAAGCAAGGTTGGGCTTACAACCCCAGGGACGCTTCTGTCCCTCAGCAGGCGCTTTATCGGCCTGGGGTCGTTTACTTGCCGCACTAGACGGACGAAAGAACCGCTTGTGCGCTGTGAAGGAGGGCACTAGCCTATGGCGTGGCTCCTTACCTTTTTTGGATTGCAACAGTAATGTGCTCTTTACCTCCTGTGGCATCTTAAAAGAGATCATCCAGAGAGGCCCCAAAAGTCTGTCGCCTTAAAAGGGCAAATCCAACCAGGCTTCTAGGAAGATTGGTCCGCAGACCAGCACCTTAGCCAGATCAGGCGGCGTAACGCCACCGCATAAACGGAGGCTCAAGACAGCAAGGGAATAGTATCCATGGCTGACTCGCAGACAGACTCAAGGCCCTGTACCAACTGGTCGGCCAGAGCTACCTCGTTATGAGGAGTCTCCCATGTCTTTAACCCCTGGAGTAGCCTTCTTGCGTACTCCGTCAGTGTCTGAGCCATCAGAAAAACCCCAGCCAATGCTGGACGTACCGCTGAGCCCCCCCACTGTGTATAGGTAGCGAGTGTCCCTGAAGACAGAAGCCCCTTCCACTGGAATCGTGGTAACTTGTTAAGTCTGGACACAGGGGGGTCCACTATCGGGGGAGAGGTCCATTTTTCAGTAACTCTCCTCAAAGGGTACCAAACCGCCCCAAAATTTTGTGGCTGCAACAAACCCTCAGTGGGTCTTCCCACTCCTTGCACAAGAGCTTATCAAGATAAGACAAACAAGGAAACACCTTAGCAGTGCGGGACGATTTTACGGAACCCAAAGGGGACCGGTGTCTCTGCTGCTTTAGCAGCATTCTCCCATTTTAGCGTATCCCGCATTGCCGTGATAAGGACAAATACCAAAGCCTTTTTGCGCGCTGACCTGGACTTGGAGTCATTCTCACTGTCTGACCGGTCACGGTCTGCAGTCTCTGATGCATCAGAATCTGGGCCATGAGCCACAGCCGGGCCTGGTTCTGCATCAAAATTATCCCCAGAAGATGGCGGGGGACGGGGGCAATTTCCACCCCCTGTGTTCCCATGCGCCGCTTCTACCTTGGCAACAAAGCCTCCAGGGGCACCAGCTGCCAACTCAGATATTTCAGGGGAAAAAAGGTCTGCTTCAGACACCATGCTGACCCACGTGCTGTCACCCACAGGGACTCCAGTCAAGTTATCAATAGGCCACCCTCCTAGCTGCTACAGATCTCCCAGAGGACTCACCACCCTTGGAATGGTACCGCTATCGCTGCCGTGTGCTCCGCCTGTGATGCTATCCCACCGCTGCCTGTGTCAGTCTGATTCTCATCAGCGTTCCCCGTGTGAAATGCACCCTAGAGGCCGAAGACTTCCACAAAATGGCCGCCAAGCGGCCGTATTAAAAACAATGTGGGCCCCAAGAAAATGGCCGCAGAGCCGACAGTAGAGGCAAAAAGATGGCCGCCGTGCAGCGGTAATTACATACAGGCGTAAACCACAAGAAACATGGCTGTCGAACAGTCGATAGAGACCAAAGCGGGCACGAACCACAAGAAAATGCCCGCTGAGCCGCGAAATATACATATTGGCACGAACCACAAGAAAATGGCCGCCGGACAGTCACTAGAGGCCAACAGGCATGGACCACCCCAAAATGGCTGCCGACATCATGGAGGGAGAAAGGCACACACAGGTAAGCAAAATTAATTTTTTTAAACGACAGTTACAGCGCAGCCCCGCTCCAGATGGAGCCCCCCAGGTGACCCCCAGCACCCAGCAAACTTAGCTCAGAGCCCAGGGAGGAGGGAAGGCAGGGAGAGAGGAAAGAAAGGGGCCACTGCCACTTACTTGATCTCTCCAGGAATGTCCAGCCAAGTCACCCTGCCGAAGCAGGGGAGCTACTTACCTTTCCTGCGTGGATCATGCTGGAAGACATTCCGGACAGATCATCATCCGCGCACGGAGGTGACTGTCGGCCAGGCATGCTGTGATTGAACCCTAGGGAACGATCGTATGCATGCCCTGGAGCGCGAGCTCACCGGACAGGCTACTGCGACTCGGCCGTAAGGTCAGCCAAAGCTGAGCGGTCCGATGCAAGCCCTGGAGCGTAAGCTCACTGGCCGGGCTACTGCGACTCGGCCGTAAGGTCAGCTGAAGCTGAGCGGTCCGATGCAAGCCCTGGAGCATAGGCTCACCGGCTACCCGTAGAGCGACGGGCATGTCGTGGAAAACCCAGCGCGTAGCTAGGGTCGGCACACGCTCGATGGCCGAAACTGGAGGGACTACAAGGATCGAGGATCCAGCCTGTCACCCAGTAGGCAGTTGATCGAAGATAGCAGAAAACAAAAAAATAAACGTAGAAAATTTTTCCCCCCGGACCAGTGGGCCCGAAGGGAGCCATGTCCTTCTCCTTGCTAGACAGAAAAAAACTGATCTGCGAGGTGCAGAGAGGGGGATTATACCCAGAGGGTCCGACTCCTGGGCGGTGCTGTAGAAGGTGTGATGTAACACTTTTTACAAGTTTTTTCTGCCTAGTCACTCCTAAAGATAGGATAATACCCACTTGTCAATAGGAAGTTGTGTCAGTCCATGAACGAAAGAGTAAGTACATTTGTATACTTTTGTGTGGCCACACAGCAGAACTGTACTTGGTTTAAATATATGTATATATATTGTGACAGCAGGAAGGTAAAGTCACCTGGTTGCATCCAGGGGGGTAGATATATTTCTCCCAGATTCAGGCTTTATGCCGACTTATACAACTAGGGAGGGAGTTGATGAAGCCCAGCTGAGGCTAGTGGGCTCATGGATGACTCATACCTCTAGGGAGAGGGCTGGGCGTCGTGCAGGCAGGGAGTTGATGAGACCAGCTGAAGCCTGTCAGTTCGTTTAAGGCCTCTATAAAAACTCCCAGATTCATTAGGTGTTTGCTCATGCCTGGACCCAGACCTGTGTGGACTGTCTAGGGAGAGTGAACCCCTGTGCGGTGAGACAAAGCCTGTGTGGCTATTTGTTTGGACACTTACTAAACCAGGGACTTAGGGACTAGGACAGCACCAGGCTGATCCCAGTTGTTAGTTAGGGAAACCTGCATGTTCAGTCAGAGGTCAAGCTGACCAGGATTTATTTTGTTTATGTTTCTTTTTGGCTTTGCTGTGTTTTTGTCACTGTACATAGAGAAATAAACCGCACCTTTTGATTTTGAAAACCACAACCTCCGTCTGCTGGGCCTGTTTTTGTGTGGGGAGCCCAACCAGGGGGTCACATACACCCGCTACCGAGTTAACCCCCTCACAGTTGGTGGAGAATGCGGGCAGTTTTTTTTTAAGCCAGCATGGAGGAGATACTGAAACAGCTGGCTCTAGCAAATGCCAATCAACAGCAGACAAATGCAGGTTTGCAAAGGAGCTTTGCAGCCCAGCAGCAAGCCCACCAACAGAGTCTGGAAGCTCAGCAACAAGCCCAGCAGCAATCTGAGGCCCGCTTCATAGACCTGTTACAGAAGCAAGAGCAGAGACTACAACAAATGGAAGCAGTAATGCAGCAACGTCCGCAGACCAGTGAGGAAAGCCGTCCCACTAATACCGCGTCCTTTGGGGTGAGTCGTTTATTGACAAAAATGACTGGAGAGGATGATCCAGAGGTATTTTTGACCACATTTGAAAGGACTGCTGAAAGAGAAAAGTGGCCTGAGGAGCAGTGGGCTGGACTGGTGGCTCCTCTGTTAACTGGTGAATCGCAGAAGGCTTACTATGACCTAGAGCCTGACCAAGCAAAAGACTATGTGATGCTAAAAGCTGAAATGTTGGCAAGGCTGGGTGTCACCCTGGCTGTCCGGGCTCAGCGTGTGCATAACTGGACTTTCCAGCTTGGAAAACCCCCCAGGTCTCAAATGTATGATCTCATTCACCTGAGCAGGAAGTGGCTACAGCCAGAGACTTTGTCCGCACCAGAGATTGTGGAACGTGTTGTAATGGATCGGTTTTTGAGAGCTCTTCCTACTGCCATCCAAAAGTGGGTAAGCCATGGAGACCCAGAGACGGCCGGTGGTCTTGTGGATCGTGTAGAGAAATACTTGGCTACAGAGAACCTGACGGCCTCTTCCAGAGACTCTCGGACTTTCCACCCTAAGACCAGACCATCCCCAGGGGCGGATAAGAGGATTCCAAGGGGTGAGGGTGGAGAGAGTGAGAGGGTGGGAGCTCTACCCAAAGTTTGGCGAGAACAGCCTGGGAAGTCAGGGGCTCAAGAGGCAGCCAAAAGGATTGTTTGCTACCGCTGCCGGCAAGCGGGACATATTGCAGCAAATTGCCCGGTTGTGGAGGAACCCATGCAATGTGACTTTCTGACGGACCGACGTCAGTCGCTGTGTGCGACAGTCGCATGCACTGCCATTCGGGGAACTGAGAAACATTTATGCAAAATGTGTATTAATGGTAGAAATGTTGTGGTATTGCTGGATTCAGGTAGCCTTGTGACCCTGATAAAGGCTGAATTAGTTAAAACAGAGGTCTCTGGGAATAGCAAGGTAGCTGTTATTTGTGTGCATGGGGACACCCGAGAGTATCCAGTGACTACAGTGTGTTTCGAGACCCCCAAAGGTACCCTCTCTCATCCAGTGGGGTTAGTATCTCAATTACCGCATGATGCCATTGTGGGAAGGGATTTTCCGAAGTTCTGGGAACTGTGGGATGATCCTGAGCCCCCCACTGGTGCCCCTATGTACCAGGAATGTGATAGCCAGAACTCCTCTGAGAGTGGTGAGGACTCTCCAGAATTTCCCTTGTCAGTATTGGCAGGGGAGACTCAAGAAACTGGAGAGGAGCCCACCTCCTCAGACGAAAACCTACCGTCTGTGGAGTTTTCTGATCTGGAGGTTCACAGGGAAAATTTTGCCACAGAACAGTTAAAAGACCCCGCCCTAATAAAGGCACGGGAAAACGTAGTGGAAATAGATGGCGAGTTAGTGAACCCAGATAATACCTGCACTTACCCATACTTCAGCGTAGAGAAGGACCTACTGTATCGGGTGGCAAAAAGGGCAGAAGAAACCGTTGAGCAGCTTGTGGTGCCCAAACCTTACAGGAAGTTGGTGTTGGAGTTGGCCCATGGGCACATTCTTGGAGGTCATCTGGGGACAGAGAAAACCCGAGAGAGGGTATTACAGAGATTCTATTGGCCTGGGGTGATGAAGGACATAGAAAATTATTGTTCCTCCTGCCCTGTGTGTCAGAGGTCGGCCCCGATGCCACATTTCCGTAGCCCGCTGGTCCCTCTACCCATCATTGAGGTCCCGTTTGAGAGAATCGCAATGGATTTGGTAGGTCCTATAATCAAGTCCGCTAGGGGGCACCAGTACATATTGGTTATAATGGACTATGCCACCCGTTATCCAGAAGCGATCCCTCTCAGAAATACCTCGGCCAAAACCATAGCCAAAGAGCTATCTCTTGTTTTTAGCCGGGTGGGTATTTGTAAAGAACTGCTTACGGACCAAGGTACACCCTTTATGTCCCGGGTTATGAAAGAGCTGTGTAAATTGTTCAAAGTGACGCAATTGCGTACATCTGTGTATCACCCCCAAACCGATGGGCTGGTTGAAAGATTCAACAAAACCCTAAAACAAATGTTGAAGAAAGTGGTGGATAGAGATGGAAGGGATTGGGACTGTCTACTTCCTTATTTGATGTTTGCTATTAGGGAGGTGCCCCAATCCTCTACGGGATTCTCCCCCTTTGAGTTACTGTATGGGAGACACCCAAGAGGGCTGTTGGATATTGCCAAGGAAACTTGGGAAAGTGAGAGTTCTCCCCACAGGAGTGTGATTGAGCATGTCGCCCTGATGCAAGATCGAATTGCACTGGTAATGCCCATCGTGAAGGAACATTTGGCCCAAGCGCAGTTGGCACAGCAGAGAGTGTACAACCGTGGAGCCAAGACCCGTACCTTTTCCCCGGGGGATAGGATATTGGTACTTGTCCCTACGGTTGAAAGTAAATTCCTTGCCAAATGGCAAGGCCCCTACGAGATAATGGAAAAAGTGAGCGAAGTGTATTACAAGGTCAGACAACCAGGAAGGCGAAAGCCCGAACAGATATATCACGTTAATCTGTTGAAAGCCTGGAGGGATAGAGAGTCCCTAGTCGCAGAAACTTGGTCACCAGCTCAAACTGGTTGCGTGATTCCGGAGGTTGGAATAGCAGCCACCTTGTCACAACCCCAACAACAGGAGGTTAAGGAGTTTGTGCTTCGCAACAAGGAGGTGTTTTCTGAGCTGCCGGGACAAACATCTGGGGTAGAGCATGATATTATTACCCCGCCCGGTGAAAGGGTGAAGTTAAAACCCTATCGGATCCCAGAGGCCCGACGGGAGGCAATACGGGAGGAAGTACAGAAAATGCTGAACTTAGGGGTGATAGAGGAGTCCCAAAGTGATTGGTCTAGTCCCATTGTGTTGGTGCCTAAACCGGATGGGAGCTGGCGATTTTGTAACGATTTTCGTCAGTTGAACAAAGTTACAAAATTTGACACCTACCCCATGCCACGTATAGATGAGTTGATCGACCGGCTGGGAACAGCCCGATACATGACGACTCTTGACCTCACAAAAGGGTATTGGCAAATTCCCCTGGCCAAGTCGGCCAAAGAGAAAACCGCATTTGTAACCCCAGACGGGGCGTTCCAATATAAGAGAATGCCGTTCGGGTTACAGAATGCGCCGGCCACATTCCAGCGGAAAATGGACCAGATACTGAGGCCCCATCGGAAGTATGCTGCGGCTTACCTGGATGACGTAATTGTCCATAGCACAGATTGGGCCTCACATCTGCCAAAAGTGCAAGCAGTCCTAGACTCTATCCGGGAAGCGGGGTTTACGGCTAACCCCAAGAAGTGTACCATTGGGCAGGAGGAGGCCAAATATCTTGGGTACACCATTGGGAGGGGAGTGATAAAACCCCAACTCAACAAAGTCGAGGCCATCCAGAGTTGGCCACGTCCCAACAGCAAGAAGCAGGTACGAGCCTTTCTGGGAATCGCGGGTTATTATCGGCGCTTCATTCCCCACTTTGCTTCTAAGGCTGTGCCCCTAACCAACCTGACGAAAGGGAAAGGGTCGGTCATGATTAAATGGACCCCCGAGGCTGAGGCAGCATTCCAATTCTTGAAACAAGCCTTATGTAGCCAGCCAGTGTTGTACTCACCCGACTTCTCTAAAGACTTTGTCGTACAAAGTGATGCGTCAGATGTGGGGTTAGGAGCAGTATTGTCCCAGGTCTGGAACGGGGAAGAGCACCCAGTCATTTACCTCAGCAGGAAGTTGAAGTCCCATGAGGTAAATTACGCCACGGTTGAAAAGGAGTGTTTAGCGGTGAAGTGGGCTCTAGATTCCCTTCGGTACTATCTGCTAGGTAGGCACTTTGACATGGTTACGGATCACGCTCCGTTAAAGTGGATGGCTCAAAACAAGGAGACAAATAGAAGAGTGAATAGGTGGTTCCTGGCCCTACAGGAATTCAACTTCACAGTAAAGCATCGCCCTGGCGTTCAAATGGGGAATGTGGATGCTTTGTCTCGAGTACATGAATGCCTGATTGCTGGTGTTCCAACCCCAAGGTTAAAACAAGAGGGGGGGTATGTGACAGCAGGAAGGTAAAGTCACCTGGTTGCATCCAGGGGGGTAGATATATTTCTCCCAGATTCAGGCTTTATGCCGACTTATACAACTAGGGAGGGAGTTGATGAAGCCCAGCTGAGGCTAGTGGGCTCATGGATGACTCATACCTCTAGGGAGAGGGCTGGGCGTCGTGCAGGCAGGGAGTTGATGAGACCAGCTGAAGCCTGTCAGTTCGTTTAAGGCCTCTATAAAAACTCCCAGATTCATTAGGTGTTTGCTCATGCCTGGACCCAGACCTGTGTGGACTGTCTAGGGAGAGTGAACCCCTGTGCGGTGAGACAAAGCCTGTGTGGCTATTTGTTTGGACACTTACTAAACCAGGGACTTAGGGACTAGGACAGCACCAGGCTGATCCCAGTTGTTAGTTAGGGAAACCTGCATGTTCAGTCAGAGGTCAAGCTGACCAGGATTTATTTTGTTTATGTTTCTTTTTGGCTTTGCTGTGTTTTTGTCACTGTACATAGAGAAATAAACCGCACCTTTTGATTTTGAAAACCACAACCTCCGTCTGCTGGGCCTGTTTTTGTGTGGGGAGCCCAACCAGGGGGTCACATACACCCGCTACCGAGTTAACCCCCTCACAATATATACACATATATATATATTCAATTGTGTATTTTTAACTCTTAGAAGTGTCTACCATTGCCCCCAGACTCCTCCAAATGTCTAAATTCCTCTTTGCTGCTGTAATCTGATTTCCTGTTAGCAGGGTTCATACACATTTTTACCAATAAAATTCCATGACTTTACACGTAAATATTCATGACCTAATGTTTCACGAAATGTCTATGTATACATGTTAAATACAAAGAAAATCCATGTCACACCCAGCATATTTTTACTAATATAAATGACAAGCTTTGTAGTGTACAGTGGAATATGAAATATTTATTTAAATAACGTTTGCACAGTAACAACCTTTCATAACATAATACATCAAACCCTGAGAACCGCTTAGAAATGGATTAACGTAATTCACAGGAGATATAACATAAATCAAAGGGAAGCAACTAAAAAATAAATAAAAAAGTGTCCAGCAACACTGTTCTGAACTTAAAGTTCCTTACTTCCAGCCAGTCAAACCCCACACACATTAATGTCCCCATCAGAGACCCCCACACATTAATATCTCCATCAGAGACCACCACAAACATTAATATCCCCATCAGAGACCCCCACACACATTAATATCCCCATCAGAGACCCCCACACACATTAATATCCCCATCAGAGACCCCCACACACATTAATATCCCCATCAGAGACCACCACAAACATTAATATCCCCATCAGAGACCCCCACACACATTAATGTCCCCATCAGAGACAACTGCACATTAAAGTGGTTGTAAACCCACTTTTTCAACTTGCACCTACAGGTAAGCCTAGATTAAGGCTTACCTGTAGGTGCAAGAAATATCTCCTAAACCTACACGGTTTAGGAGATATTTAGTTAAATGACAGGCGCCGCTGTCTATGGCGCATGCGCGCCGTAGACAACGGCGCATTCATGGGGTTAATCCCATTCACAAATGTGGCTACTTCCCAGCAATCGCTGGGCGTAGCCGAATGTGATGGCTCCCGCGCGCATACGCATAGTGACGTCTCCGCCGTTCCGGCCAATCACAGCGCCGGAGCGGCGCTGTGATTGGCTAGAGCGGTGATACCCGGAAGTAACCTTCCGGCTATCGCCGCAGAGATGGCTGCGGCTGAAGAGGGAGACGAGGACGGCTTCGGGGGCCCCGATCTAAGGTAAGTGATGCATAATGAGCTATTATGCTAGTCATATTAGCTCATTATGCCTTTCTCTTACAGGTCGTTTGAAAAAAAAAAAAATGATATAAGGGTTTACAACCACTTTAATGTCCCCATCAGAGACCTCTGCACAATAATGTCCCCATCAGAGACCCCTGCACAATAATGTCCCCATCAGAGACCCCTGCACAATAATGTCCCCATCAGAGACCCCTGCACAATAATGTCCCCATCAGAGACCCCTGCACAATCATGTCCCCATCAGAGACCCCTGCACAATAATGTCCCCATCAGAGACCAATGCACAATAATGTCCCCATCAGAGACCCCTGCACAATAATGTCCCCATCAGAGGCCCCCACAAACATTAATATCCCCATCAGAGACCCCTGCACATTAATGTCCCCATCAGAGACCCCCACACACATTAACCACTTATCGACCGCCCACTGTATATATACGTCGGCAGAATGGCACGGACAGGCACAATCACGTACCTATACGTGCTTGCCTTCGTATGGGTGGGGGGTCCGATCGGACCCCCCTTCGGTACAGTGAGCGGCCAGGATCGCCATTCGATTCTGGCCACCACCTCGCGATCGCTCCCGGCGAATCAAATGCTTCCTCTGCCTGTGTAATGTTTACACAGACAGGAGGAAGTGCTGTCATCTCTCATGCGGCGCTCACATATACCGAGCGCCGCATGAGAGAAGACACCAGGTTAGTGCACTAAACAGCACACTGACACCAGGACACATAGGCACACGATCGCCCCCCCAGCCCCCAGTCACAGTGTCACTGATTGCAGTGACCATTTATTTACTGATCACTGCAATCAGTGACATTTGTGACTGTAAAAGTGTCAGGTTTAGGTCCAGTGTAGCCCCCTAACCCCCCCTAATAAAGGTTTAACCCCTCGATCGCCCCCCAGGTAACCCTTTCACCGCTGTCACTAAGCAATCGTTTTTCTGATCGCTGTCTAGGTGTCGGTGATGCCGATAGGTAGCCAGTTATTTTTTTTAGGTTCGCCGCAGGTTTTTATAGCGTCAGGTACACCCATATATTACCTAATAAAGGTTTAACCCCTTGATCGCCCCCCAGCTAACCCTTTCACCCCCTTTTGCCAGTGTCACCAAGCAATCGTTTTTCTGATCGCTGTCTTAGTGTCGGTGATGCCGATAGGTAGCCAGTTATTTTTTTTAGGTTCACCGCAGGTTTTTATAGCGTCAGGAACCCCCATATATTAGCTAATAAAGGTTTTAACCCCCTAATTGCCCCTAGTTAAAGTGGTTGTAAACCTTTTTTTTTTTTTTTGACTAACCTGCAAGACAAACCTATAATGAGCTAGTATGACTAGCATACTAGCTCATTATGTACCACTTACCTTCGATCGGGGCCCCCGAAGTCGTCCGTGTCCCTCCTCTAGCCGCATCCATCGCTGCGGCGATAGCCGGAATGTTACTTCCGGGTATCGCCGCTGCAGCCAATCACAGCGCCGCTCCGGCGCTGTGATTGGCCGGAGCAGAGAAGACGTGACTCCGCGCATGCGCGTGAGCTGTCGAATTTGGCTACGTCGTCGAATGTTGCGACCTAGCCGAATTTGTGAATGGGGTGACGTCAGCGTCGCCGCATTTACATACAAATATCTCCTTAACCGTGTAGGTTAAGGAGATATTTCTTGCACCTACAGGTAAGCCTTAATCTAGGCTTACCTGTAGGGCTTTGTTTAAAAAGTGGGTTTACAACCACTTTAACCCTTTCACCAGTGATCACTGTACAAGTGTTACTAGTGACACTGGTTAGCCAGGTAGTTATTTTGTTATTTAGGTTCCCCGTCAGGTTTTTATATAGCGTCAGGTACCCCCATATATTACCTAATAAAGGTTTAACCCCGATTGCCCCTAGTTAACCCTTTCACCAGTGATCACCATATAAGTGTTATGGGTGATGCTGGTTAGTTAGTTTGCTCTTTATAGTGTCAGGGCACCCACGTATATAACCCAATAAAGGTTTAACCCCCTGATCGCCCGGTGGGTGATATCAATTAGGTTTTAGTGTCAGAGAGGGTCTGCGTTGCCCCAGGCAGCGTCAGGTTAGTGCCAGGAACGCTAACACCCACGCGTGAAGCATACACCTCCCTTAGAGGCTTGCCCGTGGAAAAGTCTGACCGTGTGTACGCGGCATAACTTTTGCGGGAGGATGCCCCCATGCTTCGGCATATATAAATGGTGCATGTATGCCCATCATTAGAAGTGGGTGAATGAAGGGTGGTATTCTAATGGTGGGCATACCCACCGATCAATCTCTTTTTTTCTTTCAGCCAACAGGCTGCATGAAAAAAAGATTACAATACATGTCCAACAAGGACCAGCAACGTACTGGTATGTTGCTGGACTTTGGTTATACCAGATTGATGCCTGTGGGTTTAGGTATCATCTTGGTATCATTCTTTTCAGCCAGCGGCCGACTTTCATGTAAAAGCAATCCTAGTGGCTAATTAGCCTCTGGACTGCTTCTACAAGCAGTGGGAGGGAATGTCCCCCCCCCCGGATATAAAAAGCGCCATTGGGAAATTGGGAAAGCATTTTATCACACCGATCTTGGTGTGGTCAGATGCTTTGAGGTCAGAGGAAAGATCTAGGGTCCAATAGACCCCAGTTTTTTTTTTTAAAAAGAGTACCTGTCACTACCTATTGCTATCATAGGGGATATTTGCATTCCCTGAGATAACAATAAAAATGATAAAAAAAAAAAAATATATGGAAAGAACAGTTTAAAAATAAAATAAAAAAGCAAAATTAATAAAAAAAAAAAATCACCCCTGTCCCGCCCTGCTCTTGCGCAATGGCGAACGCAAGCGTCGGTCTGGCGTCATATGTAAACAGCAATTGCATCATGCATGTGAGGTATCACCGCGAAGGTCAGATCGAGGGCAGTCATTTTAGCAGTAGACCTCCTCTGTAAATATAACGTGGTACCCTGTAAAGGCTTTTAAAAATGTATGTAGTTTGTCGCCACTGCGCGTTTGTGCAAAATTTTAAAGCATGTCGTGTTTGGTATCTATGTACTCGGCCTAAGATCATCTTTTTTATTTCATCAAACATTTGGGCAATATAGTGTGTTTTAGTGCATTAAAAGTAAAAAAAAAGTGTATTTTTTCCCCAAAAAATGCGTTTGAAAAATCGCTGCGCAAATACTGTGTGGAAAAAAAAAATGCAACACCCACCATTTTAATCTGTAAGGCCTTTGGCTTTAAAAATATATATAATGTTTGGGGGTGCAACATAATTTTCTTGCAAAAAAAAAAAAATGTTTTCATGTAAACAAAAAGTGTCAGAAAGGGCTTTGTCTTCAAGTGGTTAGAAGAGTGGATGTAAGCTTCCTAATGTTGTGTATAAAATGCCAGGGCAGTTCAAACCCCCCCCCCAAATGACCCCATTTTGGAAAGCAGACACCCCAAGCTATATACTGAGAGGCATGTCGAGTCCATGGAATATTTTATATGTTGACACAAGTTGCGGAAAAAATACAATTTTTTTATTTTGTTTTGCACAAAGTTGTCACTAAATGATATATTGCTCAAACATGCCATGGGCATATGTGGAATTACACCCCAAAATACATTCTGTTGCTTCTCCTGAGTACGGGGATACCACATGTGAGACACTTTGGGAGCCTAGCCGCGTACGGGACCCCAAAAACCAAGCACCACCTTCAGGCTTTCTAAGGGTATACATTTTTGATTTCACTCCTCACTGCCTATCACAGTTTCGGAGGCCATGGAATGCCCAGATGGCACAAACCCCCCCCCAAATGACCACATTTTGGAAAGTAGACACCCCAAGCTATTTGCTGAGAGGTATTGTGAGTATTTTGCAGATCTCGCTTTTTGTCACAAAGTTTTGAAAAAATAAATAAAAATTATTTTATTTCTTCATTTTCAAAAACAAATGAGAGCTGTAAAATACTCACCATGCCTCTCAGCAAATAGCTTGGGGTGTCAACTTTCCAAAATTGGGTCATTTGGGGGGTTTTTGTGCTATTTTGGCATTTTATGACCTTCGAAACTGTGATGGGTAGTGAGGAGTCAAATCAAAAATTTGCGCCCTTAGAAATCCTGAAGGCGGTGCTTGGTTTTCGGGGTCCCGTACGCGGCTAGGCTCCTAAAAAGTCCCACACATGTGGTATCTCCGTACTCAGGAGAAGCAGCAAAATGTATTTTGGGGTGCAATTCCACATATAACCATGGCATGTGTGTGAGCAATATATCATTTAGTGACAACTTTTTGTATTTTTTTTTTGTCATTATTCAATCGCTTGGGACAAAAAAAAAATATTCAATGGGCTCAACATGCCTTTCAGCAATTTCCTTGGGATGTCTACTTTCCAAAATGGGGTCATTTGGGGGGGGGGGGGGGTTTGTACTGCCCTGCCATTTTAGCACCTCAAGAAATGAGATAGGCGGTCATAAATTAAAAGCTGTGTAAATTCCAGAAAATGTACCCTAATTTGTAGACGCTATAACTTTTGCGCAAACCAATAAATATACACTTATTGACATTTTTTTTACTAAAGACATGTGGCTGAATACATTTTGGTCTAAATGTATGACTAAAATTGAGTTTTTTCAATTTTTCTTATAACAAAAAGTAGAAAATATATATTTTTTTTCAAAATTTTCAGTCTTTTTCCGTTTATATCGCAAAAAAAAAAAAAAAATCGCAGAGGCAATCAAATACCATTAAAAGAAAGCTCTATTTGTGGGAAGAAAAGGACGCAAATTTCGTTTGGGTACAACATTGCATGTCCGCACAATTTCCAGTTAACGCAGCGCAGTGCCAAATTGTGAAATCACCTCTGGTCATTAAGCTGCGTAATGGTCCGGGGCTTAAGTGGTTAATATCCCCATCAGAGACCCCTGCACATTAATGTCCCCATCAGAAACCCCACATGCATTGCTACACTGTGAACACACTAACTTTAGCTGAAACTGTGTTACCACCACGCTGCAATTTAAAGTTCAATTCAAATGAGCGGATGAGTGAGTATATAAATAGGCACTGATGGTGTACTGGTGGCTGTGGAAAAATGGGGGGAGATGATAGTAACACCAATGATGCCTGGAATGCTTTCACCTGCTTTTTTTTTTTCCCTCAGTCTTTTCACTCTCCTCTGTCCTCAGTCACCTCCTTTTATAACAGTTCATACTTCCCTGCTTCCAGTGCTGCTACTTGGCACCATGATGTTACTCTGCCCCCTCTCCGCGGTCTTATTTTAATGAGTGGGTGATGACGTCAGTGCGCAGCTCACCTAGGCCGGGTGTTCCAAGATGGCCGCCGCTCCGGAGCTAGGCCAAAGCCGCAGCCTTTGCTAATGGCCGAGGCTCCAGAGCGCTCCGCAGATCGCGCCGTGTGCCAATCCGAACAGGATGACCTGTTCGGATCACGGATCGCTTACGATCTGTTGCACCACTACTCAATATTCCATGACTTTTCCAAAACTTAGTGGGGTTCAGTCATTTTCCAAAACTTTCCCAGGCCTGGAAAGTGTCATGTCAAAATCCCATGACTTTTCCAGGAATTTAATGACCGTGCGAACCCTGTGTTAGAGGGAGGCTACGTTTGTTCTCCATGGTCTCACTGTATGTAGAAACACAGCTACCTTCTCTTACCCTCTCCTGGCATCGCATGGGATGTGTAGTGTGCATAGAGCAGCGCACAGGACTGCACATAATGTGCACGGCTTGTTCCAAACAAATGGAAGCGAGAAGGAAAAGGAGAGACTTGGGAGCTCATGGAGCATGTTACAAGGATGCAGAAAAACACATAAAAGATCACTGAAAAATAAATTACAGGGTCATTAACCACTTCCCATCCCGCCTATAGTCAAATGACGGCCGCAAGGTGGCTCTGCCATCCTGGGTGGCCGTCATATGAAATCCGCTGGCCTCCCGGCCGCTAGGGGGTGCGCGCGCCCGCCGCGTCACTCGGGTGCCGATGCGCGTGCCTGGCGGCCGCGACGTCCGCCAGGTACCCGCGATCGGCAGTTACAGAGCCGTGGATGTGTAAACACACAGATCCACGTCCTGTCAGGGAGAGGAGACCAACAGTGTGTCCCTTGTACATAGGGACAACGATCGGTCACCCCCCTCCCCCCACAGTTAGAATCACTCCCTAGGAAACACATTTAACCCCTTGATCGCCCCCTAGTGTTAACCCCTTCCCTGCCAGTCACATTTATACAGTAATCAGTGCATATTTATAGCACTGTTCGCTGTATAAATGTGAATGGTCCCAAAAACGCGTCAAAAGTGTCCGATCTGTCCACCGCAATATCGCAGTCCTGACAAAAATCGCAGATAACCGACATTACTAGTATATATAAAAAAAAAAAAAACATAAATCTATCCCCTATTTTGTAGGCGCTATAACTTTTGCGCAAACCAATCACTATACACTTATTGCGATTTTTATTACCAAAAATATGTAGAAGAATACATAATCGGCCTAAACTGAGAAAAAAACTTTTTTTTTTAAATTGGGATATTTATTATAGCAAAACGTAAAAAATATTGTGTTTTTTTCAAAATTGACAGTTTTTTTTTGTTTATAGTGCAAAAAATAAAAACCGCAGAGATGATCAAATACCACCAAAAGAAAGCTCTATTTGTGGAAAAAACTAAGGACGTGAATTTTGTTTGGGAGCCACATCACACGACCGCGCAATTGTCATTCAAAGCGTGACAGTGCTGAAAGCTGAAAATTGGCCTGGGCAGGAAAATGCCTGGTATTGAAGTGGTTAAATAGTGGATGTGTATTAAATATTTTTATACATTAAATATTTTCAGAGAATAAGAATATTGGAGTCATGTTAAGTAAGGTAACTCCATGGCAGTGCAGTGTGGGAAAAATATGTATTTTACAGACTGGAAAACCAGAATTACAATTAAAACTGCAAACACTAATGTATTCCAACTGAACATGTCATTTTTTTTCCTGATTCAGGCTTAAAGCACAAGTGCACCTTTCCTTGAAAAAAAAATAAAAAAAAATGGCTTTAGCATGATCAAAGATACACCATTCTTTAACCACCGGAAGATTTGACCCCTTAATGACCAGGCCATTTTTTGTGATAAGGCACTGCGTCGTTTTACTGACAATTGCGTGCGACATTGTACAAAAAAACATTTTTTTGGGGACTGCGACATTCCAGCGCACAGATCGGACACTTTTGACATATTTTTGGGACCATTGACATTTATACAGTGATCAGAGCTAAAAATTGCCACTGATTACTGTATAAATGTCATTGGCAGGGAAGGGGTTAACACTCGGGGGTGAGCAAGGGGTTAACTGTGTTCCCTAGATGTGTTCTAACTGTGGGGGGAATGTGGCTGACTAGGAGGAGGAGACAGATCGTTGCTCATACTTCGTATGAACACACGATCTGTCTCCTCTCCCTTGACAGAACCGGAATTTGTGTGTTTACACACACAGATCCTGGTTCTCGCTCAGTCAGGAGCGATCGGGGATCCCCGGCAGTCATCGTGCCTGCCATGCACATGCAGCGGCCCCAGAGACACACTGCGCAAGCCTGCTGGAGCATCTTATAGAGCCGACGTACAGCTACAACGGCTCGCCCAGGGGAGCCATCCTGCTGCAGTATAACTGCGGTGGCTGGTCGGGAATGGGATAACAATCATAAATGCTTTGCTGTATTTTTTCAACTTGGCCTAGTTTCTCTGCATTTGAAATAAGCACTGTCTGTGTTTATATTAAACAACCAATCAGAATAAAATCTGCAACGAAAAGTGTATCCCAGAGAAGCCTACTGATGGTTCATTATTCTAGCATGGATTAGAAAATCATCAGATGATTATCATGGAAGAGGTAAACGTGTAGAGGTGTGCATTCAGTAAAAAATGTGCCTACATTGTTCAATAAACCATGTATATAAAGGGCCATAAAAAATATAAAATTACATTTATTGCACCACTTAAATTATATGTAAATTAATGCATCTATGAGAGAAGCCATGTCAATGGTACACAGAGCTGGTAATACACAGAAGCTAGATGTACAGCAACAGTGCCATCAGCAGGATTAGAATGTCAAGACTACAAAGACAAATATGCTGTGAAAGTATTGAAAATATTTGTGGACAAGTATTGTGGCCATATAAAACATACATAAAAGCCTATGAGTGCAGAACATTATTTACAGAGTCCGTATAAAATACCGTCAGCATGCAAAGAAACAAACATGCTTGTTATAGGGGTCCAGACAACAGGAAACACCGTCATGTATTTGTGTTTACATGTATGAACAATTTTTAGAAATAATTAAGCCCCGGGAACAGGTGAAACACTGGAGTTGTGGTTTGGATAAATTGAGCTGAGGCAACTTTTACTTACTTGCTTACAACTCAGGCCGGGTGAGGTGTGCGGCGGTTGGGCTATCCATTTCTGTTTTGCAGTATGCTTTTGGTTCTGGACGGACCTTTCCTCAGCCTGCACCCTCACTGGTCAGCGGCATCCAACTAACCGGACTATGACAGCCTGAGCGGGGACCCTCAAGCATTTATCATAGGTAACAATTTTCAGAAAGCTTCACTATTCACTCTATTTAAGCTGAATGCCAAGTAATTTTTACATAGGTATATTGGTCTGGGGGGAAGCGATCCCCGCTGAGAGAACACAGTGATTATTGTTAGTGGCTATAACAGCCGCTAGCAATAACCACATGTAAAATCTGACCCAAGTTGTACGAATAACCTGGGTATATTCAGCCTGCCCATACATGGTTTGAATCTCGACTGGCTCCTGCTGAACCGGCTGAGATGCAAACCGTCTATGGTGGGCTTAAAGGGGTTGTAAAGGAAAAAGTTTTTTCACCTTAATGCATTCCTATGCATTAAGGTGAAAAAACATCCGACAATACTGCCCCGCCCCCCCCCCCCCCCAATTTACTTACCTGAGCCCTCGAAAGTCCCGACATCCTCCTCACCGTTCAGCCTGGTCGTTGATTGGCTACAGTGGATGGATTGAAAGCAGTGCAACCATTGGCTGGCGCTGCTGTCAATCACATCCAATGACGCAGCATGCAGAGTGATACAGTGAGCAGCAACAGCCGCGCCCGCAATCACTCACCACCATGCAAGTCAGCTCGCTTATTAGGTGGTGAGGTATTGCGGGGAGGAGCCGAGACAGCCGTAGAGGGACCCCAGAAGACGTGGATCGGGGCCACTCTGTGCAAAACGAGCTGCACAGTGGATTGTAAGTATAATGTTTGTTATTTTTTTTATTTACAAACCCTTTAAGCATCTGATGCAAAGGCTTCCCTATTTTTAAATATGATATATTTAGGTACTTTTATAAAGGTACTTCATTACCCATCTTGGGTATATGGCTATATGCAGGGCCGCTGATAGGGGCGGACCACCGGTCCTCTTGTAGGGGGCCCGAGCACACAGGGGGGCCCACACAGGGAGGGGATTAGTGATGGACGACAATTGCAGAATTCTTTCTCCAGCACCTGAAAGCCGGTCTCTCCCCCTCTCCCTGCTGCCAGCTTTTATCTGTTCAGAAAGAGACAGGTCGCCTCTCACTAGTCTCCCTCCCTGAGCGGCCTTGGCTTCTTTTGCCACTACATATTGCCCTACACTTTCTAATAGCTACAAAATTACCAATTCTATGGCTCCGCACTGCATTTTCTTACTGCTCATTGCACCTTCTCTATGTACTGCTGTGCATGGACACTACACACTGCTACTGCACTTTGTCTGCCAGAAATAGAGAGAGGAAGCGAAAATTGTGACTTTTGGATTACACAGGGCTAAGACCTTTCTTCTCGTCCCCATGTAACAATGCTTGGTGCCTAAATGGCCAATCACCAACGCTGTTACATGGGAGTAAGGGGAATGAGTCACATGCTCCACATGCCTAGATGTCCTCTCGGACTTTTTTTCCACTGCTTCCAGCAGCCAGAGCATCAGGCAGTGAACAGAAAATATGTCAAGCTGGACAGAGCTGTATAGACAGGGTCACTTGAAGTATCTGTGCCTTTAAGTTTCTGCTTCTAAGGCACAATTCTGGATTTCTATAAACCAAACAGCAATGCAGGGCTAGATAACCCAATACTAGTGCATCCGCTACCATGCTGTTTTTTTCTGCTTGCTGTTAAAATAGTGCTAATACTCATAAATTCGTTCTGCAGTCAGTCATCATAATACAAATATTAGCAATAGATGCAAAGTAGCTTGGTTACACGGTTTATAGAACTATTTAGGCACGCAGAGTATTCACATGCAGGGATTAGACAGAGAAACAAACAAGCAAACCAAACAATACATCAAAGGCAGAAGATAACAGAATGCTAATATATATATACAAACAGTATCTCCCAAAAGTTAGTACACCCCTCAAATTTTTAACTTTATCTTTTAATGTGACAACACTGAAGAAATTACCCTTTTCTACAATGTAAAAGTAGTGAGTGTACAGCTTGTATAACAGTGTACATTTGCTGTCCTTTCAAAATAACTCAACACACAGCCATTAATGCCTAAATCGCTGGCAACAAAAGTGAGTACACCCCTAAGTGAAAATGTCCAAGTTGGGCCCAAAGTTTAAATATTTTCCAGCACTGCCTTAACCCTCTTGGGCATGGAGTTCACTAGAGCTTCACAGGTTGCCACTGGAGTCCTATTCCACGCCTCCATGTCGACATCATGGAGCTGGTGGATGTAAGAGACTTTGCGCTCCTCCACATTCGGTTTGAGGATGCCCCACAGATGCTCAATAGGGTTTAGGTCTGAAGACATGCTTGGCCAGTCCATCACCTTTACCCTCAGCTTCTTTAGGAAGGCATTGGTCGTCTTGGAGCTGTGTTTGAGGTAGTTATGTTGGAATACTGCCCTGCGGCCCAGTGTCCAAAGGGAAGGGATCATGCTCGGCTTCAGTTGGGATTCATAGCTCCCCAGTGCCAGCAGCACTCATGCAGCCCCAGACCATGACACTCCCACCACCATGCTTGACTGTAGGCAAGACACACTTGTCTTTGTACTCCTCACCTGGTTGCCGCCACACATGCTTGACACAATCTGAACCAAATAAGTTCATCTTGGTCTCATCAGACCACAGGACATGGTTCCAGTAATCCGCTTGTCTTCCGCAAACTGTTTGCAGGCTTTCTTGAGCATCATCTTTAGAAGAGGCTTCCTTCTGGGACGACAGCCATGCAGACCAATTTGATGCAATGTGCAGCGTATGGTCTGAGCACTGACAGGCTGACCCCCTCACCCCTTCAACCTCTGCAGCAATTCTGGCAGCACTCATACATCTATTTCCCAAAGACAATTTTCTGGATATGACGCTGAGCACGTGCACTCAACTTCTTTGGTCAACCATGGCGAGGCCTGTTCTGAGTGGAACCTGTCCTGTTAAACAGCTCTATGGTCTTGGCAATCTTCTTATAGCCTATGCCATCTTTGTGTAGAGCAGCAATTCATTTTTTTCTGATCCTCAGAGAATTCTTTGCCATGAGGTGCCATGTTGAACTTCCAGTGACCAGTATGAGCGAGTGAGAGCGATAACACCAAATTTAACACACCTGCGACCTTGTAACACTTAACGAGTCACATGACACTGGGGAGGGGAAAATTACTAATTCAGACGTTTTCACTTAGGGGTGTACTCACTTTTGTTGCCAGTGGTGTAGACATTAATGGCTGCGTGTTGAGTTATCTTAAGGGACAGCCAATTTACACTGTTATACAAGCTGTAGACTCACTACTTTACATTGTAGCAAAGTGTAATTTCTTCAATGCTGTCACATGAAAAGATAAAATATTTACAAAAATCTGAGGGGTGTACCCACTTTTGTGAGATGCTGTACATATATATAAAACTTTAAAAGGGTAAGTTCACTTTTTGGAGCATATTACACGATACAACCATATTTAGGGTGTAACGTTTAACGCACTCCAGCACAAATTCTCTCCCTGCACCCACTATCACATTTAAAAATCAGTGTTTTTGTCTGGGGCTTCGCTCACACAGCCGCGTCATTCATTCACAGCAATCTTTGAATGAAAGAACTACACGTCCCGCCTGCTGCTGTGCAGACAGCTTGTAGTCCTCAATGGACTGTGAGGACAAGCATGAGTGCCCTTCATAGCTCATTCAAAAGCCTTGCAGCAACTGTCAGTACATAGAGAGGTACGGGCAGAAAGCTGTAGGACTTGTCTGCAGGAACCTGACTGCGATCCACTGACCGCAGGTGCAATGCTTTGTAGGCTCCTTGGGGAACAAATAATAAATTACAATTTTTTTTCTGCAAAAATATGTGCATTTCTTATTTTTCCTCAAAGGTGAACTTAGCCTTTAATCCTTTCGCTGCCGGGTCCATATGGCATACGGACCTACAGCACTGCTTCTAGCTGGCCAGGTCCGCACGCCATATGGACCTAACATTCCTCCTTCTGCTATAAGCTCATGGTCACTTCAGTGACCATGAGCTTATAATCACAACTGTTCGGCAGACTCTGCTGAACAAAACAATAGCTCTGACCAGCGGATGACAATCTACCGATCAGAGCTATTCCCTCAAAAAGGTTAAGCTTTTTAGGGATGTGGTTGGTGGGCGGCAGAAGTGCAGTACAACTGTGCATTTTGCCGCCCCCCAACCACAAGTCTAAACAAACCCTACTGCCACACTCACGCGAGGCATAATACTGCGGGCTATATTTGGCTGCAGATGGATGCACATTTGTTCTGTGCATACCCATGCAGGCAGTCCAATTCATATCAATAGGGACGCAGCGGCTGCATGGACACAACTTCACATCCAGGTGGGTGCATATCCCTGAGCTCACACTGTCTGCGTTTAGAACCATGCACCTACACCACATGGATGTCAGATCTGTCCTTGCAGCTGTTGTATCCCAACTGACATGAATTGGACTGCCTGCACAGGGATGCACAGAATACCTGTGTATCCCTGTGCAGGTAAACATGGACCTCCATGGGTGTAAGCTTTAGCACACCACACTGAACTAGGCTTTAGTAGGAATTTAGCAGGAATTAAGTTATGTGTGCAAATAAGGATTTTAGTGTTTTTTCTTTGTGAAACTAGCAATTTGATAAACATTTGCGCAAATATTGTGGGGCCTAAATAAATCAGTAGCACCTTTTTATTCCACTTGTAATGTTTAACCTTAGACTGAATAGAGGGTTCTTTGCTGTAAGAGCGACAACGATGTGGAATTCACTTCCACAGGTGGTGGTTTTAGTGGGGAGCATTGATAGTTTCAAAAAACTATTAGATAAGCACCTGAACGGCCACAACATGGGATATACAATGTAATACTGACATATAATCACACACATAGGTTGAACTTGTGTCTTTTTTCAACCTCACCTACTATGTAACTCTGTGCTTTCAGAAAATGAATGGTTTGGAGAGTCTTTAACAAACTCTGAAAGCTCCAAGTGAAAACCACCAGATTTTTTGAGAAATTTGGTTATTCATTTTTTTCGTATGCTCGATTTTCACCATTTCGCAAAAAGGCACAATATTTGTTATTAATACAGGTTAAAGCTTTTATAGTTAATAGGAATTTAGCTGGAATTTTGTACAATTTGCATGAATAATAATGATTTTAAGTGTATGTTTAGCAAAAATTATGCTTTGATAAACATTTGCGCAAATATCGCAGGGCCTTAAAATCAGTAGCCCCTTCTTTTTATTCTACAGGTCATGTGCTTTCAGAAAATATATGGCTTGGGAGGTCTTTTAAAAACTCAAAGCTGTAAGACAAAAATAAATAAGCAATGGAAAAATTGCAGGGCCTGGCAGCGATAGGGTTAAAAGGTATACTTGGGTATAATTCTGTTAACTATAGTTGCACATAAATGGAGGATGCTTAAAGAATCAATGAGACACACCTGTTTGGCATTGTTGACACACTGCATGTACTGGCTAGCCAATACAGAGCAGCTCAGCGTCTGCTGGGGATTCTGCTGATAGCACTGGAGAATTTGAGCTTGCAGGTCAGCACATACTGGATGGGATTCATATCTCCTGGACAAAACAAAAAGAAAGACCAGATTAACAATTTAGGAATACCTTAAAAAGTGTCATTAAACCCACAACAGTAAAATCAGTCTGTAGATGCAGTAAAGAATGCTGGTTATACTCACTGTGGAACCGAAGGGGTTAATCTGAGAGGAAGAGAGATTTCATCTCCAAATACAGAAAAGGTTTTTCACAGTAAGAGCTGTGAAAATGTGGAATAGACTCCCTGCAGAGGTTGTTCTGGCCAGCTCAGTAGATTGCTTTAAGAAAGGCCTGGATACTTTCCTAAATTTACATAATATAACTGGGTACTAACATTTATAGGTAAAGTTGATCCGGGGAAAATCCGATTTCCTCTCGGGGGATCAGGAAGGAATTTTTTCCCCTGCTGTAGCAAATTGGATCATGCTCTGCTGGGGTTTTTTGCCTTCCTCTGGATCAACTGTGGGTATAGAATTGGGTATATGGGATTGTAAGAGAATATATATATATATATATATATATATTTTTATGGTTGAACTGGATGGACTTGTGTTCTTTTTTTCAACCTGACTAACTATGTAACTATGTAATCCTACACATTTTGTAAAAATGCTGTTTGATCCTGCATTCTCTGATCCTCCCCCTCCTTCCACTGTCCCCTAATAATCTCCTGATAACACAGAGTCTATAGCAGTGGTTCTCAACTCCAGTCCTCGGGACCCACTAACAGGCCAGATTTTAAGTATTACCTTGGGGAGATGCAGACCAGAATACTGCAATCACTGAGCAGCAAATGATATCACATGTGATGTATTTCAGTTATCTTGCAAACCTGGCCTGTTAGTGGGTCCTGAGGACAGGAGTTGAGAACCACTGGTCTATAGAGTTGGGCTACACATGCTCAATTTGGTGTGTATTGCTAGAGAGGTTTTCTTTCTTGGGTGGATGCATGCGATCAGGACAGGGCCAATCAACACTGTCCAGACAGAGGGTCAGGGGTCTTGCAATCTCAAAGTCCTCCTACAAGCTTTAATCAGTGTTTGGCTGGACACTGATAGAAGTCACAAGATTACTCTAACTGCTAACGAGAAAAGGTATTTAGCAGTTTATATTTACTCAAATAATTGCATTTCCATTTTCTGTGTACTGTGGGAGACCAGATATAGTGAATGCAGGGCACTGGTTTAGTTACACTTTGTAAATACAATTGATGAACATGCGAGTAAAAACTCAGTGAAAAAAACGGCAACATTTTGTGCTTATTGTAGAATTTAAAGTACAGTAGTTCTAGATAAAAAACCTTTTAATAGTGGCTCTCCCCCAGCCCCCCTAAATATTTACCTGAACCCAATCTTGGTCCAGCGCTGTTCCTGCCTGCAGAAGCTCTTCTCCTGGCTTTGACAGGCTTGGCTCAGAGGAAATAGGATTTTTATAACAGCTTACCTGTAAAATCCTTTTCTTGGAGTACATCACGGGACACAGAGCGGCATAGTCATTACTATGTGGGTTATATAGTTTACCTTCAGGTGCTGGCACTGGCAACTTCCAAACCGGAAGTACCCTCCCCTATATAAGCCCCTCCCATCCGGGAGCACCTCAGTTTTGTAGCAAAGCAATAAGTGTCCCCAAAAGAGGGGTGGGAGCTCTGTGTCCCGTGATGTACTCCAAGAAAAGGATTTTACAGGTAAGCTGTTATAAAAATCCTATTTTCTTTCTCGTACATCACGGGACACAGAGCGGCATAGTCATTACTATGTGGGATGTCCTAAAGCAATGCCCAATGAGGGGGGGGGGGGTACACCATACATAAGCTGAGCGCTATCAGACATGAGGATCTTTTGCGGCCTGCAACACACTGCGCCCAAAGGCGACATCCTCCTGACTTCTAACGTCCACCTGGTAGAACCTAGTAAACGTGTGTACTGAAGACCATGTTGCGGCCTTACAGATTTGAGCCAGGGAGGCCTGGTGATGCACTGCCCATGAAGTTCCAACTGCTCTCGTGGAGTGCGCCCTAACTTTGAACGGAGGCGGTCTCCTTCTCAAGCCATAGGCTTGCATAATGACCTGTCGAATCCACTTGGCTAAAGTAGATTTTGACGCTGCCTGACCCTTTCTGGGGCCTTCCGGCAGAATAAACAAAGTATCCGTTCTGCGAATCTGAGCAGTGGCTTTTAGATAAGCTTTAACTGCTATTACTACATCCAAAGAATGTAATAATTTTTCCTCTACTGAACTAGGCTTGGGGAAAAAAGAAGGAAGAACCACATCTTGGTTCAAATGAAACCTCGATACCACCTTAGGAAGAAAGGCTGGATGAGGACGTAACACTACTCTGTCCTTATGGATAACCAGATATGGCTCCCTACAGGACATAGCGGCTAATTCCGACACTCTTTTAGCCGAACAAATGGCTACTAGAAAAATCAATTTCCTGGTGAGAAGAACCAGGGAAATATGCTGTAATGGTTCAAATGGTTGTTTCTGTAGAACCGACAGAACCAGGTTTAAGTCCCATGGACATATGGGAATATTAACCGGAGGGCTAATACGCATCACTCCTTGTATAAAGGCTTTGACTAGTGAATGCGAAGCCAAGGGCCTCTGAAAAAATATTGACAAGGCCGAAATCTGACCCTTGATAGTACTCAAGGCAAGCTTCCTATCTACAGCCCACTGTAGGAAGTCCAGAATCCTACCTATTACGTACTTACGTGGATGCCATTTCTTGGCTTCACACCAGGCGATGTACGCCTTCCAGATTCTATAGTAGATCTGCCTGGATACCGGCTTCCTGGCATTGATCATGGTAGATACCACAGGATTAGAGAGACCTCTCTTTTTTAGAATGTGGGCTTCAATAGCCAGGCCGTCAAACCTAGGGCTGGTAAGGAAGGGTGGTATATCGGTCCTTGCGAAAGCAGGTCCGGACGATGTGGGAGGGTCCAAGGACTCCCCACAGACATTTTTACAATCTCCGCGTACCATGCTCTTCGGGGCCACCAGAATCACTGGTTTCTTTTCTACCCTGATTCTGCGGAGTAATCGAGGTAACAATTGTGGCGGTGGGAATGCATATATCAGCTTGAACTGATCCCAAGGGTACACTAGGGCATCCGAGCCGCAAGCTAGGGGATCCCTTGTCCAAGAGACAAACCTGTCCACTTTTGCGTTGAATCTGGATGCTAGCAGATCTACATCCGGTGTTCCCCACCGCTGACATATTGTCCGGAAAACCTCGGGATGAAGGGACCATTCCCCCTGGGCATAATTGTTGGCGACTTAGAAAGTCCGCCTTCCAATTCTCCACTCCTGGAATGAATACCGCAGATATGGCTGGGACATATCTTTCTGCCCATTTCAGGATGCAATTTACTTCCCTCTGGGCTGCACGACTCCTGGTGCCACCCTGATGATTGATATATGCCACTGCCGTGGCATTGTCCGATTGAATTCTGACGGGGGACCCTTGGAGTTTGGATGTCCATGCTACTAGGGCATACCGGGCTGCTCGTATCTCTAAGAGATTTATGGGCAGGGCCTTTTCTGCATCCGATCATCTGCCCTGGAGAGACCATTGCTCCAGTACTGCTCCCCAGCCTATAAGGCTGGCATCTGTAGTGACCACCTTCCAAGAAATCGGACTGAAGGATTTCCCTTTTTCCAGATTCTGGGGAACCAACCACCAACGGAGGCTTTTGCGAACGGAAGGGGACAAGGACATTGGTAAGTCTAGGGCCTGAACTCTTTTGTTCCAGGCTGACAGTATAGCCCTTTGCAAATTCCTTGAATGGAATTGACCGTAGGGTACTGCTTCGAATGATGCCACCATTTTCTCCAGCAGCCTCATGCACAGGCGTATGGATGGCTGTCTTTTTGTACCCACTAGGTGGATCAAATCTCTCAAAGACGACACCTTTTCTTGAGGCAAGAAAATTTTTCTCTGGTCTGAATCCAGCCTTAGCCCCAAGTATTCCAGACTTTTGACTGGTTTTAGGGCTGACTTGTCTCGGTTGATAATCCAACCGTGATATTCCAGATACTCGATTGTCTCGTGAACAACCACTTCTAGTTTTTCCACTGAGTGGTCTATCAGCAACAAGTCGTCTAGATATGCCATTATCGTTACACCTCGTGTTCTTAGATTGGCCAATAATGGGGCCAGAATTTTTGTGAACACTCGTGGTGCTGTGGCCAGACCGAAGGGTAAGGCTCTGAACTGAAAATGGCGCCCTTCTACCGCAAAGCGTAGAAATTTTTGGTGGACTGGAAAGATGGGAATGTGCAAATAAGCATCTTTGATGTCGATCGAGGCTAACCATTCCTCCCCTTGTAGGGCAGTGGCCACCGATCGGATCGACTCCATCCGGAAAGTCCTGATATGTAGGAATTTGTTTAGCCCTTTTAGATTTAATATGGGCCTCACGTCCCCGTTTGGCTTCGGGACTGTAAAGAGGTTTGAGTAAAACCCGAACCCCCATTCTTCCAGGGGAACCTCTATAATTACTGCTTGGAGCAATAATTGTTCTAGTGCCAACAGGAGGGATCCTCTCTTCTGGGGATCCCTTGGCACGTTTGTTCTTATAAAATGGGAAGGAGGGGAGTCTTTTAACTCCAATTTGTATCCCAGACTTACTGCGGAGAGCACCCATCTGTCTCTGATCGTGTCCCGCCAGGTCTCTGCAAACAACTGAAGTCTTCCCCCCACCCGATTGAGTGGGGGCAACCCTTCATGCATTTGACTTTGGGGGAGGTTTTGTACCTCTCCTGATCCAGGGTTTCTTGTTACCCTGCAATTGTCCCTGATTTTTACCCCCGGGATTTGACCGAGGAGGCCGTCGGAACTGTTTCACAGCCGATGTCCTAGGGACTGGAGAAGCAGGCCTCTTAAAAGAGGGACCTCTAACTCTGTTTTTAACCGGCAAAAGTGTACTTTTACCGCTGGAAATTTTCTGGATATATTTGTCCAGGTCTTCCCCGAATAAGCGTTCACCATGAAATGGGAAGCTGACCAGCAATTTTTTACAGGGAGCTTCAGCAGACCAGTTTTTGAGCCACAGAAGCCTGCGCATATGTACTACAGACAGCGTAAGGCGGGAGGCCTGATGGATTGAATCCTTTATAGCGTCAACCGCAAAGCATAAGGCTCTAGGTAGATCAGCTAGGGCAAGAGCCTGCTGATCTGGCAAGTCTCTTAAGACCTGTTTCAACTGATCCTTCACTGCTTGGCAGACCCCAATAGCTGCCACTGCTGGTTGTGTCACCAAGCCTGCTGTAGCAAAAGCAGATTTTAATAAGGACTCCAATTTTTTATCTATTGGGTCTTTGAACATTTGGACATTATCCACTGGACATGTCAGTGATTTATTCACACAAGAGATGGCTGCGTCCACTGTAGGGACCCTCCATTTATTGATGAACTTATCCTCCATGGGATAGACCACCTGAAATCTCTTGGGAGGAGTAAATATTTTATCAGGATGCTCCCAATCCTGGTAAATGAGCCCTTCCAGTAAAGGATGGATCGGAAAGGAACAAACAGTCTGGGGAGCTTTTAGCGACCCCAACGAGGAGACAGAAGTGGATGATGGCTCCGCAAGGGGCATTTTAAATGCTGATCGGACCATGTTAGTCAGGGACTGAACCCATAATCTTTCAGCATGTGATGCTGAGAATGGCTCTTCCACTGTTGATTCCTCTACAACAGAATCGACCTCATCCTGATCCCCTTCAGGTAGGTCGATCCCTTATGGGACTGTTGCTCTGCTAACAGGTACTCTGAGGGAGGAGACGGAGATCGAGCGCTCTTTCCCTGTGACAGGGAAGCAGCGATCAATGTTGACAATCTCTCTTCCAGCCCTCCTAGAGCTGAGGAAAAAACGTCCTCCGTTACATACACAGGAGCAGGTGAACTGAGGACAGCCACAGTACCAGGTACTCCTGAGGGTGCTCTATGGTCACTAACCTCTGATTCTTCAGGGGAGATTGGTGCAGCCGAAGCATGCCCAAGATCCTCAGAGCCCGATGGAGACCCCCTATGCTTCCTGGGATTTTTAGTCCCGGAGTTTTTAGATGGCATATTCCTAAGCCCAAAGCTGAGGCATTCCAGCCGAAATACACCACTTACTGACAATAGTCTAGCACAATTGCTGCTATAAAAACAGTTGGTGTCTACTAATGTGCCTTTCTATGGGGATGCCTGCATCAACCGCTTGCTGTATGCCTTTTTTAAATGTTGCCAGCTCTGTCTCTGCACTCCATAGCCAGCTCACAACACATAATTGTGCCTTTTAACATGCTGGGACGCCCGCACATGCGCAGAAGCGCTGCGGCGCGCACAGAGCGTCATCCCCCAAGTCCGCCCCCTTTCCCAGCTCACCTCTATATATAGAGGTGAGCGCATGCGCGCGGGCACGTGCGCCTTCGGCGCTCTTTTTTGAAAAGGGAAACTAGGGACAGGAGACAGGGCCCTTTGCCGCAGGCCGGGGGATGGACGAGCATTGCAACATGGCAGAGGAAGCAGTTTCCCACAAGAGAACTCACCATCTGCCTGGACTTGCTCTGATGAAAAGAAACCAGTCCACATGACAAGAAACGTTCCACAGCGGCCTCTAGTGGATTAACACAGGTACCGCAGTCTATATATATATATTTTTTTTCTTGACCACTATTAAAAATATTACATTTTTTAGTAGTTACAGGCATGCATAGATATTTAGCGGGAATACCGTTAGGTAACAGGCAGAAAGACATATTAGGCTTGGGGGTCCCCTCAATAGAACCAAGTTCCTGAGGGGCCCCCACTTACCTTTTCCCCGCCGCAGGACTCTGTTTGGTCCACAGAAGCCCAAACTTCACCTATCACGGCAGGCATTGTAATTAAACCTTCAGGGACCGGGTTCCCAAGGATTCCACTCCCCTGGACCTGTATAGCACCCTGCACAGAAAACATCTTGGTCGTGGGTATGACCAGAGCTCCGGATCCCAGGGTCCAGCTCTCCTAAGAGAAGCATTACAGGCAAAACCTTGCTCTTCTCTGCAAGGCCCGGGTACCGACCGTTTAGCTATGAAGCTTTTTTGGTCGGATCTGGAATAGCTTACTGAGGCCCAAAAGAACCTGTACGCAAGCTCAGTGAAAAACACATGTTACTTCTTGGCCAACACCTTAGACACTGGCAAAAAACTGAGGTGCTCCCGGATGGGAGGGGCTTATATAGGGGAGGGTACTTCCGGTTTGGAAGTTGCCAGTGCCAGCACCTGAAGGTAAACTATATAACCCACATAGTAATGACTATGCCGCTCTGTGTCCCGTGATGTACGAGAAAGAAATGGAAGCAATTGTCTCCTGCTGCTGTCAGTCAAAACCTGTCAGCAGAGAGCGGGACCTGAATAGATGCAAACAGTCTGGCGCCTGAGTGTCCCCGTGGGAAGCAGCTTCCTATGGGGGTACTCGATGGGGGTAGGAGTCAGAAGACCCAGGAAGAGGAGGTTACAGGCTGCTCTGTACAAACCCATTGCACAGAGCAGGTAAGTATGACATGTTTGTGTTTAACCACTTCAATACCCGCCCATAGTCAAATGACGTCCACAGGAGGGATCTCCCATCCTGGGTGGACGTCATATGACGTCCTGGGCTTCCCGGCCATCTAGGGGGCGCGCGCTGCATCGCTCGGGACCCGGTGCACGTGCCCGCCGGGCACCCGCGATTGCCCGTGATCACAGCAGGACCGTGGATCTGTGTGTGTAAACACACAGATCCATGTCCTATCAGAGGTGAGGAGACCGATGTGTGTTCCCAGTACAGAGGAACACAGATCGGTCATCTCCCCTTGTGAGTCCCCTCCCCCTACAGTTAGAATCACTCCCTAGGATACACATGTAACCCCTTGATCGCCCCCTAGTGTTAACCCCTTCACTGCCAGTCACATTTACACAGTAATCAGTGCAGTTTTATAGCACTAATCGCTGTATAAATGTGAATGGTCCCAAAATGTGTCAAAAGTGTCCGATATGTCTGTCGCAATGTCACAGTCACAATAAAATTTGCAGATCGCCGCCATTACTAGTAAAAAAAAATAAAAAAATAAATGCCATAAAACTATCCCCTATTTTGTAGACGCTTTAACTTTTGCGCAAACCAACCAATATACGCTTATTGCGATTTTTTTTTACCAAAAACATGTAGAAGAATACGTATCGGCCTAAATTGAGGGAAATTGTTTTTTTTTTTAAGCTGCGATATTTATCAAATCAAAAAGTAAAAAATTGTGTTTTTTTCTAAATTGTCGCTCTTCTTTTGTTTATAGCGCAAAAAATAAAAACCACAGAGGTGATCAAATACCACCAAACGAAAGCACTATTTGTGGGGGAAAAAAACACAAAGATTTCATTTGGGTACAGTGTTGCATGACCGCGCAATTGTCAGTCAAATTGCGACAGCGCTGAAAACTAAAAATTGGTCTGGGCAGGAGGGGGGTGAAAATGCCCTATATTGAAGTGGTTAAAAAAAAAAAAAAAAAGAGAGTCAAACATTACAATCACTTTAAACAGGATACAAATATCAGTAAATTAGTGCACACCCTTTCTATCAATGCAGAAAACTACAGCTATATTATATTATTTAGAACAATGACAGAATGCTAGATCACCAATTTTTATTGTTGTGTCCCATTTCCCCATCACTTCCAGTCCTGATGAATACACAGGATGTATAGGGAATCACCCCAAGAGGGACACCGGCGGAAATTAAAGGTCTTCTACACTCTATTAAAAACGAATGTTACAATATCTCCCTGTTGGAGAGATTATCCCTATTCCCTGTCCTGGTCCACACACTTAAGAAAAACCTTTTTTTCCATTTAGAATTGCAAGGATTGTTTTGCAAATAGTTTTTCTAAAGAAAGTGGCAAAAACAATTACGAGTCTCACATTAAATGCTCCCTTTCCTCATCTTTTCCCAAAAAAAAAAAAAAAAAAAAAAAAAAAAATATCCTTTCGAAACTTAAGTTCTAGATGGCATGTAATGCAAATAGTTGAACAACATTATTTTACAGAATGCCAGAGGTGACATTAGCGGAGACCCACACATCAACGTTCCTGACATGTAATAAATCAAATGAGCTTTCTCATTCCACAGTCAATACCCATTTCAGTCCCTTGACATCCTGTCTGCTTATGACTAGCACTCATTGTATTTTCATACGCTCCCATATCCATTTCCAATCTCTTTAGGCACTCCAATGTGATATTGATGAGCATCAACAGAAATGGCTCCAGCGACTCCAGCAGAGCCTTAGAATTTTCTTGGATTAGCATACAAGGGAAAGTGCTGGCTTTCTATTGATTTGAGGTATTTGTTATGCTGCTTAATGCACCGTTTTCACTTTTGGGAAAACCTTAAATGAGATTACTGTCAGACATCATACAGCTATAAAACATGTGGCAGGATACCACACAATGCACGCACAAAGGTACTGCAAGCTTTGCTAGTAAATGCTGCTTAGCTGGTAATATTGATTGCCATAATATACAAATTCCCCGGCACCACTAACATACACATTTCACTTTACAAGTCAGCTAAATATGGCAAGAATATATAATTATCTAATAAAAAGAAACACTGCTTACTGTAAGCCCTGGTTCACACTGGTGCGTTTTGACATGCAATTTGGCATGTCAAATCGCATGTCAAAACGCCAATATTTGCCACAAATTGCCGGCAATGGCACCGTCCTAACCGATTTCAAAAAGTCGTTTCTGTACTACTTTTTGCGATTTCGGCCGCGATTTACATTGACATCTGTGTCAGATGTCTTTGTAATCGCGGCTGAAATCGGGACTGCCAGTGAGAGTGAACTTGCACGGCTTCACTCCCGCAGCCCAGTGTGAACCTGGGCTAATATGATACTCTGAGAAAAGAATATACAGAGTTATCAACTTGCTTGGACCGCATACATCATTTTTGTACCATTTGTGTCATTACCTGGAAGCGAATATTTAGAAGAAAAAAAAAAACTGATGCAAGAAAGTCTGGCCATACACCATACAATTTTCCTATTCAATTTTCTTTATTTTTACCTCCAACTATGTAGTAGAAGGGACTGCCTGATTGCATACAGATTTAAAGTGTTTAGGTTTGACCTCCTATTATATGGTCTTGGTAAATCTAAAGGAAAGTTGCACAAGAAAATTGTGTGATGTATGGCGAGCCTTTTGGCCTTGTTCACACAGGTGTACTTAACCCTTTCCATACCAAGCTTTTTATACCACTTCCATACCGGGCCTATTATGGCACTTCTCTCCTACATGTACAAATCATTATTTTGCTAGAAAATTACTCAGAACCCCCAAACATTATATATGTTTTTTTTTAGCAGACACCCTAGGGAATAAAATGACGGTTGTTGCAACTTTTTATCTTGCACGGTATTTGCGCAATAATTTTTCAAACGCCTTTTTTTGGGGGAAAAAAATGGTTTCATGAATTAAAAAACAACAAAACAGTAAAGTTAGCCTATTTTTTTTTGTAAAATATGAAAGATTATGTTACGCCGAGTAAATAGATACCTAACATGTCACGCTTTAAAATTGCGCACACTCATGGAATGGTGCCAAACTTTGGTACTTAAAAATCTCCATAGGGGACGCTTTGAAAATTTTTACAGGTTACCAGGTTAGAATTACAGAGGAGGTCTAGTGCTAGAATTGTTGCACACGCTCTAACGCACGCAGTGATACCTCACATATGTGGTTTGAACGGCGTTTACATATATATGTGGCTGGGACTTACGTGTGCGTTCGCTTCTGAGCACGAGCTATTGGGGACAGGGGCGTTAAAAAAAAATATATATATATTATTTATTTTACTTATTTATTTTTTTTACACTTTTTTTTCCATTTTTTTTTTATCCCTTTTATTCCTATTACAAGGAATGTAAACATCCCTTGTAATAGGAATGTGTGTGACAGGTCCTCTTTATGGAGAGATGCGGGGTCAATAAGACCCCACATCTCTCCTCCAGCCTGGAAAGCATGAGATCGTGAAAAAAATTTCACAGATCTCATGCTTGCTTACTAGCCGCAATGGCGGCTTTGTTAACTTCTGAGGACCCAGGCGTGATTTCATCACATCGCGCCCGGGCCTCCGATGGTCATAGAGATGACTGATGACCATCTGGTCACCAGTCATCTCTTTGCTCGTCACGTGACCCACCACCGGCGCCGGACGATTCTCCCCGGGTCCCTGATGGCACGGGAGAGCCCGGAGAAGCACCGGATGGCAGCGGGAGGGGGGGGGATGTCCCCTCCCGCCGCCTATAAGAACGATGAAGCGACGGAACTGCCGCTATGATCATTCTTATGGTGCGCAGAATCGCCGGCAGAAGAGAAGGATATCTGAATGACGCCTCTAGCTGCAGGCATCATTCAGATATCCCCCCACAAACCCAGGACGTCATATGACGCCCACTCGGAGGGAGAGAGGGTTCCTGCCGGCGTCATTTTACAATGACCCGGTATGGAAGTGGTTAAGCATACACCTGATTGAGGGCTGTGCTTGCCTGCATGGTGTTCTGTGCATCCATATGCAGGCAGCCCTATTCATGTCAACTGAGACAGAGAGACTGCATGGACACAGTTGCTGCTCCCAAACAGACACCCGTGTGGTGCAGGTGCATGTCCCCGAACTCACCCTGTCTGTGTTCTACGTAGGGAGTGCAATGATTTCAATGATCTGGCCAATTCACTGGTTTGAGAGAAGGAAGTCAGTAAACCCCAACCAATGTATATGACTGCAAACCAGAAACCAAACCTACATGTGTAATGAGAAAATACAGCTCTCCCAAATACACATATAAAAAAAAAAAAAAAATTATACACTGAAGCAAATAAAAAAAAAAACCCTAAGAATATTTTTTCTTTTTTTACTTTAAAGTGGTTGTAAAGTCAGAAGTTTTTTTTTATCTTAATGCATAGTATGCATTAAAAAAACAAAACAAAAAAAAACCTCTGTGTGCAACAGCCCCCCTTAGCACCCCTAATACTTACCTGAGCCACGTGTGTCTCAGCCGTCTGGGACTCTCTCTCCTGATTGTCTAAGACACAGCAGCAGCGCCATTGGCTCCCGCTGCTGTCAAAGTCAGTTAGCCAATCAGGAGAGTTAAGGGGTGGGGCCGAACCGCAGCACCGTGTTTGAATAAACACACAGAGCTGCAGCTCGGCTTGGGTGCCCCATAGCAAGCTGCTTGCTGCCAGGGCACTTAACAGGAGGGAGGGACCAGGAGCACAGAAAAGGCACCTGAAAAGAGGAGGATCTGGGCTGCTCTGTGCAAATCCACTGCAACAGGGTAAGTATAATATGTTAGTTATTTTTATAGAAAAAATTTGACTTTACAATCACTTTAAGCTCACCTACAGTAGTTGAATTCAGATGTGTTTTTTGAAACCTAAACTGAACCCATGTGAGCAAGCCTGCTAAGAAGCGGTCAGTCTACTGGACCAATGATGTGCAGATATGGCATTCCCCACCCCACAGCCAAGTATGTACCTACCCCTTTTATGTGTACCACTGTGGGCTGGGGAATGCCCTGTCTGCAGATAATTGGCTTAGTACAGGTACAGTTTCCTTGTGGGCATGATGTTGGTTCGGAGTAGAATCCAAACACATCAAGCTAATCCTTAATCTTCAACACATTCCTGAAGACCCATTTAATGATTACATTTGCATCTACTTTTTTTTTTTTTTTTTTTTTAAAACACAGCTTTTCTCTGGCCTGGCAAAATAAAATGGGAACTAGTCCAACAATGTCTTAATATTACAAGCTGTGTTGGCAGGAAGCTCTAATTTCTCCTCCATTACAATTCTGAACGTGGAATAAATGAAGTAACTCAGGATTAATGGTTTCTATGCCGTGACCCTACATAGAACTCATCCTAAAACTGTCAGATGAACCGACCACTTAAACTATTAGCATCCCGTTACCATGGATAATTTCCAGGGCTGTCATGTGAAAGGTAATTATATATTTTAAAGCTAGGAAAAGACAAAGAACTTGATAAATTGACAAAGATCAAGGTGGATGCTTTACACTTCTTCCCTGACTTATAAAACTTACAGAGCTTTTACTTGTTCAGCAACCCAGGTCAGATTATAAAATGGCACACATGAACAAAAAAACATCCAGTGCTGGCAGCAAGTTTTCAGGTCGAACAAAAATGTAAGCATTGCTTTTGCTATTGTTGGTTGATTGTAACATTATTTGTTTTGTCCATCGGACAAAAGTCTGATTGTTTTCTGTACACACGGTCGGACTTTGTTCCATTGGACTTTTGTTGGGCAAAAGTTTGTCTGTTTGCAGACCCAACATTTGTCCGATGAAAACAAACAAAAAAAAGTTTGTCCGATTGAGCGTACACACGGTCGGATTGTTGGTCCAACTTGCTCAAAATGAAGTTTGTTGGCCAAAAGTCCGACCGTGTGTACGGGGCTTTAGGCTGGGTTCACACTGGTGAGACAATGCTCCGACATTGGGAGCTCATGTCGCATGACGTGTGAAAATCAATATTTCCCTATGAGAGCCGTCTTAACTGGTCCGACACAAGTCGGTCCGACTTTGAAAATGCTCCCTGTACTACTTTGATCCTACTTCAGCCCACTGAATATCATTAAAGTCGGATCAAAGTCGGAATGCCGTCTTGCATACTCCAACTTTGGCATGCGACTTGTGCTCTGCTGATCTTGAGTGGGAACTCCACGCCAAATTTTAAATAAAAAGCCGGCATGGGTTCCCCCTCCAAGAGCATACCGGGCCCTTGGGTCTGGTATGGATTTAAAGGGGAACCCCCTACGCCGAAAAAACGACGTGGGGGTCCCCCCAAAATTCACACCAGACCCTTATCAGAGCACGCAGCCCGGCTGGTCAGGAAAGGGGGTGGGAAATAGCGAGCGCCCCCCCTCCTGAACCGTACCAGGCCACATGCCTTCAACATGGGGGGTGGGTGATTTGGGTCAGGGGGGCACCCTGAGCCCCCCCCCACCCCAAAGCACCCTGTCCCCATGTTGATGAGGACAAGGGTCTCTTCCTGACAACCCTGGTTGTTGGTTGTCGGAGTCTGCGGGGGGCTTATCGGAATCCGGGAGCCCCCTTTAATAAGGGGGCCCCCAGATCCCGGCCCCCCCACCCTATGTGAATGAGTATGGGGTACATCATACCCCTACCCATTCACCTGGAGGAAAAGTGTCAAGAAAAAAAAACACACTAGACAGGGTTTTAAAGTAATTTATTAGGCAGCTCCGGGGGTCTTCTTCCGACTTCGGGGGGTCTCTTCCGACTCTCCGGCCTCTTCTCCCGCTCTCCGGTGCTTTCTGCCTTCTGCCGGGCTCCTCCGCTATCTTCTGCCAGCTCTTTTGCTAGCGGTGGCCCGGTCCTCTTCGACGTCTTCTTGAGATGTTGACACGACCATCTCTCCCAGCTGTAATGCCGTGTGCATGGTGCGCAATGATTTATATAGGCATGGGGAGTGGTCACCGGGTGATGTCACCAGGTGACCCCACCCCCTTATGACGTTGCAGTCCCGGGGCATGATGGGATTGCGACGTCATAAGGGGGTGGGGTCACCCGGTGACCACGCCCCATGCCTATATAAATCGCTCGCTCGTCCCCACCCCCTTTCCTGGCTGGCCGGCATACTCGGATAAGGATCTGGTATGGATTTTGGGGGGGACCCCCACGGCGTTTTTCGTCGTAGGGGGTTCCCCTTAAAATCTATACCAGACCCAAGGGCCTGGTATGCTCTTGGAGGGGGAACCCCTGCCGGTTATTTAAAATTTGGCGTGGAGTTCCCCCTCAAGATTCATACCAAACACAGTGCCTGCTATTGGCGGGGATCCAAGTTGGATCCCCGTTCATTGAAAGTCGCACGTATGTCGGCTTCAAGTCGGATCCAAAGTAGGACAAGTGTCGTGTCACACCAGTGTGAACCCGGCCTCAAAGGATCCTTAAAATACACAGCTTGTCTAATTTTGACAATTCCTAGTAGCCCACCAGCCTGTCACATCCCAGCTGTCCTTAATGACCAATAATTGGACTATAAGGATATGTGCTTTTTTTAAAAAAAAACACCACCATGTTTGTGTCTTATTACAGAATGCAACAGGCATTGTGTTTGATGCAAATAGTGGCCATAAACACCTTCAAAGACAAGACATTTTTTAAAGAAGAGGGACATGGATGAATAGGTTTGATTGCTAGGGACAATACAAACCGTTATTTTTCAAACCCTTATGTAAATAAAACCTAATGTTAGCTACCCACATTTTAGCTAAGCTACTGGACTTAATGTTCCTTGATGTGCCTAGGTCTTCATAAATCAAAAGCCAATAAAAAGTAACCTTTCTTCCAGCTTAGATAACTGAAATTAATACTAAACGCAGCCTAACATCAGTCTTTACAAATTTGTCCATGACACAGCATACTTTCCGCCACATTACTGTTCTGGTAATGCATGCACACAAGAAACCCTGCACACAAAAGCCTGGAGAGAACACTAATTGCAGGAAGTCAGTAGATAGTAAGTGGTCTGTTTTTTTACCCTTAACAGTTATATGACAACGCACCCTACCAAGTAGCTAGTATACTTGTAACTGATGATGATGCCAAATGGAAAGCAATTATCACATGAACCCTTTGTTATACAGTGCCTTGAAAAAGTATTCATACCCCTAAAATTTTTCACATTTTGTCATGTTACAACCAAAAACATATATGTATTTTATTGGTATTTTATGTGATAGACCAACACAAAGTGGCACATAATTGTGAAGTGGAAAGGAAATAATAAATGTTTTTTATTTATTTTTTTACAAATAAATATCTGAAAAGGGTGGCGTGCATTTGTATTCAGCCCCCCTTACTCTGATACCCCTAACTAAAATCTAGTGGAACCAATTGCCCTCAGAAGTCACCTAATTAGTAAATAGAGTCCACCTGTGTGTAATTTAATCTCTTTATAAATACAGCTAGTTTGAGAATCCCTCAGAGGTTTGTTAGAGAACCTTATTGAACAATCAGCATCATGAAGGCCAACGAACACATCAGACAAGTCAGGGATAAAGTCGTGGAGAAGTTTAAAGCAGGGTAGGTTATAAAAAAATATCCCAAGCTTTGAACATCGCACGGAGCACTGTTCAATCCATCATCTGAAAATGGAAAGAGTATGGCACAACTGCAAAACTACCAAGACATGGCCGTCCACCTAAACTGACAGGCCGGGCAAGGAGAGCATTAATCAGAGAAGCAGCCAAGAGGCCAATAGTAACTCTGCAGAGGAGCTGCAGAGATCCACAGCTCAAGTGGGTGAATCTATTTGTCGTGCACTATTTGTCGTGCACTATTTGTCGTGCACTATTTGTCGTGCACTATTTGTCGTGCACTATTTGTCGTGCACTATTTGTCGTGCACTCCACAAATCTGGCCTTTATGGAAGAGTGGCAAGAAGAAAGCCATTGTTGAAAGAAAGCCATACGAAGTCCCGTTTGCAGTTTGTGAGAAGCTATGTAGGGGACACAGCAAACCCGTGGAAGAAGGTGCTCTGGTCAGATAAGACCAAAATTGAACTTTTTGGCCTAAAAGCAAAACCCTATGTGTGGCAAAAAACAAACACTGCACATCAACCTGAACACACCATCCCTACCATTAAACATGGTGGTGGCAGCATCATGTTGTGGGGATGCTTTTCAGTATGGACAGGGAAGTTGGTCAGAATTGATGGGAAGATGGATGGAGCCAAATACAGGGCAATCTTAGAAGAAAACCAGTTAAGAGTCTGCAAAAGACTTGAGACTGGGGCGGAGGGTCACCTTCCAGCAGGACAACAACCCTAAACATACAGCCAGCGCTACAATGGAATGGTTTAGATCAGGGATATGTAATTAGCGGTCCTCCAGCTGTTGCAAAACTACAAGTCCCATCATGCCTCTGCCTCTGGGTGTCATGCTTGTGGCTGTCAGACTCTTGCTATGCCTCATGGGACGTGTAGTTCTGCAACAGCTGGAGGTCCGCTAATTGCATATCCCTGGTTTAGATTAAAGCATATTCATGTGTTAGAATGGCCCAGCCAAAGTCCAGACATAAATCCAATTGACAATCTGTGGCAAGACTTGAAAATTTCTGTTCGCAGATGCTCTCAACCCAATCTGACAAAGTTTGAGCTATTTTGCAAAAATAAAATGAGCATATATTTCACTCTCTAGATGTCCAAAGCTAGTAGAGACATACCCAAAAAGACTTGCAGCTGTAATGCAGCAAAAGGTGGTTCTACAAAGTATTGACTCAGAAAGGCTGAATACAAATGCACACCACACTTTTCACATATTTATTTGTAAACATTTTGGAAAACCACTTGTCATTTTCATTCCACTTCACAATTATGTGCCACTTTGTGTTGGTCTATCACATAAAATCCCAATAAAATACATTTACTTTTTTGGTTGTAACATGACAAAATGTGGAAAATGTCAAGGGGTATGAATACTGTTTAAAGGCACTGCAAGTACAGAAAAGGGGCACATTAATAATAACAACAGTGTATTAAGCCCAAAAAGCAAAAAGAAAAACAGACCCTTGCACTACATAGTTATTGGTAAATCTAAAAAAAGATTGTAAATTCATATTGAAAGAAATTCATAAAGAAATTTAAAGAATTCTATAGCAAAAAAGTATTACAACTGTACATCGGTCTTCCTGGATTTTCCACTTTAAGAATGAGGTGACATCTATGACCTTGTTATTGTAAAATCAAATAAAAGACCGCACCCCACGGAAATCCCACTGGTACGTTTATTGTGTATAGCTGGTTGTCGACACAGTCCCAGCCCTTAGATCTCACCCCTCTGACATGTTTTGCCCCTCCCAGGGCTTAATCATACCTCTATGATTGAGCTGGGGGTCAGGGACAAAACATGTCAGAGGAGCGTGGCCTAATGGCAGGGACTGCGTCTATATTTTATGAGAAAGACAAGCTCTTCTGTCCTGTGGAGCAGTGAACTTCCCAAGAGGCAGTTCAGGAGCTTGGAGTGGTGCAGTTTTTCCTTTGGCCTCACAGATACATTGCCAGTAAGGAAATGAAAGTTGAGCTTACAGATTAAAGAGGAACAGAGGTAAGGAAATGTAAAAAAAAAAAAAAAAAAAAAAAAAAAAAAAAAAAAAAAGGAGCAACTGAACAATACAATCCTTTAAGAAAATGTTAAAAAGTAAATGAATACAGAGTCTGCTACCATGTCCCTAGCTCCCTTAAATCATTAGGCGCTAAAAGAAATTATAAATCAGTAACCGTAGTCACAGAAATATCTATGGTGGGAAATATAGCTAGTCCAAACCAGAAGTACCTGCATTCCGATTTGCCATAACTAAATCTGTTAATAAATGCAGAGGTTCTAGGTTTGACAATTTTTGACAACTCTGCACAAAATCTTTATAATGTATAAAATCAGAAAAACAAGCAACTAAATGAGACACATAGTAAAATAAACCACTGTACCCCCTGGACAGGGTCACGTAACACCACGCTGTTAAGACATGCACTATAACACCTGTCCACATACACAAATACCAACTTTTATTTAAATCAGTGAATAGATTTACATTTATAAAGTAATTATGTATGCAAGATATTTGGTATAAAATAAACCCTCAGTAATAGATGACATGCAAATAAGTATCACCAAGTACCAGAAAAGAAGCAGACAGCAGAGCAGGATTATAATGAGAAAAGCGCTCAAATACTGACATTTTGCTCTGATCACTTCATCTTGCTCGCAGTTTCTGCTGGGAAAACAAAAGGTTAGCACCACTGACCTTCCCTCTCTGCTGCCTGAAAATGCAGTAATAATATAAAAAAAAAAAAAAAGAAAAAAAAAGCAGAAACTGGCTACATGTTTTCATCCAATATCCCGAACCTATACAATAGGAAAAGGTCTAGCCCCCAAATCAGCTCATCGCATGCAAGAATCATTTTCTACAGATACTGATATATATGTATAGTTGTAGCTCTATTGTTCCCTTTCCTTTGGGGGTTTACCTTGCTTGGAACATGACTGTTGGATACATTTTTCAGCTTGTGGCAGGCTCAGGGTGGAGAATACGGTCTCTGCTTATGACTGGCGGTTCATAGTGACATCTTCCTGGTGGGATAGCTCAGGCAGGTTCGGACTAGTATCTGAACACACCTGAGATCATCCCTGCTCGGAAACCTACTGACTGCAATACATTTTCAAATTCGCTTTCAGGGCAAAACTCTGTGCGGTTTGGGAAGTTGCATGCTTTATAATCCATGCATGCAGGAATGAAAACCCTTTTTAATAGAAAAACCCTAAAAGACATATACCGTAGAAAATTCACAAAGGAAATGTATTATTTTTAGCTGCGCTTTACCGTCAATTTTGCAGCGCTCTTCGGCCGCTAGCGGGCGCTATTAACCCCCTCTAGCGGCCGAAAAAGGGTTAAAACCACCCGCAAAGTGCCGCTGCAGTGTCGTTCTGCCAGCAGTATAGCTGCGGTGCCCATTCATTTCAATGGGCAGGAGCAGTATACACACCGCTCCCTTCACCACTCCAAAGATGCGGCTAGCAGGACTTTTTTTAGTGTCCTGCCAGCGCACCGCTCCGGTGTGAAAGCCGTCGGGCTTTCACACTAGAGTGTGAGGAGCGGCTCTTTCAGGGTGCTTTGCTGGCGCTATTTTTAGCATTATAGCGCCTCAGTGTGAAAGGGGTCTTAGAGTGTGACTGAGTGCAGCTGTGACTTGTCATGTGACTATGTGTCCAAAGTCGCATGACAAGTCGCACTAATGGAAACGCAGCCTTAAACTCATTACTCACATGTAGCTCCCTCAGCTGGGTGTGCGCCACACCATGCACACAGTGCCATACAGTAACATCCACGTGGTTGTACACTAGAAAATCTGCAGCATGTTGCATTGTAATCTATATTACAGTTTCTAACAAACAGAACATACTTCCAATGCCTGCCCCCTCTCTCTCTAAGGACAAACTACTATCCAAAACGAGGCTATGAAGACAGGAGGAGATCTGAGAAGGAGGGATAGGGGTGGGGCTGGGCAGGTCTAGGCATGTCTGTCTAAAGGAGAGGAGGGATGAGGGCATATATCAGAGAAGGACAACGTTTCCAGGAAATGAGAGGCCCCATGCAGAATTCAGAAATAAGGAAGTAAGGTTGTCCCTGAAGAACAGGAAGAAGTTTATTGTCTAGCTTTGATTGGAATTTCTAACCTTGGCAATCAGTTATACAGAAAATGAATAATGTCAAAGATAAAGATATTTTACATATAATTAATAGAAACAATTTCATGTTTGACTGGACTTCCACTTTAAGCTATTCATTCAGTAGGAATGTATGAAAAAATTCTAACCACTCACCTTAGCAGTATTCTGTTATGACTATGTTTAGCTGGAAGATCACTACACCTTCAGAAAAAAACTGGGAAAAGCGGTGTGGATTTCCATATTTTTGTTCCCTATTTCAGTTGCCGCATTAATTTAGCACTTGAGAGCTTTCAGTAAAGTTGGCATCACCAGCAATATGAAGCTACTGCTCCCTGTGTCATATCTTTGCCAGTAAATAATAATACTGCTTTCTGTTTTTTTACATGCAAGCAGCAGAGAGGAAAGGGCAGATATTTGTTCACAAAAAAAATCTAGATTTTGGCCTGTAAACAACCGGCTTATGGCCCTTGACAGCCAGGCAATCAAGGCAGGCAGCTGACACAGATTCAGCTGGCAGAAAAGGTGTAGACGTCTAATAATTGCTGCTTTAATGGACTGTAACATAAGGCCTAAATAGAGAGTGGGATTCGCAGCACAGCTGTATTGCTTGCGAGTTTAACTTGCTGAAAATTATTTTGTTATTCCACCAGTCATACCGTTTTCAGATGCAAAGTGGCAGCATGCAGTTTAAAGGAAATGTTATTGGAAAGGTTATCAATACTGCAAACAGTTTGCTGAAGACAGGCAGACTAAGGACATGGATTACAGGAACCGTGTCCTGTTGTCTGATGAGACCAAGGTAAGCGTATTTGGTTCAGATGGTGTCAAGCATGTGTGGCCGCAACCAGGCGAGTACAAAGACAAGTGTGTCTTGCCTGCAGTCAAGCATGGTGGTGGAAGTGTCATGGTCTAGGGCTGCATGAGTGCTGCCGGCACTGGGGAGATACAGTTCATTGAGGGAACCATAAATGCCAATGTGTACTGTGGCATACTGAAGTAGAGCATGATTCCCTCCCTTCGGAGACTGGGCCACACGGCAGTATTCCAACATAATAACGACCCCAAACACACCTCCAAGACGACCACTGCCTTGTTAAAGAAACCGAGGCTAAAGGTGATGGACTGGCCAAGCATGTCTCCAGACCTAAACCCTATTGAGCATCTGTGGGGCATCCTCAAACCGAAGGTGGAGGAGCGCAAGGTCTCTAACATCCGCCATCTCCGTGATGTCGTCATGGAGGGAGTGGAAGAGGACTCCAGTGGCAACCTGTGAAGCTCTGGTGAACTCCATGCCCAAGAGGGTTAAGGCAGTGCTGGAAAATAATGGTGGCCACACAAAATATGGGCCCAATTTGGACATTTTCACTTAGGGGTGTACTCACTTTTGTTGCCAGCGGGTTAGACATAAATGGCTGTGTGTCGAGTTATTTTGAGGGGACAGCAAATTTACACTGTTTTACAAGCTGTACACTCACTACTTTACATTGTAGCAAAGTGTCATTTCTTCAGTGTTGTCACATGAAAAGATATAAAAAAATATTTACAAAAATCAAAAATGTGAGGGGTGTACTCACTTTTGTGAGAATATATATATATATATATATATTACACACACACACACACACACACACACACACACACACACACACAGTATTTGAAAAGTTTGGGAGTCGTTGCTCGCAATTTTTCATCCATGAAGGTTCGCATGCATGTCCCTAAGCTCACACTGTCCGTGTTCGGGGTCATGTACCTACACGGATGTCAGATTTGGAACAGCAGCTATGCCTGTGCAGCTGTTGCATCCCAATTGATATAAATGGGACTGCATGTACGGGGATGCATGGAACACCTGTGCATTCCTGTGCAGGTAAACATGCCCCCCCCATGGGCGTACACTTTAGTATGCCACGTGAACGATGCTTTAGTTGCAATTTAGCAGGAGTTTTGCAAGTTAGGTTGTGTTTATGTGCACTATGAGTTTAGTGTATTTTTAGCGCAAATATTGTTTTAAAAAAAGTAAAAAAAAAAAACATTTGTGCAAATATCACACTGCCTTAAAAAATCAGTAGCACCTTCTTTTTATTCTACTGGCCATTTGCTTTCAGAAAATGTATGGTTTTACAAATTCTGAAAGCTGTAAGTGAAAAAGGAAAACCTCCAGATTTTCTAAGAAAAACTTTTGCGCAAGTCCACTTTTCCTTATTTCTCAAAAAGGCGCAATTTAAAATAATAGGATTTTTATAACAGCTTACCTGTAAAATCCTTTTCTTGGAGTACATCACGGGACACAGAGCGACATAGTCATTACTAATGGGTTATATAGATACCTTCAGGTGCTGGCACTGGCAACTTCCAAAACCGGAAGTACCCTCCCCTATATAAGCCCCTCCCATCCGGGAGCACCTCAGTTTTGTAGCAAAGCAATAAGTGTCCCCAAAGAGGGGTGGGAGCTCTGTGTCCCGTGATGTACTCCAAGAAAAGGATTTTACAGGTAAGCTGTTATAAAAATCCTATTTTCTTTCTCGTACATCACGGGACACAGAGCGACATAGTCATTACTAATGGGATGTCCTAAAGCAATGCCCAACGAGGGGGGGGGATACACCATACATAAGCTGAGCGCTATCAGACATGAGGATCTTTTGCGGCCTGCAACACACTGCGCCCAAAGGCGACATCCTCCTGACTTCTAACGTCCACCTGGTAGAACCTAGTAAACGTGTGTACTGAAGACCATGTTGCGGCCTTACAGATTTGAGCCAGGGAGGCCTGGTGATGCACTGCCCATGAAGTTCCAACTGCTCTCGTGGAGTGCGCCCTAACTTTGAACGGAGGCGGTCTCCTTCTCAAGCCATAGGCTTGCATTATGACCTGTCGAATCCACTTGGCTAAAGTAGATTTTGACGCTGCCTGACCCCTTCTGGGGCCTTCCGGCAGAATAAACAAAGTATCCGTTCTGCGAATCTGAGCAGTGGCTTTTAGATAAGCTTTAACTGCTCTTACTACATCCAAAGAATGCAATAACTTTTCCTCTACCGAAGTAGGTTTGGGGAAAAAAGAAGGAAGAACCACATCCTGGTTCAAATGAAACCTCGATACCACCTTAGGAAGAAAGGCTGGATGAGGACGTAACACTACTCTGTCCTTATGGATAACCAGATATGGCTCCCTACAGGACATAGCTGCTAATTCCGACACTCTTTTAGCCGAACAAATGGCTACTAGAAAAATCAATTTCCTGGTGAGAAGAACCAGGGAAATATGCTGTAATGGTTCAAATGGTTGTTTCTGTAGAACCGACAGAACCAAGTTTAGATCCCATGGACATATGGGAATATTAACCGGAGGACTAATACGCATCACTCCTTGTATAAAGGCTTTGACTAGTGAATGCGAAGCCAAGGGCCTTTGAAAAAATATTGACAAGGCCGAAATCTGACCCTTGATAGTACTCAAGGCAAGCTTCCTATCTACAGCCCATTGTAGGAAGTCCAGAATCCTACCTATTACGTATTTACGTGGATGCCATTTCTTGGCCTCACACCAGGCGATGTACGCCTTCCAGATTCCATAGTAGATCTGCCTGGATACCGGCTTCCTGGCATTGATCATGGTAGATACCACAGCATTAGAGAGCCCTCTCTTTTTTAGAATGTGGGCTTCAATAGCCAGGCCGTCAAACCTAGGGCTGGTAAGGAAGGGTGGTATATCGGTCCTTGCGAAAGCAGGTCCGGACGATGTGGGAGGGTCCAAGGACTCCCCACAGACATCTTTACAATCTCCGCGTACCATGCTCTTCGGGGCCACGCTGGAGCCACCAGAATCACTGGTTTCTTTTCTACCCTGATTCTGCGGAGTAATCGAGGTAACAATTGTGGCGGTGGGAATGCATATATCAGCTTGAACTGATCCCAAGGGAACACTAGGGCATCCGAGCCGCAAGCTAGGGGATCCCTTGTCCAAGAGACAAACCTGTCCACTTTTGCGTTGAATCTGGATGCTAGCAGATCTACATCCGGTGTTCCCCCACCGCTGACATATTGTCCGGAAAACCTCGGGATGAAGGGACCATTCCCCTGGGCATAATTGTTGGCGACTTAGAAAGTCCGCCTTCCAAGTCTCCACTCCTGGAATGAATACCGCAGATATGGCTGGGACATATCTTTCTGCCCATCTCAGGATGTAATTTACTTCCCTCTGGGCTGCACGACTCCTGGTGCCCCCCTGATGATTGATATATGCCACTGCTGTGGCATTGTCTGATTGAATTCTGACAGGGGACCCTTGAAGTTTGGATGTCCATGCTACTAGGGCATACCGGGCTGCTCGTATCTCTAAGAGATTGATGGGCAGGGCCTTTTCCGCATCCGACCATCTGCCCTGGAGAGACCATTGCTCCAGTACTGCTCCCCAGCCTATAAGGCTGGCATCTGTAGTGACCACCTTCCAAGAAATCGGACTGAAGGATTTCCCTCTTTCCAGATTCTGGGGAACCAACCACCAGCGGAGGCTCTTGCGAACGGAAGGGGACAAGGACATTGGTAAGTCCAGAGCCTGAACTTTTTTGTTCCAGGCTGACAGTATGGCCCTTTGCAAATTCCTTGAATGGAATTGACCGTAGGGTACGGCTTCGAATGATGCCACCATTTTTCCCCAGCAGCCTCATGCACAGGCGTATGGATGGCTGTCTTTTTGAACCCACTAAGTGGATCAAATCTCTCAAAGACGACCCCTTTTCTTGCGGCAAGAAAAATTTTCTCTGGTCTGAATCCAGCCTTAGCCCCAAGTATTCCAGACTTTTGACTGGTTTTAGGGCTGACTTGTCTCGGTTGATAATCCAACCGTGATATTCCAGATACTTGATTGTCTCGTGAACAACCACTTCTAGTTTTTCCACTGAGTGGTCTATCAGCAACAAGTCGTCTAGATATGCCATTATCGTTACACCTCGTGTTCTTAGATTGGCCAATAATGGGGCCAGAATTTTTGTGAACACTCGTGGTGCTGTGGCCAGACCGAAGGGTAAGGCTCTGAACTGAAAATGGCGCCCTTCTACCGCAAAGCGTAGAAATTTTTGGTGGGCTGGAAAGATGGGAATGTGCAAATAAGCATCTTTGATGTCGATCGAGGCTAACCATTCCTCCCCTTGTAGGGCAGTGGCCACCGACCGGATCGACTCCATCCGGAAAGTCCTGATATGTAGGAATTTGTTTAGCCCTTTTAGATTTAATATGGGCCTCACGTCCCCGTTTGGCTTCGGGACTGTAAAGAGGTTTGAGTAAAACCCGAACCCCCATTCTTCCAGGGGAACCTCTATAATTACTGCTTGGAGCAATAATTGTTCTAGTGCCAACAGGAGGGATCCTCTCTTCTGGGGATCCCTTGGCACGTTTGACCTTATAAAGTGGGAAGGAGGGGAGTCTTTTAACTCCAATTTGTATCCCAGATTTACTGCGGAGAGCACCCATCTGTCTCTGATCGTGTCCCGCCAGGTCTCTGCGAACAAACTGAAGTCTTCCCCCCACCCGATTGAGTGGGGGCAACCCTTCATGCATTTGACTTTGGGGGAGGTTTTGTACCTCTCCTGCTCCAGGGCTTCTTGTTACCCTGCAATTGTCCCTGATTTTTACCTCCGGGATTTGACCGAGGAGGCCGTCGGAACTGTTTCACAGCCGATGTCCTAGGGACTGGAGAAGCAGGCCTCTTAAAAGAGGGACCTCTAACTCTGTTTTTAACCGGCAAAAGTGTACTTTTACCGCTGGAAATTCTCTGGATATATTTGTCCAGGTCTTCCCCGAATAAGCGTTCACCATGAAATGGGAAGCTGACCAGCAATTTTTTACAGGGAGCTTCAGCAGACCAGTTTTTGAGCCATAAAAGCCTGCGCATATGTACTACAGACAGCGTAAGGCGGGAGGCCTGATGGATTGAATCCTTTATAGCGTCCACCGCAAAGCATAAGGCTCTAGGTAGATCAGCTAGGGCAAGAGCCTGCTGATCTGGCAAGTCCCTTAAGACCTGTTTCAACTGATCCTTCACTGCTTGGCAGACCCCAATAGCTGCCACTGCTGGTTGTGTCACCAATCCTACTGTAGAAAAAGCAGATTTTAATAAGGACTCTAATTTTTTATCTATTGGGTCCTTGAACATTTGGACATTATCCACTGGACATGTCAGTGATTTATTCACACAAGAGATGGCTGCGTCCACTGTAGGGACCCTCCATTTTTTGATGAACTTATCCTCCATGGGATAGACCACTTGAAATCTCTTGGGAGGAGTAAATATTTTATCAGGATGCTCCCAATCCTGGTAAATGAGCCCTTCCAGTAAAGGATGGATCGGAAAGGAACAAACAGTCTGGGGAGCTTTTAGCGACCCCAACGAGGAGACAGAAGTGGATGATGGCTCCGCAAGGGGCATTTTAAATGCTGATCGGACCATGTTAGTCAGGGACTGAACCCATAACCTTTCAGCATGTGATGCTGAGAATGGCTCTTCCACTGTTGATTCCTCTACAACAGAATCAACCTCATCCTGATCCCCTTCAGGCAGGTCGATCCCTGTATGGGACTGTTGCTCTGCTAACAGGCACTCTGAGGGAGGAGACGGAGATCGAGCGCTTTTTTTCTGTGACAGGGAAGCAGCGATCAATGCTGACAATCTCTCTTCCAGCCCTCCCAGAGCTGAGGAAAAAACCTCCTCTGTTACATACACAGGAGCAGGTGAACTGAGGACAGCCACAGTACCAGGTACTCCTGAGGGTGCTCTACGGTCACTAACCTCTGATTCTTCAGGGGAGACTGGTGCAGCCGAAGCATGCCCAAGATCCTCAGAGCCCGATGGAGACCCCCTATGCTTCCTGGAATTTTTAGTCCCGGAGTTTTTAGACGGCATTATTCCTAAGCCCAAAGCTGAGGTATTCCAGCCGAAATACACCACTTACTGACAATAGTCTAGCACAAATGCTGCTATAAAACCAGTTGGTGTCTACTAATGTGCCTTTCTATGGGGATGCCTGCATCAACCGCTTGCTGTATGCCTTTTTTTTTAAATGTTGCCAGCTCTGTCTCTGCACTCCATAGCCAGCTCACAACACATAATTGTGGTTTTTAACATGCTGGGACGCCCGCACATGCGCAGAAGCGCTGCGGCGCGCACAGAGCGTCATCCCCCAAGCTCCGCCCCCTTTTCCGGCTCACCTCTATATATAGAGGCGCGTGCACGCGCGCGGCCACGTGCGCCTTCGGCGCTAATTTTGAAAAGGAAACCAGGGACAAGAGCCAGGGCCCCTTTTGCCGCAGGCCGGGGGGTGGACGAGCATTGCAACATGGCAGAGGAAGCAGTTTCCCACAAGAGAACTCACCATCTGCCTGGACTTGCTCTGATAAAAAGAAACCAGTCCACATGACAAGAAACGTTCCACAGCGGCCTCTAGTGGATTAACACAGGTACCGCAGTCTAATATATTAAATATATATATATATTTTTTTCTTGACCACTATTAAAATTATTACATTTTTTTGTAGTTACAGGCATGCACAGATATTAGCGGGAATACCGTTAGGTAACAGACAGAAAGACAAATTAGGCTTGGGGGTCCCCCAATAGAACCAAGTTCCTGGGGGCCCCCACTTACCTGTTCCCCGCTGCAGGACTTTGTTTGGTCCACAGAAGCCCAAACTTCACCTATCACGGCAGGCATTGTAATTAAACCTTCAGGGACCGGGTTCCCAAGGATTCCACTCCCCTGGACCTGTATAGCACCCTGCACAGAAAACATCTTGGTCATGGGTATGACCAGAGCTCTGGATCCCAGGGTCCAGCTCTCCTAAGAGAAGCATTACAGGCAAAACCTTGCTCTTCTCTGCAAGGCCCGGGTACCGACCGTTTAGCTATGAAGCTTTTTTGGTCGGATCCGGAATAGCTTACTGAGGCCCAAAAGAACCTGTACGCAAGCTCAGTGAAAAACACATGTTTCTTCTTGGCCAACACCTTAGACACTGGCAAAAAACTGAGGTGCTCCCGGATGGGAGGGGCTTATATAGGGGAGGGTACTTCCGGTTTTGGAAGTTGCCAGTGCCAGCACCTGAAGGTATCTATATAACCCATTAGTAATGACTATGTCGCTCTGTGTCCCGTGATGTACGAGAAAGAAATACAAATATTTGTTATTTATTAACTCAATACAGTTTAAGCTTTTATATTTAGTAGGAATTTAGCAGGAATTTTGTAAAATTTGCTGTGTTTGTATCTGCTAATAATGATTTTAGTGTATTTTTAGCGAAAATATTGCTTTGGTAAACATTTGTGAAATAATCGTGGGGCCTTAATAGCACCTTCTTTTTATTCTACTGGTCCTATGCTTTCAGTAAATATATGGTTTGGTGGTCTTTCACAAATTCTAAATACCGTAAGGGAAAATTTTAAATCTTCAGATTCTTTAGAAAAATTTGTATATTTACATACATTTGATTTTAACCATTTTGCAAAAAGGCGCAATGTAAAAATTACAAATATTTGTTAAGTATTAACTCCATACAGGTAAAACTTTTATATTTACAGGAATTTTGTAAAATTAGCTGTATTTTTTATCTGCCAATAATGGTTTTAGATTATTTTTAGCAAAAATATTGTTTTGATAAACATTTGCGCAAATACCGTGGGGCCTAAAAAATCAGCAGCACCTTCTTTTTTTTTTCCAGAGATCAATCATATGCTTTCAGAAAATATATGGTTTGGGGGTCTTTTACAAACTCTGAAAGCTGTGAGTAAAGAACGAAAACCTGAAGATTTTTAGAGAAATTTGGATATTTACACTTTTGCGCCTGTTCAATTTTCACCATTTCGCAAAAAGGCACAACTTAAAAGTTACAATTATTTGTTATTTAATAACTCAATACAGTTTAAGCTTTTATATTTAGTGGGAATTTTGTAAAATTTACTGTTTTTATCTGCTAATAATGGTTATAGTGTATTTTTTGCAAATGTATTGGTTTGATAAACATTTACGCAAATACCGCAGGGTCTAAAAAAATCAGTAGCAACTTATTTTTATTCTACTGAGCATGTGCTTTCAGAAATTATATGATTTGGGGGGTCGTTTACTAACTCTGAAAGCCATAAGTGAAAAATAAAAAAGCAAAGGAAAAATTGCAAAAATGGTCTGGCCACTTGAATGTACGAAATGGAGCACAGGTGAATATCTGTGGAGCGGATGATAGACCAAACGGGAGGGCCTTGAATTGTAAATGAAGCACCTCCTTCCCCATATTTATTGCCAACCTTAGGTATTTTTGAGACTGAGGGGCTATGGGCACATGCAGGTATGCGTCTCTTAAGTCGATTGACGCCATGAAGCATCCCTTGACTAAGAGATTTCTCACCGAAAAAATGGAGTCCATGCGGAACCACCTGTATTGGACTGACCTGTTTAACGGTTTCAGATTGAGAATGAGACGGAAAGCTTCCTGATGGTTTCCTTATCAGGAAGATATGGGAATAGAAACCCCGGTAACGTTCCTCTGGAGATACCTGAACCACAACACCCTGTCTCATCAAATCCTCCAACAGGTTTTTCATGGCTAGGGCCTTTGTTGTGTCCCTTGGCAGGTCTGTTACACAGTATCTTTCTGGAGGAAGATCCGAAAGTTCTATTTTGTATCCCTGGGTCAGCGTGTCCAAAATAAGTGTTTTCTGTCACGCTTGCCCAAAGAGGAAGGAATTTTTGAAGCCTTCCCCCACAGGCAATGACAAGTCATTGCGTTTTATTGGTTGGCGCAGGAGGATTGAAGAGGTCATTCCCTCTGCCTTTACCTTTTTGCGCCGACCAATTCCTTCTTTTTTCTTGGGGCCTGCTTCCCTGATCCTGATTTTTTGAGGTCGAAAAAAAACGCTTAACTGGTTGTTTTTTCTTTTTAACAGGAAAGGACTTCTTCTTGTCCGCTGTCCTATCTAAAACAGAATCTAGATCAGGACCGAACAAAAGATCTCCAAAAAAAGGAATTCCACATAACTTATTTTTGAAAGCAGCGTCCCCTGGCCATGTCTTAAGCCATAGAGCTCTCCTGGCTGAGTTGGTTAAGGCCCCAGATCTGGCTGACATCCTTATTGATTCTGCAGAAGCATCAGAAATATAAGCTACGGCTGCTGCTAGAGTAGAAAAATAATCAAGGATCTCCTGCTTAGGTGAGTCTACTATAATATGGGCTTTGAGCTGATTCAGCCAGAACTCCATGTTCCTGGAGACACAGGTAGTAGCCATAGCTGGTTTAAGGTTACCCATGATGGATTGCCAAGCTTTTTTAAGCTGCTGATCCATCCTTTTGTCCATGGGATCTTTGAGTATACCTATGTCTTCAAATGCCAAGTCAGTTGACCTCTAAACTTGTGAAAACGCTGCGTCTAATTTTGGAATTTTATTCCAAAGCGCATCTGGATCTTCACTGAACGGAAAGAGTCTTCTATGCGCTCTTGGGAAAAAAGATTTTTTTCTCTGGATCAGCCCATTCCTTAATGGCTTCCGAGATTACTGAATGCACAGGGAAAGTGCGACTTTTTGTTTCACTAAGCCCTGCATACATTTGGTCATGCAGCGATAATTCTCTTTTCTTCATCTATTCCCAATGTTGCATATATTGCTTTCAACAAACTGTCTACTTGCTCTAAGGACAGTTTGTATCTTAAAGGTGCATCTCCTGCCTCTTCTTCTTCCTCTTCCTCCTCCTTGTCGTCTTCCCTGGAGTGAGAGGGGGAATGCTCCCCTTGGGTAGGAGGGCCAGCTTCAGCCTCTACCCCTGGGATTAATTGTGAGCCCTGAGAGGATCCTGAGGTAGTTGGCTGACTCAGGGATGGTGTTGCAAGAGAAGAGCGAAAAGATTGTATGGTAGCATCTAGCTCTTTCTTGACCGATGTGATTAAATTGCTGCATGCAGAAAAGGCTTCTTCCTTCACTAAGGAATCAACACAAATTTGGCATAAAGCTTTCTTCCAGCCCTCTGGTAACTTTGCTTTACATGAGGGACATCTCTTTTTGATAGGAGGGTCAGAGCTCTTAGCCTGCCACACAAAAAAGACAAAAAGAGAAAAAAACACCAGCATCCCTTTTTATGAGTCAAACTTGCCTCCTAACGAGCTCACCCAGGTGCACAGTTAGTATAACAGCCAACACCCTGTGCCCAGACAGGCCCCAGCCACCAGGGGGAAAGAAAAAACATATATAGAGAGGCACCTACAGTATACAGGGTAGATCCCACATACCCCCTTACCTGGGCCTTGCTGGTGCCTGTGCCTGTCACACTCGCTGCTGTCACAGTCTCCATTGTGGAGCAGCGCTCGTTCTGTGGCTTCCAAATGCAATTATAGGCACCACTCTCCTCCCCTCTCCCCCTGCGCGAGTTCCGCCGGAAATGACGCTGCGCCTGATCCCAGTGCCGCCCCTTGCAGGATACCTCACTTCCTGCTAGCCGAGTCTCTACTCAGCCACCGAAAAGATGGCGGCGGCCTGTAACGCCGACATGCGGTTAAAAAAAAAACACGAACGGCTGCCGCCGCCTAAGGAGCGGCTCCAGGAACAGTCCCTGCTCCTCTGAGCTGAAGAGGGAGAAGGAGCCCACTTACCTACTACCCTGTGGCGTGGTGTGGGAGGATCGGACTCTCTGGAGGACAAAAAGAAGGTATGGTGGGGTAGGCAGCCTGGCCTCTCAGGACAGCACCTTAAGAGACCTGACTCCTACTAGGTGTTCCCTTGCCGGAAGAAACACAAAAACTGACGAGATGTGGGGAGTCGCCTCCTTTTAAAATGGTAGAGATTGTGTTTCCTAGTGGGTGGAGCCACTCTCTCATGTGCTGTCCTGAAAGATGATAAGGGAAAATGGCGTTGGCTATCACCAGTTATGAAAATGTTGGTCTTTCGAAGCCGTCAGGATCATTTCACAAAATTTCTTTTCACAGGTTGTTTTCTGTACTGACATTGACGGTTTGTTACAGGTTTGGATTGTGAGCATGATTCACTATAGGACACATATTTATTGATTCATCAGTATCAAGCCTCAAGGCTGTCTTGTTACACAATCAGTGTACACCCTTCAATACTTGTTGGCTATCCGGCACACATGAAAGAAACATGCAACTATTGTTAAAGCACATCCAGTACACAAAGTACAACTGGAATATTTCTAGAGATCTAAAAATAGGATTTTTATAACAGCTTACCTGTAAAATCCTTTTCTTGGAGTACATCACGGGACACAGAGCGGCATAGTCATTACTATGTGGGTTATATAGTTTACCTTCAGGTGCTGGCACTGGCAACTTCCAAACCGGAAGTACCCTCCCCTATATAAGCCCCTCAGTTTTGTAGCAAAGCAATAAGTGTCCCCAAAAGAGGGGTGGGAGCTCTGTGTCCCGTGATGTACTCCAAGAAAAGGATTTTACAGGTAAGCTGTTATAAAAATCCTATTTTCTTTCTCGTACATCACGGGACACAGAGCGACATAGTCATTACTAATGGGATGTCCTAAAGCAATGCCCAATGAGGGGGGGGATACACCATACATAAGTTGAGCGCTATCAGACATGAGGATCTTTTGCGGCCTGCAACACACTGCGCCCAAAGGCGACATCCTCCTGACTTCTAACGTCCACCTGGTAGAACCTAGTAAACGTGTGTACTGAAGACCATGTTGCGGCCTTACAGATTTGAGCCAGGGAGGCCTGGTGATGCACTGCCCATGAAGTTCCAACTGCTCTCGTGGAGTGCGCCCTAACTTTGAACGGAGGCGGTCTCCTTCTCAAGCCATAGGCTTGCATTATGACCTGTCGAATACACTTGGCTAACGTAGATTTTGACGCTGCCTGACCCTTTCTGGGGCCTTCCGGCAGAATAAACAAAGTATCCGTTCTGCGAATCTGAGCAGTGGCTTTTAGATAAGCTTTAACTGCTCTTACTACATCCAAAGAATGTAATAATTTTTCCTCTACTGAACTAGGTTTGGGGAAAAAAGAAGGAAGAACCACATCTTGGTTCAAATGAAACCTCGATACCACCTTAGGAAGAAAGGCTGGATGAGGACGTAACACTACTCTGTCCTTATGGATAACCAGATATGGCTCCCTACAGGACATAGCGGCTAATTCCGACACTCTTTTAGCCGAACAAATGGCTACTAGAAAAATCAATTTCCTGGTGAGAAGAACCAGGGAAATATGCTGTAATGGTTCAAATGGTTGTTTCTGTAGAACCGACAGAACCAGGTTTAAGTCCCATGGACATATGGGAATATTAACCGGAGGGCTAATACGCATCACTCCTTGTATAAAGGCTTTGAGTAGTGAATGCGAAGCCAAGGGCCTCTGAAAAAATATTGACAAGGCCGAAATCTGACCCTTGATAGTACTCAAGGCAAGCTTCCTATCTACAGCCCACTGTAGGAAGTCCAGAATCCTACCTATTACGTACTTACGTGGATGCCATTTCTTGGCCTCAAACCAGGCGATGTACGCCTTCCAGATTCTATAGTAGATCTGCCTGGATACCGGCTTCCTGGCATTGATCATGGTAGATACCACAGCATTAGAGAGCCCTCTCTTTTTTAGAATGTGGGCTTCAATAGCCAGGCCGTCAAACCTAGGGCTGGTAAGGAAGGGTGGTATATCGGTCCTTGCGAAAGCAGGTCCGGACGATGTGGGCGGGTCCAAGGACTCCCCACAGACATTTTTACAATCTCCGCGTACCATGCTCTTCGGTGCCACGCTGGAGCCACCAGAATCACTGGTTTCTTTTCTACCCTGATTCTGCGGAGTAATCGAGGTAACAATTGTGGCGGTGGGAATGCATATATCAGCTTGAACTGATCTCAAGGGAACACTAGGGCAAGCTAGGGGATCCCTTGTCCAAGAGACAAACCTGTCCACCTTTGCGTTGAATCTGGATGCTAGCAGATCTACATCCGGTGTTCCCCACCGCTGACATATTGTCCGGAAAACCTCGGGGTGAAGGGACCATTCCCCTGGGCATAATTGTTGGCGACTTAGAAAGTCCGCCTTCCAATTCTCCACTCCTGGAATGAATACCACGGATATGGCTGGGACATATCTTTCTGCCCATTTCAGGATGCAATTTACTTCCCTCTGGGCTGCACGACTCCTGGTGCCACCCTGATGATTGATATATGCCACTGCCGTGGCATTGTCCGATTGAATTCTGACAGGGGACCCTTGGAGTTTGGATGTCCATGCTACTAGGGCATACCGGGCTGCTCGTATCTCTAAGAGATTGATGGGCAGGGCCTTTTCTGCATCCGACCATCTGCCCTGGAGAGACCATTGCTCCAGTACTGCTCCCCAGCCTATAAGGCTGGCATCTGTAGTGACCACCTTCCAAGAAATCGGACTGAAGGATTTGCCTTTTTCCAGATTCTGGGGAACCAACCACCAACGGAGGCTTTTGCGAACGGAAGGGGACAAGGACATTGGTAAGTCTAGGGCCTGAACTCTTTTGTTCCAGGCTGACAGTATAGCCCTTTGCAAATTCCTTGAATGGAATTGACCGTAGGGTAGAGCTGCACGATTTTGGGAAAAATGAGAATCACGATTCTTTTGATTAGAACAAAGATCACGATTCTCTCACGATTCTTTAAAATGGTAAATTTAAAAAAAAATTAAAAATTTGCTTGTCTTTTTTTTTTTGCAAAACTTTCTTATTTTTAATATTTTTATTATTCTTTACTTTTTAATTTCTTTATTTTATTAATTTAATTATTATTTTTTTATCATTTTTTTTCCACTTTATTGCCATCACACAGGAGAAAACAATTCACTGTGTGATACCAATTGGAGGTTCTCTTTATTGACCCTCTCACTTCCAAAAACAGGAGTCCTAGTACTCCTGTCACAGCTGAGATGGGAAGAGCACAGGTCTCTTCTCTCACTGTGAACATAGGCGGCAGGGACAGGAGACAGACGGAGGACAGACTCGGCGGCCGGGGGGGGGGGGGGGACGGAATCCCGAAGACAGCCAGCCAAGTGTGGTATGTGGGGGGGGGGGGGGGAGAGAGGGGGGAGAAGGGAGGACGGACAGCAGCACACATTTTCTTATAGAAACTCACCGCCGCCGGTATGTTGAAATTGTCTCTCCTCTGCTCGCACACAACCCTGCCTCCTCCTAACCCTGCGCTGTGATAGACAGAACACATCCCAGCATTGATTGGACCCGCATTCTGTCTATCACAGCGTGGGGTTAGGAGGAGGCGGGGCTGCGTGCGAGCAGAGGAGAGACTGTTTCAATGCATCACGCTCTATGATCAATTTGCGTTCCACGCTGGTTACGTGGAACTGGCGGGGATTTAAGAAAATCGCGGTCATCCAGCCTGGAGATCGTGGGGGGGGGGGTGAATCGAGATCGCGATTCTCAAACGATTAATCGTGCAGCTCTACCGTAGGGTACTGCTTCGAATGATGCCACCATTTTTCCCAGCAGCCTCATGCACAGGCGTATAGACGGCTGTCTTTTTGTACCCACTAGGTGGATCAAATCTCTCAAAGACGACACCTTTTCTTGAGGCAAGAAAATTTTTCTCTGGTCTGAATCCAGCCTTAGCCCCAAGTATTCCAGACTTTTGACTGGTTTTAGGGCTGACTTGTCTCGGTTGATAATCCAACCGTGATATTCCAGATACTCGATTGTCTCGTGAACAACCACTTCTAGTTTTTCCACTGAGTGGTCTATCAGCAACAAGTCGTCTAGATATGCCATTATCGTTACACCTCGTGTTCTTAGATTGGCCAATAATGGGGCCAGAATTTTTGTGAACACTCGTGGTGCTGTGGCCAGACCGAAGGGTAAGGCTCTGAACTGAAAATGGCGCCCTTCTACTGCAAAGCGTAGAAATTTTTGGTGGACTGGAAAGATGGGAATGTGCAAATAAGCATCTTTGATGTCGATCGAGGCTAACCATTCCTCCCCTTGTAGGGCAGTGGCCACCGATCGGATCGACTCCATCCGGAAAGTCCTGATATGTAGGAATTTGTTTAGCCCTTTTAGATTTAATATGGGCCTCACGTCCCCGTTTGGCTTCGGGACTGTAAAGAGGTTTGAGTAAAACCCGAACCCCCATTCTTCCAGGGGAACCTCTATAATTACTGCTTGGAGCAATAATTGTTCTAGTGCCAACAGGAGGGATCCTCTCTTCTGGGGATCCCTTGGCACGTTTGACCTTATAAAATGGGAAGGAGGGGAGTCTTAACTCCAATTTGTATCCCAGACTTACTGCGGAGAGCACCCATCTGTCTCTGATCGTGTCCCGCCAGGTCTCTGCGAACAACTGAAGTCTTCCCCCCACCCGATTGAGTGGGGGCAACCCTTCATGCATTTGACTTTGGGGGAGGTTTTGTACCTCTCCTGACCCAGGGTTTCTTGTTACCCTGCAATTGTCCCTGAATTTTACCCCCGGGATTTGACCGAGGAGGCCGTCGGAACTGTTTCACAGCCGATGTCCTAGGGACTGGAGAAGCAGGCCTCTTAAAAGAGGGACCTCTAACTCTGTTTTTAACCGGCAAAAGTGTACTTTTACCGCTGGAAATTTTCTGGATATATTTGTCCAGGTCTTCCCCGAATAAGTGTTCACCATGAAATGGGAAGCTGACCAGCAATTTTTTACAGGGAGCTTCAGCAGACCAGTTTTTGAGCCACAGAAGCCTGCGCATATGTACTACAGACAGCGTAAGGCGGGAGGCCTGATGGATTGAATCCTTTATAGCGTCAACCGCAAAGCATAAGGCTCTAGGTAGATCAGCTAGGGCAAGAGCCTGCTGATCTGGCAAGTCCCTTAAGACCTGTTTCAACTGATCCTTCACTGCTTGGCAGACCCCAATAGCTGCCACTGCTGGTTGTGTCACCAAGCCTGCTGTAGCAAAAGCAGATTTTAATAAGGACTCCAATTTTTTATCTATTGGGTCCTTGAACATTTGGACATTATCTACTGGACATGTCAGTGATTTATTCACACAAAAGATGGCTGCGTCCACTGTAGGGACCTTCCATTTTTTTCTGAACTTATCCTCCATGGGATAGACCACCTGAAATCTCTTGGGAGGAGTAAATATTTTATCAGGATGTTCCCAATCCTGGTAAATGAGCCCTTCCAGGATAGGATCGATTGGAAAGGAACAAACAGTCTGGGGGGCTTTTAGCGACCCCAACGAGGAGACAGAAGTGGATGATGGCTCCACAAGAGGCATTTTAAATGCTGATCGGACCATGTTAGTCAGGGACTGAACCCATAATCTTTCAGCATGTGATGCTGAGAATGGTTCTTCCACTGTTGATTCCTCTACAACAGAATCAACCTCGTCCTGATCCCCTTCAGGTAGGTCGATCACTGTATGGGACTGTTGCTCCGCTAACAGGTACTCTGAGGGAGGAGACGGAGATCGGGCGCGCTTTCCCTCTGACAGGGAAGCAGCGATCAATGTTGTCAATCTATCTTCCAACCCTCCCAGAGCTGAGGAAAAAACCTCCTCTGTTACATACACAGGAGCAGGTGAACTGAGGACAGCCACAGTACCAGGTACTCCTGAGGGTGCTCTACGGTCACTAACCTCTGATTTTTCAGGGGAGATTGGTGCAGCCGAAGCATGCCCAAGATCCTCAGAGCCCGATGGAGACCCCCTATGCTTCCTGGGATTCTTAGTCCCGGAGTTTTTAGACGGCATATTCCTAAGCCCAAAGCTGAGGTATTCCAGCCGAAATACACCACTTACTGACAATAGTCTAGCACAAATGCTGCTATATAAACAGTTGGTGTCTACTAATGTGCCTTTCTATGGGGATGCCTGCATCAACCGCTTGCTGTATGCCTTTCTTTAAATGTTGCCAGCTCTGTTTCTGCACCATAGCCAGCTCACAACACATAATTGTGCCTTTTAACATGCTGGGACGCCCGCACATGCGCAGAAGCGCTGCGGCGCGCAACCGAGCGTCATCCACCAAGCTCCGCCCCCTTTTCCACTCACCTCTATATAGAGAGGCGCGTGCACGCGCACGGGCACGTGCGCCTTCGGCGCTCTTTTTTGAAAAGGGAAACTAGGGACAGGAGACAGGGCCATGTTTGCCGCAGGCCGGGGGATGGATGAACATTGCAACATGGCAGAGGAAGCAGTTTCCCACAAGAGAACTCACCATCTGCCTGGACTTGCTCTGATGAAAAGAAAAAAGTCCACATGACAAGAAACGTTTCACAGCGGCCTCTAGTGGATTAACACAGGTACCGCAGTCTATATTTATTTTTTTCTTGACCACTATTAAAATTATTACATTTTTTAGTAGTTACAGGCATGCACAGATATTTAGCGGAAATACCGTTAGGTAACAGGCAGAAAGACATATTAGGCTTGGGGGTCCCCTCAATAGAACCAAGTTCCTGAGGGGCCCCCACTTACCTTTTCCCCCGCCGCAGGACTCTGTTTGGTCCACAGAAGCCCAAACTTCACCTATCACGCAGGCATTGTAATTAAACCTTCAGGGACCGGGTTCCCAAGGATTCCACTCCCCTGGACCTGTATAGCACCCTGCACAGAAAACATCTTGGTCGTGGGTATGACCAGAGCTCTGGATCCCAGGGTCCAGCCCTCCTAAGAGAAGCATTACAGGCAAAACCTTGCTCTTCTCTGCAAGGCCCGGGTACCGACCGTTTAGCTATGAAGCTTTTTTGGTCGGATCCGGAATAGCTTACTGAGGCCCAAAAGAACCTGTACACAAGCTCAGTGAAAAACACATGTTACTTCTTGGCCAACACCTTAGACACTGGCAAAAAACTGAGGTGCTCCCGGATGGGAGGGGCTTATATAGGGGAGGGTACTTCCGGTTTGGAAGTTGCCAGTGCCAGCACCTGAAGGTAAACTATATAACCCACATAGTAATGACTATGCCGCTCTGTGTCCCGTGATGTACGAGAAAGAAAGTAGTGGCTCTGCTGCTCGAATTTACATTACTATTGTTACATATGCGAGTGAGACAGCCGTTCAAGAGAGTTGCACTAAATTAAAATGAAATAGCTACTCCAAAAAAAAAAATTGGTTCCATAACCGAAAAACGTGGAACATGAACCCCTTGTTGACCCGACAGATATTTTGCCTCCACTTCACATAGATCTCAAACTGAATAAATATTTTGTGAAAGCGAAGAACAAGGAAGGCAGTTTTCGCTATTTGAGACCGTTTTAAAATGGCAAGATTAAAGTGGTTGTAAAGGCAGGTTTTTTACCTTCATGCACATGAAGGTAAAAAACCTTGTGTGCAGCAGCCCCCCAAATACTTACCTGAGCTCCCTCTCGATCTAGCGATGTCCACGAGAGCCTTGCTTCTCTGGGGACTGGCACTTCTGATTGGCTTTTAGCACTACCGGGAGCCACTGGCTCCCGCTGCTTGTCAAACACAGTCACTGAGCCAATCAGGAGACAAAAGGGGTGGGGAAAAGCCGTGGCTCCATATGTGAAGTGCCCCCATAGGAAGTCGCTTTCTATGGGGTCACTGACTTAAGAGGAGGAGCCAGGAATGCTGAAAAGAGGAGGATCCGGGCTTCTCCATGCAAAACCACTGCACAGAGCAGCTAAGTATGACATGGTTGTTATTGTTATTTTTTTTAAACAAGACTTTAATATTGCTTTAAGGAAGACATTGGTCCACAGAGAAGATATGTCATCAATGACAAGCAATTTGAAGATTTGTTAGTGGGGCCAGAGAAAATTGCCTGGAAATGCATTCAAGGATATCGCTGATAATTTTTGTTGGCAACTACAGAACATTAACCACTTAACGACCGGCCACTGTAATTATACGTCGGCAGAATGGCACAGACGGGCAGAATCACGTAGATCTACGTGATCGCCTTTGTATAGTTGGGGGGTCCGATCGGACCCCCCTTCTGTACAGTGAGCGGCCGTTAAGTGTTCGGGAGCGATCCGTGATGAGGGGACGGCCATTCGTTTCCGGCCACCCCCTCGCGATCGCTCCCGGCGAATGAGAGAGCTTCCCTGCCTGTGTAATGTTTACACAGGCAGAGGAAGTGATGTCATCTCTCCTGCGGCGCTCACATATACCGAGCGCCGTACAGGAGAAGATGCCAGGTTAGTGCACAAAACACTACACTGACACCAGGACACATAGGCACATAAATCGGCCCCCCAGATCACCCCCCAGTGTCACTGATTGCAGTGACCATTTATTTACTGATCACTGCAATCAGTGACATTTGTGATTGTAAAAGTGTCACTAAAGTTAGTTTTAGGTCCAGTGTAGCCCCCTAACCCCCCCCTAATAAAGGTTTAACCCCCTGATCGCCCCCCAGATAACCCTTTCACCCCCTATCACCACTGTCGCTAAGCGATCATTTTTCTGATCGCTGTCTTAGCGTCGGTGATGCCGATCGGTAGGCAGTAATTTTTTTTAGGTTTGCCGCAGGTTTTTATAGCGTTGGGTACCCCCATATATTACCTAATAAAGGTTTAACCCCCTAGATCGCCCCTCAGGTAACCCTTTCACCCCTATCACCACTGTCGCTAAGCGATAGTTTTTCTGATCGCTGTCTTAGTATCGGTGATGCAGATCGGTAGCCAGTAATTTTTTTTAGGTTCGCCGCAGGTTTTTATAGAGTCAGGTACCCCCATATATTATCTAATAAAGGTTTAACCCCCTTGATCGCCCCCCAGGTAACCCTTTCACCCCCTATCACCACTGTCGCTAAGTGATCGTTTTTCTGATCGCTGTCTTAGTGTCGGTGATGTCGATAGGTAGCCAGTAATTTTTTTTAGGTTCGCCGTAAGGTTTTTATATAGCGTCAGGTACCCCCATATATTACCTAATAAAGGTTTTAACCCCCTAATTGCCCCTAGTTAACCCTTTCACCAGTGATCACCATATAAGTGTTACGGGTGATGCTGGTTAGTTAGTTTGCTTTTTATAGTGTCAGGGCACCCGCCGTATATAACCCAATAAAGGTTTAACCCCCTGATCGCCCGGCGGGTGATATCAATTAGGTTTTAGCGTCAGAGAGGGTCTGCGTCACACCCCAGGCAGCGTCAGGTTAGTGCCAGTAGCGCTAACACCCACGCGTGAAGCATACACCTCCCTTAGTGGTATAGTATCTATACAGATCAATATCTGATCTCATCAAATCTATACTAGCGTCCCCAGCAGTTTAGGGTTCCCAAAAACGCAGTGTTAGCGGGATCAGCCCAGATACCTGCTACCACCTGCGTTTTGCCCCTCCGTCTAGCCCAGGCCACCCAAGTGCAGTATCGATTGATCACTGTCACTTACAAAACACAACACACATAACTGCAGCGTTTGCAGAGACAGGCCTGATCCCTGCGACTCCAGTGCTGTAGGAGGTGATTTCACCACCACAGTTAAAAAAAAAAAAAGCATATATGCCGAAGCATTGGGGCAGCAGGGGCGGAGGAGCGATTTTGCTCCTAATGCCACGTACGTTATTCCGACGGAGGCTTGCCCGTGGAAAAGTCTGACCGTGTGTACGCGGCATAACTTTTGCGGGAAGATGCCCCCATGCTTCGGCATATATAAATGGTGCATGTATGCCCATCATTAGAAGTGGGTGGATGAATGGCAGTATTCTAATGGTGGGCATACCCACCGATCAATCTCTTTTTTTCGTTCAGCCAACAGGCTGCATGAAAAAAAAGATTACAATACATGTCCAACAAGGACCAGCAACGTACTGGTATGTTGCTGGACTTTGAATGTTTATACCAGAATGATGCCTGCGGGTTTAGGTATCATCTTAGTATCATTCTTTTCAGCCAGCGGCCGGCTTTCATGTAAAAGCAATCCTAGTGGCTAATTAGCCTCTGGACTGCTTTTACAAGCAGTGGGAGGGAATGCCCCCCCCCGGATATAAAAAGCGCCATTGGGAAATTGGGAAAGCATTTTATCACACCGATCTTGGTATGGTCAGATGCTTTGAGGGCAGAGGAAAGATATAGGGTCCAATAGACACCAGTTTTTTCAAAAAAAGAGTACCTGTCACTACCTATTGCTATCATAGGGGATATTTACATTCCCTGAGATAACAATAAAAATGATAAAAAATAAATAAATATGGAACAGTTTAAAAATAAAATAAAAAAGCAAAATTAATAATAAAAAAAAAAAAAGCACCCCTGTCCTGCCCTGCTCTTGCCCAATGGCGAACGCAAGCGTCGGTCTGGCGTCATATGTAAACAGCAATTGCACCATGCATGTGAGGTATCACCGCGAAGGTCATATCGAGGGCAGTAATTTTAGCAGTAGACCTCCTCTGTAAATCTAACGGCGTAACCTGTAAAGGCTTTTAAAAATGTATGTAGTTTGTCGCCAATGCGCGTTTGTGCGAAATTTTAAAGCATGTCGTGTTTGGTATCTATGTACTCAGCCTAAGATCATCTTTTTTATTTCATCAAACATTTGGGCAATATAGTGTGTTTTAGTGCATTAAAATTAAAAAAAGTGTATTTTTTCCCCAAAAAATGCGTTTGAAAAATCGCTGCGCAAATACTGTGTAGAAAAAAAAATGCAACACCCACCATTTTAATCTGTAGGGCCTTTGCTTTAAAAATATATATAATGTTTGGGGGTTCAACATAATTTTCTTGCAAAAAAGAAAAAATGTTTTCATGAAAAAAAAAAGTGTCAAAAAGGGCTTTGTCTTCAAGTGGTTAGAAGAGTGGATGTGAGCTTCCTAATGTTGTGTATAAAATGCCAGAATAGTTCAAAACCCCCCCAAATGACCCCATTTTGGAAAGTAGACACCCCAAGCTATATACTGAGAGGCATGTCGAGTCCATGGAATATTTTATATGTTGACACAAGTTGCGGAAAAAATAACATTTTTTTTTTTTTGCACAAAGTTGTCACTAAATGATATATTGCTCAAACATGCCATGGGCATATGTGGAATTACACCCCAAAATACATTCTGTTGCTTCTCCTGAGTACGGGGATATCACGTGTGAGACTTTTTGGGAGCCTAGCCGCGTACAGGACCCCAAAACCAAGCACCGCCTTCAGGCTTTCTAAGGGTGTAAATTTTTGATTTCACTTCTCACTGCCTATCACAGTTTCCGAGGCCATGGAATGCCCAGATGGCACAAAACCCCCCCAAATGACCCCCTTTTGGAAAGTAGACACCCCAAGCTATTTGCTGAGAGGTATGGTGAGTATTTTGCAGATCTCGCTTTTTGTTACAAAGTTTAAAAAAAAAAAAATATATATATATATTTTCTTTCTTCATTTTCAAAAACAAATGAGAGCTGTAAAATACTCACCATGCCTCTCAGCAAATAGCTTGGGGTGTCTACTTTCCAAAATGGGGTCATTTGGGGGGGTTTTGTGCTATTTTGGCATTTTATGGCCTTCGAAACTGTGATAGGTAGTGAGGAGTGAAATTAAAAATTTGTGCCTAGAAATCCTGAAGGCGGTGCTTGGTTTTCGGGGTCCCGTACGCGGCTAGGCTCCTAAAAAGTCCCACACATGTGTTATCCCCGTACTCAGGAGAAGCAGCAAAATGTATTTTGGGGTGTAATTCCACATATAACCATGGCATGTGTGAGCAATATATCATTTAGTGACAACTTTTTGTAATTTTTTTTTTTTAGGCATTATTCAATCACTTGAGACAAAAAAAAAATATTCAATGGGCTCAACATGCCTCTCAGCAATTTCCTTGGGATGTCTACTTTCCAAAATGGGGTCATTTGGGGGGGTTTTGTACAGCCCTGCCATTTTAGCACCTCAAGAAATGAGATAGGCAGTCAAACTAAAAGCTGTGTAAATTCCAGAAAATGTACCCTAGTTTGTAGACGCTATAACTTTTGCGCAAACCAATAAATATACGCTTATTGACATTTTTTTTACTAAAGACATGTGGCTGAATACATTTTGGCCTAAATGTATGACTAAAATTGAGTTTATTCGATTTTTCTTATAACAAAAAGTAGAAAATATCATTTTTTTTCAAAATTTTCGGTCTTTTTCCGTTTATATTGCAAAAAATTTAAATCGCAGAGGCAATCAAATACCATTAAAAGAAAGCTCTATTTGTGGGAAGAAAAGGACGCAAATTTCGTTTGGGTACAACATTGCATGTCCGCACAATTTACAGTTAAAGCAGCGCAGTGCAAAATTCTGAAATCACCTCTGGTCCTTTAGCTACCAAATGGTCCGGGGCTTAAGTGGTTAAACTACATTCACCTAGTTAAACTTCTTACAGCACACAAGACCATGAAATGTAATGTCACCAAGATTAATTTTCTGCATTCACACTTGGACTTTTTTCCTGAAAATCTAGGTGCAGTCAGTGACGAACATTGTGAAAGGTTTTACATTGACAATGAAAAAATGGTATAAGGGCAACTGGAATCTATCAATGTTGACTAACTATTGTCAGACACAGCAGCAACAGACACTAGCTACAAATAAAAAATAAAACAAATTTCTGACACCAGAGATTTTCCATAGCTTCTGCTTGAAGTGGCTTTATGTGCATTTATGCTGGGACATTATTCTAACATTTCATTAGTGGCTTTGGTGCAATACTCCTTTATATGGCATGTGGGACATCGGGTGGCTTATTTAAGCAGAAATAAAGAAAAAAGGAAGCCCAAAGGGCTAACGTTGCGCTAGTGATAATGAATGACAGTGGTAATGAAATAAACTAAAAGCGGCTAGCATAAATAGTCCTATACAATAAAAGACTAAAAAACAGTAAAAAATGCAGCGCTAGAAAGTGAACATGGGACTAAGGAATTGACTCCAGTCCAAATGTGGCTTAGACAGGATGCTCTAGCCACCACAGTCTAAGTCCACAGTGTAAATAAATATAAAAAATTCAATAAAGAAAAAAACACAACCACACCAAAATATACTAATGAATAAAATTAGTGAATGTAAAATGACACCAATTAGAAATTGAACAGCATATATAGTACAGAAGTGCACCAACAAAGGACGAATTAATAAAAAATATGTATATGTGAATATACTGATGAATAAAAGTCCAGAGCCAAAGGTGGTGATACAGGAAAAAAGCTTCTTCCAGATGAGAACTGTGCCTAATTGCAAAAAGTGACACCCAAGTGACTGGTGATCCTGCTTACCAGATGGCAGTGACTGTAACCACAGTCTCACCCAGCTCAGGGGATAGGGCCACCCCACAGCCTAGCAGTATCCTGATTAGTGCCTCATCAGCCGATGTAAACTCAGAATGAGAAAAGAGAAAGAACCTCCATGGTGTAGTATATCAAATGAGATTTAATCAAAAGTAAGGATTGCACTTACAAAATCCAATAGATCAATCAGCGGTAAACAGCTTATAGACATAAGCGGCAATGCAGCGGTAAAACAAACGGCGTCTATTCAAATCTTCCCGGGTTCCTGTGTTCCGTGAGTCTTCCTCGTTTGTGTATGGAAGCGTAATGACGTCACCGGTCTCCTACGCGTTTCATCACCAATGGACTTCAACTGGGGATTGGCCGAGGCGAACGTCATCACGCTAGAGATATAAATACCCGCCGGCGCCATTTTGGAAGATGGCAAGCATACGGCAAGTAATAGAGAAAGTAAGGGCAACCCGGAAGTGCATTGAGTTTGGGTTAGCCACACACAGGAAGACGGAAGAAACCTTAACATAAAAAGCACAAGAGCCATCTTGTGGTATAAAGAGGAAAATACCCACCAGATCACATAGGAACCAGGGAAGACTGAAAGCACCGCAAAAGATGTTATATATACATAACAGTTAAAATATACATATAACGCTAGGCAGCCAAAACAATAATATAAGACATGTATGCTTAAAAATAAAAATTTAAATAAAAAATAAGAAATTTAAATAAAAAATTGGGATCAATATTAAAGATAATAAACAATAAATTGAAAAATCAAGAATTGTTAATAAAGCTGTTAATGTCCCAATCTACATTTAAACCAAATGGTTTAAAAGATTTTAAAAGAAAAATCCATCTGGTTTCAGATCTGGAGATAGCTCTGACCATATTGGTACCTCTCCAGTGGGGACGGATGGAATCTATGGCCAAAAAGGTAGTACCCTTCAGCTGACGGTTATGGTATTTATCATAGTGCTTAGATAAATTATGCTTGGGAAAGCCTCGCAGAATATTCCCTACATGTTCATTTAGCCGTACATGAAGTTCACGTTTGGTCCAACCAATATATTGTTTTGAGCACGGACATTGAATCATGTATACCACATATTTGGTGGAACACGTGATAAATGAGTCAATGTCATAAGTTTTATTAGTCACAGAAGATGTAAATTTAACACATTTACGGCCTATAGGGGAATTAACCTTGCAGATATTACATTTGCGGCAAGGGGAAAAACCCTTTCATATCTTGAAAAAATTAGGACTTCTTAGGGGGGTCTATCACATTAGGAGCGATACTCAATCTAAGCGATGGTGCACCCCTATAGATCAATACTGGTTGTTCAGGGATGATGGATCCTAGGATCTTATCATTCTTCAATACATCCCAATGTTTCTTAAAAAAAATTTTGATAGAGAAATGTTGATTGGAATATCTGGTGATCATTGACCACCCAAATTTTTCCAATGAGGACTCATCCTTAGTTTTAGGGACCAGTAGGGTGCTTCTATCCATAGCGGCTACATTTCTGATCGTCTGATTAATCACAGAACATTGATACCCCTTATTCAGAAATCTTTGTTTTAAAATATCTGCCTGTACAAAAAATTCTGAGATGTTAGTACAATTACGCCTAATTCTCTGGAATTGTCCTTTAGGGACCGCTGTAAGCCAGGATTTGTGGTGACAGCTGGTGGTAGGTATAAAGGAATTACAGTCTGTCTCTTTAAAATAAGTACTGGTGCTAATACGACCATCTTGAATGACAATATTTAAATCCAAAAAATTCACTTGCCTATCACTAGCTGTATATTGAAGAGATATACGCCTATCATTATTATTCAATTGGGAAAATAAATTTTCAAGAGACAGGATATCCCCCTCCCAAATAAGGATCACATCATCGATGTATCTTTTCCAGAGTAACAACTCCCTGGGGGGATTGCTATCGATGACATCTGATTCCCAATGAGCCATAAAAAGGTTCGCCAGGCTGGGGGCAAATTTAGCCCCCATAGCAACACCTCTTTTTTGTAAATAAAAATCTCCGCCAAACCAGAAATAGTTATGGCTCGTTGCAAACCGTAATAGTTCCATAATAAAGTCTCTTTGTAAACATGAAAGAGAAGAATCTTTTTGCAAGTAGAAATCCACTGCCTCAAAACCATGTTGGTGAGGAATGATGGTATAAAGGGAGGCGACATCAGCCGTCGCTAAAACACATCCTTCTTTCCACTGGAAATCATTAAGTAAATTGAGCACCTGTGTGGTATCTCTTAAGTAGGCTGAAGTGTTGACCACTAGTGGTTGAAGAAAATGGTCAACATATTTACTGATTCTAGATGTAACCGAATCAATACCGCTGATGATGGGGCGGCCCGGGGGTTGGATAGAGTTCTTGTGTAATTTGGGCAAATAATATATGACAGGTACTCTGGGGATAATTGGGATGAGATGGGTCTTCTCTTTTTTATTAAGAATATCTCTCTCAAACCCATATTCTATCAAACTGGACAGTTCTTTTCTAAACTTAATGGTAGGGTTGGAGGCAAGGTGAGCGTATGTTGAGTCATCCGATAATAACCTAGTAATTTCTTCAACATATTGAGACTTATCTAACACTACTATGCCTCCACCCTTATCAGCCGGTCGTATTATGATGTCATTCCGTTCGCATATTTGTTGAATATGTTCTCGGTAGTCATCTTTAGTTTTCTTTTTTGGAATTTTCAATTCTAATAGGTCATGAAGAACTAGTTCCTTAAAAACTTGTATTGATGGAGCTACAAAACCTGGTGGGTTGAAGAGTGAAGCATTTCTTAACTCAGTATGGCGAATAAGAATGTCCCCAGGTTCATGAGATCCAGTAGGGCTCATACGGAACACAGGAACCCGGGAAGATTTGAATAGACGCCGTTTGTTTTACCGCTGCATTGCCGCTTATGTCTATAAGCTGTTTACCGCTGATTGATCTATTGGATTTTGTAAGTGCAATCCTTACTTTTGATTAAATCTCATTTGATATACTACACCATGGAGGTTCTTTCTCTTTTCTCATTCTGAGTTTACATCGGCTGATGAGGCACTAATCAGGATACTGCTAGGCTGTGGGGAGGCCCTATCCCCTGAGCTGGGTGAGACTGTGGTTACAGTCGCTGCCATCTGGTAAGCAGGATCGCCAGTCACTTGGGTGTCACTTTTTGCAATTAGGCACAGTTCTCATCTGGAAGAAGCTTTTTTCCTGTATCACCACCTTTGGCTCTGGACTTTCATTCATCAGTATATTCACATATACATATTTTTTATTAATTCGTCCTTTGTTGGTGCACTTCTGTACTATATATGCTGTTCAATTTCTAATTGGTGTCATTTTACATTCACTAATTTTATTCATTAGTATATTTTGGTGTGGTTGTGTTTTTTTCTTTATTGAATTTTTTATATTTATTTACACTGTGGACTTAGACTGTGGTGGCTAGAGCATCCTGTCTAAGCCACATTTGGACTGGAGTCAATTCCTTAGTCCCATGTTCACTTTCTAGCGCTGCATTTTTTACTTATATTTTTTCGGCTTATTTAAAGCGGAGTTCCACCCAAAATAACATCCATATATGACCACACTCCTTACACTACAAACATGTACAGTAGCCACTTATTTTTTTTGTACATACCGTAATATTGTCATCTAAATTCCGGCTTCCGGGTACTCACTCCCGCGGGAGTAGGCGTTTCTGTTCTCCCGCAATGTAATCTGGGAGTTCGCCCAGATGTGACATGTCCTGCAGAAAAAGTTCCCCGGCGGATAAGGTTTCCCCCCCTGTACTGCGCATGCGCGGCACGAACCTCAGCGGAGTTTCCGAAAGTAGCCAAACATGTAGAGCTGCGAGTCGGCTCTACACGGCGCCTGCGCAGTCAGCTCTACATGGCTCCTAGTCATTGCGCAGGCGCCGTGTAGAGCTAACTCGCAGCTCTACATGTTCGGCTACTTTCGGAAACTCGGTTGAGGTTCGTGCCGTGCATGCGCAGTACAGGGGGGGGGGAACCTTATCCGCCGGGGAACTTTTTCTGCAGAACACCGTCCACCGCTACCAGGAAGTCAGTGCTTGTGGGCTTCACAATGCCCACAAGCAAAATGGAAAATTCTGACGGCTGATTTTAAAAGTGCATTTTTTGCCAGAAAAAAGACAGGGGAGGTTAAAAATCACCAAACACGTGAGTACTAATTGGTGATCTACAAATACTTTGCATGCAAGCTAAAAAAAAAAAAAGATTTGCCGCGGAACCTCCGCTTTAAGCAAGCGAGGGAGATTGGAATGAACATTCACAGCTGTAGTTTGAGTTCTCCTCTAGACCATGCTACTAATGTAAAACACAGTCTCATGGACTCTACAGCAAATGCGGTTAATCTTTAACTCTTGTACAGCGTGCAAGGGAGGTTGAAGTGAATAGTTCTAGTCTGAAGTTTGGAGTCCATGTCTGGACGACCATGCTGTGGAAAAAGTTATATGGACTTTTCAACAATTGCGACCTGTTATTCATGCGTAGGACTTTGCACCCAGCCACAAATGTTCTTATTTTACATAATGCTGCTCAGAATTTAGAACATATACTTGGATATGCATCAGATATAATATTCTGTTGTATGTGTCTCTAACACCCACATACTAGCTTCCAGCTACTGATACAAATGGAACATGCGTTGGTTATCCCTGACCACCTTGATGGACTATATTAAGGGACTATTTGCACATCCCTTTTGCTCATAGTGGTAAGCATCCATCCATGCGTCCGACCCCCTGATCTACATACAGGGCGCCCGACTATGGATTTCAATGGGGGGGGGGAGTTTTGAAGCACGTGATTAGAGCCAGAAGCTCTAAAAGGATTAAAAATGGATGGGCTCCCTCCCACCCAGTTGTGTGACAATAGCAAATTAATATTTGCTTTTTTCACACTAAATCTCCTCCTCGCCAATCAGGAAGTAGGTCGCGAGACCCGTTACCCGATTGGCCAAAACGACAGGCGATCCTTTTGGACACCTAGCGCCTAGGAGGAGACGCATGGCGATGGTGTGCTAGAGGTGAGGACACCAGAGCCGCTGCCTGGTGCACAACAGCTAGTTTGGGTCCATCGTGCTGGAGCAGAGGACACCAGAGGCCGCTGCCCACCACCTAGATGGGGTAAGTACCGGACTGACCAGCAGACAGCGGGGTGTTTACCGCCCCTCCCCCAAAAGAAAAAACCCCACAGCGCATGGGATCCAATAAAGGTGCATTACCAAATCGAAAAGATCAGGTTCCTCAGTACAATGGTAATGATCTACTTATGACATATACAAGGCACTGTTATTGTTACTTATGTTAGCTATTACTCTTCCAGTTGACGTTACCAATTATTGTCAAACAGTGGAAAGTCAACAGGATGTTTTTCCTGGCGCTGTATTTGCAGAAGTACAACAAAATAAAATCATAAACTGAAAAGTTGCTATATTAGAATAAAACAAATAAGAAGGAATAAGTTATATAAAAGTTACAAATCACATGCTTACCTTAAAAAATGACATAACAATATCAAATGTAAGAAAAAAAAAATTCTATGATAAATGTAAGAAATATGGCTTAACTATTGGCATCAATCGTAAAGATAAAACTACATTTATCTAGCTAAAATGCAAACAATTAATATTTCATGCACTGTGTTGGTTACACTGCATACTTAATGGGCTGTATTGATCAAAACACAACAGCTAAATGTCTTGACTGCTGTAGGGAAAATTGAAACTATATTCGTTTGGAAAGAATTGTGTTGATATTGGCCTTTGCCTCATGGGATTTGTTTGCATATCTGAAGAAGGGATAAACAAAACTGACAATTAAGCCTCTAGCTTTCACAAGATGGATTTGTTTCTTGAAGACTAGATTACTATGTATTGTCTATTAATTTGTTGTGCTTTATGATTTACCATTAGAAGCAATGTTTCTGCACATTTAGCACTAAAAGTGTTATATCATTTTAAAGCCTAACAAATATTAAAAACACATTTAATTTTAAAGAATGGTCTTAAATATCCTGCAAGACATGATTATTGATACAAGCAATGCAATCCTGCCCCTTCGATGCATGCAGAAAATGATGAGCAATCTCACAAGGGTCTTTTGTCCCTATCAGTGCCTGTAATGTCCAAGCATTTAAGACGTACCACCACCACAAAAATATGCTTATGAATTTCTACTTGGCTTAGTCATTAAAGCTGCGCTGACTTCAATCATCTAGTCAGTGGTCCAGTGAGATTCTCCTCTTGTCTATTAGGTACACAACTATTAACACCAAGCCATCTATAAGGGGTGGGGGTGAATTCTTCTTTCCGATCACGTAATGATGCATTCTTGCCACTGACCACCAATGTAAACGAACATTACAGTTTTACATTTCGGTTTCTTTTATGGCCATAATTAGTATCACTTTCACTTTTTAATTAATTACTACTAACATAATTCCGTTGCCTACTGTAGATCGGGTCAAACCCATTTCTTATGTCACATTATTTAAAGTGCCTATTAGCCCAGGTTCTCACTGGGCTGCGGGAGTGAAGCCGTGCGAGTTCAGCTTAACTCGCACGATTTCACTCTCACTGGCAGTCCCGATTTCAGCCGCAATTACAAAGACATCTGACACAGATGTCAATGTAAATCGCGGCCGAAATCGAAAAAAGTAGTACAGAAACTACTTTTTGAAATCTGTGCAGCGCCGCAGATGCGGCGTCGCATCGATTAGGACGGTGCCATTGCCCGCAATTTGCGGCAAATATCGCCGATTTGACATGTCAAAACGCATGTCAAATCGCACCAGTGTGAACCAGGGCTTAAGGTCAGAAAATGAGGTCCTGCTAGATCACTGGCTGGACCCTTTTGCAGGTATAGCTATGTAAAACATAAAAAATAAGTCCCTACACTGTTTAAAATCCAGTAATAAAATGCTCTGCACATGCTCGGTTGCTCTCCATTTTTAGACACTGTGCCAAAAATCAGAGCCACTAAACGCTGATCTGCTGACAGTGTAACGATTTACTGCTGCTCACGGGCTATGGATTTCAGCAAAGTGGCAACCTTCAGCAAGAAGAAACAGGAGCAATGCTGGAGGCCATTTACAGCACACACCAATTTTGGTAGCATAATTATTAATGTGAAATGTATGTTCCTTGCTAAAGAACATTATTTTTTTTAACAAGTTATGTGTAAAGTTCCACTTTAATGTATTATGATTATATTTACAACCTATATATCATGCTAATGTACTGTGAGCACTATGTAAGAAAAGAAATGGCTGCACATCCAGGAATTCCAATTGCCTTTTATTGTTCAAAGTGATAACACCAAAGACACCAACACAAGGTCACGTAGACACGTTTCACACAAACATCTTGTGCTTAATCATCAGGTAATGATGAAGCACAAGATGTTTGTGTGAAACGCACCTACGTGACCTCGTGTTGGTGTCTTTGGTGTGATCACGTTAAAACAATAAAAGGCAATTGGAATTCCAGGATGTGCAGCCATTTCCTTTCTTACAAGTTTCCCACGGAGGCGGGCCGGGGCTGGCACTCTACGAGACATTCCACCTCAGGTTATCATCGAACACCTGGAGTAGCGGCTCTTTTCCTTTGTACTGTGAGCACTAGATTGGGTTCTTCCATGTTAAGAAGTCTGAGACAGTTTGGTTTAGGGTTTTACTATGGGCAGAAAAAAAAATTGTCTGCAATGGCAAAGATGTAATGTAATGCAAAGGTAATCAAGTATTTGTTAAGATTTCATCTAGCACTACAGCTCATGAAGATACCACATAAAAATATGTTGGTTTGTTTTTCTATTTTATGGTTTTACCTTTCTATACAGTAAAACATTAAGGTTTAATTCCAAGTAGAGAAGAATGCCAAACAAATTATTTTTTGTGTAATACAGAAAAAGTAAGAAGCGGCTCATAGGAAATGATATAATGCAATAAATAGACTTGGAGGAATTATACAACCATAACATTTGGCCTCATGCATACAACATTTATTAACATGTCTGTTAGGGGTATCTGGTGTTATTTTGACCCACATAGGCGTTTGGAGGAGTTGAGGCAGAAAAAAAAAAAAAACTCACAGCCAGTGCATTCATGAGCAGCGGCGTTTTGGGAGAAAAAAGTCAAGCTAAATGCGCATTAGCGCTAGGCATGTTTAGCGCTTGAGCGTTTATTAATTTCAATGGCCGGGATAGCTTATTACTCTGGTCAAATAAATAATTGAACGCCCAAGTGATTGGTGCACCTAAACGCATTACACACTTTTACAAGGGTCAAGCGTTTTTTGGCTGCTGCCAAGAGGAAAGGAGTCTAGGAGAGTTAACAAAATGTCCAGTGTTCAGGCCTAAAAAGTTCAGGATCATTTGAAAAAAAGAGCTTAAAGTATGTTCAGCTGTTTCCTGAATGTTTGCCCTCATCATGTCCCAAACAATTGGCATTAACTTAGATTAAGGCTGGGTTCACACTATTGCGAATTGGATGTGGGTTTCCCCGCATCCAATTTGCTTGTCAGGAGATTGTGACCGGCTCTCTATGGAGCCAGTTCACACATCTCTGGAGCGGCTCCGGTGCAAATTCCTGCTGTGAGCCGCTCCGTGCTGCAGTGTAAAACGCAGCCTTAAACATCCTTTATGCCACATTGTTAGAGAAAGCAGTATATACAAGTAACAAGGATATCAGGGAATGTATCGCAGATGCTGCATGTACTAACATAGATGCAACTGGTAACAAAAAGACTTGTACTACCAGTTGTAATGAAGACATCAATGGCATTTAACAATGAATCAAGAGTAAGAGGAGATTAAGGTATGCACATACCAAACTGTCCATAGTGCCAATTTGCTTTATACACACACACACACATACAGTTGTGCTCATAAGTTTATATACCCTGGCAGAATTTTTGATTTCTTGGCCATTTTTCAGAGAATATGAATAACACAAAAACATTTTTCACTCATGGTTAGTATTTGGCTAAAGACATTTATTATCAATCAACTATGTTTACTCTTTTTAAACCATAATCACAACAGAAACTACCCAAACGACCCTGATCAAAAGTTCACATACCCTGGTGATTTTGGCCTGATAACATGCACACAAGTTGACACAAAGGGGTTTGAATGGCTATTAAAAAGGTAACCATCCTCACTTGTGATCTGTTTGTAATTAGTGTGTGTGTAAACAACGTCAATGAGTTTCTGGACTCCCGACAGACCCTTGCATCTTTCATCCAGTGCTGCACTGACGTTTCTGGATTCTGAGTCATGGGGAAAACAAAAGAATTGTCAAAGGATCTGCGGGAAAAGGTAGTTGAAATGTATAAAACAGGACTCACTGAAAACATGTGGATGTTTCAAGGTGCACAATAAGGAGGCACTTGAAGAAAGATGGGCTGCATGGTCGAGTCGCCAGAAGAAAGCCATTACTACGCAAATGCCTTAAAGTATCCCGCTTACAATACGCCAAACAGCAAAGAGACAAGCCTCAAACCTTCTAGCACAAAGTCATTTGGAGTGATGAGACAAACATTTTGCTTTTTGGCCACAACCATAAATGCTACATTTGGAGAGGAGTCAACAAGGCCTATGATGAAAAGGTACACCATTCCTACTGTGAAAATAGGATTTTTATAACAGCTTACCTGTAAAATCCTTTTCTTGGAGTACATCACGGGACACAGAGCGACATAGTCATTACTAATGGGTTATATAGATACCGTCAGGTGCTGGCACTGGCAACTTCCAAAACCGGAAGTACCCTCCCCTATATAAGCCCCTCCCATCCGGGAGCACCTCAGTTTTGTAGCAAAGCAATAAGTGTCCCTAAAGAGGGGCGGGAGCTCTGTGTCCCGTGATGTACTCCAAGAAAAGGATTTTACAGGTAAGCTGTTATAAAAATCCTATTTTCTTTCTCGTACATCACGGGACACAGAGCGACATAGTCATTACTAATGGGATGTCCTAAAGCAATGCCAAATGAGGGGGGGGGATACACCATATATAAGCTGAGCGCTATCAGACATGAGGATCTTTTGCGGCCTGCAACACACTGCGCCCAAAGGCGACATCCTCCTGACTTCTAACGTCCACCTGGTAGAACCTAGTAAACGTGTGTACCGAAGACCATGTTGCGGCCTTACAGATTTGAGCCAGGGAGGCCTGGTGATGCACTGCCCATGAAGTTCCAACTGCTCTCGTGGAGTGCGCCCTAACTTTGAACGGAGGCGGTCTACTTCTCAAGCCATAGGCTTGTATTATGACCTGTCGAATCCACTTGGCTAAAGTAGATTTTGACGCTGCCTGACCCTTTCTGGGGCCTTCCGGCAGAATAAACAAAGTATCCGTTCTGCGAATCTGAGCAGTGGCTTTTAGATAAGCTTTAACTGCTCTTACTACATCCAAAGAATGCAATAACTTTTCCTCTACCGAAGTAGGTTTGGGGAAAAAAGAAGGAAGAACCACATCTTGGTTCAAATGAAACCTCGATACCACCTTAGGAAGAAAGGCTGGATGAGGACGTAACACTACTCTGTCCTTATGGATAACCAGATATGGCTCCTTACAGGACATAGCTGCTAATTCCGATACTCTTTTAGCCGAACAAATGGCTACTAGAAAAAACAATTTCCTGGTGAGAAGCACCAAGGAAATATGCTGTAATGGTTCAAATGGTTGTTTCTGTAGAACCGACAGAACCAAGTTTAGATCCCATGGACATATGGGAATATTAACCGGAGGACTAATACGCATCACTCCTTGTATAAAGGCTTTGACTAGTGAATGCGAAGCCAAGGGCCTTTGAAAAAATATTGACAAGGCCGAAATCTGACCCTTGATAGTAACTCAAGGCAAGCTTCCTATCTACAGCCCACTGTAGGAAGTCCAGAATCCTACCTATTACGTACTTATGTGGATGCCATTTCTTGGCCTCACACCACGCGATGTACGCCTTCCAGATTCTATAGTAGATCTGCCTGGATACCGGCTTCCTGGCATTGATCATGGTAGATACCACAGCATTAGAGAGCCCTCTCTTTTTTAGAATGTGGGCTTCAATAGCCAGGCCGTCAAACCTAGGGCTGGTAAGGAAGGGTGGTATATCGGTCCTTGCGAAAGCCGGACGACGTGGGAGAGTCCAAGGACTCCCCACTGAAATTTTACAATCTCCGCGTACCACGCTCTTCGGGGCCACGCTGGAGCCACCGGAATCACTGGTTTCTTTTCTACCCTGATTCTGCGGAGTAATCGAGGTAACCATTGTGGCGGTGTGAATGCATATATCAGCTTGAACTGATCCCAAGGGAACACTAGGGCATCCGAGCCGCAAGCTAGGGGATCCCTTGTCCGAGAGACAAACCTGTCCCCCTTTGCGTTGAATCTGGATGCTAGAAGATCTACATCCGATGTTCCCCACCGCTGACATATTGTCCAGAAAACCTCGGGGTGAAGGGACCCTTCCTCTGGGCCTAATTGCTGGCGACTTAGAAAGTCCGCCTTCCAATTCTCCACTCCTGGAATGAATACCGCAGATATGGCTGGGACATATTTTTCTGCCCATTTCAGGATGTAATTTACTTCCCTCTGGGCTGCACGACTCCTGGTGCCCCCCTGATGATTGATATATGCCACTGCTGTGGCATTGTCTGATTGAATTCTGACAGGGGACCCTTGGAGTTTGGATGTCCATGCTACTAGGGCATACTGGGCTGCTCGTATCTCTAAGAGATTGATGGGCAGGGCCTTTTCTGCATCCGACCATCTGCCCTGGAGAGACTATTGCTCCAGTACTGCTCCCCAGCCTATAAGGCTGGCATCTGTAGTGACCACCTTCCAAGAAATCGGACTGAAGGATTTCCTTTTTTCCAGATTCTGGGGAACCAACCACCAACGGAGGCTCTTGCGAACGGAAGGGGACAAGGACATTGTAAGTCTAGGGCCTGAACTTTTTTGTTCCAGGCTGACAGTATGGCCCCTTGCAAATTCCTTGAATGGAATTGACCGTAGGGTACTGCTTCGAATGATGCCACCGTTTTTCCCAGCAGCCTCATATACAGGCGTATGGACGGCTGTCTTTTTTGTACCCACCAAGTGGATCAAATCTTTCAAAGACAACACCTTTCCTCGAGGCAAGAATATTTTTCTCTGGCCTGAATCCAACCTTAGCCCCAAGTATTCCAGACTTTTGACTGGTTTTTAGGGCTGACTTGTCTCGGTTGATAATCCAACCGTGAGATTCCAGATACTTGATCGTCTTGTGAACGACCACGTCTAGTTTTTTCACTGAGTGGTCTATCAGCAACAAGTCATCCAGATATGCCATTATCATTACACCTTGTGTTCTTAGATTGGCCAATAAAGGGCCAGAATTTTTGTAAACACTCGTGGTGCTGTGGCCAAACCGAAGGGTAAGGCTCTGAACTGAAAATGGCGCCCTTCTACTGCAAAGCGTAGAAATTTTTGGTGGACTGGAAAGATGGGAATGTGCAAATAAGCATCTTTGATGTCGATCGTGGCTAACCAATCCTCCCCTTGTAGGGCAGTGGCCACCGATCGGATCGACTCCATCGGAAAGTCCTGATATACAGGAATTTGTATAGCCCTTTTAGAATTAATATGGGCCTCCCGTCCGCGTTTGCTTCGGGACTGTAAAGAGGTTTGAGTAAAACCCGAACCCTCATTCTTCCAGGGGAACCTCCATAATTACTCCTTGGAGCAATAGTTGTTCTAGTGCCAACAGGAGGGACTCTCTCTTCCGGGGATCCCTTGGCACGTTTGACCTCAAAAATGGGAAGGAGGAGAGTCTTTTAACTCCAAACTGTATCCCAAACCTACTGCGGAGAGCACCTATCTGTCTTGATCGTGTCCCGCCAGGTCTCTTGCGAACAACTGGAGTCCTCCCCCCACCCGACTGAGTGGGGGCTTCAATGAATTTAACTTTGGGGAGGTTTTGTACCTCCCCTGACCCAGGGTTTCTCATTACCCTGCTACTGTCCCTGTTTTTTACCCCCGGGATTTGACCGAGGAGGCCGTCGGAACTGTTACACAGCCGATGCCCCAGGGACTGGAGAAGCAGGCCTCTTGAAGAGGGACCTCTAACTCTGCTTTTAACCGGCAAGAGTGTATTTTTACCGCTGGAAATTTTCTGGATATATTTGTCCAGGTTTTCCCTGAATAAGCGTTCACCATGAAATGGGACGCTAACCAGCCATTCTTTACAGGGAGCTTCAGCAGACCAGTTTTTTGAGCCATAGGAGCCTACGCATATGTACTATAGACAGCGTAAGGCGGGAGGCCTGATGGACTGAATCCTCTATGGCGTCAACCGCAAAGCCTAAGGCTCTAAGTAGATCAGCTAGGGCAAAGCCTGCTGATCTGTCAAGTCCCTCAAGACCTGTTTCAACTGATCCTTCACTGCTTAGCAGACCCCAATAGCTGCTACTGCTGGTTGTATCACCAGATTTTCATAAGGACTCCAATCTTTTATCTATTGGGTTCTTGAACATTTGGACATTATCCACTGGACATGTCAGTGATTTATACATACAAGAGATGGCTGCGTCCACTGTAGGGACCTTCCATTTTTTTTTTTTTTTGATGAACTTATCCTCCATGGGATAGACCACCGGAAATCTCTTGGGGGAATAAATATTTTCTCAGGACGTTCCCAATCCTGGTAAATGAGCCCTTTCAGTAAAGGGTGAAGTGGAAAAGAACAAACAGTCTGGGGGCTTCTAGCGACCCCAACGAGGATACAGTAGTGGTTGATGGTTCCGCAAGGTGCATTTTTAAATGCTGATCGGACCATGTTAGTCAGAGACTGAACCCATAATCTTTCAGCTTGAGATGCTGAGAAAAGGTTCCCCCACTGTTGATTCCTCTATAACAGAATCAACCTCATCCTGATCCCCTTCAGGCAGGTCGATCCCTGTATGGGACTGTTGCTCTGCTAACAGGCACTCTGAAAGAGGAGACGGAGATCGGGCGTGCTTTCCCTGACAGGGAGGCAGCCTCTAATCCTCCCAGAGCTGAGGCAAAAACCTCCTCTGTTACATACACAGGAGCAGGTGAACTGAGGACAGCCACAGTACCAAGTACCCCTGCGGGGTCTCTACGGTCACTTACCTCTGAACTTCAGGGGAGACTGGTGCAGCAGGAGTATGCCCAAGATCCTCCGAGCCCGATGAGACCCCCTTCGCTTCCTGGAAGATTCAGTTCCGGGGCTTCTGGACGGCATATTCCTAAGCCTAAAGCTGAGGTATTCCAGCCGTAATACACCACTTTTACTGAGAATAGTCTAGCACAATTGCTGCTATATCACAGTTGGTGTCTACTAATGTGCCTTTCTAGGGGATGCCTGTATCAACCGCTTGCTGTATGCCTTTAAATGTTGCCAGCTCTGTCTCTGTACTTCATAGCCAGCTCACTACAATATTGTGTTTTTTTTAAACTGCTGGGACGCCCGCACATGCGCAGAAGCGCTGCGGCGCGCACAGAGCGTCATCCCCCAGGCTCCGCCCCCTTTCCCGGCTCACCTCTATATATAGAGGCGCGTGCACGCGCACGCGCGCGGCCACGTGCGCCTTCGGCGCTAATTTCAAATATGGTAACAAGGGACAGGAGCCAGGGCCCCTCTTTGCCGCAGGCCGGGGGATGGACGAGCACTGCAACATGGCAGAGGAAGCAGTTTCCTATAAGAGAACTCACCATCTGCCTGGACTTTGCTCTGCTGAGAAGAAGCTAGTCCACATGACAAGAAAACATTCCACAGCGGCCTCTAGTGGACAAACACAGGTACCGCAGTCTAATATATTAAATATATATATAAAAATTATTATTTTTTTTTTTTTTTCTTGACCACCATCAAAAATTATTACATTTTTTTAGTAGTTACAGGCATGCACAGAATTTTGCGGGAATACCATTAGGTAACAGACAGAAAGACAAATTAGGCTTGGGGTCCCCCAATAGAACCAAGTTCCTGGGGGCCCCCACTTACCTGTTCCCCGCCGCAGGACTTTGTTTGGTCCACAAAAGCCCAAACTTCACCTATCACGGCAGGCATTGTAATCAAACCTTCAGGGACCGGGTTCCCAAGGATTCCACTCCCCTGGACCTGTATAGCACCCTGCACAGAAAACATCTTGGTCGTGGGTATGACCAGAGCTCTGGATCCCAGGGTCCAGCTCTCCTAAGAGAAGCATTACAGGCAAAACCTTGCTCTTCTCTGCAAGGCCCGGGTACCGACCGTTTAGCTATGAAGCTTTTTTGGTCGGATCCGGAATAGCTTACTGAGGCCCAAAAGAACCTGTACGCAAGCTCAGTGAAAAACACGTTTCTTCTTGGCCAACACCTTAGACACTGGCAAAAAACTGAGGTGCTCCCGGATGGGAGGGGCTTATATAGGGGAGGGTACTTCCGGTTTTGGAAGTTGCCAGTGCCAGCACCTGACGGTATCTATATAACCCATTAGTAATGACTATGTCGCTCTGTGTCCCGTGATGTACGAGAAAGAAACACAGAGGTGGTTTCGCTGATGTTTTGGGGATGTGTGAGCTACAAAAGGCACAGGAAATTTGGTAAAAATTGATGGCAAGATGAATGCAGTATGTTATCAAAAAATACTGGAGGAACATTTGCATTCATCAGCCAGGAAGCTGCACATGAGATGTACTTGGACATTCCAACATGACAATGATCCAAAACACAAGGCCAAGTCGACCTGTCATTGGCTACAGCAAAATAAAGTGAAGATTCTGAAGTCTCCTGACCTCAATATCATTTAGCAACTCTGGGGAGATCTCAAACGTGAAGTTAATGCAAAACAGCCCAAGAATATACAGGAACTGGAGGCTTTTTGCCAAGAGGAATGGGCAGCTTTACCATCTGAGAAGATAAAGAGCCTCATCCACAAATACCACAAAAGACTTCAAGCTGTCATTGATGTTAAAGGGGGCAATACACGGTATTAAGAACTGAGGTAAGTAAACTTTTGATCAGGATAATTTGGGTAGTTTCTGTTGTCATTATGATTTAAAAAGAGTAAACACAGTTGATTGATAATAAATGGCTTTAGCCAAACACTAACCATGAGTAAAAGAAAAGTTTTTGTGTTATTCATATTCTCAGAAAAATGGCCAAGAAATCATAAATTCTGCCAGGGTATAAAAACTTATGAGCACAACTGTACACTATATTACCAAAAGTATTGGGACACCTGCCATTACATGCACATGAACTTTAATGCCATCTTAGTCCGGCGACTGGGACACGGCCTTCTCGTCCAACATCAGTGCCTGACCTCACAAATACGCTTCTAGAAGAATGGTCAAACATTCCTATAGACACAATCCTAAACCTGGTGGACAGGCTTCCCAGAAGAGTTGAAGCTGTTATAGCTGCAAAAGGTGGGCCAACTCAATATCGAACCCTACGGACTAAGACTGGGCTGCCATTAAAGTTCATGTGCGTGTAAAGGCAGGAGTCCCAATACTTTTGGTAATATAGTATATATATATATATATATATATATATATATATATATATATATCTATATCTATATCTCACAAAAGAAAAAGAAGTCAGCATTTATAGTTTTGTGTTTTCAAATGTTTAGAACTAATCCATTTCTTTCCTGTGTTTATAGACACTCTGCCTACAACATCAATATATTTCCATTAACTATATGCCCTTTAAAAAGAAAATAATTGTATTATAGTGAAATAAAAATGAGATGGAATATTTAGCTGATTGATGGGGTCACCCTTCTAGGCCTGTCCCTTGGGTCAAAGTAGAACATATGTACATAGTAAATGCATGCTGCTGCTAAAGTGACACATACTTCATATCATTAATGTACAGAAAATGAGACAGACTACACCCATGCAGTAGCATGTCTACGCAGTAGATATACTGTAGTCATACTGTACATTTTAAGGCCACTTCACGCACGCTAGCATTCTCATTTTTACATAAGGGAAATATATTCTTTCCCTCTGCTATTAACTTGCTTGTATATTACTGGAAAATACAATCCACATGTAAAATGTTTGTGTTATTAACACATCTGCAGTATGGAAAATCTATATTCTTGACTGTGCTTTTTGCCTGCTCTGCATAACAAGTGCATACAAAAACATGGATTCAAAATGGGCTTTAACACACATCAAAAGCAAGACATGAATTGGCATAAGTAGCAAAAAAGTGCCTAACATTTCGTCAAACATTCTCTACAAAGCAATAAGGCCCGTTTCACACTGGGGCGGGCATGTGCGGTGGCGGTATAGCAGCGCTATTTTCAGCGCCGATATACCGGCGTATTTACCGTGATATTTGGCCACTAGCGGTGCGGTTTTAACCCCCGCTAGGGGCCGAAAAAAGGTTAATACCGCCCGCAAACCACGGCTACCGCTGTGTCCCATTGATTTCATTGGGAAGGAGCGGTATACACAGTGCTCCTTCACCGTTCCAAAGATGCGGCTTGCAGGAGATATTTTTTTCTCCTGCCAGCGCATTGCCTCAGTGTGAAAGCCCTCTGGCTTTCACATTGAGAATGCTGGGGCAGGAGTATTTCAGGCATTATTTATGCACTATTTTTAGCGCTAAAACGCCTGAAATACGCCTCAGTGTGAAAGGGGCCTAAAAACTACTAATACTGAACAAATCTGGATGCCCTCGTGTACAGATTTACCAAATTAAAACATGTTAAGAACTTAAAGTAGAAGTTCAGCCAAAAACAAACTCTAAATTTACTCGCAGCCACATTCTAAAACAAATCTATCTAACCCTGTAAAGCAAAAATCGCTATACATACCTTTTCTGAAGCCGATCCCGGTCCTGTCTCCAGCGGTGGATGCTGTGTGCAACAGAGAACAGACAATGGCTCAGAAATGCCTGGGAAGTCACATTGCCCATAGAGTTACTATGGGGATTCCATTGTCGGCTGCACCTCCTGCACACCGAAGCAGCCGCTGACAGCTCTGCGTGGGACCGGACCAGCTGTAGAAAAGGCATGTATAGCGATTTTTGCATTACAGGGTTAGATACCGTATATACTCGAGTATAAGCCGAGATTTTCAGCCCTTTTTTTTGGGCTGAAAGTCCCCCCCCCCCCTCGGCTTATACTCGAGTCAGCGAAATTTTTACATTGGAAATAGTACCTGTAAAGAAGTTGCGGCTGCGGCGTCCATCGTTCAAATCCCGCGGTCTCTTCCTGTTCCTTCCATGATAGGCGATTCTCATCAGACACTCTCCGCCTATCACGATCATTCTCTCATCCTCAGTTTCCCAGCAGACGTCTGTGATTGGCGGAACACCCAACACAGTGTCTGCTGGGAAACTGAGGATGAGAGAATGTTCGTGATAGGCGGAGAGTGTCTGCTGAGAATCGCCTATCACGGAAGGAACAGGAAGAGACCGCGGAATTTGAACGATGGACGCCGCAGCCGCAACTTCTTTAGGAGGTACTATTTACAATGTAAAATTTATAGGAAACAGTGAGGATAAGAACCAGTGAGGATAAGAACCAGTGAGGATAGGAACCAGTGAGGATAGGAACCAGTGAGGATAGGAACCAGTGAGGATAGGAACCAGTGAGGATAGGAACCAGTGAGGATAGGAACCAGTGAGGATAGGAAACAGTGAGGATAGGAAACAGTGAGGATAGGAAACAGTGAGGCATTGTTGACCCTCGGCTTATACTCGAGTCAGTACGTTTTCCCAGTTTTTTGTGGCAACATTAGGTACCTCGGGGCTTATACTCGAGTCGGCTTATACTCGAGTAGATACGGTAGATTTGTTTTAGAATGTGGCTGCGAGTAGATTTAGCGTTAGTTCGTTTTTGGCTGAACATCTACTTTAAAGCGGAGTTCCAGCCTTTTTTATGTTTATTAAAAGTCAGCAGCTACAAAAAGTGTAGCTGCTGGCGTTTAATAAACAGACACTTACCTGTTGCACTGTCCAGCGACGCGGCCGAACGGAGCTTCGCTCCTCTCCCCCTTCTCTCCGCCGGCGCCTCCATTCTAACTGTGGGCACCCGGCCCTGACAGCTTTTGGCTTCACGGCCGGGCACTCACTGTGCATGCGCGAGCTGCACAATCTGAGTGGACAGGCGATTGCCTGGTACCTGTCACGTGTCCCAGGTGATCGCCTACAGGGAGGGGCCGCCTTAGGCAATATGACGAGTTGCCTAAGCGGTCCCTGGGTGGAAGGAGGAAGTGGGACATGAAGTCCCACTCCTACTGAAGCACCTAATCCCCCCCCCCCCCCAAAAATGACATGCCAAATGTGGCATGTAAGGGGGCGAGGAGTGGTTTAAGTGGATGTTCCACTTTTGGGTGGAACTCCGCTTTAACCGCTTGCCCACCGCCGGCCGTCATATGCAGCTCTCGATCTGGGCAGGCGTCATAGGACGTCCTCGCCTTCCCGGCACACTAGGGTGCGCGCGCGCCCCCGCCGTGTCACTGGGGACCCGATGCGCGTGCCCGGCGGCCGCGATGTCCGCTGGGCACCCGCGATTGCCCGTGAACACAGCAGGAACGTAGATGTGTGTGTAAACACACAGATCCACGTCCTGTCAGGGAGAGGAGACCGATGGTATGTTCCTTGTACAGAGGAACACCGATCGGTCTCCTCCCCTTGTGAGTCCCTTCCCCCTACAGTTAGAATCACTCCCTAGGGAACATATTTAACCCCTTGATCGCCCCCTAGTGTTAACCCCTTACCTGCCAGTCACATTTATACAGTAATCAATGCATGTTTATAGCACGGATCGCTGTATAAACGTAAATGGTAAAATAGTGTCAAAAGTGTCCGATATGTCCGCCGCAATATCGCAGTCACGATAAAAGATGGCCGCCATTACTAGTAAAAAAATAATAATAATAATAATAATAAAAATGCTATAAATCTATCCCTGATTTTGTAGACGCTTTAACTTTTGCGCAATCCAATCAATATATTTTAACAAAAATATGTAGAAGAACACGTATCGGCCTAAACTGAGGAAAAAAATGTGTTTAAAAAAAAATTGGCATATTTATTATAGCAAAAAGTAAAAACTATTGTGTTTTTTTCAAACTTGTCGCTCTTCTTTTGTTTATAGCGCAAGAAATAAAAACTGCAGAGGTGATCAAATACCACCAAAAGAAAGCTCTATTTGTGGGGAAAAAAAACATAAAAAAATGTATTTGGGTACAGTGTTGCATGACTGCGCAATTGTCATTCAAAGTGTGACAGCACTGAAAGCGGAAAAATGGCTTAAGCAGGAAGGGGGTGAAAGTGCCCTATATTGAGGTGGTTAAATATATTTGCACCCAGGCATGTTTTAAGAATATAGAAGGCTTTCCTTTACGTATGGGCTTAAAAGAGAAAAAAAAAAAAAAGTTTGTACTCACTGTAAAAATAGGATTTTTTACTCACCGTAAAATCCTTTTCTCTGAGTCCATGGACCGACACAGCTTCTCTATTGACAAAGTGGGTATTATCCGATAATTAGGAGTGACTAGGCAGAAAAACTTGTAAAAAGTGTTGCATCACACCTTCTACAGTCCCGCCCAGGGGGCGGACCCCCCGGGTATATCCTCTCAGTCTGCATATCGCAGATCAGTTCGTCAAAAAGCAGTAAAAACTTAAAAAGGAGGGGTGGGTGCTGTGTCGGTCCATGGACTCAGGATTTTTTACTCACCGTAAAATCTTTTTCTCTATTTACTCTTTCGTCCATGGACCGACACAGCTTCTCTATTGACAAAGTGGGACGTCCCAAAGCAGTGTCAGAGAAAAAAACGAGGGGTGGTAACAGCATACAATAAACTTCACCCCAAACACAAAACAGCACTCCTCCAACGGAGGAGTTGCAACTCTAAACAGCCGCTTGCAAAACCTTGCGGCCGAAAGAGGCATCCGAAGATGCACCTACATCAACTTTGTAGAATTTTGTGAAAGTGTGAGCGGACGACCAAGTCGCCGCTTTACATAATTGGGAAACAGACGCTTGATGTCGGAAAGCCCAAGATGCACCACTTGCCCTGGTCGAATGCGCCGTGACCGGAAAGGGGGGCGCTTGCTCCTTTAAGGTGTAAGCCTGGATTACTGTCGGATCCACCTAGAGATGGTGGCCGACGAGACTGCTTGGCCCTTCTTGGGACCAGCCACCGAAACAAACAGTGAGTCTGACTTCCGGAACAGGGAAGTAGCAGATAGGTATACTCTCAAAGCTCGGACAACGTCCAAGGAATGCAACGCCGACTCCTTAGGATTCGACGGCTGAGGACACAAGGATGGAAGTACAATGTCTTCGTTGAGATGAAAAGCCGAGATGACTTTTGAAAGGAAGGCTGCGGCCGCAGCACCACCTTATCCTTGTGGAAAACCAAATGGGGAGCCTTGCAGGACAAGGCTGCCAGCTCAGAGACTCGTCTAAATGACGTAACAGCCACCAAAAAGACCACTTTCTGAGAAAGTGTCAACAGGGGAATATCTCTAATATTCTCAAACGGTGCCTTCTGAAGCACCGAGAGGACCAGGTTCAAGTCCCACGGAGGTAACGGGGGACGGACCGGAGGGGCCACATGTCAAACCCCCTGCACAAATGTACTCACGAGAGAGTGAGTCGCCAGGGGTCGCTGAAAAAAGGACAGCCAGGGCAGATATCTGTCCCTTAATCGTACTTAGGGCAAGCCTTTGGTCCACCCCATGCTGTAAAAACAGCAGGATTCTGGAGTATGGGACCTTGCGATAGCAGGTCCTTCCGTAGTGGTAGGTGCCAGGGGACGTCTGCTACCAGATGTACTAGATCGGCGTACCAAGGACGCTGAGGCCAATCTGGAGCGATTAGGAACATTGGAATTCCCTCTGCCTCCACTCTGCGGAGCAGAAGAGGAAGAAGCCTTAAGGGAGGGAAGGCATAGATTAGCCGATACTGACCACACGATGTCACCAACGCGTCCGTTGCGTCTGCCCATGGGTCTCTTGACCGGGCCACAAACCTCAATACCTTCCGATTGAGTCGGGAAGCCAGAAGATCTACGTCTGGTGTGCCCCATCTTTGGCAGAGGAGTTGGAACACCTCCGGGTATAAGGACCATTCTCCCTGGTCCAGCATCTGGCAGCTCAGGTAATCCGCCTGCCAGTTTTCCACACCCGGAATGTACACGGCCGACAGTGCCGGTACGCTCTTCTCTGCCCACTTCAGGATGCAAACAACCTCCGATGCTGCAGCTGAGCTTCTTGTTCCTCCTTGATGATTGACATATGCCACCGCTGTGGCGTTGTCTGACTGGATCCTGACTGGATGCCCTTGCAGCCTCTGAGACCATTTGAAGAGGCACAGCCTGATCGCCGGGATTTCCAGGACATTGATCGGCAGGAGGGCTTCCTCTGGGGTCCAGCGACCTTGCGCCGACTGAACACCCCAGACTCCCCCCCCAACCTGTAAGGCTGGTGTCCGTTGTGATCACTATCCAGTAAACCGGAAGAAAGGACTTCCCGGCCATTAGAGCCGGTGCTGTCAGCCACCATACAAGGGATTTCCTGACTAGGTGGCTCACTCGGATTTGATAATCCAGAGATGAAGGGGGCATCTGTTCCATTTGGACAGAACTTCCTTCTGTAACACTCGAGTGTGGTATTGAGCATATGGGACCGCCTCAAAGGAGGTTACCATGAGGCCCAACACTCGCATGCAAAAACGGAGTGACGACCAATTCCTGGAAGTCAGCTGCCGTACTGCAGCCCGGAGGGTCTGCAACTTCTCCACAGGGAGGAATACCTTTGCCTCTGAGGAATCCCGAATCAACTCCAGGTACACTAGGCGTTGAGTGGGCACCAATACTGACTTTTGCGTGTTTAGTATCCAACCACAGTCTTGAAGAGTCTGACAGGTAATGGACACGCTTACCTCTAATTCAGAGCTTGAAGGGGCCTTCAGCAGAAGGTCGTCCAAGTAGCCTGTGATAGCGATACCCCGCTGTCTTAGAAGTGCCAGAATCAGAGCGAGCACCTTGGTGAACGTCCTGGGTGCTGAGGCAAGGCCAAACGGGAGGGCCACAAACTGGTAGTGGTCCTTCCCGATAGCAAATTGCAGAAACCTCTGGTGTCTGGAGTATATGGGGACATGCAGGTATGCGTCCTTGATGTCCAAGGAGGCAAGAATGTCCCCCGGATGGAGAGCCGTGACTACAGGATTGAACCGACTCCATCCGAAATCTTTGTACCTTCACAAAGCAATTGAGGGCTCTGAGATCCAAGCTTGGACGAACCCTCTCCTTCTTTGGCACAATGAACAGATTTGAGTAAAAACCCCGTTCCAGTTCTGGAACTGGAATAACTACCCCGCGTTCCAGTAGACCCTGGACCGCCCCCTACAGGGCCTCCCGACGGGTCGGTAGTAGCTGGAGATTGGAGGTGTTGAATCTGTCCGGTGGACAAGAGAGAAACTCTATCTTGTAGCCTGAGGAGATTACTTCGCAAACCCACCTGTCGGAGATTAGAGCTGTCCACTGAGTCGCGAACTTGCGAAGACGTCCCCCCACCCGAGCTGGGTGGGGGAGGACCTTCATGCGGACGCAAATTTGTCCGCAGGCTTATTGGGTATGCGGGACCAAGGACGCTTTTGTCCTTGGGCAGGCGCTTTATCGGCCTGGGGTCTTTCCCCTGTCGCCCTAGGGGGACGAAAAAAATGCTTGCGTGCAGTAAAGGAGGGCCCTTGCCGTGGCCCCTTACCCTTGCTAATTTGGGGAAGCAAAGTGCTTTTACCTCCTGTGGCATCCTTGATGATGTCATCCAGAGAAGCCCCAAAAAGTCTGTCGCCCTTAAAAGGCAGCTCCAACAGGGCTTTCTTGGAAGTCTGGTCCGCAGACCAGGCGGCGTATTGCTACTGCATAAACCAAAGCTTTAGACAGCAGGGGAATAGTATCCATGTCTGACTCGCAGATAAACCTAAGGCCCTGGACCAACAGGTCGGCCAATGTTATCTCATCAGGAGGAGCATCTCGCTCCTTAACCCCTGGAGTAGCAATCTTGTTCAGTAAGTGTGTGAGACACTAGGGCCCCCTCCAATGCCGGGCGTACTGCCGAGCCTACCACTGAGTATAGGTAGCAAGCGAGTGCTTCAGCCTTCTTATCCACAGGGTCCTTGAAAACAGGAGCCCCTTTTACAGGAATTGTGGTGGCTCTATTAAGTCTGGACACCGGAGGGTCCACTATAGGGGGAGAGGTCAATTTCTTCAGAAAACTCTCCTCAAAGGGGTACTGTACCGTAAACCTCTTTGGGGCTGTAAAGACCCTCAGTGGGTTCTCCCATTCCTTGTATAAGAGTTTATCAAAAGACACACAAGGGAACTTAGCAGTGCGGGCAGGTTTATGAAACCCAAGTGGACTGGAGTCTCTGCTGCTTCTGCAGCATTTTCCAACTTTAGCGTATCCCCCACTGCAGTAATAAGGTCAGATACCAAAACCGTCTCGCGTACTGACCTGGAATTGGAGTCATCCTCACTGTCCGGTCACGGTCTGCAGTCTCTGATGCGTCAGAATCTGGGCCCTGAGCCGTAGCTGGACCTGGTTCTGCATCAGAATTATCCCCAGAAGCTTGCAGGGGACGGGGCGTTTACTACCCCCTGTATTCCCGTGTGCTGCTTCCACCCTGGCAGCAAACGCCTCTAGGATTGCCGTCATAGCGTTCATAGACACCTCAGGGGCACCAGCTGCTAAATCTGGTGTTTCAGGGGAGAAGACATCTGGCTCAGATGCCATGCTGACCACACGCTGACACTCACAGGGCTCCAGGCAAGATATCAATAGGCCACCCTCCTGCGCTGCAGAGATGCTAGAAGCCCAGGGAGGAGGGAAAGGCAGGGAGGTAAGAAAGGGGCCACAACCACTTACTTGATCTCTCCAGGAATGTCCAGCTAAATCACCCAGCCGAGGCAGGGGAGTTTTACTTACCTATCCTGCATGTATTATGCTGGAAGACATTCCAAACAGATCATCGTCCGCGCACGGAAGGTGACTGTTGGCCAGGCATGCTGTGATTGGACCCAAAAGGGACGATCATATGTATGCCCTGGAGCGTGACGCTCACCGGACAGGCTGCTGCGACTCGGCCGTAAGGTCAGCCGAAGCTGAGCGGTCCGATGCAAGCCTTGGAGCGAAAGCTCACCGGCCAGGCTGCTGCGACTCGGCCGTAAGGTCAGCCGAAGCTGAGCGGTCCGATGCAGGCCCTGGAGCGTAGGCTCACCGACCACCAGTGGAGCGACGGGCATGTCGTAGAAAACCCAGCGCGTAGCTAGGGTCGGCACACGCTCGATGGCCGAAACTGGGGAGACTACAAGGATCGAGGATCCAGCCTGTCACCCAGTCGGAAGTTGATCGAATATCGCAGGAAATAAATGTAGCAAAAAATAAAAAATGTATATATATATATATATATATATATCCTTTTTCCCCGGACCAATGGGCCCGAAGGGAGCCATGTCCTACTCCTTGCTAGACAGAAAAAAACTGATCTGCGATATGCAGACTGAGAGGATATACCCGGGGGGGTCCGCCCCCTGGGCGGGACTGTAGAAGGTGTGATGCAACACTTTTTACAAGTTTTTCTGCCTAGTCACTCCTAATTATCGGATAATACCCACTTTGTCAATAGAGAAGCTGTGTCGGTCCATGGACGAAAGAGTAATAATTTTTGTGGCATCCACTGACGGACACAGAAAGTACATGCAGTGCCTTAAAAAAGTATTCATACCCCCTGAAATTTTCCACATTTTGTCATTTTACAACCAAAAACGTCAATGTATTTTGATGGGATTTTATGTGATAGACCAACACAAAGTAGCACATAAGTGGAAGGAAAATGATAAATGTTTTTCAATTTTTTTTACAAATAAATATCTGAAAGTGTGGCATGCATTTGTATTCGCCCCCCCCCCCTCAATATTTTGTAGGTATAAAAACAGAGAGGAAATAAGGGTGCTCTGGTGGAGGTGGATAGCTGGTCAGAGGGATGATAGTGATGAGATGGCACTTATGGCAGTACTTTGGTTAGAGGAGAAGCTCATCTGAAGATATAAAAAAGAAAAAGAAAGGCGCCTCTAAGTGCAATATGCAAAATTTAATAAAGTGCACAAAGGGTTAAAGGCACTTACAAGATCGTTGAGAACGAGAACGCTTTACAGCTGCTGGACAGCTCTACACTGCTCTCTACCACCGTGCCGAGGATGGACACATGCCACAGGTGAGGACTCCTGATTTTATCATGTCTTTTAACACTCAACGATCTTGTATGTGATTTTAACCCTTTGTGCACTTTATTGCATATTGCACTTAGAGGCGCCTTTCTTTTCCTTTTTTTCAATATTTTGTAGAACCACCTTTCGCTGCAATTACAGCTGCAAGTCTTTTTGGGGATGTCTACCAGCTTTGCACATCTAGAGAGTGACATTTTTGTACATTGTTCTTTGTAAAATAGCTCAAGTTCTGCCTGATTCCTAAACAGTGACACCAAACATCTATATTGTATAAAGGTACAGGGACTGGGGCGGAGGTTCACCTTCCAGCAGGACAACGACCCTAAACAAACAGCCAGAGCTACAATGGAATGGTTTCGATTAAAGCATATTCATGTGTTAGAATGGCCCAGTCAAAGTCCAGACCTAAATCCAATTGAGAATCTGTAGCAAGACTTGAAAATTGCTGTTCACAGACGCTCTCCATCTAATCTGACAGAGCTTGAGCTATTTTGCAAAGAAGAATAGGCAAAATTGTCACTCTAGATGTGCAACGCTGGTAGAGACATACCCAAAAAGACTTGCAGCTGTAGTTGCAGAGAAAGACGGTTCTACAAAGTATTGACTCTGGGGGGCTAAATGCACGCCACACTTTTCAGATATTTATCTGTAACAAACTTTGAAAAACATTTATCGTTTTCCTTCCACTTCACAATTATGTGCCACTTTGTGTTGGTCCATCACATAAAATCCCAATGAAATACATTTCAGTTTTTGGTTGTAACATGACAAAATATGGAACATTTCAAGGGGTATGAATACTTTTTCAAGGCACTGTAAGTGTATAGCACTTGGATATTCAAGCATTTGGGTATGCCATTTTTATTTTACGACATGTGTGTATAGTGTTGACCAATGATGCCATGCCCAGGTAAAAGCAATAAAAACACCATCAGGTTGGTTGAATTATACATTCAGCTTTGTAGCAACAACAAAAAAAGATAATATTGCACAAAAATACATTTTGTCAATACATTTTTACGGTTTGGTTTAGAGCTGTGGTTTTAGGAATTCAAGACAGTTTAGAATTACAGTAGTTACCGTATATACTCGAGAGTAAGCAGACTCGAGTATAAGCCGAGGTACCTAATGTTGCCCAAAAAACTGGGAAACCTCACTGACCCGAGTATAAGCCGATGCCCCACTGTTCCCTGTAAAAAGAAATTTTTACATTGTAATTATTACCTGTAAAGAAGTTGCGGCCGCGGCGTCCATCGTTCAAATTCCGCGGCGTCCATCGTTCAAATTCCGCGGTCTCTTCCTGTTCCTTACTTGATAGGCGAGTCTCAGCAGACACTCTCCGCCTATCACGATCCTTCTCTCATCCTTAGTTTTCCTAGCAGACACTGTGTTGGGTATTCCGCCAATCACAGACGTCTGCTGGAAAACTGAGGATGAGAGAACGTTCGTGATAGGCGGAGAGTGCCTGCTGAGACTCGCCTATCAAGGAAGGAACAGGAAGAGACCGCGGAATTTTGAACGATGGACGCCGCGGAATTCGAACGATGGACGCCGCAACTTCTTTACAGGTAATATTTACAATGTAAAATTTATATGACTCGAGTATAAGCCGAGGGGGGGGGGGGGGGGACGGACTTTCAGCCCCAAAAAAAAGGGCTGAAAATCTCGGCTTATACTCGAGTATATACGGGTACATTAATGGGTGGATGTTAAGTAGTTAAAACAAAGTCCCTATTCAGTCTACTTGATATATTTTTTTTTTCATATGTTACTATATATATATATATATATATATATATATAAATGTGTGCGCGCGTGTGAAGGTATGTATGTAACCGAGGCTTATGACTTACCTTATGTACCATTCCTGATATGTACATCATGTGATACTTCTCACTACATTGTACCTATTGACTGCTCTGTACATTGGCTTTTTTTTCCCAATAAAAACGTTTTGGTAAAAAAAAAAGTCCCTATACCACTCACATTATAAATAGACAAATGTCAGATTTGCATTAAATCAATTTGAAAATGAGCAAAGCATTGTACGTTATAACATTTACAATTCTATTAAGTCAGCCTCATAATGTGTTTATAGGACATGAATAATTGCATATAAATGCATACAATGATTTTAAATACTATAATTCCCATTGTCTGTTTATTTGCACTTAGGTGCATTCAGTTTATGTGCGTCCAGGGAAAGATTACATACTCTGAATGTGTACAAACACAAGTGCATTTAAATGCAGGAGAAAGTGAACTGGTAACTATAGCACTTTGTTATACTTCCCAGATCAATTTCTCTGCATTTTAATAACACAAATGCAGGAGGCAAGTGTGAATGTAGCCGAAACTAAATTCCTCATGTCTTTAAAGAAAGAGGCAATAAATGGTGGAAATATAATATTTATTATTCATCAGGCAGACGGCTTTGTTGCTGTCAGATAAAGGGACAAATATTTAAACATCTACAGGTGTTTGTCTTGGCAAGCTCTGAGCATATGGCACATTAGTTTAATCCGCAATCCAATACAGTTGCACATGAATTAAGAGCTCTTGAAACAGACTTGCCTCATTCTCCCTCACTCAGATTCTTTAACCATCATAATCAATAATAGGTTCTGCTCTGTCGTGGCTAAGAGGAGCAGATGAATGCATGTGCACAGCTGCAGGATAAGTAGCTTTGAAGGGTACAGAAGGACTGCAGTGCATGCATATCAAACCAAGACAAAAATATACTTTATAATTTACTGTTTAAAGGGAACACATAGTAGATTTATACACATTCTCTCTTTATATATATATATATATATATATATATATTTTTTTTTTTAGACAGGGTAACATGAAACATTTTATCCTAATATTTTACATTTTTTGAGTCAGAAGGTTTAGAATCTTTTAACACTTTTGCTGAAAGAAGCTTGTGTACAGATCTCAGCAGCTACAATCAAGAGAAAGTACTACGTATCAGGCCAAAGGATCGCACACTAGATCAGAAAATCGTACGATAATCTGATCATTCGTACACAGCTTTCGAAAGCCAATCACAATGATTCATGCGAAATTATCTGGTGGGATTAGAATGAAAATACTTCTTGTACGATTTTCGTTTAACCACTTGCAACCAAATGACGGAGGGATGGTACGGCTCTCGTTTTGGGTGAAAGCCATATGGCGGTGCACCAGAACGTCCGTGCGCCCACCCGCGGGGGCTTTGCAACGCGGCGATCACGGCCGCACCGTTTTGCTAGGATGCGGCTCTTTAACCACGTGATCGGTTGCATCCAATCGCAGCCGGTCACATGTAAATACGGAAGTGCTGGTAATCAGCTCTATTTGCCTCACACTGACAGTGTGTGGCAAGGAGTTCCGATTCAGCGGCATCTCTTCAGAAAGGAGAACAGGGCAGGTAATCAGGGCACTGGTTACTGTAAAGTGTCAGAAGATCCACCAATCAATGCCCATGAGTGCCAAACAATGCCACCAATCAGTGCCCATCAGTGACACAAATCAATGCCCATTACTGGGGCCAGTCAGTGCTGCCTTTTAGTGCTCACTAGTGCCTGCTCATCAGTGCCGCCCATTAGTGCTCCCTATCAGTGCCCACCAATGTCGCAAAAGGGGTTAAAAGCGCCGCTGCCAAAGCGGCAGGAGCGCTAAATACAGCACCCTGAGCGCTAAATACAGCGCCCTGCACCGCCAGAAAGATGCTGCTTGCAGGACTTTCTTCCTGTTCTGCAAGCACACCGCTTCAGTGTGAAAGCATTCGGGCTTTCACACTGGGGCAGCAGAAGAGGCAGTTTACAGGCGTCTTTCAGTCGCCTTTTTTTTAGCGCAAAAGCGCCTGTAAAATGCCTGTGTGAAAGTAGCTAAGGCTACTTTCACACTGAGGCGTTGCGCTGTCGGTGGTAAAGCGCCGCTATTTTTAGAGGCGTTTTACCATCGTTTTTGGAGCGCTATTCAGCCACTAGCGGGGCGCTTTTAACCCACGCTAGAGGCCGAAAAAGGGGTTTAACCGCCCGCAAAGCGCCGCTGCAGCGGCGCTTTGCCGGCGGTTCAGTGGCGCTGCCCATTGATTTCAATGGGCAGGGGTGCTTTAGAAGCCATGTTTACACCGCTCCTACAGCGCCTCAAAGATGCTGCTAGCAAGACTTTTTTGAGCGTCCTGCCAGCGCACCGCTCCAGTGCGAAAGCCCGAGGGCTTTCACACTGGAGTGAAAGAGGCTCTTTCAGGGTGCTTTGCAGGCGCTATTTTTAGCTCTATAGCGCCTGCAAAGCGCCTCAGTATGAAAGTAGCCTTAGAGAGGAGTTTTGGAGCATAATTTTTGCCCGTATGCATGTAAACAATGGTTTATGCATGTACATTTATTATAAGGATAAAAAAATTATCGCGTCCAATCTTAATGAAAGAGAACTCAACTAATAAATTCTAATACAAAATAATGCGGCCTATACCATATGTATTTAAGTAAACCAAAACCTAAAAATAAATATATATCCACAGTGGTGATTGGTGCAAAACAGTACAACAAAAATTTGATAAAGATCTAATTGACAACCCCTATGTTGTTCCTACTAAATTACACTACAACTGAATGTTCTAATATAAATATTAACAATCAATCAATATTAATAATCCTACTAAATTATAACCATAAAAAACATAAAAACATGTACTGATGTGATGAGAAAGTCCTATAAAAAAATTCCCCACACAAAAATACAAGAAAGGAAAATTTTTTCCTTTCTTGTATTTTTTGTGTGGGGAATTTTTTTATAGGACTTTCTCATCACATCAGTACATGTTTTTATGTTTTTTATGGTTATAATTTAGTAGGATTATTAATATTGATTGATTGTTAATATTTATATTAGAACATTCAGTTGTAGTGTAATTTAGTAGGAACAACATAGGGGTTGTCAATTAGATCTTTATCAAATTTTTTTTGTTGTACTGTTTTGCACCAATCACCACTGTGGATATATATTTATTTTTAGGTTTTGGTTTACTTAAATACATATGGTATAGGCCGCATTCATTTTGTATTAGAATTTATTAGTTGAGTTCTCTTTCATTAAGATTGGGCGCGATCATTTTTTATCCTTATAGTGCTTTTGGTATGGTTTCACATATTTGATTTGTCGCAGCCTGGGTGTGAATAACACATTTACCTTCAATTTTTTTTCACATTAGCGCAGTAATTACACACATTTTTTCTTATGTACATTTATTAGGGGTGCAACGGATCAAAAAACTCACGGATCGGATCGATCCTCGGATCAGAGCCACGGATCGGATCATTTTCGGATCAGCAAAAAAAATAAAAAATTAATATCCACGTAATCTCCCCCTCACTGTAATATCCACAATCTTCTCCCCCTGTAATATCCACAATCTTCTCCCCCTGTAAAATCCACAATCTTCTCCCCCTGTAAAATCCACAATCTTCTCCCCCTGTAAAATCCACAATCTTCTCCCCCTGTAAAATCCACAATCTTCTCCCCCTGTAAAATCCACAATCTTCTCCCCCTGTAAAATCCACAATCTTCTCCCCCTGTAAAATCCACAATCTTCTCCCCCTGTAATATCCACAATCTTCTCCCCCTGTAATATCCACAATCTTCTCCCCCTGTAATATCCACAATCTTCTCCCCCTGTAAAATCCACAATCTTCTCCCCCTGTAAAATCCACAATCTTCTCCCCCTGTAAAATCCACAATCTTCTCCCCCTGTAAAATCCACAATCTTCTCCCCCTGTAAAATCCACAATCTTCTCCCCCTGTAAAATCCACAATCTTCTCCCCCTGTAAAATCCACAATCTTCTCCCCCTGTAAAATCCACAATCTTCTCCCCCTGTAAAATCCACAATCTTCTCCCCCTGTAATATCCACAATCTTCTCCCCCTGTAATGGGCATCTCCCCCACTTACATCTCTCCCGCCGGCCAGTTCAGATCCATGAGCAGCGAGGGTGAGGGGTGAGGACGTCAGCGCGCACAAGGCGGCCGCCGCCGGGTGTACCAAGATGGCCGCGGCTCCGGAGCTAGGCCGAAGCCGCGGCCTTTCCTAAGGCCGAGGCCGCGAAGTCGCTCCGCGGATCGAGTGGTGATCCGATCCGAACAGGGTGACCCGTTCGGATCACGGATCACCGCCGATCCGTTGCAGCCCTAACATTTATTCTAGTGGCTAGATTAAATTAATATTCTAGCCAACAGAATGAGTTTACACCCATATGTGCATAGAACTGTGGCATTAGAAGCATTTTTCTGCCAACTTCTTGCAGCATATTCAGAGCATTTTTTTTATACGCCTATGTGCATGAGCTCTAAGAAGTTATTCAGCCAAACCATGCCTTTTTGGACTATACCTCAAAAAACATTTATAGTTAAAATGCCCAGAATAACAGCACAGATGACAGTATCCAGGTCACTCCAGTGAAAAAGCGCCTTCTAACAAATCTTCTCTGACTTAACCAGCCATCTTCTTCCTGTTGCAAATGATCAGTAGAAACTTCACTCAGAATGAACTGCCTTGGATGATGTCAGCAGCCGCCCCATTTGCAGCTTGGGTTTTGCAATCGTGGGCAATCATAATAAATGCATGTGGAAGTAGATTTGCACAGAGTCAAGATCTTGTGGATTGCATCATGAGTGTAGACATAGAGAAGCGTATGACAACTAAAGAGCACAGTGTCATCAAAGCAGAGAGAAGTAAATCAGATACTGGTGGAGGGTGGGGTTAAGATTTTTTTTTTGGTTGGGTTCCAGTTCTGGTGTCAGCACTGATGGTTAAAAACACACTAAAGATGTGATGGTCTCTTTTACATACTGGGGTTTACTAAAACAAGTGCAAATTCTGGCGACGCTGTGTATGGTAGCCAATCTGCTTCTAATGTCAGCTTCTTCAATTAAGCTTTGACAAAAAAAAAACTGAAAACCAATTGGTTTCTTTGCACGCTCCAGTTTTAGTAAATCCATCCCACTGTTCTCTGCACCCTGAAGCTCGACTTCAGGCTCAGCACCTGCCAATCAGTGCTCCCCCTATATTTTCTTTTATTATTACCTTTCTCCAACTTCTTCAGGCCAGACATGTCATGCAATGGATTGTATTTGGATTTTCCCCTGGCAGTGGGCAATCCTTGATGTGGCAGTCTGTGGCACTGGCATTTTGATGTCAGGGCCACTCTCAGCATAATTGCACTGGAAGGACAGGATGACACAGGGATGCTGTGAACTCACAGTAGGTACTCATCTTCTCGATGAAATGAACGTGGGTATATTTACACTTAAAACATCTAGTGGCAGAAGGGGATTAAAGTGATTGTAAACCCAATCTAAAAAATAAAAAAAAATAAAAATAAAAAACCCTGCAAGACTGAAATACTTACCTTAGATCTAAGCCCCCACAGCGGTCCTCGCCCCCCCCCTCTGGCGGCGACATCTCTCCCGGGGGTTACTTCCGGGTATCGCGGCTCTGGAGCTGTGATTGGCCCAAGCCGCGATGACGTCACTCCCGCACATGCACGCGCGAGCCGCTGGTAACGGCACATGGACTTAAGCAACGGCACATAGGTGCCATTGCTTCAGTGTGCATGTGCCGATGACATCAGCACATGCAGGGGACAGGGGATATCTCCTAAACCGTGCAGGTTTAGGAGATATCCTGGGTAGCTACAGGTAAGCCTTATTATAGGCATAGCATACAGTGGTTGTAAAGGGTTTAGAACCACATTAAAGTGAATGTAAAAACACAAATTATTCTAATCATACAGTTGAATAGTTATTACCTATATTAAGCATTTGAGCTTAGTTTGGTATCTTGAAGCAATCCCCTTGACCAGAAATCATTCCGCTCTTCTGAACAGCCTAAACCCGCAACAAGCATAAAATTTGTTTCACCACCCCCCCCCCCTCTCCTGTGAGTGACAGGCTGTGCTGAAGACGAGACCAGAACGAGCCTCTGTGTATTACACTGCTAAAGGAAGGGGGGATGGGGGGGTTTTCTCTCCCTGTTGCTCTCTGTCGTCACAAGAGCAAGAAAAACTGACAGACGGATCTGAACGGTCCGCCCGTGCGAAAGAGCCCCAAGTCTACCGACAACTGATTGTCCCAGCACCCAACTTCTGAATTGTTGTTTACAGAGGTTTAAATGAGAATGTTTCCTGGTCCACATTGTCACTTTAGGCTGCAGGATTCTCTGGATGTTTTAATATTAGCCCCTTCCTACCAGCTTTCTCCTAATTAGCACAGATCCTGTGCTGTAAGCAGAGCTGACCTAGTCACTGGCCCCTGCGTATTCCCCTGGATATACTAAGGAGACATGCCCACAGGCATAAAGATATCAGATAGCTGTGCTGTACTCGTTCTTGTGCCAAGGCTGGAGGGTATGTATGACTAGGTAATTGTGTGACATCACATCTCCGCCTACTATTCTGCGGTCCTAAGCCACTCCCACAGACCAGCAGTTTTAGGAGAGCTGAGACAAACCTAGAAGCATTTTTTTGGAGGTGCACTCACAGCTGTTTAATACAAAAAATATCTGGCTGCATTACTCACATCATCTCCTGTACTGCCCTTGCATTAAAGTGGATGTAAACCAAATCTTAAAAAAAAAAACAAAAAAACGTTTTTTCCATATGTAGCGGCCTCCTCTCTCCCCTCTCTTCTATCAGCTCGTCTGTCTCTTGTCTAGGGGTACTTTAGAGGAGAGAGAGCGGGGTCACCACGCCATGCCCTCACCGCAGATGTTTGTGTGGTGGAAGCAAAGTTCTTGTTTTACCTTCGGGTCGGTGTTCTGCACCTGGAACCTCCAAAGAGGAACAATGTCTGCCAGAAAATGAGCCCCACACCATTAAAGTCCAACACTCCTTTATTCTTCAAAGTGAACACAATCAGTTAGACTCCCTTGGAGAACAGAACATAAAAGGAGGTGTGGATGCGAGTAGGCCCAGACACAATGAACTCTCCACTTTCCTGCCTGAAAGTGGGTTGCGGTCTCCGAGCGAGGGGGAATTTCCTTCCAGGCGATCTCCGATGGGAGGCTCACCTGTCACTGGCAATATGCTGCACCGGGTCTTCAAGCAAGTATCTCCCACCGGTCCATTACGCCTTCCCGATTCGGGTACCCACTCCCGGGGTTCCCTAGGACCTCCTTCCCTCGCGGAACTCAGTGGTGGGCACTGAGCTCCAGACCTCCTCCCGAGTACCTCACCCCAGGCTAAAGGTGCCTGGGATGGAACACGACCTCCGAACGTCCTCTAGGCCTAGGCCGCCTAGGGGACCGACACGAACCACCGCCCTCAGGCTGAAGGTGCCCGGGACTCGACTCCCGCCACCAAAAATGGCCGCCCCCTTTATACCCCCTCCCAGCAAGCATGGCAGGTTCCCCGCCCCACCATACACCTGCTGAGAGAGACCAAAAGAGGTACGCCACCGCAACAATGGCTCAACCCCGGGCCCAAAGCGACAGTGCCACCTGGTGGGCCCCAGGGAACCATACATCACAGTTTCCCCACCAGATTCAAAAAAATAGAAAGCATATACCCGCTACACATAAATAATTGCATTTTAATGTAAACATACATATGTAAACAAACAATAATTAGGGCTCCTTTTAGTGCCGGTTCACACAGGGGCGACTTGTCAGCCTGACAAGTCGCGCTCCGTTCTGTACTATGGAACCGTTCTAATAGGAGTGACTCAAGTCGCTCCGACTTAGAAAAAGGTTCCTGTACGACTTTGTGACGACTTCCATTGACTTTAATACAGAAGTCATTTTGCAAGTCGCCGCTGAAGTCGTGTGCAGATCGCCTTGCAGAGTCGCGCAAGTCATGCTGCCCCTGTGTGAACCGGCACTTAGTCTGGGGGAATGATCCAGCCTGAAGCTGACTGGAGTAAAAATCCAAACAAATAAATCCCCCCCAAAAAAAACATAATTTTAATGTTCGATAAGGATTGGTTCAGAGGATGCCCAGGATCATCTCTAGTAAGGTATTAGGCTCCATGCACACTGGAGCTCAAAAACTGCCGTTTTGAACGCCGGATTGCTGGCAGGAAAACGCTGCTTTAAAAACTCGATTTTATCAGCGTTTTGTATTTCCGTCAATGCACGTTTAGCGGCGCTAGCTTTCAGCCCCATTTCTCTGGCTCTATTCAAAATCAATGGTTCCCTATGGGAGCCCATTGATTTGAATAGAAGTCACACCACAAGTCAGATCATCATGATTCGACTTGCGGTGTGACTTGCGTGCTGAGGATGAAGGGGAACCCCGCCAAAAAAATTAAAAATATATTGGCATGGGGTTCCCCCCTTCAGTCTGGCTTTTCCCCCTACGCCGAAAAAAAACGGCATGGGGGTCCCCCCAAAATTCATACCAGACCCTTATTCGAGCATGCAGCCCGGTCAGTCAGGAAAGGGGTGGGGACGAGCGAGCGCCGCCCCCCCCTCCTGGACCATACCAGGCCGCATGCCCCTCAACATGGGGGTAGGTGCTTTGGGGCAGGGGGGCGTGCGTGTGCCTCCCCCTAGTGGCTATAAGGCGAAGCGATGTAAGGTAACGTCGCTTCGCCCAGCCGTGCCATTCTGCCGCAGTAAAACGGCGGCGGATGGTCGGCAACTGGTTAATGAACTTATAATGAAGGATGTGGAGTCATACCCAATTCTCAGGTGGCTGGCACACGCCTTGTATAATTTATTAAAATGTGTGGTTAATATGCTATAAAGAAACTAGAAGGGCTCATTCACATTATATGCAATGGACTACCTTGCTCAATGCAGTCCTAATGCATAAAAAAGGCAATTGCACTGTGGATCTGGTACATAAAACTATTAATTTTATTTAGAAAGATAACAGTGATTGTTTTAAGTACATAAAATCCAGTGGATGCATATCACAGCACTGCAGTGACAGCATAATCATAACTCACTCTCCTATTTCTGAAATGATACAAGAAACTAAAAATAAAAGGGGAAACAATCTTAAGGCAAAATAATATCTGCTGGTTAATTATAGTGATTATAGCACAGTAATAAAGCCATTATACTTTGACTTGGATGACCGTGGGGAATACAAAGTTACTGTAGCATCTGCTTCTTTTCCTGCTACCATTCCTTTAATTACAAAGGGTAGGAAAGCTAATACAAATGTAGAAATGTAATTAGTTTGTAAAAGCCTAAATCCTTGCCCAAAGCCATGTTCTTCCTGTAATATCACATTCTCCTCTTCTTGTGTAAACTTTTCATTAAGAAGGAGACATCTTCATAATCTAATAAAATGGTTATAATGCAACTTGCTTGAAATATTATTCTTGCATTAAAAACAGTAACATGTTTTAGTAATGTTATTTTAATGCAATTTGTACAACTCAGGAGCCCACTGAACCTGATCTTTTAGAGTGTGATCAATGTGAATAATCACCCTACAGAGATAAAGCATTTGAGCATTGGGAACTTGATCAATGTTTCTTAAGGTTCGGCATAGATAAAGCATTTGTCAGGAGTGTGCTCAACCTCAAGTTTATTTGTGGCAAGACAGAGCAAAAACAAACTTCTTTAAAAGCATTCTGAACAGTGTAAACCTGTATTTAAATGACAAAGGCAGCGCAACATGAATTGCTTATCCATACACAGGATACCAGCTTCGAACAACCCCTCAGTATTTACAATACCTCCAAAAATGATTAATAACCAACTACAAGTATACTAAACCCAAAAATAAATTACCCCTGTACAAAATAACATACATGAACAGGAACTGTCTGAGTAAGTTTGATAAGATCTGGTCTTCCTGGATAGATTCCTGGGGATCTTTACAGTTGGATGTGGCTCCGCCCAATCCGGATGAGGATCCTTAGTTTAATACTGCCTAGGGCTGGATTAAACCAGGGCTCGACAATCCCCGGGCGCCAGGTCGCAAATGTGACTAGAATTAGCGACCTGGCGCCTGGGGCAGCACAGCTGAGGTTACCAGTATCTCCGTGCGCCCCCCTCCGCGATCGCGTGATCTCGTCGGGCCGCGCCGGCCGTTAATTAAGGCAGCGGCTTTGTGGCCTTCTGCAGGCCTAGGCTTCATTCTGTACTCTGGCGCCATCTTGTGGTGGCCGTTGGTATGACAAGTCAACCAGCAATGCTTGCCTGTTTCACTGCCCGCCCATCTCCTTCCCTTTACTTAGAAGTTAACCCCCAAACATTATATATATATTTTATTCTAACACCCTAGAGCAGTGGTTCTCAACTCCAGTCCTCAGGGCCCACCAACAGGCCAGGTTTGCAAGATAACTGAAATGCATCACAGGTGATATAATTTGCTGCTCAGGGATTGCAGTATTCTAGTCTGCATCTCACCAAGGTAATACTTAAAATCTGGCCTGTTAGTGGGTCCTGAGGACTGGAGTTGAGAACCACTGCCCTAGAGAATAAAATGGCGGTCATTGCAATACTTTCTGTCACACCGTATTTGCGCAGCGGTCTTATAAGCGCACTTTTTTGAGGAAAAAAATAGGATTTTTTGTACTCACCGTAAAATCCTTTTCTCTGACATCCATGGACTGACACGGTGTCTCTTTACACTTTACACGTGGGTTATGTCCCTGCTTGCAGAAGACCTAGGCAGAATGTGAGATGTTATACATACATTCTAAAAGCCAGAGCTGAACAGCCCCACCCAGGGGGCGGTCCCTCCGGACATAACCCTCCCACTACAGTCAGCAGACTTCAGTTCGTAACAAAGCAGTACAAACTTAAAAAGGAAGGGTGGGTGCCGTGCCAGTCCATGGATGTCAGAGAAAAGGATTTTACGGTGAGTACAAAAAATCCTATTTTCTCTTACCATCCATGGACTGACACGGTGTCTCTTTACACTTTACACGTGGGATGTCCCAAAGCAGTGTCAAGAGGGATGGGAGCAGTATAAATGGAAAAACCAAAAACTTCACTCCAAGAAGGCAGAGCTCCTCAACGGAGGAGTCGCAACTTTAAACAGCGGCCTGCAGCACCCTGCGGCCGAAGGAAGCATCCGGAGATGCAGCCACATTAACCTTATAAAACTTAAAAGGCATGAACAGACGACCAGGTCGCCGCCTTGCACACTTGTGCAACCGACGCTTGATGTCGGAAAACCCAGGAAGCACCAATTGCCCTGGTGGAATGCGCCGTAACCGGAAAGGGAGGCGCCCGCCCTTTGAGAGCATAGGCTTGAATGATGGTTTGTCTGATTCCCCTAGAAATGATGGCAGACAAAACCGCTTGGCCCTGTTATGGACCAGAGACAGTCACAAACAGTGAGTCGGACTTTCGAATAGAAGCAGTAGCAGACAGGTACACCCGTAAGGCTTGTACCACATCCAATATGTGCAGCGCAAACTCTCTGGGATGCGATGGGTGAGGACACAAGGACGGGAGGACAATGTCCTCATGTAGGAGAAAGGTCGACACCACCTTTGGCAAAAAGGAAGGTCACGGATGCAACACCGCCTTATCCTTATGGATGACTAAATATGGCGACTTGCAGGACAAAGCCGCCAACTCAGACACCCGTCAAACAGAAGTGATTGCCACTAAAAGGCCACCTTCTGAGACAAGACAAGAGGGGAATATCCCGGATATTCCCAAAAGGAGGTTCCTGGAGGACCGAGAGCACCAAATTCAGATCCCACGGTGGGAGAGGAGGCTTGACAGGAGGGAGCACATGGCGAACCCCCAACACAAGGTGCTAACCAAGAAATTACCCGCTAGAGGTCGCTGAAAGAAGACGGCCAAGGCCGAAATCTGATCCTTGATGGTACTCAAAGCAAGCTTTTTGGGTCACTCCACACTGCAGAGGACGCAGGATTCTGGGGACGGAATACGTCCGAGGACGCCAGTCCAGCGCTTCGCATATGGCGATATAAGCTTTCCAGGCACGGTGATAGATCTGCTTGGAGGAAGACTTCCGTGTCCTTAACATGGTCAAAATGACAGAGTCCGAGAGACCTCGGTCCCTCAACACCTGGCTTTTAACAGCCCTGCCGTTAAAACCAGAGACTGTAAGCCGGATGAAACATAGGACCTTGAGACCGAAGGTCCTCCCTCATCGGCAACCGCCAGGGAACGTCCGCGACGAGACGTACCAGATCAGCGTACCAGTGATGCTGAGGCCATTTCGGAACAATTAGGATCACCAGAGTTTATATCAGGCGATAAGGACCCTATGGGGCCACCAACGCATCCGAGGCATCGCCCAAGGATCCCTGGATCTGGCCACAACCTCGACCCTTGCGATTGAGTCGAGAGGCCATCAGGTCCACATCCAACGTGCCCCACCGGTCGGCAAAGGAGTTGAAATATGCAAGGACCACTCTTCTTGGTCCGGCGATTGGCGACTCAGATAGTCCGCCTGCCCATTGTCTATGCCCAGAATGTAAATGGCCTACAGAGCCGGCACGTTTCTTCCGGCCCACTTCAGGATACGGACTACCTCGGAAGCCGCAGCTGAGCTCCGAGTCCCCCCTTGATGGTTTACATACGCCACCGCCGTGGCGTTGTCCGACTGGCTCCTGATGGAGCGACCCCGTACTCTCTCCGACCTGAGGAGAGACACAGATCGATGGCCCGTATTTCCAGAACAGTGATTGGTAAACGGGCTTGTCCGGAGTCCAAAGCCTTGAGCCGACAGGACTCCCCAGACTCCACCCCAGCCCGTCAGGCTGGTGTCCGTCGTGAGTACCGTCCATTGGATGGGAGGGGAACGGCTTTCCGGACCGAAGAGCCGAGGATCTCAACCACCATGTCAGGGGCGCCCTAACCAGGTGAATCACCTGGATCTGAAGATCCAAGGACAATGGGGATTTGTCCCAGGTGGACAAGATCTCCTTCTGCAATGCCCTGGTGTGTGATTGGGCATATGGAACGGCCGCGAAGGAGGCCACCACGAGTCCCGGGACTCTCATGCAAAAAAACGGATTGACAACCATTTTCGGGATGTCAGCACCCGCACCGCAGACTGAAGTGTCAGCAACTTCTCCAGAGGTAGGATACCTTTGCCTCCAAGGAGTCCAGAATCAGAACTAGATACTCCAGACACTGAGTCGGGACCAGGACTGACTCCTGAATGTTCAGGAACCACCCGAAGTCCCTGAGGGTCTAATTGACGATAGTCACCTTTCCTCTAAGTCTGAGCCACTTTCTGCTCTTAGCAGAAGATCGTCCAGATAGCCCACGACAGCAATACCTCACTGTAACAGAAGGCTAGAACCGGAGCAAGCACCTTGGTGAACACCCTTGGTGCCGAGGCTAGGCCGAAAGGAAGAGCCACAATCGATAGTGGACTTCGCTGATCGCAAGCGCAGAAACTTCTGGTGACTTGCGCAGATCGGAACATGCAAGTAGGTGTCCTTGAAGTCCAAGGACGCCAGAAGAAAATCCCTTTGGTGGAGTGTAGCGATCACCGTGCGAATGGATTCCATGCGGAATTTCTGCACCTTCTCGAAGGCATTCAGGGCCTTGAGGTCCAGGATAGGTCGAACCACGTCCTATTTTTGGGACGACAAACAGATTCGAGTAGAATCCCTGAAAACTCTCCTGTGACGGAACCGGCACAATCACTCCGGACCTGATCAAATCCTGTACAGCCCCCAAGAGGGCTGCCCGACAGGTAGGAAGGAGAGGAAGATTTGAGGGAAAGAATCTGTCTGGGGGCCAGGATCCGAATACTATCCTGAGGTGACCACCTCGCACACCCACCAGTCGGAGAATCGGGAGGACCACCGATTCGTGACCTACGAAGTCATCCCCCCACCCCAGAGTCGGGCGGAGGCAAGACTTCACGCGGAGGCGGGCTTGGGAGCCGCTTGTTCGGCTTACGCACCCAGGGGCACTTGTGCCCACCAGCCGCACTGCCGTCAGTCTGAGAGGACCTACCCGTGGACTCTGACTGACGAAAAACCCCCGTTTGGCTGGAAAGGAAGGCCCCTGTTTGCGGCGGGCCTCCTCACTCTTGCTAGTCTAAGGAAGAAGAGTGCTTTTACCTCCCATGACATCCATGACGATGTCATCCAGAGCAGCACCGAAAGGTCTACCACCTTTAAATGGTAGATCCGTCAGGAGCTTCCTAAGGCTAGGTCAGCAGACCAGCACTTCAACCAGATAAGACGACGCAATACCACCGCCGAGACAGAGGCCCTGGATATTAAAGGGGCCGCGTCCAACGTGGCGTCGCACACATAAACCAGGCCCTGAACCAGTTGGTGGGCCAGAGCAACTGTGTCTGGAGGAAGATTATGCTCCTGTACAGCTAGATGCAACATTTTTGCCTAACCTGTAAGTGTTTAAGACACAAGGGTCGCCGCTACCACAGGCCGTAGGGCGGATCCCAACAAGGCAAACATGGCTCTGCTCACCACTTCTGACCTCCTGTCAGTGGGGTCCTCAAATGCAGGAGTCCCCTCCATCGGGAGAGTGATAGCCTTGTTCAACCGGGCGACTGGAGGGTCGACCCTGGGGGAGAAGCCCACTTTTTAAGTAGGGCATTTTCAAGGGGTATCTGATAGACAAACGCCGCGGGACCATAAAAAAATTCTTCTGCGGCTTTTCCCAGACCTTATCAATGAGCTGGTCAAAGAAAGTACATATGGAAAAACCTCTTTAGAAGGCCTGGCCTTAAAAGAACCAAAAGGAGACTGTATCTGCCTGAGGTTCTGCATCCGCAGCATTTTAGCTTGAGAGTGTCCCTCACCGCAGTCATGAGTACACTAACAAGCGCCCTGTCATTTACTGACTCAGAACTGGAGTTTTCCTCATAAGGAATGTCCTGTTCAAAACCATCCAATACATTCAGAACTAGGGTCCTGAGCGGTAGTGGCTAGGCCCATAACTGAATCAGCGCACTGCCCTCATGAAGTAAAGTGGGGAGAGGGCGCTTTTTTGCTCCCTTGCGCTTGCACACAGCTCCCATCCTGGTCAGAAATGATTCCAGGACTGCCCACAACTGGTCCCTAGGGACCGCAGGTGCTGAAGCACTGCCTGTTGTCCACTGACATTTAGGGGAAGCTGGTGACAGAGACTCCATATTGCCCCCCTCTGAGACTCCTCAGATAAAAAGTCCACCCACAGGCTGTGCTGACTGAGGAGGGGGCGCCCAGGGGACTCACCAAACCAGACCAGGGACCGCTCAGTTCCGCTGTCTGTACCGCGCTGTGTCAGCGCTGGTGAGCTGTGAGGAGATTTGCGCTGTTACAGCAGCGCTAGAGGCCAAAACTAGTGCTGAAGAGCGTGCGGGCTACAAGAAAATGGCCGCCACACTTCACTGAGGCGATCCGCGGCAAGATGGCCACCATGACTCAGCAAAAGTGAAAAAACAGCACACACACAGCGCCACTCGGCGCTCAGGCCCCAAAATACACAAAAAAGGCCCCAAGCATATCTGCAGACCAGCATTAGCCCCTCCAATAACAGTGTGACCCCCAGGCACCCCACACAGCACAACGCCAGCAATGGTGACAGAGGGTGACAATGAAATACAGGGGGAGACAGGGAAAATCCCCCACAGATTAACACACAGCCTTTTGTACTCACCTGCAGGCAGGAGAGACTACTTACCCGTCCCCTGAGGGACCCACTGGTGTGTTTCTGACAGGACTATCACAGTGCAGTACTGAGTAGCTGTCGGCCCGGTCCACCGCGAAAGATAGTCAGTCAGGAACTGTTCAGTCTTGAGAGGACCGTGGGAGCATGAAAGCAAACCCGGCCACCCCTGGAGTCATGAGGCCTGTCGTGAACTGAGTCTCACGCACACAAGGCGAGGATCAGCACGCTCGATGGTCGGACAGGGAAGACTACGAGGATATCTTGTACCCAACCTGTTGCCCAGCCGACAGTTGATAGAAAATTCTCAAAAATAAAATAAAAAAGAATTCCAGAAAAGGAATAAAAAATAGGTCAGGAGACTGGCTCCTGAGAGAGCCATGTCTTCTCCTTCTGCTAGGCAGAAAAAATAGGATTTTTATAACAGCTTACCTGTAAAATCCTTTTCTTGGAGTACATCACGGGACACAGAGCGGCATAGTCATTACTATGTGGGTTATGTAGATACCTTCAGGTGCTGGCACTGGCAACTTCCAAAACCGGAAGTACCCTCCCCTATATAAGCCCCTCCCATCCGGGAGCACCTCAGTTTTGTAGCAAAGCAATAAGTGTCCCCAAAGAGGGGTGGGAGCTCTGTGTCCCGTGATGTACTCCAAGAAAAGGATTTTACAGGTAAGCTGTTATAAAAATCCTATTTTCTTTCTCGTACATCACGGGACACAGAGCGGCATAGTCATTACTATGTGGGATGTCCTAAAGCAATGCCCAATGAGGGGGGGGGGTACACCATACATAAGCTGAGCGCTATCAGACATGAGGATCTTTTGCGGCCTGCAACACACTGCGCCCAAAGGCGACATCCTCCTGACTTCTAACGTCCACCTGGTAGAACCTAGTAAACGTGTGTACTGAAGACCATGTTGCGGCCTTACAGATTTGAGCCAGGGAGGCCTGGTGATGCACTGCCCATGAAGTTCCAACTGCTCTCGTGGAGTGCGCCCTAACTTTGAACGGAGGCGGTCTCCTTCTCAAGCCATAGGCTTGCATTATGACCTGTCGAATCCACTTGGCTAAAGTAGATTTTGACGCTGCCTGACCCCTTCTGGGGCCTTCCGGCAGAATAAACAAAGTATCCGTTCTGCGAATCTGAGCAGTGGCTTTTAGATAAGCTTTAACTGCTCTTACTACATCCAAAGAATGCAATAACTTTTCCTCTACCGAACTAGGTTTGGGGAAAAAAGAAGGAAGAACCACATCTTGGTTCAAATGAAACCTCGATACCACCTTAGGAAGAAAGGCTGGATGAGGACGTAACACTACTCTGTCCTTATGGATAACCAGATATGGCTCCCTACAGGACATAGCGGCTAATTCCGACACTCTTTTAGCCGAACAAATGGCTACTAGAAAAATCAATTTCCTGGTGAGAAGAACCAGGGAAATATGCTGTAATGGTTCAAATGGTTGTTTCTGTAGAACCGACAGAACCAGGTTTAAGTCCCATGGACATATGGGAATATTAACCGGAGGGCTAATACGCATCACTCCTTGTATAAAGGCTTTGACTAGTGAATGCGAAGCCAAGGGCCTTTGAAAAAATATTGACAAGGCCGAAATCTGACCCTTGATGGTACTCAAGGCAAGCTTCCTATCTACAGCCCATTGTAGGAAGTCCAGAATCCTACCTATTACGTATTTACGTGGATGCCATTTCTTGGCCTCACACCAGGCGATGTACGCCTTCCAGATTCTATAGTAGATCTGCCTGGATACCGGCTTCCTGGCATTGATCATGGTAGATACCACAGAATTAGAGAGCCCTCTCTTTTTTAGAATGTGGGCTTCAATAGCCAGGCCGTCAAACCTAGGGCTGGTAAGGAAGGGTGGTATATCGGTCCTTGCGAAAGCAGGTCCGGACGATGTGGGAGGGTCCAAGGACTCCCCACAGACATCTTTACAATCTCCGCGTACCATGCTCTTCGGGGCCACGCTGGAGCCACCAGAATCACTGGTTTCTTTTCTACCCTGATTCTGCGGCGTAATCGAGGTAACAATTGTGGCGGTGGGAATGCATATATCAGCTTGAACTGATCCCAAGGGAACACTAGGGCATCCGAGCCGCAAGCTAGGGGATCCCTTGTCCAAGAGACAAACCTGTCCACTTTTGCGTTGAATCTGGATGCTAGCAGATCTACATCCGGTGTTCCCCACCGCTGACATATTGTCCGGAAAACCTCGGGATGAAGGGACCATTCCCCTGGGCATAATTGTTGGCGACTTAGAAAGTCCGCCTTCCAATTCTCCACTCCTGGAATGAATACCGCAGATATGGCTGGGACATATCTTTCTGCCCATTTCAGGATGCAATTTACTTCCCTCTGGGCTGCACGACTCCTGGTGCCACCCTGATGATTGATATATGCCACTGCCGTGGCATTGTCCGATTGAATTCTGACAGGGGACCCTTGGAGTTTGGATGTCCATGATACTAGGGCATACCGGGCTGCTCGTATCTCTAAGAGATTGATGGGCAGGGCCTTTTCTGCATCCGACCATCTGCCCTGGAGAGACCATTGCTCCAGTACTGCTCCCCAGCCTATAAGGCTGGCATCTGTAGTGACCACCTTCCAAGAAATCGGACTGAAGGATTTCCCTCTTTCCAGATTCTGGGGAACCAACCACCAACGGAGGCTCTTGCGAACGGAAGGGGACAAGGACATTGGTAAGTCTAGGGCCTGAACTTTTTTGTTCCAGGCTGACAGTATGGCCCTTTGCAAATTCCTTGAATGGAATTGACCGTAGGGTACTGCTTCGAATGATGCCACCATTTTTCCCAGCAGCCTCATGCACAGGCGTATGGATGGCTGTCTTTTTGTACCCACTAGGTGGATCAAATCTCTCAAAGACGACCCCTTTTCTTGAGGCAAGAAAATTTTTCTCTGGTCTGAATCCAGCCTTAGCCCCAAGTATTCCAGACTTTTGACTGGTTTTAGGGCTGACTTGTCTCGGTTGATAATCCAACCGTGATATTCCAGATACTCGATTGTCTCGTGAACAACCACTTCTAGTTTTTCCACTGAGTGGTCTATCAGCAACAAGTCGTCTAGATATGCCATTATCGTTACACCTCGTGCTCTTAGATTGGCCAATAATGGGGCCAGAATTTTTGTGAACACTCGTGGTGCTGTGGCCAGACCGAAGGGTAAGGCTCTGAACTGAAAATGGCGCCCTTCTACCGCAAAGCGTAGAAATTTTTGGTGGGCTGGAAAGATGGGAATGTGCAAATAAGCATCTTTGATGTCGATCGAGGCTAACCATTCCTCCCCTTGTAGGGCAGTGGCCACCGATCGGATCGACTCCATCCGGAAAGTCCTGATATGTAGGAATTTGTTTAGCCCTTTTAGATTTAATATGGGCCTCACGTCCCCGTTTGGCTTCGGGATTGTGAAGAGGTTTGAGTAAAACCCGAACCCCCATTCTTCCAGGGGAACCTCTATAATTACTGCTTGGAGCAATAATTGTTCTAGTGCCAACAGGAGGGATCCTCTCTTCTGGGGATCCCTTGGCACGTTTGACCTTATAAAGTGGGAAGGAGGGGAGTCTTTTAACTCCAATTTGTATCCCAGACTTACTGCGGAGAGCACCCATCTGTCTCTGATCGTGTCCCGCCAGGTCTCTGTGAACAACTGAAGTCTTCCCCCCCACCCGATTGAGCGGGGGCAACCCTTCATGCATTTGACTTTGGGGGAGGTTTTGTACCTCTCCTGCTCCAGGGCTTCTTGTTACCCTGCAATTGTCCCTGATTTTTACCTCCGGGATTTGACCGAGGAGGCCGTCGGAACTGTTTCACAGCCGATGTCCTAGGGACTGGAGAAGCAGGCCTCTTAAAAGAGGGACCTCTAACTCTGTTTTTAACCGGCAAAAGTGTACTTTTACCGCTGGAAATTTTCTGGATATATTTGTCCAGGTCTTCCCCGAATAAGCGTTCGCCATGAAATGGGAAGCTGACCAGCAATTTTTTACAGGGAGCTTCAGCAGACCAGTTTTTGAGCCATAGAAGCCTGCGCATATGTACTACAGACAGCGTAAGGCGGGAGGCCTGATGGATTGAATCCTTTATAGCGTCCACCGCAAAGCATAAGGCTCTAGGTAGATCAGCTAGGGCAAGAGCCTGCTGATCTGGCAAGTCCCTTAAGACCTGTTTCAACTGATCCTTCACTGCTTGGCAGACCCCAATAGCTGCCACTGCTGGTTGTGTCACCAAGCCTGCTGTAGCAAAAGCAGATTTTAATAAGGACTCTAATTTTTTATCTATTGGGTCCTTGAACATTTGGACATTATCCACTGGACATGTCAGTGATTTATTCACACAAGAGATGGCTGCGTCCACTGTAGGGACCCTCCATTTTTTGACGAACTTATCCTCCATGGGATAGACCACCTGAAATCTCTTGGGAGGAGTAAATATTTTATCAGGATGCTCCCAATCCTGGTAAATGAGCCCTTCCAGTAAAGGATGGATCGGAAAGGAACAAACAGTCTGGGGGGCTTTTAGCGACCCCAACGAGGAGACAGAAGTGGATGATGGCTCCGCAAGGGGCATTTTAAATGCTGATCGGACCATGTTAGTCAGGGACTGAACCCATAATCGTTCAGCATGTGATGCTGAGAATGGCTCTTCCACTGTTGATTCCTCTACAACAGAATCGACCTCATCCTGATCCCCCTCAGGTAGGTCGATCCCTGTATGGGACTGTTGCTCCGCTAACAGGCACTCTGAGGGAGGAGACGGAGATCGAGCGCTTTTTCCCTGTGACAAGGAAGCAGCGATCAATGCTGACAATCTCTCTTCCAGCCCTCCCAGAGCTGAGGAAAAAACCTCCTCTGTTACATACACAGGAGCAGGTGAACTGAGGACAGCCACAGTACCAGGTACTCCTGAGGGTGCTCTACGGTCACTAACCTCTGATTCTTCAGGGGAGACTGGTGCAGCCGAAGCATGCCCAAGATCCTCAGAGCCCGATGGAGACCCCCTATGCTTCCTGGGATTTTTAGTCCCGGAGTTTTTAGACGGCATATTCCTAAGCCCAAAGCTGAGGTATTCCAGCCGAAATACACCACTTACTGACAATAGTCTAGCACAATTGCTGCTATAAAAACAGTTGGTGTCTACTAATGTGCCTTTCTATGGGGATGCCTGCATCAACCGCTTGCTGTATGCCTTTTTTAAATGTTGCCAGCTCTGTCTCTGCACTCCATAGCCAGCTCACAACACATAATTGTGTTTTTTAACATGCTGGGACGCCCGCACATGCGCAGAAGCGCTGCGGCGCGCACAGAGCGTCATCCCCCAAGCTCCGCCCCCTTTCCCAGCTCACCTCTATATATAGAGGCGCGTGCACGCGCGCGGCCACGTGCGCCTTCGGCGCTCTTTTTTGAAAAGGGAAACTAGGGACAAGAGCTAGGGCCCCTTTTGCCGCAGGCCGGGGGATGGACGAGCATTGCAACATGGCAGAGGAAGCAGTTTCCCACAAGAGAACTCACCATCTGCCTGGACTTGCTCTGATGAAAAGAAACAGTCCACATGACAAGAAAACGTTCCACAGAGGCCTCTAGTGGATTAACACAGGTACCGCAGTCTATATATATTTTTATTTTTATTTTTTCTTGACCACTATTAAAATTATTACATTTTTTAGTAGTTACAGGCATGCATAAATATTTAGCGGGAATACCGTTAGGTAACAGGCAGAAAGACATATTAGGCTTGGGGGTCCCCTCAATAGAACCAAGTTCCTGAGGGGCCCCCACTTACCTTTTCCCCGCCGCAGGACTCTGTTTGGTCCACAGAAGCCCAAACTTCACCTATCACGGCAGGCATTGTAATTAAACCTTCAGGGACCGGGTTCCCAAGGATTCCACTCCCCTGGACCTGTATAGCACCCTGCACAGAAAACATCTTGGTCGTGGGTATGACCAGAGCTCTGGATCCCAGGGTCCAGCTCTCATAAGAGAAGCATTACAGGCAAAACCTTGCTCTTCTCTGCAAGGCCCGGGTACCGACCGTTTAGCTATGAAGCTTTTTTGGTCGGATCCGGAATAGCTTACTGAGGCCCAAAAGAACCTGTACGCAAGCTCAGTGAAAAACACATGTTACTTCTTGGCCAACACCTTAGACACTGGCAAAAAACTGAGGTGCTCCCGGATGGGAGGGGCTTATATAGGGGAGGGTACTTCCGGTTTTGGAAGTTGCCAGTGCCAGCACCTGAAGGTATCTATATAACCCACATAGTAATGACTATGCCGCTCTGTGTCCCGTGATGTACGAGAAAGAAAAACTGAAGTCTGCTGACTGTAGTGGGAGGGTTATGTCCGGAGGGACCGCCCCCTGGGTGGGGCTGTTCAGCTCTGGCTTTTAGAATGTATGTATAACATCTCACATTCTGCCTAGGTCTTCTCCTGCAAGCAGGGACATAACCCACGTGTAAAGTGTAAAGAGACACCGTGTCAGTCCATGGATGGTAAGAGAAATACACTTTTTTAAATTAAAAAATAAGACAACAGTAAAGTTAGCCAAATTTTTTTTTAGATTGTGAAAGATAATGTTACGCAGAGTAAATTTGATACCCAACATGTCACGCTTCAAAATTGCGTCCGCTCGTGGAATGGCGACAAACTTTTACCCTTTAAAATCTCCACAGGCGACATTTAAAAAATTCTATAGGTTGCATGTTTTGAGTTACAGAGGATGTCTAGGGCTAGAATTATTGCTCTCGCTCTACCAATCGCGGCGATACCTTACATGTGTGGTTTAAACACTGCTTTCATATGCGGGCGCTAATCACGTATGCGTTCGCTTCTGCACGCATTGGTCGTTAAAAAAAAAAAACTGGCTCCTAACTTTTTTAGCTGGCTCCTAGATTCCAAGCAAATTTGTCAAGCCCTGGATTAAACTATGGATTAGCCAATCGCTATATACAATATAACTGTAAGCTGAATACTGTACGGATGTATGTATGTAATGTACACTACTAATACTTGTGCCTTTTTGTTTAGTATGCAATAAGTTGTGAACTGACATGCGACTATTGACTTTGAATAAAGTTTAATTTGTTAAAAAAAAAAAAAAATGTAATATAAATGTAGCTTACCAATCTTTAGATGTGGAAACTACATTGGTTTCCATTTTTAGTCTTAAGCCCCTTAAACACAATCAGAATATCGTACAAAAATATACCGCTTTTAAAACGATCGTAGCCTGCCCTGTTCCAGTGTGCTCTTCCTGTATCCTGGCCGCCTCCCCACCTCCAGTGACATCACATCCGCTCAGTGGTTCTTCCGGCTTCTCTGTCAGCCACAGAATGCCATCCAGCCTCTCCTCTGTGCACAGCGCAATGTCCGGGGGATGGATTGCATCAGATGAGCTTATTTACATGTGAGTGTTCCCCTGACATCCCCACTACAGCCCCTGACGCCCAACACTACAGCCCCTGGCGCCCAACACTACAGCCCCTGGCGCCCAACACAACAGCCCCTGGCGCCCAACACAACAGCCCCCGGCGCCCAACACTACAGCCCCCGGCGCCCAACACTACAGCCCCCGGCGCCCAACACTACAGCCCCCGGCGCCCAACACTACAGCCCCCGGCGCCCAACACTACAGCCCCCGGCGCCCAACACTACAGCCCCCGGCGCCCAACACTACAGCCCCCGGCGCCCAACACTACAGCCCCCGGCGCCCAACACTACAGCCCCCGGCGCCCAACACTACAGCCCCCGGCGCCCAACACTACAGCCCCCGGCGCCCAACACTACAGCCCCCGGCGCCCAACACTACAGCCCCCGGCACCCAACACTACAGCCCCTGGCACCCAACACTACAGCCCCTGGCACCCAACACTACAGCCTAGAAGTGAAAAAAGGTATTGCTTCACTTTAAGTACTTTTTCGTTTTACATACATACTCTGGTCCCATTGTGTACTTAAAAGTGGGGTATGCCTGTACATCACTTTTGAATTTTTATCCTGTTGTACGAGAATTTTCGGACTTTAGCGTTTTCAATATGGAGACTAGCATGCAAAAAACAAAACAAAAAAAACACAACGATCATTCATTTAATAATCTCATGGTGTGCCCTAGGCTTAAGAATAATTTTAGCAAGTAGAAAAAAAATACATGTTGATCTTGCCAGAAATGCAGAGTTCTTCACTTCCTGTGAGCTGAAAAGGCAGCAAAAACATTGTAATCTTTCTTTTGTAAACTACCAATTCCCTCAATTACCAAATAATAGAGATGGACAAAGGCAGACATGTATGGCTGCCTACATAGACACAGTGGAGATGCAAGTGTAGCCAAGAAGGAACAGGAAGGGTTATTAACAAGGATTACTAGGTGAAAATAAAAGGAAACCGCGTGAAAACTAAAACAAATTCAGCCACTGTATCTAAGGACTGGCAAGCTGCAACACGTTATCTTTGGATATAGATGGACTTAAAAGAGACACAGTCACTAAACAAAAAATGTAAACGATCAAAGCATAGAAAACTACACTTCCCAGCAAGACTGTTCAACAGAAGCGGTTTGGTAGACCAGCTTCTGTTGAACAGAGAGGAGTATATTTTGGTACGCATGTACCCGGCTTTACCATTACCTACACAGTTGATCGTCACTCTCTTGCAGAGCTAGAGCTGCCGCTGGAGTCTTTAACATGCGAGACTTCTGAGTGTATCAGACTGCTGGGTCTCCCTGCTGCACACTATGTCCCCACTACAGCTGCAGCAACAGCCGTTTTCTAAAGCTCTGAACAAACACACCAATTAAGTAGAACCCAAGAACTCCCTGAAATTATACCTTTGAGGCAATACAAGCCTATGCTCAAATATAAACACTTTAAATCGGTATTAAACCCAAAAGCAAATATTTATTATATTGCAGCTTACCAATTCTTTGATATGATGCATTAGTTTTCTTTTTTAGACTTTCTTTCCTTTATTTTCACCTGGTGATCTGACCGGTAAGTATGTTCTTTTTTTAACAGGGCAAGCTGTTCTGCAGATGCAGCAGTTAGAGCGTTAAAACGACCCATTTACTGCTGACAGGGGTGCTTACAATGATCAACTTTTATTTAATAATGTAAAACCTTTATCCCAAAACGAAAAAGCAAACAAAAAAAAAACAGTTTGCTGTAGCCTATAAAGTGTTATCTGGAGTTTAGTTTCAATTTGTTAGTGTATCTAAATCTAATAGGGCATCTAGCACTCCCCTTCCCCCAGATTAACAATTCTGCTATCCAAACGTTCCCCTGAGCTCCTTCGTCCAGCGTATAGGCACTCTAATAGGAGGCGTGTTACTGGCCAGATAACCAGGTGAAAACAGAGGGGGGAAAAGCCAAAAAAGAAAACGAATGCAGCCACCCATATCTAATGATTGGTAAGATGCAATATATTACATTTTTGGTTTTTGAGTTTAATAGCGCTTTAAATTTAACAGACCAAAAGGGAGCAAATAAAAAGTTTATTTATTAGGGTTTATGTATACTTTAGCCAACTGTGGACTTGGGGCATACAACATGGCCTCAAAAAAATTAAATCCAAAAACTTAAAGCGGTTTCACACTTGGGCGGTGGGGCTATTTTTAGCGGCGCTATACCGTCGGGATTGCTGAGGTATTCGGCCGCTAGCGGTGCGGTTTTAACCCCCGCTAGCGGCCGAAAAAGGGTTAATACCACCGGCAAACCATGGCTACAGCCGCGGTTTGCGGGCGGTATTACCGCAGTGTCCCATTAATTTCAATGGGAAGGAGTGGTGGAGGAGCGGTAAACACACCGCTCCTCTCACCGCTCCAAAGATGCGGCTAGCAGGACTTTTTTTCACATCCTGTTAACGCACCGCTCCAGCGTGAAAGCCCTGGGGCTTTCACATTGGAGAGAAAGCAGCCGCTGTTTAGGCTCGGTTTGCAGGCGCTATTTTTAGCAAAATAGCGCCTGCAAACCGCCCCAGTGTGAAAGGGGCCTTAGGGAGTATGTGGTACGCCCTGGTCTTTCACCTTCTCCACAGCTCTCTGGCCACATTTAACAACAAAGTCTGACTGTCATTTTTACAGCTGGGACTTGCACCATATCATAGGAGCAACTCTAGCTGCTTCTGTATAAATTTACACGTCAAGCTCATTCACAATGCAAAGATTAATTCATGCGCATTGCAGTTTTTGTAAAGTTTTGGCGTACATTTTACATGCATTGCTTTTTGGCATTGGTTTGTATTGCAGTGTGTTGCACTTAGGTGTCTTTACATTTGAATGTGCTGTGTTTGGGCTGCACTGAAAAAAAGCAGTGCATGCAGTACTTTTTTTTTAGCACTGGTCAAACGCAACACAACATGCTGTTATGAACGATATCCATAGGTAACCATTTTTTATTTGTGTGTCAGTCACTGCTTTGTGCTCTGCCCCTCCTGCGCTCACTGGATCACCAGGCTGTGGAGGGGGCGGCAGCAACTGGCTTAAGCTCTGAGAGGCTTAGCCAGCTGCTGGTTCAGGCACCTAGGAAGGTCTTGACATTATTGCTAGGCGCTCCGCAGAGCCTGGACTGGCTCTGTGATGTACTTCACCCTGCTGTCAGCTAAATCTGGGTCACAGAAGTGCAGAACTGATTGCACTCCTCACTCCTGTGACCCACAGGAGAAGTAAGGCCAATAGAGCTTTAGCCATATCTCTTTAACCACTTGTCCCCCGCCCACCGTCAATTGACGGCAGGCGGAGGACACTCTCGTTCTGACAGGACGTCATATGACGTCCTGCCTTTAAAACGAGCTAGGGGGCGCGCGCGCCCGTCGCGTTCCCAAGGGCCCGATGCGCGTGCCCGGCGGCCGCGATTGCCTGGGAACCGAGCAGGAAAGTGGATCTGTGTGTGTAAACATAGGAACAACCATCGGTCACCTCCCCCAGTCAGTCCCCTCCCCCCACAGTTAGAACACATTGAAAAAAAAATGGGTATTTATTATAGCAAAAAGTAAAACATTTTGTTTTTTTCCAAACTGGACGCTCTTCTTTTGTTTATAGCGCAAAAAATAAAAACCGCAGAGGTGATCAAATACCACCAAAAGAAAGCTCTATTTGTGGGGAAAAAAGGACGCAAATTTCGTTTGGGAGCCACATCGCACGACGGCGCAATTGTCATTCAAATTGTGACAGCGCTGAAAGCTGAAAAATGGCTTGGGCAGGAAGGGGGTTTTCGTGCACGGTAGGGAGGTGGTTAAACTGAGAAAATGTACCATTTAAATAAAATAAAAAAGTAATTTTGCAATTGATGGCAGCAACACGTCTCAAAAAAGTCAGGACATGGCCATGTTGACCATGGTGTAGCATTCCCCCTTCTTTTAATAACCCTTGTAATTGGGATCTGAGAAGACCAGTTGCTGGAGTTCTTAGAGAGGATTGTTGTCCCATTCTTAACTGATATAGGATTCTAATTTCTCAACCGCCCTGGGTCTCCTTTGTTGTATTTTTTGTTTCAAGATGCACCAAATATTTTCAGTTGGTGAATGGTGTGGCCTGTAGGAAGGCGAGTTAAGCAACTGGACATTTTTACTACAAAGCCATGCTGTTGTCAAAGATTTAACCACTTTAGCCCCGGACAATTTGTCAGCTTAAAGACCAGAGGTCTTTTTACAATTTGGCACTGTGTTGCTTTAACTGGTAATTGCGCGGTCATGCAATGTTGTACCCAAACAAAATTTGCGTCCTTTTTTCCCCACAAATAGAGCTTTATTTTGATGGTATTTGATTGCCTCCACGATTTTTATTTTTCCGATATAAACGGAAAAAGACCGAAAATATTGAAAAAATTATATATTTTCTACTTTTTGTTATATATATAAAAAAAAAATCGAATAAACTCAATTTTAGTCATACATTTAGGCCAAAATTTATTCAGCCACATGTCTTTTGTGAAAAAAAAAAAAAAAGGTCAATAAGCGTATATTTATTGGTTTGCGCAAAAGTTATAGTGTCTACAAACTAGGGTACATTTTCTGGAAATTACACAGCTTTTAGTTTATGACTGCCTATCTCATTTCTTGAGGTGCTAAAATGGCCGGGCAGTACAAAACCCCCCCAAATGACCCCATTTTGGAAACACCTCAAGGAAATTGCTGAGAGGCATTATGAGCTCATTGAATATTACATTTTTTTGTCCCAAGTGATTTAATAATGACAAAAAAAAAAAAAAAATTACAAAAAGTTGTCACTAAATGATATATTGCTCACACATGCCATGGGCAAATGTGGAATTACACCCCAAAATACATTCTGCTGCTTCTCCTGAGTACGGGGATACCACATGTGTGGGACTTTTTGGGAGCCTAGCCACGTACGGGGCCCTGAAAACCAAGCACCGCCTTCAGCATTTCTAAGGGCGTAAATTTTTGATTTCACTCCTCACTACCTATCACAGTTTTGAAGGCCAAAAAATTCCAAAATATCACAAAACCCCCCCAAATGACCCCATTTAGGAAAGTAGACACCCCCAAGCTATTTGCTGAGGCGTGTTGAGTCCATGGAATATTTTTTAAAAATTTGCGGGAAAATCTTTTTTTTCTTTGCACACTAAATGATATAGTAGACACCCCAAGCTATTTGAGAGGCATTTTATTTTACAGCTTTCATTTGTTTTTGAAAATGAAGAAAGACATTTTTTTTTTTTTAATTTTCAAAACTTTGTGAAAAAAGACGAGATTTGCAAAATACTCACCATACCTCTCAGCAAATAGCTTGGGGTGTCTACTTTCCAAAATGGGGTCATTTAGTGGGGTTTTGTGCCATCTGGGCATCCCATGGCCTCCGAAAGTTTGAACTGTCCTGGTATTTTATGCACAACATTTAGAAGTTTATGTCACACATCATCCACTCTTTTAACCACTTGAAGACAAAGCCCTGACACTTTGTTTACATGAAGAAAAAAAAAATTTTGTAAAGAAAATTTTGTTGAACCCCCAAATATTATATATTTTTTTTAAAGCAAAGGCCCTCAAGATTTAAATGGTGGGTGTTGAAAAAAAAATTCCACACAATATTTGCGCAGCGATGTTTTCAAACACATTTTGTTTGGAAAAAACACACTTTTTTATTTTAATGCACTAAAACACACTATATTGCCCAAATGTTTGATGAAATAAAAAAGATGATCTTAGGCCGAGTACATGGATACCAAACACGACATGCTTTAAAATTGCGCACAAACGCGCAGTGGCGACAAACTACATACATTTTTAAAAACCCTTTAAAAGCCTTTACAGGTTACCACATTAGATTTACAGAGGAGGTCTACTGCTAAAATTACTGCCCTCAATCTGACCTTTGCGGCGATACCTCACATGCATGGTGCAATTGCTGTTTACATATGACGCCAGACCGACGCTTTGCTTTCGCCTTTGCGCGAGAGCAGGGGGGGACAGGGGTGCTTTTTTTAAATATTTATTTTGCTTTTTTATTTTATTTTTAAACCGTTCCTTCCATTTTTATTTTTTGTTATTTTTATTGTTATCTCAGGGAATGTAAATATCCCCTATGATAGCGATAGTGACAGGTACTCTTTTTTTGAAAAAATTGGGGTCTATTAGACGCTAGATCTCTCCTCTGCCCTCAAAGCATCTGACCACACCAAGATCGGTGTTAAAATGCTTTCCCAATGGCGCGGTTTATATCTGGCGAAATCGAAGTCATGAAATGCTTGTAGCTTCCGGTTTCTTAGGCCATATTGATGATTGGAGGCGTTCTGGTCTCTTATCAGCTCTATGGTCAGCTGGCGGAACCACCGGCTGCATTCTCAGGTTCCCTGTTGGGACAGGAGAGCCAGAGAAAACCATGGAAGATGGTGGGGGGGGGGGCATTCCCTCCCACTGCTTGTAAAAGCAGTCTAGAGGCCAATTAGTCGCTAGGATTGCTTTTACATGAAAGCCGACCGCTGGCTGAAAAGAATGATAGCAAGATGATGCCTAAACCCGCAGGCATCATTCTGGGATAACCATTCAAAGTCCAGTACATTGCTGGTCCTTGTTGGGCATATATTGTAATCTTTTATTTCATGCAGCCAGTTGGCTGAACGGAAAAAAGAGATTGATCGGTGGGTATGACCACCATTAGAATACCTCCCTTCATCCACCCACTTCTAATGATGGGCATACATGCACCATTTATATATACCAAAGCATGGGGGCATCCTCCCGCAAAAGTTATGCCGCGTACACACGGTCGGACTTTTCAACGGGCAAACCTCTGTCTGAATTTCATGTGTACGCGGCATTAGGAGCAAATCGCTCCTCCGCCCCTGCTGCCCCCGTGCTTCGGCATATATGCTCTTTTTTTTTTTAACTGTGGTGGTGAAATCACCTCTTACAGCACTGGAGTCACGGCTTTATGTATCGTGGGAGCAAACGCTGTTGCTGTTAAGATAAAAAAAATCCGCGCTGCAGCTGAATGGCGTACCTGAAAAAAAAAAAATGGTTAACAATAAAATACAGTAAACAGTAAAGTATAAAAAAATTACAAACCTGAAAAGCAAGCATGATAAAACATAACAATAAAACATTGCAGAATAGAATACAGTAAAAAGGAGCAGAAAAATAGAGAGAGAAGAGAGGGAGAGAACAATAAAACGACAACAACTATTTTATTTTTTTTGTTTTGTTTTTTACACTTTTATTGTAACTGTTCGGTTCCAGGTTTGGGTCTCTCAAAATGCCATGGCATCTTGGGAGACCCTGTGTAAGTGTATCCTAGTCTGTGAAATGCTGTATCCTATGCTAAAACTGCACTAGTGTGTGGTAGCGTTCAAAACATTCACCAAGGCAAAGACCAGGATTGTCAGGACAGCGTGGACAATAATAACGCGTGTCACGCCTATATCCGCGCTTTCTACAGACTCATTTTCTTTGGGGGGCTCGTTGGGTAGGGGTACTAGGGAGGACATACGGAAAATGCCTCATTCAGCTGGCTTACTGCATTTGGTTGGGGATGGTGAGGTGGCTGCACCACCTGAATACAGGAGGGCTCGGACAAAATCTCCCTGGAATTTACGGAAAGATCCAGTCCGTCCTGAAGCTCTGTATAGCACAAAAGCATTCAGCAAAGCCAATTGAAATAAATATAGACACTTTTTTGTAACAGTGTCTGGCCTTACGGGCAACTAGGTACGGTGCCAACAACTGGTCGTTGAGGTCCACCCCTCCCATATTTTGGTTATATTCGTAGACACAGAGGGGTTTCTCCACAACACCAGTCGCCGTACGAATTTGGACTGTCGTGTCTGCGTGAGGAGAGGAAAGGACAAAAAAACATTCTTATTATCCCTCCACTTCACAGTGAGCAAATTATTACACCTTGAGCAGGCTCTCTCCCCCAGCCTAAGATGGGAATCTACAAGCCTCTGGGGTAAACCCCGGCGATTAGGTCGCACGGTGCCACATGCGCCAATTTGCTGATCAAACAAGTGACTAAAAAGTGGCACGCTCGTGTAATAATTGTCACATACAAATGGTACCCCTTTCCAAATAAGGGTGACACTAAGTTCCACACTATCTTGCCAGCGCTCCCTATGTAATCTGGGCAGTTCTCCGGCTCTACATGACCATCTTTTCCCTCAAACCATAAAACTATATGTATAGCCTGTGGCACTGTCACAGAGCTTATACATCTTGCCCCCATATCTGGCACGCTTGCTGGGAAGGTACTGTTTGAAAGACAAGCGGCTAGAAAATGTAATCAGGGACTCGTCAACGCAGACAACTTGATGGGGAGTATACAAGGCTGCAAAACGTTTGTTCAAGTGGTTTATGAGGGGCCGAATTTTGTAGAGCCGATCGAAATCAGGGTCTGCACGAGGATGACAAAGTTCATTGTTGTTGAAATGCATGAACCGCAAGATCTGCTCGTATCAGGCCCTGGCCATGGAGGCAGAGAACACGGGCACATGGTAAACTGGGTCAATGGACCAATATAACCGCAGCTCACTCAATTTAACTATGCCCATGTCGAGATAAATACAGAAACCTTAATTGGTTTCCATTCTCTGGCAAGGGAGGACTGGGGATTAGCGGTGATGTATTGACCAGCATACAAATTAGTTTGGTCCACAATAGATCTATAGAGATCTTCTGTGAAAAACAGCGAATAAAAATCCAGTGCCGTAAATTCAACTGTTTGCACCTGAATTCCGGGTTGGCCAGTGAATGGGGGAAGTGCGGGTGCTGCAGAAGTGGTGGGCACCCACTCAGGATTGGCAAATTCTGCAGGAAGGACACTATGGGCATGGTGGGCCTGCCTTTGTCTTCTTCTTGGTGGCAGCGGGACACTACTTGTGCTTGCCACCTCGCCAGCTTGAACTGCACTTATGGGATTCGCCACGTCACCAAGTGTTACTGCAGTGCTGGATGTACGACCAGGGTGTACTAGGCCGCTGGTGCTTGCCAGTTCACCAGAAGGATGAGCAGCACTAGTAATTCTCTGCTCCATATGAGAGCCCTGCGGTTCTTGCACCTCAACAACAGCAGAAGAATGGGGTCGGGTATGCCTGACCTTGGCAGGGACCTCAACTTCGTCGTCAGTGCTATCTGTCATGGAGCCGCTGTCTACAGGATCGTATTCTGAGCCTGAATCTGACAGATGAGTGACCTCCTCTTCACTATCTGTCATGCTCAGAAACATGTAGGCCTCTTCACTAGTGTACCTTCGATTTGCCATTTTGGGCTTTAACCACTTAACGACCGCTCACTGTATATATACGTCGGCAGAATGGCACCGACAGGCACAATCACGTACAGTGTACGTGATTGCCTTTGTATAGTTGGGGGGTCCAATCGGACCCCCCTCCTATACAGTGAGCGGTGGCTAAGTGTCCGGGAGCGTTCCGGGATGAGGGGGCAGCCATTCGTTTCCTGCCACCCCCTCGCGATCGCTCCAGGCGAATGGAAATGCCCCCTGTCTGTGTCAGGCAGAGGAAGCAGGAGGAAGTGATGTCATCTCTGGTGCGGTGCTCACATATACCGAGCGCCGTACAAGAGAAGACATCAGGTCAGTGCACACAACACTACACTGACACCAGGACACATAGGGACATAAATCGCCCCCCCAAATCACCCCCCAGATCACCCCCCCAGCCCCCAGTCACAGTGTCACTGATTGCAGTGACCATTTATTTAGTGATCACTGCAATCAGTGACATTTGTGACTGTAAAAGTGTCAGTACATTCAGTTTTAGGTCCAGTTTAGCCCCCTAACCCCCCCTAATAAAGGTTTAACCCCCTGATCACCCCCCAGATAACCCTTTCACCCCCTTTCACCACTGTCGCTAAGCGATCATTTTTCTGATCGCTGTCTTAGCGTCAGTGATGCAGATCGGTAGCTGGTAATTTTTTTTAGGTTCGCCGCAGGTTTTTATAGCGTCAGGTACCCCAATATATTATCTAATAAAGGTTTAACCCCCTTGATTGCCCCCCAGGTAACCCTTTCACCCCCTATCACCCCTGTCACTAAGCGATCGTTTTTCTAAACGCTGTCTTAGTGTCGGTGATGCAGATCGGTAGCCAGTAATTTTTTTTGGGTTCGCCGCAGGTTTTTATAGCGTCAGGTACCCCAATATATTATCTAGTAAAGGTTTAACCCCCTTGATCGCCCCCAGGTAACCCTTTCACCCCCTATCACCACTGTCGCTAAGCGATCGTTTTTCTAAACGCTGTCTTAGTGTCGGTGATGCAGATCGGTAGCCAGTAATTTTTTTTAGGTTCGCCGCAGGTTTTTATAGCGTCAGGTACCCCAATATATTATCTAATAAAGGTTTAACCCCCTTGATCGCCCCCCAGGTAACCCTTTCACCCCCTATCACCACTGTCGCTAAGCGATCGTTTTTCTAAACGCTGTCTTAGTGTCGGTGATGCAGATCGGTAGCCAGTAATTTTTTTTAGGTTCGCCGCAGGTTTTTATAGCGTCAGGTACCCCCATATATTATCTAATAAAGGTTTTAACCCCCTGATTGCCCCTAGTTAACCCTTTCACCAGTGATCACCATATAAGTGTTACGGGTGACGCTGGTTAGTTAGTTTGCTTTTTATAGTGTCAGGGCACCCGCCGTATATAACCCAATAAAGGTTTAACCCCCTGATCGCCCGGCGGGTGATATCAATTAGGTTTTAGCGTCAGAGAGGGTCTGCGTCACACCCCAGGCAGCGTCAGGTTAGTGCCAGTAACGTTAACACCCACGCGTGCAGCATACACCCCCCTTAGTGGTATAGTATCTGAACAGATCAATATCTGATCTGATCAGATCTATACTAGCGTCCCCAGCAGTTTAGGGTTCCCAAAAACGCAGTGTTAGCGGGAACAGCCCAGATACCTGCTGGCACCTGCGTTTTGCCCCTCCGTCCAGCCCAGGCCACCCAAGTGCAGTATCAATCGATCACTGTCACTTACAAAACCAAAACACACATAACTGCAGCGTTCGCAGAGACAGGCCTGATCCCTGCGACTCCAGTGCTGTAGGAGGTGATTTCACCACCACAGTTAAAAAAAAAAAAGCATATATGCCGAAGCATTCGGGCAGCAGGGGCGGAGGAGCAATTTTGCTCCTAATGCCGCGTACATACGGTCGAAATTCCGACGGAGGCTTGCCCGTGGAAAAGTCCGACCATGTGTGTGCGGCATAACTTTTTTGCGGGAGGATGCCCCCATGCTTCGGCATATATAAATGGTGCGTGTATGCCCATCATTGGAAGTGGGTGGATGAAGGGCGGTATTCTAATGGTGGGCATACCCACCGATCAATCTCTTTTTTCGTTCAGCCAACTGGCTGCATGAAAAAAAAAAGATTACAATACATGTCCAACAAGGACCAGCAACGTACTGGTATGTTGCTGGAATTTGAATGTTTATACCAGAATGATGCCTGCGGGTTTAGGTATCATCTTGGTATCATTCTTTTCAGCCTGCGGCCGGCTTTCATGTAAAAGCAATCCTAGTGGCTAATTAGCCTCTGGACTGCTTTTACAAGCAATGGGAGGGAATGCCCCCCCCCGGATATAAAAAGCGCCATTGGGAAAGCATTTTATCACACCGATCTTGGTGTGGTCAGATGCTTTGAGGGCAGAGGGAAAAATCTAGGGTCTAGAAGACCCCAGTTTTTTCAAAAAAAGAGTACCTGTCACTACCTATTGCTATCATAGGGGATATTTACATTCCCTGAGATAACAATAAAAATGATAAAAAAAAAAAAAAATACTTGGAAGGAACAATTTAAAAAAAAAAAAAAAAAAAAAGCACCCCTGTCCTGCCCTGCTCTTGCCCAATGGCGAACGCAAGCGTCGGTCTGGCGTCATATGTAAACAGCAATTGCACCATGCATGTGAGGTATCACCGCGAAGGTCAGATCGAGGGCAGTCATTTTAGCAGTAGACCTCCTCTGTAAATCTACTGGGGTAACCTGTAAAGGCTTTTAAAAATGTATGTAGTTTGTCGCCAATGCGCGTTTGTGCGAAATTTTAAAGCATGTCGTGTTTGGTATCTATGTACTCGGCCTAAGATCATCTTTTTTATTTCATCAAACATTTGGGCAATATAGTGTGTTTTAGTGCATTAAAATTAAAAAAAGTGTATTTTTTAACCCAAAAAATGCGTTTGAAAAATCGCTGCGCAAATACTGTGTAGAAAAAAAAATGCAACACCCACCATTTTAATCTGTAGGGCCTTTGCTTTAAAAATATATATAATGTTTGGGGGTTCAACATAATTTTCTTGCAAAAAAAAAAATGTTTTTATGCAAACAAAAAGTGTCAAAAAGGGCTTTGTCTTCAAGTGGTTAGAAGAGTGGATGTAAGCTTCCTAATGTTGTGTATAAAATGCCAGAACAGTTCAAAACCCCCCCAAATGACCACATTTTGGAAAGTAGACACCCCAAGCTATATACTTAGAGGCATGTCGAGTCCATGGAATATTTTATATGTTGACACAAGTTGCGGAAAAAACGACAATTTTTATTTTTTTTTGCACAAAGTTGTCACTAAATGATATATTGCTCAAACATGCCATGGGCATATGTAGAATTACACCCCAAAATACATTCTGTTGCTTCTCCTGAGTACGGGGATACCACATGTGTGAGACTTTTTGGGAGCCTAGCCGCGTACGGGACCCCAAAAACCAAGCACCGCCTTCAGGCTTTCTAAGGGTGTAAATTTTTGATTTCACTTCTCACTGCCTATCACAGTTTCGGAGGCCATGGAATGCCCAGATGGCACAAAACCCCCCCAAATGACCCCATTTTGGAAAGTAGACACCCCAAGCTATTTGCTGAGAGGTATTGTGAGTATTTTGCAGATCTCGCTTTTTGTCACAAAGTTTTGAAAATTGAAAATATATATATATATATATATATATAATATATATTTACTTTCTTCATTTTCAAAAACAAATGAGAGCTGTAAAATACTCGCCATGCCTCTCAGCAAATAGCTTGGGGTGTCTATATTCCAAAATGGGGTCATTTGGGGGGGTTTGTGCTATTTTGGCATTTTATGGCCTTCGAAACTGTGATAGGTAGTGAGGAGTGAAATCAAAAATTTGTGCCTAGAAATCCTGAAGGCGGTGCTTGGTTTTCGGGGTCCCGTACGCGGCTAGGCTCCTAAAAAGTCCCACACATGTGGTATCCCCGTACTCAGGAGAAGCAGAAAAATTTATTTTGGGGTGTAATTCCACATATAACCATGGCATGTGTGAGCAATATATCATTTAGTGACAACTTTTTGTAATTTTTTTTTTTGTCATTATTCAATCACTTGGGACAAAAAAAAAAAATATATATATTCAATGGGCTCAACAGGCCTCTCAGCAATTTCCTTGGGGTGTCTACTTTCTAAAATGGGGTCATTTGGGGGGGTTTGTGCTATTTTGGCATTTTATGGCCTTCGAAACTGTGATAGGTAGTGAGGAGTGAAATCAAAAATTTGCGCCCTTAGAAATCCTGAAGGCGGTGCTTGGTTTCCGGGGTCCCGTATGCGGCTAGGCTCCCAAAAAGTCCCACACATGTGGTATCCCCATACTCAGGAGAAGCAGCTAAATGTATTTTGGGGTGCAATTCCACATATAACCATGGCATGTGTGAGCAATATATCATTTAGTGACAACTTTTTGTAATTTTATTTTTTTTCGTCATTATTCAATCACTTAAGACAAAAAAAAAAAAAATTCAATGGGCTCAACATGCCTCTCAGCAATTTCCTTGGGGTGTCTACTTTCCAAAATGGGGTCATTTGGGGGGGGTTTGTACTGCCCTGTCATTTTAGCGCCTCAAGAAATGAGATAGGCAGTCATAAATTTAAAGCTGTGTAAATTTCAGAAAATGTACCCTAGTTTGTAAACTCTATAACTTTTGCGCAAACCAATAAATATACGCTTATTGACATTTTTTTTACTAAAAACATGTGGCTGAATACATTTTGGCCTAAATGTATGACTAAAATTGAGTTTATTTGATTTTTCTTATAACAAAAAGTAGAAAATATCATTTTTTTTCAAAATTTTCGGTCTTTTTCCGTTTATATCGCAAAAAATAAAAATCGCAGAGGCAATCAAATACCATTAAAAGAAAGCTCTATTTGTGGGAAGAAAAGGACGCAAATTTCGTTTGGGTACAACATTGCATGTCCGCACAATTTACAGTTAAAGCAGCGCAGTGCAAAATTCTGAATTCACCTCTGGTCCTTTAGCTACCAAATGGTCCGGGGCTTAAGTGGTTAAATTTACTGGAACAACTAGTGAGATTCACTAGTAAAAAAAGCACCTAGCCTGTCAGCAACTGAGTCAAACGCTGCAAAAAAAATTGTTAGCGATCACAGGGATCAGGGCTGACTCTGCGAATGCTGCAGTTATGTGTTTTGTAGGTGACAGTAATCGATCGATACTTCACTTGGGTGGGCTGGGCTGGGCGGAGGGGGCAAAACCCAGGTGCTAGCAGGTATCTGGGCTGATCCAGCCAACACTGCGTTTTTGGGAACCCTAAACTGCTAGTATAGATCAGATCAGATATTGATCTGTTCAGATACTATACCACAAAGGGAGGTGTATGCTGCGTGCGTGGGTGTTAGCACTAATCTGACGCTGCCTGGAGCGACGCAGACCCTAAACCTGACTGATATCACCCCCTGGGCGATCAGGGGGTTAAACCTTTATTGGGTAATAAACGGCAGGTGCCCTGAGACTATAAAAAGTAAACTAACTAACCAGCGTCACCCGTAACACTTATACTGTGATCACTGTTGAAAGGGTTAACTAGGGGGCAATCAGGGGATTAAAACCTTTATTAGGCAATATATGGGGGTACCTGACACTATATAAAAACCTGGCGGGGAACCTAAATAGCTATCTGGCTTACTAGCGTCACCAGTGACACTTATACGGTGATCACGGGGGAAAGGGTTAACTAGGGGGCAATCAGGGGGTTAAAACCTTTATTAGGTAGTATATGGGGGTACCTGACAGTATAAAACCTGACGTAAACCTAAATAACTAACAGGCTAACTAGCGTTACCTGCGACACTAATACGGCGATCAGAAAAAAGATTGCTTAGTGACACTGGCGACCGAGGGTGAAAGGATTACCTGGGGGGAGATCAAGGGGTTAAACCTTTATTATGGGGGGTACCCTAAGCGTGTCGGGATCCTACGGGATAAATGACCGCACCAGCCAGGCAGACACTGGCTGCAAAAAGCACCTAGAGGCGATTCAGTTTGCATGTGTAGCACTATACAAGTCACTCATTCATTCCATTCATTCAAGTGGAAAAAGGTTGCTGACCCTGCTGTAGATGATATAATAGGATATAATATATTTCAAGTCTTTGCAATTTTATTGTGAGGAACATTATTCTGAAATTGTTGTACATCTCTAATTCTGAGACAGTCCGACTCTCTGGGATGCTTTTTTTTATACCCAATCATGTTACTGACCTGTTGCCAAATAACCTAATTCGTTGCGAAAATTTATTTAAGCTCTTCCTCAGTAGTACCACTTTGTTTGCCAGCTTTTTATTGTCAGGTCCCAACTTTTTTGTGACGTGTGATTGCCATCAAGTTCAAAACTATCTTATTTCTTTCTTAAAATGGTACATTTTCTCAGTTTAAATATTTCATAAGTTTCTATTGTGAATAAAATATGGGTTTAGTAGATTTGCAAATCATTGCATTCTGTTTATGTCGATTTTAAAAAGCGTCCAAACTTTTTTGGAATTGGGGTTGTAGCATACTAAAGCGATTTCTTTTCTTACAAAAAAAAAAAAAAAAAAAGGAGTAAAAAGCCATGCTAACCGGTAACTAAGTTATACATATTAGATAAATTACATATGAAGACATCATGATAACCTACTTGAATCGTGCCTCCACAGTGTTTGCAGCTTCCTGGTATTGATCAGTGGTAACTTTATAAAATTGTGCACTCTGTGAAAAGACAAACATGAGACTCAACAAAATGCTGTAGTAACAATTACCATTGTAACGTCGCTTCACATTTTATTTAAACCATCCTGTCAGCAATTTTATCAGTTTTAAATTATTAAACCACAACAACGTGCTTACAATTTTTACATGTGTTAGACAAAGCACCCCCCTTTCTGTGCTCCATTTATTCTGGTTTGACTGTATTACTAGGGGCTTGAAGTCCCATCCAACTGCTTTCTCTGTTAATCTTAATTAGTATGAGCTCTCATTTGACTGGAGTAGAGAAGGGGCTTACGCCAAAAGACAGGGAAATGAAAGAGAAATAAGATTTACAGGGGTGAAGAGAAGAGGAATAAATGTTATGTGGTGCTTGCTCTTAAGCAGTAATTTTACTAACAAGTTTTCAAACGAATGTCAAGTTGACTTTGAAGGAATTTGGTGGCAATGAGCACGTTCCTAGTAAAGAACAAACTCAAATAGAGAAACAGTTACAAATTCTAGACATCTTGGGCACTCAAAACTAGTTCTAAAAACGGAAGATAACTAAAATGTGCACATTTACAATAAAAAAAGTGCATATGCATGCATTTCATACATATATTAACAAGCAAATTCAGATGCCAAGACCCCTAAGGCCTGTCCTATTGTATGTATTATTTACGCTCAGTCTATGATACTACCTGTGACTGCAAAATGACTTGTTTGAGCCAAGGGCTGCTCAGTTTTTATCAAGGGATCTCATAAGAGAACTCTTTTTCTTCATCTGGCATGTCCAGTAATATTACAGCACATTTGAGTTTGTACATTAAGAATAACATGAAAACGGGTAAGCAGAGATACTCAGCTACTGCTAAAAGTGCAATTCGTATTTAAAAAAAAAAAACTCAAAAGAATCCATATATTTTAAAGGCCATATGCCTAGATTTGTTGAAATTTGAAAAGTTACATTTTTGCACCAATGGCTAACCGTGAAAAAGTAAAAAAATATTTTGTTTCTTTTAAATGTAGCTGTATATTTCTTGCTACTACCATAACCTACTACCAAAGAACAACCCAAAATAAATTCTCCTGCTTCCGACAATCACAAGAATACCACGTATGTGTATGTTAGTTGGTTTTATTTTTTTAAATCATGCTTAAACTATCCAGATATTGACTGGGTCGAGGGGGCAGCCAACTCTTTAAAGGCCCGTTATTTCCTAACCACTTTCCGCCCAGCCTATAGCAGAATGACAGCTGGGTGGTGGTTGTGTTACCCTGACTGGACATCATATGACATCCAGCAGAATAAGCCACAGGGGCGCGCAGCGCGGAAATCGGTGGTGTGGTGTGTCACTCTGACACACCGCAACTGCGATCTAGGAGGCTGACGGAGGCTCTTTGCCACGTAAGCAGCTGTGACAATTTAACAACTGATCACAACGTGTAACCAGGAAGTGCCGGTAAGCAGCTTTCCTCGGCTCGAGCTGACAGGGAGAGACAATCGGCGGCTCTCCTGTCAGAAGGGGGGTCTGTGCTGATGATCAGTGCATTATCAGCTCAGCCCCCATCAGAGGTGCCCATCACATCTGCCAATCACTGCCCATAAGCTGCCAATCAGTGCCCATCAGTAAAGGCTGTCAGTACCTCATAGTCAGTGCCGCCCGTCAGTACCTCATAGTCAGAGCCGCCCGTCAGTACCTCATAGTCAGAGCCGCCCGTCAGAGCCGCCCGTCAGAGCCGCCCGTCAGAGCCGCCCGTCAGAGCCGCCCGTCAGAGCCGCCCGTCAGAGCCGCCCGTCAGAGCCGCCCGTCAGAGCCGCCCGTCAGAGCCGCCCGTCAGAGCCGCCCGTCAGAGCCGCCCGTCAGAGCCGCCCGTCAGAGCCGCCCGTCAGAGCCGCCCGTCAGTGCCTCATCGGTGCCCGTCAGTGTCACCTCATCAGTGCCAATCAGTGCCCGTCAGTGAAGGAGAAAACAAAATGATATAACAAATGAAGACTTATTTTTTTCAAAAATGTCAGTCTTTTTTAGTTTGTTTAGCAAAAACTAAAAACCCCAGTGGTGATCCAATACCACCAAAAGAAAGCTCTATTTGTGGGAAGAAAATAATAAAAATTTAGTTTGAGTACAGTGTTGCATGACCGCGCAATTGTCATTCAAAGTGTGACAGTGCTGAAAGCTGAAAATTATCCTGGGCAGCAAGGGGGGAAAGTGCCTGGTATTAAAGTGGTTAAATATCTTTAAAGACAACTTCATGTCCCAATTGGTGGTTGATCCAACTAGAAGTAATGCTTTGCTAGATCTATTGATTACAAACAACACAGATCTGGTCACAGATGTGGAGATATGGGACAACCTGGGAACCAGCTTTCCCAGGATCATTACATTCTGTCAGGGCTGGGCTTAGCCCTTCCTTCTCTGAGCTAGCCGCTCAGCTGTCGGCTAATTGAGAGTTCCTTTCTCTCTACAGTAACTCACCTGTTGATGATCTGCTCGTCAGTCCTGCCTACTTAAAGGCTTCCAGCTCACTTCCTCTCTGCCTTCGCCTTTGTCAACATCTCAGAGACATTCTCCTGCGTTCCGGTTTAAGACTTGCTCGGCTGACGTTCCTTCTAGCTACTGATCCTGCTTGCTGTACCACTAAGTTTATCTCTGGCTCTCCGACATTGGCTTGGCCGACTACCTGATCCAGTTACTGAACTCTGGCTATGTTTTGACTACCCTTACTCTGTTTACCTTTTTATTATTATTAAACAAGTGTGATTTAACTGTACTTCTGTCTCGGTCTGATTCATGGTTCCTGATGGTAGGCGAAGGCCATGAATTCAGAAGATGCAGCCAATCCACTTGTTGATATTTTTTCCAGATTGGATGACCTGGATCATCGCATGAATCAGTTAGTCATGGCGTTACAGATGCTCCTGAGTCGCACGGCTCATCTGGAATCTCCCACTGTGACCGCTCTGGTAGAACCTGTGTTGCAGGCTGACCCTGCTGTTACTACAGTCTCAGTGCAGGCACCCGCCTCGAGTATTACCTCTATAAGAGGTATGTCTGGTTCCGCGCCACTTCTCCAGCGATTTGGGGGCAATCCAGTTCAGTGCAGAGGGTTTCTCAACCAGGTTGAGATTTACTTTGAGATGCTGCCCCAGGCATTTCCCACAGACAGAAGCAAAGTATGTTTTGTGATATCTTTGCTTTCTGAGAGAGCCTTGGCCTGGGAAAACCCTCTATGGGAGACGCAAAAACCTGTGGTCTTGAGTTACCCAGAACTTGTGGCTTCCTTCAAAAGGGTATTTGACGTTCCCGCACGCTCCGCTTCTGCTGCCAAAATCCTCATGTCCATCAAACAGAATACGAGGACTGTGGCTGATTACGCCATCGAATTCCATACTCTGGCAGCAGAGGTTGCTTGGAACAATGAGGCCCTCGTGGCTGCCTTTTCTCATGGTCTCTCAGATAACATTAAGGATGAGATAGCAGCCCGAGATATACCCACTGAGCTGGAGAGCTTGATCACATTTGCCATCCTCATTGACTCCAGACTCAGAGAAAGACTCTTTAGGAGCGCTTGCGGAAAGCCTCCTGTACGTTTGTCTCTGAGCTTTGCAGTCCCACCCTTGCCTCCCTCACCTCCCATGCCTCCTAGTACCGAGTCGTTCTGTGAAGATGAACCCATGCACTTGGGCTTCACGCGTCTCTGCGGGCGAGAGAGCCCTTAGGAGGGTGGAGAGATTGTGCCTTTATTGTGGCCAGGCTGGTCACTTTTTGAAGTCTTGTCCTACCCGTCCAGGGAACGCCCGAACCTTGAAGTTCTGTCACGGACAGACCTTAGGTGGCATTGTTTCGTCTCCAGTTTCCCAGAAGGATAAGACCCCGGTTACGGTTACCCTGTCTTGGGCTGAGTCGTCCGTCGAGATACAGGCTCTAATCGACTCCGGGGCTGCAGGCCTGTTCCTTGATGCTGCCTTTGTATCGAAGCACTCGATTCCGCTGCAGTTGCGTGACACTCCACTTGCCATTGAGGCTCTTGACGGGAGTCCTCTACAGCGTGCCCATGTGACTCATGAGACTGTTCCGTTGTCCATGGCCGTAGGGGCTCTTCACCATGAGATAATCCAATTCCAAGTTATTTCCTCACCTAAGTTTCTGCTGGTTATTGGTTATCCTTGGTTACAGAGGCACAATCCCTCTTTTGATTAGCTCCATGCTGAGGTTCTGTCCTGGTTACCACAATGCAATAAGAGATGCTTCCAGAAGGTAGCCAAGGTCCTGCGCACCTCTTCACTCTCCTCCCTGCCGGAGGAGTACCGCGATTTTAGCAATGTCTTTGACAAAGGTCAAGCCGGTACTTTGCCTCCACACCGGTCGTATGATTGCGCAATTGACCTTCAACCAGGTGCCATACCCCCTCGTGGCCGGGTTTACCCTTTATCGGTCTTGGAGGATAAGGCCATGGAGGAGTATGTTGCAGATGCACTTTCTCGAGGTTTTATCCGCAAATCCTCGTCTCCTGCTGGTGCTGGTTTCTTTTTTGTGAAGAAGAAGAGTGGTAAACAGACCTTGCATTGATTATAGGGGTCTCAATCGTGTCAACCATTAAGAATGCCTATCCGATCCCGTTGATTACGGAGTTATTTGACCGCCTCAAGGGAGCAACGGTTTTCACGAAGCTTGATTTGAGAGGGGCATACAATCTCGTCAGGATTAAAGTGGTTGTAAACCCACTTTATAAACAAAGACCTACAGGTAAGCCTAGATTAAGGCTTACCTGTAGGTGCATGAAATATCTCCTTAACCTACACGGTTAAGGAGATATTTGCATTTAAATGCGGCGACGCTGACGTCACGCGCATGCGCATGGGGTTAACCCCATTCACAAATTCCGCTAGGTCGCAACATTTGACGACGTAGCTGAATTCGACGGATCACGCGCGCATGCGCGGAGTCACATCTTCGCCGCTCCGGCCAATCACAGCGCCGGAGTGGCGCTGTGATTGGCTGCAGCGGCGATACCCGGAAGTAACATTCCGGCTATCGCCGCAGCGATGGATGCGGCTAGAGGAGGGACACGGACGACTTTGGGGGCCCCCGATCTAAGGTAAGTGGTACATAATGAGCTAGTATGCTAGTCATACTAGCTCATTATAGCTTTGTCTTGCAGGCTAGATAAAAAAAAAAAATAGACAGGGTTTACAACCACTTTAAGGAGGGCGACGAGTGGAAAACTGCGTTTAATACCAGAACAGGTCAATATGAGTATCTCGTAATGCCTTTTGGCCTCTGTAACGCTCCGGCAGTTTTCCAGGAGTTTATTAATGATGTCCTCCGAGATTTGTTGTAGTTATGTGTGGTGGTTTATCTCGACGATATCCTCATATTTTTCAAGTCCCCTGAGAGGCACCACACAGATGTCTGTCGAGTGCTACAGAAACTAAGAGAGAACAATCTCTATTGTAAACTGGAGAAGTGTGAATTCCATCGTCAACAGGTCAAATTCCTGGGTTATGTAATTTCCACGGCTGGTTTTTCGATGGACCCAGAGAAACTTTCTGCTGTCCTACAGTGGCCTCGACCCGTGGGTTTACGTCCTCTGCAGCGTTTTCTTAGCTTTGCCAACTATTATCGGAAGTTTATTCGTACTTTCTCGTCTCTGGTCAAGCCCCTGACTGACATGACCAGAAAGGACGGTAACCCACAGAGTTAGTATCCAGAGTCCATTAAGGCTTTTGAGAGTCTTAAGGCTGCCTTTGTTTCTGCTCCTGTGTTGGCACATCCTGTTCCTACTGTGAGGGGGTTAACTCGGTAGCGGGTGTGTGTGACCCCCTGGTTGGGCTCCCCACACAAAAACAGGGCCAGCAGACGGAGGTTGTGGTTTTCAAAATCAAAAGGTGCGGTTTATTTCTCTATGTACAGTGACAAAAACACAGCAAAGCCAAAAAGAAACATAAACAAAATAAATCCTGGTCAGCTTGACCTCTGACTAAACATGCAGGTTTCCTAACTAACAACTGGGATCAGCCTGGTGCTGTCCTAGTCCCTAATTTAGTCAATGTCCAAACAAATAGCCACACAGGCTTTGCCTCACCGCACAGGGGTTCACTCTCCCTAGACAGTCCACACAGGTCTGGGTCCAGGCATGAGCAAACACCTAATGAAGCTGGGAGTTTTTATAGAGGCCTTAAACGAGCTGACAAGCTTCAGCTGGTCTCATCAACTCCCTGCCTGCACGACGCCCAGCACTCTCCCTAGAGGTATGAGTCATCCATGAGCCCACTAGCCTCAGCTGGGCTTCATCAACTCCCTCCCTAGTTGTATAAGTCGGCATAAAGCCTGAATCTGGGAGAAATATATCTACCCCCCTGGATGCAACCAGGTGACTTTACCTTCCTGCTGTCACATACCCCCCCCTCTTGTTTTAACCTTGGGGTTGGAACACCAGCAATCAGGCATTCATGTACTCGAGACAAAGCATCCACATTCCCCATTTGAACGCCAGGGCGATGCTTTACTGTGAAGTTGAATTCCTGTAGGGCCAGGAACCACCTATTCACTCTTCTATTTGTCTCCTTGTTTTGAGCCATCCACTTTAACGGAGCGTGATCCGTAACCATGTCAAAGTGCCTACCTAGCAGATAGTACCGAAGGGAATCTAGAGCCCACTTCACCGCTAAACACTCCTTTTCAACCGTGGCGTAATTTACCTCATGGGACTTCAACTTCCTGCTGAGGTAAATGACTGGGTGCTCTTCCCCGCTCCAGACCTGGGACAATACTGCTCCTAACCCCACATCTGACGCATCACTTTGTACGACAAAGTCTTTAGAGAAGTCGGGTGAGTACAACACTGGCTGGCTACATAAGGCTTGTTTCAAGAATTGGAATGCTGCCTCAGCCTCGGGGGTCCATTTAATCATGACCGACCCTTTCCCTTTCGTCAGGTTGGTTAGGGGCACAGCCTTAGAAGCAAAGTGGGGAATGAAGCGCCGATAATAACCCGCGATTCCCAGAAAGGCCCGTACCTGCTTCTTGCTGTTGGGACGTGGCCAACTCTGGATGGCCTCGACTTTGTTGAGTTGGGGTTTTATCACTCCCCTGCCAATGGTGTACCCAAGATATTTGGCCTCCTCCTGCCCAATGGTACACTTCTTGGGGTTAGCCGTAAACCCTGCTTCCCGGATAGAGTCTAGGACTGCTTGCACTTTTGGCAGATGTGAGGCCCAATCTGTGCTATGGACAATTACGTCATCCAGGTAAGCCGCAGCATACTTCCGATGGGGCCTCAGTATCTGGTCCATTTTCCGCTGGAATGTGGCCGGCGCATTCTGTAACCCGAACGGCATTCTCTTATATTGGAACGCCCCGTCTGGGGTTACAAATGCGGTTTTCTCTTTGGCCGACTTGGCCAGGGGAATTTGCCAATACCCTTTTGTGAGGTCAAGAGTCGTCATGTATCGGGCTGTTCCCAGCCGGTCGATCAACTCATCTATACGTGGCATGGGGTAGGTGTCAAATTTTGTAACTTTGTTCAACTGACGAAAATCGTTACAAAATCGCCAGCTCCCATCCGGTTTAGGCACCAACACAATGGGACTAGACCAATCACTTTGGGACTCCTCTATCACCCCTAAGTTCAGCATTTTCTGTACTTCCTCCCGTATTGCCTCCCGTCGGGCCTCTGGGATCCGATAGGGTTTTAACTTCACCCTTTCACCGGGCGGGGTAATAATATCATGCTCTACCCCAGATGTTTGTCCCGGCAGCTCAGAGAACACCTCCTTGTTGCGAAGCACAAACGCCTTAACCTCCTGTTGTTGGGGTTGTGACAAGGTGGCTGCTATTCCAACCTCCGGAATCACGCAACCAGTTTGAGCTGGTGACCAAGTTTCTGCGACTAGGGACTCTCTATCCCTCCAGGCTTTCAACAGATTAACGTGATATATCTGTTCGGGCTTTCGCCTTCCTGGTTGTCTGACCTTGTAATTCACTTCGCTCACTTTTTCCATTATCTCGTAGGGGCCTTGCCATTTGGCAAGGAATTTACTTTCAACCGTAGGGACAAGTACCAATATCCTATCCCCCGGGGAAAAGGTACGGGTCTTGGCTCCACGGTTGTACACTCTCTGCTGTGCCAACTGCGCTTGGGCCAAATGTTCCTTCACGATGGGCATTACCTGTGCAATTCGATCTTGCATCAGGGCGACATGCTCAATCACACTCCTGTGGGGAGAACTCTCACTTTCCCAAGTTTCCTTGGCAATATCCAACAGCCCTCTTGGGTGTCTCCCATACAGTAACTCAAAGGGGGAGAATCCCGTAGAGGATTGGGGCACCTCCCTAATAGCAAACATCAAATAAGGAAGTAGACAGTCCCAATCCTTTCCATCTCTATCCACCACTTTCTTCAACATTTGTTTTAGGGTTTTGTTGAATCTTTCAACCAGCCCATCGGTTTGGGGGTGATACACAGATGTACGCAATTGCGTCACTTTGAACAATTTACACAGCTCTTTCATAACCCGGGACATAAAGGGTGTACCTTGGTCCGTAAGCAGTTCTTTACAAATACCCACCCGGCTAAAAACAAGAGATAGCTCTTTGGCTATGGTTTTGGCCGAGGTATTTCTGAGAGGGATCGCTTCTGGATAACGGGTGGCATAGTCCATTATAACCAATATGTACTGGTGCCCCCTAGCGGACTTGATTATAGGACCTACCAAATCCATTGCGATTCTCTCAAACGGGACCTCAATGATGGGTAGAGGGACCAGCGGGCTACGGAAATGTGGCATCGGGGCCGACCTCTGACACACAGGGCAGGAGGAACAATAATTTTCTATGTCCTTCATCACCCCAGGCCAATAGAATCTCTGTAATACCCTCTCTCGGGTTTTCTCTGTCCCCAGATGACCTCCAAGAATGTGCCCATGGGCCAACTCCAACACCAACTTCCTGTAAGGTTTGGGCACCACAAGCTGCTCAACGGTTTCTTCTGCCCTTTTTGCCACCCGATAGAGTAGGTCCTTCTCTACGCTGAAGTATGGGTAAGTGCAGGTATTATCTGGGTTCACTAACTCGCCATCTATTTCCACTACGTTTTCCCGTGCCTTTATTAGGGCGGGGTCTTTTAACTGTTCTGTGGCAAAATTTTCCCTGTGAACCTCCAGATCAGAAAACTCCACAGACGGTAGGTTTTCGTCTGAGGAGGTGGGCTCCTCTCCAGTTTCTTGAGTCTCCCCTGCCAATACTGACAAGGGAAATTCTGGAGAGTCCTCACCACTCTCAGAGGAGTTCTGGCTATCACATTCCTGGTACATAGGGGCACCAGTGGGGGGCTCAGGATCATCCCACAGTTCCCAGAACTTCGGAAAATCCCTTCCCACAATGGCATCATGCGGTAATTGAGATACTAACCCCACTGGATGAGAGAGGGTACCTTTGGGGGTCTTGAAACACACTGTAGTCACTGGATACTCTCGGGTGTCCCCATGCACACAAATAACAGCTACCTTGCTATTCCCAGAGACCTCTGTTTTAACTAATTCAGCCTTTATCAGGGTCACAAGGCTACCTGAATCCAGTAATACCACAACATTTCTACCATTAATACACATTTTGCATAAATGTTTCTCAGTTCCCCGAATGGCAGTGCATGCGACTGTCGCACACAGCGACTGACGTCTGTCCGTCAGAAAGTCACAGTGCATGGGTTCCTCCACAACCGGGCAATTTGCTGCAATATGTCCCGCTTGCCGGCAGCGGTAGCAAACAATCCATTTGGCTGCCTCTTGAGCCCCTGACTTCCCAGGCTGTTCTCGCCAAACTTTGGGTAGAGCTCCCACCCTCTCACTCTCTCCACCCTCACCCCTTGGAATCCTCTTATCCGCCCCTGGGGATGGTCTGGTCTTAGGGTGGAAAGTCCGAGAGTCTCTGGAAGAGGCCGTCAGGTTCTCTGTAGCCAAGTATTTCTCTACACGATCCACAAGACCACCGGCCGTCTCTGGGTCTCCATGGCTTACCCACTTTTGGATGGCAGTAGGAAGAGCTCTCAAAAACCGATCAATTACAACACGTTCCACAATCTCTGGTGCGGACAAAGTCTCTGGCTGTAGCCACTTCCTGCTCAGGTGAATGAGATCATACATTTGAGACCTGGGGGGTTTTCCAAGCTGGAAAGTCCAGTTATGCACACGCTGAGCCCGGACAGCCAGGGTGACACCCAGCCTTGCCAATATTTCAGCTTTTAGCATCACATAGTCTTTTGCTTGGTCAGGCTCTAGGTCATAGTAAGCCTTCTGCGATTCACCAGTTAACAGAGGAGCCACCAGTCCAGCCCACTGCTCCTCAGGCCACTTTTCTCTTTCAGCAGTCCTTTCAAATGTGGTCAAAAATACCTCTGGATCATCCTCTCCAGTCATTTTTGTCAATAAACGACTCACCCCAAAGGACGCGGTATTAGTGGGACGGCTTTCCTCACTGGTCTGCGGACGTTGCTGCACTACTGCTTCCATTTGTTGTAGTCTCTGCTCTTGCTTCTGTAACAGGTCTATGAAGCGGGCCTCAGATTGCTGCTGGGCTTGTTGCTGAGCTTCCAGACTCTGTTGGTGAGCTTGCTGCTGGGCTGCAAGGCTCCTTTGCAAACCTGCATTTGTCTGCTGTTGATTGGCATTTGCTAGAGCCAGCTGTTTCAGTATCTCCTCCATGCTGGCTTAAAAAAACTGCCACTGGTTCTCCACCAACTGTGAGGGGGTTAACTCGGTAGCGGGTGTGTGTGACCCCCTGGTTGGGCTCCCCACACAAAAACAGGGCCAGCAGACGGAGGTTGTGGTTTTCAAAATCAAAAGGTGCGGTTTATTTCTCTATGTACAGTGACAAAAACACAGCAAAGCCAAAAAGAAACATAAACAAAATAAATCCTGGTCAGCTTGACCTCTGACTAAACATGCAGGTTTCCTAACTAACAACTGGGATCAGCCTGGTGCTGTCCTAGTCCCTAATTTAGTCAATGTCCAAACAAATAGCCACACAGGCTTTGCCTCACCGCACAGGGGTTCACTCTCCCTAGACAGTCCACACAGGTCTGGGTCCAGGCATGAGCAAACACCTAATGAAGCTGGGAGTTTTTATAGAGGCCTTAAACGAGCTGACAAGCTTCAGCTGGTCTCATCAACTCCCTGCCTGCACGACGCCCAGCACTCTCCCTAGAGGTATGAGTCATCCATGAGCCCACTAGCCTCAGCTGGGCTTCATCAACTCCCTCCCTAGTTGTATAAGTCGGCATAAAGCCTGAATCTGGGAGAAATATATCTACCCCCCTGGATGCAACCAGGTGACTTTACCTTCCTGCTGTCACATACCCCCCCCTCTTGTTTTAACCTTGGGGTTGGAACACCAGCAATCAGGCATTCATGTACTCGAGACAAAGCATCCACATTCCCCATTTGAACGCCAGGGCGATGCTTTACTGTGAAGTTGAATTCCTGTAGGGCCAGGAACCACCTATTCACTCTTCTATTTGTCTCCTTGTTTTGAGCCATCCACTTTAACGGAGCGTGATCCGTAACCATGTCAAAGTGCCTACCTAGCAGATAGTACCGAAGGGAATCTAGAGCCCACTTCACCGCTAAACACTCCTTTTCAACCGTGGCGTAATTTACCTCATGGGACTTCAACTTCCTGCTGAGGTAAATGACTGGGTGCTCTTCCCCGCTCCAGACCTGGGACAATACTGCTCCTAACCCCACATCTGACGCATCACTTTGTACGACAAAGTCTTTAGAGAAGTCGGGTGAGTACAACACTGGCTGGCTACATAAGGCTTGTTTCAAGAATTGGAATGCTGCCTCAGCCTCGGGGGTCCATTTAATCATGACCGACCCTTTCCCTTTCGTCAGGTTGGTTAGGGGCACAGCCTTAGAAGCAAAGTGGGGAATGAAGCGCCGATAATAACCCGCGATTCCCAGAAAGGCCCGTACCTGCTTCTTGCTGTTGGGACGTGGCCAACTCTGGATGGCCTCGACTTTGTTGAGTTGGGGTTTTATCACTCCCCTGCCAATGGTGTACCCAAGATATTTGGCCTCCTCCTGCCCAATGGTACACTTCTTGGGGTTAGCCGTAAACCCTGCTTCCCGGATAGAGTCTAGGACTGCTTGCACTTTTGGCAGATGTGAGGCCCAATCTGTGCTATGGACAATTACGTCATCCAGGTAAGCCGCAGCATACTTCCGATGGGGCCTCAGTATCTGGTCCATTTTCCGCTGGAATGTGGCCGGCGCATTCTGTAACCCGAACGGCATTCTCTTATATTGGAACGCCCCGTCTGGGGTTACAAATGCGGTTTTCTCTTTGGCCGACTTGGCCAGGGGAATTTGCCAATACCCTTTTGTGAGGTCAAGAGTCGTCATGTATCGGGCTGTTCCCAGCCGGTCGATCAACTCATCTATACGTGGCATGGGGTAGGTGTCAAATTTTGTAACTTTGTTCAACTGACGAAAATCGTTACAAAATCGCCAGCTCCCATCCGGTTTAGGCACCAACACAATGGGACTAGACCAATCACTTTGGGACTCCTCTATCACCCCTAAGTTCAGCATTTTCTGTACTTCCTCCCGTATTGCCTCCCGTCGGGCCTCTGGGATCCGATAGGGTTTTAACTTCACCCTTTCACCGGGCGGGGTAATAATATCATGCTCTACCCCAGATGTTTGTCCCGGCAGCTCAGAGAACACCTCCTTGTTGCGAAGCACAAACGCCTTAACCTCCTGTTGTTGGGGTTGTGACAAGGTGGCTGCTATTCCAACCTCCGGAATCACGCAACCAGTTTGAGCTGGTGACCAAGTTTCTGCGACTAGGGACTCTCTATCCCTCCAGGCTTTCAACAGATTAACGTGATATATCTGTTCGGGCTTTCGCCTTCCTGGTTGTCTGACCTTGTAATTCACTTCGCTCACTTTTTCCATTATCTCGTAGGGGCCTTGCCATTTGGCAAGGAATTTACTTTCAACCGTAGGGACAAGTACCAATATCCTATCCCCCGGGGAAAAGGTACGGGTCTTGGCTCCACGGTTGTACACTCTCTGCTGTGCCAACTGCGCTTGGGCCAAATGTTCCTTCACGATGGGCATTACCTGTGCAATTCGATCTTGCATCAGGGCGACATGCTCAATCACACTCCTGTGGGGAGAACTCTCACTTTCCCAAGTTTCCTTGGCAATATCCAACAGCCCTCTTGGGTGTCTCCCATACAGTAACTCAAAGGGGGAGAATCCCGTAGAGGATTGGGGCACCTCCCTAATAGCAAACATCAAATAAGGAAGTAGACAGTCCCAATCCTTTCCATCTCTATCCACCACTTTCTTCAACATTTGTTTTAGGGTTTTGTTGAATCTTTCAACCAGCCCATCGGTTTGGGGGTGATACACAGATGTACGCAATTGCGTCACTTTGAACAATTTACACAGCTCTTTCATAACCCGGGACATAAAGGGTGTACCTTGGTCCGTAAGCAGTTCTTTACAAATACCCACCCGGCTAAAAACAAGAGATAGCTCTTTGGCTATGGTTTTGGCCGAGGTATTTCTGAGAGGGATCGCTTCTGGATAACGGGTGGCATAGTCCATTATAACCAATATGTACTGGTGCCCCCTAGCGGACTTGATTATAGGACCTACCAAATCCATTGCGATTCTCTCAAACGGGACCTCAATGATGGGTAGAGGGACCAGCGGGCTACGGAAATGTGGCATCGGGGCCGACCTCTGACACACAGGGCAGGAGGAACAATAATTTTCTATGTCCTTCATCACCCCAGGCCAATAGAATCTCTGTAATACCCTCTCTCGGGTTTTCTCTGTCCCCAGATGACCTCCAAGAATGTGCCCATGGGCCAACTCCAACACCAACTTCCTGTAAGGTTTGGGCACCACAAGCTGCTCAACGGTTTCTTCTGCCCTTTTTGCCACCCGATAGAGTAGGTCCTTCTCTACGCTGAAGTATGGGTAAGTGCAGGTATTATCTGGGTTCACTAACTCGCCATCTATTTCCACTACGTTTTCCCGTGCCTTTATTAGGGCGGGGTCTTTTAACTGTTCTGTGGCAAAATTTTCCCTGTGAACCTCCAGATCAGAAAACTCCACAGACGGTAGGTTTTCGTCTGAGGAGGTGGGCTCCTCTCCAGTTTCTTGAGTCTCCCCTGCCAATACTGACAAGGGAAATTCTGGAGAGTCCTCACCACTCTCAGAGGAGTTCTGGCTATCACATTCCTGGTACATAGGGGCACCAGTGGGGGGCTCAGGATCATCCCACAGTTCCCAGAACTTCGGAAAATCCCTTCCCACAATGGCATCATGCGGTAATTGAGATACTAACCCCACTGGATGAGAGAGGGTACCTTTGGGGGTCTTGAAACACACTGTAGTCACTGGATACTCTCGGGTGTCCCCATGCACACAAATAACAGCTACCTTGCTATTCCCAGAGACCTCTGTTTTAACTAATTCAGCCTTTATCAGGGTCACAAGGCTACCTGAATCCAGTAATACCACAACATTTCTACCATTAATACACATTTTGCATAAATGTTTCTCAGTTCCCCGAATGGCAGTGCATGCGACTGTCGCACACAGCGACTGACGTCTGTCCGTCAGAAAGTCACAGTGCATGGGTTCCTCCACAACCGGGCAATTTGCTGCAATATGTCCCGCTTGCCGGCAGCGGTAGCAAACAATCCATTTGGCTGCCTCTTGAGCCCCTGACTTCCCAGGCTGTTCTCGCCAAACTTTGGGTAGAGCTCCCACCCTCTCACTCTCTCCACCCTCACCCCTTGGAATCCTCTTATCCGCCCCTGGGGATGGTCTGGTCTTAGGGTGGAAAGTCCGAGAGTCTCTGGAAGAGGCCGTCAGGTTCTCTGTAGCCAAGTATTTCTCTACACGATCCACAAGACCACCGGCCGTCTCTGGGTCTCCATGGCTTACCCACTTTTGGATGGCAGTAGGAAGAGCTCTCAAAAACCGATCCATTACAACACGTTCCACAATCTCTGGTGCGGACAAAGTCTCTGGCTGTAGCCACTTCCTGCTCAGGTGAATGAGATCATACATTTGAGACCTGGGGGGTTTTCCAAGCTGGAAAGTCCAGTTATGCACACGCTGAGCCCGGACAGCCAGGGTGACACCCAGCCTTGCCAATATTTCAGCTTTTAGCATCACATAGTCTTTTGCTTGGTCAGGCTCTAGGTCATAGTAAGCCTTCTGCGATTCACCAGTTAACAGAGGAGCCACCAGTCCAGCCCACTGCTCCTCAGGCCACTTTTCTCTTTCAGCAGTCCTTTCAAATGTGGTCAAAAATACCTCTGGATCATCCTCTCCAGTCATTTTTGTCAATAAACGACTCACCCCAAAGGACGCGGTATTAGTGGGACGGCTTTCCTCACTGGTCTGCGGACGTTGCTGCACTACTGCTTCCATTTGTTGTAGTCTCTGCTCTTGCTTCTGTAACAGGTCTATGAAGCGGGCCTCAGATTGCTGCTGGGCTTGTTGCTGAGCTTCCAGACTCTGTTGGTGAGCTTGCTGCTGGGCTGCAAGGCTCCTTTGCAAACCTGCATTTGTCTGCTGTTGATTGGCATTTGCTAGAGCCAGCTGTTTCAGTATCTCCTCCATGCTGGCTTAAAAAAACTGCCACTGGTTCTCCACCAACTGTGAGGGGGTTAACTCGGTAGCGGGTGTGTGTGACCCCCTGGTTGGGCTCCCCACACAAAAACAGGGCCAGCAGACGGAGGTTGTGGTTTTCAAAATCAAAAGGTGCGGTTTATTTCTCTATGTACAGTGACAAAAACACAGCAAAGCCAAAAAGAAACATAAACAAAATAAATCCTGGTCAGCTTGACCTCTGACTAAACATGCAGGTTTCCTAACTAACAACTGGGATCAGCCTGGTGCTGTCCTAGTCCCTAATTTAGTCAATGTCCAAACAAATAGCCACACAGGCTTTGCCTCACCGCACAGGGGTTCACTCTCCCTAGACAGTCCACACAGGTCTGGGTCCAGGCATGAGCAAACACCTAATGAAGCTGGGAGTTTTTATAGAGGCCTTAAACGAGCTGACAAGCTTCAGCTGGTCTCATCAACTCCCTGCCTGCACGACGCCCAGCACTCTCCCTAGAGGTATGAGTCATCCATGAGCCCACTAGCCTCAGCTGGGCTTCATCAACTCCCTCCCTAGTTGTATAAGTCGGCATAAAGCCTGAATCTGGGAGAAATATATCTACCCCCCTGGATGCAACCAGGTGACTTTACCTTCCTGCTGTCACACTACGTTGCCTTTTATCCTTGAAGTTGATGCTTCTGAGACTGGAGTTGGCGCCCTTCTGTCTCAATGTCCTAGCTCTGACAGCACTATGCATCCGTGTGGCTAATTTTCCAAGAAATTGTCACCTGTGGAGTGCAATTACGAGATTGGTGACAGTGAGCTGTTGGAGATCATTTTAGCCCTGAAAGAATGTAGACATCTCCTCGAAGGTACCACTGTGCCGGTTCTCATTCTTCCTGACCTTAAGAATCTCACATTCTTGTCTGAGGCCAAGTGCCTCTCTCCCAGAAGGGCGCGATGGGCTATTTTCTTGTTGAGTTTTAATTACATTGTCTCATTCTTACCCGGTACTAAGAATGTAAGGGCTGACTCCTTGTCACGACAATTTTCCTCCACTTCCAAGATGGAGTCGGTTCCGGTTCCTGTGATTCCTCCTGATCGTATTCTGGCTACGGTTCGCACCAGTCTCACTTCTTTTAGGAGACAAAATTCTTGCCGCTCAGGTCGATGCTCCTCCTGAGAAACCTTGTGACCGCTGCTTTGTTCCCGAGAGTCTCCGTACTGCCATGCTCCAGAATCACCAATCTCTCAAGGCTGCTGGCCACCCTGGGAAGAATCAACTCTTTTGAGCCATTTCCCAACAATTCTGGTGGCCTAGTTTACGTGCTGATGTAACCATCTTCGTAGCTGCTTGTTCCATGTGTGCTCAGAGTAAGACTCCACGACACCTTCCAGTGGGCCTCCTACAACCCATACCCAAATGAGAGAGGCCCAGGACCCACCTGTCTATGGATTTCACTGTGTAGTTACCCAACTCCCAGGGTAACACAGTTATCCTTATGGTGGTTGACCGGTTCTCGAAATGTCTCACTGTATTCCACTTAAGAAGTTGCCTACTTTAAAGGAACTGGCTTCCATTTTTGCTCGGGAGATCTTTCGCTTACATGGCCTACCCAAGGTCATTAAAAAAACAAGGAGAGGGGCGCCTCTGAGATAGAAATCAAAACAACATTTATTGGTAGCAATGTTCACTCACATTTAAAATGAAGCGGTTGCGTTCAGCTGGGCAGAAGTGTAGGTGGACTACAGGTCACAGAGGGTCCATAGAGCTGTCATCACAAAGAATCCTGTCAGGGAGGCTGGTGATGGCAAGCAAACAGGAGGATTTCCTTCTGGACGGATCTTTCGTTGCCACAGCAGACTGGAGTTAGTTTCAAAGCAGAGTGAATAAAACAGAGCGGTTTTTGGTTCAGTCTGTGGTTCCAAACACAGAAATTGGGAGGGAGGACATCTAAAGCCGAATGGCTGGCAGTGTTGTGCTGTGGTCGCGAGTGCTCACTGCACTTCCTGGTGGATGGAGGAGCGCGACCATGTGATCTAGTTCAAAGCGAGGCTTGAGCAGGACTTGGGTAGCACAACAGTACACAGCGCCGGGCTGTGACGTCATAAACATGCGACGCGTTTCCGAGCGGGCTCGTTGTAGATGTTTAGAACAACGGCACTCCTTTTTCAAGCATTAAGTGTGTTGGGAGATAGATGTGTAATTTATATAGGCTGAAGAATCAAATGATGGGGGCGGGGCCAGTATATATACTAACAAGGACTGTCAGCAATGGAGCATAAAGAAACAGAGTATATATAAAAACATAATACATGAAAATACAAGCAATACAAGTACATAGAGGATAACAATAGCATATTAAGGATGAACAATAAAAATTCCACAATATAATTCCACCAAATAGGACTACCCATATAAACATTTCTCCTTCTTTCTTTTCTCCCCAAAACCCGCCCCCCCTTCACCCCACCCCCCTCTCCCATTCACTTTTATTCCCCTTCCTTCTTTCCTTCTCTGTGCACTTAGTTTATCATTCAAATCCCCCCCCCCCTAAAATCCCCCCCCCCCCTTCCTGCCCCCCCCTCCCCGATCTTAATTTAGCATTACCAATTTGCTCTGATGTTTTCATCTTACTATATATTCATATATTTTAAGTACACACATACCGCTTGTATGTTGCTAACACAACCATAATGATAATAAGTATGCCTATTGTTGTTAACAGATGCAATTTATGATTCACATATTTTTATTATTCATCCTTAATATGCTATTGTTATCCTCTATGTACTTGTATTGCTTGTTTTTTCATGTATTATGTTTTTATATATACTCTATGTTTCTTTATGCTCCATTGCTGACAGTCCTTGTTAGTATTCATACTGGCCCCGCCCCCATCGTTTGATTCGTCAGCCTATATAAATTACACATCTATCTCCCAACACACTGAATGCTTGAAAAAGGAGTGCCGTTGTTCTAAACATCTACAACGAGCCCGCTCGGAAACGTGTCGCATGTTTATGACGTCACAGCCCGGCGCTGTGTACTGTTGTGCTGCCCAAGTCCTGCTCAAGCCTCGCTTTGAACTAGATCACATGGTCGCACTCCTCCATCCACCAGGAAGTGCAGTGAGCACTCGCGACCGCAGCACAACACTGCAAGCCATCCGGCTTTAGATGTCCTCCCTCCCAATTTCTGTGTTTGGAACCACAGACTGAACCAAAAACCGCTCTGTTTTTATTCACTCTGCTTTGAAACTAACTCCAGTCTGCTGTGGCAACGAAAGATCCGTCCAGAAGGAAATCCTCCTGTTTGCTTGCCATCACCAGCCTCCCTGACAGGATTCTTTGTGATGACAGCTCTATGGACCCTCTGTGACCTGTAGTCCACTTACTCTTCTGCCCAGCTGAACGCAACCGCTTCATTTTAAATGTGAGTGAACATTGCTACCAATAAATGTTGTTTTGATTTCCATCTCAGAGGCGCCCCTCTCCTTGTTTTTTCTGTTCTAGCTCACTGGAAAGTAGCTTCTGGTCCTGCTGGTGGCTGCCCTGACTGTCTTTTCCTCCATGTATACACCTGAGAGTTACCTCTCAATATATTGACCACGGACTATTTGGTACTCTACATCATAATTACTGAGGTATTTGTATAATGCGCCTTTATTACTTGTTTTATACCCAAGGTCATTGTCTCAGACAGGTGAAGTCAGTTTATGTCCCGGTTCTGGCGAGCCTTTTGTGCACAGTTTGGAATTCAGCTTGCTTTCTCCTCTGCGTATCACCCGCAGTCTAATGGGGCCGCAGAACGAGCCAATCAGTCCTTGGAGCAATTCCTACATTGCTATATTTCTGACCATCATAACAACTGGTCAGATCTCTTACCGTGGGCGGAGTTTGCTCACAATAGCACCTTGAATTCTGCTTCCCGTTTGTCCCCGTATATGGCGAACTATGGTTTCCAACCTTCCATGTTGCCTGACTCGTTTGTTCCTCAGAGTATTCCTGCGTTAAAGGAGCATCTTCGTGGTCTTCGTTCCACTTGGGCACAAGTCCAGGAGGCTTTGCGACATGCTAACGATAGGTACAGACTCCATGCTGACCGCAGACGCCTGCCTGTGCCTTCCTACCAGGTTGGGGACAGGGTCTGGCTGTCATCTCGCAACCTCCGACTCGTGTTCCTTCTCGTGTTCGTGCCTCGGTTTATTGGGCCTTTCTGTATCCTTTGCAGGATAAACCCAGTGGCTTACGCGTTGGACCTTCCTTCCAGTATGCGTATCTCTAATGTGTTTCAAGTCTCCTTATTGAAACCTTTGGTCTGCAGCCGTTTCACCACCTCGGTGCCACATCCTCACCCTATACAGGTTGAGAACCATGAGGAGTATGACGTACAGTCCATTGTTGACTCTCGTAGGTTCCGTGGGTGCATACAGTACCTGGTGCATTGGAGAGGGTACGGTCGGGAGGAACGCTCTTGGGTCTCATCCTCGGACGTACATGCCCCTGTCCTCCTCCGTGATTTCCATAGACGGTTTCCCCTCAAACCCGGTGGTCCTCCGAGGGGGAGGGGTCGTTGAGGAGGGGGTACTGTCAGGGCTGGGCTCAGCCCTTCCTTCTCTAAGCTGGCCACTCAGCTGTCGGCTAATTGCCAGTTCCTTTCTCTCCACAGTGACTCACCTGTTAATGATCTGCTCGTCAGTCCTGCCTACTGTGACAGCAGGAAGGTAAAGTCACCTGGTTGCATCCAGGGGGGTAGATATATTTCTCCCAGATTCAGGCTTTATGCCGACTTATACAACTAGGGAGAGAGTTGATGAAGCCCAGCTGAGGCTAGTGGGCTCATGGATGATTCATACCTCTAGGGAGAGTGCTGGGCGTCGTGCAGGCAGGGAGTTGATGAGACCAGCTGAAGCTTGTCAGCTCGTTTAAGGCCTCTATAAAAACTCCCAGCTTCATTAGGTGTTTGCTCATGCCTGGAACCAGACCTGTGTGGACTGTCTAGGGAGAGTGAACCCCTGTGCGGTGAGACAAAGCCTGTGTGGCTATTTGTTTGGACATTTACTAAACCAGGGACTTAGGGACTAGGACAGCACCAGGCTGATCCCAGTTGTTAGTTAGGGAAACCTGCATGTTTAGTCAGAGGTCAAGCTGACCAGGATTTATTTTGTTTATGTTTCTTTTTGCTTTGCTGTGTTTTTGTCACTGTAAATAGAGAAATAAACCGCACCTTTTGATCTTGAAAACCACAACCTCCGTCTGCTGGGCCTGTTTTTGTGTGGGGAGCCCATCCAGGGGGTCACACACACCCGCTACCGAGCTAACCCCCTCACACTACTTAAAGCCTTCCAGCTCACTTCATCTCTGCCTTCACCTTTGTCAACATCTCAGACTTTCTCCTGCGTTCCTGTTTAAGACTTGCTCGGCTGACGTTCATTCTGGCTACTGATCCTGCTTGCTGTACCACTACGTTTATCTCTGGCTCTCTAGCATTGGCTTGGCCGACTACCCGATCCGTTTACTGAACTCTGGCTATATTTTGAATACCCTTACTCGGTTTATCTTTTTATTATTATCATTATTATTATTAAACAAGTGTGATTTAACTTCTGTCTCGGTCCGATTCATGGTTCCTGATACATTCAGCATAAATCATAGGAAAAGAATGCACAAGGGTAGTACAAAAACACTAAACTTCAAAAGAGCCAACTTTTCTAAACGACACTCAATACTACAAGATATTAAGTGGGACCAAATACTAGAAACATTGAACACTGGAGGAAAACAGGAGAACAGACCAGTCAGTCTAACATTGATAGTATGTAAACTATTGGAGGCGATAAGGGACTAGAAAACTGTATCAGTAGTATTCAGCATGGGTTTTTGAAAGGTCGTTCTTGCCAAACCAATCTGTTAACATTCTATGAGGAAGTATGTTGCCTTCTGGATAAGGGAAAGCCGGTGGATGTGGTGCATATGGATTTTGCAAAAGCATTCAATACAGTCCCACATAGACACTTAATTCACAAAATGAAGTCTGTAAGCATGGACCATAGGATTTGTACCTGGATAGAAAACTGGTTAGAGGGGCATGTCCAAAATGGTGGTGATAAAAAACAAGTACTCAGAATGATCTGGAGTGGTAAGCAGGGTAACCCAAGGCTCTGTCTTGGGATCAATTCCGTTAAATTTTTTCATAAATGATATAGAGCAGGGATATGCAATTAGCAGACCTCCAGCTGTTGCCAAACTACAAGTCCCATGAGGCATAGCGAGACTCTGACAGCAGCAAGCATGACACCCAGAGGCAGAGGCATGATGGGACTTGTAGTTTTGCAACAGCTGGAGGTCCGCTAATTGCATATCCATGATATAGAGGATGGTATAAACAGCTCAATCTCAGTGTTTGCCGACGACACAAAAATAAGTAGGGAAATTACTGCACATCAAGATATAGAAACTTTACAAGAGGACCTCAATAAAATAATGGGGTGGGCACCTACAGGGAAAATAAAATGTTAGGATGGAAAAAGATCTGGTGGTCCTAGTAGATGACACTCAGCAATGGCATGCAATGCCAAGCTGCAGCAAAGCTAGAAGAATATTAGCATGCATAAAAAAGGGAATTTACTCCAGAGATAAAACGATCAACATGCCACTTTATAAAACTCTGGTTTGGCCACAGTATTGAGGAGGGAAGTGCAGGAACTGGAGAGAGTCCAGAGATGAGAAAAAAAGTGAATAAGGGGGATGGAGGGCCTCAGTTATGAGGAACTACTACAAGCACTAAGCACATTCTCTCTGGAGAAGAGACGCTTGAAAGGAGATATAATAGCACTATACAAATACCTCAATAGCGATTCTGGCATAGGGAATAAACTATCTAATCTCAGGGAGTGTAAGATGATATTGGGCCACTCAATGAAACTGGAGGAGAAGCAGTTTAACCCTAAACCAGTGGTTCTCAACCTCAGTCCTCAAGTACCCGCAACAGGCCAGGTTTTCCTTTACTTTGCACAGCTGCTTTAAATCAATATCAATGACATGGTATTGATAAGAGCTATTTTATCTAAGGGAAGTTCCCAAAACATGGCCCATAGGGATTACTTGAGTACTGAGGTTGAGAACCACTGCCTCAAACTACGTAGGGGTTTTTCACTGTCAGGGCGGTAAGGATGTGGAATTCACTTCCACCATCGGTGGTGTCAGTAGGAAGTATTGATAGCTTTAGAAAACTCTTGGACATGTATCTTAGCGAGCTCAGTATACAGGGATATGAGAAATGACTGAGCACGCACATCTACACAGGTTTAACTGGATGGACTGGTGTCTTTATTTCAACTATGTAACAACATATACTGACCATGACCTTTGACCCTTACATGAATCAAACACTAACTCTGGCACTGACCTAGATCAAACCTTGATTTTTTTTTTTAAAACACCGTAATGTTTTTTCTCTCTCTCATGCTCTTTGCAAGGAGAGAGGGGGGGGGGAGAGAGAGGGAGGTAGGGAGGGGAGAGAGAGAGCGAGAGAGAGGAGAGAGAGAGGGGGGGAGAGAGAGAGGGGGAGAGAGAGGGAGAGAGGGGGGGAGAGGGGGGAAAGGGGGAAAAGGGGGAGAGGGGGAAAAGGGGGAGAGGGGGAAAAGGGGAAAAGGGGGAGAGAGAGGGGGAGAGAGAGGGAGAGAGAGAGGGAGAGAGGGGGACACAAGATCTCTCTCCTTCAGAGAAAAACACAGGAACCGGCTTCACAGTGACTTATAGCTGCGATTGCCTCTGAATGGCTATCACAGTGATCTGGAACCGGCAGATCCGGGTCCCAGTCGTTAGTACGGGACCCGGGGCTCCCGGTGAGACCTCAGTCTTTGTGCTGGGAGTGCGCTGCCAGACTGATATACAGTACATATGTGCGGCCCCATAGAATAAAAAAAATCCAGTCCAGGGAGGCCGCATATATGAGTATTGTAGGCGCAACGGCGTTAGAGTAACAGATCTATAATTTATTTTTCACATATGACAGCAAAACCCTATTTTCAGCAGCCATTTTGCCAGAATCTTAATGAATTATCCATCGATTCTAGCCTATACTTAATGATTTTTTTAGTGATAACTAGTTACTACAGAAATGTTTCTAATAGTGTTAGCTCAGATTAAACCATGTATTTCAATAATAAACACAACAAATAAATTTCTCTTTGGTTTGCAAGCATTACAAGTGTTGATTTTCAGGACCAAAAATGACCACAAAAACAGTTCTCCCATGAAACATGTCAGACTTGTTATTTTGAGAAATTATGTTTATTACACTCATCAGAGTGGCAAGAAACAGAAGATTTCAAAAAGGTGTCCACTACAATAACTTTTTTTTACTGAGAAGAGTGAAAATTAGATTTAACTAGGACAGAAAAGGGGAAACAAGTTATCTGAAGTTGACAAATAGAAAAGGTTAAAACAGGCAAAACAACACATACAAAAGTGCTTCAGGTCCAATAACAATAAATCAAACTCCTATGTGCCTACAAAGCCCCACGTGTATCCAACTCAATTCTCCTCCTACTAACATCAAAAGGTACATTCCTGATCAAGTTGTTCAATTAACCTGACAACTGGACTGGTGTAAACGATTAACCTCCAAAACCTGCCCACAAAACGATGCTTGGATATTCTAATAATGTAGTACCAGTTTCATATACTGTATTGTGGGATGGGAATCGGCTTTATTTTGCCACAAGTTTTTCCTTACATTTAGGAAATCATAAACCATTTCCTTAGGCCCCTTTCACACTGGGGCGGTTTGCAGGCGCTATTTTGCTAAAAATAGCGTCTGCAAACCGACCCTAAACAGCGGCTGCTGTTTCTCCAGTGTGAAAGCCCGAGGGCTTTCACACTGGAGCGGTGCGCTAGCAGGACGGTAAAAAAAGTCCTGCTAGCCGCATCTTTGGAGCAGTGAGAGGAGCGGTGTGTTTACCGCTCCTCCACCGCTCCTTCCCATTGAAAGCAATGAGAAACCGCGGTAATACCGCCGGCAATGCGCCTCTGCAGAGGCACATGGCCGGCGGTATTAACCCTTTTTCGGCCGCTAGCTGGGGTTAAAACCGCACCGCTAGCGGCCGAATACCTCCGCAATTCCGACGGTATAGCGCCGCTAAAAATAGCGGCGCTATACCGCCACCGCACCAGTGTGAAACCAGCCTTAGTTTTAGAGCTAAATAAATAGAATAAATCCTTTTCTATGGAGTTCGCCTTTAACACTTTATCTTTTGATTGTACTCCATCAATAGATACAAGGCAAAGCAGCAGAAAGGATCTTTAGTGGGAGTAAAAAGGACTCCAATTGAGATGATGAATGGCCTTCTATCAAGTCACTGTCCCCATAATACCAGCATTCACCATTATATTATTTAGGCCAAGATTTATCTGTCACTAGAATGATCAATAAAGTTGAACACAACAGCTGCGCTGATCAATACTTTTTTTTTTTTTTTGCATTTTTGGGTAGTTCTGACACAACGATGATATTCTGTCTATACAAAATGTATTTATCTGCAATCAAAAAAAAAAAAAAAAGTGTGGGGAAACTAGTCTGGGAGAACAATATTAAAAGTTATCCTGGGAGATGTTGTGGATAAATATTACTGTCATATTTTAAGTGGTTGTAAACCCACTTTGACAACTTGCACCTACAGGTAAGCCTTGATTAAGGCTTACCTGTAGGTGCAATAAATATCTCCTTAACCTACACGGTTAAGGAGATATTTGCAGAAAACACTGTACCGATGTCTACGGCGCATGCGCGCCGTAGACAACGGCGCAGGCACACTGAGCGTCCCGGCATAATGAATGGGAACAAGCCGGGATCGTGCCGATCCAGCGCGCATGCGCGGGAGTGACGTCATCGCCGCTCCGGCCAATCACAGCGACGGAGCGGCGATACCAGGAAGAAGCTCCGAGGGGACATGGCGGCGGAGGGGGACAAGGAGGATTTCGATTTTAGGTAAATGCCACATATTGCCACAACTAGCTCATTATGCCTCTCTCTTGCAGGGTCTTATTTTATCCCGTTTTTTTTGGGGGGGGGGGGGATGGGGGTCATGGGTTACTTCCTCTTTAAAGTAACCACCTTCTCATTGTCCATTAAAACAGCTGTCCATTTTTCTCATTCACCCTGTGCCTCTAATGGACAAAGGGTGGCTTAGACATAAGAGGTGCATGGGGAGCTGAAACAAGGGTTTTCCAACCTCTCCAAGGGATTCTTGGTTCCACGGGCACCTTCCTTCACAGCCCTGAACGAGGCGCTCCTCTCACTCCAGTGTGAAAGCTCGAGGGCTTTCACACTGGAGCGGTGCGCTGGCAGGACGCTCAAAAATGTCCTGCCAGCTGCATCTTTGAGGCACTGTAGGAGCGGTGTATACACCGCTCCTAAAGCGCCCCTGCCTATTGAAATCAATGGGCAGCGGCGCTTTGAGGGCAGTTTTAACACTTTCGGGCGCTAGCGGGGGTTAAAAGCGCCCCGCTAGCGCCAAATAGCGCCGCAAAAACGACGGTAAAGCGCTGCTTTTTTGCGCCGTTTTACTGGCAGCAGCGCAACGCCCCAGTGTGAAAGTAGCCTTACACTTGCAAATCTGCTTAAAAACACGCTGTCATTAGGAGTCAGCAGGTGGTTGCTGCAGGAAGCTGGCTGGGAATGCAGCGACATGTCACAAATAAAATAAAACCTCAATTAAAGATGCAAACTGATGTCATAACATGCATTTTCTAAATTGCATTTCAAAGATGAATAAAATGGTCTTTAGAATTTATTTGAACAAGCCACTTATTTCATGCTCATCACAAAAGCAATCAACTACTGAAAGGTTCAGATACTACAAACAAACTTCTTTTGCACCAAAATTAAAACATCATCAGATGTAAACTCATGAGAACGTTTGATTACATATATATTTTTTACACAAGCCTACTTAATGCATAAAAAAAGAATATAATTCAAAAGATGAAGTGAGATAGGAGCACTGCACAAAAATATTAATATAAATGTGCCATTCGGAGGCATTAAGCAATATAAATATGCACATATAGATAAGGTCGACCAAGGTAAATGCAGAGAAAAACATAGCACACAATAGGAATTTGAGTTTTGGGTACATGTTGGCTGACTAAATTACTCACCAAAAGCTTGTTTTTTTTTATGGGGGCTTAAAAGAATCTCTTGAAGTGAATTTTTTTCCCACCCACCTGTCACGATTATCACAAAATAGTCTCAATATTACAATACCTCTTGGATTTCTTTTGTTGTTTTTTTTTTTTAAAAGACACTGAATGCAGCAGGCAGAGTCAGACTCACAATGGAGATCACAGAGCTATAAACTAAGCCCCCTTTCACACTGAGGCGTTGAAAAAACGCAAATAAATTATGAGATTTTGTACCGCGTATGTGTTTTTACCGCGTTCGCGCTAAAAATAGCGCGAACGCGGTAAAAAGGCGGTAAAACCGCATACGCGTTAGCGTTATTTTTTCAATGGGGATACGCGTTTTTACAGCGCTATTTTATGCACCCTAAAGTTGCTCTAAAAAAGCTGTTTGCAGGATTTTTTTCAACGCCCAGCCAGCACAACGCCTCAATGTGAAAGCCCTCAGAGATTTCACATTGAGAATGCTGGGGCAGGATTATTTCAGGCGTTATTACAGCGCTATTTTTACCGCGAAAACGCGGTAAAAACGCCTCAGTGTGAAAGGGGCCTAAGGAAGGAGATTAGAAAACCTTTAGGCTCCATGTACACTGAAGCTGATGAACTGCAGTTTATTGGCGTTTTTTTAAAAAGCCCATTAACTGCACTCTATGTTAACCTATGTGTTCATGTACACATAGCGTTTTTTTGCGTTAATGAGCAGTGGAGTTAATGGGCTTTTTTCTGAACGCAAGAAATTCGCGTTCAAAAGTGCCGTTATTCGGCAGGAAAAAAACGCAAAACGCTGAAAAACGCTAATAAACGCTCAAAAACGCTGGTCACCAGTGTTTTTTGATCTATTGAAAAAAAAAAAAAAAGCTAAAAAACGCTACACTGAAAAACGCTAATAAACGCTAGTAAAAAACGCTGATAAAAGCTATATTTTAAAGCAGCTTTTTCTGCGTTCAAAACAACCATTTTTGAGCTTCTGTGTACATGAAGCCTTAGACGTTTTAGTCTGCCAGTGTCCATTGAAACCTCAGATTTTTGTGGACTGACAACCTATTAATGCATGAAATATCAGCAACAGCAAACATGCTTTCTCTGTACTCCAACATAAACCTACAATTTAAGAATTGTATTACCCAGGTGAGGGTTGATTTGATCTGTTGTATTTGTGACAGATCATCCAACGGTTTCAAAGTAATTCAATCATAACAGCAGGAAGCATATTAGAATGCCTAGCACTTCATAACAGGCATGTACTTTATGGTCATACAACCTGCAGTTTAAGTACATAAGTGACCATAACATCTTTGCATGCTGTGTGTCGTTTTTTCAGTGCAATTTAGTGCCTGGTGAAATGTATGCAAATGTATGCTTGCATGAAAGTCTTTATTCTTTAACAGCAATGAGCTTGGATGTGCTCAGACTAGTATTCAAACCCACGTGTATTCAAGCCTGCCAAAAACCTGTACATGCCCAACATCTATGGCAGGCATCACTAAATGGCGGAACGAGTCACTGTCCGATCCAGACCCAGGGGGGCAGAAAGGACTACTGGGGGGTGATGTAAAGGGGCTACGCTACTGTGTGCAGGGATTAAAGAGGCAGAGATCTCTACTGTGTGGGGGGGGGGGAGTGATGTGAAGGGTGCAGAGGACACTGCTGGGGGTGATGTGAGAGGGGCAGAGGACACTGCTGGGGGTGAAGTGAGAGGGGCAGAGGACACTGCTGGGGGTGAAGCGAGAGGGGCAGAGGACACTGCTGGGGGTGAAGCGAGAGGGGCAGAGGACACTGCTGGGGGTGAAGCGAGAGGGGCAGAGGACACTGCTGGGGGTGAAGCGAGAGGGGCAGAGGACACTGCTGGGGGTGAAGCGAGAGGGGCAGAGGACACTACTGTGGGTGATGGGAGAGGGCCAGAGGACACTACTGTGGGTGATGGGAGAGGGCCAGAGGACACTACTGTGGGTGATGGGAGAGGGCCAGAGGACACTACTGTGGGTGATGTGAGAGGGTCAGAGGACTAAATTCTGAACCCCCGTGCTGTAATACACACTTTCCTCTATGAGCCAGTGAAACCTGAATCTGTAAGAGACTCCCTTCCTTGGTGAGCCAGTATTTCCTGTACTGCAGTGGTGCTACTATCCCACTTCCATGTGCGCATCGCATCCTGAGCCTTGTGCCACTAGTGACTTGCTGTTTTCCCAATGTTTTCGTAGCCTCTGCAGTACTCAGTCAGCTGTGCCTGCTTGAGTGTTTAAGGTCCTGTAGTGAACCCCATCTCCTCTTGTGGAGAGCCCTGAATACAAGGAGTTCTTTAGATCCTGCGCCTCAAAAAAAATTCTACAGTAATCAGTGGCCATTTATAGAACCGATCGCTGTATAAATGTCAACGGTTTAAAAAAAGTGTCCAATGCAATGTCGCATTCCCGATAAAAAGATCCCCGCGATCACTAGTAAAAAAAAAAAAAAAAAATGCCATAAATCAATAACCTATTTTGTAGACGCTATAACTTTTGCACAAACCAATCAATATACGCTTATTGCGATTTTTTTTACCAAAAATATGTAGAAGAATACATATCGGTCTAAACTGAGGAAAAAAATAATATTTTTTTAACCACTTCAGCCCGGAAGGATTTACCCCCTTCCTGACCGGAGCACTTTTTGCGATACGGCACAGCGTCGCTTTAACTGACAATTGCACGGTTGTGCGACGTTGCACCCAAACAAAATTTACGTCCTTTTTTTCCCACAAAAAGTGGTTTCTTTTGGTGGTATTTGATCGCCTCTGCGGTTTTAATTTTGTGCGCTATAAACAAAAAAAGCAATATTTTTTACTTTTTGTAATAATATCCCCAGAAAATATATAAAAAAACAAATTTCTTTCTCAGTTTAGGTCAATATGTATTCTTCTACATATTTTTGTTAAAAAAAAAAAAAAAAAAACGCAATAAGCGTATATTGATAGGTTTGTGCAAAAGTTACAGCGTCTACAAAATAGGGGATAGATTTATGGCATTTTTATTATAATTTTTTTTTATTAGTAATGGCAGCGATCTGCGATTTTTATGGTGACTGCGGCCGCCACTTTTGATACAATTTTGGGACCATTGTCACTTATACAGCGATTAGTGCTATAAAAATGCAGAGAAGGGACACTGGCAGAGAAGGGGTTAAACACTAGGGGGCGATCAACGGGTTAAGTGTGTCCTAGGGAGGTGTTCTAACTGTAGGGGGGGATGGTCTCACAATAACATGACAGGGAGCAGTAGATCCCTGTCATGTTGCTAGGCAGAACAGGGAAGTGTCTTGTTTACATAGGCATCTCCCGGTTCTGCTGCTCCGTGTCACGATCGCAGGGCCCCCAGCGGACAACTGGTTCGCGGGGCACGCTCATGGAGTAAGCGGTGGGCGCGTGCGCCCACTAAGCCGCGATTTAAAGAGGACATACAGGTACGCCCATTTGCACAGCCGTGCCCTCATATATCGTTGTGCGCTGGTCGACAAGGGGTTAAAAAAAATGGGATATTTTTTATAACAAAAAGTAAAAAAAAAATGTTTTTTCAAAATTTTTGCTGTTTTTTTGTTTATAGCGCAGTTTTGTTTGGGTACAATGTCGCACGACCGCGCCATTGTCAGTTAAAGTGACAGTGCCGTATTGCAAAAAATGGCCTGGACAGGAAGGGGGTCAATTATTCCGCTGCTGAAGTGGTTAAAGACCCCTGAGCTCATACTCTCAGTGAATACAACTGCTGTCCGTGACTGTCAGGGTAGTTCAAAATGATGAATGAAAAGCTGGGAATCTTTTACCAGTCAATATCTATTTTGATGCAAACACACATCAAGTATATTTTAATATCACATAGAAAAACTTTTTTTGACAGCCACTTGAGCTTCAGACAAAATAGAGAAGATCAAGGAATTCTGGAGCTGTAAAAGGCTGATTTTTATTTTATTTTTATAACCCCTACCCACCTCCTGCCCTTTAAGGATTTCTAAATGCTGGAAGGCAGAGGTGGCATTCGGGTCATGTCAATTACAGTGGTGACATGATCAGAAAGCTCCCAATCGCAAGCATGCATCAGGAGCTTTGCGATACCAGCCAACAACCATGCAGGGAAGCGCATAGGGTGCTCGTTCTCAGCACAGAAAGGTTAAAGTTTAGGCAGCATATATGGCCCTCGGAATTAAATACCACTGGTTGAGAGGCCGCATATTTGCATGCGGCCAGCTGGAAGAGGTTAAGCTGAACACAACAAACCATGGTATAAAAAGTTTATTGGACTACAAAAATGAAATTTTCGTATTTAAAATTAAAGAAAGATAGGAAAGAAAGCAATGAATAAAACATAAAAGAATATTCTATAGTTTTTGTTGGCACCTTACAAAGCAAAGATTATATTAAAAAAAAATAGGATTTTTGTACTCACCGTAAAATCCTTTTCTCTGTCGTTCATGGATGGACACAGCTCCTTAATTCTCCTTAAGGCCCCATGCACACAGGGTGTTTTTGCAGCTCCTAACAGCAGCGTTAGACGTTTTTTTTTACAGCTGCAAAGCGCCCATCCATGTTACTCTATTGTGTCATGCACACATAGAGCTTTTATGAGCTCCAAGTGGCATAGGTGTTTTCCAGCTGCAAAAAAAACCCAATTCCAGTGCGTTCTGGAGCTCCAGATTCGAGCTGCAAAAACGTCTGACGCTAATAAACGCGCAAAAACGTGCAATAACGCGTGTCGGACAGCGTCAAGCGTTTTTATTTATTGATATGTTATTGGTCACTTTTTGGCCTGAAAAACATGAAATACATAAAAAATGTGATTGGTGGCCGTGATCACATGTAAAGAAACAGGAAATACATGCCCACATTACCCAAGAGACCTTTGCTCCTTTGAGTAGTGTGGAAGAAGTCTTGAAGAAGAGAAGCATGTCTGCAGATATGTCCCAAGTTGAGCTAATTTCTGCCATTGAGGCCAACCCTGAAATATGGGATTTAGCCCACCCATCGCATGATGACAGACTGCGTAACGCCCAGATATGGAATGATATCGCAAAGGCGCTCACACCAGCTTGGTCACTGCTGAGCAATTCTGCCAAAAACGACAGATGTAAGTTTTTTTTATGTTTTTTATTTTAAGATATGTTTGCTGGCTAGGTTCACACTGCTGTGAATTTATTGTGCTATTTTACCGCAATGCATTTCGCGGCCGCAGCTTATATTCGCACCGCACTGATATGAATGGCACTAATGGAAAACAATGTTATTTTGTAGGCTAGCTAGGTTCACTCTGCTGCAAATTTTATTGCGAATTGTAGCCGTTGTGATTTCTCAAATTCGCAAGCAATTAAAATAACATTGTGTTCCATTAGTGCCGTTCACATCAGTGCGGTGCGAATCTAAGCTGCGGGGAAAAAAAAGGTCCTGTGCGAGTTTGCTCCGTGTGTGATGGGAATTCAGCTCTATAGACTGGTTTTCTTTGAAATCGCGGCCGTGAATCGCTGAAAAATCGTAGCAAAAACGCAGATGAGATATTGAGGAAAAGTGTACCGCTCAAAGGTTCCAGGTTCCTTCAATTAGCTCCCGCCCTGCTCCACTTCCAGGTGCTGGCTATGCTCTGATGCTTGAGGAGAAGAAGTAATCTGGACTGCCGCACTCTGGTTAAACGTATTATTTAATGAAAAAAATTAAAATGGCAAAAAAAAATAAAAAATATTCCAAAAAAGAAATAAATAAACAATCCATCCAAAAACAATCAAAAGTGAAGGGACATGCAGGGTGACAGCTAACGCGTTTCACATCAGGGTGTGATGCTTACTCATAGCAGATGAGATATTGCGTAAAAATTTCGCGATTTTGAATTCGCAGCAGTGTGAACCTTGCCTTAGAAAGCATAGTAACCTTTTTTCAATTTTCTGTAGGCAAAAACTTAAAACGCCGCTGGAAGTCCCTGCATGACCGTGTCAGGCGAGATCTGACTGAGCTGGAGAAATCGCAGCGGAGTGGAGCACCAGCTCCACTGAAAAAGCGACATGTGCTCCATGAACATCTAGCATTTCTTCGTCGATCAATGATGAGGAACTCAAGAGAGTAATTTTTATTGATGTTACATATACCCTTTTGTGCATTGCTCTAATCTACCAAGCATTCAAAAATTTAAATCTTATCGGTTTTATTCTCTGTAGGACAACATCGAACATTATGGACAACACGGAGCATATCGTGGAGGAGGAGGAGGTGGATGCTCCAGATGCTCCCTGTTCGGAAACCACAGAGATTATATCTCCTAACGAAGCCAACCTACAATGTCAATCCCCAGAACAGTTAATTATCCGTCCATTATCTCCGTTTGTCTGTCAGTATTTGTACCAATCTGAACATGTTCATTTTTTTTTTCACAGGAATCTACGAGCCAGGTTCCACCTTCCAGCTTGCTCGACCAGGAACCGGAAAACGCATTCCAACTTTGTGGCCGCAGAAATGGCAGTGTTCGGGGTAGAGGACGCAATCAGCGACAGAGGGGTGGTATTTTCAATGCTGAGACAGAGGACAGGGTGGTAGCCTTGCTGCAGGATGTGCGGCAGGAGAGGCGCAATGTGGACCCATTCTTGGATCCTTTGAATCCACGCGCCTCATTCCTGCGCAACATGCATCACATGTTGGAGGACATTTCGGGACCCGAGGAGAAGCACTGTATGGATCGCATGTACGGTATTGCAATGCAATATCGTAATGCCAAATTATGTGGTAGGCCACCACCTAGCGATCCATACAGTGCTTCTCAGGATCCCACTATGTCCCCCAGGACTGCAGCAATGCTACCACCCTCCTCATATCAGCCCCCTAGACGGCAGCAGCCACCACCCAGCCAATTCTACCCTTCCAATTACCACCAAAATTACTCTAACGAATTTCCTCCTCCCCCTCCTCCCCCACCAGGGAATTCAAGTGTCTTCAATTTCCCCACATCTTTTCAAGGGCCCTGGAACGAGCACCTGCCCCAACCTACCCATTCCCACCCTGAATCAACTTTCCCCCGTCCCCAATCACCTCATCTGAGCCCTGCTGAGCAATCTGCTCAATATCACCAGTTGTGAGCTTATTTTTTTGAATTACTCTGTTATCTTTGTAAATAAATCATTGTTACACGTTAAGTTTGTTGTTTTTTGGGTTATGGTGCACTTCAGCAGTATGTTAGCATTCGGGTATCATACGCTTTCCTGAAGCAGGAAAAAAGGAGTCTCTTTATTACTCTGCCTGGGTCAAGCGTATGTGCAGCCCAACAATGGGTATCAGACGCTTTCCTCAAGCAGGAGAAAAGGAGTCTCTTTATTACTCTGCCTGGGGCAAGCGTATGTGCAGCCCAACAAGGGGTATCATACGCTTTCCTCAAGCAGGAGAAAAGGAGTCTCTTTATTACTCTGCCTGGGGCAAGCGTATGTGCAGCCCAACAAGGGGTATCATACGCTCTCCTCAAGCAGGAGAAAAGGAGTCTCTTTATTACTCTGCCTGGGGCAAGCGTATGTGCAGCCCAACAAGGGGTATCATACGCTTTCCTCAAGCAGGAGAAAAGGAGTCTCTTTATTACTCTGCCTGGGGCAAGCGTATGTGCAGCCCAACAAGGTTCAAGGCACAGCTGAACTAAAGAAATGGCAGACATGAAAAGAACAGCCAAATTCTAAAATACTTTATTTCAAATTTTCTGTTACAAGAAGGCTTTATTTCAGGCAGAGATTAGAAAGATACAACATTTTTAAACCTAGTCATTTTGCCACGGAACTTCTCCATCAGGTGATAAGAAGTAATCGGCAAACTGGTTACGAATGGCCATCACCCGTGCCATTGACCGCAAGTCGGAAAATTGTACTCATTTTATTGTGTTTCTGGCTTCCGGTTCAACGGTGCTCCTCTCCTTATCCCGCAGGAAGTTGTGGAGAACACAGCATACCAGGACCACCTTAATGGCATTTTCCACATCAAGCTGCATACAGGTGAGTAATACTCTCCATTTTGCTGTGCAGACTCCGAAAGCATATTCAACAACGCGGCGGGCACGGCTGAGGCGATAATTAAAATTTTTTTTCCCGTCGCTGAGAAAATTGCCACTGTATGGCCGCATTATATGTTCAGACAGTCCAAAAGCCTTGTCTGCTATCATGACCAATGGTAAGCTTGGTTCCTCGGTACCAGGTAGAGGCCTGTTTTCTGGAATGTTGAGCCTTCCTTCATGTAGCCGACGTCCAATGGCCGACTCGCGAAATATACGGGCATCACTCTGGCTGCCGTATGCTCCAACATCAACTGCTATGAAGCGCAGATTCGCATCAGCCACTGCCAGGAGGACCACCGAAAAGTATTTTTTATAGTTATAATATGAAGAACCAGAGTGCGGAGGCTTCTTCACCCGGATGTGTTTGCCATCCAAGGCGCCCAGACAATTGGGAAACTGAGTTTTTTCCCAAAACTTGGCCACCCCTGCTTTCCAAAGGTCATCTGTTGGCTCCGGCATTACTATGTGGTTCAGCTCCTCCCATATTGCCACACAGCTTTCTCTTGACAATCTGGGCAACCGTCGAGACACCAAGAAGAAAGTGGTGGTGCAAGGACACGAAACTCAGTCCTGTAGCAAGGAACCTAAAAGAACAAAATTTGGAGTGTCAAAATAATACAATACAATACATTTTGTACACATGCGATGCGACATAGGCCATAAAATCGGTTTGGATAAAATCGCAATGAACAAGCATTGCATGAAATTTGCATAGCATTGCGGTAGAAATTGAGGGGGAGAGAGACAGAGAGGGGGGAGAGAGACAGAGGGGGGAGAGAGAGGGGGGGAGAGAGGGGGGGAGAGAGAGGGGGGGAGAGAGGGGGGGGGAGAGAGAGGGGGGGAGAAAGAGGGGGGGAGAGAGGGAGGGAGAGAGGGGGGGAGAGAGGGAGGGAGAGAGGGGGGGAGAGAGGGAGGGAGAAGGGGGAAAGTGAGAGGGGGGAGAGAGGGAGGGAGAGAGGGAGGGGAGGGAGGGAGAGGGGGGGGGAGAGAGAGGGAGGGGAGGAAGAGGGGGGAGAGAGAGAGGGGGAAGGAGAGAGAGAGAAGGGGGGGGGAGAGAGAGGGAGGGGGAGAGAGAGAAGATCTGCGATGCAGTTTTGATGTTTGATTTTGAAAGAAATTGCATGCACTTTCATGCAATGTGTGACATTGCATATATGTGAACAGGCACTAACCCCCCCATTCAAAACAATTACTACTTACCGGAGTGTCACAAGCAGTCGGTTCTCTGGTGACACACTGCTTCTCATCATGGTGTCCATCCTTTGCAGCCTTGGCCTGAGCATCTCCAGCAGGTCATCAAAGACAGGCACTGACATTCTAGTGAAATTGTAGAATTTTTCAGGATGCATACGAAGATGGACGTACATGCTCTGAAAGTATCCCAACGTAGGACGCTGGGATACAATTGGATGTATCCAGAATCTACGCCGACTGCTGCTTCTCTCCTCCTCCTCCTCCATCTGTCTCCTTCGCCGCATCCTACGCAGAGCAATCAGCAGAATTGCCTCATCAATTTTTTGAATAACAGGATCCATTTTCCTCAAAACACTCTCCAAAATGCTCTCTCCCTACTTTCTCCTCACAAAATGGCATAGTCATGTGATATTTATCATATTTTATGGAGTTCTGGGTAATTTTGGAGCGAAAGTTTTGTTTATAAAAAAAAAACCGCTGGTTAGCGCTGACGCGGTAAAACGCGCTTAAACGCGCTATAACGCCAATGCAAAACGCGGCTTGACGCACGTTTTTGACGCTGCTTTTTCCTGGCGTCAAGAAACAGCTTTGGAGCTCCTTTTTATGACGCCCTGTGTGCATAGGGCCTAATTCTTGACAGTAATTCTTCCTGTCTAATAGGAGAGGACTAGACAGACATGTTAGATATTTAAATAACTTAAACAGAGCTGAACAGCCCCGCCCAGGGGGCGGTCCCTCCGGTCCTAACCCCACACCCTGCAGTCAGCATTAGAAAAGCAGTACAAACTTAAAGGAGGGGTGGGTGCTGTGTCCGTCCATGGACGACAGAGAAAAGGATTTTACGGTGAGTACAAATAATAGGATTTTTATAACAGCTTACCTGTAAAATCCTTTTCTTGGAGTACATCACGGGACACAGAGCGACATAGTCATTACTAATGGGTTATATAGATACCGTCAGGTGCTGGCACTGGCAACTTCCAAAACCGGAAGTACCCTCCCCTATATAAGCCCCTCCCATCCGGGAGCACCTCAGTTTTGTAGCAAAGCAATAAGTGTCCCCAAAGAGGGGTGGGAGCTCTGTGTCCCGTGATGTACTCCAAGAAAAGGATTTTACAGGTAAGCTGTTATAAAAATCCTATTTTCTTTCTCGTACATCACGGGACACAGAGCAACATAGTCATTACTAATGGGATGTCCTAAAGCAATGCCAAATGAGGGGGGGGATACACCATATATAAGCTGAGCGCTATCAGACATGAGGATCTTTTGCGGCCTGCAACACACTGCGCCCAAAGGCGACATCCTCCTGACTTCTAACATCTACCTGGTAGAATCTAGTAAACGTGTGTACTGAAGACCATGTTGCGGCCTTACAGATTTGAGCCAGGGAGGCCTGGTGATGCACTGCCCATGAAGTCCCAACTGCTCTCGTGGAGTGCGCTCTAACTTTGAACGGAGGCGGTCTCCTTCTCAAGCCATAGGCTTGCATTATGACCTGTCGAATCCACTTGGCTAAAGTAGATTTTGACGCTGCCTGACCCCTTCTGGGGCCTTCCGGCAGAACAAACAAAGTATCCGTTCTGCGAATCTGAGCAGTGGCTTTTTAGATAAGCTTTAACTGCTCTTACTACATCCAAAGAATGCAATAACTTTTCCTCTACTGAACTAGGTTTGGAGAAAAAAGAAGGAAGAACCACATCTTGGTTCAAATGAAACCTCGATACCACCTTAGGAAGAAAGGCTGGGTGAGGACGTAACACTACTCTGTCCTTATGGATAACCAGATATGGCTCCTTACAGGACATAGCTGCTAATTCCGATACTCTTTTAGCCGAACAAATGGCTACTAGAAAAATCAATTTCCTGGTGAGAAGAACCAAAGAAATATGCTGTAATGGTTCAAATGGTTGTTTCTGTAGAACCGACAGAACCAAGTTTAGATCCCATGGACATATGGGAATATTAACCGGAGGACTAATACGCATCACTCCTTGTATAAAGGCTTTGACTAGTGAATGCGAAGCCAAGGGCCTTTGAAAAAATATTGACAAGGCCGAAATCTGACCCTTGATAGTACTCAAGGCAAGCTTCCTATCTACAGCCCATTGTAGGAAGTCCAGAATCCTACCTATTACGTATTTACGTGGATGCCATTTCTTGGCCTCACACCACGCGATGTACGCCTTCCAGATTCTATAGTAAATCTGCCTGGATACCGGCTTCCTGGCATTGATCATGGTAGATACCACAGAATTAGAGAGCCCTCTCTTTTTTAGAATGTGGGCTTCAATAGCCAGGCCGTCAAACCTAGGGCTGGTAAGGAAGGGTGGTATATCGGTCCTTGCGAAAGCAGGTCCGGACGATGTGGGAGGGTCCAAGGACTCCCCACTGATATTTTACAATCTCCGCGTACCACGCTCTTCGGGCCACGCTGGAGCCACCAGAATCACTGGTTTCTTTTCTACCCTGATTCTGCGGAGTAATCGAGGTAACAATTGTGGCGGTGGAAATGCATATATCAGCTTGAACTGATCCCAAGGGAACACTAGGGCATCCGAGCCGCAAGCTAGGGGATCCCTTGTCCGAGAGACAAACCTGTCCACCTTTGCGTTGAATCTGGATGCTAGAAGATCTACATCCGATGTTCCCCACCGCTGACATATTGCCTGGAAAACCTCGGGGTGAAGGGACCCTTCCTCTGGGCATAATTGCTGGCGACTTAGAAAGTCCGCCTTCCAATTCTCCACTCCTGGAATGAATACCGCAGATATGGCTGGGACATATCTTTCTGCCCATTTCAGGATGTAATTTACTTCCCTCTGGGCTGCACGACTCCTGGTGCCACCCTGATGATTGATATATGCCACTGCCGTGGCATTGTCCGATTGAATTCTGACAGGGGACCCTTGGAGTTTGGATGTCCATGCTACTAGGGCATACCGGGCTGCTCGTATCTCTAAGAGATTGATGGGCAGGGCCTTTTCTGCATCCGACCATCTGCCCTGGAGAGACTATTGCTCCAGTACAGCTCCCCAGCCTATAAGGCTGGCATCTGTAGTGACCACCTTCCAAGAAATCGGACTGAAGGATTTCCCTTTTTCCAGATTCTGGGGAACCAACCACCAACGGAGGCTTTTGCGAACGGAAGGGGACAAGGACATTGTAAGTCTAGGGCCTGAAGTTTTTTGTTCCAGGCTGACAGTATGGCCCCTTGCAAATTCCTTGAATGGAATTGACCGTAGGGTACTGCTTCGAATGATGCCACCATTTTTCCCAGCAGCCTCATGCACAGGCGTATGGACGGCTGTCTTTTTTGTACCCACTAAGTGGATCAAATCTTTCAAAGACAACACCTTTCCTTGAGGCAAGAATATTTTTCTCTGGTCTGAATCCAGCCTTAGCCCCAAGTATTCCAGACTTTTGACTGGTTTTAGGGCTGACTTGTCTCGGTTGATAATCCAACCGTGATATTCCAGATACTTGATTGTCTCGTGAACAACCACTTCTAGTTTTTTCACTGAGTGGTCTATCAGCAACAAGTCATCTAGATATGCCATTATCATTACACCTTGTGTTCTTAGATTGGCCAATAAAGGGCCAGAATTTTTGTAAACACTCGTGGTGCTGTGGCCAAACCGAAGGGTAAGGCTCTGAACTGAAAATGGCGCCCTTCTACTGCAAAGCGTAGAAATTTTTGGTGGACTGGAAAGATGGGAATGTGCAAATAAGCATCTTTGATGTCGATCGCGGCTAACCAATCCTCCCCTTGTAGGGCAGTGGCCACCGATCGGATCGACTCCATCGGAAAGTCCTGATATACAGGAATTTGTATAGCCCTTTTAGAATTAATATGGGCCTCCCGTCCACGTTTGCTTCGGGACTGTAAAGAGGTTTGAGTAAAACCCGAACCCTCATTCTTCCAGGGGAACCTCCATAATTACTCCTTGGAGCAATAGTTGTTCTAGTGCCAACAGGAGGGACTCTCTCTTCCGGGGATCCCTTGGCACGTTTGACCTCAAAAATGGGAAGGAGGAGAGTCTTTTAACTCCAATCTGTATCCCAAACATACTGCGGAGAGCACCTATCTGTCTTGATCGTGTCCCGCCAGGTCTCTTGCGAACAACTGGAGTCCTCCCCCCACCCGACTGAGTGGGGGCAACCCTTCAATGAATTTAACTTTGGGGGAGGTTTTGTACCTCCCCTGACCCAGGGTTTCTTGTTACCCTGCTATTGTCCCTGTTTTTTACCCCCGGGAATTGACCGAGGAGGCCGTCGGAACTGTTACACAGCCGATGCCCCAGGGACTGGAGAAGCAGGCCTCTTAAAGAGGGACCTCTAACTCTGCTTTTAACCGGCAAGAGCGTATTTTTACCGCTGGAAATTTTCTGGATATATTTGTCCAGGTCTTCCCCGAATAAGTGTTCACCATGAAATGGGAAGCTGACCAGCCATTCTTTACAGGGAGCTTCAGCAGACCAGTTTTTGAGCCATAGAAGCCTGCGCATATGTACTATAGACAGCGTAAGGCGGGAGGCCTGATGGACTGAATCCTTTATGGCGTCAACCGCAAAGCCTAAGGCTCTAGGTAGATCAGCTAGGGCAAAGCCTGCTGATCTGTCAAGTCCCTCAAGACCTGTTTTAACTGATCCTTCACTGCTTGGCAGACCCCAATAGCTGCTACTGCTGGTTGTGTCACCAAGCTTGCTGTAGAAAGAAGCAGACTTTCATAAGGACTCCAATCTTTTATCTATTGGGTTCTTGAACATTTGGACATTATCCACTGGACATGTCAGTGATTTATACATACAAGAGATGGCTGCGTCCACTGTAGGGACCTTCCATTTTTTTTTTTTTTGATGAACTTATCCTCCATGGGATAGACCACCGGAAATCTCTTGGGGGAATAATATTTTCTCAGGACGTTCCCAATCCTGGTAAATAAGCCCTTTCAGTAAAGGGTGAAGTGGAAAAGAACAGACAGTCTGGGGGCTTCTAGCGACCCCAGCGAGGAGACAGTAGTGGTTGATGGTTCCGCAAGGTGCATTTTTAAATGCCGATCGGACCATGTTAGTCAGAGACTGAACCCATAATCTTTCAGCTTGAGATGCTGAGAAAAGGTTCCTCCACTGTTGATTCCTCTATAACAGAATCAACCTCGTCCTGATCCCCTTCAGGCAGGTCGATCCCTGTATGGGACTGTTGCTCTGCTAACAGGCACTCTGAAGGAGGAGACGGAGATCGGGCGCGCTTTCCCTGTGACAGGGAGGCAGCGATCAATGTTGACAATCTCTCTCTAATCCTCCCAGAGCTGAGGAAAAAACCTCCTCTGTTACATACACAGGAGCAGGTGAACTGAGGACAGCCACAGTACCAAGTACCCCTGCGGGGTCTCTACGGTCACTTACCTCTGAACTTCAGGGGAGACTGGTGCAGCAGAAGCATGCCCAAGATCCTCAGAGCCCGATGAGACCCCCTTCGCTTCCTGGAAGATTCAGTTCCGGAGCTTCTGGACGGCATATTCCTAAGCCTAAAGCTGAGGTATTCCAGCCGTAATACACCCCTTTTACTGAGAATAGTCTAGCACAATTGCTGCTATATCACAGTTGGTGTCTACTAAAGTGCCTTTCTAGGGGATGCCTGTATCAACCGCCTCTGTGTGCCTTTATATTGTTGCTAGCTCTGTCTGTGCACTTCAACAGCCAGCTATAATGTGCTTCAAAACACGCTGGACGCCCGCACATGCGCAGTAGCGCCGCGGCGCACACCTGAGCGTCATCCACCCGCTCCGCCCCTTTTTCCAGATCGCCTCTATGAATAGAGGCACGTGCGCCTTCGGCGCCTTTTTTGAAAACAACAAGGAGCTAGATGGGAGCCAGGGTCCCTTTGCCGCAGGGCCCGGGGATGGATGAGCGCAGCAACAGGGCAGAGGAGACAGCTTCCCAGGAGAGAACATACCAACTGCCTGGATTTGATTCTGGAAGAAAACAATCCACATTACAAGAAAAAAGAACCATAGCGGCCTCTAGTGTCTAACACAGGTACCGCGGTCTTACATTTTTTTTTTTTTTTTCTTGCCTACTATTAAAATTTTTACATTTTCTCAGTAGTAACAGGCATACACAGAATATTAGCGGGAATACCTTAGGTAACAGGCAGAAAGACAAAATAGGCTTGGGGGTCCCCCAATAGAACCAAGTTCCTGGGGGCCCCCACTTACCTGTTCCCCGCCGCAGGACTTTGTTTGGTCCACAAAAGCCCAAACTTCACCTATCACGGCAGGCATTGTAATTAAACCTTCAGGGACCGGGTTCCCAAGGATTCCACTCCCCTGGACCTGTATAGCACCCTGCACAGAAAACATCTTGGTCATGGGTATGACCAGAGCTCTGGATCCCAGGGTCCAGCCCTCCTAAGAGAAGCATTACAGGCAAAACCTTGCTCTTCTCTGCAAGGCCCGGGTACCGACCGTTTAGCTATGAAGCTTTTTTGGTCGGATCCGGAATAGCTTACTGAGGCCCAAAAGAACCTGTACGCAAGCTCAGTGAAAAACACATGTTTCTTCTTGGCCAACACCTTAGACACTGGCAAAAAACTGAGGTGCTCCCGGATGGGAGGGGCTTATATAGGGGAGGGTACTTCCGGTTTTGGAAGTTGCCAGTGCCAGCACCTGACGGTATCTATATAACCCATTAGTAATGACTATGTCGCTCTGTGTCCCGTGATGTACGAGAAAGAAATCCTATTTTTTCTTCTAGTCCATGGACGGACACAGCTCCTTAATTCTTGACAGTAGGGACGTCCCCAAGCCGTGTCAAAATACAAGGGGTGGGAACAGCAATCAAAAAATAGGATTTTTTGTACTCACCGTAAAATCCTTTTCTCTGACATCCATGGACTGACACGGTGTCTCTTTACACTTTACACGTGGGTTATGTCCCTGCTTGCAGGAGAAGACCTAGGCAGAATGTGAGATGTTATACATACATTCTAAAAGCCAGAGCTGAACAGCCCAACCCAGGGGGCGGTCCCTCCGGACATAACCCTCCCACAACAGTCAGCAGACTTCAGTTCGTAACAAAGCAGTACAAACTTAAAAAGGAAGGGTGGGTGCCGTGTCAGTCCATGGATGTCAGAGAAAAGGATTTTACGGTGAGTACAAAAAATCCTATTTTCTCTTACCATCCATGGACTGACACAGTGTCTCTTTACACTTTACACGTGGGATGTCCCAAAGCAGTGTCAAGAGGGATGGGAGCAGTATAAATGGAAAAACCAAAAACTTCACTCCAAGAAGGCAGAGCTCCTCAACGGAGGAGTCGCAACTTTAAACAGCGGCCTGCAGCACCCTGCGGCCGAAGGAAGCATCCGGAGATGCAGCCACATTAGCCTTATAAAACTTAAAAGGCATGAACAGACAACCAGGTCGCCGCCTTGCACACTTGTGCAGCCGACGCTTGATGTCGGAAAACCCAGGAAGCACCAATTGCCCTGGTGGAATGCGCCGTAACCGGAAAGGGAGGCGCCCGCCCTTTGAGAGCATAGGCTTGAATGACGGTTTGTCTGATTCCCCTAAAAATGATGGCAGACGAAACCGCTTGGCCCTGTTATGGACCAGAGACAGTCACAAACAGTGAGTCGGACTTCCGAATAGAAGCAGTAGCAGACAGGTACACCCGTAAGGCTTGTACCACATCCAATATGTGCAGCGCAAACTCTCTGGGATGCGATGGGTGAGGACACAAGGACGGGAGGACAATGTCCTCATGTAGGTGAAAGGTCGACACCACCTTTGGCAAAAAGGAAGGTCACGGATGCAACACCGCCTTATCCTTATGGATGACTAAATATGGCGACTTGCAGGACAAAGCCGCCAACTCAGACACCCGTCAAACAGAAGTGATTGCCACTAAAAGGCCACCTTCTGAGACAAGACAAGAGGGGAATATCCCGGATGTTCCCAAAAGGAGGTTCCTGGAGGACCGAGAGCACCAAATTCAGATCCCACGGTGGGAGAGGAGGCTTGACAGGAGGGAGCACATGGCGAACCCCCAACACAAGGTGCTAACCAAGAAATTACCCGCTAGAGGTCGCTGAAAGAAGACGGCCAAGGCCGAAATCTGATCCTTGACGGTACTCAAAGCGAGCTTTTGGGTCACTCCACACTGCAGAGGACGCAGGATTCTGGGGACGGAATACGTCCGAGGACGCCAGTCCAGCGCTTCGCATATGGCGATATAAGCTTTCCAGGCACGGTGATAGATCTGCTTGGAGGAAGACTTCCGTGTCCTTAACATGGTCAAAATGACCGAGTCCGAGAGTCGGACCCTCAACGCCTGGCTTTCAACAGCCCTGCCGTTAAAGCCAGAGACTGTAAGCCGGATGAAACATAGGACCTTGAGACTGAAGATCCTCCCTCATCGGCAACCGCCAGGGAACGTCCACGACGAGACGTACCAGATCAGCGTACCAGTGATGCTGAGGCCAATCAGGAACAATTAGGATCACCAGAGTTTACATCAGGCGATAAGGACCCTATGGGGCCACCAACGCATCCGAGGCATCGCCCAAGGATCCCTGGATCTGGCCACAACCTCGACCCTTGCGATTGAGTCGAGAGGCCATCAGGTCCACATCCGGCGTGCCCCACCGTCGGCAAAGGAGTTGAAATATGCAAGGGCCACTCATCTTGGTCCGGCGATTGGCGACTCAGATAGTCCGCCTGCCCATTGTCTATGCCCAGAATGTAAATGGCCTACAGAGCCGGCACGTTTCTTCCGGCCCACTTCAGGATACGGACTACCTCGGAAGCCGCAGCTGAGCTCCGAGTCCCCCCTTGATGGTTTACATACGCCACCGCCGTGGCGTTGTCCGACTGGCTCCTGATGGAGCGACCCCGTACTCTCTCCGACCTGAGGAGAGACACAGTCCGATGGCCCGTATTTCCAGAACAGTGATTGGTAAACGGGCTCGTCCGGAGTCCAAGGCCTTGAGCCGACAGGACTCCCCAGACTCCACCCCAGCCCGTCAGGCTGCTGTCCGTCGTGAGTACCGTCCATTGGATGGGAGGGGAACGACTTTCCGGACCGAAGAGCCGAGGATCTCAACCACCATGTCAGGGGCGCCCTGACCAGGTGAATCACCTGGATCTGAAGATCCAAGGACAACGGGGATTTGTCCCAGGTGGACAAGATCTCCTTCTGCAATGCCCTGGTGTGTGATTGGGCATATGGAACGGCCACGAAGGAGGCCACCACGAGTCCCGGGACTCTCATGCAAAAAAACGGATTGACAACCATTTTCAGGATGTCAGCACCCGCACCGCAGACTGAAGTGTCAGCAACTTCTCCAGAGGTAGGATACCTTTGCCTCCAAGGAGTCTAGAATCAGAACTAGATACTCCAGACACTGAGTCGGGACCAGGACTGACTCCTGAATGTTCAGGAACCACCCTAAGTCCCTGAGGGTCTAATTGACGATAGTCACCTTTCCTCTAAGTCTGAGCCACTTTCTGCTCTTAGCAGAAGATCGTCCAGATAGCCCACGACAGCAATACCTCACTGTAACAGAAGGCTAGAACCGGAGCAAGCACCTTGGTGAACACCCTTGGTGCCGAGGCTAGGCCGAAAGGAAGAGCCACAATCGATAGTGGACTTCGCTGATCGCAAGCGCAGAAACTTCTGGTGACTTGCGCAGATCGGAACATGCAAGTAGGCGTCCTTGAAGTCCAAGGACGCCAGAAGAAAATCCCTTTGGTGGAGTGTAGCGATCACCGTGCGAATGGATTCCATGCGGAATTTCTGCACCTTCTCGAAGGCATTTAGGGCCTTGAGGTCCAGGATAGGTCGAACCACGTCCTATTTTTGGGACGACAAACAGATTCGAGTAGAATCCCTGAAAACTCTCCTGTGACGGAACCGGCACAATCACTCCGGACCTGATCAAATCCTGTACAGCCCCCAAGAGGGCTGCCCGACAGGTAGGAAGGAGAGGAAGATTCGAGGGAAAGAATCTGTCTGGGGGCCAGGATCGGAATACTATCCTGTATCCTGAGGTGACCACCTCGCACACCCACCAGTCGGAGATTCGGGAGGACCACCGATTCGTGACCTGCGAAGTCGTCCCCCCACCCCAGAGTCGGGCGGAGGCAAGACTTCACGCGGAGGCGGGCTTGGGAGCCGCTTGTTCGGCTTACGCACCCAGGGGCACTTGTGCCCACCAGCCGCACTGCCGTCAGTCTGAGAGGACCTACCCGTGAACTCTGACTGACGAAAAAACCCCGTTTTGCTGGAAAGGAAGGCCCCTGTTTTCGACGGGCCTCCTCACTCTTGCTAGTCTAAGGAAGAAGAGTGCTTTTACCTCCCATGACATCCATGACGATGTCATCCAGAGCAGCACCGAAAGGTCTACCACCTTTAAATGGTAGATCTGTCAGGAGCTTCCTAAGGCTAGGTCAGCAGACCAGCACTTCAACCAGATAAGACGACGCAATACCACCGCCGAGACAGAGGCCCTGGATATTAAAGGGGCCGCGTCCAACGTGGCGTCGCACACATAAACCAGGCCCTGAACCAGTTGGTGGGCCAGAGCAACTGTGTCTGGAGGAAGATTATGCTCCTGTACAGCTAGGTGCAACATTTTTGCCCAACCTGTAAGTGTTTAAGACACAAGGGTCGCCGCTACCACAGGCCGTAGGGCAGATCCCAACAAGGCAAACATGGCTCTGCTCACCACTTCTGACCTCCTGTCAGTGGGGTCCTCAAATGCAGGAGTCCCCTCCATCGGGAGAGTGATGGCCTTGTTCAACCGGGCGACTGGAGGGTCAACCCTGGGGGAGAAGCCCACTTTTTAAGTAGGGCATCTTCAAGGGGTATCTGATAGACAAACGCCGCGGGACCATAAAAAAATTCTTCTGCGGCTTTTCCCAAACCTTATCAATGAGCTGGTCAAAGAAAGTACATATGGAAAAACCTCTTTAGAAGGCCTGGCCTTAAAAGAACCAAAGGAGACTGTATCCGCCTGAGGTTCTGCATCCGCAGCATTTTAGCTTGAGAGTGTCCCTCACCGCAGTCATGAGTACACTAACAAGCGCCCTGTCATTTACTGACTCAGAACTGGAGTTTTCCTCATAAGGAATGTCCTGTTCAAAACATCCAATACATTCAGAACTAGGGTCCTGAGCGGTAGTGGCTAGGCCCATATCTGAATCAGCGCACTGCCCTCATGAAGTAAAGTGGGGGGAGGGCGCTTTTTTGCTCCCTTGCACACAGCTCCCATCCTGGTCAGAATGATTCCAGGACTGCCCACAACTGGTCCCTAGGGACCGCAGGTGCTGAAGCACTGCCTGTTGTCCACTGACATTTAGGGGAAGCTGGTGACAGAGACTCCATATTGCCCCCCTCTGAGACTCCTCAGATAAAAAGTCCACCCACAGGCTGTGCTGACTGAGGAGGGGGCGCCCAGGGGACTCACCAAACCGGACCAGGAACCGCTCAGTTCCGCTGTCTGTACCGCGCTGTGTCAGCGCTGGTGAGCTGTGAGGAGATTGTGAGGAGATTCGCGCTGTTACAGCAGCGCTAGAGGCCAAAACTAGTGCTGAAGAGCGCGCGGGCTACAAGAAAATGGCCGCCGCACTTCACTGAGGCGATCCACGGCAAGATGGCCGCCATGACTCAGCAAAAGTGAAAAAAACAGCACACACACAGCGCCACTCGGCGCTCAGGCCCCAAAACACACAAAAAAAGGCCCCAAGCATATCTGCAGACCAGCATTAGCCCCTCCAAGAACAGTGTGACCCCCAGGCACCCCACACAGCACAGCGCCAGCAATGGTGACAGAGAGTGACAATGAAATACAGGGGGAGACAGGGAAAATCCCCCACAGAGAAACACACAGCTTTTTGTACTCACCTGCAGGCAGGAGAGACTACTTACCCGTCCCCTGAGGGACCCACTGGTGTGTTTCTGACAGGACTATCACAGTGCAGTACTGAGTAGCTGTCGGCCCGGTCCACCGCGAAAGATACAGTCAGTCAGGAACTGTTCAGTCTTTAGAGGACCGTGGGAGCATGAAAGCAAACCCGGCCACCCCTGGAGTCATGGGGCCTGTCGTGAACTGAGTCTCACGCACACAAGGCGAGGATCAGCACGCTCGATGGTCGGACAGGGAACACTACGAGGATATCTTGTACCCAACCTGTTGCCCAGCCGACAGTTGATAGAAAATTCTCAAAAATAAAATAAAAAAGAATTCCAGAAAAGGAATAAAAATAGGTCAGGAGACTGGCTCCTGAGAGAGCCACGTCTTCTCCTTCTGCTAGGCAGAAAAAACCTGAAGTCTGCTGACTGTAGTGGGAGGGTTATGTCCGGAGGGACCGCCCCCTGGGTGGGGCTGTTCAGCTCTGGCTTTTAGAATGTATGTATAACATCTTACATTCTGCCTAGGTCTTCTCCTGCAAGCAGGGACATAACCCACGTGTAAAGTGTAAAGAGACACCGTGTCAGTCCATGGATGGTAAGAGAAACTAACTTCACCAGATTCAAAGCCCACGGAGGTAGAGGTGGTCAAACTGGAGGAGCCACATGTCAGACCCCTTGTACAAACGTACTCACCAGTGAATGAGCTGCCAGGGGTTGCTGAAAGAAAACAGCCAAGGCTGAAATCTGGCCCTTAATGGTGCTTAAGGCAAGTTTCTGATCCACTCCACGCTGTAAAAACAGCAGGATCCAGGAAATAGAATACACCCCTGGACGCCACTCCATCTCCTCACACATAGAGATGTAGGCTCTCCATGTGCGATGGTAGATCTTCTGAGAAGATGACTTGCGTGCCCTCAGCATGGTGGAAATTACCGATCCGACAGGCCTCGGTCCCTTAGAACCTGGCTTTCAATAGCCATGCCGTTAAAGCCAGCGACTGCAAAGCAGGATGAAGAATGGGACCTTGCGAGAGAAGGTCCTCCCGCATCGGTAGTCGCCAAGGTGCATCCGCCACCAGATGCACCAGATCGGCGTACCAGGGACGCCGGGGCCAATCTGGGGCAATTAGGATCACCGGGATCCCCTCGGCCTCCATTCTTCGAAGTTTCAGTGGGGGAGGCATAAATTAGCCGATACTGACCCTATGTAGCCACCAACGCTTCTGCCCAGGGATCTCTGGACCTTGCCACAAACCTTGACACCTTGCGATTGAGTCGAGAAGCCAGGAGATTCACGTCTGGCGTGCCCCATCTTTGGCAAAGGAATTGAAACACCTCTAGATGTAGCGACCATTCTCCCTGGTCCAGTGTCTGGCGACTTAGATAATCCGCCTGCCAGTTTTCCACGCCCAGGATGTAAAACGGGCGACAGAGTCGGTACGCTCCTTTCCGCCCAATGTAGGATGTGAGCGACCTCCAACGCTGCAGCCAAGCTCCTTGTTCCTCCCTGATGGTTGACGTATGCCACGGTCGTGGCGTTGTCCGACTGGATCCTGACTGGACGCCCTTGTAGCCTCTGTGACCACTTGGCGAGGCACAGCCTGATCGCCTGGAGATCCAAGACCTTGATCGTCAGTTAGGATTCGTCTGGAATCCAATGACCCTGGGCCGACTAAACTCCCCAGACACCCCCCCAACCTGTCAGGCTGGCGTCCGTCATGATCACAGTACAATGGAAGGGAAGGAATGACTTCTAGGACTGAAGAGCCGGGGATCTCAGCCACCAACCCAGGGAGGCCCTGACTAGGTGACTTACTCGAATATGACAATCCAAAGAAAAGGGAGATCTGTTCCATTTGGAGAGAATCTCCCTCTGCAAGACTCGAGTGTGGAATTGGGCATACGGTACCGCCTCGAAGGAGGCTACCATGAGGTCCAGGACCCGCATGCAGAAGCGGAGAGACGACCATTTGCGGGATGTCAGCAACTTCACCGCAGTCTGAAGTGTCCTTAGCTTTTCCAAGGGAAGAAAAACCCTTGCTACCGAGGAGTTCAGAACAAACCCCAGGTATTCCAGACGCTGGGTCGGTACTAACACCGACTTCTGGAGGTTCAGCACCCAACCAAATTCTCGGAGGGTCTGACTGGCTATAGACACGTCCTCCACAAATTCTGAGATTGAAGCAGCTCTCAGAAGAAGATCGTCCAAGTAGCCCACAATAGCGATGGCGCGCTGTCTCAGCAAAGCCAGAATCGGGGTGAGCACCTTGGTTAAAACTCTTGGTGCAGACGCTAGGCCAAAGGGGAGCGCCACAAATTGAAAGTGGTCTTCCCCAATCGCAAAACGCAGGAACCACTGATGCTTGACGCAGATGGAGACATGCAAGTGTCCTTGATGTCCAAGGAAGCTAGGAAGTTCCCCTGATTGAGCGCAGCAACCACCAAATGGATCGAATACATCCTGAACTTCCGAACTCTCACAAAGGCATTGAGGGCATTGAGGGCCTTGAGGTCCAGGACTGGACTCCTTCCTTCTTTGGGACCACAAACAAATTTGAGTAGAATCCCTGAAACCTTTCCTGCAGCGGCACAGGCACGATTACCCCGCACATCAGCAAGTCCTGTACTACCCCCATTAGAGCATTCCGACGAGCCGGAAGGAGAGGAAGATTTGAGGGAAAGAATCTGTCTGGTGGACAAGAAAGAAACTATCTTGTACCCCGAGGTGACCACTTCGCAAACCCACTGGTCAGAAAGCAGGGAGGTCCACCGAGCTGCAAATTGGCGAAGCTGTCCCCCCACCTGGGAGTCGGGCGGGGGCAAAACTTCATGCGGTAGCAGACTTGTGCACCCAGGGACGCTTCTGTCCCCCAGCTGGACCTTTGTCCGCTTGGGAGGGTTTGCCAGCGGGCCCTGACTGACGAAAATACCGCTTATGCGCGGAAAAGGAGGGCCCTGGCTTACGGCGTGGCTCCTTACCTTTTGCGGACTGAGGAAGAAGTGTGCTCTTACCTCCAGTGACATCCTTAATAATGTCGTCCAGCGAGGCACCAAAAAGCCGTCCACCTTTGAAAGGCAGATCTGCCAGGGCTTTGATGGAAGCTTGGTTCGCGGACTAGCATTTCAGCCATATCAGGCGGCACAGTACCACCGCAGATACAGAGGCCCTGGAGATTAAAGGGGCCGCATCTAGGGTAGCATCACAGACGTAGATAAGACCCTGTACCAACTGGTCTGCCAGCCTCACGTATTCTGGAGGAAGCTGATGCTCCTCCATTGCCTGGTGCAACACTTTAGCCCATTCGGTGAGTGTCTGCGACACCAAAGTTGCAGCCAATATAGGTCGCAATGCTGACCCCAGCATGCGAAAATGGAGCGGCTCACCGCTTCGGACCTCCTATCTGTAGGATCCTTAAAAGCAGGGGTCCCCTCTACCGAAATAGTGGTTACTTTATTTAACCTAGAGACTGGGGGATCAACAACCGGGGGAGAAGCCCATTTTTTCAAAAGGGTCTCAAATAGGTAACGGACCGCCATGTGCTTAGGTACCACAAAAGGCCTCTGCGGTCTTTCCCATTCCTTATCTATGAACTTGTCAAAGAAATCAACATAAGGAAAAACCTTAACAGAGCGGGTCGGTTTGTGCGACCCAAAAGGGACCGACACCTCAGCAGATGTCCCAGCAGCATCCTCCAGCTTGAGAGTGTCCCTCACAGCATTAATAAGTGCTCCCACAAGTGCTCTGTCTTGCGCTGACCCGGACAAGGGGTCCTCTTCACCCGGAAGGTCCTGGTCCGCCTCTGATCCACCAGAACCGAGGTCCTGTGCCGCAGCCAGGCCCGAAACTGAGTCAGAGCATTCCCCGGACGATGGCAGGGGGAGGGGGTGCTTTTTACCCCCCTTACGCCCGCACGCCGCTTCCACCCTGGCAACAAAAGATTCCAGGACTGCCGACAAAGCGTCCATAGGTGGTGCAGGGGCACCGGTTGCTGCCACTGGAATGTCTGGGAAATCAACGCCAGCTTCTGACTTCATGTTTGCCCCACTGACAGTCCTTAGGGACTAAATCAAGACACTGTGTAAAACACAATGCACACCCTCCTTGCTGCCACTGACCGGGGGGTTACCCAGGGGACTCACCACCCAGGTAAGAGACTCTCCTTCCACACACAGCATGTGTCTGAGGTGTCCTGTGAGGTGAACAGCGCTGTTTGCGCCGTTTAGGAAGCTTAGCCAGCACTAGAGGCCAAAACCCACTCCAAAATGGCTGCCAGACGCCTCAGGGGAAAAGGCACAGACCACAAGAAAATGGCCGCCCGCAATGCAGACCTATGCCACAGCGCGGCCACGACAAAATGGCCACCAATGGGAATTTCAATGCAATAGCAGGCATAGGAAAAAATGGCACCGGTGCAAAAAACGGCGCCCAAACACGGCGATGTGGACGAGAAGGCCGCAGAGGTGCAAAGCGGAGGCTTCCCAAAGTGAGACCACCCCCCACAGAGAGCGGGCCCGGACACTCCCACTGCCCCCAACTGTGACATGGAGCCCCCCCACAGGTACCCTGTTCGCAGCAAACCCCGCAAGGGAGGACAGGAGGAACCCCCTAACCGACCCCCCAAGGAATGCCCAGCAGTACCATCCTGCCGAGGCAGGAGGAACCGTACTTACCCGTCCTTGCGAGAACTTGCTGGTGCGTTCCTGACAGACCTACATCCGAGCAGTACGGAGTAGCTGTCGGCCCGGTTCACTGTGATTGAGACAGCAGGCAGCCCAGTCACATGTGAACCCCGGAGCATATAGCTCACCGGTCACCCCTGGTGCCATGAGGTATGTCGTGGCCGACCCCACACGTAGCTAAGGTCTGCTCACGCTCGATGGCCAGACTGGGGGGACTACAAGGATCTATATTATCCTGCCTGTCATGCACAGCCGACAGGTGATAGTAGAATTCTCAAAAATAAAATAAAAAAGGTAAAAAAATTCTTCCGGACCCTAGGCCCAAAGGGAGCCAGGTCCTTCTCTACCAAATAAAAGTAATGTTAATCTATTACCAATATAACAAAAAGAACCACTTAGATTAACTAGCCAGTTCACAAGGATGGCTTGAGCCAGTCATGATTGATAATAAGAGTGGCACCAAGGTACTGTGATCTACACTAGTCGTACCAAGTCAAATGCGCACGTATATGGAGAAAGGAACAGTTAACACAAAAGCATCATCGTCCAGTTATTATTAGTTTACAGCCATCATTATTTGAAGTAGGGTTGTCCCGATACCGATACTAGTATCGGTATCGGGACCGATACCGAGCATTTGCGTGAGTACTTGTACTCACGCAAATGCTCCCGATGCTTCACCCGATACTTTTTTTCTTCTTTCAGTGTAGAGTGGCCGGAGAGGGCGGGAGGAGTCAGTGGCTGGGGAGGGCTGGGGAGTGCGGGCGGAGTCTGGCTGGAGAGGGCGGACAGAGCCTGTGGACGGAGAGTGCAGGTGGAGTTTGGCTGGAGATGGGGCGGGCAGAGTCTTTGAAGGAAATGCGGGTGGAGTCTGGCTGGGGCGGGCGGAGTCTGGCTGGGGAGGGCGGGCACAGTCAGTGGACCGAGTCGGCGGGCGGAGAGCGAGTCCCTCACCTGAAGTTGAACGTGGTAAGCTGGCAGGGGTGCAGGGCGTAGTCGCCTCAGGATCGGTGACCGGTGCTGTCACATTCGGTCACCGTCAGCGGCTGAACGTCCATCTTGGTACACCCTGCACTCGGCTGCAGTAAGCAGCAGCAGACATCTTGTTACACCCAGCCCGAGCTATATGGGCTGGGTGTAACAAGATGTCTGCTGCTGCTTACTGCAGCCGAGTGCAGAGTGTACCAAGATGGACGTTGCAACAGTTTTTTTTTTTAAAAATCCTGTGTCATTTTTTACAGCATTTCAGTGCCAGCCACTTATCAGTGCCCACAAGTGCTACCTATCAGTGCAATCAGTGCCATTTACCAGTGCCACCTATCAGGTGGCACTGGTAGATGGCACTAATTGCACTGATAGGTGGCACTTATGGGTACTGATAGGTGGCACTGATTGCACTGAAAGGTGGCACTTTTGGGCACTGATAGATGGCACTGATTGCACTAATGGTGCAATCAGTGCCATCTATCAGTGCCCACAAGTGCCACCTATCAGTGCAATCAGTGCCACCTATCAGTACCCATAAGTGCCACCTATCAGTGCAATTAGTGCCATCAGTGCCCACAAGTGCCACCTATCGGTGCAATCAGTGCCCACAAGTGCCACCTATCAGTGCAATCAGTGCCACCTATCAGTGCCCACAAGTGCCACCTATTAGTGCTACCAGTGCCCATAAGTGGCACCTATCAGTGCCATCTATCAGTGCCCATAAGTGCCACCTATCAATGCCATCTACCATTGCCATCTATCAGTGCCCATAAGTGCCACCTATTAGTGCCATCTATCAGCGCCATCCACCTATTAGTGCCCATCAGCGCCAGTCACCAGTCAGTGCCCATAAGTGCCGCCTATCAGTGCCAGCCACCTGTCAGTGCCACCTATCAGTCCCCATCTTTCAAACTGTCACATGACATTGAAAAAAAAGTATCGGTAATCGGTATCCGCGAGTACTTGGAAAAAAGTATCGGTACTTGTACTCGGTCTTAAAAAAGTGGTATCGGGACAACCCTAATTTGAAGAATGCATTTTTAAATCAAGATTCTCAGACTAACGTTCTATATAAACACTGTAAATACAGCTTGCGCAGAGAACCAGTGCTTCAATTACCGTATATACTCGAGTATAATAAAAAGTAGTATATCAAACATAAAAACAGTAAAAGTCTGTATCAGTAATATACCAAAACAGTGCTGATGTTGGTAAGAACCAGGTGGCCAACTCCACAAGAAAAGTAAATAACAGTTTTTAGACAGATACAAAATGCAGTGTGTCAAAGTGTGTCCATAGGTGATCTTGGAAAAGAGACAGCGTGCAACTTTCACCGAAAATTCCAGGTCCACCCAGTGAGAACACACTTCCCCCTTAGGGGTTTAAACTCACCAGAGCAAGAATATAACCATGCCTTGACAAAGGGGATAAGTCAGAACCATGTGTGAACTGCATTCAGCATCAGTCAGGGAGATGACAAATCAGCGTGGGCTCCAGATACAGTGAATAAACAGAGGAAAGCAATATAGCGTAATTCCGTTTATTATAGTAAAACCCCCCGCATCACATCACCCTTCATATATTGCACGTACATAAGTCAAATGAGCAAAAAATTTACGATAAAGGCACTGCACCGTCTCCACTGAAGATAGAAGCCGCGCTGAGTGGTGTATTGGAGGCCTATATTATACACTCTTGCTTTGATTTATACTCGAGTATAAGCCAAGTTTTTCAGCACATTTTTTTGTGCTGAAAATGCCCCCTTCGGCTTATACTAGAGTCTACGTCCATCTTCAAATTTGTGCGCCTGATCCCGGCCAGCCGTAGGTCCCCTGGACCCCAAACTTGACACACATGTAGCCCCACTCTTCCTCTACAAGTGTGCAAAGTTTGTAGTCCGGGGACCTACGGCCGGGGAGCACCGATTTTTCAAATCCACAGTGAGGCATGCACATGGACACAGTGAGGCATGCAGATGAACACCCTAGGCCAGTGGTTCTCAACTCCTGTCCTCGGGACCCACTAACAGGCCAGATTTTAAGTATTTATTTTTTTTTCAAAATTGTTTATTGGTTTTAACAGGATTACAGAAAATACAGAAAATACATAACATTGACATTAACTTGTGTCAGTAGCAGGAATGTAGGAAAGCATCCTGGCAAGTAATAGATAGTCAACAGAGTCAAGTGAACCACAGAACAACAGATAAGATGTAGTGTAGATTTAATCATGACTCTAGTAAAGAATAAGATATGGTGGTCCTCTGGGTCCGACCACATTCTTGAGGCTTAGGGAACGGATGAAGAGCGTGTAATGGGGTTACACAAGTGTTATAACTAGAGGGGAGAGGGAGCTTCTCAGAGGTATTATCCCTGTGAATGTATGTCTAATACCAGTGATGATCCTCAGCCCTCGTCCAACTCCCCCCCTAACGGGATCTAGCTGTGAGTGGGCGGGGGCTGCATTGCTGTTAACGGAGTCTGTGGTTCTGATTGGTATAGTGAGGTAAATAGGGTTTAGCTACTGGGGGTAGGAGTATCTTTCCAGCCAGCGGGGGAGGGGGTCCTATTGTTTAGACTGAGGAATTCATGTACTCAAACAGGCTCGGGTCAGTTGTTGGGTGTATACTTGAGAGTAGACTTATGTGGAATCATTTTGGGTATAATAACAGGAGGGAAAGGGGGTGAGGGGGAGCAGTAGGGGGGGGGGGGGTGATGTGATTTCTGGACAGAGGTGCTAGGGGGGTGAACCGTCATGTGGGATTGGGGGAAGTCGTGCGGTGGTTTCCCTGTAATGTGTCCAACAGGCCCATGTGTTTGTGAAACATGTAGGGGTGTCACGGGCTTGAAATATGAGTCGTTCCATGTCCGCTATTCTGTCTGTCCTGCGGTGCCACTCTTCAATCGTAGGGGGGGTGGTGCTTCTCCAGTGAGCGGGTATGCATGAGTTGGCTGCGTTTATGAGGTGTAAGGTTAGAGATTTTTTGTAACTAGCGAAGGGTGTGGGAGAGTGATGCAGTAGAAATTGGGCGGGGGTGAAGTCCGGTGTGAATGTGGTGATCTGGGAAATAAGGCGGTGGACGTCGGTCCAGAAGGGTTGGATGAGGGGGCATTCCCACCATATGTGGAGTAGTGAACCAGGGCCTGCGTTGCATCTCCAGCAGGTCGGAGGGATGTGGGGGTAGCACTTATGAAGTCTGTCTGGGGTCCTATACCACTTGGAAAAGATTTTGTATCTATTTTCCTGAGTGGATACGTTAAGAGATCCTTTGTGCATGTGTGTAAAAATTTGTTCCCAGTCCGAGTCGGTGAGTTGTAGTGACAGGTCTGATTCCCATTGTCGGGTCAGTTTATTGGTGTTGGAAGTGTGTGTGGGGAAAAGAAGGGCCTATAAGGTGGAGATAAGGTGGCGTTGGGGTTCGCCGTTGTTGCAGATACTTTCAAGAGGCGTGAGGGGTCTCGTCCAGGTTTCGGGTGATCTAGCGGAATTGAAATAATGTCTGATCTGCAGGTGTTTGAAGAAAGTGATGCGATGTTCTGGGAGTAGTTCAGACATCTCCAGGCAAGACAGGAGGTTGCCATTGCGGAAGAAAGTGTGTGCTCTGAGTGGGGTAGCTGTGGGGACGGTGGTGGGGTCACGAGGGGGTAGGCCAGGGGAGAAATCGGGGTTGTAGTTCAGTGGGGTCATTGGTCCCGGGGCAGGAGCGACCTTTAAGTGACCGCATGTTTTAGCGAAACATGACAGAGATGCTCCAATGAGGGGGTGTTTAGAGCCGTTAGCGAGGTTAGATGTATGTTCAATCCAGGGGAGATGTGATAACGGAGTTTTTGTGGCCGCGTTCTCTACTGCTATCCACGCCTTTGTGTGAGAGTGGACGTGCCAGTCTACGATCCTATTTAAGTGACTTGCCCAGTGATATTTTTGTATATCGGGGAGACCAAGGCCCCCCGATAATTTGGGGAGTGTTAATCTGTCCCAACTCAGTCTAGGGTGTTTCGATGGCCAAATGAATGTTCTGCACATTCGTTTGTACGCCGTAAAAAACGAGGGCGGAAGTTTGATGGGGACAGCTTGGAGAAGGTATAGGAGCCTGGGCAGGACATTCATTTTTAATATGGCTATTCGACCCATCCAGGAAAAGGATCCGAAGTGCCATTTGTGTAAATCTTCTTGAACTGCGCAGAGGGTAGGAAGGAAGTTTTGTGCGTATAGGTCAGACAAATTCGTAGGGATTTTGACACCCAGGTATGTGAGTGCATGTGGTTCCCAACGGAAGGGGAAGTTGAGTTTGCATTGTGAGACCAAGGCCGGGGGTAGGGTGACGTTTAAAGCTTTTGATTTATTAAAATTTATTTGCAGATTGGACAGTGATTTAAATAGTGAGAAATCCGCAAAGAGATTCGGGATCGTGGTTATGGGTTCTCTCAAGAACAGGAGGACATCGTCTGCATATGCGGCTATTTTGTAATGGGTGTTTTGGATATCGATGCCCTTAACGTTTGGGTTGTCTCTTAATTTTCGGAGCAGTGGCTCCATGGTGAGGATAAAAATTATGGGGGACAGTGGGCATCCCTGACGAGTGCCATTTGTGACGGAGAAGGCGTCCGACAGGCGGCCATTAACTCGAATTTTGGCAGATGGGTCAGCATAAAGAGCCATTATCATTTGAATAAAGCGGGGGGGAAAACCCACCATCCGAAGTGTAGTCTCCATGTAGTCCCAGGCCACTCTGTCGAACGCCTTCTCGGCATCCAAAGACAGGAAAAACCCTTGGGTTGATGACTTGGACAGCCAGTGATGTATATCCAGCGCCTTGATGGTGTTATCCCTGGCCTCCCTACCAGGGACAAAACCAACCTGATCTAATGAAATCAGCTTGTTAAGCAGGGGGAGAATACGGTTTGCTATGGATTTAGCGTACAGTTTTAGATCCACGTTGAGGAGAGAAATTGGGCGATAATTTGCGACAAGGGTATGATCCCTGCCCGGTTTGGGGATTAGTGTGATGTGTGCTTCAAGGAACTCCTTGCTGGTGGTGGAATGCGGTAGCAGAGTGTTAAAAGCTTTGACAAGATGAGGGAACAGGACGTCTGGGAAAGCTTTGTAGTAGCTGACTGTCAAACCGTCCGGGCCGGGGCTTTTGCCAGGTTTCATTTGCTTTAAGGCTGTCATTATTTCATCTGTGGAGAGCGGAAGATCTAAAGTGGCGGAATCTTCCGATGTGATAGGGGATGGGCTGTATTGTGCCAAGAAGGTGGATAATGCTGAGTTTCTGTCAGGGAGAGCTTCAGTGGAACGGTCAGGAGGGAGGTTATATAGGTCTGTGAAGTAGTTGACGAATTGATCGGAGATGTCTTTAGGTTTGACAAGGGAGGTCCGGGAAGGGGTTGTTATGTTGTGGATGGTGTGGGTCGCCTTTTTGGCTTGAAGGGCCCTAGCTAGGAGTTTGCCGGATTTATTACCAAACTCGTAGAAAAGTTTATGGGACAAAGCGAACTTACGTTTCAGAACGTTATTAAGTTCTCCTAGGAGTTCCTCTCTAGCTTGCATTAGTTCTGTTAGGGTGTTTATGGCTAGAGACGCCTTATGCGTCTGTTCTAGCTTGCGTATGTGAGCTGTAAGTTCATTAATTCGGTCCTTTTTAAGTCTGGATCGTTTAGATGCGAGAGAGAGAAAGTTTCCGCGGATGACACATTTATGTGCAGCCCATAGTGTGGAGGGGGGTATGTCTTCTGTGGCATTGTCAGCAAAGTAGTTAGATAGGCAAAGTGAGGTAGTTTGAATGTTTTCGGGGTCAGTGAGGAGGGAGCTGTCCAGTCTCCAGATACCGGATCTTGTAAATGTCTGCGGGAGGGATAGAATCATCGAGATCGGATTGTGGTCCGATAGTGTCATTGGTTCAATCGTGGCTGAGGACAGGTGTGTAAGGTCATTTTGGGAGAGAAATAGGTAGTCCAGTCTTGTGTATTTAGTATGTGGGGAAGAGAAGTAAGTAAAGTCCTTCACTGAGGGATTAAGCGTGCGCCATGAATCGTGGAGCAAGAGGTTGCTGAGTTGAATTTTTATTGCCCGAAGGGCTTTGTATGCAAGGGAGGATGAACCAGTGGAAACGTCCATGGCCGGTGTCAGAGCTACGTTAAAGTCTCCGCCTACGAGTAGGGTGCCTGATTGAAAGCTGGTTAATTGGGCAAACGTGTTTCTGAAGAATGCAACTTGTTGGGTGTTCGGGGCGTATATATTCGCAATTGTGATGGTTCTGTGGTGTAAAGTCCCTCTAATGAAGAGGAACCTACCCTGTGGGTCTCTCTGGACTTCAGATACTTGGAATGGGCAGTTCTTTGAAATGAGGATAGAGACACCCTTGGACTTAGATTCTGTGTTGGAAGCGTGGAATACAGTGGGGAAGTGGTGATCGGTCAATTTGGGGATGTTGGTAGTTTTGAAATGAGTTTCCTGTACAAGGGCTATGTGTGCTTTGGATCGTAGCAGAGAGAGCAGTAACTGTGACCGCTTTTCAGGAGTATTAAGTCCTCGTATATTGACCGAGTATAGTTTGAGTGCGTAGGGATGTGGCTGTAGCTGTGGGTTTGGAGCTGAGGTTCGGGGGGTAGAGTTTTGCGACATGACGGTAGGAGGGGATTTGGGGGGGAAGGGGTGAGGGGGGGGAGAGTCAAAGTCTGATAGAACAGCTGATTGGGGGAAAAACTGATACAGAGGCAAAACCGATGAGGCCGTGTGGAACTAGCCCAGTAGTCTCGGAGACACTATGATCGGTGAGTTTCGGTGTCGGAACAGAGCGTGTCACTCTGAAGGAGAGACAAGACTCTGATCTTCAACCGTGTGGGGGTTGACGATGCGAAGTTGGGAAGATGTACTATTTGACAGAACAGGGTCGGGTCTGCCACCACGGATGGACAGGAGGAGGGATAGGAGGTGAAATATTGTGTGTATAGTTAGAGGGGGACTGTTCGGTGGTGAGTCGGCCTGCCTGTACTAGGAGGCAGTAGTAAGTGTCAGGCCATGAACTAAAAGCTAATAACTAAAAACTATCTGGGACGGGGGAGACCAGCACAGGCTAGATGAGTCATCTGTGGTCAGATCATTAGCGTACCTATGAGCAGCTCATGGCCTCAATACTAGAGGGTTGGCATGATCCCCCCAGGAATGCCTCCTCACTAGAGTGAGGTTTGGCAACGGGGGGGGGGGGGGCTGTTTGTGGCCTTGAGCTGTGGGTAAGAGGAACCACAGGGTGAGTAGCGGCAAAATAATACAGTTCTATCTTATAGGAGTCCGGTGAGTGAATGGAGGGTAGGTACAATACCAGAGACATATACTTGCTTGGCGGTATTCCCTTGGCGCTGTCCCTTTAGGGGTTGTTGTTGTGGGGACCCATTGGCAATGGCAGCATCAGAAGCCGGGCCGCTGAGGGATGTGCGTGTAGAGGAGGTTCGAGAGGGTGTCCGGGAGGCGGAAGAGCATGTGATGGATGAGCATCGGGAGCACAGGAGTTCCGGTGCGGCTTGAGATTCGGAGAAGCGAGACGCCGCAGGTCACAGGGGAGGGATGGTTCGCGTGACGTCAGCACGCCTGTGCGTCAGCAGGGTCGCCGCGTTGTCTTATGGGTGATGTAGTTTTAGCTGGGCTTGTTCAACCTCTGGGCGTCAACGTATGCTCCAAGGACCGACGTGCGCGCCAAACAGCAGAGATGGAAAAAAAAAAAAAAAAAGAAGAGTTCAGTTCAGTCTTTCAGTCTTTCGCACTCCTGAAAGCAGTGTATTGGCGGCAATAAAGTTGATAATAATAATAAAAAGGCAGGGAGCTATGATGTGGGGTCATTCCACTTTGTGTCTTAAGGTGCTGCGCTTTGGGCCGGGGAGCAGAAGGAGTTTAGGAGGTATTAATTCAGTGAACTCGAATAACAGTTAGGGGCCAGAACATGGCCAACTCAGGTAACAGTAGGTTATAGTATGACCGAGTGAGGCGGACTGACTGGTGTCAGTAATCCCGGCGGGTTGTTCTGGCCCTAGGATAGTTGAGAGGGCTCGTGTCCCGCCGTGAGTAATGGGATGAATGATGACGGCCGATAGGAGTAGGAGAGCGTCTCCGTCTGCCACCGCTGTCTTGGGTCTCCATGGGATCGGGCTGCTGCATGACTTTCTTCGGTGGGAGAGGTTTGAAGTCTGCATACCAGTCTGGGACTGCAACTGGATGAATGCCCAGAATTTCACAAAAGTGAGGTAAATCTTCAGGTACTTTCAGCAGAGCTGTGCGACCCTGTGTGGAGGCAGAAAGGCAGAATGGGAACTTCCACTTGTAAGGAATGTTCCTTGAGCGGAGGGCCTCTAGAAGGGGCTTCAGGTCCCGGCGGTGCTGGAGTGTGATGGCAGATAAATCCTGGTAAACTTGTATAGCACGACCCTCATAGAGAATTTGGTTTCTGCTCCTTGCGCCTCTCATAATGTCCTCCTTGAGAGTGAAATCGACTATGTGGCAGATAACATCTCTCGGGGGATCATTTTCCCGGCCTTTTGGCCTCAAGGCACGGTGTAGCCTGTCGATTTTTATAGCAGCTTGGGGAGGCCGGCCTAGTAAGTCGTTCAGGATGCTCACTATTGTGGGGGCAAGCTGGTCACCCTCAATCGATTCGGGGACATTCCGGATTCGGACGTTGTGGCGCCGATTTCGATTCTCGAGGTCCTCGAGGTGCCGGTGCATATCTCTCATCTGTTTGGTATGAGTGTCGATGCGTGAGGTGACTTTGCCGATGGTCGCTTCATGGCGGCTGGTTGTTTTTTCCACGGCCTGGACTCGGTCATTCAGCGAGCGGATCTCCAGCTTTAAGTCAGCGATGGCCGCTGACAGGGTGTCCTTTATGTCCGTGGCTACCGACCACAGATCTTGTAGGTTAAGCTGGGGTTGAGGTGAGAGCTCTATCCCCGGTGGGTCGTGGTTTGTGGCCGGTGGTAGTGGTGGGGGGGAGTCAGTCAGATCCGAGGTTTGTGTGCGGCCCCGGCGGGAAGGTGCCCCGTTCCCTCGGGGTGCCCGGAACATTTCAGGGATATTCTGGCTTAATCCGGCGGGATGCTCTCTCGGAGATCGGGATCGGGAAGTGGACGATGATCTGGAAGCAGTCCCCATACTTAGTGCGAGTTCTGAGGGTTAGTGGACCTCCTCACAGGCTCGTTTTGTTCCGTGGTGGTCAGAGCGAGAGGATTAAGCGTCCATCTTCATGTCTCCGCAGGCCACGCCCCCCCCCCCAGATTTTAAGTATTACCTTGGTGAGATGCAGACTAGAATACTGCAATCCCTGAGCAGCAAATTATATCACCTGTGATGCATTTCAGTTATCTTGCAAACCTGGCCTGTTGGTGGGCCCTGAGGACTGGAGTTGAGAACCACTGCCCTAGTCTTATACTCGAGTCAATACGTTTTCCCAGTTTTTGGTGGTAAAATTAGGTTAGGCTTATATTCGGGTCGGCTTATACTCGAGTATATACAGCAAGTTTCAATATGTATGTATAATTCAGAGATAAAAATATTCAAGACATTAACCTTGCAAGAGACCTGTGAGTCACTCCAGGCCAACCCTGGAGTTGAAAATGTGACTTACTTTGAGTACCATAGTAAACAGTAGGCATAGCACAAATAGGAGGAATTTTGACTTAATGTGAGATACAAAGTCATCTCTGGGATTAAGAGCCTGTTTTCATACCAGGCAAAAAAAGGATTTCCAGGTGTGATATTAGAGCTTCCTGGAAGAGGCTTTTTTCTTTATTTTTTTCGCAAGAGAAGAATCACATACTCAAAAACCCCTCTATCCTTTTATAGCTGGGTTTCGACAGTCATGCCGTTAAAGCCAGAGACTACAAAACAGGATGGAATAGAGGGCTTGAGACAGAAGATCTGTCCTGTTGAGAAGAAGCCATGGGTTAGCTGCTAGAAGTCGGCGTACCATGTTTTTCTGGACCAGCTTGCTGCAAATGAAATCACCATTTTTATTTTTTTTTGCTCCACTGTCTTAAGCAGATGAGGTAGGATTTGCACTGGAGGGAAGGTGTAAATTATCCTAAACTGAGACCAAGGTTTATTAAGGCAGCTCGGGGATACAGCTGGATGATCCTTGGTACTGGCAAACAAAGATAGTCTGTTGAATATGGAAGCTAGGATGTCCACATCCGGAATCCCTCATGTTTTGCAAATCAGACGGAAGACATCTGGATGAGGAGCCTATTCCTCTTGATCCAGGTGATGGCAGGAGAGATAATCTGCTTTTACAGCTGTCCACTCCTGGCATGTGGACCGCAGGGATTGCTGTACAGTGAGTTTCTGTAAATTAGATGATCTGGTTCACTTCCTTTAAAACAGCCTGACTCCTGGTGGCCCCTTGAAGGTTGATATAAGCCACCACCATGACATTGTCTGACTACAATCTGATTGGGTGTCCCATTAGAAGTGGGGTCTAGTGTTATTGGTCAACCTGACTGCTCTGAGCTCCATGATTTTGATGGGGAACTTTGCTTCTCCCAGAGACCACGTTTTTTAGACTGGAAGAGATTAAACACTCCTCCCCAGCTTGACAGACTTGCCTCTGTTGTGATAACTTCAGTGACAGGCAAGGAAGAACGTCCCCACTGTTGAGGCTGGGGTGGCTATCCACCAAGAAAGGGAATTCTTTGTTTGGCTGGACAGGAACATGAGTAAATTGAGAGAAGGAGTCTGCTTTTCTCAGTTTGACAAGATGGCTAGTTTGGAGAGTTGTTAAATGGAATATGGGCGAATGGAACTCCCTTGGATGAAGCTACTGTATGATTAGACTTGGAACTCTCAGAGAATCCCATTGTGAGATGTCTCTTGGATCTCATTTCTCAAACATGTGCCCTTAGAGAAAAGTATCCAATCACCTGAAGGTAAAAGTCTATAACCCATTATGTATGAATACTCTATACTATACGATTAAGATAGTGAAATTTTATTAGCTCCAAAATGTATTACGTGACGGTGTGCTGAAGTTCTCTTTAAAATACAGAGAGCAAGGGAGTAAATGCCTGGTGACCCTGGCACTTTCCTCTTTCATCCCCAGCAACTTGCCCCACATGACACGCCTACATGTCATACAAGGCAGTCCAGCTTCAAGAATGACAGCAAATTACTTGCTCTTTTCTTCCCTTCTGGTCCAGCACACCTGATGTGAGTGATCACATGACAATAACATAGTGTGTGTTGGGATGAGGGCAACCTTAAAAATAATTCTGTTTGTATGGAAATACCTGTCATCTTATTATATCAGTTGTTGCTTCAATTAGTTTTTTATGATTTTATTAAAATGTATTTTTTTTTTTATTGTGTTTAACAAATGATCATATGACCACCAGAGCACAGCCTTTGGACAGCCAAGGACAAACGACATAATCACTGCAGTGACACGTGCAGGACATATCACATGCTGGGAATGAGGAGCTCTGCCTACATGTTACACAGTGACTTGTGGTGAAGCTGTATAATGATCATGTGACCAACTTACAAAAGATCAAGATAAAGGTATTAGCAATCATTCTACAGCTTCAATACAGTATATGGCCCATGGTTGTAATGCTACTATATACTACTCATATGTTCAAGGCAGCGGGCTACAAAGAGTTTAATTACACTTTAAACGCGTGCATACAAGATGGCCCAAGAATATCTCAGAAATGGATGCGATTTGCCAAGAGTGGCAAAAGATCCTTACAGCAAAGCTTAAAGGACTTATGTGGATAGCAAATGTATTTACAAGCTGTGACAAAGGGAAGGCTGCTCATTAGGAATTTACTAGGTTGTCTAAACTTTTGAAAAGGTCACAATTATTATTTAGTTAGTTCTTTTGTTCTGAAGTTATGAAAACAGCTGTGCAATAACATTTTACTTTCTTTCTTTTTTTTTCATTTAAAATTGTGGATTACACATAATATTCTGATGGTCACAATTTTTACTAATACAAATAAAGAGGTTGAGGATACAGGCAGTGATGGAAAGAGCCGACAGAGAATTCTACTACAATTAAAGTTGAAAAAAATGCTTTGGTTAAAATTCTACTTAATTTTTCCATAGATCATAACATCCCACATGTTTTAAATACTTTGACTGCAGAGCTCTAAAAATATTTGATGTGTGGGCAGGCTACATGTTAAAAGATCATGTATACCAGTGGTTTCCAAACTGCGCCCAGGTGTGGCCCTTTGCTTAATTTTATCCAGCCCTTGGTGCACTATTTTTCCTACTGACACAGACAATGGGGACATCATTTTTGCCACTGAATCTAAAAACAGGGCATTATTCCTCCCACTGAAACCATCAATAGGGGCATAATTCCTTTCACTGACACCAACGGGGCACTATTCGTCCCACTGACACCAATGATGGGGCCCTTTATCGTCCCAATGACACGGCACTATACCTCCAACTTACACCAACAATGGGGCACTATTCCTGCCACTGACACAAGTGATGGGGTATTATTCTTCCCACTTAAAGATGTGGCATTGTTTACTACCACTGACATCAGGACTTTTTGTTTTTACTCCCACTGGCCATAGTCCGGCCCCCTAAAGTCTCAAGGGCAGTAAACCAGTCCCTTGTTTATAATTGAAGACCCCTGATGTATACAATGTTCCCCTTTCTGAGATCGTGGACAGCATTAGGGTGCACACCAGTCAGGTCTGTTGCAGTGAGATTAGTATTTGCATTAAAAGGCAGACATTCATAGGCTAAGAGCCACAACAGACCAAAAATTGCTCCAGCAGCATTTCTAGCAGTGCACAGTAATATATTTAATGTCTGTTGCACAGTGCAGGTGATATCAGGTGAATCGGAAAGGTGCGCTGGGGTGTCATTCACAATGAACTTAACCGCAGCATACCCACAACATACCACAGGTTACCAAAGCACACTGGTGTGAATAGGTCCTTACTCTACACTACACGTGATTGGCAATTATTCCTGTAAACACAAGGGTTTTCCCCATGTCATTAGCTAGATAACCATTAACACCTAAAGCATTGGGAAGGTCAGAAACAGTGAATTAAAAAAATGAGAAAAAAAAAACTATAGATGATTTAGAAGACATTCTAAGAGAACATAAGACATCAAAAGAATGTGAATCTGTGCTTTAAGAAACAAAGAAAAGTTATTTATTGTCATGATTATAAGAAAATAGCATTTGGTGTAGATGAAAACTGTACGGCATACAGGAACCCTGAGACACTGTGGGTGGAGGAATTGTTGCTTAGATGTAATATTCTTGGAAGTCATTTGGTCTTTTGACAGGTGAAGATTTGACATCCTAAAATTGGCAGGAAATTGTCTAATCTCCAAGAGTCAGGCCAGCAACCTTCTCATCAAAGTGTCACACACACTAAAAATTGAAGTAGCATGTCAAGCACTATATTCTAGTATGTGGAGAAGAAACACAGCATTGCATGGTTTTGAGAAGTGCACAGCAACACAAAGGCCAAGGTCTATTCTCTTATACAGTAGCAGCATAATACTCAGTCAGTACTAGGTCTATTCTATTACAGAGTTTAGACATTGACAGAACCTCAGCCAGATAAGGATATATGCTAAAGTAAATAATATAAAACTAAACCTGAAAGTTAAATTTACAGAGCATGCCTCTTGAAAGATATGCTCATACAATGCAATATGATATTTTTTGACTAAAGCTTGGTATACATGCTGAGTTTTATTTTTTCGCTTAACCCAGTGGAATGATAAAAACTCACAGGATTCCCACATCCATACAAGCAATGTGGATGCAGGGATCTCCCCACTGCAATATTATATTCTGACAGTGGGGACTCCCTTCCCCTGCCAGAATACACTGATCAGTGCTGCAACCATTGGATGCATGCCCTGATCAAATGCGGATTTTTCCAGCAGGACCATTCGACAGAAGTCGGTCTAACAAACAGCTTCTATTGAACAGAGAGAGGTACACATGGACCAAATATCTTCCAGTTCCTGCTGAACCACTGAACCAGCAAACTTTCAACACGGCTTCACCTGTAAAGTTGCTTTCTTGGATTACAGTACCGAACATAAACTCCTTTAAATCTTGACAATGTATTTTATGCTTCATGTGAGGATACTGGCAACCAAAGCCGTTAGGCCAACCCATATACCCCTCCTGCTTCCAATATTCATCAGTTTTTTTTAGCAAGCAATCTGCGGAAAATGCCAGGACAGATGAGGTGGTGTCTTTTGTCCTGTACTACAAGAAAATTATTTTACAGGTAAGTCAAATCAAACAGTACAGGACAAAGGCTCCTTTAAATCTTGATCATGGGACCCCCCGGGGAAATACAACCGAGGGGTGTGCAATACAGAAAACAGAGCCAACAGGACCAAAACAAGGAAACCCTGGTTCCCAAATGAAAGAGCAGATTGAAGCATGTTACGGTAGAAGCCAGCTTCAGCATAGGCCTGAACATTCAGCTGATAACACTTGAAAAATGTGTGAATAGAGGACCAGGGGACAGCCTTGCATATCTGAGAAACAGATGCCTGGTTCTGAAAAGTCCAAGAGGCATTGACTGAACAGGTCAGGTGGACCTTAACAATGTAAGGAGGCTTGTCCTTTAACCACTTAAGCCCCAGACCATTTTGCTGCTAAAGGACAAGGCCCCTTTTTGCGATTCGGCACTGCGTCGCTTTAACTGACAATTGCAAGGTCATGCGACGTGGCTCCCAAACAAAATTGCCGTCCTTTTTTCCCCACAAATAGCTTTCTTTTGGTGGTATTTGATCACCTCTGTGGTTTTTATTTTTTGTGCTATAAACAAAAATAGAGTGACAATTTTGAAAAAAAATCTATATTTTTTGTTATAATAAATTTCCCCCAAAAATATATTTAAAAAAAACATATTTTTTCCTCAGTTTAGACCGATACGTATTCTTCTACATATTTTTGGTTAAAAACCCAAAAAAAAAAAAAATAATAATCACAAAAAGCGTTTGATTGGTTTGCGCAAAATAGGGGATAGTTTTATGGCATTTTTATTAATATTTTTTTTTTTTACTAGTAATGGCGGCGATCAGCGATTTTTATCGTGACTGCGACATTATGGTGGACACATCGGACACTTGACACTATTTCGGGACCATTGTCATTTTCACAGCGACCAGTGCTATAAAAATGCACGGATTACTGTGAAAATTACACTGACAGTGAAGGGGTTAACCTGTAGGGGCGCTCAAGGGGTTAAGTGTGACCCAATGAGTGATTCTTACTGTGTAGGGGCGTGGCTTGGCGTGTGACGTCACTGATCGTCGTTCCCTATGACAGGGAACAGACGATCAGTGACAGTCTCACTAGGAAGCACGGGGAGAGGTTTGTTTACACTTGCCTCTCCCCGTTCTTCAGCTCTGTGACCCGATCGCGGTACACCAGAGGCGATCCGGTCCGCGGGTCCCACTGTCACGGAGTACCCGCCAGGGTCGCGAGCACGCCGGCGGTGGCACGCGACTCACAGCTGCGCACATTAAAGGGGACGTACCTGTACGCCAATGTGCCCAGCCGTGGCATTCTGCCGTTGTATATCGTCGTGCGGCGGTCGGCAAACGGTTAAGGTGTACAGTGCCTTGAAAAAGTATTCATACTCCTTGAAATTTTCCACATTTTGTCACGTTACAGCCAAAAACGTAAATGTTTTTTATTTTATAGACCAACACAAACTGGCACATAATTGTGAAGTGGAAGGAAAATTATAAAATGGTTTTCCAGGTTTTTTACAACTAAATATCTGAAAGGTGTGGCATGCTATTATATTCAGCCCTGTGCACTCCACAAATCTGGTCTTTATGTTAGAGTTGCAAGAAAAAAGCCATAAGAAGTACTGTTTGCAGTTTGCGAGAAGCCATGTGGGAGACACAGCAAACATGAAGAAGGTTCTGGTCATAGGAGACCAAAATTGAACTTTTTGACCTAAAAGCAAAATGCTATGTGTGGCAGAAAACGAACACTGCACATCACCCTGAACACATGTTGTGGGGATGCTATTCTTCAGCAGGGACAGGGAAGCTATTCAAGGTTGATGGGAAGATGGATGGAGCCAAATACAGGGCAAGCTTAAAAGAAAACCTGTTAAGAGTCTGCAAAAGACTTGAGACTGTGGCAGAGGTTCACCTTCTAGCAGGACAACGACCCTAAACATACAGCCAGCGCTACAATGGAATGGTTTTGATCAAAGCATATTCATGTGTTAGAATGCCCCAGTCAAAGTCCAGACCTAAATCCAATTGAGAATCTGTGGCAAGACTTGAAAATTGCTGTTCACAGACGCTCTCCATCCAATCTGACAGAGATTGAGCTATTTTACAAAGAAGAATAGGCAAAAATGTCACTCTCTATATGTGCAAAGCTGGCAGAGACATCCCCAAAAAGACTTGCAGCTGTAATTGTAGAGAAAGGTGGTTCAACAAAGTATCGACTCAGGGGGCTTTATACAAATGCACGCTGCAATTTTCACATATTTATTTGTAAAACATTTTGAAAACCATTTATCATTTTCATTCCACTTCACAATTATGTGCCACTTTGTGTTGGTCTATCACATAAAATCCCAATAAAACACATTTAAGTTTTTGGCTGTAACATGACAAAATGTGGACAACGTCAAGGGGTATGAATACTTTTTCCAAGGCACTGTAAGTCTTTGTGATAGCCTGCTTTGTCCAACTAAAGTTAGTGGAATGAGATGCAGGCCAGACCTTGCAAGAGCCTGCAGGCAGGACAAAGAAAAAAGTATGGATGGAGGTAATGGCATAAAAGTAAACCTGCACTGTAAGTACTACGACTAAACTATGTAGAGAGATCTCTTTGGGGTGCTTTGGAGGACAAAGATAAGACACAATGTTCAGATTAAGGTGGAAGGAGGAAACCTGACCTGACTATTCTCATTATCGATTAGTAAATTAGCTGATTAGTTAGCCTGCATACAGAATGCATTATTTGTTAACATTTTGGAAATCCAGTGCAGCACACATACAGCCTAGTACACCCTCCATACATGTCAGTATACACAATGCAGCATACATACTACTCAGTACACCTTCCATACATGCCAGCAAGTACCTGAGAACTTGTGAATGTGTGAGGAGCAATGCATCATGGGACATGTAGTCCTGGACAGGAGAAGGAAGTTATTAAGTGATTCTAAAAGCAGAAGTTCTTCTACCCTGCTATAGGGGCACGCTATACTAAACTTTGCGGCTTGCTATAGTGGTGCTCTGAAGGCAGCAGGAGCCAAAAGCACGGGCGGGGGACCTCAGAAGAGGAGGATGAGGGTTGCTCTGTGCAAAGCAAAATCATTACGCAGAGCAGTTAGAGCCGGTTCACACCAGGGCGACTCGTCAGGCAACTCAGTCGCCTGACAAGTCGCGTCCCCCGCTTTTCAATGGAACCGTTCTAAGTAAGAGCGACTCAGGTCGCTCCGACTTAGAAAAAGGTTCCTGTACTACTTTTGGGGGCGACCCAAGGCGACCTGCATTGACTTCTATACAGAAGTCTTATGCAAATCGCCTCGGCGGGCGTCTCAAGTCGTCTTGAGATCGCGCCGCCGAGGTCGCCCCCACAAGTCGTGCCGCGTCGCGCCACCCTGGTGTGAACCGGGTCTAAAGTATAACAGGTTTGTAAAGGTTGTTATTTAAAAAAAACAAAAAAAAACAATCACTTAAGGCCCGGTTCACATAGGGGCGACTCGGAGTCGCGTCCCGCTCTGTACTATGGAACCGTTCTAATAGGAGCGACCTGAGTCGCTCCGACTGAGAAAAAGGTTCCCGTACTTCTTTTGGGGGCGACTCACATTGACTTCTATACAGAAGTCATTATGCAAATCGCCTCAGGCGGGCGTCTCAAGTCGTCTTGAGATCGCGCCGCCGAGTCGCCCCCGAAGTTGTGCCGCCCCTGTGAGAACCGGGCCTTAAGAGCTCTGTGCAGGGAGGATCAGCATCTGGACCCAGACAAGCTGGTGGCATTACAATTGCATTTAAAGTAAAAGTTTAGCTGTATTGAGCATATTTAAAATGATTATACCCATACAAAAAAAGCCTCACCCTTTAGGACGACTACAGTGCCTTGCGAAAGTATTCGGCCCCCTTGAACTTTTCATCCTTTTGCCACATTTCAGGCTTCAAACATAAAGATATAAAATTCTAATTTTTTGTAAAGAATCACCAACAAGTGGGACACAATTGTGAAGTGGAACGAAATCTATTGGATATTTTAAACTTTTTTAGCAAATAAAAAACTGAAAAGTGGTGCGTGCAAAATTATTCGGCCCCTTTACTTTCAGTGCAGCAAACTCACTCCAGAAGTTCAGCGAGGATCTCTTAATGATCCAATGTTGTCCTAAATGACTGATGGTTATAAATAGAATCCACCTGTGTGTAATCAAGTCTCTGTATAAATGCACTTGCTCTGTGATAGTCTCAGGGTTCTGTTGAAAGCGCAGAGAGCATCATGAAGACCAAGGAACACACCAGGCAGGTCCGTAATACTGTTGTGGTGAAGTTTAAAGCCGGATTTGGATACAAAAAGATTTCCCAAGCTTTAAACATCCCAAGGAGCACTGTGCAAGCGATCATTTTGAAATGGAAGGAGTATCAGACCACTGCAAATCTACCAAGACCTGGCTGTCCCTCTAAACTTTCAGCTCAGACAAGGAGAAGACTGATCAGAGATGCAGCCAAGAGGCCTATGATCACTCTGGATGAACTGCAGAGAACTACAGCTGAGGTGGGAGAGTCTGTCCATAGGACAACAATCAGTCGTACACTGCACAAATCTGGCCTTTATGGAAGAGTGGCAAGAAGAAAGCCATTTCTCAAAGATATCCATAAAAAGTCTCGTCTAAAGTTTGCCACAAGCCACCTGGGAGACACACCAAACATGTGGAAGAAGGTGCTCTGGTCCGATGAAACCAAAATCAAACTTTTTGCCCACAATTCAAAACGATATGTTTGGCGTAAAAGCAACAAAGCTCATCACCCTCAACACACCATCCCCACTGTCAAACATGGTGGTGGCAGCATCATGGTTTGGGCCTGCTTTTCTTCAGCAGGGACAGGGAAGATGGTTAAAATTGAGGGGAAGATGGATGCAGCCAAATACAGGACCATTCTGGGTGAAAACCTGTTGGAGTCTGCAAAAGACCTGAGACTGGGACGGAGATTTATCTTCCAACAAGACAATGATTACAAACCTACAGCAAAATCTACAAAGGAATGGTTCACAAATAAACGTATCCAGGTGTTAGAATGGCCAAGTCAAAGTCCAGACCTGAATCCAATCGAGAATCTGTGGAAAGAGCTGAAAACTGCTGTTCACAAACGCTCTCCATCCAACCTCACTGAGCTCGAGCTGTTTTGCAAGGAAGAATGGGCAAGAAATTCAGTCTCTCGATGTGCAAAACTGATAGAGACATACCCCATGCGACTTGCAACTGTAATCGCAGCAAAAGGTGGCTCTACAAAGTATTAACGCAAGGGGGCCGAATAATTTTGCACGCCCCACTTTTCATTTTTTTCTTAATTAAAAAAGTTTCAAAAATCCAATAGATTTCGTTCCACTTCACAATTGTGTCCCACTTGTTGGTGATTCTTCACAAACAATTAAAATTTTATATCTTTATGTTTGAAGCCTGAAATGTGGCAAAAGGATGAAAAGTTCAAAGGGGCCGAATACTTTCGCAAGGCACTGTATAATATAAAAGTTTTTTATTCCCTTTATGTAGCTTCATGTCAGGCATCCAGTTAAGATACCCTGTATATCCTATTGCTGGGTATATTATATGTATATATACTGTATTTATTGGCGTATAACACTTACTTTTTTACCCTGAAAATAGAGAGTAAACTGTGCCTGCGTGTTATACGCAGGGGGCTGTGAACGTTTTTTTCCTGAAACTTCCCTCTTAAAGTTAGGGTGCGTGTTATATGCCTGTGCGTGTTATACGCCGATAAATACGGGTATATATATATATATATATTTTTTTTTTAACTTTCATTGTTACTCTGTCGTTCTCAGCTGTTACTGACCTCGGCTTGTCTCCTGGACTCTGTCTTTGCCTCCAGAATTGGAACCACGTTGCCTGGCTGTTACCAAGCTTGGCTTGTTTCCTGGACCCAGTGTTAGATTCCTGATTCAGGAGGGTCATTTTCAATTGGAGGGCCGCATCCAGTCCTTGATCACTGCACCTCCAACCACTATAGCTTCATCAACTGAACCTGTCTCAGCATCAACAGTAATGTGGTTCCTCCAACAAAATCCCAAGTGCCAACACCGAAACTCCTCTGTCTCAAGTTTTGGGCATTTTTAAACGCCTGTCAACTGTATTTTGCTCTACAAACACTGACTTTCCCACTTGAGTCTACCAAAGTGGGCTTCATTATTTCTCTACTTCTGGAAGAACCACAGTCTTGGGCCCATTGCCCATTAGAACAGAGCAGTCCAGTTCTGGGTACCATGCTTCTTGAAGCTGTGGTGCAGCTCCACAATGATCCCCTGCGTCTTCTACTGCAGAATCAACCCTGCATGCTTTTTAACAAGGCCGTCGCCCTGTTTAAAATTATGTTACAGAGTTTTGCAAGAAGATTTCATACACGGAACAACACAGCCTTGCAAAGTCAGTAACGTCTAGGACAGGGGTAGGCAACCCCCGGCACTGGTGCCGCAAGGGGACTTTTGACGGCACTAGACTCCCTCCCCATCAGCAGAGCAGCGCAGGGAAGTGTCAGTGAGACACTAATGCATTCCAATTTCAGAATTCCCAACATCACACCTGCACTGAGGGGGATGCACTCTGCCCCAACACATTGTAAAAAGATGGGAAACATTGTTTGGTTCTCTAACTTTGCTGTAGCTGCGATCGTCCGCTTTTGTGATGGGGAAGAGATTGGGTGCAGTTCTGTTAGGAGGGAGCGGTCTCTGTTTCCAGAAGGAGGAGGAGGGCTGTCATTGGCCACTGCTAAAGCCAATCACAGTCCTGCTAGCCCCGCCCACCGCCTGGAGGCAGATGACTTGCTTGGTTGCCACTACCAATCTCAGAAAAAATGGATTTCACTGTGAATAAAAGCCACAATCAGATGACAGTTTGTGGAGATACTGTTGAGCTTCTGGGAACTTTGTTGCAATTATTCCTGAACCTTCGCGTCACTTACTACTGAACCCCTCTGCACTCAGTGTCCCTTTAGCTCACAGCCAGTATTCAGCCCAATGAAAATCACACCCAACTTTTCCTGTGGCGCAGAGCGCCGCACTTTTTCTCAGCTGCGGGGGCCCAACTTCTGATCCTGCACACAGGCCCACTGCTTTCAGAAAATGCCCCTGACCTGGGCTTATCATTGCACATCCATTCCAGATGCTTGTATGCGACATCCCATACACCCCATACATCACATACAAGCACGTAGGCTGGATGCGAGAGGTGGATCAGCAGGATGAGTGTGCCGGGACAGGTAGATGTGTCTCATCTCTGCTTCCTTTCACCACTCTGCATATCACACATATCATAGATGAGAAAAGGGGAAAAGGTGGAGCAGATGAGCAGAAGGGTAAGGGGGTGGGGAAATTGAGCAGAAGGGGTTCAGAGGTGGGACAGAAGAGCAAGGGGGGGGGGGTCAGTGTTGGGCCAGATGAGCACAGGGTTACAGTGGTGGGAAAGATGAGCAGGGGGGTTCAGTGTGGGGGCTGAAGAGAAGGGGGTTCAATGTGGGGGCTGAAGAGAAGGGGGTTCAGTGTGGGGGCTGAAGAGAAGGGGGTTCAGTGTGGGGGCTGAAGAGAAGGGGGTTCAGTGTGGGGGCTGAAGAGAAGGGGGTTCAGTGTGGGGGCTGAAGAGAAGGGGGTTCAGCGGTGGGACAAAAGAGCAGAGGGGTACAGCAGTGGGGCAGATGTGAAAGGAGGTGCCTTGGTGGGACAGATGAGCAGGGGGTTACAGTGGTTGGGCAGAAGAGCAGGGGGAACAGAGGCGGGACAGATTTGCAGGAGCAGATGAGAAAAGGGGTTACAGTGGTGTGGCAGATGAGCAGATAAGTTCAGTGTTAGGACACATGAGAAGATGGTTCAGTGGTGAGACAGAAGAGCATGGGGATATGGTGGTGGAGCAGATGTGCAGGGAGGTACAGTGGTGGGGCAGATGAGAAAGGGGGAACATTGGTGGGACAGATGAGCAGGGAGGTACAGAGGTGGGGCAGATGTGGTGGAGCAGATGGGCAGGGGGTTACAGTGGTGAAACAGATTTGCAGGGGGGACAGTGAAGCTGTAGTAATTGAAGCTGATCTGAGGCGTGAGTAGTTTACAGCATTTACTTAAAAAAAAAATAGGATTTTTTGTACTCACCGTAAAATCCTTTTCTCTGACATCCATGGACTGACACGGTGTCTCTTTACACTTTACACGTGGGTTATGTCCCTGCTTGCAGGAGAAGACCTAGGCAGAATGTGAAATGTTATACATACATTCTAAAAGCCAGAGCTGAACAGCCCCACCCAGGGGGCGGTCCCTCTGGACATAACCCTCCCACTACAGTCAGCAGACTTCAGTTCGTAACAAAGCAGTACAAACTTAAAAAGGAAGGGTGGGTGCCGTGTCAGTCCATGGATGTCAGAGAAAAGGATTTTACGGTGAGTACAAAAAATCCTATTTTCTCTTACCATCCATGGACTGACACAGTGTCTCTTTACACTTTACACGTGGGATGTCCCAAAGCAGTGTCAAGAGGGATGGGAGCAGTATAAATGGAAAAACCAAAACTTCACTCCAATAAGGCAGAGCTCCTCAACGGAGGAGTCACAACTTTAAACAGCAGCCTGCAGCACCCTGCGGCCGAAGGAAGCATCCGAAGATGCAGCCACATTAACCTTATAAAACTTAAAAGGCATGAACAGACGACCAGGTCGCCGCCTTGCACACTTGTGCAACCGACGCTTGATGTCGGGAAACCCAGGAAGCACCAATTGCCCTGGTGGAATGCGCCGTAACCGGAAAGGGAGGCGCCCACCCTTTGAGAGCATAGGCTTGAATGACGGTTTGTCTGATTCCCCTAAAAATGATGGCAGACGAAACCGCTTGGCCCTGTTATGGACCAGAGACAGTCACAAACAGTGAGTCGGACTTCCGATTAGAAGCAGTAGCAGACAGGTACACCCGTAAGGCTCATACCACCTCCAATATGTGCAGCGCAAACTCTCTGGGATGCGATGGGTGAGGACACAAGGACGGGAGGGCAATGTCCTCATGTAGGTGAAGGGTCGACACCACCTTTGGCAAAAAAGGAAGGTCGCGGATGCAACACCGCCTTATCCTTATGGATGACTAAATATGGCGACTTGCAGGACAAAGCCGCCAACTCAGACACTCGTCAAACAGAAGTGATTGCCACTAAAAAGGCCACCTTCTGAGACAAGACAAGAGGGGAATATCCCGGATATTCCCAAAAGGAGGTTCCTGGAGGACCGAGAGCACCAAATTCAGATCCCATGGTGGGAGAGGAGGCTTGACAGGAGGGAGCACATGGCGAACCCCCAACACAAGGTGCTAACCAAGAAAATGACCCGCTAGAGGTCGCTGAAAGAAGACGGCCAAGGCCGAAATCTGATCCTTGATGGTACTCAAAGCAAGCTTTTGGGTCACTCACACTGCAAAGGACACAGGATTCTGGGGACGGAATACGTCCGAGGACGCCAGTCCAACGCTTCGCACATGGCGATATAAGCTTTCCAGGCACGGTGATAGATCTGCCTGGAGGAAGACTTCCGTGTCCTTAACATGGTCAAAATGACCGATTCCGAGAGACCTCGGTCCCTCAACACCTGGCTTTTAACAGCCCTGCCGTTAAAGCCAGAGACTGTAAGCCGGATGAAACATAGGACCTTGAGACTGAAGGTCCTCCCTCATCGGCAACCGCCAGGGAACGTCCGCGACGAGACGTACCAGATCAGCGTACCAGTGATGCTGAGGCCAATCCGGAACAATTAGGATCGCCGGAGTTTATATCAGGCGATAAGGACCCTATGGGGCCACCAACGCATCCGAGGCATCGCCCAAGGATCCCTGGATCTGGCCACAACCTCGACCCTTGCGATTGAGTCGAGAGGCCATCAGGTCCACATCCGGCGTGCCCCACCGTCGGTAAAGGAGTTGAAATATGCAAGGACCACTCTTCTTGGTCCGGTGTCTGGCGATTGGCGACTCAGATAGTCCGCCTGCCCATTGTCTATGCCCAGAATGTAAAATGGCCAACAGAGCCGGCACGTTTCTTCCGGCCCACTTCAGGATACGGACTACCTCGGAAGCCGCAGCTGAGCTCCGAGTTCCCTCTTGATGGTTTACATACGCCACCGCCGTGGCGGTGTCCGACTGGCTCCTGATGGAGCGACCCCGTACTCTCTCCGACCTGAGGAGAGACACAGTCCGATGGCCTGTATTTCCAGAACAGTGATTGGTAAACGGGCTCGTCCGGAGTCCAAGGCCTGAGCCGACAGGACTCCCCAGACTCCACCCCAGCCCGTCAGGCTGGTGTCCGTTGTGAGTACCGTCCATTGGATGGGAGGGGAACGACTTTCCGGACCGAAGAGCCGAGGATCTCAACCACCATGTCAGGGGCGCCCTGACCAGGTGAATCACCTGGATCTGAAGATCCAAGGACAACGGGGATTTGTCCCAGGTAGACAAGATCTCCTTCTGCAATGCCCTGGTGTATGATTGGGCATACGGAACGGCCGCGAAGGAGGCCACCACGAGTCTCGGGACTCTCATGCAAAAAACGGATTGACAACCATTTTTGGGAGGTCAGCACCTGCACCGCAGACTGAAGTGTCAGCAACTTCTCCAGAGGTAGGATACCTTTGCCTCCAAGGAGTCCAGAATCAGAACTAGATACTCCAGACATTGCGGCGGGACCAGGACTGACTCCTGACTCCTGAATGTTCAGGAACCACCCGAGTCCCTGAGGGTCTAATTGACGATAGTCACCTTTCCTCTAAGTCTGATCCACTTTCTGCTCTTAGCAGAAGATCGTCCAGATAGCCCACGACAGCAATACCTCGCTGTAACAGAAGGCTAGAACCGGAGCAAGCACCTTGGTGAACACCCTTGGTGCCGAGGCTAGGCCGAAAGGAAGAGCCACAATCGATAGTGGACTTCGCTGATCGCAAAGCACAGAAACTTCTGGTGACTTGCGCAGATCGGAACATGCAAGTAGGCGTCCTTGAAGTCCAAGGACGCCAGAAGAATCCCTTTGGTGGAGTGTAGCGATCACCGTGCGAATGGATTCCATGCGGAATTTCTGCACCTTCTCGAAGGCATTCAGGGCCTTGAGGTCCAGGATAGGTCGAACCACGTCCTATTTTTGGGACGACAAACAGATTCGAGTAGAATCCCTGAAAACTCTCCTGTGACGGAACCGGCACAATCACTCCGGACCTGATCAAATCCTGTACAGCCCCCAAGAGGGCTGCCCGACAGGTAGGAAGGAGAGGAAGATTTGAGGGAAAGAATCTGTCTGGGGGCCAGGATCGGAGTACTATCCTGTATCCTGAGGTGACCACCTCGCACACCCACCAGTCGGAGATTCGGGAGGACCACCGATTCGTGACCTGCGAAGTCGTCCCCCCACCCCAGAGTCGGGCGAAGGCAAGACTTCATGCGGAGGCGGGCTTGGGAGCCGCTTGTTCGGCTTACGCACCCAGAGGCACTTGTGCCCACCAGCCGCACTGCCGTCAGTCTGAGAGGGCCTACCCGTGGACTCTGACTGATGAAAAAACCCCGTTTTGCTGGAAAGGAAGGCCCCTGTTTGCGGCGGGCCTCCTCACCCTTGCTAGTCTAAGGAAGAAGAGTGCTTTTACCTCCCATGACATCCATGATGATGTCATCCAGAGCAGCACCGAAAGGTCTACCACCTTTAAATGGTAGATCCGTCAGGAGCTTCCTAAGGCTAGGTCAGCAGACCAGCACTTCAACCAGATAAGACGACGCAATACCACCGCCGAGACAGAGGCCCTGGATATTAAAGGGGCCGCGTTCAACGTGGCGTCGCACACATAAACCAGGCCCTGAACCAGTTGGTGGGCCAAAGCAACTGTGTCTGGAGGAAGATTATGCTCCTGTACAGCTAGGTGCAACATTTTTGCCCAACCTGTAAGTGTTTAAGACACAAGGGTCGCCGCTACCACAGGCCGTAGGGCGGATCCCAACAAGGCAAACATGGCTCTGCTTACCACTTCTGACCTCCTGTCAGTGGGGTCCTCAAATGCAGGAGTCCCCTCCATCGGGAGAGTGATGGCCTTGTTCATCCGGGCGACTGGAGGGTCGACCCTGGGGGAGAAGCCCACTTTTTAAGTAGGGCATCTTCAAGGGGTATTTGATAGACAAACGCCGCAGGACCATAAAAAAATTCTTCTGAGGCTTTTCCCAGACCTTATCAATGAGCTGGTCAAAGAAAGTACATATGGAAAAACCTCTTTAGAAGGCCTGGCCTTAAAAGAACCAAAGGAGACTGTATCCGCCTGAGGTTCTGCATCCGCAGCATTTTAGCTTGAGAGTGTCCCTCACCGCAGTCATGAGTACACTAACAAGCGCCCTGTCATTTACGGACTCAGAACTGGAGTTTTCCTCATAAGGAATGTCCTGTTCAAAACCATCCAATACATTCAGAACTAGGGTCCTGAGAGGTAGTGGCTAGGCCCATATCTGAATCAGCGCACTGCCCTCATGTAGTAAAGTGGGGAGAGGGAGCTTTTTTTTTTGCTCCCTTGCGCTTGCACACAGCTCCCATCCTGGTCAGAAATGATTCCAGGTCTGCCCACAACTAGTCCCTAGGGACCGCAGGTGCTGAAGCACTGCCTGTTGTCCACTGACATTTAGGGGAAGCTGGTGACAGAGACTCCATATTGCCCCCCTCTGAGACTCCTCAGATAAAAAGTCCACCCACAGGCTGTGCTGACTGAAGAGGGGGCGCCCAGGGGACTCACCAAACCAGACCAGGGACCGCTCAGTTCCGCTGTCTGTACCGCGCTGTGTCAGCGCTGGTGAGCTGTGAGGAGATTGTGAGGAGATTGTGAGGAGATTTGTGCTGTTACAGCAGCGCTAGAGGCCAAAACTAGTGCTGAAGAGCGCGCGGGCTACAAGAAAATGGTCGCCGCACTTCACTGAGGCGATCCACGGCAAGATGGCCGCCATGACTCAGCAAAAGTGAAAAAAAAAAACAGCACACACACAGCGCCACTCGGCGCTCAGGCCCCAAAACACACAAACAAAGGCCCCAAGCATATCTGCAGACCAGCATTAGCCCCTCCAAGAACAGTGTGACCCCCAGGCACCCCACACAGCACAGCGCCAGCAATGGTGACAGAGAGTGACAATGAAATACAGGGGGAGACAGGGAAAATCCCCCACAGAGAAACACACAGCCTTTTGTACTCACCTGCAGGCAGGAGAGACTACTTACCCGTCCCCTGAGGGACCCACTGGTGTGTTTCTGACAGGACTATCACAGTGCAGTACTGAGTAGCTGTCGGCCCGGTCCACCGCGAAAGATACAGTCAGTCAGGAACTGTTCAGTCTTGAGAGGACCGTGGGAGCATGAAAGCAAACCCGGCCACCCCTGGAGTCATGAGGCCTGTCGTGAACTGAGTCTCACGCACACAAGGCGAGGATCAGCACGCTCGATGGTCGGACAGGGAAGACTACGAGGATATCCTGTACCCAACCTGTTGCCCAGCCGACAGTTGATAGAAAATTCTCAAAAATAAAATAAAAAAGAATTCCAGAAAAGGAATAAAAATAGGTCAGGAGACTGGCTCCTGAGAGAGCCACGTCTTCTCCTTCTGCTAGGCAGAAAAAAACTGAAGTCTGCTGACTGTAGTGGGAGGGTTATGTCCAGAGGGACCGCCCCCCTGGGTGGGGCTGTTCAGCTCTGGCTTTTAGAATGTATGTATAACATTTCACATTCTGCCTAGGTCTTCTCCTGCAAGCAGGGACATAACCCACGTGTAAAGTGTAAAGAGACACCGTGTCAGTCCATGGATGGTAAGAGAAAAATCTTTTTCGTGATTGAGAGTGTGAAGTTGAATTTTTTTTTGTTATAAAATCGGCACTCTCAATTTCCTTGAAAATATTTTTCGGCACACTGTGCTCAAAAGGTTGCCTACCTCTGGTCTAGGACTATCTGAGACTCTTGAAGACGTACAAGTCAGGGTGAAAATCCCTAATTCTCTCGAGGACCTCATTTATCTTGCTATTCAGCTTTATAGACTTAGAGAACGGCAAGCAGAACAGTTCAGCAATTTCCATATCACCTGGATATTGCCATAAGTATCATCAGCGCCTCTTCTATTCGCTTCAGATTCCATACCATCACATTCCATGACTGAGCCTATGCAGCTGGGATGGATACGTTCCCCCCTCTCCATATATTCAATAATTTGCATTTACATATATTCAATAAATGCCAATAATCTATGCATGAGGGCCCCAATATGGGCCAAAGACTCCATCTAACAACCCCCTTATCCTTTCAAGGGTCTGACTTAATATAGAGTGCTCTCATCAACAGACTTAAGCCACGTACACACGATCGGTTTTCCGACGGGAATTTTGTGTTGACAGACTTTTGGCCTAAAATCCGACTGTTTGTACGCTTCATCTGACAATTGTTGTTGGATTTTCCGCAGACAAATGTTGGCTGGCAAACTTATAAATTTTCCGCAGACAACGGTCTGTTGTCAGAAACCAACATCATAAAAAAACTATCAATAAATGCTGTATTACATGCAGTTCATAGTCACTATGAGATTAATTTTCTGTATTTTGCAAAAAACCTGGTTGATCCTGTTTTCCATCTCCCCTTCTGTCCATGTCCCAAATACAGCTAGGCATTTTGCAGATCAGTGGTGGCAGCTCTGCACATGCTCAGCTTTGAGTGTCTATGCTGAGCATTTCCTCCCCATCACATCTGAGCATCCCATGTGACTATAGAGTCACACATGGATGGCGGGCATATACACAGTGGTAAATGACACTTCCCTCCCTCCCTCCTCCATGTCCACTAACCAGCTAAACACAATGAAGGCAAGATATTACATGTAGATTGATGGTGGCTTCACCTCCCTGTTATTGTAAGACACAGGCTGGAGGGACGTGACATAGCCTATGACTGGCAGAAATCATGTTATTGCCAAAAAATAATACAAATTTGATTTCACATCGATATTTGTATGACCATCGAAAACTGTTTATTGATATTATTTATTTTTACTTTGTATTCCAAAGGCTGTTTTTGTTATATTTTTAACTTGTGACCAACAGCAGAGGACTAGAAGCTCCTCCTGCTTATGTTTCCCTGCAGACAGGCTGGGAAAGAGCTGGATTGTGCGACAGATGTATATCCATTAGGAGAAGGTACTTAGATATTTTTTTCTTATTAAAATAATTACAGTGTCACCATCCATATACAGAAAGAGAAGGGTAATGTAAATTAAACAGTGTGTTTAGTATCACTTTAATACCCAACTATCTCTAACAGAATATAAACCTTAACCACTTGCTGACCGCCGCCTGTACATATACGTCGGCAGAATAGCACGGCTGCACAAAGTAATGTATATATACGTCACTTTGAATTTCGCGCGCCCCTCGCGCGATCGTATCACGGAGCTGCAGAACGGGGGGATGCCTGTGTAAACAAGGCATCTCCCTGTTCTGCCCTGTGACAGGACACTGATCTTCTCCCTGTTATCGGGAGCAGTGATCAGTGTTGTGTCACAGGTAGCCCAGCCCCCACACAGTTAGAATCACTCCCTAGGACACACTTAACCCCTTCCTCGCCCCCTAGTGGTTAACCTCTTCCCTGCCAGCGTCATTTACACAGTAATCAGTGAATTTTATAGCACTTATCGCTGTATAAATGACAATGGTTCCAAAATAGCATCAAAAGTGTCCGATGTGTCCCCCATAATGTCGCAGTCACGATGATCGCCACCATTACTAGTAAAAAAAATATATAAAAATGCCATAAAACTATCCCCTATTTTGAAGGCACTATAACTTTTGCGAAAACCAATCAAACACTTATTGCGATTTTTTTTACCAAATATATGTAGAATACGTATCAGCCTAAACTGAGGAAAAAATGTGTTTTTTATATATTTTTTATTATAGCAAAAAGTAAAAAATATTGCTTTTTTTTGCAAAATTGTCGCTCTATTTTTGTTTATAGCGCAAAAAATAAAAACCGCAGAGATGATCAAATACCACCAAAAGAAAGCTCTATTTGTGGGGAAAAAAAGACGTAAATTTTGTTTGGGAGCAACGTCGCACGACCGCGCAATTGTCAGTAAAAGCGACGCAGTGCCGAATCGCAAAAAACACTCAGTGGTCATTTGGCAGGCAAATTCTCTGGGGCTAAAGTGGTTAAAATGATCCAACTTAAAGCATAACCTTCCCTTAAAGTGTTACTAAACCCACAACAGTAACATCTGTCTGTATATGCAGAATAGCATGCTTGTAATACTCACCGTGGAACTTAAAGCAGAGGTTCACCGGAATTTTTATTTTTTTTAAAAGCCAGCAGCTACAAATACTGCAGCTGCTGACTTTTAAAAAATGGACACTACCCCTCGGCTTCCTCTGCCGCCATCCTCGGTGAGGGAATCAGATTTGGGTAGTGAAGCGCTGCGGCTTCACTTCCTGGTTCCCTACTGTGCATGCACCAGTTGCGCTGCGCCGTCCTCACTGGTCCCCGCTGTGTTCTGGGAGCTGTTTGTTTCCCAGAACACAATGGGGGGGGGGGGGGGTGTTGACGCAAAAGGTGTTTATACCTGGAAGTGGTGCAAATACCTGTTTTATACAGGTATCTGCACCCCCTCCCCCCTGAAAGGTGCCACATGTGACACCGGAGGGGGGGGAGGGTTCGGAAAAGCGGAGGTTCAGTTTTGGGTGAACCTCCGCTTTAAGGGGTTAATCCTATGCATTGTGTAAAAAGGCTCTCTGATCCTGTATGCATAGATCCTTCCCTTCTTCACTGTCTGAGGAAGGCCAGCTAACACACAGGCAGGGTAGCCAACCTGCACATGCTCAGTTGTGTCTTTTATGCTGGAGAGAACATTTCCTTGTTCTCAGAGCTAGCCAGGTCACATATTGACATCACACATGTGGGTGTGTATACAGGCTATAGTGGAAAGCTCCTCCTTCCTGAACACACAGCTCTGGACAAACTCTGCAGGTTATCATGTGACCATAGTATACAGATCAGCCAAAAAGGTATATATATATATATATATATATATATATATATATATATATATATATATATATATTGGCAGTATTTTAATATAAAAAGAAGATTTATAAGCTGTGGGCACTGTGGGTGGGCAGATGAACTATTTTCATATTACTGGGTTTAGGAACACTTTAACCTAGTTAACCCTAAAAACTAAATCATTACCAAAACTACTGGGTTGATACTTTGGCTATGACTGGCTCCAACTACTAGTATCGTCTAAAAAAGTGTCCCTTTTAAAATGTGACTAAAATAATCACATAAATTAGAAAATCTCTTGGAAAATCTCCAAAAGAAATGTGTATAAGAAGCTACCCAATAATAATAGAATATGGGCTTTGAGTAGACTAACCTCCAATATTGAACAAACACTAGCTCTTATTCTCATTATAAGCCAAGTACCAACAATAGGTATTTGTTGAACAATAGAGACAATTGGCTAAGCCCTAAACAGAGAAAAAGGCAAGATCATTACATTATCATTGTATTGCACAACTGCTATAAATATATCTTACCAAAAGGATTACTGTGAAAGTGTTAAGAGAATAAAGCTGCTCTGCTGTAGAGATGGATGTTTAGGGTTTCATAAATTTGATTTTGCGGAAAATCCTGACATATCATAATGGTGAAATCCTATTTCCTGCATCAGGCAGGACTGATAATACTATTTAATATCTAGTAAACGAGCTGGCATTAGCTTACAGCTTCATATATTTTGTATTGTTGTATTTTTAACTCTTCATTTATAATCCCTGACAGTCTAGTACATAAATATTAGGTTTTGTTAACTCATTCTATGACCAACAAGTGTTTCATGTTAAATTTAAAGTGATGCTAAACCTAAAAACATTTTTTACCTTAATGCATCGCTTACATTAACGTTTAAAAAAAAAAAAAAACGTTTTCAGTTTCCCTTCCCTGTGTGAAGGGGAAGAGAGGGGAGAAGAGATCAGCGCTGTGCACGTCTGCATCAGTTCTCCCCTCTCCTCCTCTTTACACAGCATTCGAGCAGCAGCAGGAGCCATTGGCTCTTGCTGCTGTTAAATTACATGCAGTGAAGAGAAAGTGGGTGTCCTGTCGAGAAATGCCTCCTACCGAAAAATGCCCGGCCGGAACTGTGCATGCGCCGCGCATGCGCAGAACGGACCCTTAGAACAGCTGACTTTACATCAGCTGTTGTCTCGCGTTGCCGGGGCACGTTCATGTATGAGAGGGGTGGATATTTACACGATGGCCAGTGCTGGGGCAGAATTTTTATCGATGGCCAAACAAATCTACTAAAGAAATCTTCATCTAATATAGAAAAAGACGCCCTTCAATTGACTAAACACGCCCCGCAAGCGTTCAAAATGAATAGCAGATAAAGATTTATTTTGCAGATTTCTTTGCCCATCGATAAAAATTCCGCCCCCAGCACTGCCCATCATTGAAAAATTCGACCCCTTCTTGTAAATATCCACCCCTCACCTACATGAACGTGCCTCGGCCACGCGAGACAACGGCTAATCATAAACTCAGCTGTTCTTTGGCTCCGTGCGGCGCATGCGCAGTTCCACCCGGCCACTATTCGATAGGGGGCACTGTGCGAAAGAACACCGATTTAAGTCCCGCTGTGTAAGTCTATGGAGCGCGGCTCCATAAATACACAGGTCGGGAGAGAGCACGCATCGTTTGTCCCCATAGCAAACTGCTTTTTATGGGGACAAAAAAAAGAAGAGGAGCCAAGATCGCTGCCGGGGTCCCGAGAAGAGGAGGATTGGGGCCGCCCGGAACAATACCACTGCACAGAGCAGGTAAGTAGAACAGGTTTGTTATTTTAATAAAATAAAAAAATCGGACTTTTGTAATATTTTAAAGTGGATGTAAACCCTCACATATACCCAGTGAAGTGAATAGCCTCAGATGATAGAGAGATGAAACAAATCATGAATCAGGTTTACATCCACTTTAATAAAGCAGTCTTTACAAATACAACTCCTTTTACAATAAGTCCCTAATAGTACCATTTCTGACAAACTACAAGCATCACTCTGACTAAACTTGCACATGAGATAGAACACCATACAATTTTCACTACGTGCCTGTGCATTTATTAATGTCATAATTTTTTTTTTCTTTATACAAGTTAGAAGGACATCTTTACTTTTAGTACAGTTGTCCTTTAACCACTTCAACCCCAGGCTTTTTTTACCACCTCAATACTGGGCCTATTCTGGCACTTCTCTCCTACATGTACAAATCATCATTCTTTTGCTAGAAAATTACTCAGAACCCCCAAACATTATATATGGTTTTTTTAGCAGACACCCTAGGGAATAAAATGACGGTCATTGCAACTTTTTTTCTTGCACGGTATTTGCGCAATAATTTTTCAAACGCCTTTTTTTTGTAAAAAAAAAAATGGTTCCATGAATTAAAAAATAACAAAAAACGGTAAAGTTAGCCCATTTTTTTGTAAAATATGAAATATGATGTTACGCCGAATAAATAGATACCCAACATGTCACGCTTTAAAATTGCGCACACCCATGGAATGGCGCCAAACTTCGGTACTTAAAAATCTCCATAGGCGACGTTTTGAATTTTTTTACAGGTTACCAGGTTAGAGTTACAGAGGAGGTCTAGTGCTAGAATTGTTGCACGCGCACTAACGCACGTGGCGATACCTCACCTATGTGGTTTGAACGGCGTTTACATATGTGGGCGGGACTTACATGTGCGTTCGCTTCTGATCGCGAGCTAACGGGGACAGGGGCGTTTTAAATTTATTTTATTATTTATTTTTTTTACTTCATTTTTTCAATTTTTTTTTGATCACTTTAATTCCTATTACAAGGAATGTAAACATCCCTTGTAATAGGAATGGTGTGTAACAGGTCCTCTTTATTGAGAGATGCGGGGTCAATAAGACCCCAAATCTCTCCTCCAGGCTGGAAGACATGAGATCGTGAAAAAAAAAATTCACCGATCTCATGCTTACTAGCCGCAATGGCGGCTTTGTTTACTTCTGAGAACCCGGGCGTGACGTCATCACATCGCGCCCAGGCCTCCGACAGTCATAGAGATGACTGGTGACCATCTGGTCACCAGTCATCTCTATGCTTCACCTCCGGCGCCCGACGATTCATTCTCCGGGCCCCCGATGGCACGGGAGAGCCCAGAGAAGCACCGGATGGCGGCGGGAGGGGGGGGATGTCCCCTCCCGCCGCCTATAAGAACGATCAAGCGGCGGAAGTGTAGGGAAGAGACGGCTGCAGAGAAACAAGTAAAACTATGTAAGAGGATTTGTTTCATCTCTGTGTATCATCTGAGGTGGCTCACTTCACTGGGTATATGTAAGGGTTTACAACCACTTTAACATAAAAAAAAAACAATAACATAAAAAGTATAGTTAGTTACTGAAAGAACATTATGTTCCCTTTGATGGTTCCTAAAAATTTACATTGGCAAACCTTCCTTAACCCATAGGCTTTGTTCACATGGGGCGTACTAAGGCATATGCCCATAGAAGGCTGTGTTTACTCGCACAGGGATGCACAGGTGTTCATCAGTGCATCCCCTTGCAGGCAGTCCCCTTGATGCCAAATGGGATGCAGCGGGTGCACGGACACAGTTGCTTTTCCCAATTTGACATGTCCCCAACCTAACAGTGTGAGATCAGGAAGATGCATCCACATGGATGACAAATTGAGAGCAGCGGCTGTCTGTGCAACTGCTGCGTCACAAATGGCAGCAATAGGACTGCCTGCATGAGGGTGCATGGAACACCTGTGCATTCCTGTGCAGGTAAACACGGTCTCCACGGGTATATGCTTTAGTACGCCCTGTGTGAACAAGGCCTAAAATTTCATACCATAAACAATTTATGTTTCTTTTCAAGTATTAATAAAGCAACAGGAAGCTGGAGCAGACGAAAAATCCAACTATTCAAACAAGTTTCAGACTTTGAAATGAATTATCTGATTACTCAACAGTCAATGAGAACTGTGTCAAGGCCACTTATTCTGCAGTAAATGTCATAGAAATTGGTGCATTATAAGCAAATGAAAAGGCACGTTTTAATACCTTGCCAGCTAGATAGCAATGTTTCCTGGTGATTGCATCACTAAGTGTCACAGCTCATCTATATGATTAATTGACTTTTTGATTACTTTGGTTTTTCCAATTAGATGCTTCCTATATTGTGCTAAAAGGAAAAGAACCAGAAGCAATAATAATAATAAAGGCTGATGACAAGAGAACAGATTAGTGTCAGCTCAGCCTGCTCCTTATGAGGAGAAATTATTATACACATCCACAAGCAGATGATGACTGTCACTTTTAAAATATCTTGCAGTCCCAAGTGATATGATGTCAGCCAAGAAGGTCGATGTTCACATTTTCAGAAACTCACATTTTATACCATGATTTGCTTTACATTTTACTAGATAAAATATTCAAAAATGTCCTGGCATACAGGGATTTAAGATCACAGATATGTAAATATATATGGACAATGCAAGACTTGCACATGACTAAAGATAGACACAAAAATCCACTGCCCACCACTTTTACCTCCAGGATTAGAATAGAAAATGTAACTACAGACATCACTGACTTTTCACTCAATCAGCCAGGCAGTTTTAAAGCCTGAATCTTATGAATATTCCCGCTTGAGCTGGGTCCAACTATACAGAATAAGATTAATATCTGTAATTAAGTAGTACTTTTCAGAGGGATGCAAGAAACACTGAACACTTGGCAGTAAAAGGTAGACGATATCTGTAACTGAAGCCTCTCTAAGCATTTAACATTATAATCAGGAGAGCTGCTACACATTTTTACGCGTTCCCCTTTCTGCTCCAGTCAGGAAGGTGTTAAATACCAGTTCTCACACCAGTACAACCCCTATGGACCAGAGCAATGTTTATACTTCTGCTATGGGCCTGTTCATTCTGCAATAACTGTCATTACTTAAAGAGGAACTGCAGTCTGCTCACATAATTTGTAATAAAAACATCTTTGCCATTCTGAAGCTTCCTTCCAACCACTTTGCATATTATTTTATATATACTGTGATTCTGTACTTGCCTAATATTCTGCAGAAATCTCCCTCCACTGAGTCTGGCTGCAACCAATTTAACTGTGGGCAGCTGAAGCTGCTTCCTGTTCACTTCCTGGATTTTCACAGAGGCACACCTCCAGCTCTGCAGCTCTCATTGGCCCTCTTATGACCCATTCCTGGCAAACTCTCACAAGAGTGAGAGAGCGAGCTGTGCAGGACATCATAAGCCTAGGCTTATTACCAGACAAGAAACAGGAAGTGGGCTATATAAGGTATTTACTGGCAGAAAAAAAATGTTTTACTATCCAAAGTTAAAACAACAAGGGCAGAAGATTTAATAGATGGAAAGATGAAAAAACAACGGAAGTTCCGCTTTAAGATAAAGTAATACATAAATCTTTTTTTTTTTTCTTTTTACTACAAAAAGGCCTTCTTTTGGTGATATTGTCCTACCAAAATTATTTTATTCTCTATGTAATCCATAAAACGCAACCGGACTTAAAAAAACACACTATTTTCTAGTTTGATCAGCGGTAAGCTGGGTATACATGTATAGCTGACAGGTTCCCACAGAAACACAAGCGATGTGGATTCAAGGATCTCTCCCTGTTCTATTGCCCCCCCTTCCCATTGGCTGCAAGCGCTGAGCGAACGCTGGTTTTCCAGCATGACCATTCCAACAGAAGCCGGTCATTAGGTTCTTCCTGAACCAGCCGACTTTCAGTATATGTGTACTGGGCTTTAGCTTAAAGGAAAAGTCCAAGCAAAACTTAACTAATGCTAAACCTGCTCTGTGGCACATTCTAAAGCTAATCTATCCAACCCTGTAAAGCAAAAATCACTGTACTTCCCTATCCTGCAGCCAATCTGGTCCAGTCCCAGCATCAGCCGTGGCTTCACTGTGTAGGCACATGCAGGAGAGGAATCCAACAAGGGAAGCCCCATATTAAGTCTGTGGGTGACATCACTTTCTATTAATTTCACAGCCATTGTCGGACCTCTCCTGCACACAGCTTCTGTCGCTGGAGACCGTCCTGGATCGTGTGCAGAATAGGTAAGTACAGCGAGTTTCGCTTTACAGGGTTAGATAGGTTAGGCTTAGAATGTGGCACAGAGCAGGTTTAGCGTTAGTTAGGTTTTTCCACAGTAGATAAAAAGTATAGCTTTTATTTGTACTGTTAAACCACTTGCCTATCGGGCCAATTCTGACACTTCTCTCATTTATGTAAAAAAAATAAAAAAAATTTTGCTAGAAAAAAAACTTCGAACCCCCAAACATTATACATTTTTTTTTGCAGAGGCCCTAGAGAATAAAATAGCGTTCGTTGCCATTTTTTATGTCAGTGATTTTTTAAACGCAATTTAAGAATAAATACACTTTAACCACTTCCATACTAGGCACTTGCACCCCCTTCATGCCCAAGCCAATTTTCAGCGCTGTCGCTGTTTAAATGACAATTGCGCGGTCATGCTACACTGTACCCAAACAGAATTTTTATTATTTTGTTCCCACAAATACATAGGTAGTGCATTCTTTTGGTGGTATTTGATCACCTCCGAACATTTTGAAAAAAAAATAAAAAAATTTTTTTCTTTTGTTTCGGTTATAAAAAAAATTATTGGTAAGTTTTCTTCTTTACTGAAAAGGCGGCACTGATGGGCACTTTTAGGCAGCACTGATGGGCATTGATAGGCGGCAATGATGGGCACTGAAAGGCTGCACTGATGGGTACTTATGAGTGGCACTGATAGGCATCACTGATGGCACTGGCAAGCATTGGGGATGGGCACTGATTGGCAGCTGCCTGGGCACTGATTGGCATTTCCCTGGTGGTCTAGGGTGGCATACCTTGTGGTCCACTGTTGTGGCCTTCGCTGGTGGTCCTGGCAGCATCCTCGTGGTCCTGGGCGGGTATCTGAGGGGAGACTGCGCTGATAAACAATCAGCACAGACCCCCCCTGTAAGGAAAGCAGCCGATGGGCTCTCCTCTACTTGCGTCTGTCAGACGCGAGTGAGGAAAAGCCGATCAATGGCTCTTCCTGTTTACATCCTGATCAGCCATGATTGGATACGACTGATCACGTGGTAAAGAGCCTCCGTCGGAGATCGGTGTATCCATGTGTCAGACTGACATGCCGCACCACCGATCGCCGTGATGCGTGCCCCCACGAGCGTGCAGCGGCTGTTATCCTGCTGGACGTCATATGATGTCCAGTCAAGATAACTCAACCACCGCCCAGCCGTCATTCTGCTATAGACCGGCAGGAAGTGGTTAATATTTAAAATCGCGCACGCTCGTGGAATGCCACCAATCTACAGTACTTAAAAATCTTCATAGACGACGCTTTAAAAACAGGTTACCAGTTTAGAGTTACAGAGAAGAGCTAGTGCCTGAATTATTGCTCTCGCTCTGATGTTCGTGGCGATACCTCACGTGTGGTTTGAACACCGTTTACATACGTGGGTGTGACTTACTTATGCATGATTTTATATCATTTTTTTACTTATTTTTACACTGTGCCTTTACTTTAAAAAAAAAAAATATTTGAATCACTTTTATTCCCTTGTGATAAAAATAAGCAGTGACAGGTCCTCTTTATAGAGAGATCACAACTCTCCTCATATTGTAAAGGATTAGATCAAAAAAACAAAACAAAAAAAAACAGTGATCTAATGCTTTAAAAAAAATGCCCTTGTATTTTTCGTCCAATCTTTTTTTTTTTCTTTATATTGCGACACTAAAATAAAAAAATATAATGAATAAAAACAAAAGTTAGAAAACCAGAAATAAAATTTTTTTTTAGGAAAATAATTGTTATAGGAAGGAATTATATAGGGCTGATTAGGGTAAACAAAAGTTGCTTTAACTGCCAACATATGCATATCGAAGCTCATCCCTTTGACCTGTAGATCAATGAAACATAGAAGATATGAAACTAAAGCTGGTTATACACGTATCAAAATTCTGCCAGTTCAGCTGGAATTTTAATCTATGTGTAGCCCTCTCTGTTCAACAGAAGCTGGCCATTAGAATTGGCCTCTCTCGAACGATCCTGATGGAAATCCAGCATTTGATCATGGCTGCAGCCAATACTGCAGCATGAACCAGAGTATTCTGACAGGGAGGGGTGTTCCTACTGTCAGAATACAATAGCATAGCAGGGTAGATTCCCGCATCCACATCGCTTGCGTGGATCCAGGGATCTTTGAGTTTGTTTTTTTTTGCTTAATCTGCTGGCTGAACAACAAAAAAAAAAAGGGGGGGGGGTTTATAAACACTGTCACATGGTCCATTTTTTTTTGACAGCAGCAGCTTCTGCAGCTACTGTATTTACACATCAACTCTCAGCTGTCATAAGGAGCAGCAGAAGGACAGGGCTTCCTACACAACCCTTTAGATTTAAAAATTCTATTTGTATATTTATGTGAAGCCAGATTGCCACATCACATCGACAAATCTTTGTTGCATCTATGCTAGCATCCAAACTAGGATATTTACAGTATAGCAATTAATAAATTGCCATAATTTCATGCACTTGTATACAAAAATAAATGTGAAGGGTGACAAAAAAAAAACAATATGCACGTTAAAGTGCTACCTTTTTTTAACTCCAAACTTCCAATCCAAAGTACGGCATTTCAGATTCTTAAAAATGTTTCATACTAGCATGTCAGCAGTAGAATGCTAAAACAACTGCTTTGAGCTGAAAAATATAATTACTGGCCTCAGATGCAGATGACCCTTCTTTTTACTTCTGATGCCTGTCCATGGTCGGCAGTGCTTACTCTAAGCATGGCTGTGTGAAATTGGCACACAAGCAGGCTTGCTATGAAGTGCGATGAACGTTTGCATCAATCACTGCAGATTGACCATCATGCTCCAAAGCCAATGGAAATGTACCGTATATACGGTTGGTAACCATACTGCTTTCAGGTCAATTTCATTTCATTTTTAAGGCTGAAAAGTTTTTAAAGCCCCACTTTGGGTTCAGCTCCCCCCTCCCTTTCGGCACTTAGTACCTGTGGCACCAAAAAAAAATTGATATACTAAATTTTTTTGGTGGTGTTCAGTCCAGTGATCTCACAGGTGCTCTTCGCCCCTTTTCTTTCTCAAGTGGTAGATGGATTTTACACGCTGCAGAAAGCAGCACTGCAAATTAACATTGTTCAGCTCTCTGCAGCAATCTCCTGTAAGCCAAGGGATCTGGGCATGTTTGGTGGTCAAAATCTTCTTACGCCCTGTGATCACATAAAAACCTTCTTATGCCCTGTGATGACAGAAGGGCGAAACTGACAGATGCTGCATCATTGAACTGATAAGCCTTTGGACAGTGCCAACATTGTGCCTACATAACAAGTATAGCGGACAGAGATGTTTAAATTTTAGAAGCTGTGGGAGAACCATTAATTTATCTTTTGCCCAAGGTGGAATTGGGCTAACCAATTTTATATTCTGTTTAATTACATCTACTGGGTGGACTGAATAATATGAATTTTTAATATTAAGTCTTGTTCATAATAAAGAAAACTATATGAAAAACAGCACACATTCCTTTTATTATATGTGAATAAAATCTGTTAACCCACAAAATGTATTCCATAGAAATTTCAATAGACTGTTTAACCCCCTTTCTGTCCAGCCCATTTTTCAGTACTGTAAGGCCCCTTTCACACGGTATGTTTGTTGCAGCCTCCGGATTCCTGCGGCAAAAAATATTGCTGCAGTAAAGACTGGTTTATGCGATTGGTAGTCGAGGCTCATACATCAATACCGGAAATGCAGCTAATCGCTCTGTGTGTGGCTACATGGGATCAGCAGCGGCCACTGTCAGTCCGCCATTTAGTTTAAATGGGCTCAGCGGCTGCAACAAAATGGGCCAATACTTTGATTGACAATTACTTGGTCGGCTGTAGCCAAATTAATTTTATATCATTTTTGGAGACGGATATATAGCTTTGCATTAGTGGCATTTATTCCCCACTTGGTTTGTCTTTAAATTATAAAAACTTTGCAAATAAAAAATAAACAAAACAACCCCTTTTTGCAAACTAAGACACTTCATGGTATTTAGTAAGATAGCATGGTGAGTTTTTTTTAAGTTTTATTGCCACAATGTTTTGAAAAATGAAGAAAAGTTGACATTTTAACAAGTTAGTTTTTACACTTGCAAGTAGCGTAAAAAGAACTGGGATTATTGGCAACGTAAACTGTTGGACGTATAGGCTCCACTGCTCCACAATTAAGCTGAATAATCCTTCAGTAAAAAACAAATACAAAAATGTATGGGTTTAACATTGTCTTTTTAACCTCTGAATAACTGTTTGGGCTGCTGAAAGTCAGCAGGATGCTTGGTGACATACACCTAATTCTTTTAACACAGACCCCTTTAACCACTAAGTCAGAGGGTGGCCATTATTGAACTACTGATTCCACAGGTGCATACTTGGTCTCTGAATCTGAGCCCTTGTTCACACTGCCGCGACTTTGAATCCGACATCCCTGCGTGACTTCATCGTGGCTTGCATACAACTTCTGTAACATTAGTCAATGCAAGTTGTGCTGAAATCACACCAAAGTAGGGCAGAAACCTTTTTCTAAGTCTGAGCAACTTGATTCGCACAGATTAGAACGGTTCTGTTGCTGTTAATGGAGCACGACTTGTCATGTGACTTTGAATGCTCAAGTCACGACAGTGTGAAATGGGGCTCAGGACTGCTTTCAACAATCATTTTTTCATATATTTTGGGGAGTTGCTTACATATACGTGAAGACACTGCTACTGTTGCCGATCAATCTTTGGGTCTGCATTGTTCAGACATGATAGATTATTTTTATTCTTTTATTTTACAGACTGCACGGCTATCTTCCCTGCCTATTTGGCGTATCTGTTTGATCTGGAGGATTCAATTATTTTTAAGCCTGGTTGCACTCTATGTTTAGAGCCCTGGTCTACCCACAAACTGCCCCATACAATATTTGTATATATACCTAGTAAGTACTATATATATTATCTTTTCATAACTTTGCTTGTGAATTATATACTAATAGGACAGTTGGTTATACACAAAATTCTCCTTTTTTCCTTTTTCTCTTGTTTCTTTTTTTATAGACAGTGGGTGTTCTTTGGATGTGCCAAGTCACATGACCCCTGTGTATAGCTTTCTTTCATTATAGGAAGTACCCTACACCTTTGACACTATTGAGGTATTCAATCTATTACTTATTCTCTCATTCAACGAGAAATACCTATACTGATTTTTTCAATTCCCGATATCTTTTTTTGTATTTTTTGTTTTGTTTCATACTATCTTATAGATGTGAATGACCTGCATCCTTCGTATTGGATCTGTACAATATTGCACCTCTTTTAAATAAGGGCTAATAGATCTCCTGTCAGTCCCAAGGTATGTATGGGACTATGATAGCTTGGACCAACTGCTTTTTAGCGCACTCTTGAATTTTGTTCTCTCTTTGTTTCTCCCTTTTTTGTTTGTCTATGTAATGAAATACACTGTTTGCATATATTTATATGTACTATAACCATACAACATTGTATTGCAGATAGCAAGCCCCGTTTTCTCCTTGCTAGCCCCAATCTGTCCTGAAGACGCCTCACGGCGAAACGCGTTGACACTAAGGGACCACATTTTTCCATCTTGTGACAATATTTTAACTCTCTTTTGCATTTTTGTAATCTCTGTGTTGTCTCTCTATTATAAATATATATTTTAACATATTTTGACTACCTACCATGTCTTGTGCCTTCAAAGTCCGACCTTTTTGGGTGTCTCTATTTTGAGTTATCCCCACCATTTCTACACAATTTCACGGATGTGGCACTGTGAGTGCTTCCCCATTTTCCCCTTTTGACTGATGCCGATCAACACACTGGTTTCGGCCATCAATGGTACTAGATGACCCTGCACTCGTGTAGCTGGCAATCAGATTACTGGTGCTGGTTTACACTGGCTCTGGTGACACGGACACTGGTGAGACTTTGTCTTTCATGCAGGATTATTTTCAGTTAGTCAAAATAAAGCTTTCCTAACAGAAAAACAGAGGTTGCCACTGTTCACCTCCTTCTCAAAATGCCACATGCCTGGCTTTTATGCAGACATTCTGGTTTGAATAATTTCAGGTTAGATTCATACCAGATGTGGTAGGACTGCATTGGGTGACTATTCCAGTTCAGTCGCACCGCATGACAGGGCAAAATGCCTAGTCTTCCTATCTGCCTGGTTCACACCACTGTTTTGTGGTGGTGTGTGGGCAGTGTGCGCTGAAAAATATAAATAATGCACGTACAAATGTTTTTCAGAGCAGCGCGAGGCAATCTACTGTCTCACACCACACATTTGGCAATTATATTTTATGAGAGGTCTGTGTGACAACACTGCGCTGATCTCGACCGGACAGCACAGTGCAGCAGCTGTTGCGCTACAATGCTGCAGCTGGTGTGAACGAGCCCCAAGTCTTAGAGCTGGAACAAACCTGAAAACTAGGGCAAATTCAGAAATCTGTATCTATGTCTGTGCTTTGAGTCAGTTAAACTAGCATTTGTAGGATTAGAAGTCAGCAAAGCCATTGTTGGCCCTTAAAAGAATCCATTATAATCCAGTATGTTAGTTTCCTAGCTGCAATGCTGATCCAGTGGTTCCAACACCATCTGATATACTGACCAATGAAAAGTATGCAATTTAGGAGTTACAACTCCACTGCCTACACACATTTGTTCTGGTTCATTGGCTCCAAGAATATTAAAACAAAATAAACCTTTGCATTAAAACAAAAAAATGGCCTCCGGGAACTAATGCCATAATGTACTAGGTATGCACAACAAATTCACAAATTATGGCAGACGTACCTGCCAAGCAATTCCCTCCAGTGCTGGAAGACCATCTTCTCCCAGTCTTCATACCAGGCTCAAACTCTTCAGCCACTTGATTGGACGAGCCACAATAACATCACTGCTGTGCATACGCAGCAGTCACATCATCATGACACAAAGTGGTGCCGTAAATGTATGCAAAGCTACCCATACAGGGTCAGTGTATTTTAATGCGGACAGGCAGGAAGCAGCAGTAATGACATCCTTCTCTTTTGTAATAAAGATCCCACTTGTTTAACCACTTCAATACAGGGCTTTTTGTACCACTTCAATACCGGGCCTATTCTAGCACTTCTACCCTACATGTACAAATCATCATTCTTTTGCTAGACAATTACTCAGAACCCCCAAACATTATATATGTTTTTTTTTAGCAGACACCCTAGGGAATAAAATGACGGTCATTGCAATTTTTTTTTTCTTGCACGATATTTGCGCAATAATTTTTCAAACGCCTTTTTTTTTTTTTTTAAATGGTATCATGAATTAAAAAATAACAAAAAAACAGTAAAGTTAGCCCAATTTTTTGGGAAAATATGAAAGATGATGTTACGCCGAGTAAATAGATACCTAACATGTCACGCTTTAAAACTGCGCACACTCATGGAATGGCGCCAAACTTCGGTACCTAAAAATCTCCATAGGCGACGCTTTAATTTTTTTTACAGGTTAGGTTCGAATTACAGAGGAGGTCTACTGCTAGAATTGTTGCACGCACTCTAACGCACGCAGTGATACCTCACATATGTGGTTTGAACGGTGTTTACATATGTGGGCGACTTAAGTGTGCATTCGTTTCTGATCGCGAGCTACCGGGGCGTTTTAATTTTTTTTTTATTATTATTTATTTATTTTACTTATTTATTTTTTTACAATTATTTAACTTTTTTTTTTTATCACTTTTATTCCTATTACAAGGAATGTAAAAATCCCTTGTAATAGGAATGTGTGTGACAGGTCCTCTTTATTGAGAGATGCGGGGTCAATAAGACCCCACATCTCTCCTCCAGGCTGGAAAGCATGAGATCAGTGAATTTTTTTTCACTGATCTCATACTTACTAGCCGCAATGGCGGCTTTGTTTACATTTGAGGACCCAGGCGTGACGTCATCATAGAGATGACTGGTGACCATCTGATCACCAGTCATCTCTATGCTCGTCACGTGACCCACCAATGGCGCCGGAAGATTCGCTCCGGGTCCCTGATCGCACGGGAGAGCCCGGAGAAGCACCGGATGGCGGCGGGAGGGGGGGGGGGTGTCCCCTCCCGCCGCCTATAAGAACGATCAAGCAGCGGAACCGCCGCTATGATCGTTCTTATGGTGCACAGAATCGCCGGCACTTCAAAAGGATATCTGAATGATGCCTCTAGCTGCAGGCATCATTGAATATACCCCTACAAAGCCAGGACGTCATATGACGTCCACCCAGGATGGGAGATCCCATCTGTGGACGTCATTTGACTATGGCTGGGTAAGGGAAGTGGTTAAATTAAAACTTAAAAAAAGTTGCTTTAAAGCTAAAACCTTGTTCTGACCAGGGAGGACACAACTGTAATTGCACACTTGAGTGTTCTCAAAATCAGACAACTTTGCTCAGAATGGCCTTGCCATGAGTCTCTGATAGACTATCAAGAGATAGGACTGATGACTACCATATATGCAGATGCTTGCTTGTTGTGCACAATGCTCAATGTGACTGTACCTACCATAAGAATTAAGACCTACACCAGTTATAAATTACATTTGTAGAAACACTTCATTGCTCACACTTACCCTCTCCTCCAGTCTTGCCAGCTGCTCCTTGTAATATTCATCCTGCCTCTTAAGATCACGCTCTTTTTCCTCCAGTTTCCTTGCCTGCAAATGTAAATTAAATAGGTAGTAATCCCAGACGTTTTTGCCTTCAGGTCCAACAATATCCTCTTGATTTTAAACACATGGATTTAAAAACAAGCATATGGTAATTTTAGAAAGCAACGAAAAAAATAAAATAAAGCAAAAGGGTAGGGAGTACCCTAATAATCCATCTATGGTGTACATTAAAATAATGCAATTTTATGTAAAGTGCATATAAAATTTATAGATTATGAATTCATGTTCACATTCACCAGAGTTTCTTAAAACTCGCCATATGAATTAAATAGCAACACATTTATTAATTTTGAATAACTTTTTTAGCTTTTTTTTTTAATGGCAGTCATGTGAACACCCCCAGGTTCTGGGGGTGGAAACAGAGTCCCTTATTTACGATCACCCAGGATTCCTACCAGGAGCGGCTGTCAGATTCTGCAGGGTCAGGCAAAAAGCATCCACCCAGAGGCTGACTACAGGCACACAGTATATCGTATATGTTGAACCCATGTGAGGAAGAAGCGACTCAAACTGACAATGCTAATGTGCAGAGAAAAGCAGAGATCATTTTCTAGCTTTAGGTTTATGTACGATTTAAGAAGGATTTTTGACGCATTTTCTCTCACTTGCTACTGCAGTCCTTCCACTTCGTGTCTGCAAGAAATTGCAGAAACATCAGGGTCCTAACTCAAGTGATTACAATCAAAATGAAGAATTAGAAAGAATGCTAGACAAAAGCTGGGAGAGGCACTCAAAAGAGTGAAGCTTTTTATTGAAAGACGTCAATGCGACACCAGGATGAAAACTTCAGTAGGCAGAAAAGGGACACACGCACTTTGAACTGGATGTTTAGCTCCTAGAACATTAAATTACTAATAGCAATGTTTTTGGAAGGGGGCTGGTCTGGTGTGCTACCACTGAAGCATGTTGAAACTATAAACCCTGGGATGGTACAATATGTTCCTTGTATGCATGTTAGAATAACTTTATTACTCATTGATGCAGTGAGAACTCCAGGTATGACCTTTATTGCGTACTTACAGCTTGGACCAACGTAGGTATTCATATTTCATACCTGAGGGTCCACTGGATATTGTGGATTCTCCAACCCCCGTTCTCTCCATTCTATGGTGGCAATGCTTAGCAAGCAACCTCTTGTGGTCAGTGTGCAGAAGGGGAAGCCACTTGCACAGGACCTGAAAGTTCAAACCTATGCAGCACCAACTACTACGATTGTCAGATTTCTCAGCGGACCCTAGGGTATGATATATGCATACATCTATTTTCCCAAGCTGGAAAAATGCAAGTATGCAATAAAGATTTCACCTAGAGTTCAGCTTTAACAGTTTTAAATATTCTATATAAATTATTAGACATCAAATATGACAGAGCAGATACACAAATTATTTACTCACTTGTGCATTTAACTCCTGAAGCATTGCAAAATGAAAAAGGGAAAAAAGTCATTATGCAACAAATATCAGGTCATTATTAAATTACTCATTCTTTACAAAACATCCAGTGATAAATAAATTGGGCCTAAGAACGGCTTTAGATGGCCCTGCTGCACTTGAAAAAGTTTTGGTGCGCTTTCTGAAAAGTGCACCAAAGCCACAGCACATAATTGAAGTCTACGGGTTTTATGTGCGGGTTAGCTGTGTTTTGCCCAAAGTGCAGCTGGGAAGTCTGAAGCCACCATAAAATCATAACTTTGGAGGCATCAAGGTAGACAGAAGACCGTTTAAAAAAAAATTTGAAGTAGACCACCTATGTCAAATTAAGAAAAATGTTACCTGAAAGGAGGCTGGGGTCAGCAACTCTACCCATAAACCACATTTATTGCTATCCTATCATCTTTACTAGATCAGCTGTTCAACTATTTCCACAACAGAATTGCTGTAACTGGATAATCTACAAGATAACCTTACATTGATCAGCTTTTATTTATTAATGTAAAACCTTTATCTCAAAATGAAAACAACGGTTCCTGTAACTGATAATAAAGTGTGTGCTAAAGTTTAGCTTCAATTTGTTAGTGTATTTAAATCTTCTATCACATTAACACCCCCCCCCCCCAAAGACTGACAATGCTGCTGCCTGCTTGGCTCCCTTGAGCTCATTATTTCAGAGTGGGGGCACTCTAATACAGGAGGGTGTATTAGTAGCAAGATCACCAGGCGAAAAAAAGGCTGAAAAAGGCCAAAAAAAAAAATGAATCCAGCCACCACATAAAAAACACAATGAATCCAGCCACCACATTCAATGATGGTAAGCTGCAATATAATCCATTTTTGTTTTCGGGTTAAATACTGCTTTAAACTAAATGTGAATCCAAAATATTTATTTTTAATTATGAATAGAGCAGGAAATAGTTAAGACACCAATCTCTTTATTTTTTGGATCCTATTTTGGATCCTATAGGAGTGCTTTGTCTTCATTTCCTGTCTCTAAAGCCTCGTACACACGGCCGAGAATCTCGTCAGGAAAAAAACTTGTCCCGGCCGAGTGTACACACGCTCGATTCAAAGAACCCGTGGTTCTTTGAATGGAGCGAACGCGGTGACGTAATCGACTACGACGAGCGTGCGCTCGTCACATTTGATGCCGTCGCCGCCATCTTGCTACACCCTACCTATGCCTAGGAAGCTACCGCGTATGCGTCAAAGTCATTTCGAGCATGCGCGGGTTTCCACACTAACAGGTAAGTGTACACACACACACACTTTGCTCGTCAAGAAACATGCCGACGAGAAAATGGAGAATCCTGATGAGAAAATAGAGAGCAGGTTCTCTATTTTTCTCGTCGAGATTCTTGTCGGTTTTCTTGACGAGAAACCTGATAGCCGTGTACACACGACCGATTTACTCGGCAAGAAAGCTCTGCCTGCAAGTTTGTCGTTTTTTGACGAGAAACTCGGTCGTGTGTACGAGGCTTCAGACACAACAGGAAAGAAGAAAGTCACTTTAACCCTTTTGCTGCCTGGTCCCCATATGGTACAAACCTGACAGCGGGAGTTTTTACACACACCGGGATTGCGTGTGTGTATATACAGTATCTCACAAAAGTGAGTACACCCCTCACATTTTTCAAATATTTTATGATATCTTTTAATGGGACAACACTGAAGAAATTACACTTTGCTACAATGTAAAGTAGTAAGTGTACAGCTTGTATAACAGTGTAAATTTGCTGTCCCCTCAAAATAACTCAACACACGGCTATTTTGTCTAACCTGCTGGCAACAAAAGGCCCAATCAGCCATTTTACCCTCCTCGGTGTTGTGACTCGTTAATGTTACAAGGTCTCAGGTGTAAATGGGGAGCAGGGATGTTAAATTTGGTGTCATTACTCTCACTCTCTTATACTGGTCACTGCAAGTTAAACATGGCACCTCATGGCAAAGAACTCTGAGGATATGAAAAAAAAATGCTGCTCTACATAAAGATGGCCTAGGCTATAAGGAGGTTGCCAAGACCCTGAAACTGATCTGCAGCACGGTGGCCAAGACCATACAGCGGTTTAACAGAACAGGTTCCACTCCGAACAGGCCTCGCCATGGTCGACCAAAGTAGTCGAGTGCACGTGCTCAGCGTCATATCCAGAGGTTGTCTTTGTGAAATAGATGTATGAGTGCTTCCAGCATTGCTGCAGAGGTTGAAGGGGTGGGGGGTCAGCCTGTCAGTGCTCAGACCACACGCCGCACACTGCATCAAATTGGTCTGCATGGCTGTCATCCTGGAAGGAAGCCTCTTCTAAAGATGATGCACAAGAAAGCCCGCAAACCGTTTTCTGAAGACAAGCAGGCTAAGGACATAGATTATTGGAACCATGTCCTGTGTTCTGATGAGACCAAGATAAACTTATTTGGTTTAGATGGTGTCACGCGTGTGTGGTGGCAGCCAAGTGAGGAGTACAAAGACAAGTGCGTCTTGCTTACAGTCAATCACGGTGTTGGGAGTGTTATGGTCTGGGGCTGCCGGCACTGGGGCGCTACAGTTCACTGAGAGAACCATGAATGCTAACATGTAGGACATACTGAAGTAGAGCACGATCCCCTTCCTTCAGAGACTAGGCCGCAGGACAGTCATCCAATATGACAACGACTACAAACAAACCTCCAAGGCGACCACTGCCAGAAGCTGAGGGTAAAGGTGATGGACTGGCCAAGCCTGTCCCCAGACTTAAACATCTGTGAGGCATCCTTAAACGGAAGTAGAGGAGCATAAAGGTCACTAACATCCACCAGCACCGTGATGTAGTCATGGAGTGGACGATTACTCCAGTAGCAACCTGTGAAGCTCTGGTGAACTCCATGCCCAAGAGGGTTAAGGCAGTGCAGGGAAATAATGGTGGCCACACAAAATATTGACACTTTGGGCCCAATTTGGAAATTTTCACTTAGGGGTGTACTCACTTTTGTTGCCAGTGGTTTAGACATTATTGGTTGTGTGTTGCGTTATTTTGAGGGGACAGCAAATGTACACCGTTATACAAGCTGTGCACTCACTACTTTACATTGTAGCAAAGTGACATTTCTTCAGTGTCAGATGAAAAGATATAATAAAACATTTACAAAAATAGTGAGGGGTGTACTCACTTTTGTGAGATACACTATATATGACAAGCAGACTGCCACCTGCCAGATGAAAGCAGTCCAGCCCTGTCAGATTGCTTTCACACCCCCCACCCGATAATAGGTGTCCCCGCTATGTATCCCAGGCTCGGCTTGCCCATCTGCGGGGGCCGGGACCAGCATAACAGGTGCCATCGGGTAAGGAGCTGAGCGAACGCATGTCTGCTCTCCTTACGTTCTTGTTGCTGAGCTGGAAGCGACATGTTTGACGTCACTTCCGGGTCCTCATGTCAGTTTCCCCAGTCCAGTAAGGCTGAGAAAGAAAGTATTACAACTTCGATCTGCATTGCATTACATTTAGTGGAGCACAGGGGGGACATCCAGGGTTTTTTAGACCCTGGATGTCTCATTAAAGAGAACCTGTTACCAAAAAAATATCAAAAAGCAGACATTTTGTGCCCTATGTGATGGGGAAAAAAAAGATGGTAAACAAAATTCAAATAAAAAAAAATAAAAATGTAAAAAAAAAATTACAGAAAAGTTCGCCCCCAAGCACATAAACCCCCCCAAATATTTAAAGCCCCCAACATTTAAAGCAAAAATAATGACTTATTAAAACGTTTCCTATATAAAATATAGGGTACTGAAGCTTGTTGCCATTTCACTGGGGCATGCAGATTTAAGGTTTGACACGTTTGGTATCTATTTACTCGGTGCAACCTCACCTTTTATATTTTATCAAAACATGGGTAATTTATTGCATTTGTGTACCCTAAAATTAGCTGTGTATGTTTTACTGAAATTATGCGTTTCCTAGAGCCTTGCGGTAATTGTGTAATATAAAAACGTGGAACTACCACTTTTTTATTCTCTAGGGTGTCGGCTTTCAGAAAATATATAATGTGTTGGGGCCTAAAATAATTTTTTAAACTGTGCCAAAAAAAGCAAAAATAGCTCTGGCAGCTTAAGGGTTAAAAGCAAGGGGAATGCTCTATTAAGACAGTGATCACCAATACAGGTGTCCACATTGAAGTCCTCCATTCTTCGCTCCACTCCTAATCCTGTGAGATCAGTTAAACCAATATTAACATGACAGGGATTTTAATACTTCCCCTATTAATCTAAAACAAATGAAGAAAGCATTTTGGCTTTACATTTGGAAAACATAGTATAAGCACACCCTGCAGTCTGCAGCAAAAAAGAAAAGAAAAGAAGATGTACATAAGTGCATTATAACAAGATTTGGAAACCTCAATTTACCGGGCATCGTCCTGTCAGGTTTTTATTGCCGTCTGTGTTAGAGGAGATTCACCTACTCTTTTATTGCAGCAACCATTATCACTAGGGGTGCAACGGATCGGTGGTGATCCGTGATCCGAACGGGTCATCCTGTTCAGATCGGATCACCACGCGATCCGCGGAGCGCTCCGGAGCCTCGGCTGTAGGAAAGGCCGTGGCTTCGGCCTAGCTCCGGAGCGGCGGCCATCTTAGTACACCCGGCGGCGGCCGTTGTAATGACGTTTCGCCGCCATCTTGCTCCACCCCACACTCCTGCACAGTAATGAGAAAAGGGGCCAAGCGGACATCTTGTTACACCCAATGATTCAACACAAAACTGAGCTTATCAGCTTTAATGCATTATTTGGAAATCCATCGGACTGTTTACATTTTAAATTTCAAAAGCAGCAGCAAACCTTACATGATTGCTAATGTGATGGAACACCTCTGATTTTCACATTTAACATTTAGTTAAATGTGAAAATCAGAGGTGTTCTGTCACATTAGCAACCATGTAAGGTCAGCAGGTTTGCTGCTGCTTTTAAAATTTAACATGTAAAGAGTCCGTTGGATTTACAAATACTGTATTTAAGCTTATAAGCTCCGTTTTGTGTTGAAAATAACTGTGAAATCGAAAATTCCGGTGGGTGCAACATTTTTTTTTTTTTTTGCTGATCCGAAAATGATATGATCCGTGGCTCTGATCCGATCCGTGAGTTTTTTGATCCGTTGCACCCCTAATTATCACTGGCACTTAATTTGAGGGAAATCCTCAATTGTAGGTTGTCAGCAAAACAGGGATAGAGGGGAAATCTTCCAATGAGGACACTTGCAAAGTTAAAGTAGAAGTTCACCCAAAACCAAAACTAATTCTAAATCTACTCACAGCCACATTCTAAAACTAATCTATCTAGCCCTGTAAAGAAGAAATCACTATATATACCTTTTCTGCAGCCGCTCCGGTCCAGTCTCTAGCAGCGGATGCTGTGTGCAGGAGAGAACCGACAACGGGAAATGGGAAATGCCTGGGAAGTGACTTCGCCCAAAGACTTACTATGGGGTTTCCGTCGTCGGCTGCCTCTCCTGCACCTGCCTCTGCCTACACACTGATGCCCCCGCTAACAACTCAGCGTGGGAACGGACCAGAGCAGAAAAGGTATGTATATTGATTTCTTCTTTACAGACCTAGATAAATTAGGTTTAAAATGTAGCTGCGGGTAGGTTTAGAATTAGTTACGTTTTTTGTGAACTTCTACTGAGGAAGCCATGTGACCCTGTGGTGTAATGAATAGGGGAGGGACCAATCTGTCATCAAGCTATGGCACGCATTGTGAGCATACCCTGGTAATACTGTCTGATTGTCTTATACCCGCACTGTGAGGACTGAATGCTTTTTACAGTTTGATGCACTCCAAGCACCAGGAAAATGTGAGTGTTTTTATACCTAGTGTTTAACCACTTCCCGCCCAGTCAATAGCAAATTGACGTCCGGGAAGTGGTTCTGTTATCCACACTGGATGTCATATGACGTCCTGCAGGAAAACAGCCGCCGCGCGCCCGGGGGGGCGCGCATCGCGGCGATCGGTGGAGCGGTGTGTCAGTCTGACACACCGCTACACTGATCTCGGTAAAAAGCCTCCGGCGGAGGCTTTTTACCACGTGATCCATAGTGTCGAATCACGGCTGATCAGGATGTAAACACCGTTGATCGGCTCTTCGTCACTCGCGTCTGACAGATGCGAGTAGAGGAGAGCCGATCGGCGGCTCTCCTGACAGGGGGGGGTTCGCGCTGATTGTTTATCAGCGCAGCCCCCCCTCGGATACCCACACTGGACCACCAGGGAAGCCCCCCAGGACGCCCCAAGCATGTGGATGGCCCCCATGGCCATCCACATGTAGTAAACAATAAAAAATATATTTTAAAAAAAAAACATAAAAAAATATGCCAATCAGTGCCCACAAATGGGCACTGACTGGCACTATCATGGCACAACCACAATGTGTGGTGGCTGGCATTGCTGGGCATCAGTGCCACCTACTAGTGTCCATCAGTGCCACCTATCAGTGCCCATCTGTGCCCACCTATCAGTGCCCGTCCGTGCCACCTATCAGTGCCGCCTATAAGTGCCCATCAGTGCCGCCTATGAGTGCCAATCAGTGCCGCCTATGAGTGCCAATCAGTGCCGCCTATGAGTGCCAATCAGTGCCGCCTATCAGTGCCAGTGCCGCCTATCAGTGCCAGTGCCGCCTATGAGTGCCAGTGCCGCCTATCAGTGCCAGTGCCGCCTATCAGTGCCAGTGCCGCCTATCAGTGCCAGTGCCGCCTATCAGTGCCAGTGCCGCCTATCAGTGCCAGTGCCGCCTATCAGTGCCAGTGCCGCCTATCAGTGCCGCCTATCAGTGCCAGTGCCGCCTATCAGTGCCGCCTATCAGTGCCAGTGCCGCCTATCAGTGCCGCCTATCAGTGCCAGTGCCGCCTATCAGTGCCGCCTATCAGTGCCAGTGCCGCCTATCAGTGCCAGTGCCGCCTATCAGTGCCAGTGCCGCCTATCAGTGCCAGTGCCGCCTATCAGTGCCAGTGCCGCCTATCAGTGCCAATCAGTGCCGCCTATCAGTGCCCATCATCAGTGCCACCTCATTGGTGCCACCTCATCGGTGCCCATCAGTGTCGCCTTATCAGTGCCCTTCAGTGCCGCCTTATCAGTGCCCGTCATTGAAGTAGAAAAGGCACTTATTTACAAAAAAAATTAGCAGAAGCAAAGAAAAAATTTTCCCTCTTTTTTTATTTGTTGTGCAAAAAATTTAAAATCGCAGAGGCGATCAAATACCACCAAAAGAGAGCTCTATTTGTGGGAACAAAATGATAAAAAATTTGTTTGGGTACAGTGTAGCATGACCGCGCAATTGTCATTGAAATTGCGACAGCGCTGAAAGCTCAAAATTGGCTTGGTCAGGAAGCTGTATAAGTGCATGGTATTGAAGTGGTTAATAAACCGGTTGTTTTAAAAGATAAAGCACTATGTCCACCTTTCTCTCTATGATTTGAAAAATTGGACCGGGTGAACATGGGGTGATGGTTGCTAATGCCAATTCGCCCACATGGACACCAGAAGAAGGGATATTGGGTGGACTTTTCTGGGCACTGATAACATAACAAAAAAAATGTTTATATAAAAGTATATTTATTACATAAAAGAACAGCAATTACAATTAAAAACATTTGAGCCAAACCCCACAAGGAAAACAGCTTAGTTACTAACGGCTACACCGTCACACATCTGTTAGTGGTGGAGAAGGCGAAAAACCTCAACCGGTTTCGCGGTTGATACCGCTTCTTCAGGAGGGTCTGTATAATACATAATATACAATAAATGAGCTAGCAATGACAATTACATGTAACATATAAGGGTACAATATTTTAGAAACATAGATACAGTCAATGTTAAAAATGCTTTTCTGCTCACCGAGTGATATTCATGGGTCAGGCAAAGGCTCATCTTTGATGTGCGGCGGGGTTGGGGATCACACTTAAGCGGCTCTGTTACGAACCGCTGGTGTGAGTGGTGATCACTCTCCCTGGGGTACTGCGATTGGACTATACATCAAGGTAAGTGCTATCTCTATGTGCAGATTTATGCAGATATAGTGCCTCAAACATGGGTGACTTAACACCGTTAATTTTTCACTCTTTTACCCTGCAGTCATCAGACTTGGCTTCCCTTGCGCCCCCTTTAGCAGTGCTGGCTTGGTCAGTTGTTGCTGGGTTGGCCACACTGCAGACGACTTAGTCTATTTGCATACTGCTTCCATTACCCCAGCATAATCTAATCTCTCCATATTGTGGTAAGACTATTAATGTAATTTCTTGGTGATGGTTGTTTCCAATACACATCTCTCGGGATACGGATGGTATGGTGTCTTGCTTTTTCCCCTTCTCTCTTCTTCCCTTGTGCACTCTCTTCTCTTGTCCCCTTTCTTCCTTTTTCTCCCTCTCTTTCCCCCGATTTTCCTTTCTCCCCCCCCCCCCCCCGTCTCTTCCCCCTTTTTCTTTCCCCCTCCCCCCTCTTTCGCTCTCCCTCTTTCCCTATCTGCGCTCCCACCCCCCTTCTTTTCCTTCCTTTCCCCCTCCCCTTTTCCCTCTTTTTTCCCTCCCCCCCCACATTCATCCTATCTCCTTCCCCCCCCTCCCCCCCTCCCCTTTGTCCTTTCTTCTTCCCATATTGTTTTTCTCCCCCCTCCCAATTCTCACCCACTCCTCCTTCCCCCCTCCCTTCCATTTTCTCCTCTTCCTCCCTCCTTTCCCTCCCTCTTTCCACACTCACACCTGGTGTTCCCTCCCCTATTACTCAGAGTTACAACCTTAGATATATCCTAACAGTAATTACTATGTTACATGTAATTGTCATTGCTAGCTCATTTATTGTATATTATGTATTATACAGACCCTCCTGAAGAAGCGGTATCAACCGCGAAACCGGTTGAGGTTTTTCGCCTTCTCCACCACTAACAGATGTGTGACGGTGTAGCCGTTAGTAACTAAGCTGTTTTCCTTGGGGGGTTTGGCTCAAATGTTTTTAATTGTAATTGCTGTTCTTTTATGTAATAAATATACTTTTATATAAACATTTTTTTTGTTATGTTATCAGTGCCCAGAAAAGTCCACCCAATATCCCTTCTTCTGGTGTCCATGTGGGCGAATTGGCATTAGCAACCATCACCACATGTTCACCCGGTCCAATTTTTCAGTATCTATTTTGGATGATGGCACTATTTATTTCTTTATTATATCTTTCTAAGTGAGGCTATACTCAAAAAAATGTTATCTCTCTATGATTTGGGCGTATGGAGATAAGTGTAATAGAAGGATTCTAATCCCAAGATTACCAGAAGAAGTGAAACAGCATAAAACAGATCCCCAGAGAGGGACAGAAGTACATATAGACCATTGGTTGGTCTTAGGGCACATCGGATGAGGGGATTATCACTAATGTATGTGGATGAGAGCACATAGTGGTAAACACTACTAGCACATTAGCATTTGGAAGCGTGAAACCACTTTTGAATATAATATTCCAGAATATTGTTTTCTGCTAGCTTGAGAACCTTTTTCGTTATACGATAGTCCTCTGACACACTGACTTGATCATACTCAAGAGTCTTCTGTTGTACTCCATTTATTTGTATTGTAAGAAACAAAGGTCAGGGAACATAAAGGAACATCTGATTGGTTTGACTGATATACAAGACGAGAAGGTCAAGTTCATAAAAGGTCAAAAGAGGAGCAGCTGTTACATTGGTGACCTTCAACTTCAGGACTTTGCAAAACCAACAAAAAAAACAATACACAACAAAACCAAGATTACCAAGAGCTTTATAAAAAAAAGGCCAAAGAAGGCAAGTACAAGTGTGCAATAAGAATGTATTTTTTATTTATTTAGGGAACGGCACATGGGAAAAGGGCAAACAGTTTTGCTTCAAAACAGGATGAAAAAACACTATGCCAAGGAATGTGCTTCCCTGGCAGGAGATGGTAAGCAATGTGTGTGTGGCTCAAAGAAACAGGCTAAGCTATACATATCTAAAATTCAATTTAAATTCACAGCTGGACAAATAGGAGGGTAAAAGCAAAGTGTATGTGGTGGCCACATTTCAAAATGGATTAACGCAGCTATTCAATGAAGATTCAACAGAAAAGGTCCAATACTGAAGGTGTCTCGGCAGGTACAATTACATACTTATTACTTCAAACACTTGACAGTCTATAGCGAAATGATGGCTCTTCTTGCTACAGAAAACAATTAAGATAAGTCTTACATATCAAGGGGTGGCATGGAGGAGGGAAACTATTACACTGGAGCACTACCTGTCTGCCTTTAATATCTTGAATTCATAGGTAATTCCTGAGCATTTAATACCAGATGCCTGAAGGTAAAATAAAATAAAAATAGGATTTTTATAACAGCTTACCTGTAAAATCCTTTTCTTGGAGTACATCACGGGACACAGAGCGACATAGTCATTACTAATGGGTTATATAGATACCGTCAGGTGCTGGCACTGGCAACTTCCAAAACCGGAAGTACCCTCCCCTATATAAGCCCCTCCCATCCGGGAGCACCTCAGTTTTGTAGCAAAGCAATAAGTGTCCCTAAAGAGGGGCGGGAGCTCTGTGTCCCGTGATGTACTCCAAGAAAAGGATTTTACAGGTAAGCTGTTATAAAAATCCTATTTTCTTTCTCGTACATCACGGGACACAGAGCGACATAGTCATTACTAATGGGATGTCCTAAAGCAATGCCAAATGAGGGGGGGGATACACCATATATAAGCAGAGCGCTATCAGACATGAGGATCTTTTGCGGCCTGCAACACACTGCGCCCAAAGGCGACATCCTCCTGACTTCTAACGTCCACCTGGTAGGACCTAGTAAACGTGTGTACCGAAGACCATGTTGCGGCCTTACAGATTTGAGCCAGGGAGGCCTGGTGATGCACTGCCCATGAAGTTCCAACTGCTCTCGTGGAGTGCGCCCTAACTTTGAACGGAGGCGGTCTCCTTCTCAAGCCATAAGCTTGCATAATGACCTGTCGAATCCACTTGGCTAAAGTAGATTTTGACGCTGCCTGACCCTTTCTGGGGCCTTCCGGCAGAATAAACAAAGTATCCGTTCTGCGAATCTGAGCAGTGGCTTTTAGATAAGCTTTAACTGCTCTTACTACATCCAAAGAATGCAATAACTTTTCCTCTACCGAAGTAGGTTTGGGGAAAAAAGAAGGAAGAACCACATCTTGGTTCAAATGAAACCTCGATACCACCTTAGGAAGAAAGGCTGGATGAGGACGTAACACTACTCTGTCCTTATGGATAACCAGATATGGCTCCTTACAGGACATAGCTGCTAATTCCGATACTCTTTTAGCCGAACAAATGGCTACTAGAAAAATCAATTTCCTGGTGAGAAGCACCAAGGAAATATGCTGTAATGGTTCAAATGGTTGTTTCTGTAGAACCGACAGAACCAAGTTTAGATCCCATGGACATATGGGAATATTAACCGGAGGACTAATACGCATCACTCCTTGTATAAAGGCTTTGACTAGTGAATGCGAAGCCAAGGGCCTTTGAAAAAATATTGACAAGGCCGAAATCTGACCCTTGATAGTACTCAAGGCAAGCTTCCTATCTACAGCCCACTGTAGGAAGTCCAGAATCCTACCTATTACGTACTTATGTGGATGCCATTTCTTGGCCTCACACCACGCGATGTACGCCTTCCAGATTCTATAGTAGATCTGCCTGGATACCGGCTTCCTGGCATTGATCATGGTAGATACCACAGCATTAGAGAGCCCTCTCTTTTTTAGAATGTGGGCTTCAATAGCCAGGCCGTCAAACCTAGGGCTGGTAAGGAAGGGTGGTATATCGGTCCTTGCGAAAGCCGGACGACGTGGGAGAGTCCAAGGACTCCCCACTGAAATTTTACAATCTCCGCGTACCACGCTCTTCGGGGCCACGCTGGAGCCACCGGAATCACTGGTTTCTTTTCTACCCTGATTCTGCGGAGTAATCGAGGTAACCATTGTGGCGGTGTGAATGCATATATCAGCTTGAACTGATCCCAAGGGAACACTAGGGCATCCGAGCCGCAAGCTAGGGGATCCCTTGTCCGAGAGACAAACCTGTCCCCCTTTGCGTTGAATCTGGATGCTAGAAGATCTACATCCGATGTTCCCCACCACTGACATATTGTCCAGAAAACCTCGGGGTGAAGGGACCCTTCCTCTGGGCCTAATTGCTGGCGACTTAGAAAGTCCGCCTTCCAATTCTCCACTCCTGGAATGAATACCGCAGATATGGCTGGGACATATTTTTCTGCCCATTTCAGGATGTAATTTACTTCCCTCTGGGCTGCACGACTCCTGGTGCCCCCCTGATGATTGATATATGCCACTGCTGTGGCATTGTCTGATTGAATTCTGACAGGGGACCCTTGGAGTTTGGATGTCCATGCTACTAGGGCATACCGGGCTGCTCGTATCTCTAAGAGATTGATGGGCAGGGCCTTTTCTGCATCCGACCATCTGCCCTGGAGAGACTATTGCTCCAGTACTGCTCCCCAGCCTATAAGGCTGGCATCTGTAGTGACCACCTTCCAAGAAATCGGACTGAAGGATTTCCTTTTTTCCAGATTCTGGGGAACCAACCACCAACGGAGGCTCTTGCGAACGGAAGGGGACAAGGACATTGGTAAGTCCAGAGCCTGAACTTTTTTGTTCCAGGCTGACAGTATGGCCCCTTGCAAATTCCTTGAATGGAATTGACCGTAGGGTACTGCTTCGAATGATGCCACCATTTTTCCCAGCAGCCTCATATACAGGCGTATGGACGGCTGTCTTTTTTGTACCCACTAAGTGGATCAAATCTTTCAAAGACAACACCTTTCCTCGAGGCAAGAATATTTTTCTCTGGCCTGAATCCAACCTTAGCCCCAAGTATTCCAGACTTTTGACTGGTTTTTAGGGCTGACTTGTCTCGGTTGATAATCCAACCGTGAGATTCCAGATACTTGATCGTCTTGTGAACGACCACGTCTAGTTTTTTCACTGAGTGGTCTATCAGCAACAAGTCATCCAGATATGCCATTATCATTACACCTTGTGTTCTTAGATTGGCCAATAAAGGGCCAGAATTTTTGTAAACACTCGTGGTGCTGTGGCCAAACCGAAGGGTAAGGCTCTGAACTGAAAATGGCGCCCTTCTACTGCAAAGCGTAGAAATTTTTGGTGGACTGGAAAGATGGGAATGTGCAAATAAGCATCTTTGATGTCGATCGTGGCTAACCAATCCTCCCCTTGTAGGGCAGTGGCCACCGATCGGATCGACTCCATCGGAAAGTCCTGATGTACAGGAATTTGTATAGCCCTTTTAGAATTAATATGGGCCTCCCGTCCGCGTTTGCTTCGGGACTGTAAAGAGGTTTGAGTAAAACCCGAACCCTCATTCTTCCAGGGGAACCTCCATAATTACTCCTTGGAGCAATAGTTGTTCTAGTGCCAACAGGAGGGACTCTCTCTTCCGGGGATCCCTTGGCACGTTTGACCTCAAAAATGGGAAGGAGGAGAGTCTTTTAACTCCAATCTGTATCCCAAACCTACTGCGGAGAGCACCTATCTGTCTTGATCGTGTCCCGCCAGGTCTCTTGCGAACAACTGGAGTCCTCCCCCCACCCGACTGAGTGGGGGCTTCAATGAATTTAACTTTGGGGGAGGTTTTGTACCTCCCCTGACCCAGGGTTTCTCATTACCCTGCTACTGTCCCTGTTTTTTACCCCCGGGATTTGACTGAGGAGGCCGTCGGAACTGTTACACAGCCGATGCCCCAGGGACTGGAGAAGCAGGCCTCTTAAAGAGGGACCTCTAACTCTGCTTTTAACCGGCAAGAGCGTATTTTTACCGCTGGAAATTTTCTGGATATATTTGTCCAGGTTTTCCCTGAATAAGCGTTCACCATGAAATGGGACGCTAACCAGCCATTCTTTACAGGGAGCTTCAGCAGACCAGTTTTTTAGCCATAGGAGCCTACGCATATGTACTATAGACAGCGTAAGGCGGGAGGCCTGATGGACTGAATCCTCTATGGCGTCAACCGCAAAGCCTAAGGCTCTAGGTAGATCAGCTAGGGCAAAGCCTGCTGATCTGTCAAGTCCCTCAAGACCTGTTTCAACTGATCCTTCACTGTTTAGCAGACCCCAATAGCTGCTACTGCTGGTTGTATCACCAAGCAGATTTTCATAAGGACTCCAATCTTTTATCTATTGGGTTCTTGAACATTTGGACATTATCCACTGGACATGTCAGTGATTTATACATACAAGAGATGGCTGCGTCCACTGTAGGGACCTTCCATTTTTTTTTTTTTTTGATGAACTTATCCTCCATGGGATAGACCACCGGAAATCTCTTGGGGGAATAAATATTTTCTCAGGACGTTCCCAATCCTGGTAAATGAGCCCTTTCAGTAAAGGGTGAAGTGGAAAAGAACAAACAGTCTGGGGGCTTCTAGCGACCCCAACGAGGATACAGTAGTGGTTGATGGTTCCGCAAGGTGCATTTTTAAATGCTGATCGGACCATGTTAGTCAGAGACTGAACCCATAATCTTTCAGCTTGAGATGCTGAGAAAAGGTTCCCCCACTGTTGATTCCTCTATAACAGAATCAACCTCATCCTGATCCCCTTCAGGCAGGTCGATCCCTGTATGGGACTGTTGCTCTGCTAACAGGCACTCTGAAGGAGGAGACGGAGATCGGGCGTGCTTTCCCTGACAGGGAGGCAGCGATAAATGTTGACAATCTCTCTCTAATCCTCCCAGAGCTGAGGAAAAAACCTCCTCTGTTACATACACAGGAGCAGGTGACTGAGGACAGCCACAGTACCAAGTACCCCTGCGGGGTCTCTACGGTCACTTACCTCTGAACTTCAGGGGAGACTGGTGCAGCAGGAGTATGCCCAAGATCCTCCGAGCCCGATGAGACCCCCTTCGCTTCCTGGAAGATTCAGTTCCGGAGCTTCTGGACGGCATATTCCTAAGCCTAAAGCTGAGGTATTCCAGCCGTAATACACCACTTTTACTGAGAATAGTCTAGCACAATTGCTGCTATATCACAGTTGGTGTCTACTAATGTGCCTTTCTAGGGGATGCCTGTATCAACCGCTTGCTGTATGCCTTTAAATGTTGCCAGCTCTGTCTCTGTACTTCATAGCCAGCTCACTACAATATTGTGGTTTTTTTAAACTGCTGGGACACCCGCACATGCGCAGAAGCGCTGCGGCGCGCACAGAGCGTCATCCCCCAGGCTCCGCCCCCTTTCCCGGCTCACCTCTATATATAGAGGCGCGTGCACGCGCACACGCGCGGGCGGGCACGTGCGCCTTCGGCGCTTATTTCAAATATGGTAACAAGGGACAGGAGCCAGGGCCCCTCTTTGCCGCAGGCCGGGGGATGGACGAGCACTGCAACATGGCAGAGGAAGCAGTTTCCTATAAGAGAACTCACCATCTGCCTGGACTTTGCTCTGCTGAGAAGAAGCTAGTCCACATGACAAGAAAACATTCCACAGCGGCCTCTAGTGGACAAACACAGGTACCGCAGTCTAATATATTAAATATATATATAAAAATTATTTTTTTTTTTTTCTTGACCACCATTAAAAATTATTACATTTTTTTAGTAGTTACAGGCATGCACAGAATTTTGCGGGAATACCATTAGGTAACAGACAGAAAGACAAATTAGGCTTGGGGGTCCACCAATAGAACCAAGTTCCTGGGGGCCCCCACTTACCTGTTGCCCGCCGCAGGACTTTGTTTGGTCCACAAAAGCCCAAACTTCACCTATCACGGCAGGCATTGTAATCAAACCTTCAGGGACCGGGTTCCCAAGGATTCCACTCCCCTGGACCTGTATAGCACCCTGCACAGAAAACATCTTGGTCGTGGGTATGACCAGAGCTCTGGATCCCAGGGTCCAGCTCTCCTAAGAGAAGCATTACAGGCAAAACCTTGCTCTTCTCTGCAAGGCCCGGGTACCGACCGTTTAGCTATGAAGCTTTTTTGGTCGGATCCGGAATAGCTTACTGAGGCCCAAAAGAACCTGTACGCAAGCTCAGTGAAAAACACATGTTTCTTCTTGGCCAACACCTTAGACACTGGCAAAAAACTGAGGTGCTCCCGGATGGGAGGGGCTTATATAGGGGAGGGTACTTCCGGTTTTGGAAGTTGCCAGTGCCAGCACCTGACGGTATCTATATAACCCATTAGTAATGACTATGTCGCTCTGTGTCCCGTGATGTACGAGAAAGAAAAATAGAACTCTAAAAGGCTTTTTATGAATAGTTGAACCTGCTTACTAAAAAGCATACAACAGTTACTATAGTTTGGCACTGATAGCACACTGCACAACAAAAAGCCTTGAGTGGGATTTATCAAAAATGGAGCAGCCAGAATCTGGAGCAGTTGTGCATGGAATGCAATAAGCTGCTATCTTTAATTTTTAAAGCTTAAAGGGTTAGTTCACCTTTACCAAAAAAACTGCCTATGCGGGTAAGGGGCACCTGTAAATAAAATCAAACTATTCAGCTTTGACTAAAGTTGGATAATACTAGAGCTGCACGATTCTGGATAAAATAAGAACCCACGTTGTTTTGCTTAGCATAAAGATCAGGATTCTCGGCGTAACATTATTTTCAACATTACACAAAAAAATAGGTCTAAGCTTGAATGCTGCCTGTATAGCTATACAATATTCACTGTTAGTTTTATTACCTGTTACATATGTAAAATCCTCAATAAAATTGAGTTAAAAAAAAAAAAATAGGTCTAAGGCCCCTTTTACACAGGCTTTCCAATCAACTCCGCCTTTCAGTTTTTCAGGCGGACCTGATCAGACGCTCCATGCACCTCTATGGATCGGCAGATGTCCGCAGTGACATGTCCGCCGATATCTGTTCCGACACTGCCAATGAAATCCAGACGGATAGAGGCCCTATTTTCCATCTGTCTGGCAGATCGGATTGGATGAAAACGGACAGGCGGTCCATTTTCATCTGATCTCCCCATAGAGTTAAACGGAACTCTGACAGGTCCGTCTCAGCACAGTGAGCGGAGACGGACCTGTCATCTGCCTGCTCAGCGGGGATCAGCAGATCGATCCCCTGCTGAGCGGAAAGCCTGTGTGAAAGGATCCCAACTTTACGATTTCGTTTTTTTTAATTAATTGAAATATTTTTTTTATAAAAAATCTTGCTTTTGCAAGACCACTGCGCAAATAAAGTGTGATATAAAATAGTGCACCAATCTCCATTTTATTCTCTAGGGCAGTGGTTCTCAACCGTGTCCTCAAGTACCCCCCAACAGATCATGTTTTGGGAATTTTTCTTAGATAAAATAGCTGTCCAAAATACCAAGCCATTGACTGATTTAAAGCACTTGTGCAAGATAAAGGAAAACCTGCAAACATGGCCTGTTGGGGGGGGGGGGGGGTACTTGAGGACAGCGTTATGAACCACTGCTTTAGGGCCCAGGTGTCAAACTGGCAGATGTAACCGGACGGTTTCTGTTGTGTCCGTTTATACCAGGCTACCTCTGGGTCTGATCCCATACAAAAAAAGAAGGGGGATCCGTTTCCCTCCGTCTGGCCAGGTCAGATCGAAGGGCAGTTGGGTGTAAACAGACAGCTGGTCCATTTACATCTGGCTGCCCATAGAGCACAGCAGGCCCAACAGACCTGTCATCCGGGCCGCTCAACTCAGCAGGGGATCAGCGGACGGATCTCTTGCTGAACAAAACCGGATTCGGACAGTGCGAAAGGGGCACAACTGAACAAACTAAAGATAGAAGCCAATTGGTTGCCATGCACAGCTGCTCCAGATTATAATTGCTCTAGGTTTAATTCTGCCCCCCCTCCCCCTTATGTTTTTATTCAGTGTGGGAATACTGCAGATCTTTACCAACAACAAACTGTTTACATCAATAGGCAGTGGAATCTAATGAACCTTACTACTTTCACACAAAACAGCTAACCAAAGATTTTCAGTAGATGAGTGACCTTCAAAAATAATAATTTCCAATTAGAGCAATGTATGCATGGAGTTTAACAAGTGATTTCTGTACAACTTGAGACAAAGTTAAACTGCTCATAAGCAACAAAACACAAAGTTATGCCAAGCTTTAAAGCAATATTAAAGCCTTGTTTTTTTTTTTTTAAATAAACATGTAATACTTGGCTGTTCTGGGCAAAGGTTTTTGCTCAGAGCAGCCCAGATCCTCCCTTTCTCGGGTCCCATGCTGGCGCTCCTGGCTCCTCCCTTCTGCCGGGTGCCTCCACAGCAAAAAGCTTGCTCTGGGGGCACCCAAGCAGGCACGCTCCCGAGCTGCGGCTTTGTGTGTCCAGTCACACACGGAGCCACAGCTCTGCCCCGCCCCACCCATCTCCTGATTTGCCCACTGGCTGTGATTGACAGCAGCGGGAGCCAAAAGCTAATCAGGAGTGCGAGTCCCCGGGGAGGCAAGGCTCGCATGGTCATAGCTGGATCAAGAGGGGGCTCAGGTAAGTATTGGGGGGGAGGGGCTGCTGCACACAGGTTTTTTACCTTCTTGCATAGAATGCATGAAGGTAAAAAACCTTGTGCCCCAATTTGCAAATAAATTCACCATGGGACAAACTGCAGAACAAAATTAAAACTTTATCAACATTTAGGCGGCATGCATACAACATATCTATATGCCAGGACCTGGCAGAAAAGTCCAGTGCATAAAATGCTTGGTCTGGCTCATACATAGCCACACTGATGAATGTATTTACTCACGTTAATGGTAGAGCTGCATGATTCTGGGAAAAATGAGAATCACGATTCTTTTGCTTAGAACAAAGATGGCGATTCTTTAACCACTTAAGCCCCGGACCATTTCGGGCCATTAGGACCAGGCCTGTTTTTGGGATTCGGCACTGCGCTGCTTTAACTGTAAATTGTGCGGATATGCAATGTTGTACCCAAATGAAATTTGCGTCCTTTTCTTCCCACAAATAGAGCTTTCTTTTAATGGTATTTGATTGCCTCTGCGATTTTTATTTTTTGCGATATAAACAGAAAAAGACCGAAAATTTTGAAAAAAAATGATATTTTCTACTTTTTGTTATAAGAAAAATCGAATAAACTAAATTTTAGTCATACATTTAGGCCAAAATGTATTCAGCCACATGTCTTTATTAAAAAAAATGTCAATAAGCGTATATTTATTGGTTTGCGCAAAAGTTATAGCGTTTACAAACTAGGGTACATTTTCTGAAATTTACACAGCTTTAAATTTATGACTGCCTATCTCATTTCTTGAGGTGCTAAAATGGCAGGGCAGTACAAAACCCCCCCCCCAAATGACCCCATTTTGGAAAGTAGACACCCCAAGGAAATTGCTGAGAGGCATGTTGAGCCCATTGAATTTTTTTTTTTTGTCCCAAGTGATTGAATAATGACAAAAAAAAAAAAATTACAAAAAGTTGTCACTAAATGATATATTGCTCACACATGCCATGGTTATATGTGGAATTGCACCCCAAAATACATTCTGCTGCTTCTCCTGAGTACGGGGATACCACATGTGTGGGACTTTTTAGGAGCCTAGCCACGTACGGGACCCCGGAAACCAAGCACCGCCTTCAGGATTTCTAAGGGCGCAAATTTTTGATTTCACTCCTCACTACCTATCACAGTTTCGAAGGCCATAAAATGCCAAAATAGCACAAAACCCCCCCAAATGACCCCATTTTGGAAAGTAGACACCCCAAGCTATTTACTGAGAGGCATGTTCAGTCCATGGAATATTTTATATTTTGCCACAAGTTGCGGGAATATGACAAACTTTTTTTTTTTTGCACAAAGTTGTCACTAAATGATATATTGCTCACACATGCCATGGGCATATGTGAAATTACACCCCAAAATACATTCTGCTGCTTCTCCTGAGTACGGGGATACCACATGTGTGGGACTTTTTGGGAGCCTAGCCGCGTACGGGACCCCAAAAACCAAGCACCGCCTTCAAGGTTTCTAAGGGCATAAATTTTTGATTTCACTCCTCACTACCTATCACAGTTTTGAAGGCCATAAAATGCCAAGATGGCGGAGGGGCTAAACGCAGGCGCTAGCAGGTATCTGGGCTGATCCCGCTAACACTGCGTTTTTGGGAACCCTAAACCGCTGGGGATGCTAGTATAGATCTGATCAGATACTATACCACTAAGGGGGGTGTATGCTTTGCGCGTGGGTGTTAGCGTTACTGGCACTAACCTAACACTGCCTGGGGCGACGCAGACCCTCTCTGGCGCTAAAACCTAATTGATCTCACCCGCCGGGCGATCAGGGGGGTTAAACCTTTATTGGGTTATATACGGCGGGTGCCCTGATGCTATAAAAAGCAAACTAATCAACCAGCGTCACCCGTAACCTTTATATGGTGATCACTGGTGAAAGGGTTAACTAGGGGCAATCAGGGGGTTAAAACCTTTATTAGGTTAAATATGGGGGTACCTGACACTATATAAAAACCTGACGGGTAACCTAAATAACTAAATAACTTACTGGCTAACCAGTGACACCAGTGACGCTTATACGGCGATCACTGGTGAAAGGGTTAACTCTAGGGGCAATCAGGGGGTTAAAATAATATATGGGGGTAACTGACACTAATAAAAAACCTGCGGCGAACCTAAAAAAAAATAACTGCCTATCTAAAACACCAGCGACACGAATACAGCGATCGGAAAAACAATCGCTTAGTGACGCTGAAGTTAGGGGGTGAAAGGGTTACCTGGGGGGTGATCAAGGGGTTAAACCTTTATTAGGGGGGGTAGGGGGCTACCCTGGACCTAAAGGGGCCTAATCCTAACTGCCCTGCAACTTTTTACAATCACAGATGACACTAAATGCAGTGATCAGTAAAATAAATGATCACTGCAATCAGTGACACTGTGATTGGGGGCTTTGGGGTGACTGGGGGGTGATTTGTGTGCCTATGTGTACCTACGTGTCAGTGGACTGTTGGTGCACTAACCTGCTTCTTCTCTCCTCAGCGCCGGGAACGAAAAGACCGCGGCGAGGGAGATGACATCACTTCCTCCAGCCTGTGTTTACATTTCAGGCAGGAGGAAGCAATTTCATTCGCCGGGAGCGATCGCGAGGGGGGGGGGGGCGGAATCGAGCGGCCGCCCCCTCATGCCTGATCGCTCCCGAACACTTAACGGCCGCTCACTGCAGTGAAGGGGGGTCCGGATGGACCCCCCAACTGCACAAAGGCGATCACGTAGATCTACGTGATTCTGCCTGTCGGTGCCATTCTGCCGACGTAAATCGGCGGTGGGCGGTCGTTAAGTGGTTAAAATGGTCAATTTAAAAAAAAAAAAAAAAAAATGATTCCCTTGTCGTTTACTTTTTTTTTTTTTGCATCATTTTCTTATTTTTAATATTTTTCTTATTCTTTACTTTTTAATTACTTTATTTTATTAATTTAATTATTTATTTATTTTTATCATTTTTTTTTTCACTTCACTTTATTGCTATCACACAGGAGAAAACAATTCCCTGTGTGATAGCAATTGGAGGAGACAGGTTCTCTTTATTGACCCTCTCACTTCCAAAAACAGGAGTCCAAGCACTAGCACTGTGCTAGAACTCCTGTCACAGCTGAGATGGGAAGAGCACAGCTCTCCCCTCTCACTGTGAACATAGGCAGCAGGGACAGGAGACAGACTCGGCGGCCGGGGGAGGAGGGGGGGGGAGGACGGAGTCCCGAAGACAGAGCCAGCCAAGTGTGGTATGTGGGGGGGGGGGGGAGGGAGGACGGACGGCAGCACGCATTTTCTGCTAGAAACTCACCGCCCCGTATGTTGAAACTGTCTCCGCTCTGCTCGCACACAGCCCCGCCTCCTCCTAACCCCGCGCTGTGATAGACAGAACACATCCCAGCATTGGACCCGCATTCTGTCTATTACAGCGTGGGGTTAGGAGGAGGCGGGGCTGTGTGCGAGCAGAGACAGTTTCAATGTGTGTCTTACCGCTCTGCCATCCCGCGGCGCGCCGCGGATCACGTGTGCGCCGATCCGTCCCTGCTTATCTGCCCAATACTAAAAATTGCGGTAATCCAGGATCGAGATCGCGGGGTGAATCGAGATCGCGATTCTCATACGATTAATCGTGCAGCTCTAGTTAATGGACATAAGACGTATGTGTGCAATTTCATTCTAGTGCCTAGATTATTAATTTGGTCTGGCCACAGGACTGAAATTGGGTGCAAATATGCGTAAATTATACCAATACGTATAAAGAAAAATGCTTCTAAAAGCGGCGTTTTTTCTGCCCATGTACCCGAGGCCTAAAGCTAACCTCTGGGCAACAAAAAGCACATTGATAGCTTTATTACAGAATCCTATTAAAGCAAGCAAAAAATAATAATTCTCTTTTGCTCAATTTATATATTTGAATTTCTAATCCCTTTGGTGTCATTACAGGCTCTCAAAAAGAACTATCATTAACTGGAGCCGGAGAGAGGGGTGGAAAGGTGCTCCTACATGTCGTCCTGTACCCCCAGGGTGCCCAATTAGAACTAGTGTGGGTGGGACTATGGGCAGTGGATAGAGGAGGAGAAAATCACTATTACTGCACCTGGGTATTATTTACAACGTTGCTGCTCATTGCCCAACTTGCCAGACTATCAGACGATTGTGCCAGAGATGTTGACGTGGTTGTAGTCCTTTGAATTTACACAACAAAATAATGTGGGCTACCAGGGGCACCACTACCAGGGGCACCACTAGTGCTGGGCACACAGGTCACCTCAAGCACTGTAACCGGGGTCCCGAGGCCATAAACCACCCATCATTTTATTTCCAAACTGCAATGGGGTGACTCAGTCTGCCTGTCAGGGGGTAATGGGGCAGGCTGACAACAAGTGTAGGGACTTCATCGCTTCCTCCTTGACCTGCGTCATCCTTAGTGTGGGCGCCGCATGCGTGTGCTCCCACCATGCTCATTGGGCGGCGGACCTGGTTCTTCCGCCTGCCCATTTTGGGCGTTCCTTCCTTGTCGGCTGCGTCCCTGATCCCCTCTGGACGTCCTTGCCATCCGCGCGTGCGTGGGATGCTAGGACGTCGCGCTCTTGCGGCGGAGGAAATGGCAGCTGTCGGAGACCTTGAGTCCTTCCGGAACGCCGAGGGAGCCACTCAGGGAGGACCGCTCACTGCGGTGGGGATATCCCTGGAGGATGATGCATGGACAAAGGCGGGGCGCCTGCTGATTACATCAGGGCCTCCCTAATTAAGGGCAGTACTAATATAACCTGAGAGCTGTGTGACTCACACTCTGATCTCCAGCTCCTCTATGTGGATGACTAGACACAGCCTGGAAAATGTAAGTACACCAGCCCTACACAGGCTGGCTGACAAATTTCTTTCAGACCCATTCAAGCACCATGCACCAGGCCTGACTAGCATTACTTTTATTAATTTACAACTAATTACAGCTTTATCTGTGGTGTTGGTTAGTCTCCTTGGCTCATAAAATGAGCCTGGGACTCCCCAAGACCAATGGAACCTACATATTTCTTTACACAACACTGTGGCCAGCACATGCTATGCAACAGTACATATCCAGTACATCTGATTTGAATGACCTTCATCACATCTTTGTTTAATCTCATCACTACTTTCACCATTGTCATCCCATTAACACACACTTTCATTCCACACACAATCATTTCAATCCATTTTCACTTTTTACACGCATCACATTATATCACTTTTTCATACACAACACATCACACCACCATTATCAATTTTCACATTGCTGACGTTTCATTTTACCTTTTTTCACTTCTATATATATATTTTTATTTTTGTGACATTCGTTTTTGTCCTCCACTATCCCATTCATCCTAATTTTTTCACAACCTTTATATTCCATTTACTTTACCTAGAATATGACCAACATACCCTATTAGTTAAATACCACCATAGAAGCACATCGATCATATTCCATTCATTATGCTTAGAATATGGCAAATATATTTTATTAGCCAAATACTACTACAGAGGCACATTGTTAATATACAAATATATGTTCAAGGACACACCACTGCTGTCCTCTAGTCTGTCCACTTAATACTTTATACTCAGCAACCACATAGTGTATATGGATGCATCACGGATGCATCCTACATTTATGCCCATGGTGTTCTATTACAGGTGTCGGCTGTCCGTCCCTGCGCGCCCCCTCTCGGGTCTCTCCCTCTCCATATGACTCCTTGCAGGTCGCACACGCCTTGGTGGCGCCCTACCTTTGGGTGTCGGATGTCCGGGAGGCTGCTGATTTCCCTTGAGATGCTAATGATGGAACTCCGGTTAGAAACCACGGTTCTAACACACAGTTGACTGGTAATCATATACTCTATATTTTTTACTATTGGGCATATACCCATGTAGAGAATTGAAATTTAATACATTTCCCACAGCAAACCACCCATCCTCTGAAGAGATCCATTGGGATCGAAACGCGTCAGTTTATTTATACAGATGCATGTGAAATGTTAAAACTGTATGGCAATGTTGTGTCTTAATTCTGTGTGGTTATTTATACATGTTTTTACCGGAGTATATATATGTTGGGACTGTACTTAATGTTTATAGACAATACATTTTTAATATGCATTATTGTAAATTACTTTCGGAATGTTGCTGTCAAAAGCCCCTTGGGGAAACTTCCTATTCTTCTGTAAATTTTCGGGGTACGCAGCGCCTTTCACTCCCAGTATACGTGTCCTTCCCATTTTTTCAAGTGTAGGGATTGACCGCTTATCGGCGGCCTATATAAACTTTTTTTTTTAAGCATTGGTATCGGGCACAAATGTATCCGATATTGCTTCAAGGGGTTTTACCTGGGTGATGCTTGCAGCTGCAGGAATCAGCCCGGTAACGTTCTTTAGAGCAGACGGTCGGCTTTAGTGTAATAACCGATGCTGCTCAGCAGCCGCTCGGCTGTTATTACAAGCAGCAGGAGGGGACGCCCCCCCCCTCCGGCCGCCTTCCGCCGGCGGGTCGAAGACCCAAACCAAGCCTATGTTTGGTTCGGGTCTCGGATCTAGTAAGCCGGAAGCGATGACATAACATCACTTCCCAGAATACTGGCAACTTAAAGGCGCCAGTTTAAAAAAATATAAAGTATTCAAAAACGCAGATCTTGACGTTTTGAATACTTTCAAGCGCAGAGGAGGGGTTTGGGGTCTTATCGCCTATTACTGTCACAAGGGATGTTTACATTCCTTGTGACAGCAAGGACAGTGATAAAAATGTTAAAGTGTAAAGAATATTTTTTTAAATGTACAGAATATCGGCACACATTATCAACCATCGGTCTGAGAGGTGGCCGAAATATCAGTATCGTATCGGCACCGAAAAAATTATATCGGTCGATCCCTAAACCAATGTAAGGGGGCAGGCTGACTGCTAACATATGGCGACCACTGCAAGCTGCACTGCACAATTACATATTTCTGACTGCTGCACTTTATACAGTACATAGTCCTGACAGTAAACTCTACACAGTTGTATGTTACATGGACCTGATTTCTGAAATCTTCAGGCTACATAGTTAAAAAATGTTTTTAACTTGTAAACACCAAATCTCAGAAAGAGGCTCGGGGCTTAAGTGGTTAAGTTGATTATTTTCATGCCAGCCCTTACAAAATCACATATTTCCATAAAAGATCGTGATTGTTCTTAACAGATTTATAGTAATTTCATAAAGTACATAATACTTACATCTCCTAAGAATAAGAGATGTAAGAGGTGTAAACACCTCTGGCACGTCTTACACAATATTTAAAAAAAAAGATATAGAAATAGTACTTTAAATCAGCAAAACATTAACAATAGCAAAAAGCTAGAAATTGGATTCACACAGCAGATGTTAACATTTTGTTTTAAGTCTGTAAATAAACTTAAGCCGTCTACCAACACTACTCAATAGTGCAAAGAGCACATCCCCTGTAACTTATCTTCTGCAATCTGATTTGCCATGTGCAGAGCCTTACATAAATCAGATTACAGGTTTTGATGTGGGAGGCCCATCTATCAAGATGGCACTCGTATATACACAGCAAGGAATTTGTCTACTGATACATTCATCAAGAAAGGAGGTGATAAAGTGATTTTCTGCTTTAGAAACAGCAACACAATTTTAGCAAAAGTGGCTTACATTAACTATTCTATACCAATAACACCAGATAAAAAATGAGAAAAAAAAAACAAGGAAGGAACTGATTTATGAAAAGGTCACAAAGAAAAAAAAATAGGAATTTTGACTAAGGCCCCTTTCATACTTGTGCGACTTGTCCTGCGACTTCGGACTGAAAACTTGGACAAGTCGCACCCTATGATTTCCAATGAGTACGATTCATATCTGTGCGACTTGAAGTCGCACCGACTTCAAAGAAATCCCTGTACTAATTTGGTCTGACTGATGCGAGTTGAGGTTCACATTCCCTAAAATCAAGGCAAAAATCACAAGACTTTCAAGTCAGGGCAGTGTGAAAGGGGCCTTATAGTACTTGTAAATTCCTTATGTTGGAGTACAGTACATGACAGTGCAATACAGGCATGTATTCATAATGCTATTAACTTCAGGTGATTGAACACTGGCAAACATTTTGCTAGGGCTGCCCCAAGAGCATATTCATATAACTTCGCCCACTCCATGAGGCTTTAATTTTTTTTTAGCAAGCAATAAATTGGTAATCAAAGAGTGCCGGGGCCTGTGCCCCGTTCTGTATTCCAAGCTGAGGAATTTATAAGCAAGTCATAATTGCTTTTAGCGTACTCACACAGTACAGGACAAAAGACTTGTATTAATAAAACAAGGGATGTACCCAAGCAATGCAACTTCAGATACAGAATACTTTATAACGGAGGAGTGGGCATAGCAACATAGAACTGCCAAAAGGCCCACAGGAAACACAAAGGTTTAAGAAACCCAAACAAAATAATCAGATAACAGCTCGAGGAACCATGAGGCTGAAGCTCACATAAGCTGAGACCTGAATATCCACCTTGTAGTACTTGGAAAATGCGTGAACAGAAGTCCAGGTGGCGGCTTTGCAAATCTGGGCTACAGATGCTTGTTATACAAAAAAGCCAGGCCATACTGTCCCCTGGGGGTACCAGAGACTGAGCCTGATAATCTGTTATTAAGGCGCATCTAAACCAATCTTGATATGGTCTTAGTTGTTTTTGTTCCCTTTTTGGGACCAGAAAAAAGCAAACATGTTGGTAGACTTCCTCCTAGATTTATTGGGCTCCAAATAAGCCAATATACATCTCCCAAAATCTAATTTGTGGAAATTTGTCTCTTTATCGGTAAATGGGTTGGCGAAGAAAGATTGAATAATAATTTCTTGTTCCCTATGTAAATTATATGTCAATATAGGGAAAAATGCTGGCTCTAGCCTTAGAATAATCTTACTTGAAAGGATAGTGCAATATGGTGCAGCCATATTTAGAACATGAATTTCACTGGCCCTCTTGCCGACACCAGGGAAACTAGCAGAACCCCTTTCAATGTGAAAACTTTCTTTGAACATGATCCCATGGGTTCGAAGGGAAGTTGTAGAAATGTCTTTAGTATTGCAAGAAGAGGCTACATTTCCTGATCAGAGGTGTTTTTTTGTTTTGTTTTTTTAGAGACCTTGTGTGTAACTGAGCCCAGAGCATGCTAGGGATGGCTGATGTCATGAAACCAATACAACGTCATAATTTTCCTCATAGAAACTGTTGCTAGCTGGAATATGAGAGCTGCTTATGTTCTAGGAAAGATACTCTCTGGGAAGGGCCTAGGCCTTTTATTGCTTCAAAATAGTCACCTTAAGGCCCCTGTCACACGAGCTATCTGTTTTTCAGGTGGACACAATCGGGCCACCTATTGTCCTGTATGGGGAGGCGGATGTCAGCGGACATGTGTCCGCTGACATCCGATGAAATACGCTGAAATCCCCTATTTTGTAGACACTATAACTTTTGCGCAAACCCATCAATATACACTTATTGCAATTTTTATTACCAAAAATATGTAGAAGAATACATATCGGCCTAAATGGAGGAAAAAATTAGCTTTATAAAAAATTGGGGCTATTACAGCAAAAAGTACAAAATAGTGTTTTTTTTCAAAATTGTCGCTCTTTTTTTGTTTATATCGCAAAAAATAAAAAAACCGTGGGGAGGCATTGTGGGCGGAGCTCTGAAGATGGCTGCTTGAGCCAGTAGCTCCTCACCACCCCAGCACAACGGCGCCCATAACTCCGGTTCTACTGAACGAAATTTGGAACCACTGGTATCCACAGAACCCCCAGACTCCCGGGCACCCCCCCCCATCTATAAATAATAATTTTTACGGCTCAATGGAAGCCGCAATGGCCGATCGAAATTCCGCCCGAAAATCCAAGATGGCCGCCGAGTCACAGATTGTTTGTGACAGTGCTGAGGTAAATTCAAAGGGAATTAATATGGCAGATCTGATAGCCCAACAATGTTCCTCACACGCATCTGGCTTTATTATACAGACTATCTCTCCATCTCATCCCCCTCATGAATCCCTGAGGGAACATTTTCAGGAGAACTCAGCATTAACCCCTTTGGCTAATCCTATTATGGATCAGGACAGCTCTTGTCCTGTCAGCTCTCTGGCCAATACATCTACATTTTCTATGGCCAACTTGTACCAGACCCTGGCTGAATTACTTGATAGGGGCCTCTCTCAAACTGCGGCTAAAATCACGGGAGAATTAAAGGCTGATTTTCAGAATTTAGGAGCCAGAATTGAGAACATAGAGTGTAAGTTGGATCAAACAGTGTCCGCCACAAATCAAAATGCAGAACAAGTCCATTTTATTCAAGAACAATTAGATACAGCTTTGTCTAGGATCGACGATTTGGAAAATAGGTCCAGGAGATATAATATCCGTATTAGAGGACTTCCAGAAACCATAACTGACATCCCGGCAGCGATTCAAAATATGATTCAATCCCTAATCCCAGAAATTCCACAAGACCGCCTGGAGCTAGATAGAGCACATAGGGCCTTAGGTCCTCTAAGGAAAGATGGTCTACCGAGAGACATAATAATTAAACCCCATTTCTATGCGATAAAGGAGGAAATTATGAGCAAGGCGCGAAATATGTCTACGATTCTATGCCTGGGTCATAAAATCCAATTTTATGCAGACCTCTCTCCCTCTACAATGCAACGCAGACGTGCAATGAAGCCTCTACTTCTAGCCCTCATACAAAAAGACATTAAATACAAGTGGGCATTCCCATTTGCAGTAAAATTCTCTTACAAAGGGAAGAATCATTCCTTTTCTACTTTTCCTGACGGCGAAAAACTGTTATTGAATCTCAAGATCATCACTCAAGAAAATGACATGGACACTTCTCGAAGTGGCCCACAATCTTCAAAGAGACCGAACCCTACCAGCCCTCAATCTCCCTTGTGGACCAGGGCAAGAACCAAGAAAGCCAAAGACAATGGTCCCGCTTGAAGAGACCCAAGCTCACAATTTATACTTTGTACTCCTCGATTCCCATGAGTTCCAGGAAAGATTTATTCTAAGAGTCTGGAACAAATGTTTTTTTTGTTCCGATTGTTTAAATTTTTCCAAAATGTTTTGCAAGGGGTTTTTATCCCCCTCTCAATTTTTCTGAGTTCGATCTACTACTTGTAGAGTTCTTTGTCCAATTTGGGGGGGTGAGACTCTCGCTCCTCTATCCACTTCAGGGGGGAGAAGTGGGGGTCCCTCCGGACAGACCTGAATATGGTAGATCTAGTAAGTCTTTAGTTTTTTTTTAAGGGGCGCCCTGGCTGGGGTGGGTCCCATGTGCTTCCACCTTTCCCCTGAGTCTCCTAGAGACTTTGTGGAAGGAATAGCCTTTTCCTTAGGGAACGGGCTTTTCATTTTCTACCTTGGTAGAAGTTTTGGGGAGGAATTTATCCTCCTCGAGATCGTTTTCATCCTTTTTTCGGTTTTTAAAAATGTAATTAAATTTTTTTATTACTGTTTTTCTATGACAATTTTTTACTCTTCTTATTTTTTCCACTTTTTCATTCCTTTTTTCTCCTTTCCTATCTCTAATCCTATTATCACATGCCTGGCAGTTCTGGTTTTTGCAGATTCAATTGAAGGTACCCGCAACATGATCCTTTGGCTTTTGATTACCCGTTTAGAACACTTACAGATCCTGAGGATGGTGTATTGCGGTAAAGTAGATATAGTGGATGACGATGGCAGCTCCCTCCCTGAGTCCCATGGCTGATTCCGTACTAGGTTCACTCAAAATAGCTACACATAATGTTCAAGGCATGAATTCCCCTGTTAAGAGACGCAAACTCTTTGACTCTTATAAATCCCTGGGTATTGACATACTCATGATTCAGGAAACCCATTTCCCTAGGCAATTCAATCCCAGCTTTATACACTCCCGATTCCCACAATTTTTTTTAGCTAATGCCGAAAAGAAAACCAAGGGTGTGGCTATTTGTATTTCAAAATCATGCCAGTTTAGTTTCATATCTGATTTCAAAGATCCTGAGGGCAGGTTTATACTGGTTAAGGGCACAATAGAGGGACGAATATATTCTCTGATTTCATATTATTCCCCCAATTCAGGGCAAGATACATTTTTTTTGATTCATCCTGGACACCCTATCTCCTCAATTAGAGGGCACAATCATTTGGGGGGGGAGATTCCAATGCAGCATTTGATCAGGGGTTGGACAAATCCAAACCCCCCTCGACCCAATTAACCAGACCCACTAAGATAAACCTGAAAATAGCTAGACTTTTGCATGATAAAGGCCTAGCTGATGTATGGCGAGAATCTAATCCTTCTATAAGAGATTATACTCATTACTCTCACCCACACAACACCTACTCTAGGATTGACCATATCCTGGTTCCTTCCTATATTCTCCCGGATGTTAGTAAATCAATCATCAAAGACACGGTCCTTTCTGATCACTCCATGGTTGTCATGTTCCTACGCATTAAAACTGGTAGATCAAAGGGGGGTAATTGGAGACTAAATGAGTCTTTACTTTCCGATCCAGCCATACAAATGGAAATAGATAAAGCTCTTCAAGAATACTTCAGCTTTAATGATATAGAAAATGTTTCCGCTGAAGTCCTTTGGGCTGCTCATAAGGCCTTTATTAGGGGCAAGCTTATCCAAATTTCGACAAGAATCAAAAAGGAAAGGGAAGCGGACATTGATAGATTGGAGAGATCATACAGGACCCTGAGAACACAGCATAAAAGGAAACCTTCTCCATCCTTATTGTCTAAGATTGAAAGGAGTAGACTAGAACTCAATTTAGCACTCACTACAAAAGCGGAGAAATCTCTCCGTTGGACAAGTAATACATTTTATACTCAAACAGGTAAAATAGGTAGAATGTTGGCATCCAAATTGTCTCCTAAAACGAGAGTTTATTCCATACCTAAGATGCGCATTGCTGGACAGGACCCCACGGCTAACCCTGAAAAGATACTAAAAAGGCTTTTCAGACATTTTTTTCCGAACTCTATAGCGACCCTTCAAATATACCCATGAACTCGGTATCCTCATACCTAGATGGCCTCCCTATTCCATCCTTGAATATGGAACATAGAGATATCCTAGAAGCTCCCTTCTCTGTTGAAGAGGTTACAGCAGTAATTCAAGATCTCAGGGCGGGATCAGCCCCGGGACCTGATGGATTATCAGCTCCCTACTACAAAGCCTTCAAGGACACCCTTACCCCATATTTAACAATTTTTTTAACCACTTAAGCCCTGGACCATTTCGGGCCATTAGGACCAGGCCTGTTTTTGGGATTCGGCACTGCGCTGCTTTAACTGTAAATTGTGCGGACATGCAATGTTGTACCCAAATGAAATTTGCGTCCTTTTCTTCCCACAAATAGAGCTTTCTTTTAATGGTATTTGATTGCCTCTGCGATTTTTATTTTTTGCGATATAAACAGAAAAAGACCGAAAATTTTGAAAAAAAATGATATTTTCTACTTTTTGTTATAAGAAAAATCGAATAAACTCAATTTTAGTCATACATTTAGGCCAAAATGTATTCAGCCACATGTCTTTAGTAAAAAAAATGTCAATAAGCGTATATTTATTGGTTTGCGCAAAAGTTATAGCGTTTACAAACTAGGGTACATTTTCTGAAATTTACACAGCTTTAAATTTATGACTGCCTATCTCATTTCTTGAGGTGCTAAAATGGCAGGGCAGTACAAAACCCCCCCAAATGACCCCATTTTGGAAAGTAGACACCCCAAGGAAATTGCTGAGAGGCATGTTGAGCCCATTGAATATTTTTTTTTGTCCCAAGTGATTGAATAATGACAAAAAAAAAAAAAAAATTACAAAAAGTTGTCACTAAATGATATATTGCTCACACATGCCATGGTTATATGTGGAATTGCACCCCAAAATACATTCTGCTGCTTCTCCTGAGTACGGGGATACCACATGTGTGGGACTTTTTAGGAGCCTAGCCACGTACGGGACCCCGGAAACCAAGCACCGCCTTCAGGATTTCTAAGGGCGCAAATTTTTGATTTCACTCCTCACTACCTATCACAGTTTCGAAGGCCATAAAATGCCAAAATAGCACAAAACCCCCCCAAATGACCCCATTTTGGAAAGTAGACACCCCAAGCTATTTGCTGAGAGGCATGTTGAGTCCATGGAATATTTTATATTTTGCCACAGGTTGCGGGAATATGACAAACTTTTTTTTTTTTGCACAAAGTTGTCACTAAATGATATATTGCTCACACATGCCATGGGCATATGTGAAATTACACCCCAAAATACATTCTGCTGCTTCTCCTGAGTACGGGGATACCACATGTGTGGGACTTTTTGGGAGCCTAGCCGCGTACGGGACCCCAAAAACCAAGCACCGCCTTCAAGGTTTCTAAGGGCATAAATTTTTGATTTCGCTCCTCACTACCTATCACAGTTTTGAAGGCCATAAAATGCCAAGATGGCACAAAACCCCCCCAAATGACCCCATTTTGGAAAGTAGACACCCCAAGCTATTTGCTGAGAGGCATGGTGAGTATTTTACAGCTCTCATTTGTTTTTGAAAATTAAGAAAGACATTTTTTTTTCTTTTTTTTTTTCTTTTTTTACATTTTCAAAACTCTGTGACAAAAAGCGAGATCTGCAAAATACTCAACATACCTCTCAGCAAATAGCTTGGAGTGTCTACTTTCCAAAATGGGGTCATTTGGGGGGGTTTTGTGCCATCTGGGCATTCCATGGCCTCCGAAACTGTGATAGGCAGTGAGGAGTGAAATCAAAAATTTACACCCATAGAAATCCTGAAGGCGGTGCTTGGTTTTTGGGGTCCCGTACGCGACTAGGCTCCCAAAAAGTCCCACACATGTGGTATCCCCGTACTCAGGAGAAGCAACAGAATGTATTTTGGGGTGTAATTCCACATATGCCCATGGCATGTTTGAGCAATATATAATTTAGTGACAACTTTTTGTACATTTTTTTTTTTTTTTTTGGTCATTATTCAATCACTTGGGACAAAAAAAAAAAATATTCAATGGGCTCAACATGCCTCTCAGCAAATAGCTTGAGGTGTCTACTTTACAAAATGGGGTCATTTGGGGGGGGTTTTGAACTGTCCTGGCATTTTATGCACAACATTAGGAAGCTTATGTCACACATCATCCACTCTTCTAACCACTTGAAGACAAAGCCCTTTCTGACACTTTTTGTTTACATGAAAAAAAATTTTTTTTTGCAAGAAAATTATGTTGAACCCCCAAACATTATATATTTTTTTAAAGCAAAGGCCCTACAGATTAAAATAGTGGGTGTTGCATTTTTTTTTTCCACACAGTATTTGCGCAGCGATTTTTCAAAACGCATTTTTTGGGGGAAAAACACACTTTTTTTATTTTTAATGCACTAAAAAACACTATATTGCCCAAATGTTTGATGAAATAAAAAAGATGATCATAGGCCGAGTACATGGATACCAAACACGACATGCTTTAAAATTGCGCACAAACGCGCAGCGGCGACAAACTACATTCATTTTTAAAAGCATTTAAAAGCCTTTACAGGTTACCACGTTAGATTTACAGAGGAGGTCTACTGCTAAAATGACTGCCCTCGATCTGACCTTCGCGGTGATACCTCACATGCATGATGCAATTGCTGTTTACATATGACGCTAGACCGACGCTTGCGTTCGCCTTTGCGCAAGAGCAGGGGGGGACAGCGGTGCTTTTTTTTTTTTTATTATTTATTTGGCTTTTTTATTTTATTTTTAAACTGTGCCTTCCATATTTTATTTTTTTACCATTTTTATCGTTATCTCAGGGAATGTAAATATCCCCTATGATAGCAATAAGTAGTGACAGGTACTCTTTTTTTGAAAAAAATTGGGGGGTTAGACCCTAGATCTTTCCTCTGCCCTCAAAGCATCTGACCACACCAAGATCGGTGTGATAAAATGCTTTCCCAATTTCCCAATGGCGCTTTTTATATCCGGGGGGGGGGCATTCCCTCCCACTGCTTGTAAAAGCAGTCTAGAGGCTAATTATCTGCTAGAATTGCTTTTACATGAAAGCCGGCTGCTGGCTGAAAAGAATGATACCAAGATGATACCTAAACCCGCAGGCATCATTCTGGTATAAGCATTCAAAGTCCAGCAACATACCAGTACGTTGCTGGTCCTTGTTGGACATGTATTGTAATCTTTTTTTTCATACAGCCTATTGGCTGAACGAAAAAAAGAGATTGATTGGTGGGTATGCCCACCATTAGAATACCTCCCTTCATCCACCCACTTCTAATGATGGGCATATATGCCGAAGCATGGGGGCATCCTCCCGCAAAAAAGTTATGCCGCGTACAAACGGTCAAGCCTTCGTCGGAATTTCGACCGTATGTACGCGGCATAAAAGGTTATGCCGCGTACACACGGTCGGACTTTTCCACGGGCAAGCCTCCGTTGGAATTTCGACCGTATATACGCGGCATTAGGAGCAAAATCGCTCCTCCGCCCCTGCTGCCCCCATGCTTCGGCATATATGCTCTTTTTTTAAACTGTGGTGGTGAAATCACCTCCTACAGCGTTGGAGTCACGGCTTTATGTATCGTGGGAGCAAACGCTGTTGCTGTCAAGATAAATAGATCCGCGCTGCAACTGAATGGCGTACCTGCTAAGCAAATGGTGGTTAACATTAAAACAAAGTAACATTACAGTACAACAGTAAGACCTTACCATGCCATACCTGCAAAGCAAATACCAAAACAAAACCTAGTAAAAAATAAAAAAATGTTTTAACGCAACCTGTGCCTAAAATATATATATGCCGAAGCATGGGGGCATCCTCCCGCAAATAAGTTATGCCGCGTACACACGGTCGGAATTTTCCACGGGCAGGCCTCCGTCGGAATTTCGACCGTATGTACGCGGCATTAGGAGCAAAATCGCTCCTCCGCCCCTGCTGCCCCCATGCTTCGGCATATATGCTCTTTTTTTTTAACTGTGGTGGTGAAATCACCTCCTACAGCACTGGAGTCACGGCTTTATGTATCGTGGGAGCAAACGCTGTTGCTGTCAAGATAAATAATTCCGCGCTGCAGTTGAATGGCGCACCTGAAAACAAAAAATGACATACCTGAAAAGCAAGCATGATAAAACATTGCAGAATAGAATACAGTAAAAAAGAGCAGAACAATAGAGAGAAAATAGAGAGAGAGAGAACAATAAAACGACAACTATTTTTGGTTTTTTTATTTTATATTTTTTTTGTGTTTTGTTTTTTACGTTTTTTTTTTTCTTTTTTACACTTTTTTTTGTAACTTTACAACTGTAATGGTTCGGGTCTCTCAAAATGTAATGGCATCTTGGGAGACCCTGTGTAAGTGTGTCCTTGTCTGTGAAATGCTGTACCCTACGCTAAAACTTCACTTTTGAGTGGTAGCGTTCAAAACATTCACCTTGGACTGGTTGATATTGATGGTTGCTATGGACTGGTTGCTATGGACTGGTTGTTATGGACTGGTTGCTATGGACTGGTTGCTATGGACAGTTGCTATGGACTGGATGCTATGGATGGTTGCAATGGGTGGTTGCTATGGACTGGTTGCTATGGACTGGTTGCTATGGACTGGTTGCTATGGACTGGTTGCTATGGACTGGTTGCTATGGACTGGTTGCTATGGACTGGTTGCTATGGACTGGTTGCTATGGACTGGTTGCTATGGATCAGGCCTGTCTCTGCGAACGCTGCAGTTATGTGTGTTGTGTTTGGTAAGTGACAGTGATCGATCGATACTGCACTTGGGTGGGCTGGGCTGGGCGGAGGGGCTAAACGCAGGCGCTAGCAGGTATCTGGGCTGATCCCGCTAACACTGCGTTTTTGGGAACCCTAAACCGCTGGGGATGCTAGTATAGATCTGATCAGATACTATACCACTAAGGGGGGTGTATGCTTTGCGCGTGGGTGTTAGCGTTACTGGCACTAACCTAACACTGCCTGGGGCGACGCAGACCCTCTCTGGCGCTAAAACCTAATTGATCTCACCCGCCGGGCGATCAGGGGGGTTAAACCTTTATTGGGTTATATACGGCGGGTGCCCCGATGCTATAAAAAGCAAACTAATCAACCAGCGTCACCCGTAACCTTTATATGGTGATCACTGGTGAAAGGGTTAACTAGGGGCAATCAGGGGGTTAAAACCTTTATTAGGTTAAATATGGGGGTACCTGACACTATATAAAAACCTGACGGGTAACCTAAATAACTAAATAACTTACTGGCTAACCAGTGACACCAGTGATGCTTATACGGCGATCACTGGTGAAAGGGTTAACTCTAGGGGCAATCAGGGGGTTAAAATAATATATGGGGGTACCTGACACTAATAAAAACCTGCGGCGAACCTAAAAAAAAATAACTGCCTATCTAAAACACCAGCGACACGAATACAGCGATCGGAAAAACAATCGCTTAGTGACGCTGAAGTTAGGGGGTGAAAGGGTTACCTGGGGGGTGATCAAGGGGTTAAACCTTTATTAGGGGGGGGGGTTAGGGGGCTACCCTGGACCTAAAGGGGCCTAATCCTAACTGCCCTGCAACTTTTTACAATCACAGATGACACTAAATGCAGTGATCAGTAAAATAAATGATCACTGCAATCAGTGACACTGTGATTGGGGGCTTTGGGGTGACCTGGGGGGTGATCTGGGGGTGACTGGGGGGTGATTTGTGTGCCTATGTGTACCTACGTGTCAGTGGACTGTTGGTGCACTAACCTGCTTCTTCTGTCCTCGGCGCCGGGAACGAAAAGACCGCAGCGAGGGAGATGACATCACTTCCTCCAGCCTGTATTTACATTTCAGGCAGGAGGAAGCAATTTCATTCGCCGGGAGCGATCGCGAGGGGGGGGGCGGAATCGAGCGGCCGCCCCCTCATGCCTGATCGCTCCCGAACACTTAACGGCCGCTCACTGCAGTGAAGGGGGGTCCGGATGGACCTCCCAACTGCACAAAGGCGATCACGTAGATCTACGTGATTCTGCCTGTCTGTGCCATTCTGCTGACGTAAATCGGCGGTGGGCGGTCGTTAAGTGGTTAATTTTACTACAAGGGGTTCCCAATTAGGTACACAACTTAATACAGCCTACATTACTGTTATACCCAAACCGGATAAAAACCCAGAAGAAGTTTCCAATTATCGCCCTATTTCTTTGATAAATAATGATTTGAAAATTCTCACTAAAATTTTAGCGAATCGCCTCTCCTCTTTTATTACTAAATATATTCACAAGGATCAGGTAGGATTTATGCCAGGAAGACCAGGCCCAGATCAAGTGAGAAGAGCGATTGATATTATCTCCCTTTTGCAGTCCAACTGGGACGGAGGTCAAAAACAACAGGGTTTCCTGTTAGCACTTGATCTGGAGAAGGCCTTCGACTCTGTATCCTGGCAATACTTTTTTCCCCTATTAGAACGATGGGGTTTTGGCCCACGTTTTATGGGAGTTTTTAGAGCTCTGTATTCTCAACCTAAAGCTCAAATTCGTATACAGGGATATTATTCCTCTCCGATAAATATAGCCAGGGGTACAAGACAAGGTTGTCCACTATCCCCTATTGTCTTTGCTATGGCCATTGAAAGCTTGGCCATAGCCATTAGACAAAATTCTGACATTAAAGGCGTAACCTGTGGGAATCAGATGCATAAATGCGGACTTTTCGCAGATGATTTGCTTCTCTTTCTTACCTCTCCCATTACCTCCCTCCCGAATCTTTATAAAGTAATTTCTGATTTTTCTAATATTTCAGGACTCAGGGTCAATTTTGCCAAGTCACAGGCACTAAATATTTCCCTCCCGTTACCCATAGTTTCCCTCATCAAACAGTCTTTCAAATTTGAATGGAATTCTTCTCATATTAAATATCTGGGAATCTTTCTGACTGCTCGAACAGAATCTCTTTACACAAGTAACTATCCTCCCCTATTCCATAAAATTATTACAGATCTTAAAAATTGGGAAAAATTCGAACTATCTTGGTTGGGCAGGATTAATTCAGTGAAAATGACATTACTCCCTAGAATTTTATATCTATTTCGTTCCCTCCCCATTCCCATCAGGAAAGATCAGATAAATTCCTTACAAAGTAAAATTCTCACATTCGTATGGGGCAAATCTAGTTACAGAGTTCCCCAAAACACCCTATATTTAAATAGGAAGAAGGGAGGGGTGGGTTTGCCTAACTTATATAATTATTTTTTAGCTGCCAGACTAGCACAATTATCTATATTTTATTCCAAGAATGAAAAACCGGACTGGGTGCTGATAGAAGAACAAGCGGTACCACAATTATCCTTAGAGTACCTGCTTTGGTGCCCACAAAGACAGAGACCACCTATTTTATCCCCTTCCTTATCTCAATCATTTGCCCTTTGGGACAGACTCCGTCCTCTTCCCACTCTAGTGTCTGTAACACAACCACTAGCACACATTTTTAATAATCCAAAATTCTTTCCTGGTATGGATACAGAGGCCTTCAGTTGGTGGACAAACAAAGGTCTATATAGGATAGGACAATACTTTACAAATCGGGGTCCTATTACCATGCCCCATTGTCTAAATAAATTTGACCTCCCTGACTCTGAAAAATTTAGATTTGAACAGATTTCACAATTCTTGAATGATATTTGGACGGAGAAACCTCTTCCTCCCAAATTTACGGACTATGAGATCTGGTGCGGATCGGCCGTGGGACAAAGGGGGGGCATTTCTGTCACCTACTCTTCACTTACTTGTGCAGCTACTAAAACCTCATACATGAAAGCATGGGAAGATGACCTCCAGCTAAATTGGGATCTAGGATCCTGGCAAAAGGCCAACTTTCGCTCATTCCAAAGTATTTTGAACACCTCCCTCATGGAAGCTAACTTAAAAGTTGTCATGAGATGGTATAAGACTCCCATCAGGCTTGCATCCATCTACCCAGAATCGGATCCCAACTGCTTTAGAGGCTGCCATTTATTGGGCTCGATGGTGCATATCTGGTGGGAATGTCCTAGGATCAGGCCGATCTGGAAGAAAATTTTTAATCTCATATTTAAGGTCACTTCGTGTTCAATACCTAGGTCAGCTTCTGTTGCTCTTCTCAATGACAATATTCCCAACGTTTCTAAACCAACTAGAAAACTGATTCACTTTATACTTCTGGGGACTAAAATTATTATTGCTAGATCTTGGAGGAAGCCCAGGGTATCCATTAAGGCTATACACAATAAGATCTCTTGGATTATGGCTCAAGAGAAGATGGTTAGCATATCAACTAATTTAATCCCTAAATTTGAGGCAATATGGGAACCTTGGGCAGTTTTCTGTGTCGTTTCTTTTAAGGTCAGGCATGACCCTGACCGCTCTAATTCCTAAAGGGCCTCATGTTCGGCATGTGATTTCTTCTTATTTCTTTCTTCTTCTATTCTATCTTTTCTTGGTTCTTTTATCTTTTGTTTTATTTATTTTTCTTTTATTTTTGTTTCGATACTTAAACATGATTCAAAGATTTGATATCATTATTTACTGTGTTCTTATTGCGGTATTTCCGAGTCTTAAATTTGATGGGCGTTATTGTATATGAGTGTAGTACCGTTCTTCATTAAGATTCCGAGTTCCTTTTTATTGGTTTCATATGAGGATGGCGGGCTGGGGTGGGGGGCCTGACCTGGGCGCAGGATGATCCCGTTAGGGGCGTCCAGGTGGGGTGTGACTTCCCTGAATGCCCATTTTTCATTTTTTTTTTTTAATCTCTTGATGAGAACATTGTGACATAAACAATTGGAAATAACTCTTTGTCATGTTTAAACAACAATTTTTTTAAGATTTTCTGTACATGTCTTGAATTGAAAAATAAAAATTTATTGAAAATAAAAAAAATAAAAACAATGCAGAGATGATCAAATACCAAAATAAAGCTATTTGTGGGGGAAAAAAATTGTTTGGGTACAACATCGCACGACCGCGCAATAGTCAATTAAAGTGACGCAGTGCCGTATCGTAAAAAATGGCCCGGTCATTGAGCAGCCAATTCTTCCAGGGCTGAAGTGGTCAAAGGGTAAGTTCGCCTTTGTACACTTTTATTTTTTCTAAATTGCAGCTCCCCTATGCACCAATATAAAGAATTCATGTACTTTTTTTGCAAAAATATCAAAGCTTTCCAATAAATCTAGTCGCTTACTTTTCTTGTCCTTATCCACATTTCCAGATGTTTCCATTAGTAATGTCTTTCTTCTGATCAGACTTTAGGTCATGACACAGGAAGAAGTTGACCAGCTGATCTCATTAGCACACACCCTGCATCATCCACCCACCCATTCCCAAGTATAAGTTTTTTAAAGCGGAGCTCCGCCGGAAAAAAAAATATTTAAAGCCAGCAGCTACAGCTACAGCAGCTGCTGGCTTTTAATATTTGGACACTTAGCTGTCCTGGAGTCCAGCGACGTCCGCAGCAGAGGACGAGCGACCGCTCGTCGCTCTGCTGCTCCCTCCGCCATCCTCGCTGAGGGAACCAGGAAGTGAAGCCCTGCGGCTTCATGCCCGGTTCCCTACGGCGCATGCGCGAGTCGCGCTGCGCCGTTCTGATTGGTGCTCCTGTGTTCTGGGAGCCGAGTGTCTCCCAGAACACCAAGGGAAGTCTGCGGGAAGTGACGTCACTCCCGCAGATTCCCGGAGAGAGGACTCCCGGATGTGGATGAAAATACCTGTCTTAGACAGGTATCTTCACCCCCCTCCCCCCTGAAAGGTGTCAATTGTGACACCGGAGGGGGGGAGGGTTCCAAATAGCAAAAGTTGCTATTTAGGGTGGAGCTCCACTTTAAGGCTGGGTTCACACTGGTCCGACAAACGCTCCTACATTGGGAGCTCATGTTGCATGACATGTGAAAATCAATTTTTCCCTATGAGAGCCGTCTTAACTGGTCCGACACAAGTCGGTCCGACTTTGAAAATGCTCCCTGTACTACTTTGGTCCGACTTTGATCCTATTTCAGCCCATCGAATATCATTGAAGTCGGATCAAAGTAGGATCCTTGTCCTAACCATCCGACATTTGACATCCGACATGGTGATTACAGCAGCAGTAAAACTAATTTATCTCTCCCTGGGATTGTTTTGAGTGGTCAAAGGACAAGTCAGACTAGCACAAAGTCGGATCAAAGTAGTATCCTGTTCATGAAAGTCGGATGGATGTCGGACCAATGTAGGATCAATGTAGGACTGATGTCGCAGAGCAAAGTAGGATGAAAGTTGTATGACTGTCTTGTCGTACCAGTGTGAACCCAGCCTCAATGAAATGCAATCAGTGATCATCCTCACTAAATACACAATCAGATTGCATAGTGTATGGCCTATCTTTATACAAGTACATTAGTTTCATTTTCAAAGGCAAAAAATAAACTAACATTTTTGTAGACTTTGCTTACGCCCCGAGTCTCAGTGATGTAAAATATATATATGCTAAATTTCAAGAAGATTGGATAATATTTAGAGGTTGCACACTGATCTGTTTTGTAAAAGTTGGCAAAAAATATGATTTTTCAATGATAATTACTTTTATTGGGAAAACTAGAAATCACAAACTTAAAATACTATTAAAACTATACACTAAGATTAATAGGTAATATGATAGGCAAAACATGTGTTCTATTAATCAACTATGAATGATGCAATCCCTTGTTTTGTTTGCTTGGTGACAGCTTTTCTGTGATGCTCGACTACCCTCAACAAGAATTGTTTTTGTTGTTTATCCCTGACTGATTAGTTATACTTTTTTATCAGAGCAATTCCTCTTTCTGCGGTATCATTGACAACCTTAAGAGCGTTCACATGGCTTGTTAGAGAATCACTGCAGTATTCTGTCACGTTGTGGATCCCAAACAATTCAAAGAATGTCTTTGTTTTATTAGTAAGAAATGGCTCAGGTCTTTTTCTTCAAAAACCATGTTTTTACCCTCTAATCGTTTCACTTCATTTTCTGGATGTCAGGACCACTTAATAGTATGCCACAACAATCCTCAAACACTCCTTTCAAAATTAGTTCATGGATGTGATGACAGCAAGCCAACCACAACAATGTTCATCCGATTAACCTTTCAATTCTGGTACATGCCCCTTGGATCAGTCCTGTATTAGATGCTGTATCAAAAGATATACCGATTATATTGTCACCTAGCCCAAATCGGTCCACTTCCCGAATAACAACTTCAGCTATCTGCTCACCAGTGCCTTTCAGGTCAACAGGTAAGCCAAGCAAATGCTCAAAATCTTTGCCAGTCACTAGAACTGCAACTCTATCTTCCAAAGTTTTGACATTCCTATGGGCAACTGAGGGCAACAGTTTACTATCCCAATGCAAGACCAAATGAGGAGGATTTTCTAAGAGTGACTCTTTGATTTTCTTTGCCATTTTACTTTTATTGATGGCCCGAGCTCCGTAAACGGTAGCTGGAGATATGGAAATTTTTGAAACATCATGGCCAAGGCTGTTTGCAGTTGCTATAACTGAAGTACTTGCTTGTCGAATAGATAGCTGTTCTCGATCCCAAGTAGACGCGAGCGTCTGATCAAGAGGTTTTAATCTAGGACTTGAACGTAATTTTTTCGTTGCTGGAGGCGAAAACTCAGCCTCTGCGTCACTAGGTGCTTGTGACGATGGAGAGGAGTCTTCCAGTATAACTGTCTTGATTTCAGCGATAGCTTTGTAATGTTTATTCTTATATGAATCTTTTTATTCTTCTTTTGTACACTTAGTTCAATGTTAGAAATTTCACTAGTTTGTGATAAAAGTGATCAATGTGTGCAACCCCTAAATATTATCCAATCTTCTTGAAATTTGGCATATATACGGTATATCTTTTACATCACTGAGACTCGGGGCGTAAGCAAAGTCATATGAAAATCACATCTTTGGAAAAATGAAACACCCTAAGGCCTCTTTCACACGGGACGGATCCGTGCAGATCCGCCCCGTGAAGCTCCGCTTGCTCAGCGGGGATCGCTCCGTTGATCCCCGCTGAGCCGACGGATGACTGGGCGGTCCCCGCACACTGTGCAGGGACCGCCCTGTCAGAGCGCCGCTCTCCCCTATGGGGAATCGGATGACGACGGACCGTAGAGTCTGTTGTCATCCGATCCGCTCCGCCGACGGAGCGGAGCGGGTCGGATGTCAGCGGACATGTCTCCGCTGACATCCGTGCCTCCATAGGGGTACATGGAGGATCCGTTTCAGGTCCGCCTAAAAAACTGACAGGCGGACCTGAACGGACCTCCGTGTGAAAGGGGCCTAAAGTACATAGGAGGGAGGAGTGGACAGAAACACTCCGCTGTCAAGCCCTGTTCACATCTCTGCATATCGGGAACCATTCCCACATGCGTGTTTTTTTTTGTGTGTGTTTTTTTAGCAAGTGGGAGGCATTTTGGAGCATTTTCACTCATCACACATAAAGCACATCCACCTGAATGGGCTGCCCTACACACAGCAATCACCCCAAAGAAGCTTCAAAACTTTTTTTTTTTGAGTGGAGCTTGGTGCATTTTTTACTGCGATTTTTGGGGCAGCACATTTCTGAAATGCAAGGAAACACACAGATGTGAATGGAACCTCATTGTTCTTGTGTTACTGCGCCAATTTCACTTTCAAGTCCCATTCACATCTAGCATAGTGGGAGAGCACATTTTGTGTCTAGTTTTTCCTGTGACACGCATAGGGCAGCCCGTTGATTTCAATTGGCTGCACTACATGTGGTTAATAGGACATTTTGGCATTTTGTGGGTTGTGTGCTTCTTACTGTGCATTTTGCAGCATTAACCCCCTAATTTTTTCACATGGCAAAATGTGGGTTTGCATCTGTGTTTGGTGTCCTGTTAACAATCAATGGCACTGAAAACGCAACTAGTAATTTTAGGTGTATAAACATGGCCATACACTATGCAATCCGATTGTATATTGTGTATTTAGTGAGAAGGGTGATCACCGATTGATTGATTGCATTTCATTTAAAACATGTGCAACTGTTAATGGGTGGGTGGATAATGCAGGGTGTGTGCTAATGAGATCAGCTGGTCAAAAGTCTGATCAGGAAGAAAGACATTACTAATGGAAACGTCTGGAAAAGTGGATTAGGACAAGAAAAATAAGTGACTGTAGATTTAATGTAAAGCTTTGAAATTTTTGCAAAAAAAGTAAAATTAATGCTATATTGGTGCATAGGGGAGCTGGAATCCAAAAAAAAAAAAAGAAGTGTACAAAAAGTGAACTTGCCCTTAAAAAGGAACTACAGTCTGCTCACATAATTTGTAATAAAAACATCTTTGCCATTCTGAAGCTTCCCTCCAACCACTTTGCATATTATTTTATATATACTGTGATTCTGTACTTGATAAGAATGCTGCAGAAATCTCCTTCCACTGAGTCTGGCTGCAACCATTTTAAATGTGGGCAGCTGAAGCTGTGGCCTGTTCACTTCCTGGATTTACACAGACACACACCTCCAGCTCTGCAGCTCTCATTGGCCCTCTTATGACTCCCCCCATTTCCTTCTTTGCAAACTCTCACAAGAGTGAGAGAGAGAGAGCTGTATGTGATGTCATAAGCCTAGGCTAATGACCAGACAATCAACAGGAAGTAGGCTGTATAAGGTGTTTATTGGCAGAAAAAACATGTTTAACTATCGAAAGTTAAAACAACAAGGGTAGAAGATTTAATAGATGGAAAGATGAGAAATTTACTGAAGCGCTTTAAGCGCCGTTAGACTTTTCTTTTACTAGGTAGTCATTTGTTTCTGGCGAGTTATACAACCACTGGGGTATGAGCACCAAAGCACTTTATTTGTTACTGCCTGAAGCACTGTGGCACTTTGTGAAATAGGAATTCACAGAAGAGAAAAGAAAAAGGACTCACATATTTTTATAGAGCACTTTTGTTCCTGGAACAGTATGAAGGTTTCCAAGCACATCTGATTGCTATAGAGACTTTATTGGAAATGTATGCATTTTTTTAGCACATTAAATACCGGGCCTTTTCTGGCACTCGTCTCCTATATGTAAAAATCATAATTTTTTTTGCTAGAAAATTACTCAAAACCCCCAAACATTATATATGTTTTTTTTAGCAGACACACCAGGGAATAAAATGGCGGTCGTCGTAACTTTTTATCTCGCACGGTATTTGTGCAATCATTTTTCAAACTCGTTTTTTGGGGGAAAAAAACTATTTCATGAATTAAAAAATAACAAAACAGTAAATTTAGCCCAACTTTTTTGTATAATGTGAAAGATGATGTTACGCCGAGTAAATAGATACCCAACATGTCACGCTTTAAAATTGCGCACACTCATAGAATGGCACCAAACTTCGGCACTCAAAAATCTCCATAGGCGACGCTTTCATTTTAGAGTTAGAGGAGGTCTAGTGCTAGAATGGTTGCTTGCACTCTAACGCACGCACCGATACCTCACATGTGTGGTTTGAACGGCGTTTACATATGTGGGCGGGACATGCGTGTGTGTTCGCTTCTGAGCGCAAGCTACCGGGGACAGGGGCATTTAAAGAAATATATATTTTTTTTTTACTTTATTTTTTACACGCTTTTACATATATTTTTTTCAGCTGCAGGCATCATTCAGATATCCCCACTGAAAGTCAAGGACGTCATATGACAGCCTTGGGCTGGAAGTGGTTAATTTGATACAGAGATTTGTTTTTTAATATTACACTTTTATTCATGGCTTCCTTGAGAGAGAGAGAGAGAGAGAGAGAGAGAGAGAGAGAGATATATATATATATATATATATATATATATATATATATATGTGTGTGTGTGTGTGTGTGTAAAATCAATAAAATTTAGGTGCTGTAAATTTTATTCTGAATATAAAGGTCTCAGTAGAAAAACGTACTGCTAACAATTGAATGCATCTGACATCTCAGTAATTGCGCGTAGCTGGCAATTGAGAGAAATATTAGTCAACCTCTCAGTTTTGCTGTAGAATAAGGATTCCAGAATAAAGGCCGAGTACAATTCGTTCTACATCAGAAAAACGTAACCACTTTTGTTTATAGTTAAAAAAAATTAAAAAAATTTTTTATCATGTGCCAACGTCAGAAATATCTGCTAAGAACAGAAAAAAAAATCCATAAATAATGTGTTCAGAAGTTGTAAAAAAAAAAAAACATGCTAATGCAAAAGTCATTACAGGCAGAGCTCTTTTCCCACAGAGATATGAAAGGTCAAGGGCCGAGTCCCCTCTGACCATTATTCAGATTTACACAAATGGTTAAGGGCATAAAGTCAAACGTTCTAAATGGCGATCTATCCTAACTGCATCGCACATTACACAAGCAGCATATTCCTATTCTGGCCTCACATTGAGTCATCAGGTAAATGCATAAAATGTTCACAAAAGGTATATCAAATTGCACATTAACATGACAACTGAGGAACATGTATATGTTAGTTCAATTACACGTTAAACAAAGTGTACAATAAAGTGTACAAACAAAACTAGGCCCTGTTTATTCATTTTTTTTTTATTTAATTTACGCAGTGCTTTACATATACATTCTACATTCACATCAGTCCCTACCCTCAAGGACACTCTAAGGTCCCTAACTCACATTCATACATATTTTTGCAACTGGACCATTAGGAATCGCTGCTGGCAGAATTGGCACGATTCTGCTTGTGATTCCAAATCGCTGCAAAACATGGACGTGCACTTGGGTGCCATTCATCCTGAATGGCACCATAAATACAGTTTAATATATTGCCACCATTGCTACTCAACGAAGTTTGTATTAATTCATGCCTGGCTCAGGGCTAAAATTTGGACCCAGAGCTTCTTTGGAATGAAAAACGCACATAGGGAAGCGCTGCCCAATATGTGACACACAGAAAAATGAGCGAATCACTCTTTAAAAAATACCTGGCAGAAAAACGCATTACCACTAAGCAATATGTAAACCGGACTGTACTGTGATGGTGTTGGTTTGTCTTCTTTTAAAGCATGGTTATTCTTCAAACTGTCCATACCAAACTAACTGGATATGTGCTACAGAAAATCATCTATCAACATATGCACAGCTAGACAAGAATTGGGTTTTGTATTAAGATTAATTGGGTTATTTATTGATAGCTCAGAGCACTTTTATTAAAAAGTGAGAAAAACGGGGGGCGTGGCCAGCATGGCGGACTGAGTGGACGTGCTTGATGAGCTCTGCTGGGACATAATCTGATATTGACTCCGTTCCTGGGTGGTTTTCTTCATAAATCGGTCCCACCACACCTGTATGCCGTCTAGAACATCCGGAGGCCCGAAAAAGGGCAAAAGGCTGAGGTTTCCTGCAGATACTCCTGCCTTGGTGAGTCCGGCCTGTTCACCGCGCGTGGAGCCTGCGCGCCGACACAGTATGGCGTCGCAGACTGACCAGGAGGAGAGAGCGGCGGTCTCCCCGCCTGGAATCCCGGAGGTGATGGCGGCTATCACGACCTGCCAAGCAGCTATTACTACCTGCCAGACAACACTCACCAACAAGCTCGAAGCTGTGTAGATGGACGTGGGCCTGCTGCGCCAGGATCTGGACAAGATTCGCTCCAGAATCACGGAGGCAGAACACCGGGTGGGAGACGTGGCGGACGCGGTGACAACACACGGTGCCTCCATCCGGACTCTGCTGACCAAGGTAAAGGCACTCGAATACTGGGCAGAGGACGCCGAAAATCGTAGTAGGCGCAACAACATACGCATTGTTGGCATCCGAGGGGGTAGAGGGGTGTAATCCTACAGCCTTCATGGAAGACCTTCTCAAGACCCTCCTTCCTGCGGCCCAACTATCCCCCTACTTCACGGTGGAAAGGGCGCACCGCGTGCCGCCGAGGCCTGGTCCGGAGGGGGCCCCCCCCGCACCTTCATTCTCCGCCTGCTAAATTTCCGGGATAGGGATGAGCTGCTGCGTGCTGCCCGCCTGGCAGGCAATCTCCCCTATCGAAACACCAGGCTGATGTTCTTCCCGGATTACACAATGGAGACACAGAGGCAGCGGCGCTCCTTTGATGGAGTGAAAATGGCTCTCCGAAAGAAGGGAATTAGCTACAGCATTATGTTTCCGGCGAAACTGCGGGTGATCGATGGTGAGACTGTGAATCTTTACTAATCCCAAAGATGCGGGTACATGGCTGGAGACCCTGCCTCCATAAGGAATTGACTTCTCTGGTTATCTAGGGAGGAGATGGGGGGGGTTTTTTCTCCTTCCTGCTCCTCTGGATGTCTGTTCTCACTAGCTTTTTGCTGGGTCGCTCTCTGGAGGTCGGTGACTTTGCTATATGCCATGTGTGCTGTTATATAGGTCGAGACTGATGCTACCCTCCTGTGCTCGTATTATATGTTTTCCCAGGTGGGACATTGAGACTCCCACCCTGCTATTCCGGTGGAGTGCCCCTTAGCAGCTGCGTTATGCTCTACCCAGGATTTCAATTTTTTTCAATTTTTTTATTTTTATTTTAATTGTTTTTCTCCCAGCAACTCAGTCCAGGAGACACGAACTTAAGTATTCTTCGCTCTTTAACTTTTTGTTCTATGCAGATCATTGGTATTGACTAAATGAGCCGTTCTGCTGCGGCTCACGCCTCCCAATCTACTTAGGATTTAGTCATTTGACTTTTTTTTTTTTTGTTAGGGGAAATATGTGCGCCTCCATGTTAGGGGGACACGGGGTGGGGGGTAGGGGTTGGACGACCGTTGTTGTCTGGGCCTCTATGGGTTTATGGGTCACTTTGTTCTTTGTTCATTTGCACAGTTGGTTGGTCTTTACTGTATTTAATCAGTTTTATGAGCCCTTGATATGTTGCATGGGTTCCTCTGGGGGGGGGGCAGCGCTTTATAGCCCTGCTTTTCTTGGCGACTGCGCTGTTGGGTGTGGGGGCGCTGCACCCTCTCAGGGAATCATGGCTAGGAGATGTGAGATATACTCCTCTGATCATACTACTATTACCTGATGGCTAATTTTAAGGTACTATCGTGGAATGTCAGGGGCCTCAATTCCGCTATTAAGCGGTCGCTGGTGTTCAAATTTATACGACAACATAATCCCCAAATCTGTATACTGCAGGAGACACATTTGGTGGGCTCCAGGGTCCTGGGGCTGAGGCGGGCCTGGGTGGGTGCGCATTACCACGCCTCCTTCTCTAACTATGCTAGGGGAGTAAGTATCCTTGTGCACCGATCTTTGCCTTTCAGGCTGCAGGAGGTCCGGACTGACCCTGGTGGTAGGTTTGTTCTCCTGCATGCCTCAATAGCGGATGTCCCTTATGTCATTGTCGGACTCTATCTGCCTCCACCTGCGGATCCAACCTTACTCCACTCGGTGATGCAGATGGCGGTTCAGTATGGGGTGGATAGGGTGCTGCTGGTAGGGGACTTCAACATGGTTATGTCGGAGGTCCGCGATAGGCTCCGGCCCTCATCTACCCCTAATTCAGGGTTGTCCCTCTGGGCATCCACCTTTAAAATGACGGACCTCTGGCGCCATTTCCACCCCTCTGACTCTCAGTATACCTGTCTCTCCTCTACTTACCGCACGTTATCTCGTATAGACCTGGCGTTTGCCTCCGTCGGTCTCCTTGGGGGGGTGGCCTCGACTGAGATCCTCTCTCGCGGCGTGTCTGATCATGCTCCGTTGTTGGTCTCGGTCGGTCTCGCTCCTTCCCGGGACCGAGGGGTCTGGAGACTTTCTAGATACTGGGTGTCAGATCCAGAGATTCAAGAGGAACTACCCGATGAGATCTGTAGCTTTTGGTTGCAAAATGTTGAGTCCACAGGTCCATTAACACTCTGGGACACATTTAAGGCCTGGTTGCGGGGAACATATATTAAAAAGATTGCTGCTAGATGGAAGGGATCTGTGCAGGCTCTGCAGCAGTTAGAGACAGAGGCCCTCTCGCGTGAGAGGGTATATACTCAGTCACCTAATGCGGACACTTACCAAGCCTGGCAACACACCCTGAGGGAGTTATCCTTGATGAGAGTAGACAACACAAATTAGTCCATGCTGGAGGGTGCTCAAAGAATATTTGAGTTTGGGGATAAAAATGGCAGGCTCTTGGCCTGGCTGGCCAGGGGACAGCATGCTACTACTCACGTGGGCAGACTTCAGAGATGCGGACGGCACGCTACTGACGACCCCTGACTCCATTTGCTCTAGGTTCTTCCGTTTCTATCAGGATCTATATTCAACTAGGGTGACGTACACTAGCACTGACCTGTATGACTTTTTAGATAAGATTCCCCTCCCCACGCTTGACCCGATTAGGAGTAGGGATTTGGATAAGGACATTACTCTAGAGGAGGTGCAGGCAGCTCTGGGTAGTATGCAGTCGGGGAAGGCCCCTGGGCTGGATGGTATACCCATTGAATTTTATTCGGAGCATCAGGACTTGTTAGCACCTAGGCTAACTACTCTCTTTAAGGAATTCTTAGCGATAGGTTCCCTTCCCGAGTCGATGGCCGATGCCGTGGTGGTGCTGGTGCCCAAGCCTGGTAAGGATACAGAGGAATGTGGTTCGTACAGACCCATCTCTCTTATCAACGCTGACGCCAAGTTGCTGGCCAAAATTCTTGCCTTACGTTTGATCACGGTGTTGGAAGATCTGATCCACCCGGATCAGACAGGATTCATGCCGAGTAAAGGCACGGACATCAACATCCGCAGGCTATTTCTTAACATAGACCACTCTCATGATAATGGAGGCACTCGAGTCATAGCCTCTCTGGGTGCAGAGAAGGCTTTTGACTCAGTGGAATGGGGGTACCTGTGGGAAGTGTTGAGGCGCTATGGGTTTGGGCCACAGTTCCTTAAGTGGTTGGGAATGCTATATGGGTCCCCTAGAGCCAGAGTCCAGGCAAATGGGACACTGTCGGAGTTTTTCCTCCTCCAGAGGGGCACCCGGCAGGGTTGCCCCTTGTCGCCCAGCTTGTTTGCCTTGGCCCTTGAGCCACTGGCGACCATGATTAGGGAGTCGTCCGCGGTTCGTGGCCTCCGAGTGGGCCAGCTGGAGGAGAAAATTTCCCTTTATGCTGACGACACCTTGCTTTACTTACAGGACGCAGATGCTTCTCTGCAGGCAGCTCTGCAGATCTTTGAGGAATTTGACCGCTTCTCGGGGGTTAGGATTAACTGGTCGAAATCAGTCCTGTTCCCGCTAGACCCTAGGTCCCAGAGTGAGGCCGCTCATACCCCGCTGCTATGGGTCGAGGAGTTCAAATACCTCGGAATTGTGGTGTCGAGGGACTTACGGGACTTTCGCCGCCTCAATTTGGCCCCCCTTGTCGTTAGACTCAAGGAACATTGTAGCAGATGGAGGGATTTGCCCCTCAACCTGCTCGGTCGCATAAACATATTAAAAAATAGGATTTTTTACTCACCGTAAAATCCTTTTCTCTTCGTCCATGGACCGACACAGCTTCTCTATTGACAAAGTGGGTATTATCCGTTAATTAGGAGTGACTAGGCAGAAAAACTTGTAAAAAGTGTTGCATCACACCTTCTACAGTACCGCCCAGGGGGCGGACCCTCTGGGTATACCCTCTCAGTCTGCACATCGCAGATCAGTTCGTCAAAAAGCAGTACAAACTTAAAAGGAGGGGTGGGTGCTGTGTCGGTCCATGGACTCAGAGAAAAGGATTTTACGGTGAGTAAAAAATCCTATTTACTCTTTCGTCCATGGACCGACACAGCTTCTCTATTGACAAAGTGGGACGTCCCAAAGCAGTGTCAGAGAAAAAACGAGGGGTGGTAACAGCATAAAAACAAACTTCACCCCAAAACACAAAACAGCACTCCTCCAACGGAGGAGCTGCAACTCTAAACAGCCGCCTGCAAAACCTTGCGGCCGAAAGAGGCATCCGAAGATGCACCTACATCAATTTTGTAGAATTTTGTGAAAGTGTGAGCGGACGACCAAGTCGCCGCTTTACATAGTTGGGAAACAGACGCTTGGTGTCGGAAAGCCCCAGAGGCACCTATTGCCCTGGTCGAATGCGCCGTGACAGGAAAGGGGGGCGCCTGACCCTTTAAGGCGTAAGCCTGGATTACTATCTGTCGGATCCACCTAGAGATGGTGGCCGATGAGACTGCTTGGCCCTTCTTGGGACCAGCCACCGAAACAAACAGTGAGTCTGACTTCCGGAACAGGGAAGTAGCAGATATGTATACTCTCAAAGCTCGGACAACGTCCAAGGAATGCAACGCCGACTCCTTAGGATTCGACGGCTGAGGACACAAGGATGGAAGTACAATGTCTTCGTTGAGATGAAAAGCCGAAACGACTTTCGGAAGAAAGGAAGGCTGCGGCCGCAGCACCACCTTATCCTTGTGGAAAATCAAAATAGGGAGCCTTGCAGGGCAAGGCTGCCAGCTCAGAGACTCGTCTAACTGACGTAACAGCCACCAAAAAGACCACTTTCTGAGAAAGTGTCAACAGGGGAATATCTCTAATATTCTCAAACGGTGCCGTCTGAAGCACCGAGAGGACCAGGTTCAAGTCCCACGGAGGTAATGGGGGGCGGACCGGAGGGGCCACATGTCGAACCCCCTGCCCAAATGTACTCACGAGAGAGTGAGTCGCCAGGGGTCGCTGAAAAAAGACAGCCAGGGCAGATATCTGTCCCTTAATCGTACTTAGGGCAAGCCTTTGGTCTACCCCATGCTGTAAAAACAGCAGGATTCTGGAAACCAAATAGGTACGCGGATGCCATTTCATTTCCTCACATATGGAGATGTAGGCCCTCCAATTGCGGTGATAGACCTTCCTAGAGGACGGTTTCCGAGCACTTCTCATAGTAGAGATTACTGAGTCTGACAGGCCCCGATCTCTCAGTACCTGGTTGTCAACAGCCATGCCGTTAAAGCCAATGACTGTAAAGCAGGATGGAATATGGGACCTTGCGATAGCAGGTCCTTCCGTAGTGGTAGGCGCCAGGGGACGTCTGCTACCAGACGTACTAGATCGGCGTACCAAGGACGCTGAGGCCAATCTGGAGCGATTAGGATCATTGGAATTCCCTCTGCCTCCACTCTGCGGAGCAGAAGAGGAAGAAGCCTTAAGGGAGGGAAGGCATAGATTAGCCGATACTGACCCCACGATGCTACCAACACGTCCGTTGCGTCTGCCCATGGGTCTCTTGACCGGGCCACAAACCTCAATACCTTCCGATTGAGTCGGGAAGCCAGAAGATCTACGTCTGGTGTGCCCCATCTTTGGCAGAGGAGTTGGAACACCTCCGGGTGTAAGGACCATTCTCCCTGGTCCAGCATCTGGCGGCTCAGGTAGTCCGCCTGCCAGTTTTCCACACCCGGAATGTACACGGCCGACAGTGCCGGTACGCTCCTCTCTGCCCACTTCAGGATGCGAGCGATCTCCGATGCTGCAGCTGAGCTTCTTGTTCCTCCTTGATGATTGACATATGCCACTGCTGTGGCGTTGTCTGACTGGATCCTGACTGGACGCCCTTGCAGTCTCAGACCATTTGAAGAGGCACAGCTTGATCGCCCGGATCTCCAGGACATTGATCGTCAGGAGGGCTTCCTCTGGGGTCCAGCGACCTTGCGCCGACTGGACACCCCAGACTCCCCCCCAACCTGTAAGGCTGGCGTCCGTCGTGATCACTATCCAGTAAACCGGAAGAAATGACTTCCCGGCCATTAGAGCCGGTGCTGTCAGCCACCATACCAGGGATCTCCTGACTAGGTGGCTCACTCGGATTTGATAATCCAGAGATGAAGGGCATCTGTTCCATCTGGACAGAACTTCCTTCTGTAACACTCGAGTGTGGTATTGAGCATATGGGACCGCCTCGAAGGAGGCTACCATGAGGCCCAACACTCGCATGCAAAAACGGAGTGACGACCAATTCCTGGAAGTCAGCTGCCGTACTGCAGCCCGGAGGGTCTGCAACTTCTCCACAGGGAGGAATACCTTTGCCTCTGAGGAATCCAGAATCAACCCCAGGTACACTAGGCGTTGAGTGGGCACCAATACTGACTTTTGCGTGTTTAGTATCCAACCACAGTCTCGAAGAGTCTGACAGGTAATGGACACGCTTACCTCTAATTCTGAGCTTGAAGGGGCCTTCAGCAGAAGGTCGTCCAAGTAACCTGTGATAGCGATACCCCGCTGTCTTAGAAGTGCCAGAATCAGAGCGAGCACCTTGGTGAACGTCCTGGGTGCTGAGGCAAGGCCAAACGGGAGGGCCACAAACTGGTAGTGGTTCTTCCCGATAGCAAATCGCAGAAACCTCTGGTGTCTGGAGTATATGGGGACATGCAGGTATGCGTCCTTGATGTCCAAGGAGGCCAGAAAGTCCCCCGGATGGAGAGCCGTGACTACGGATCGAACCGACTCCATCCGAAATCTTTGTACCTTCACAAAGCAATTGAGGGCTCTGAGATCCAAGATTGGACGAACCCCCTCCTTCTTTGGCACAATGAACAGATTTGAGTAAAAACCCTGACCCCGTTCCTGTTCTGGAACTGGAATAACTACCCCGTGTTCCAGTAGACCCTGGACCGCCCCATACAGGGCCTCCCGACGGGTCGGTAGTAGCTGGAGATTGGAGGTGATGAATCTGTCTGGTGGACAAGAGAGAAATTCTATCTTGTAGCCTGAGGAGATTACTTCGCAAACCCACCTGTCGGAGACTAGAGCAGTCCACTGAGTCGCGAATTCGTGAAGACGTCCCCCCACCCGAGAGCTGGGTGGGGGCGGACCTTCATGTGGACGCAGATTTGTCCGCAGGCTTGTTGGGTCTGCGGGACCAAGGACGCTTTTGTCCTTGGGCAGGCGCTTTATCGGCCTGGGGTCTTTTCCCTGTCGCCCTAGGGGGACGAAAAAAACACTTGTGTGCAGTAAAGGAGGGCCCTTGCCCTTGGCGTGGCCCCTTACCCTTGCTAATTTGGGGAAGCAAAGTGCTTTTACTTCCTGTGGCATCCTTGATGATGTCATCCAGAGAAGCCCCAAAAAGTCTGTCGCCCTTAAAAGGCAGATCCAACAGGGCTTTCTTGGAAGTCTGGTCCGCAGACCAGCCTTTTAGCCAGATCAGGCGGCGTATTGCTACTGCATAAACCGAAGTTTTAGACAGCAGGGGAATAGTATTCATGTCTGACTCGCAGACAAACCTAAGGCCCTGGACCAACAGGTCGGCCAATGTTATCTCATCAGGAGGAGCATCTCGCTCCTTAACCCCTGGAGTAGCAATCTTGCCCATTCAGTAAGTGTGTGAGACACTAGGGCCCCCGCCAATGCCGGGCGTACTGCCGAGCCTACCACTGAGTATAGGTAGCAAGCGAGTGCTTCAGCCTTCTTATCCACAGGGTCCTAGAAAACAGGAGCCCCTTCTACAGGAATTGGGGTGGCTCTATTAAGTCTGGACACCGGAGGGTCCACTATAGGGGGGAGAGGTCCATTTCTTCAGAAAACTCTCCTCAAAAGGGGTACCGTACCGCAAACCTCTTTGGGGCTGTAAAGACCCTCAGTGGGTTCTCCCATTCCTTGTATAAGAGTTTATCAAAAGACACACAAGGGAACACCTTAGCAGTGCGGGCAGGTCTATGAAACCCAAGTGGACCGGAGTCTCTGCTGCTTCTGCAGTATTTTCCAACTTTAGCGTATCCCGCACTGCAGTAATAAGGTCAGATACCAAAGCCGTCTCGCGTACTGACCTGGACTTGGAGTCCTCCTCACTGTCCGATCGGTCACGGTCTGCAGTCTCTGATGCATCAGAATCTGGGCCATGAGCCGTAGCTGGACCTGGTTCTGCATCAGAAATATCCCCAGAAGCTTGCAGGGGACGGGGCGTTTACTACCCCCTGTATTCCCGTGTGCTGCTTCCACCCTGGCAGCAAACGCCTCTAGGATTGCAGTCATAGCGTTCATAGACACCTCAGGGGCACCAGCTGCTAAATCTGGTGTTTCAGGGGAGAAGACATCTGGCTCAGATGCCATGCTGACCACACGCTGACACTCACAGGGCTCCAGGCAAGATATCAATAGGCCACCCTCCTGCGCTGCAGAGATGCTGGGTTACCCAGAGGACTCACCACCCTGGATAGGTACTGCTATGCTGCGCCTGTGATGCTGTCCCCTTGCTGCTGTGTCAGTCTGCTTCTTTTATCAGCACTTCCTGTGTGAATTTTCACGCCAGTGTAATGCACCCTAGAGGCCGGAGGCTCTCGCAAAATGGTTGCCAAAAACGTCTGTATGGAAGATAATGTGGGCTCTAAGAAAATGGCCGCCGACAGAAGATAGAGGTCAGGCAGCCATAGCCCCCAAAAAGATGGCCGCCGAACGGCAATATCTGCATACAGGGTGGACCAACATGGCCGCCGATCACCTGATAGGGGCCAGTGGGTGTGGCCGAACCACAGGAAGATGGCCGCCAGGCAGTTACAAGAGGCCAAACTTGGCATGGACCACCTCAAAATGGCCGCCGACAGCATGGAGACACAGAAACACAGGTAAGCAAAAATGACATTTCTTTTAAATGTTAGTTACAGCCAGCCCCGCTCCAGTGGGACCCCCTAGGTGACCCCCAGCACCCAGCAACCTTTAGCTAGAAGCCCAGGGAGGAGGGAAAGGCAGGGAGAGAGGGAAGAAAGGGGCCACAACCACTTACTTGATCTCTCCAGGAATGTCCAGCTAAATCACCCAGCCGAGGCAGGGGAGTTTTACTTACCTATCCTGCATGTATTCTGCTGGAAGACATTCCAAACAGATCATCGTCCGCACACGGAAGGTGACTGTTGGCCAGGCATGCTGTGATTGGACCCAGAAGGGACGATCATATGTATGCCCTGGAGCAAGACGCTCACCGGACAGGCTGCTGCGACTCGGCCGTAAGGTCAGCCGAAGCTGAGCGGTCCGATGCAAGCCTTGGAGCGTAAGCTCACCGGCCAGGCTGCTGCGACTCGGCCGTAAGGTCAGCCGAAGCTGAGCGGTCCGATGCAGGCCCTGGAGCGTAGGCTCACCGGCCACCCGTGGAGCGACGGGCATGTCGTGGAAAACCCAGCGCGTAGCTAGGGTCGGCACACGCTCGATGGCCGAAACTGGGGAGACTACAAGGATCGAGGATCCAGCCTGTCACCCAGTCGGCAGTTGATCGAAGATCGCAGGAAACAACAAATGTAGCAAAAAAATAAAATATATATATATATCTTTTTTCCCCGGACCAATGGGCCCGAAGGGAGCCATGTCCTACTCCTTGCTAGACAGAAAAAAACTGATCTGCGATGTGCAGACTGAGAGGGTATACCCAGAGGGTCCGCCCCCTGGGCGGTACTGTAGAAGGTGTGATGCAACACTTTTTACAAGTTTTTCTGCCTAGTCACTCCTAATTAACGGATAATACCCACTTTGTCAATAGAGAAGCTGTGTCGGTCCATGGACGAAAGAGTAATGATGTTTCTACCCAGATTTACGTATATGTTTAGGAACTGCCCGATTTGGCTCCCTGGCTCATTCTTTAAGGAAATAGATGTCTGTATAGGCTCCTTTATCTGGAGGGGATCTACCTTGCAGCTTCCAGTCCGCTGTGGGGGGCTCGCGCTCCCCAGCCTACTGGTATATTATTGGGCAGCAATTCTGGTCACAGTTCATTGGTGGTTTGTGCAATCCAGGTCAAACGCGGCCACCTGTTTGGAGGCCGCTATCTTGGGCTCGCTTCGGGAGTTGGGGAACCTAGTATATCGAGGTGTGGCTGCATATCCATCTCTTCCAGGGCCCACCAAGACTACTCTCAAAATTTGGACCATTGCTCGTAAGAGATTTATGCGACCTAACTATTATTCTCCGCTTTGTCCCTTGTGGGGTAACCCCTCTCTCCCCCAATTCCGGACGATTCCTGACCCGCACCTATGGGCTGGCTATGGCATTAAGACCCTCCAGGATGTCTTTCGCTCTGGAGAGCTGCTGTCCTTCCAGGAGCTGGCTGTTCGATATGGGCTACCGGAGCGGATGTTGTTCAGGTATTATCAACTAAGGCATGCAGCTAGGGCCCAGTTCCCCTTGACTATCAGCTTGGAGCCAGATCCTATTGAGCGATTGTTAGCTCGGGAGGATCTTCGGAAAGCGCTCTCTGCTCTCTACCTTGCCCTATTAGTAGTTGACTCACCTAGGATTGACGCTCTTTGGGGTAAATGGCTGACTGATATACCTAGCCTAGACAGAGCTACGTGGGAGGAGTGTTTTGAGGATGGGTCAAAACTGATGATATCCTCCAGAGATAAACTACTACAGACCAAATTTATACACCGTATTTACTATACGCCTCACAGACTGCACGGGATATACCCGGAGAGATCCCCTAATTGCCCAAAATGTCACACTTCTGTTGGTACGTTCATTCACATGTTCTGGACCTGCCCCTTGGTGGCGGAGTTCTGGGCTAAGGTCTTTGAATGTATCAATGTCCGTCTGGCGTTGTCTGTGCCAATGACGCCTGAACTGGCCCCTACTTGGGATACACGATGATGATCAGAGACCCAGATACACAAAGTTATTGATATCTATGTTGTTATTTTATACTAAAAAATAAATTCTTAAGCAATGGTCCTCCCCTGCCCCCCCCCCCCCCCAGGGTGGACTCTTGGGACTCCTCGGTGAATGCGATCCTGCCAATGTATAAGCTGACATATGTTAGCAGAGGATGTCCCAAGAAATTTGACCGGGTCTGGCTTCCCTGGGTTCAGTAGGTTTAGAATGTTATCTTTATTGCTTAAAAGAAAAGTCCGTATTGGATTATGCTTTTCTTGACTTTTTTTTTTTTTTTTGACATTGATATTTGTATTGCTGAAGACTATTGCTTCTCGTCATGTATTGTGTGTGGAAGATATCTGTATATCTCTTGTTACTTGATATCTTCTAAATAAAGACCAACCTTTCTTGTAAAAAAAAAAGTGAGAAAAACAAAATGGAGAACTTTTTATTCTAGAAAAACACAAATAAAAAGCTTGTATAATAAAAAAGGAATTCATATACAAAATTGTAATGTAAATGCATACAATTATTGGGGAAAGAAAAAAGATGTGCAGTCTGCAGCACCGGTGCCAAGGCTCAGTGTGTCTTCCCACACTAAATACAATATTATAAGAGAGAAGAGTCAAAAAATCCTTGATGCAAAAATTTATTGGCTACATATGAGCAAAAAAAAAGTAAAAAACTGACACGTTTCTGCAGGAGCCTTGGTCATAGCAAATGCTATGACCAAGGCTCCCACGGAAACGTATCAGTGTTTGCATTTTAATGCTCATATGCAGCCAATAAAATTTTACATCAAGGACTTTGGAGTTGCTGGCTCTTCTCTCTTACAATTATTGGAATATATTTTATTTTACAAAGTTTTTATTTAGTTTTTATCTTTTTATAGAAAGGTGGTACAAAACAAACAGATGTACAGTAAGACAATGTACTATTGGAATAAATTTTTTGCAGCATTGGACTTTAACCACTTAACGACCGCCCACTGTAAATATACGTCGGCAGAATGGCACCGACAGGCAGAATCACGTACATATACGTGATTGCCTTTGTATAGTTGGGGGGTCCGATCAGACCCCCCTTCTTTACAGTGGGTGGTCGTTTTACCTTCGGGAGCGATCCGGCATGAGGGGACGGCCGTTCGATTCCGGCCACCCCCTCTCGATCGCTCCCGGCGAATGAGAGAGCTTCCCCTGCCTGCCAGGCAGGAGGAAGTGATGTCATCTCTCCTGGGGCGCTCACATATACCGAGCGCCGTACAGGAGAAGATGCAGGTTAGTGCACACAACACTACACTGACACCAGGACACATAGGCACATAAATCGCCCCCCCAGATCACCCCCCAGCCCCCAGTCACAGTGTCACTGATTGCAGTGACCATTTATTTAGTGATCACTGCAATCAGTGACATTTGTGACTGTAAAAGTGTCACTACATTTAGTTTTAGGTCCAGTGTAGCCCCCTAACCCCCCCTAATAAAGGTTTAACCCCCTGATCACCCCCCAGATAACCCTTTCACCCCCTAGCACCGCTGTCGCTATGCGATCATTTTTCTGATCGATGTCTTAGCGTCGGTGATGCTGATCGGTAGCCAGTAAAAAATTTTAGGTTCGCCGCAGGTTTTTATAGCGTCGGGTACCCCCATATATTACCTAATAAAGGTTTAACCCCCTTGATCGCCCCCCCCCCCAGGTAACCCTTTCACCCCCTATCACCACTGTCACTAAGCGATAATTTTTCTGATCGATGTCTTAGCGTCGGCGATGCTGATCGGTAGCCAGTAATTTTTTTTAGGTTCGCCGCAGGTTTTTATAGCGTCGGGTACCCCCATATATTACCTAATAAAGGTTTAACCCCCTGATCGCCCCCCAGGTAACCCTTTCACCCCCTATCACCACTGTCGCTAAGCGATCGTTTTTATGATCGTTGTCTTAGTGTCGGTGATGCCGATAGGTAGCCAGTAATTTTTTTTTAGGTTCGCCGTCAGGTTTTTATATAGCGTCAGGTACCCCCATATATTACCTAATAAAGGTTTTAACCCCCTAATTGCCCCTAGTTAACCCTTTCACCAGTGATCATCATATAAGTGTTACGGGTGACGCTGGTTAGTTAGTTTGCTTTTTATAGTGTCAGGGCACCCGCCGTATATAACCCAATAAAGGTTTAACCCCCTGATCGCCCGGCGGGTGATATCAATTAGGTTTTAGCGTCAGAGAGGGTCTGCGTCACACCCCAGGCAGCGTCAGGTTAGTGCCAGTAGCGCTAACACCCACGCATGAAGCATACACCCCCCTTAGTGGTATAGTATCTGATCAGCTCAATATCTGATCTGATCAGATCTATACTAGCGTCCCCAGCAGTTTAGGGTTCCCAAAAACGCAGTGTTAGTGGGATCAGCCCAGATACCTGCTAGCGCCTGCGTTTTGCCCCTCCGTCCAGCCCAGGCCACCCAAGTGCAGTATCGATCGATCACGGTCACTTGCAAAACACAACACACATAACTGCAGCGTTCGCAGAGACAGGCCTGATCCCTGCGACTCCAGTGCTGTAGGAGGTGATTTCACCACCACAGTTAAAAAAAAAAAGCATATATGCCGAAGCATTGGGGCAGCAGGAGCGGAGGAGCGATTTTGCTCCTAATGCCGCGTACATACGGTCGAAATTCCGACGGAGGCTTGCCCGTGGAAAAGTCTGACCATGTGTACGCGGCATAACTTTTGCGAGAAGATGCCCCCATGCTTCGGCATATATAAATGGTGCCTGTATGCCCATCATTAGAAGTGGGTGGATGAAGGGCGGTATTCTAATGGTGGGCATACCCACCGATCAATCTTTTTTTTTCGTTCAGCCAACAGGCTGCATAAAAAAAAAGATTACAATACATGTCCAACAAGGACCAGCAACGTACTGGTATGTTGCTGGACTTTGAATGTTTATACCAGAATGATGCCTGCGGGTTTAGGTATCATCTTGGTATCATTCTTTTCAGCCAGCGGCCGGCTTTCATGTAAAAGCAATCCTAGTGCCCCCCCCCCCCCGGATATAAAAAGCGCCATTGGGAAATTGGGAAAGCATTTTATCACACCGATCTTGGTGTGGTCAGATGCTTTGGAGGGCAGAGGAAAGATCTAGGGTCCAATAGACCCCAGTTTTTTCAAAAAAGAGTACCTGTCATTACCTATTGCTATCATAGGGGATATTTACATTCCCTGCGATAACAATAAAAGTGATAAAAAAAAAAAATTATGGAAGCAACAGTTTAAAAATAAAATAAAAAAGCAAAATTAATAATAAAAAAAATAAATAAAAAAAAAAGCACCCCTGTCCTGCCCTGCTCTTGCCCAATGGCGAACGCAAGCGTCGGTCTGGTGTCATATGTAAACAGCAATTGCACCATGCATGTGAGGTATCACCGCGAAGGTCAGATCGAGGGCAGTAATTTTAGCAGTAGACCTCCTCTGTACATCTAACGGGGTAACCTGTAAATGCTTTTAAAGGCTTTTAAAAATGTATGTAGTTTGTCGTCAATGCGCGTTTGTGCGAAATTTTAAAGCATGTCGTGTTTGGTATCTATGTACTCGGCCTAAGATAATCTTTTTTATTTCATCAAACATTTGGGCAATATAGTGTGTTTTAGTGCATTAAAATTAAAAAAAGTGTATTTTTTCCCCAAAAAATGCGTTTGAAAAATCGCTGCGCAAATACTGTGTAGAAAAAAAAAATGCAACACCCACCATTTTATTCTGTAGGGCCTTTGCTTTAAAAATATATATAATGTTTGGGGGTTCAACATAATTTTCTTGCAAAAAAAAAAAATGTTTTCATGTAAACAAAAAGTGTCAAAAAGGGCTTTGTCTTCAAGTGGTTAGAAGAGTGGATGTAAGCTTCCTAATGTTGTGTATAAAATGCCAGAACAGTTCAAAACCCCCCCAAATGACCCCATTTTGGAAAGTAGACACCCCAAGCTATATACTGAGAGGCATGTCGAGTCCATGGAATATTTTATATGTTGACACAAGTTGCGGAAAAAATAAAACATTTTTTTTTTTTTTCTTTTTGCACAAAGTTGTCACTAAATGATATATTGCTCAAACATGCCATGGGCATATGTGGAATTACACCCCAAAATACATTCTGTTGCTTCTCCTGAGTACGGGGATACCACATGTGTGAGACTTTTTGGGAGCCTAGCCGCGTACGGGACCCCAAAAACCAAGCACCGCCTTCAGGCTTCCTAAGGGTGTCAATTTTTGATTTCAGTTCTCACTGCCTATCACAGTTTCGGAGGCCATGGAATGCCCAGATGGCACAAAACCCCCCCAAATGACCCCATTTTGGAAAGTAGACACCCCAAGCTATTTGCTGAGAGGTATTGTGAGTATTTTGCAGATCTCGCTTTTTGGCACAAAGTTTTGAAAATTGAAAAAAAAAAATGTTCTTTCTTCATTTTCAAAAACAAATGAGAGCTGTAAAATACTCACCATGCCTCTCAGCAAACAGCTTGGGGTGTCTACTTTCCAAAATGGGGTCATTTGGGGGGGGTTTTGTGCTATTTTGGCATTTTATGGCCTTCAAAACTGTGATAGGTAGTGAGGAGTGAAATCAAAAATTTGCGCCCTTAGAAATCCTGAAGGCGGTGCTTGGTTTTCGGGGCCCCGTACGCGGCTAGGCTCCTAAAAAGTCCCACACATGTGGTATCCCCGTACTCAGGAGAAGCAGCAGAATGTATTTCGGGGTGCAATTCCACATATAACCATGGCATGTGTGAGCAAAATATCATTTAGTGACAACTTTTTGTAATTTTTTTTTTAATTTTTTTTTTTTTTGTCATTATTCAATCACTTGGGACAAAAAAAAAAAATATTCAATGGGCTCAACAGGCCTCTCAGCAATTTCCTTGGGGTGTCTACTTTCTAAAATGGGGTCATTTGGGGGGGTTTTGTACTGCCCTGCCATTTTAGCACCTCAAGAAATGAGATAGGCAGTCATAAATTTAAAGCTGTGTAAATTCCAGAAAATGTACCCTAGTTTGTAAACGCTATAACTTTTGCGCAAACCAATAAATATACGCTTATTGACATTTTTTTTACTAAAGACATGTGGCTGAATACATTTTGGCCTAAATGTATGACTAAAATTGAGTTTATTCAATTTTTCTTATAACAAAAAGTAGAAAATATTATTTTTTTTCAAAATTTTCGGTCTTTTTCCGTTTATATCGCAAAAAAGAAAAATTGCAGAGGCAATCAAATACCATTAAAAGAAAGCTCTATTTGTGGGAAGAAAAGGACGCAAATTTCGTTTGGGTACAACATTGCATGTCCGCACAATTTACAGTTAAAGCAGCGCAGTGCAAAATTCTGAATTCACCTCTGGTCCTTTAGCTACCAAATGGTCCGGGGCTTAAGTGGTTAATTAAATCGCTTGTGCTGTAAAGTAAAACTGAACAAAAACTACTACATTTTAAGAGTATTTAGTTGCCATCAATTTAAATATATCAATTACAATTTTTATTCTGGATTCATTATATAACAAAGTCCTTTGTATTTATGTGAAACCTTAAAAGTGGTTCTAAAGGCACTGGCTCCTGCTGCTGTCAATCAAACCCTGTGAGGAGAGAGTTAGAACGAGGCCTGTGCAGCACAATCTGTGAAGGCTGCTTGGGTAGCCCGCTAACTGCCAGGATTATGTAAATGGAGTTTAGGGCATTAGAAGTAATGAGTATACAGTGGGGGCTGGAAATGCAGGTGGGCTTGTTATTCATGACAAGTCTCAGGAAAGCAATTAGAGGACATTTGTCATCCTTTTCAGGACTTTCAAGGGTAATAGAGGCATAGATGCCTATATGTATGAATGTATAGAAATACAGTAGAAAATACATTCCCGTCAAAAGAGTTTATCATGGTATATACTTTTGAACTTTTGCGTGAATACAAATGTTTTTAAGAGAATTTAGGCTAGGTTCACACTGCTGCGAATTCAAAATATCACGATTTTACCGCAATTTCGCGTCCGCAATTTCAGGGAATGCCAGTATATAGAGCTGAATTTGCATCGCACACTGATCAAACTCGCACAGGACCCTTTTTTCCCGCAGCTTATATTCGCAATGCATTGATGTGAACGCCACAAATGTTAAGATATGTAATTTAAATGACTTGCGAATTTGAGAAATCGCAACGGCTCAAATCCGCAATAGAATTCGCAGCAGTGTGAACCTAGCCTCAAAGTATAACTAAAGAAAAAAACTTTTTTTTTTAGTTTTGGATAGGGTGGCGAGGGCTGTAACATATGAAAAAAGTGAAGCACTGTGAATACTTTCCAGGAGTACTTTATGCAGAGTAAAAGCTTTGACTTAACAATAATAAATGCTTGTTTTTGGTCAGTGAATGCATTGAAGCCAGAGACAGACAACTGGCATCTTCAGAGAAAGATAAGCAATAGCAGCCCGAATAGGTCTCAGTACAGGTTTCTTTAAGGCTCCACCTAATTCTAAAATATGTGAGAGAAGCTCTACCCTGTTCCGATATAAGACTGCTAAGGCCTCGGTTATATGGGCATACTTAAGCACATGCTCCTGAAAGGGTGCAAGGGCCATGCCTGTCCACACAGGGAAGCACAGATGTTCCGGGCATCCCTGTGCAGGCAGTCCTATTCACGTCAATTGGGACACAGTGACTGCCATGACACAAACACTGCTCCCAGTTTTTTAGCCATGTAGGCATGGGTCCCTGAACGCACGATGACTCGCATGACTGTCGAACCGGGAGCAGCTGCGTCCCAAATGATATAAATGGAATTGCTTGCATGGGGATGCACAGATCACTTAAGCATTCCATGCGGACAAACTCGGCCCCTGCAGAGGCATTCAACTATGTACATCTGTGTAATCAAAGCCTTATTATTTCCTTCCTACACATTTATTTTATCTTTCTATTATTTTCCTACATTAACCAATAGGAATCAAACCTGCCTAAGTCTGGGCAGTTGCCATGGGATAGAGTAGGGCAGGGTTAAAATTCCCTGGGGATATTTCCCTTCTTTTCCTAGAGAACCAATTTGTCTATAGGACAAATTAAGGTAATTTCTACCTAACAGGGGCATAAACAATTCAGAATTAACAGAGGGTCTAACCATCCAACTCTTAAAAAAACAAAACAAAAAAAAAACTAACTAAAATAAAAAGTTTTGCCTTTATGTACACTTCAAAAAGGGCTCAAAGAATCTCCTCTCTGTTCTTGACTTCCGTTTTCAGGGGGGAGTGGCAGAGCGTGATGGAGTGAGAAAGCCGTAGGAGAGAGCGAGACGGCAGCAGGTGCACCAGTCAGGAGGCCGGCACGGAAGGCGAGCAATTAGCACAGCGTGAAGCCTCCTTACTGCATGTCAAAGCAGGGGAAAAGTACAGGAGTGCTGTACACTCCTACACACTCGTATATCACACACTATCTAGTAGGAAGGAGAGAAATGCTACAGAGCGGGGGAGACGGCATCAGAGGCGGCTTAATACAGGGATCCACACCGGAAGCACAGATACCAGCGATCTCTAAACCGCAGAGGACACAGCGGACCGGAGCTATGGATCGTGAGGAGCCGACGATACCCGTACCTGCAGCCAGCTGTAGAGAGGTACAGACTGCAACCGCAGAGAAGAACGGCAGAGAGCCTCAGGTATGCCCACCCAATACACATTGTAAACAGACACAGGAGCAGAAGGGGGAGCCTGATATCAGACAGCTTTTTCAACTTATTCAGGCACTGCCTACTAAAAAGGATATGCAGGAGCTAATGTCCAATGTAACAGGCAAACTAAGGGAGGAGATTGAAGTGGTGCAGACTAATGTAATGACAATGGATAATAGGCTGCCGAATGTGGAGTCAATACAATATGTTATAGATCCCCGCCTCAAAATCCTTGAAGAAAAGGTACAAATGCAAAATCTGCAACTAACTATGCTACAACTAAATTCAGAAGAAACTGAGAACCGGATTAGGAGGAACAATATCCGCATTAAAGGGATCTCAGAAAATATTGAGGGCCCGACACTTAAAAATACAGTGATAATCATATTAAATAAAATCTTGGATAATCCCCCAACTACTATGATTGAAATTGACAGAGTACATAGAATACCCGCCATAAAAAAAAAATCGCACCCAGAGTGGCCCACGGGATGTGCTCTGTAGGATACATTTTTATAGGATCAAAGAAGATATTCTTAGAGCTGCATGGCAAATGGGACCACTGGACTATGAAGGCAGCGGGATACAAATCTACCCTGATTTATGCAGACAAACTAAAAGTAGGCGACGTATGCTAAAACCTCTATTAGATTATATGCTCGCCAACGGGGCCACATATAGATAGGGACACCCATTGGCAGTTTTTGTGAAGGAGGGACGCAGCTTTAATTTACGTACACCAGATCAACTTTTGGAACTCTTCAAGTTTTTAGGGGTAGAACCGATTGAGATCCCCAATTGGATTGAACTACCAGCAATGAGGGATTATAGCCCCCAACAACAGGAGGGGCAGTAGAGAGGCAAGATGGGACCAAGGAAAAAAAAATGGATAATTAAAAGGACAATATGATCAGGAGAGGCACAGTATTACCTCACACACACTAAAGGATAAAGTGCGACAAAAGTAACTCCGATGGAACAAAAAAAAAAAAAAATTTTTTTTTTTTATTTATTTTTTTTGGGAGGGGGGGGTGATGGGGGGCGATACAAGGAGTGAGTGCTGTGGGTTTTTCTTTTATTTTTACCTTTTTTTTTGGGGGGGGGGGAATTTCCACTTTCTCCTCCCGCACTAACGGTAATACGTTGGTGGTATTGGAGAAGCAGAACCAGAAGCAGCCTTGGAGGGAATGAACCCCCTTTTGTTTTTTTTTGTTTTTTTATATGCACGTGTTTTTGTGTATTTCTGTGTGTAGGGGGATAGGTGGGTTGATGCTTTTGATGGTTTTCCTATTTTTTTTTTTGTGTTGTGTTCTGTATTTATTTATATATATATATATATATATATTATATTATATTATATTTTATATATATATTTTATATATATATATATATATATATATATATAGATATATATAGATATATATATATATTATATATATATGATGTTATTATGGTATGATGTTGATTAGGGGGTTAGGGGGCCGGGGGGATATAATCACACTAGACCCATCATACCCTCCGATAGGGTACAGTGCAGGGGAAAAGGATATGAGTAGAGTACGGAAGGAATTGGGTAGTAAATAAGTCAATGATATAAATAGTACCAATGATGGAAGAATTGGGAAGTGTAACCTAAAGAATGGTGCAGGAGGACAAGGGGGGATTAGAAAGATATAAAAGTAGGAAAAAAAGGCGGGAGTAAGAGGAAGTACAGAGGTGAATAGGCAGGGGAGAAGGGAGGGGGTAAAGCTAGGAGACATGCTCGAGGTAACCGCGCAGTAGGGGATTGCGGGGGGGGGGAGGGAGGATATTAATAACGGGGGGGGGGGAATAAATTTAAAAAAAAAAAAGGGGGGAAAAAAAGAAAGAAAGGGAAATGACATAATGGGTTTTTATCTCTTTCTTTCTTTTTTCGGATCCACATTAGGTCTTGGAAAGTGCACTTTCACGTAGTATATCACGTAATAACCTAACAACTCACTGGTTTATAAAATATACTAAAAACACATACACAATTAGTAGGGAATATAGTAGGAGGAATCCCCAAGGGTGGGGAGAAGAGAGGTACAATAGTATACAAGGCACATATATATTTATATGGGAAAATGCACAAACACACATATGGAGGTGTGGGGTGAAGGGGGGAGATGAGTGCAATCTTAAAGATATACAGTATGAATAACAAGTTCATAAGTATAGAGTCCGCCACCCCCCAAACCCCCAGAACTTCCCGAAGAGCAACCCCTTAAATTAGGTTGTCAGAAGTAGCCTATAGTAGGAAAGAACATTGGGGGCTAGGCTATAGCAGATGATATGATATAGGTATATGCTCATTTACTGAAGATCCGATGCGGGAGGGGAGATGGGGTGAGGGGGGGGAGAATAAAAGGGGGGGAGGAGAATAAAAGGGGGGTGGGAGGGAGGGATAAGATGTTTATAGATGGATGTGAAGTTCTGATACATTATGTTTTGTTACTGGCTTGTTCCTGAGGAGTGTTTTTTTTTTTTTCTCTTTTCTTTTTTTTTTTTTACATATATGTGTGAGAGAAGGTTTGAAAATACTTTAACATGGCAATGCTGTGGAACCAGATAGCTAGGTGAAAGATAAGGGAACTAAAATAGAGGTGGAAGATTGACTAGCAGTATTTAAGGAGCAATCATATAGAGAAGCCAAGAGACGCATCTCGCGTTAAAATTTGTTTAAATAAGAGGGTGCACCGGGATACTGGCCGCCACTCTCCATCTTGCTCAACCACTCTCCCCACTAGATACACCTCTCCTCCAAGGGGAGGAAAGTCGGAGGTGTTTTTTTTTTTTTTCTAAACAAGCGTAGAGCGAAAGGGTCTGCAATTAGCAGGATCCCGCATACGTTAAGTTTTCTATTTTTCCAGGGGTCACAGGCGGTAGACCGGACCCCAGGAGACTTCTACTTTCTCCCCGTTTTCTTCTTTTTTTTGTGTTTGCTATACGTCCGGTGTCCATCCTCTACCCGACCTCTTTGCTGGGTGCCTTACCGGTCCTCCATTCCCCTCGAGCGGATATACTATTAAGATGACTAGGATAACTTTAACATCTTATAATGTGAAGGGGTTAAATTCCCCGGAGAAACTAAATATGTTGTTAGCGGAGCTAGGGAGACTTAAGTCACACATAATATTCCTTCAAGAGACACACTTTAAGAAAAACAAAATTCCAAGATTAGGTAACCCCAGATTCCCGAGTGTGTATCATAGTGCATCATTGACATCAAAAGCGAAGGGGGTTTCAATTATCCTTTCAAAACAGATAAGGTGGAAGGAATATCAGACAATAACAGATGAGGAAGGACGTCTCCTTATAGTAAAGGGATTCCTGTATGATCAAAAGGTTACCCTGGTTAACGTATACCTGCCCAATGAGGGACAAGTCCCAGCCCTAGAGAGATATTTGAATTTGATACAACAGAATAAGGAGGGGATCCTGATAATGGGAGGGGACCTAAATATGGCATTAGAACCGACCTTAGATTTATCAAAAGGCACCTCACATATATCATACGCCAAATTGAGCAAAGCAAAAAGACTTCTTCAGGAAGCGCAATTAATGGACAGTTGGAGAACTTTCCATATACACGACAGGGACTATACTTTTTTTTTCTGCAAAACATAAAACGTACTCTAGGATAGACTACGTTTTTATAGCTCAAAATGCCCTGCAGTGTATCGTGGAGACCTCCATCGGCTCATTTACAATATCAGACCACGCACCAACTAACTGCATAGTGGAATGGGGAGAGCCAGCTCCCCGAGAATGGTATTGGAAGATCAATGAGACTCTTCTGAAAGAACCAGAATGCGAAACACAGATAGCTCAGGAACTAGAGTATTTTTTTTCAATAAATGAGACAGGAGAGGTAACCCCAATGTGTGTATGGGAAACACACAAGTGCTATATCAGGGGAATCCTTATTGCTCTGGGAACTCGTAGAAAACGCTGTTTGGGGGCCAAGTTAGAAATGCTGCTCGGAGAGATCCGTAGACTGGAAAGGGCGCATAAGAAATCACAAGCAGTACAGACGGAGGAAGAGTTAGCTGGTCTACGTGAGGTATTAAAAGTGCTATTAACGGAAAAAAGCCAAAGCTACAATAACTCGATGCAAACAAGCCTTTTACGAATACGGAAATAAACAGAGTAAGATGCAAGCTAATGCGCTTAAAGAGACTAGGGCACAAAACCACATTGAACGGATTAAAACTCAGGGAGACGCATTGGTCAACTCCACACAGGAAATCGCTAAGACATTCAGCGACTATTATAAAAGTTTATATCAGATAGGGGATCAACAACGGGCCACAAGGATGCCCAACGGAGGGGGGGCAAAGGAGTATATAGAGGCTTTGGGTATGCCGGGCATACCGGAAAAGGGAGCAGAAGAGATAGATGGCCCAATTACGGCAGAAGAATTTTTAGGAGCCCTAAAAATATTAAAACCAGGTAAGGCTCCCGGCCCGGACGGATATACACTGTTGTATTATAAGACCTTTTCAGAAAAATTGACACAAAGATTCTTGGAGGCTTTTAACTCGGTACGAGAGGGGCAAAAGATACCGGATGAGACATTGATGGCTCACATAACAGTAATCCCCAAAGAGGGGAAAGATCCTTCTCAATGTGCGAGCTATCGTCCAATTTCCTTTTTAAACGTGGACTTAAAGATTTTGACGAAAATACTTGCAAATAGATTATTACCGTACATCCCTGCCCTAATACATCCTGACCAAGTGGGGTTTACGCCTAAGAGAGAAGGTAAGGAAAATACACAACGGGTTTTAAGTGCTATAAACTATGCGCAAAATCAGCAAAAACCCTTAGTGTTGTTATCTATCGATGCAGAAAAAGCATTTGACAGGGTAGACTGGACTTTCTTAAAAACCACTTTACAACATATAGGACTGAGGAAGGGGATACAAAATTGGATTATGAGCTTATACTCCACACCTAAAGCTAGGGTCAAGGTAAACGATATACTCTCGGAACCCTTTGATATTTGCAATGGAACACGGCAGGGATGTCCGCTATCGCCTATTATTTTTATTTTGACACTGGAACCACTCTTAAGAACAATAAGGGCTAACTCAGATATCAGGGGTATATCAGTAAAGGGAAAGGATCAGAAACTAGCTGCATTTGCGGACGACCTCTTGTTTTTTGTAACCACGCCGGCACTGTCCCTCCCACCTTTACTGTCAGAAATACGCGAATATGGGAGGTTGTCCAACTTTAAGGTAAACTACAATAAATCAGAAGCAATGGGTGTGGAGGTAGACATAGCTTTGCAACAACAGCTATCCACCTTTTTCTCTTTTAGATGGACAGAATCTCATATAGGACAGGGCTCGACAAACCCTGGGCGCCAGGTCGCCATTGCGACTAGAATTAGCGACCTGGCGCCTGGGGCAGCACAGCAGGGGAATCCTGTCTCTCCGTGCCCCCCCTCCGCGCCGCGGGATCGCGTCGGGCCGTGCCGGCCGGTAATTGAGGCTGCGGCTTTGCGGCCTTCTGCAGGCCTATGCTTCCTTATGTGATCTAGCGCCATCTTGTGGTGGCCGTTGGTATGACAAGACAAACAGCAATGCTAATGGAGTTTCCCTGTCTGTTTTCACTGCCATCTCCTTCCCTCCAATTAGAACCCCCAAACATTATATATATTTTTTATTCTAACACCCTAGAGAATAAATAAGCGGTCGTTGCAATACTTTCTGTCACACCGTATTTGTGCAGCGGTCTTACAAGCGCACTTTTTGGGGAAAAAATACACTTTTTTTATAAAAAAATAAGACAACAGTAAAGTTAGCCCAATTTTTTTTAATATTGTGAAAGATAATGTTACGCTGAGTAAATTGATACTCAACATGTCACGCTTCAAAATTGCGTCCGCTACAGGTTGCATCTTTTGAGTTAGAGGAGGTCTAGGGCTAGAATTATTGCACTCGATCTACCGATCGCGGCGATACCTCACGTGTGGTTTGAACACCGCTTTCATATGCGGGCGCTACTCACGTATGCGTTCGCTTCTGCGCGCGAGCTCGGCGGGACGGGGCGCGTTCCTGGCTCCTAGCTTTTTTAGCTGGCTCCTAGATTCCAAGCAAATTTGTCAAGCCCTGATATAGGATATCTGGGAACAAAAATACAGAGCCGACTAAATAGAATATTTGAACTTAATTTTGCCCCCTTAGCAAGACAAATCAAACTAGATCTACAGAAGTGGGATAAGGAGGTCTTTACGTGGTTCGGCAGAATTAATATCATAAAAATGAACGTAATGCCAAGATTGTTATATTTGCTACAGACCCTACCCATTAAGATACCCCCAGGATTTCTGAGGGATCTGAGAACTAGGTTTGCGACGTTTATATGGGCAGGGAAACCAGCAAGAGTCCGAAGAGACATCTTGACTCTACCTAAAGAGAAGGGAGGGGTGGGATTCCCAGATCCGGTTGGGTACCATGAAGCCCTACACCTAACAAGGGTTACGGACTGGTGTGTATTTCAAAAAGACAAGCCATGGATACATTTGGAACAGGCAATGTCCGAGTTACCCTTGGAGGGTTTAGTATGGCTCCAAGACCCGTTGATACCGCAGACAGTAAAACGCCATCCGACGGTGGGCGCCTCACTTTTGTATGTGAAAAAGGTATTAAAAAAAACAAAATGACGATGTATCCGAGCCTAATGACCCCAATTGTGGGTAATCCGGCCTTTGAACCAGGCTTAAAAGATCGAGGTTTTAGGAATTTAAATCGACAGGGTAAAGGTAGACTCGTACACTTCATGAAGGACAACCGAGTGATGTCCAGGGAGGAGATTGAGCATGAGTTTTCTGGGGAATTGGACTCATTTAGGAGAATGCAGCTGAATGCTTTTCTCCGATCAATATCAAAGCGAATGACAGAAGGAACAACACTCTCTAAGTTTGAGGAGCTATGTCTAAAAGGGGAATCAGTGGGACACTCAGTATCCCTGTTGTATGCCTTGTTGACCGAGTTAAAAGCCCCGCAAGAACTGGGTTTTATACAGGCTTGGGAAAGAGACCTAGGGATTACACTATCCGAGACGCAGAAAAATAAGATGTTTAGGCTCACACATAAGGCCTCACTAGCAACTAGATACCAAGAAGGGGGGTACAAGATACTAACCAGGTGGTACAGAACCCCAGCAGTATTAAATCGAATATACCCACAAGTGTCAAACCTTTGCTGGCGATGTCAAGGAGCAGTGGGCACATTGTTACACATTTTTTGGGAATGCTCAGGAGTTAGAGATTTTTGGAAAATGGTCTCCGAAACAATTACAGAAATTACAGATGTGTCTCTTGAAGAAAATCCGGTTACTTTTTTGCTATTCGATATTCCCCTCTCGACCGAAAACTTTAAAAAATCATTGATGAGACATCTGCTTACTACAGCAAAAGCATGTATTCCAGCCTTATGGAAAAGTACCATTCCCCCAATGGTTTAATAAGATAACAGAAATCCAACAAATGGAAAAATTCACCATGATTATAAGGGAGCAGGAGGACAAATACCGACAAACCTGGGGCCCCTATGATATATATAAGGAGCAGCTGAGATAGTGGGGGGGGGGGGGGGAATATGGAGGGAGGTCAGGTGGAGGAGGAGACCGGCGGATGTGAATAATCTTCAATAATTTTTTATTTTTTTATTTTATTTTTTTATTTTTTATTTTTCTGACTTTTTCTATTTATCTTACTATTTCCAAATTTTCTATAAACCTGTTCTAGGCCCGAACACTTAGAGCAAACTGTTCAAGGAAAGGGGGACAATCAGGGGGGACCCCAGGGGAATAAAAACGAAACAAAGATAAAGATATTAAAGAAGAATAGGAAAAAGGTATCGGGTACAGTGACTAAAGAGGAGAGAGAGAAGGGAGGAACTAGCGGAATGGAATGTATTTCATTAATTGTTATATAGATAGATCTTCCCCTACTAACATCCCATTAATAGCTGAGATTTGTAAGGATGTGTAAAAAGTAGGAAACGTAAAATAGGTGGAAGATGCTATGAGTGAACTAACAGAATCATGTGTATAGATGCAATATATGAAATGTTGTATAACTATCTTTGTGAATGTAAAAGAAAACGTAAAAATAAAGAATTGATAAAAAAAAAAAATGGCCCTGTATTAGAAAGTTATGATCCTTTATTAGTATCCTCTCAGTGCTACCACCTATACGTATCTGTGCCAAAAAATATATATATTTTAGAAAAAGCATTTACTAAAAACATTTCTTTAATGTTGCATTACAAAATCAACATATTGATATTTTGTTAGGAAAAGTGACTTTAAAATATTGAAATAAACCATTACTGTGTTTGAGATATTTTCTTTCCACTGTAATATTTTACCTGAATCATTTTAGGTTACTTTAATTCACAAAAAGAAATACTGTATTTTCCATTGTCAGTGTCCTTGGAATTTTTAGACAATGATACAGAAGTTTTGAATATTTACTGTGACAACCAGATATAATAAACAGGCTAACAGCGGGGATAGTTTTTCTCCCATGTAAAATAGGAATAACGGAAAGCCTCCTTTTATTTCTAGTGATGAAAAGGAATCCATGCCCTTTGAAGTAGGATGTGTTTAGTCTTTAAAAAAGCTCTTTTAGACCCCGAGGGATCTATAAAAGACCAATCTTTTAGCTGAAAATTAAAAATAAAGTTTATGCCTTTCTAAAAATGAGAGTAAATGGTAGAAATGGTGTACTGGGAAAAATGTAAAATTAAAGGATAACAAGTGGCATTTATTACTTGTAAATCGTGGATTAGCTCTACCTGCAGTGGTACAAAGAAAAAAAAATAAAACAAGCATTAGGAACTTCAGAGGATGCAATAAAACAGTTATGCATTCTTGTTCTACAAGTAAGTAGAAAGTAAAAGTCACTCTAGAAAGAAAAATATGTGTTTAAACACATCCAGGTAATTGGTAAGTAATGTTTTTGTATATGGCTACTATTAAACTGTATACTGAATAGCAGTTATGTGCACACAGTGCATTTTAAAGTTGCAACTAGAAATCTGCACCTTTGTATCAGTCACAGAGGCTTATATGGGCAATACGTGAAGTGTTCATACACCTTTTCATAAAAAATGAAAATATGACGCATCACAGTACATGCTTATTATCCCCCCCCCCCGTTTGCCCCTGTACTCCAACCCTTCTTCTCTATGCAGTGCTTCCAGAACGGATCAGAATAATTCTGGATTAGTCAACACTGGCACAGCTTATCACTCTGATCCCTTGTTCTGGAAGTTTTAGAGATAGGCAAATCCTATTCTCATAATGATTTGTGGTTCCAAGTTAATAATGACTACTGCAGTAGGGAACAGACACAAAAGATACACCCAGCATCTTTCCAAATCAGAGCCGGTTCACACAGGGGCAACACTACTTCCAGCGCGACTTTGGGAGGCAACTTGGACACGACTTGAATATGAATAACAGCGCGACTCCAGGCAACTTACAAAGCAACTTCAGGTTGCCTCCAGGACAGGTGACTTTTCAGCTCTGTGGGAGGGAGGGGGGGAGGGGTTTGCCTGGAAAACTATTTTTACTTCCTGGAAAGTTGGTTCAGTTAAGACAGGGGATCCGACTTGGAGGCAACTTCCATTGAAATCAATGGGTACAAGTCGCCTAGAAGTCGGATTGAAGTCATACAGGAACCTTTTCTGAAGTCGGAGCGACTGCAGTAGTGTACATTAAGACGGCTCCATTCACTTCCATTACTTTTCTAAACCGCACGACTTGGGGCGACTTGAAGTCGGATCCCAGGATGCCCCTGTGTGAATCGGCTCTAACTGTTCTGTTTATTCTGCGCAAATTAAGTTTTTTTATACACATGATTCAGTAGGTATCACAATACGTTATTTATTTCTATGTGGTGAGTTCAAGACAGTACCAGACCCAACACTAGAAGCCTCCAATCCTCGACCCACCATGAAGATCTTCTTAAACCAGAGTTCCAGGCAAAAATAGAACAAAAGAACACCCCACCCCTCGTTTTTGTATATATATATTTTTTCCCCTTTTTCATACCTTTTTGGTATGTTTTCTTCGGGACTTACGTTTCATGTCACTGCTGCGAGTTCTCACTTCTGCATTTTTTCCATTGATTTTGGGTGTCCCAGAAGACGGGACTATTCAGAAAGCTCTGCGCGACTCACACCAGTAGGAAAAAGGCTGCGTTTCCCTTAGTAGAAATGCCGGCAACTTAACCTGGAGTCTCCAGGACAGGGGTAGCGGACAAGAAAAACATTTTCTTTCTCGTACATCACGGGACACAGAGCGACATAGTCATTACTAATGGGTTATATAGTTACCGTCAGGTGCTGGCACTGGCAACTTCCAAAACCGGAAGTACCCTCCCCTATATAAGCCCCTCCCATCCGGGAGCACCTCAGTTTTTTGCCAGTGTCTAAGGTGTTGGCCAAGAAGAAACATGTGTTTTTCACTGAGCTTGCGTACAGGTTCTTTTGGGCCTCAGTAAGCTATTCCGGATCCGACCAAAAAAGCTTCATAGCTAAACGGTCGGTACCCGGGCCTTGCAGAGAAGAGCAAGGTTCTGCCTGTAATGCTTCTCTTAGGAGAGCTGGACCCTGGGATCCAGAGCTCTGGTCATACCCACGACCAAGATGTTTTCTGTGCAGGGTGCTATACAGGTCCAGGGGAGTGGAATCCTTGGGAACCCGGTCCCTGAAGGTTTGATTACAATGCCTGCCGTGATAGGTGAAGTTTGGGCTTTTGTGGACCAAACAAAGTCCTGCGGCGGGGAACAGGTAAGTGGGGGCCCCCAGGAACTTGGTTCTATTGGGGGACCCCCAAGCCTAATTTGTCTTTCTGTCTGTTACCTAACGGTATTCCCGCTAATATCTGTGCATGCCTGTAACTACTAAAAAAATGTAATAATTTTTAATGGTGGTCAAGAAAAAAAAAAAAAAAAAAGAATGTTTTTTTATATATGTTTAGTATATTAAACTGCGGTACCTGTGTTTGTCCACTAGAGGCCGCTGTGGAATGTTTTTCTTGTCATATGGACTAGTTTCTTCTCAGAGAGCAAAGTCCAGGCAGCTGGTGAGTTCTCCTACAGGAAACTGTTTCCTCTGCCATGTTGCAGTGTTCGTCTATCCCCCGGCCTGCGGCAAAGGGGGCCCTGGCTCCTGTTCCTGGTTTCCATGTTTGAAAATTAGCGCCGAGGCGCACGTGGCCGCGCGCGTGCGCGTGCACGCGCCTCTATATATAGAGGTGGCCGGAAAAAGGGGCGGGGCCTGGGGGATGACGCTCTGTGCGCGCCGCAGCGCTTCTGCGCATGTGCGGGCGTCCCAGCAGGTTTTTAAAAAGCCACATTATTGCAGATAAGCTGGTTATGAAGTACAGAGACAGAGCTGGCAACATTTAAAGGCATACAGCATAGCGGTTGATACAGGCATCCCCTAGAAAGGCACATTAGTAGACACCAACTGTGATATAGCAGCAATTGTGCTAGACTATTCTCAGTAAAAGTGGTGTATTACGGCTGGAATACCTCAGCTTTAGGCTTAGGAATATGCCGTCCAGTAGCTCCGGAACTGAATCTTCCAGGAAGCGAAGGGGGTCTCATCGGGCTCTGAGGATCTTGGGCATACTCCTGCTGCACCAGTCTCCCCTGAAGTTCAGAGGTAAGTGACCGTAGAGACCCCGCAGGGGTACTTGGTACTGTGGCTGTCCTCAGTCACCTGCTCCTGTGTATGTAACAGAGGAGGTTTTTTCCTCAGCTCTGGGAGGATTAGAGAGAGATTGTCAAAATTTATCGCTGCCTCCCTGTCAGGGAAAGCACGCCCGATCTCCGTCTCCTCCTTCAGAGTGCCTGTTAGCAGAGCAACAGTCCCATACAGGGATCGACCTGCCTGAAGGGGATCAGGATAAGGTTGATTCTGTTATAGAGGAATCAACAGTGGGGGAACCTTTTCTCAGCATCTCAAGCTGAAAGATTATGGGTTCAGTCTCTGACTAACATGGTCCGATCAGCATTTAAAAATGCACCTTGCGGAACCATCAACCACTACTGTATCCTCGTTGGGGTCGCTAGAAGCCCCCAGACTGTTTGTTCTTTTCCACTTCACCCTTTACTGAAAGGGCTCATTTACCAGGATTGGGAACGTCCTGAGAAAATATTTATTCCCCCAAGAGATTTCCGGTGGTCTATCCCATGGAGGATAAGTTCATCAAAAAAAAAAAAAATGGAAGGTCCCTACAGTGGACGCAGCCATCTCTTGTATGTATAAATCACTGACATGTCCAGTGGATAATGTCCAAATGTTCAAGAACCCAATAGATAAAAGATTGGAGTCCTTATGAAAATCTGCTTGGTGATACAACCAGCAGTAGCAGCTATTGGGGTCTGCTAAGCAGTGAAGGATCAGTTGAAACAGGTCTTGAGGGACTTGACAGATCAGCAGGCTTTGCCCTAGCTGATCTACCTAGAGCCTTAGGCTTTGCGGTTGATGCCATAGAGGATTCAGTCCATCAGGCCTCCCGCCTTACGCTGTCTATAGTACATATGCGTAGGCTCCTATGGCTCAGAAACTGGTCTGCTGAAGCTCCCTGTAAAGAATGGCTGGTTAGCGTCCCATTTCATGGTGAACGCTTATTCAGGGAAAACCTGGACAAATATATCCAGAAAATTTCCAGCGGTAAAAATACGCTCTTGCCGGTTAAAAGCAGAGTTAGAGGTCCCTCTTTAAGAGGCCTGCTTCTCCAGTCCCTGGGGCATCGGCTGTGTAACAGTTCCGACGGCCTCCTCGGTCAAATCCCGGGGGTAAAAAACAGGGACAGTAGCAGGGTAATAAGAAACCCTGGGTCAGGGGAGGTACAAAACCTCCCCCAAAGTGAAATTCATTGAAGCCCCCACTCAGTCGGGTGGGGGGAGGACTCCAGTTGTTCGCAAGAGACCTGGCGGGACACGATCAAGACAGATAGGTGCTCTCCGCAGTAGGTTTGGGATACAGTTTGGAGTTAAAAGACTCTCCTCCTTCCCATTTTTGAGGTCAAACGTGCCAAGGGATCCCCGGAAGAGAGAGTCCCTCCTGTTGGCACTAGAACAACTATTGCTCCAAGGAGTAATTATGGAGGTTCCCCTGGAAGAATGAGGGTTCGAGTTTTACTCAAACCTCTTTACAGTCCCGAAGCAAACGCGGTCGGGAGGCCCATATTAATTCTAAAAGGGCTATACAAATTCCTGTATATCAGGACTTTCCGATGGAGTCGATCCGATCGGTGGCCACTGCCCTACAAGGGGAGGATTGGTTAGCCACGATCGACATCAAAGATGCTTATTTGCACATTCCCATCTTTCCAGTCCACCAAAAATTTCTACGCTTTGCAGTAGAAGGGCGCCATTTTCAGTTCAGAGCCTTACCCTTCGGTTTGGCCACAGCACCACGAGTGTTTACAAAAATTCTGGCCCTTTATTGGCCAATCTAAGAACACAAGGTGTAATGATAATGGCATATCTGGATGACTTGTTGCTGATAGACCACTCAGTGAAAAAACTAGACGTGGTCGTTCACAAGACGATCAAGTATCTGGAATCTCACGGTTGGATTATCAACCGAGACAAGTCAGCCCTAAAAACCAGTCAAAAGTCTGGAATACTTGGGGCTAAGGTTGGATTCAGGCCAGAGAAAAATATTCTTGCCTCGAGGAAAGGTGTTGTCTTTGAAAGATTTGATCCACTTAGTGGGTACAAAAAAGACAGCCGTCCATACGCCTGTATATGAGGCTGCTGGGAAAAATGGTGGCATCATTCGAAGCAGTACCCTACGGTCAATTCCATTCAAGGAATTTGCAAGGGGCCATACTGTCAGCCTGGAACAAAAAAGTTCAGGCCCTAGACTTACAATGTCCTTGTCCCCTTCCGTTCGCAAGAGCCTCCGTTGGTGGTTGGTTCCCCAGAATCTGGAAAAAAGGAAATCCTTCAGTCCGATTTCTTGGAAGGTGGTCACTACAGATGCCAGCCTTATAGGCTGGGGAGCAGTATTGGAGCAATAGTCTCTCCAGGGCAGATGGTCGGATGCAGAAAAGGCCCTGCCCATCAATCTCTTAGAGATACGAGCAGCCCGGTATGCCCTAGTAGCATGGACATCCAAACTCCAAGGGTCCCCTGTCAGAATTCAATCAGACAATGCCACAGCAGTGGCATATATCAATCATCAGGGGGGCACCAGGAGTCGTGCAGCCCAGAGGGAAGTAAATTACATCCTGAAATGGGCAGAAAAATATGTCCCAGCCATATCTGCGGTATTCATTCCAGGAGTGGAGAATTGGAAGGCGGACTTTCTAAGTCGCCAGCAATTAGGCCCAGAGGAAGGGTCCCTTCACCCCAAGGTTTTCTGGACAATATGTCAGCGGTGGGAAACATCGGATGTAGATCTTCTAGCATCCAGATTCAACGCAAAGGGGGACAGGTTTGTCTCTCGGACAAGGGATCCCCTAGCTTGCGGCTCGGATGCCCTAGTGTTCCCTTGGGATCAGTTCAAGCTGATATATGCATTCACACCGCCAATGGTTACCTCGATTACTCCGCAGAATCAGGGTAGAAAAGAAACCAGTGATTCCGGTGGCTCCAGCGTGGCCCCGAAGAGCGTGGTACGCGGAGATTGTAAAATTTCAGTGGGGAGTCCTTGGACTCTCCCACGTCGTCCGGCTTTCGCAAGGACCGATATACCACCCTTCCTTACCAGCCCTAGGTTTGACGGCCTGGCTATTGAAGCCCACATTCTAAAAAAGAGAGGGCTCTCTAATGCTGTGGTATCTACCATGATCAATGCCAGGAAGCCGGTATCCAGGCAGATCTACTATAGAATCTGGAAGGCGTACATCGCGTGGTGTGAGGCCAAGAAATGGCATCCACATAAGTACGTAATAGGTAGGATTCTGGACTTCCTACAATGGGCTGTAGATAGGAAGCTTGCCTTGAGTACTATCAAGGGTCAGATTTCGGCCTTGTCAATATTTTTTCAAAGGCCCTTGGCTTCGCATTCACTAGTCAAAGCCTTTATACAAGGAGTGATGCGTATTAGTCCTCCGGTTAATATTCTCATATGTCCATGGGATCTAAACTTGGTTCTGTCGGTTCTACAGAAACAACCATTTGAACCATTACAGCATATTTCCTTAGTGCTTCTCACCAGGAAATTGATTTTTCTAGTAGCCATTTGTTCGGCTAAAAGAGTATCGGAATTAGCAGCTATGTCCTGTAAGGAGCCATATCTGGTTATCCATAAGGACAGAGTAGTGTTACGTCCTCATCCAGCCTTTCTTCCTAAGGTGGTATCGAGGTTTCATTTGAACCAAGATGTGGTTCTTCCTTTTTTCCCCAAGCCTACTTCGGTAGAGGAAAAGTTATTGCATTCTTTGGATGTAGTAAGAGCAGTTAAAACTTATCTAAAAGCCACTGCTCAGATTCGCAGAACGGATACTTTGTTTATTCTGCCGGAAGGCCCCAGAAGGGGTCAGGCAGCGTCAAAATCTACTTTAGCCAAGTGGATTCGACAGGTCATAATACAAGCCTATAGCTTGAGAAGTAGACCGCCTCCGTTCAAAGTTAGGGCGCACTCCACGAGAGCAGTTGGAACTTCATGGGCAGTGCATCACCAGGCCTCCCTGGCTCAAGTCTGTAAGGCCGCAACATGGTCTTCAGTACACACGTTTACTAGGTTCTACCAGGTGGACGTTAGAAGTCAGGAGGATGTCGCCTTTGGGCGCAGTGTGTTGCAGGCCGCAAAAGATCCTCATGTCTGATAGCGCTCAGCTTATATATGGTGTATCCCCCCCCTCATTTGGCATTGCTTTAGGACATCCCATTAGTAATGACTATGTCGCTCTGTGTCCCGTGATGTACGAGAAAGAAAATAGGATTTTTATAACAGCTTACCTGTAAAATCCTTTTCTTGGAGTACATCACGGGACACAGAGCTCCCGCCCCTCTTTGGGGACACTTATTGCTTTGCTACAAAACTGAGGTGCTCCCGGATGGGAGGGGCTTATATAGGGGAGGGTACTTCCGGTTTTGGAAGTTGCCAGTGCCAGCACCTGACGGTAACTATATAACCCATTAGTAATGACTATGTCGCTCTGTGTCCCGTGATGTACTCCAAGAAAAGGATTTTACAGGTAAGCTGTTATAAAAATCCTATTTTTTCACCCAGGCTGGAACTCCGCTTTAAGCCCGCTTCACCATTTGTAAAATATGTACAACATATGGTGCATTCTCCACTCAACAGAATGGTGACTATACTTACTACTCATCCTCCCACAAATCCTATTCAAAGATCAAATTTCTTCTTACCTCACAAATGGCTCTTACAACAAACTATTAAAATGACAATTACAGACATCACCTGGTTGGTCCATGCATCTATAGTACTTGAAATAGATGGCCAAGATAAGCGCAACCCCCCCCCCCCCCCCTACTTCGGTACTTTTATTCGGTGCAATAACACGTCACTTTTTTCTGACCAAAACCATCAAAAATATTAAATGTGAACACTTTGACCTAAATTCTGTACCCAACCAGAATCCACTCTCTGGTGGGCACACAAGGCTTATATCAGAGGAATACTGATCCGTCCAGCACAAGAGACAAGAAACTAAGGTTGCAGCACTTAACTGAAGTACTAGACCACATTAAAATCTTAGACGCTCAAAATAAATCAACACATAACTTACAAACATCTAATGAAATCTTAGCTTTCAGAAGAGAACTAAAAACACTACTAATCAATAGTGGTGCACCGAAATTTCGGCCGCCGAAAATTATCGGGCGAAAGAAGAAAAATGCTGATAATGGAGACAAAAAGAGGGCCGTCTGCTCCGGGTGCCACACTAGTCCTCCTGGTGTGCCCCTGTCAAAGTCCTCCCCTCCATCCTCTCATTGTGAGTGTCCTCCTGGCGCTGCAATCTCACGCTGTTTCACGCTATGTCTGCAGTCTCTGGCCATCTCCTGTATCATGTCTGCAGTCTCTGGCCATCTCCTGTATCATGTCTGCAGTCTCTGGCCATCTCCTGTATCATGTCTGCAGTCTCTGGCCATCTCCTGTATCATGTCTGCAGTCTCTGGCCATCTCCTGTATCATGTCTGCAGTCTCTGACCATCTCCTGTATCATGTCTGCAGTCTCTGGCCATCTCCTGTATCAGGTCTGCAGTCTCTGGCCATCTCCTGTATCATGTCTGCAGTCTCTGGCCATCTCCTGTACCATGTCTGCAGTCTCTGACCATCTCCTGTACCATGTTTGCAGTCTCTGACCATCTCCTGTACCATGTTTGCAGTCTCTGACCATCTCCTGTACCATGTTTGCAGTCTCTGACCATCTCCTGCATCATGTCTGCTAGTGGTGCACCAAATGGAAATGTTGCCAATACTATTAGCAGTGTGTTTAAGATTAAGAGATTGCAGACATACTACAGGAGATGGTCAGAGACTGCATTTTTCTTGAGCTTTTCTTGCACTAAAGGTGCCAATAATGGCCAACAATAAATTCATATTAATTTAAAATTGATGATATTAACAAGTCGAATATAATACAATTGGAAAAAATATATATACGGTACATTTTTTATTAAAACTGTCATTTTCGGTTTTGATTTTTCAGCTAAGTGCATCCTGCATTTTGGTTACCCAAATTTCCATTCAGTGAACCCCTACTAATCAACAATCTTATTAGGAGTCCAGGGTGCCTTAAAGTAACCCATTACCATCAAGGCGAATGGGAAATTACTAGCTGTCTAAACAAAACAAAGAAACATTAAACTACAGTATAAAATCCATCCAATCACTCAGCATAAACTGATAAATCCTAAAGATATAGCAGAAGCTTTTGGAGCATATTACAGTACATTGTACAATTTTTTTAAAGCCTCAAACTGACAAAGTTGTTAGATTCCTTAAATCCATTAAACTCCCATAGATCCCAGCACCTTTCTTACAATCGCTCAATTCCCCTTTTACTAAATCGGAAACTCTCAAGGACTATTCAGAGCTTATCCAATAAACAAAACTCCTGGACCAGATGGCATTTCCAGAGAATATTATCAAAACTTTAAAGAAAAACTGGTACCTCACCTAGTTGATATTTTCAAGAACACTGCAACCTCAGGTGACCAAAACTGCACTGCATACTCAAGATGTGGCTGAACCAGAGGAAATGGCTAGTTTTAGCTATTGCAAAAACATTATTTAATGCTTGCTAATAGTCTGCTAGTCTTCCTTGCTGCAGCTTTCCACTGCGTGCTATAGCTGAATCTGATCTACTGGGACCCCCAGATCCTTTTCCATTCTCAAATTCCCAAGAGGCTCTCCCTAGTGAGTAACTGGCATTCATATTTTGAGCTCCCAACTGCATTACTTTACATTTAAAACAAAATAATGGATTGCTGGGAGTGGGAGGGGTTACGTGGCTGTCCTAACAACCTTGTTTACCAGTGTCCTCATTCGAAAGTGGCAGCATATAACCCAGGGTTCGACAAAATCCGGGCGCCAGGTCGCAATTGCGACTAGAATTAGCGACCTGGCGCCTGGGGAAGGAAGCATAGGCCTGCAGAAGGCTGCAAAGCCGCGGCCTCAATTGCCGCCGCAGCCCGACGCGATTGCGCGGCGGGGGAGGTGGGGCGCACGGAGACACAAGATACCCCATCCTGTGTCTCCGTGCGGCCCCACCTCCCCCGACGCGCAATCGCGTGGGGCCGCGCCGGCCGGTAATTGAGGCCGCGGCTTGGCGGCCTTCTGCAGGCCTATGCTTCCTTCTGTGATCTGGCACCATTTTCTGGTGGCCGTTGGTATGACATACAACCAGCAATGCTAATGGAGCTTCCCCTGTGTTTTCACTACCATCTCCTTCCCTCTAATTAGAACCCCCAAACATTATATATATTTTTTATTCTAACACCCTAGAGAATAAATGGCGGTCGTTGCAATACTTTGTCACACTGTATTTGCGCAGCGGTCTTACAAGCGCACTTTTTTGGGAAAAAATACACTTTTTGAAATTAAAAAATAAGACAACAGTAAAGTTAGCCCAATTTTTTTTTTTTATATTGTGAAAGATAATGTTACGCTTAGTAAATTGATACCCAACATGCTTCAAAATTGCGTCCGCTCGTGGAATGGCGACAAACTTTTACCCTTTAAAATCTCCATAGGCGACATTTAAAAAATTCTACAGGTTGCATGTTTTGAGTTACAGAGGAGGTCTAGGGCTAAAATTATTTCTCTCGCTCTACCAATCGCGGCGATACCTCAAGTGTGGTTTGAACACTGCTTTCATATGCGGGCGCTACTCACGTATGCGTTCGCTTCTGCGCACGAGCTCGGCGGGACGGGGTGCGTTTCTGGCTCCTAACTTTTTTAGCTGACTCCTAGATTCCAAGCAAATTTGTCAAACCCTGATATAACCTATGGTTCAGTCTTATAGTGACTGTGTCCTGCACTGCACAATTAAAGTGGTTGTAAACCCACTTTATAAACAAACACCTACAGGTAAGCCTAGATTAAGGCTTACCTGTAGGTGCATGAAATATCTCCTTAACCTACACGGTTAAGGAGATATTTGCATTTAAATGTGGCGACGCTGACGTCACGCGCATGCGCATGGGGTTAACCCCCATTCACAAATTCAGCTAGGTCGCAACATTCGACGACGTAGCCGAATTCGACGGATCACACGCGGAGTCACGTCTTCGCCACTCCGGCCAATCACAGCGCCGGAGCGGCGCTGTGATTGGCTGCAGCGGCGATACCCGGAAGTAACATTCCGGCTATCGCCGCAGCGATGGATGCGGCTAGAGGAGGGACACGGACGACTTCGGGGGCCCCCGATCTAAGGTAAGTGGTACATAATGAGCTAGTATGCTAGTCATACTAGCTCATTATAGCTTTGTCTTGCAGGTTAGATAAAAAAAAAATTATCGACAGGGTTTACAACCACTTTAAGAAATAACAGATCTACTGACAGAAACAACAGGTAGCACAACTGTGTTGCAGGTAAGATTTAGAAAAACAAAGACTGCAGTGCAAATGCTACAAATAGATTGCATTATGTACAGTATGCTGTTTTTTTTCCCTCATAAATTCCACTTTAACCCTTTAGCATTTAATGAAATTGCAACACTTAAAATAACCATTTGTTCACTTGATTGCCACCTGTGCTTTCAACAAACTGTAAAAAGTTCCATAATCACACCGATTGTCTTTAAAAAAAACTGTAAGAAATGTATATATTTATTATATTTCCCTGCGCAATTATTTCTCAATATTGTTGAGTGCATTAAATAACCCATATTTCACAGTGCAGTAGTAATGCAATAACAGCCACATGAATTTTAAAAGAATTCAGCTCCTATAATAAATGTATTTATAATGTCATTATTTCCTTCTCGGCACTGACAGAAATATGCGCCTGCCAGCTCTAACATTTTGATGGGGGGCTTTCCACAAACCAGATAGTTATTATACTTCTGGCAATTAGCTGCTTTGGTTAATATGATCTAACATTTACAAACAGCAATTTAGCCCATACATAAAGTCGTTCTGGTAATTTGTGAAACAATGTTATTGATTAAGATATAATATAGTGGTGGGTGTTGTCAGTGTACTGCATAAAAGGAATAAGATTTAATTTGTCTAAAGGACATCCTGAGTCACAGTACTTTACTGACACTGAGCAGTTAGAAAGTAAAGTTATATTTAATATGCAAGTAAATTAGTATTTTAAATAATCTCTCTGGAAGAGATAATGCTAGGTGGAACTGATGTTTAATTCTGACTAGCTAACAAGAGAGTTTATAAAACTAGTTGGTAAAGAGTTTGCATATTCCATACTACAACCTGTAGGAAAATAACCCAAACAAACCCTCAGCAATATAGAAAGCACCCACTAATACACAATAAAGAGCTGAACTGTGGAAGTGTGCCCAAAAAGCAAGCACAAAAACTATTTCTATTCACCAGTTCCACCTTTAGAAAATGTACAAGTAAAAGGGAGACTTAAAGCGGTTGAATACTGTTTGTTTTTACTTTTACCTAGGCTTACCTGTAGGTAAAAAAAAAATATCTCCTAAACCTTACGGTTTAGGAGATATTCCCCTTGCACTGCGCCGCTGACTGCAGCGGCGCATGCGCACAGAGGATTCTCGGCTGAAGGCCCGGCGGACGCTGGACCTTGCCGAAAATAATAGGATTTTTATAACAGCTTACCTGTAAAATCCTTTTCTTGGAGTACACCACGGGACACAGAGCTAGTCATTACATAATGGGTTAAGGGTCACCAGCGGTGATTGGACACTGGCACAACCAATGGAAGACAGTTCCCCTCCATATAACCCCTCCCATCAGGGAAGTACCTCAGTTTTGTAGCAAAGCAGTAAGGTTCCCATAAGAAGGGGGGGACCTCTGTGTCCCGTGGTGTACTCCAAGAAAAGGATTTTACAGGTAAGCTGTTATAAAAATCCTATTTTCTTTATCGTACACCACGGGACACAGAGCTAGTCATTACATAATGGGACGTCCCAGAGCAATGCTCATATGAAGGGGGGGAGACACAGATCAAAACAGGCCGCTTGCGGGCCAGAAGCCCTATACTGCTGCCTGCAGCACACTTCGCCCAAAGGTGGAATCCTCATGTCCTTTCACATCTATTTGATAGAATTTGGAAAATGTATGGACTGAAGACCAAGTTGCAGCTTTACAGATCTGAGCCATCGAAGCCTGGTGGTGCACTGCCCATGAAGCACCTATCGCCCTGGTAGAGTGCGCCTTAACAGGAAAAGGAGGAGTCCTGTTCTTTAAACCATAAGCTTGAATAATTACTTGTCTAATCCACCTGGAAATGGTGGATTTTGATACCGCTTGGCCCTTCTTGGGCCCATCTGGTAAAATAAACAAAAACATCTGTTTTACGTATCTGAGCGGTTGCTTGCAGATACACCTTTACCGCTCTCACTAGATCTAGAGAGTGTAATAATTTTTCCCCCGCCGTCCGCGGGTTTGGAAAAAAGGAAGGCAGAACAATGTCTTGATTCAAGTGAAAAGCCGACACCACCTTAGGTAGAAAAGCCGGATGGGGTCGTAGTACGATTTTGTCCTTGTGACAAATTAGATAAGGCTCTTTACAAGAAAGAGCTGCTAGCTCTGATACTCTCCTAGCAGAAGCTATAGCAATCAGAAAGGCCAACTTCCTACTCAATATAATTAAAGGAATATGGCGAATAGGTTCAAAAGGTTGCTTTTGCAACACTGACAATACCAAATTCAAATCCCATGGACACAAGGGAGTCCTAACTGGAGGATTTATCCTCAGTACCCCCTTAATGAATGTCCGAACTAGGGAGTGAGATGCCAATGGTCTCTGAAAGAAGACTGATAGAGCCGATATTTGCCCTTTGATGGTGCTAAGGGCTAAATTCATATCCACTCCTAACTGGCAAAAAGCAAGAATCCTACTTATTTCATACTTCTGAGGATTCCAACATCTGGATTCACACCAGGAAACGTATGCTCTCCAGACTCTATGATAGATGAGTCTGGAGGCTGGCTTTCTAGCATTAATGAGCGTAGAAAGAGCCGGACCAGAGACCCCTCTCTTTTTAAATATGTGGGTCTCAGCAGCCAGGCCGTCAACTTTAGCCTTTGTAAGGAAGGGTGGAATACTGGACCCTGTGACAGCAGGTCGTGTCGAAGTGGAAACTTCCAGGGCCTTCCTATCGCCATTTTTACAATCTCGGCGTACCAAGGCCTCCTGGGCCAGTTTGGGGCCACTAGGATTACTGGTATTCCCTCCTCCTTGATCCTGCGAAGCAGTCTTTGTAGAAGAGGGATCGGAGGGAATGCATAGATCAGTGAGAACTGATTCCATGGAGTTATTAGAGCGTCTGTATTATTAGAGCGTCTGTCCCGTAGGCTAGAGGATCTCTCGTTCTGGACACAAAGTTGTCCAATTTCTTGTTGAACCTGGCAGCTAGCAGGTCTACATCTGGGTTTCCCCATCTCAGACATATGGCCTGAAAGATCTCGGGGTGAAGAGACCACTCTCCTGGTAGCAGCTGCTGACGACTCAGGTAGTCTGCTTGCCAATTTTCTATCCCTGGAATGAAGATTGCAGAAAGGCAAGGTACATGCTCTTCTGCCCATGCCAGGATCCGGTTCACCTCTCTTTGGGCTGCCCGACTACGGGTGCCTCCTTGGTGATTGATGTAAGCTACTGCAGTAGCATTGTCGGATTGAACCCGAACTGGGTAGCCCTGTAACCTGTATGTCCAGGTTTTGAGGGCTAGATATACCGCCCGGATCTCTAGCACATTGATGGGCAGGATCCCCTGAGTCTTGGCCCAGATTCCCTGGGTAGAAGCCTCCTCGAATACTGCACCCCAGCCCGATAGGCTGGCATCCGTAGATACCACCTTCCAGGCCACTGGGAGGAAGGACTTTCCCTTCCGTAAATTCCTGGCTTCTAGCCACCAATCGAAGCTGTGGCGTACTTGTGAGGACAGGCGCATGGGTATATCCAGAGCTTGGCTCTTCCTGTTCCAGGAAGCTAAAATATTGCCTTGAAGTAGTCTCGAATGAAACTGGGCGTAAGGGACCGCCTCGAAAGAGGCTACCATCTTTCCCAACAGTCTCATGCAAAGGCGAATAGACGGCCTCTTGTTTGCTTTGACCTTGTGGATCAGGTCTTTCAGAGACTGTATCTTCGGTTCTGGCAGGTATACCCTGTTTTGGGCTGTATCTATGATCATGCCCAGGTACACTATCCTTCTTTGGGCCTGGAGAGAGGATTTTTGTAAATTTATAATCCATCCTAAATGCTCCAGGTATCCTACTGTAGTGTGTACAGCGTGACCCAATCCCTCCTTTGACTGATCTATTACTAGTAGATCGTCCAGATAGGCTGTTACCGCAATGCCCCGTGTTCTTAGGTTTGCTAACAGAGAAGCTAGCACCTTTGTGAACACTATGGGCGCGGTGGCTACACCAAACGGCAGAGCCACAAATTGAAAGTGGCGATCTTCTACCGCAAACCTTAGGAATCTTTGGTGAGCGGGGAGGATGGGTATGTGTAAATGTGCGTCCTTGATATCTATGGGCGCCATGAATTATCCGCCCTTTAAAGTGGCGGCCACGGATCGGATCGTTTCCATTCGAAAATGGCGAACGTTCAGGAACCGATTTAGGGATTTTAGATCCAGGATGGGTCTGACATCTCCATTTGGCTTTGGAATCACAAAGAGGTTTGAGTAAAAACCTGAACCTCGCTCTTTTTTGGGGTACGTCTGTAACTACCCCTTGAGCCATTAAGTGATTCAAACCTTTGAAGAAGGATTCTCTTTTTTGTGGATCCTTGGAGAGTCTTGAACCTCGGAATTGACAAGGTGGGATCTCTCGAAATTCCAGTTTGTACCCTGAGGATATTGTGGATACCACCCAATTGTCCTGGATTCTGACCGCCAAGTCGCTGAGAACTGACAAAGCCTTCCTCCCACTCGGCCGAGCAGGGGCGCCCCTTCACTGAGAGGTTTTGGGGGCTTGCTTATTAGCTCTTGCACCCCACGGCTTCTTGTTCTTCTGAGCTTGCCCCTTGGCTTTTGTGGGCGGCTAAAACAGGCCGCCGCCACTGGTTGGAGTCAGATTTCCCGGGAGCTGGGGAGAGAGAGCGTTTAAAACAAGATCTCTTGTTTTTCTTTCTCTCAGGTAAAAGTCGTTTTACCACTTGATATCTTCTGTATATATTTTTCTAAATCTTCCCCAAATAGGCGTTCGCGATGGAACGGGAACTTGCCAACAGCTTTTTGCATGGGGTTTCCGCTGACCAATGCTTAAGCCAAAGTACTCTGCGCATCTGTACCAGCTGGAGTGTAAGGCGTGATGCCTGTATGATAGAATCTCTCATGGCATCCACTGTGAAGGATAAGGCTTTAGGCAAATTTTCCCAATTTCTAGCCTGCTCTGAAGGCAGTTCCTTCAGCCCCTGCTTTACCTGTTGGCTGATGACCTGACACATACCGACTGCTGCTACTGCAGGTTGGGTAATTGAGCCGGCCAAAAGGAAGGAGGATTTCAACTTCCTCTCAGAAGGATCTTTTAAACCCTTGTACATTATCCACCGGACATGTCAGGTTTTTATTTACACAAGAAATAGCCGCATCTACCGCAGGCAGGCTCCATTTCTTTAAAAAAAAATATTTTCCCCCATAGGATAAAGAATGTTAAACCTTTTTGGAGGTGAGAAACGCTTATCTGGATGTTGCCAGTTTGCGTATATTAGATCCTCTAGTAACGGATGAACCGGGAAGGAGCATGCACCTTGCAGGGATCTTAATGACCCTAGGGAGGAGACAGGTAATTCCGTTACCTCCGCAGAGGTTAACTCACTGCTATAGCATTGTACCTGTGACCTTAAAATCTGGCTCCTCATCCTCTGCTGATGTAGCCTCCTCCTCCTCATCCTCCTCCCTCAGGTACTTCTGAAGGGAGGTCCAATACTGGAAGAGACCTGCTTCGCTTATTGTCCCTTTTTAGAAGACTTAGCGATTAAGGTAGCAATTTTTTCCTCCAGATTATTTAGGGCAGCTGATAAAGTGTCCTCAGTGACATATACAGGCCCAGGCTTCACTGGGGAAGCCGCCATACCTGACAGAGGTAATGGCTCATCCTGAACAGGTGCATTTAGCAACACAGGAGAGAAAGGTACCGAGTCAGCACAGTTAGAGCCTCCTCTCAGGCGGTGGTGCTTTCTTATCTCTTTTTGTCCGCATTACTTCCCCTGGAAGGCTTACTGTTTAGACAAAATACAAGGTACCTAAATGCATATACTACCGTGTTCAGTTTAGCAAATACATTAAGTATGCAACTTTTAACACATAACTATGCATAACATGGATGTCTTCTAGGAAGTACCCAATCCAACCACATGGAGTCTTACGTCCCTGTATAGCTGCTGTGTTTCTCTGCCAGGAACAAGAGAACTAACGAGCTTGCTTGCTGCTGCAGTGCTTCTCACACTGACAGTCTTTTAAATTTGGCGCCGTTTCTGTGCCTGCGCACGCCTTCGCCCCCCCCCCCTTTCGATAAAGCGCGCTCCCGCGCGCGCGCGCGCGCGGCCCTTAGCGCTATGGCGGTGGCCATAGTGAGAGAGGACTCTCATCAGCCCTTTTTCCCACTTACCTGCATCTGCAGGTGTCTGGTCGGCCACCGAAAGGAGGATCGGGGTGCCTCAGCAAGCTCAGCAGCGTAGGTGACGAGCAGTGTACTTCGCCGAAGCCGACACTGAACAGAGTGAGGTGAGTATATTCAGCTCTTTACTCCCCCCAGTGGTGGAAAAAAGGAAGACATCCACTTTTTGAAAAAGGTCCCAACCTAGTTATGGACCTTCTAATCTCACCTTATCCACGCCGCAGGTTTTTCTGCTGAAAAGATTTCAGACAGATACCAAACTTCACCCTTCACGGTGGGCTATGTGTGCCAACCTTCAGGGATATGGGTTCCTATTTAAAGGATACCTCTCCCCTGGGCCTTGTACAAGACTCTTACCAGGACTTTATAGCGAAATAGCGAAAGTGCTGGATCTTAGAGCCCAGTCCTCCGAAGAGAGACATTACAGGCGACGCCTCATGGATGAGGCCCGGATCCCATCCAGATTCAGCTCATTTGTAGGCGTCTTGGATGGATCCGAAAGCATAGCTCTTTTACCCCCAGAGGGTCTCTTTGGTAGAGCTTTCCTTTAGCACCTCCTAACGCGTCCAACACCTTTCGACACTGGCGAAAAAACTGAGGTACTTCCCTGATGGGAGGGGTTATATGGAGGGGAACTGTCTTCCATTGGTTGTGCCAGTGTCCAATCACCGCTGGTGACCCTTAACCCATTATGTAATGACTAGCTCTGTGTCCCGTGGTGTACGATAAAGAAAAGTCTCCCACGCACATGCGCGAGGAGTGACGACATCGCGGCTCCAGCCACTCACAGTGCTGGAGCCGCGATACCCGGAAGACACGCCGAGGCATAATGTCAGCTGCTTCGACGTAGACCGGGCAGGACACTGACACCTCGTTCTAAGGTAAGTATTTCATAATAAGCTAGTATGTAGTGCATACTAGCTAATTATGCCTTTTCCTTTACAGGTTTAAAAAAAAAAAAAATCAGCGGGTATACAACCGCTTTAATGTGCTTAAATAATACACAAGATTAAAAATCAACAATTCATTTACTTGGTCTATTAAAAACATGGTAAAACCAATAACCATATTATGGTCTTATTCAACAGTGTTTGATTGGATCAACATTTTCCAAGCTACAGAGAGGTTACATTCTCTGCAAGTTTCACCAAATAACGCTGCTTCTTCAGAAGTTATTGTAGTATAAAGAACATGTCACTAAGGTAATGTAATCTCAAAGAATAAAGGGGATCATCTGTTTCTATGTTGACGTTTTAATGCCCATCAAAAATGAACAGGGGCGCAGCATATAGGAGACATAGAAGGTCCTGAATGATGAATATATAAATAAATATATATATATACACCGTATAAACATACATACTGTGAGGGGGTTAGCTCGGCAGCGGGTGTGTGTGACCCCCGGGATGGGCTCCCCACACAAAACAGGCCCAGCAAACGGAGGTTGTGGTTTTCAAAATCAAAAAGGTGCGGTTTATTTTCTATTTACAGTGACAAAACACAGCAAAGCAAAAGAAACATAAACAAAATAAATCCTGGTCAACTTGACCTCTGACTAAACATACAGGTTTCCTAACTAATAACTGGGATCAGCCTAGTGCTGTCCTAGTCCCTAAGTCCCTGGTTTTAAATGTCCAAGCAAATAGCCACACAGGCTTTGTCTCACCGCACAGGGGTTCACTCTCCCTAGACAGTCCACACAGGTCTGGTTCCAGGCATGAGCAAACACCTAATGAATCTGGGAGTTCTTATAGAGGCCTAAATGAGCTGACAAGCTTCAGCTGGTCTCATCAACTCCCTGTCTGCATGACGCCCCACACTTTCCCTAGAGGTATGAGTCATCCATGAGCCCACTAGCCTCAGCTGGGCTTATACAACTCTCCACCTAGTTGTATAAGTCGGCGTAAAGCCTGAATCTGGGCGAAATATATCTACCCCCCTGGATGCAACCAGGTGACCCCACCTTCCTGCTGTCACATACCCCCCCCTCTTGTTTTAACCTCGGGGTTGGAACACCAGCAATCAGGCATTCATGTACTCGAGACAAAGCATCCACATTCCCCATTTGAACGCCAGGGCGATGCTTTACTGTGAAGTTGAATTCCTGGAGGGCCAGGAACCACCTATTCACTCTTCTATTTGTTTCCTTGTTTTGAGCCATCCACTTTAACGGAGCGTGATCCGTAACCATGTCAAAGTGCCTACCTAGCAGGTAGTACCGAAGGGAATCTAGAGCCCACTTCACCGCTAAACACTCCTTTTCAACGGTGGCGTAATTTACCTCATGGGACTTCAACTTCCTGCTGAGGTAAATGACTGGGTGCTCTTCCCCGTTCCAGACCTGGGACAATACTGCTCCTAACCCCACATCTGACGCATCACTTTGTACGACAAAGTCTTTAGAGAAGTCGGGTGAGTACAACACTGGCTGGCTACATAAGGCTTGTTTCAAGAATTGGAATGCTGCCTCAGCCTCGGGGGTCCATTTAATCATGACCGACCCTTTCCCCTTCGTCAGGTTGGTTAGGGGCACAGCCTTAGAAGCAAAGTGGGTAATGAATCGCCGATAATACCCAGCGATTCCCAGAAAGGCTCGTACCTGCTTCTTGCTGTTGGGACGTGGCCAACTCTGGATGGCCTCGACTTTGTTGAGTTGGGGTTTTATTACTCCCCTCCCAATGGTGTACCCAAGATATTTGGCCTCCTCCTGCCCAATGGTACACTTCTTGGGGTTAGCCGTAAACCCCGCTTCCCGAACAGAGTCCAGGACTGCTTGCACTTTTGGCAGATGTGAGGCCCAATCTGTGCTATGGACAATTACGTCATCCAGGTAAGCCGCAGCATACTTCCGATGGGGCCTCAGCATCTGGTCCATTTTCCGCTGGAATGTGGCCGGCGCATTCTGTAACCCGAACGGCATTCTTTTATATTGGAACGCCCCGTCTGGGGTTACAAATGCGGTTTTCTCTTTGGCCGACTTGGCCAGGGGGATTTGCCAATACCCTTTTGTGAGGTCAAGAGTTGTCATGTATCGGGCTGTTCCCAGCCGGTCGATCAACTCATCTATACGTGGCATGGGGTAGGTGTCAAATTTTGTAACTTTGTTCAACTGACGAAAATCGTTACAAAATCGCCAGCTCCCATCCGGTTTAGGCACCAACACGATGGGACTAGACCAATCACTTTGGGACTCCTCTATCACCCCTAAGTTCAGCATTTTCTGTACTTCCTCCCGTATTGCCTCCCGTCGGGCCTCTGGGATCCGATAGGGTTTTAACTTCACCCTTTCACCGGGCGGGGTAATGATGTCATGCTCTACCCCAGATGTTTGTCCCGGCAGCTCAGAGAATACCTCCTTGTTGCGAAGCACAAACTCCTTAACCTCCTGTTGTTGGGGTTGTGACAAGGTGGCTGCTATTCCAACCTCAGGAATCACGCAACCAGTTTGAGCTGGTGACCAAGTGTCTGCGACTAGGGACTCTCTATCCCTCCAGGCTTTCAACAGATTAACGTGATAGATCTGTTCGGGCTTTCGCCTTCCTGGTTGTCTGACCTTGTAATTCACTTCGCTCACTTTTTCCATTATCTCATAGGGGCCTTGCCATTTGGCAAGGAATTTACTTTCAACCGTAGGGACAAGTACCAGTATCCTATCCCCCGGGGAAAAGGTACGGGTCTTGGCTCCACGGTTGTACACTCTCTGCTGTGCTAACTGCGCTTGGGCCAAATGTTCCTTCACGATGGGCATTACCTGTGCAATTCGGTCTTGCATCAGGGCGACATGCTCAATCACACTCCTGTGGGGAGAACTCTCACTTTCCCAAGTTTCCTTGGCAATATCCAACAGCCCTCTTGGGTGTCTCCCATACAGTAACTCAAAGGGGGAGAATCCCGTAGAGGATTGGGGCACCTCCCTAATAGCAAACATCAGATAAGGAAGTAGACAGTCCCAATCCTTTCCATCTCTATCCACCACTTTCTTCAACATTTGTTTTAGGGTTTTGTTGAATCTTTCAACCAGCCCATCGGTTTGGGGGTGATACACAGATGTACGTAATTGCGTCACTTTGAACAATTTACACAGCTCCTTCATAACCCGGGACATAAAGGGTGTACCTTGGTCCGTAAGCAGTTCTTTACAAATACCCACCCGGCTAAACACAAGAGATAGCTCTTTGGCTATGGTTTTGGCCGAGGTATTTCGGAGAGGGATCGCTTCTGGATAACGGGTGGCATAGTCCATTATAACTAATATGTACTGGTGCCCCCTAGCGGACTTGATTATAGGCCCTACCAAATCCATGGCGATTCTCTCAAACGGGACCTCAATGATGGGTAGAGGGACCAGCGGGCTACGGAAATGTGGCATCGGGGCCGACCTCTGACACACAGGGCAGGAGGAACAATAATTTTCTATGTCCTTCATCACCCCCGGCCAATAGAATCTCTGTAATACCCTCTCTCGGGTTTTCTCTGTCCCCAGATGACCTCCAAGAATGTGCCCATGGGCCAACTCCAACACCAACTTCCTGTAAGGTTTGGGCACCACAAGCTGCTCAACGGTTTCTTCTGCCCTTTTTGCCACCCGATACAGTAGGTCCTTCTCTACACTGAAGTATGGGTAAGTGCAGGTATTATCTGGGTTCACTAACTCGCCATCTATTTTCACTTCGTTTTCCCGTGCCTTTATTAGGGCGGGGTCTTTCAACTGTTCTGTGGCAAAGTTTTCCCTGTGAACCTCAAGATCAGAAAACTCCACAGACGGTAGGTTTTCGTCTGAGGAGGTGGGCTCCTCTCCAGTTTCTTGAGTCTCCCCTGCCAATACTGATAAGGGAAATTCCGGAGAGTCCTCACCACTCTCAGGGGAGTTCTGGCTATCACATTCCTGGTACATAGGGGCACCAGTGGGGGGCTCAGGATCATCCCACAGTTCCCAGAACTTCGGAAAATCCCTTCCCACAATGGCGTCATGCGGTAACTGAGATACTAAGCCCACTGGATGAGAGAGGGTACCTTTGGGGGTCTCGAAACACACTGTAGTCACTGGATACTCTCGGGTGTCCCCATGCACACAAATAACAGCTACCTTGCTATTCCCAAAGACCTCTGTTTTAACTAACTCAGCCTTTATCAGGGTCACAAGGCTACCTGAATCCAGCAATACCACAACATTTCTACCATTAACACACATTTTGCATAAATGTTTCTCAGTTCCTCGAATGGCAGTGCATGCGACTGTCGCACACAGCGACTGACGTCTGCCCGTCAGAAAGTCACACTGCATGGGTTCCTCCACAACCGGGCAATTGGCTGCAATATGTCCCGCTTGCCGGCAGCGGTAGCAAACGATCCTTCTTGCCGCCTCTTGAGCCGCTGATTTCCCAGGCTGTTCTCGCCAAACTTGGGGTAGAGCTCCCACCCTCTCACTCTCTCCACCCTCACCCCTTGGAATCCTCTTATCCGCCCCTGGGGATGGTCTGGTCTTAGGGTGGAAAGTCCGAGTGTCTCTGGAAGAGGCCGTCAGGTTCTCTGTAGCCAAGTATTTCTCCACACGATCCACAAGACCATCGGCCGTCTCTGGGTCTCCATGGCTTACCCACTTTTGGATGGCAGTAGGAAGAGCTCTCAAAAACCGATCCATTACAACACGTTCCACAATCTTTGGTGCGGACAAAGTCTCTGGCTGTAGCCACTTTCTGCTCAGGTGAATGACATCATACATTTGAGACCTGGGGGGTTTTCCAAGCTGGAAAGTCCAGTTATGCACACGCTGAGCCCGGACAGCCTGGGTGACACCCAGCCTTGCCAAAATTTCAGCTTTTAGCATCACATAGTCTTTTGCTTGGTTAGGCTCTAGGTCATAGTAAGCTTTCTGCGATTCACCAGTTAACAGAGGAGCCACCAGTCCAGCCCACTGCTCCTCAGGCCACTTTTCTCTTTCAGCGGTCCTTTCAAATGTGGTCAAAAATACCTCTGGATCATCCTCTCCAGTCATTTTTGTCAATAAACGACTCACCCCAAAGGACGCGGTATTAGTGGGACGGCTTTCCTCACTGGTCTGCGGACGTTGCTGCATTACTGCTTCCATTTGTTGTAGTCTCTGCTCTTGCTTCTGTAACAGGTCTATGAAGCGGGCCTCAGATTGCTGCTGGGCTTGTTGCTGAGCTTCCAGACTCTGTTGGTGAGCTTGCTGCTGGGCTGCAAGGCTCCTTTGCAAACCTGCATTTGTCTGCTGTTGATTGGCATTTGCTAGAGCCAGCTGTTTCAGTATCTCCTCCATGCTGGCTTAAAAAAAACTGCCACTGGTTCTCCACCAACTGTGAGGGGGTTAGCTCGGCAGCGGGTGTGTGTGACCCCCGGGATGGGCTCCCCACACAAAAACAGGCCCAGCAAACGGAGGTTGTGGTTTTCAAAATCAAAAAGGTGCGGTTTATTTTCTATTTACAGTGACAAAACACAGCAAAGCAAAAGAAACATAAACAAAATAAATCCTGGTCAACTTGACCTCTGACTAAACATACAGCTTTCCTAACTAACAACTGGGATCAGCCTAGTGCTGTCCTAGTCCCTAAGTCCCTGGTTTTAAATGTCCAAGCAAATAGCCACACAGGCTTTGTCTCACCGCACAGGGGTTCACTCTCCCTAGACAGTCCACACAGGTCTGGTTCCAGGCATGAGCAAACACCTAATGAATCTGGGAGTTCTTATAGAGGCCTAAATGAGCTGACAAGCTTCAGCTGGTCTCATCAACTCCCTGTCTGCACGACGCCCCACACTTTCCCTAGAGGTATGAGTCATCCATGAGCCCACTAGCCTCAGCTGGGCTTATACAACTCTCCACCTAGTTGTATAAGTCGGCGTAAAGCCTGAATCTGGGCGAAATATATCTACCCCCCTGGATGCAACCAGGTGACCCCACCTTCCTGCTGTCACAATACATACATACATACATACACATACACACACACACACACACACACACACACACACTCTGTATATATTAGTTGAACCACAGTAGGGCGTCAATACCTTGCCTCTGCTCGTAAATTAGACAATGAAGGTCTTAGGCTGATGTATGTGACTGTCCTCCTCGTGGCTCCAGCCCTACCAGAACGACCTTTAGCCAACCTGATATTTCCCTGTGTAGAGGCTCAAGGCATAGGAAGTGCACTGCTATTTTTCAGGCAGAACTCAAAACAAAATGTAAATAGTTCAGGATACTGCATATGTACAATTGGCCTTTCTAGCTGTTACCTATAAAACAGCATTTTATGAGTTAAGGTCTACTTCAAGGTCCATAATAAAGCCCTTCAAAAGGAATTTGGCCTCATGAGCACAAGATATTTCTTTAACGCTCCTAGAAGCCAGCAGAGTTTTTGCACAAAAAAATGCCAGACGTGCCAGTTTCCAAAGCTTTTACAAAGTTTTAGGAGTTTTATAGGCATCAAGCTCTTGGGCATCAATTCATTTCATTGGCCAGAATAAGTCATTTATTCTGGCCATCAAAATGAATTACAGGCAGTCCCCTAGTTACAAACATCGGACTTATTAATTACTTACAAACGGAGGGAGACAACAGGAAGTGAGAGGAAATCTACCCCTAGGAAGGGAAATTCACTCCTGTAAGAGTTATTCTGGGAAAAAGATGCTATCACCAAGGTTTGTTTCCTCAAGAACCCAAATTTTTCAAAATCCATTTGTCATTGGGACAGAAAGTGAGGTGAAATCTTCACCCTTCCCTATGCTATCCAAACAGTTTTTTTGGCTGGAGCTACACTTAAAAAATGTACCTGTTCCGACTTACAAACAGATTCAACTTAAAGCGGAGGTTCACCCACATTTTAAACATTGCTGTCACCAGTCCCTCTTAACATGAATAAAAACAAATGCCTAACCTTTTATTTTTTTTGTTGTGTCGTTTTCATTAATCTTCTTTATTCATTCGTACTTCCGGGATTTCCTCCCGCGGGAGTAGGCGTGTCCTTTGCTGTGCCTCCTGGGAGCAAAGTGTCCTGCTTCCCAGGAGTAATAGAGTAACGCCTTCCTTGCAAACAAACATCACGATAATTCAATCGTCACGTGATCTAATTCCGCCATTTTAAATAATGGCACGTAGGTGTATTGGCATCACAACGGGGCGTGTACTTTTACTGTTGACGCCTGTTGTGATGGCAACCAGGAAGTGTTGACGGCGCTGCTCGCCGTCAACACTGCGCGTGCACGAGATACAGCGATGAATGCCCGGAGAAGCGCATTCATCGCTACCCGGAAGAATGTGCTTGTGGGCTTCAAGATGCCCACAAGCAAAATGGCAAATACAGGAAGAATTTTTATAAAGAATAATTTATAACGAAAACGGACGGGGGAAGTTTATGAGCGCCGGACAAGTGAGTACTAAAAATACATAATGCGTAGCATAGAATGGACTGGAAAAAAAAAAATGTCCAGACCGCGGAACTTCCGCTTTAAGAACAAACCTACATACCCTATATTGTTTGTAACCCGAGGACCGCCTGTACTCCTCAAGCGCTAGCTTTTAGGCATGTTTAGCAGTGTCAAGTGTTTTTTCTGCCCAAACTCTGCACTGAATGTGGCCTTTTTTTTTTCGTGCCTCTAAAAGCTCCTGCCACTAAAGGCTGCTAAAAGCCTAGGTTTGCATGGACACATAGGCTACCATGCAGGGGTGTTTGGGCACCTGAGACCCTTAGGAGCAGCTGTAAAAACACCCAGTGTGCATGAGGCCTTAAACTTGACTTAAAAGCCCCAATGAACCTTCCTAGTTTATTACAGTAATGCAGTCTGGCCACATATACAGTAATAAATATACATTATATTCATTCTTTTTTTACCAGCTAAGTGCGGCAACAAAGGTTAAAAAATTCTGTGCTGCCAGCGCATAGGAAAGTTGGAGAAGGGCTCCAACACATAAGCTTTCTTGTGGTTGAATGTATCCCACTGAACACCATTCTAATGAACATTACTCACTTTCTTAGCAGTGATGTAGATTAATACAGTGTTCAGGGGTGTGTGTTTAGACAGCTAGGCAGCTGATTGTGTTTAAAAGCACCAGTACAAATTTCCAAGTGCTGTAAACACAAGTTATTGTTTAACCCTTGCAATAGTACAAATGTAAAAAAGTAAATAAAATAAAAAAAGCATATTTATTACAGTATATGCAGAATGACTACATTACAGCAAAGAGGGTTCAATTGGGCATTAAAAAGGAAATTTGGCAGAGCAATAACCACCCAGTTAAATATGCAATCTCCTGCATGTAAGTGATCATTTTTAGTACTGATTTAGGTAAACTAGCATTAAACCGTGCACCCACAGCCACCCCTCGGTCCAGTCGGTCGAGTCATCCAGTGCACCTACCCCATCTATGGCAGGCAGCACTTCACCCGGACGACAGGCATCACAGACGGCTTCCTCTTCCCCTGCTCTCCTCCGCGGCATCATGGCGGCTTCTGTCTCCTCCCTCCTCTTCAGCGGCAAAACGGGAAACAGGTCTCAGACCCGCTTCCTGATTGGCCGGGAAGAGAATCAGTGTGAAAATAGCGAATATTAATTCGCTATCATCACACAACTGGGTGGGCTTAGTTCTCCATGCTCTGCGCCCACCCTATTTTTAATCTCGTGCTTCAGAAAAAAAATGGGATGCCATTCCAAATGAATGCCAACACAACACTGTCCATGTGTTAACGTGAATTTTCTATTTAATTTTGTTACATTACTTTTTACTGCCCCTCAAAAGATACTGCACCAATAACCCTGATAATGCCTATCTGCTTTTCTTTCAGGTAGGCAGGCACCATTTATGTTCTGAGTTCACCCAGGGTCAAAATCTAGTTCTGGGACTAAGCTGTTGGCCTGTGTACAAAAAAAAAAAAAAAACAACGTTCCACAGCTGCTGTCTAGGGATTGCTAGATAGTTTTGAATTGGCAGAGAGCAGAAAAAAGAGCTTGCAGCAGCCTTTATGCACAGGTACTGTGATGGGAGAGCAAAAGAAATAGCATGAGATACTTTAGGAAACAAAGGTGACTGTATTCATTGAAGTTATTACTCCTACATTGTTGTGTGTCTACAATATTTGCTGCTGTCTGGGAAATATATGGGCACATACAGTTGTGCTCATAAGTTTTCTTACCCTGGCAGAATTTATGATTTCCTGGCCATTTTTCAGAGAATATGAATGACAACACAAAAACATTTCTTTCACTCATGGTTAGTGTTTGGCTGAAGCCATTTATTATCATCAATTAACGGTGTTTACTTTTTTTTTAAAATCATAATGACAACAGAAACTACCCAAATGACCCTGATCAAAAAAGTTTACATACCCTGGTGATTTTGCTGCAAGGGTCTGTCAGGAGTCCAGAAACTCATTGACCTTTTTATACACACAATAATAAAGAGTAAAGCTGATAAGGAAACCTCCACCAAAATTCAGTGTGCAAGGAAAGGAAATGCACACTACACCTCTGTGCAATCAATCTGCTTACCAGAAAGACATGAAAACAGACGTTGTGATCATATAATGCATGGAGTCAGTAGCAGTATTCACTTTTCAACTTGATAGGTGGTTTAAAAGAACATCCAAATTCATCAGCATTACAGGGATAACCAGGACTCACAAGGACATACGGGTGTGTAGTGCAATTGTCAACAGGTGTTTCAACCAAAATGCAGAGAGGAAAGCAATAGTGAAACCCATAGAGGTAAAAAACACACACTTTATTGTATTCTACTTACAGGAATTTATAAAAATCAAGACATGTATAAAATCCGCGGCTCACAGCGTGCTTGCATCGGCCAGCCTGACATGTTTCATCCGAATGGATATCATCAGAGGCCTCTGATGATATCCATTCGGATGAAACATTGATTCCTGTAAGTAGAATACAATAAAGTGTGTTTTTTTTTACCTCTATGGGCTTCACTATTATTGCTTTCCTCTGCATTTTGGTTGAAACACCTGTTGACGATTGCACTACACACCCGTATGTCCTTGTGAGTCCTGGATATCCCTGTAATGCTGATGAATTTGGATGTTCTTTTAAACCACCTATCAAGTTGAAAAGTGAATACTGCTACTGACTCCATGCATTATATAATCACAACGCCTGTTTTCATGTCTTTCTGGTAAGCAGATTGATTGCACAGAGGTGTAGTGTGCATTTCCTTTCTTTGCACACTGAATTTTGGTGGAGGTTTCCTTATCAGCTTTACTCTTTATTATTGTGTGTATAAAAAGGTCAATGAGTTTCTGGGCTCCTGACAGACCCTTGCATCTTTTATCCAGTGTTGCACTGATGTTTCTGGATTCTGAATCATGGGGAAAGCAAAAGAATTGTCAAAGGATCTGCGGGAAAAGGTAGTTGAACTGTATAAAACAGGAAAGGGATATAAAAAGATATCCAAGGAATTGAGAATGCCAATCAGCAGTGTTCAAACTCTAATCAAGAAGTGGAAAATGAGGGGTTCTGTTGAAACCAAACCACAGTCAGGTAGACCAACTAAAATGTCAGCCACAACTGCCGGGAAAATTGTTCAGGATGCAAAGAAAAACTCACAAAATAACTACAGTTAAAATACAGGACTTTCTGAAATTATGTGGTGTTGTGGCTGTTTCAAGATGCACAATAAGGAGGCACTTGTAGAAAGATGTGCTGGATGGTCGATTCACCAGATGAAATGCCAAAAAGTATCCTGCTTACAACAATACACCAAACGGCACAGAGACAAACCTTCTGGCACAAAGTCTTTTGGAGTGATGAGACCAAAATTGAGCTTTTGGGCCATAACTATAAAACGCTACATTTGGAGAGGAGTCAACAAGGCCTATGATGAATGGTACACCATTCCTACTCTGAAACACGGAGGTGGATCACTGATGTTTTGGGGTTGTGTGAGCTACAAAGGCACAGGAAATGTGGTCAAAATTGATGGCTAGATGAATGCAGTATGTTATCAAAAAATACTGGAGGAACATTTGCATTCATCAGCCAGAAAACTGCACATGGGACATACTTGGACATTCCAACATGACAATGATCCAAAACACAAGGCCAAGTCAACCTGTCATTGGCTACAGCAGAATAAAGTGAAGGTTCTGGAGTGGCCATCTCAGTCTCCTGATCTCAATATCATTGAGCCACTCTGGGGAGATCTCAAAACGTGCAGTTCATGCAAGACAGCCCAAGAATTTACAGGGACTGGAGGCTTTTTGCCAAGAGGAATGGGCAGCTTTACCATCTGAGAAGATAAAGCGCCTCATCCACAAATACCACAAAAGACTTTAAGCTGTCATTGTGGTTAAAGGGAGCAATACAGGGTATTAGAAACGTGGGTATGTAGACTTTTAATCAGGGTCATTTGCGTAGTTTCTGTTGTCATTAGGATTTAAAAAGAGTAAACACAGTTGATTGATAATAAATGGCTTCAGCCAAACACTAACCATGAGTAAAAGATAAGTATTTGTATCATCATTCATATTCTCTGAAAAATGGCCAAGAAATCAAACTCTGCGAGGGTATGTAAACTTATGAACACAACTGTATGCATACCTATTAGTGTTACACTGATACATGCCTGCAGTCACTTTGCATGTTGCCTCCTCTTTCAGCTGTCACTGCTGTCACCTCATCCCACCCTCATCTACCTTGCCCTCACTTACCCTCTACTCCAACCCTGCTGTCACCCAACTTCCCCCTCCCAAACTACCCCATTTCCTAGGCGATAGGTATTGGTAACTGGTATCGGCGAGTACCTGCAAAAATTTATCGGTACTCATACTCAGTGTTAAAAAAAATGATATCGGTGCATCCCTACTACCTATAAATACAAATGCATGCACACACATCTAATGAGATTACCAGCATCTGTTTTTTCCTTCTTTTTTTTTTTTAAGAATGAGTAAAAAGACATTACCAAGATATATTTACAGCAAACCTACTAAATACAAATGGGGGAGGTTTGCACCCTTCACCTTGCAAAACAAGCTGCTTTAGCAGAAAAGAAAAATGATAACGAAATTCAACTAGGATTCATTAAACTGTCCGTAGTTTATCATCTGTAATGCAGAAGAGAGCAGACGTACCACAAATTATTAATGATATTGAATAGTTAAATGGAATAACAAATGGATACATTCTCCCTTTCGCTTACCACCCTCTAGAAAAGTTGTGATTACTCTGTATGTTCAGAGAGCCATTTCTAAATTCAGAAGCACACTCGCTTTGACATGCACATCAATTTCCAATATCCCTCTAAAAGAAAATGCATTCTAAGCCTCGGACGTAGCTCTGAAATTTAACCATGAATCAGAATGTCTAGTAGACACGTTGGGACAACTCATGTTATTAGGCAAAATAAAAAATAAATAAGAAACTGAAACCTTAATAAAAGAGTATTCCTGGAAAAGCACTCCCCACCACTGTTGCCAATAGAAAAATAAAAATCACACGTGCTGACAGTTGGTTCACAAGAAAAGCTATTATGTACAGTATTTTTGGCTAAAAGCGGACTGTAAAAAAATAATTAGCTTTAAACAGTGGAAATATTTTACGTTTTTACATCTAAATTAATACAATTGAATGTTTACACAAAATACGTTTCATTTCTGCAATCTTACTGCTTTGTCAATTCTTTTTTTATTCAGAATTTGATGAAAAATCCATAATTTTGCATTCATCATCGGAACAGAAGATGTGGAAAAATTCTCCAACAGGAAACACAAAAAGAATATAAAAAAAAAAAAAACTTTAAGGCCTCGTACACACGACCGATTTTCTCGTCGTAAACAGTCAAGAAAAGTGCCGCGAGAGTTTTTTTGTCTAGAAAAACGTTCGTGTGTATGGTTTTACGACGAGAAACTTGACGAGAATCTCGACGAGAAAATAGAGAACCTGCTCTCTATTTTCTCGTCAGGATTCCAGATTTCCTCGTCGCGTTTCTCGTCGGCCTGTTTTGTGACGAGAAAATGGTTCGTGTGTATGCTTTTACGACTCTTCCAAAAGCGCGCATGCTCACAAGCAACTATGAGACGGGAGCGCATCTTCTGGTAAAACAAGCCTTCATAATGGAGAGAGCACATTCATCACGCTCATAAATATTTCATCGTTTAGATGTTCTGCATTGAATTCTTCGTTAGAATGTTACATTAATCAAAACGAGAGACCTTCTTTTGCTGCTGATATTCACACAGAGTTCTGCCTTATTTTTAACCTTTTTCATGCTGCTCTTTATAAGATTTATGTGTATTATATCGTGCAAGTTTTTAGGAATAATTTAAATGGTTAGATTTTTCAAAATGATGTTAATTATAATTTCTCAATGTTTTGATAGCGATCTCACATTTAATTTTCTAATCTATATTTTTAAAATTTCACACCATGTTTTTGAGCTAATCAGATTTAGTTATTCTTTTGGGGGGGTGATATCTGTGCCTTTTATTGTCAGTCAAATGTATCTGCTTACTCCAAAGCTTTTTTTTTATTATTTAAAAATACACATAGTCAAGTATGAACTTAAACAAAAAACACATTTATTCATGTTTATAAATTAAATAAAGAGAAGGCAGCGCTGGAGAAGCTGCTGCCATTTGTGCATCCCAGGGACCCCAGAGCACACACCAACCCTGTGTGGACACTAAAATTGGGAGCTTGAGAAGGCCCACATTTCAGAACACAATCTGATGCTGGCCTCCCAGAGGTCAGGAACAGCAGCAGGTGAGATATATTTCCCAAGTGTGTGGTACTACAACAGGCTGCCTTCTGTCCGACCAGTGCGACCACAATGAAGCAAGGCCATCACTTCCTCTTCTTCCTGGCAACCTTCCCTGAAGCCTTTCCTGAAGCCTTTCCTGAAGCCTTTCCTGAAGCCTTTCCTGAAGCCTTTCCTGAAGCCTTTCCTGCAGCCTTTCCTGCAGCCTTCCTTCTTCGTTTAGCTGGAGGCTGGCCCACTGGAGGGGTACTCCTGTCAGGAGGAGGTGGAGGTGTAGCAGAAGGGGGTGGGGCAGAAGAAGAAGGTGGAGGTGTAGCAGAAGGGGGTGGGGCAGAAGGTGGAGGTGTAGCAGAAGGGGGTGGGGCAGAAGGTGGAGGTGTAGCAGAAGGGAGTGGGGCAGAAGGTGGAGGGGTAGCAGAAGGGGGTGGGGCAGCAGAGGCATGTGGCAGAATTGGTCCCGCTGGAGCAACCAATTCTTGGTCCATGAACTCCTCCTCACACCATTCATGGACTGGTCTTGGTCCAAAACAAGCAGACCAACACCAAGCGCACGCACAGCACGAACTCGATGACGAGAACGTCCAGGCGACATGGCTAGGAAACGGTCGTCTAATCAGAACGTACAGAACGCACTTTAGAACAGCAAGGCCTATGAATAACGAACTGAAATTCAGAAACGAACAGGCAATAACGCACTGTAAAACAGATACGACCTGCCTAGACGCCCTGAAAGTCAAGATACGAACCCACAAGCACAAACTGAACCGCAGAAAACGATCTGAAAAGTACGAAGACTGAAAAGCGCGAATCGTCTCTTCCCAAACTTTTACTTCACACGCGGTAACACGAGATCAGCAAAAGCAGCCCAAGGGGTGGCGCCAAGAAAAAAGATCTTCCCCTTTATAGTGCCGTCGTACGTGCTGGACGTGAGCGCAGAGAACCACGAGGAAATTGGAAAATGACAGTGTGTACGCATAGAAAGCTTGACGAGAAAATCGACAAGCTTAACAAGAATCTCGTCGAAAAAAACGACGTGTTTTTTACGACGAGAAAATCGGTCGTGTGTACGAGGCCTAAATTATCCAAAAGTGAAAGTACTGGCTATAAATACCATATGAAGTCTATTGCCATTAGGCCTTTACCACCTCTTCAACTAATCTATAGACATCATTATTAAAAATAAAAAATAAAAGCCCTGTCATCTTAAACTCTGGTCAAAGGATGGACACGTGTGGGAGTGTCCTTGCATGGCAGTGCGCACATTGCTTCCTGGATTAAGTTGATAGTTCCCAAAGGCTGACAAAGGTCCTAATGGGGTCTTTTATCCTTAAAAAGGTGGCATGACGTCAATATGAAAGGGGCTGCAACAGAACCATTGTAAGGCCTGTATTGTAGCAGTGCATCACCAGTCTACTTGGGAGTTTTGTCTCTTGACAGGTGCAATAATTAATATTAGTGGGATGACACTTTGCACATACTTCACCATCCTTTGGGCAATCCCCTGAATGTAGGTGGGTAGTTGTGTCTCAACTTAAAAGAGAAGAATGGTCAAAGCTCTTTTGGCCCTATTTCTCTTGTGGGTCACAAGAGTGCACTTACTTGGTCTCTCTTGTGACCCAGAAACTATGTTCAGGGAGCCATTTCTAAATGTATCCCAACAATATTGTTGGGATCCACACAGATGCCTTAAGGGCTGCTGGCTCAGCCTCTCTGTTTACCGCTGAGAAGCAGGGCCAGCCACTCTCGCTCCCTCTGCTGCCCAAAGCTCCAGTGAATGCTGAAAGGGCAAAGCAAAGAGAAGTGACCAAGGCCCCCTTCACACTTGTGCGATTTGTCGTGCGACTTGGGACTGCAAAGTCGCATGATAAGTTGTACCCCATGATTTCCAATGTGTTACATTCATATCTGAGCGACTTCAAGTCGCACCGACTTGGTCAGACAGACGTGAGTTAAGGTCCATAGACCTCAAGTTTACACAGGCATTCCCTGAAATCACATCAATATAGCAGGACTTTCAAGTCAGGGCAGTGTGATGAAAGGGACCTAAAAGTCACTGCTGTGTTCTCAGAGTGGACCCGAGAACTGAGTGATCAGCGGTGGCAAGTATGTGCGTTTGTTTTTTTTGTTTTTTTATGTTTCCCACACTTCTCCTTGAATGCCAATATGACCAATTATTTTCTCTTTCTCGCAAACTTTCAAATGCAGTACAGAGGATTTTCTGAATGATGGGCTTATCTCATAGGAAGTTTACTTGACTGAAAAATCTTTTCGTTTTGACTAATTTTTAAAGAAATCAAGAACTCCAGGAAGATTAATTTGAAATATTTAAGGGACCTAAACATAGGGAACTAGCACTTACTGCCATTGTGTACTTCATGATATACCAGTTTTTTTCAAACTGTGCTCTACCCACTATGTTTTTGAAGCTTGCTCACAAGGTTTTTTTATCTTCATGCATAGAATGTGCGAAGGTAAAAAAAACTTGCGCCTTTACAACAACTTTAAGAAGAGCACAGGAACCAGAACAATGCCAGGCAGCAAGCGCACTGTGGGTTTTACAAAGTTTTAAATTACCTTACCTCCAGACATACACTACGGTGATATCTGTAACTTACACATTTTGATTGGGTTTTTAAATAATTTTTTTAACTTTTTCTTACGGGATAAATGTTGCCATGATATCCATCTTTTTCCTTAATTAAAAGTTTGTAAAAATGTAAACCCTAACTGGATACAGTTAGATTGCTAAAATACTATCAAAAACAATTGTCTTTTTTCATAAGATCAAGTATTCAAATTTTTCCATTCCATATTTCATCTTAGGCCCCATGCACACGGGACGCTGTTAAACTCGCGTTCAGAGGCAGTTGGACACTTTTTTCAACTGCCCCTGAACACATTCAGGCCTCATGCCCACGGACGTTTTTACAGCCGCGTTTCTGAGCATTTTTTACAGCTTAAAAACGCCTGTCCATGTTAGTCTATAGCTTCATGCCCACCTAGGCGTTTTTGAGCTGCAAATAGCATAGGCCTTTTTAAGCTGTAAAAAAAACAAAAAAAAAACAGGACCAGTGCGTTGCTTGGCGTCGGGCATAAAAAACCGTGAAGCGTTAAAAAACACGCAAACACGCTGCGATTGCGTTTTTGAGCTCCGATTTATTATTTGTCGAAAAAAAAAGGTCAAAAAACGTATACAATAACATGGACAGGCGTTTTTAAGCTGTAAAAAACGCGGCTGTAAAAAACGTCCGTGGGCATGAGGCCTCAATGTTATTCTATGTGTCCATGTACACAGTCTCGTTTATTGCCATTTATATGCAGTTGCATTTAACCTAGTTTTTCTGAAAGCAAAAAAAATAGGTTCAGACGCAAAAATTTCCAAATTTTAGACGCAAAACGCAGCTAAACGCGGCACCGGCGTTTTGCCGCGATTTAGTTTTTAAAGGTGACCTATTTTTTTACATTAGAAATCTCAAAAATGATGGCAAATGATGAAAAAACATTAAAAAATATAAAAGAAAAAAACTAATCACTTGCATTGCATTGTGGACAATGCACAACTTGTGGCAGGTGACGTGGCAAGTGGACAATCCACAACTTGTGGCCAGTGGACAATCCACAACTTGTGGCAGGTGACATGGCAAGTGGACAATCCACAACTTGTGACAGGTGACGTGGCCAGGTGAAGTGGCAGGTGACGTGGCAGGTGGACAATCCACAACTTGTAGCAGTTGATGTGGCCAGGTGACAATCCACAACTTGTGGCAGGTGACCAATCCACAACCTGTGGCAGGTGATGTGGCCAGTGGACAATCCACAACTTGTGGCAGGTGACATGGCCAGGTGATGTGGCAAGTGGACAATTCACAACTTGTGGCAGGTGACGTGGCCAGGTGAGGTGGCAGGTGACGTGGCCAGGTGACGTGCTAAGTGGCCAATCCACAACTTGTGGAAGGTGACATGGCAAGTGGACAATCCACAACTTGTGGCAGGTGATGTGGCCAGGTGACGTGGCAGGTGATGTGGCCAGTGGACAATCCACAACTTGTGGCAGGTGACGTGGCCAGGTGACGTGGCAAGTGGACAATTCACAACGTGTGGCAGGTGACGCGGCAAGTGGACAATTCACAACTTGCGGCAGGTGACGTGGCAAGTGGACAATCCACAGCTTGTGGCAGGTGATGTGGCAAGTGACACGCTTAATACAAGTACACTGCTGCTCTCTCTGCTGCTCACTCTGGTCTCACAAAATGGCTGAAATGGTTAAATAATACTGTTTTTTGAGCTTGGGGAAGGTCTTATGATGTTTAACTAAACGCTTATAGACGTAAACGCAGTAAAACGCTGCTAAACGCGGCTGCAATCGCGGCGCCGGTTTCAGCCTTTAAAAACATGCGTTCAGTAGAGTTTGCACCAGCGTCTCGTGTGCATGGGGCCTAAGTACTGTTGCTGTTAACATCCTGCGGTCACTTCCATACATGAACTCCAGCAATGGCTGCATGACATTTCGGAAGACAAGCTTTATGATGGTGACAACAGTGGATTAGTAAGCCCATGTGACAGGCTGACAATGCAAGAGAACAATCAGCAGACAAGGACAACACAAAGTGGCAGAATAACGACCTTCCTGCCTGTTCACTGTTCTGTGGCATGTAAACTGAGCTTACATTGCCGACAAAGTCAGCGTGCCATGATGACCGTCTCCTGCGCATACGCGAAGATGCCTGCGAGGGACACCTCAAGGATAGCGGACGTTACAAGAGAAGTATAGTGACTCAATTTCAGCTTTACTAACAGTGGCAGAGTTAAAAATATTATTAACAGCTTCCCGACCGCCGCACGCACTTTTACGTCGACAGAATGGCACGGCTGCGCATATGGGGGTGTACATTGTGTATTGCTGTGTGCCAAGAAGGAATATTTTTTTTTTTGCATAAACATTTTATTGGATGTTTTCAAAAAGATATAGAATAAGCCAAGGAGAAATGTGTCACATACATTACATTAGAACTGCACAATTAATCGTTAAAAAAATCGTGATCTCGATTCAACCCCACTGACGATCTCCAATGCAGAGTTTGCAGTGGAGAGACTTATCAGCTGTCAAAAGAAAATATCTGGGAAGTCTGCCAAGTTTTTAACAGGAAGCATTGTAACTAATGCTTCCTTCTTAACTCAAAGGGATAAACTTCTGTGTGTGTAAAGAAAAAATCCAGGCAGTCTGCCAAGTTTGTAAAAACATGAAACATTGTAACTAATGCTTCCTTCTTAGATCAAACTTCTGTGTGTACGGTAAATGCAGGAAGTTTAACCACTTAAAGTCAAGGAGCCCATTCACACAGGGGCGACTTTGGATTCGACTTTAAGTCGCCCCAAGTCGTGTGGCATGAGAAAATCAATGTAAGTGAATGAGAGCCGTCTTAATGCACACTACTGAAGTCGCTCAGACTTTAAAAAAGGTTCCTGTACTACTTCAATCCGACTTCTAGATGACTTGTAGGCAACTTGTACCCATAGATTTCAATGGAAGTTGCCTCCAAGTCGGATCCCCTGTCTTAACTGAAGCAACTTTCCAGGAAGTAAAAATTGTTTTCCAGGCAAACCCCTCCCCCCCCCCCCTTTCCCACAGAGCTGATTATTGTTTGATTGGTCACTGGAGGCAACTTGAAGTTACCTTATAAGTTGCCTGGAGTCGCGCTGTGATTCATGCTCAAGTTTTGTCCAAGTTGCCTCCCAAAGTCGCGCTGGAAGTCGTGTTGCCCCTGTGTGAATGGGCTCTAAATCTTTTTCTGACACTTGTTTAAGTTAAAATCAATATTTTTTGCTAGAAAATTACTTGGAATCCCCAAACATTATATATATTTTAGCAGAGACCTTAGGGAATAAAATGGCAATTGCTGCAATATTTTATGTCACACTGTACGGTTTCAAACTAAATTTTTGGGGAAAAAATACACTTCAATGAATAAAAAAAAAACTAAACAGTAAAGTTAACCCAATTTTTTTAGTTTTAATGTGAATCGTGATCTATCTTCTAAGCAAACAAATCGTGATTCTCATTTTAGCCAGAATCATGCAGCTCTACATTACATATTCATGTAAATGAATATTGATAAACCAATAGGTAAGAGAAATTAACATTGTCTATCGTAAGATGAGATTAGGGTCTTATGTCCACTAGACCCCACTGCAATAATAACCAATAATATACAAAACTATCGAGCCTTTGGCCCTTACATCCGAGAATCATTTCCGAGCCAACGAGGACCAATGCCTAAAAATGTGAAGGGCCTGAATAAAAACGTGGCAATCTTAGGTCCTTTGTAATTCTACTACCTACCCTCACTGAGTTGAGAAAAATAGAAAGAAAAAAAAAAGGGGGGGGGCAATAGCTAGGTAAAACATTAAAAATAAGTCTTTATACTGTTTATAATCCAGTAATACACTCTCTCAGCCTGCTCTGCACGTGCTCTATATTCTTGGCACTGTGTCTAAAACCAGAGCCACTAGAGGCTGATAAAATGACAGCTTTAAGATTTATTGTTGCTGAAGGGTGAAGAAAGCAACAGGAATCGCATAGGCTGTGTGGAGGGAACACATATTAGAGAGAGAAAAGAAAAGCAGGAGTGGTGACAGGACAAACTCTGCTGCCAGGGAGACACAAAAGAGTTAAACTTAAGCTGGTGTGGTAGTGTGGTACCCCACCAGTGGATGAATACAGGATTCTCAACCAGGCAGGTTGAGGGGCTCCAGGGTATTTGCTTGTTTTGGAGGAAACTGGCTTTTCAGTTTCCTCATGATTTACTAAAGTCCACTTTGGGACCCGGAGCCTGGGGATTTCTTAGAGATCCGGGTGGGATGAAATCCCCAGTCCTGGATCCGGGTTTTGAGACTCACTGGCACACTGATTGTTCAGGTGTGTGTGGGCCTGATAGTAGAGTCAGGACCAGCATTCTGGGCTCCACCCTCCCGACGAGCGCAGGTGTGCACTGGGGAAGCCATAGAGTGCAAGTGTGCACTGGGGAAGCCAGAGAGTGCTTGTCTGCACACTGGAAGCCAGAGACCCAGGTCTGAGGGTCAGAGCAGTGGACCCAAGTCTGAGGCTCAGAGCAGCAAGGGGCTGCTATCCAAATGGATGGTGTTGCAGATGGAATAGTCTGTAGGAGACAGACAAGAGCCTGAAGTGGAAGGCCAGAGCAACACTGCTGTATGTATAAGCCAGGAGGCTGAATGTCATGTTATTGATGAAAAGGAGTGTTGAAACCCCTGCCAGGGAAACCTTTGATTTTGTTTGAACTTCTTTTAATAAAAATGGGCAAATAAAGCCCTAAAAAAAAGACCCAGCGAGTGGCAGTGTCCTTCAAGCTTTTACACTTGATGCTAGTCCTTCACACTGGGTAAACACAAAGTTTTTTCTTCATTCAACCTAGTGGGCTTAACAAAAGAAAAAACTGACAGATCGCCATACTAACACAAGCAATATAAAAGTGTGGTGACCTCCCCCGCTGGGCTATTATATTCTGATAGAGAGACTGTCAGACTACAAGACTGAATTGGTAAATCGACTTGTGTATAACCAGGGTGTCTATACATGGAAATAAAATTCGGCCAATCCCTGCTAAACCGGACAAATTTTGATCCATGCATTACCAGCTTAAAGAGAAACAGAAGTCTGCTCACATAATTTGTTCTAAAAACATCTTTGCCATTTTGAAGCTTCCCTCCAACGACTTTGCACATTATTTTATATATACCGTATATACTCGAGTATAAGCCGACCCAAGTATAAGCCGACCCAAATATAAGCCGAGGCACCTAATTTTACCACAAAAAAACTGGGAAAACTTATTGACTCGAGTATAAGCCTAGGGTGTCCATCTGCATGCCTGACTGTGCCTCACTGTGTCCATGTCCATGCCTCACTGTGCCCATGACTAGACTGACGTTTAACATGGGAGTCTATGCAAGGGGTGGCCGGCTTTGAAAAATTGGTGCTCCCCGGCCGTAGGTCTCCCAGACAAAAAACTTTGCACACTTATAAATGGAGAAATGCAGCTACATATGTGCAAAGTTTCATGTCCAGGGGACCTACGACCGGCCAGTACCAGGTCCACAAAGTCACCGGAGAAATTACCGCTTAACATGGGAGTCTATGGAAGGGGTGCCCAGCTTATACTCGAGTATATACGGTACTTTGATTCTGTACTTGACAAATATGCTGCAGAAATCTCCCTCCACTAAGTCTGGCTGCATCCATTTTAACTGTGGGCAGCTGAAGCTGCTGCCTGTTCACTTCCTGGATTTACACAGAGGCACACCTCCAGCTCTGCAGCTCTCATTGGCCCTCTTATGACTTTTCCCCACCGCCTTTCCTGGCAAACTCTCACGATAGTTAGCGAGAGAGCTGTGCATGATGTCATAAGCCTAGGCTTTTTACCAGACAAGAAACAAGGAAGTTAGCTGTATAAGGAATTTACTAGCAGAAAAAAAATGTTTTACTATCCAAAGTTGAAACAAGGGCAGAAGATTTAATAGATGGAAAGTTAAAAAAAATTACTGAAGGTCCGCTTTAACTTCGCCAAGACATACAATCAAAGCTGGAAATGTACATATTTTAATCGCAGAAAGTGACATATAGTTTTTGAGATCAAGGAGAGAGGAAAAGTTTACAATAAGGAAGTGACTGCTCTGGGCTTCAGAAAATAGCAGCCTCCAACAAGAAGAACCAGGAACAATGCTGGCAGCAATGTACAGCCCACACTAAATTTGGGTAACATAATTATTCATATGGAATTTATTTTCTTTGGATAAAGAACCTGAATTGTTAGTAAACGGTTATGGGTAAAGTTTTGCTTTAATATTTTTATAAACTGTTCCCTAAGTTTCATCTTTGAGCTAATATACTGACATGACATACCGTATATACTCGAGTATAAGCCGAGTTTTTCAACACTTTTTTTGTGCTGAAAATGCCCCCCTCGGCTTATACTCGTCATCTTTTTGCACCTGATCTCCCGGATTTTGGGGACCCGGTACCGGCCGGCCGTATGTCCCCTGGACCCCAAACTTGGCACACATCTAGCCTCCCTCTTCCCCTATAAGTGTGCAAAGTATAAGTGATAATATAAAGGACCACCGATTTTTCAAAGCCAGGCACCCCTTCCATATACTCCCAATGTTAAATGCAAGTCTAGTCATGGACACAGTGAGGCCTGGGCACAGTGAGGCATGCAGATGGACACCCAAGGCTTAGGCTCCATGTACACAGAAGCTGATAAACTGCAGTTTATTGGCGTTTTTTTTAAAAAGCCCATTAACTGCACTCTATGTTAGCCTATGTGTTCATGTACACATAACGTTTTTTAGCTTTAATGAGCAGTGGAGTTAATGGGCTTTTTTCTGAACGCAAGAAATTAGCGTTCAAAGTGCCGTTTTTCGGCAAAAAAAAAACGCAAAACGCCGAAAAACGCTCAAAAACTATGGCCGCAAGCTTTTTTTGGTCCATTGGAAAAAAAAAAAAAAAAAGCTATAAAAAGCTACACTGAAAAACGCTAATAAAAGCTAGTAAAAAAACGCTGATATAAGCTAGCTTTTTCTGCTGCTTTAAAAACGACCGGTTTTGAGCTTCTGTGTACATGGAGCCTTATACTCGAGTCAATAAGTTTTCCAAGTTTTTTGTGGTAAAATTAGGTGCCTCGGCTTATATTCAGGTCGGCTTATACTCGAGTATATACGGTAGTTAAAATAATAAACCCATTAAATGTATGCTAATAACTATGAATTTTGACAGATGCCAAGAATGCAGGCCTGTTAACTTACAAAAAGCAACATTAGCGATCATAAACGCGCTCTGAACTTCTTAATTTATTAAAACCAAGTAGCCTACAGAGAAAAACAGCAAGGGATGTTTCTCTCAAAGGCAAATTCACACTGGTCCTTATCCTAATGTTCAGATCCCTACTGTTTATCTACATGATAATTAGAAAAATGAAAACTGTGAAATACAATTGTACAAAGTTGTTAGAGCTGGCCAAAATGAGAATCACGATTTTTTGGCTTAGAATAAAATTGACGATTCTCACAGCGTAAAATCTTTCACATTATACAAAAAAAAAAATTGGGCTAACTTTACTGGTTATTTTTTTTATTTTTTTAATTCATTAAAGTAATTGTTTCCCAAAAAATTGCATTTGAAAGTCCGCTGCGCAAATACAGTGCGACATAAAATATTGCTACAACCACCATTTTATTCTCTAGGGTCTCTACTAAATATATATATATATATATATATATATATATATATATATATATACACACACACACACACACACACACACACACACACACATATACACACAGTGGAACCTTGGTTTAGGAGCAACGCGGTTAATAAGCATTTTGAATAACGAGCAACTTTAACTTTTAAACTATTTTCCCTACCTAATATACTGTATTTCACCAATAACTACTCAACTTTGTCAGGGGATGGGATCCAATAAGTGACTTGCCTGCTCAGCAATATTTTTGGCAAACATATGTATGCATCCATGTATGTTACAGGTGCCATTTTAGTTTTAGTACTGTACTACAAAAATGTGTTGCAAACTTAAATTCAACCCACAACAGTAAAATCAGTCTGTATATGCAGTAAAGCATTGTTACACTCACTGTGGAACCTAAGGGGTTAATCCTCTGCATTGTGTAAAAAGGATGTGTGACCCTGTCTTCTCTGATCCTCCCCTTCTTCCACTTACTCCAGTCCATCTGCTGATAGTACAGAGCCTTGAAGGCACTCTGCACATGCTCAGTTTGGTGTGTATTGATAGAGTTTTTTTTTTCTTGGGATCGTGCATGTGATTAGCACAGGGCCAATCAGCACTGTCCAGACAGAGGGTCAGGGGTCCTGCATCCTCATAGGACAGTAAGGGTATGAAAACTCCTCCTAAAAGCTTTAACCACACACCGATAGAAGTCATAAGACTGCAATATACTGCTGATGAGAAAAGGTATTTAGTAGTCTACATGTACTAAAAGAATTGCATTTCCATGTTCTGTGTATTGTGGGAGACCAGATATAGTAAATATGGGGTCCTCGGTTTAGTAACACTTAAAGGAAGCAGAAACTGTCTGATGCTTGTACTTACTTTCTACTTGCGATCTCTCAGTCATGTTCACCTACAAGATTACCAAATACAATTTTTATATAGGGAGTGCTTACTTCAACCTAAATTCACTGACTTTATGGTTATTCTATCTAGGTGATCATCTCAAAGTACACTGAACCAAAAGATAACCAAAAAAGGGACTTTCAGAAGGAGGTCAGTAAGGACAGTCTCCATAATTTCCCCAACACATGTATTATTTAACCATATGGTAACCTGTAAGTAGAATAAACATATCTATGCTCTTGGTGTGCTTTTTAGTACAGAGGCCTTATAAATAGTTAAAAAGTCTTGTGAAGCCCTGGTTTATAGGCATAACGGGTTCCAATCAACGTACACCATTTTCTCTTCATAGGAGGAAGAAAAAACAAACAAACACGGTGTATAGAATGTGAAAAACTGCACCATACAAGTCAGTGCAGTATATATATGGATTGGCGATAAAAAGAATTCGCGTTTACTCTAACCTGCTGTGAGGTCCTTTCTAGTTTCACACTGAGATGCTTGTCAAAGGGAACATCTTCTAAACCAAATGCATGCATCTGTCACATGTCATTTTCAAGGACAAAACCTGACAACGTTGTGATTCCTCTTTTGTTGTTGCTTGTCATGCATACTTTGCGTACTTCAAAAGACCAGCAGCAATCAAAGGGGGGGAGTGAGTTGAATACTGTACACTTACTTGCTATTAAAAAGAAAAATTATTTCAAACAAGATTTTTTTTCTGATTTCGTGGATTAAATAAGAATATATTAAACTAGTCTTATAAATTATTCAGACCACAGAAAAAAAAAAAAAAAAAAAACTGTTAAATTACACATACATCAGTTCATGTAATTGAATTTGTCAAAAATGTCATTTGTTAACACAAAATAAAGTATTTCCCTGCAGCCTAAATATACACTAAATATATATGAACACATTTACACCAAATTTTACTCACTAGTTTTTTTTTTGTTTGTTTTTATGTAATGTCTCAGACAGTGTTTACATTGTAGTAGTGAAGTTGGATTATGTGTAAGAGGGTTAAGGCACATTTGTTACCAAATCGGCAAACGTTTAAGGGGATTGAAAATCAAATCCCACTACGCTGCGCCATCTTCTTTTTAAAGACACAGGAAGAATAAACCAAAGAGAGACAGACTCTCACAGAACGAGATTTTGAGGGGAGATACCAGTTTTGTTATAGGCGAGTACACTTGAGACGGTAAATATAGAAAAATATAAATTTATTCATAACATCTTAAAATTACAATAATACAGAAAATGGTGCACCATCTTGCTGCATCCGTTGACCGCAGGACTTCAGACCAGGGGTAGCTACGTGAACTCCTTTGTGGCACCGCATTTGATACGAGCGGGACTCTAAGCAGACCCGAATACATTATTAACATTTGGTCAACTTACATGGTCAAAAACCCCCATATTTCATCCTGTTGGATCTGGCATCCACCTGGTAAGCTACAGTAGGATTTGGGTCGGTTGTCAGTTTTTGATGCACGTGTTCAGTGGAGTGCGTTTCCATGCAATCTATTTGGAGTGAAATAGACTTGATGAAATAACAGAGAAGTGCTAAGCCCTGACGAAGCACAACCGTGCGAAACATGTTGGCTATTTGCACATTCTAGTTATTTGTTTCCAAGCTTTTATGATTCTGTATTATTGTAATTTTAAGACGTTATGAATAAATTTTTATTTTTCTATATTTACCGTCTCAAGTGTACTCCCCTATAACAAAACTGGTATCTCCCCTCAAAATCCCGTTCTGTGAGAGTCTCTTTGGTTTTTTCTTTCTAGTTTATATTGGGACTGGGAGATTTTACAGTTTTGTTTCTGGAAACTATTCATCAAATCTTTATATATTCTTTTTAAAGACACAGTTGATATCCTGTCCAATTTTACCATAAAAAAAAAAAAATTCCCAACAGTAACATTTTCTAATTCTTGTAGCAAAAATAAAAGGATTTCAAAGAAAATGATACAAAACATCAGATACCTACAATCATGACCATTGATGCACACCTTTTTACGGTACATGAATAAAACTGATTTAATGTTTCAGCACTTAAGACCTTATTAATCACTTGACCTCTGGAAGATTTACCCCCCTTCGTGACCAGGCAATTTTTTCCGATACGGCAATGCGCTGCTTTAACTGACAATTGCGCGGTCATGCAAAACTGTACCCAAATAAAAAAAAAAAAAAATGTACCCACAAATTGAGCTTTCTTTTGGTGGTATTTGATCACCTCTGTGGTTTATTTTTTGCGCTACAAACAAAAAAAGACTGACAATTTAAAAAAAAAAAAAAAAAAAAAAAAAAAAACACTTTTTGCTATAAAACACATCCAATATTTTTTTTTATAAAATCAAATATCTTTATCAGTTTAGGCCAATATGTATTCTGCTATATATTTTTGTTTAAAAAAAAAATAAAATAAAAAAAAAAGCTGTGAAGGGGTTAACTGTGTGCCTAGCTAGTGCTTGTGTACTGTGTGGGAGGTGCTTTTACTAGGGGAAGGCATTGATCCATGTTCCTTTGCAGGAACAAAGGATCGATGCCTTCCCTACTGACAAAATGGCAATCTGCCTTGTTTACATCACCGTTCTGGCTCTCTGCCTAATTATTGGTCTTAATCTTAAAAATGCACTTTTTTTTTAATAAAAAATTAAGACAACAGTAAAGTAAGCCTATTTTTTTTTATATTGTGAAAGATCATTTTAGAGCGAGTAAACTACCCATGTCACACTTCAAAGTTCCGCCCGCTCGTGGAATGGCAACAAACTTTTATCCTTTAAAATCTCCATAGGTGACGTTTAAAAAATTCTACAGGTTGCATGTTTTGAGTTACGGAGGAGTTCTAGGGCTAGGATTATTGCCCTCACTCAAACGATCTCAGCGATAACTCACGTGTGGTTTGAACACCGTTTTCATATGCGGACGCTACTCACGTATGCGTTCGCTTCTGCACCCAAGCTCGGCGGGACAGGGCGCGTTTAAAAAAAAAAAATCTTATTTATTTTATCTTAAATTTTTGCACGTTTTTTAAATTAAATAAAATGGGTCACTTTTATTCCCATTACAAGGAATGTAAACATCCCTTGTAATAGAGAAAAGCATGACAGGACCTCTTAAATATGAGATCTGGAGTCAAAAAGACCTCAGATCTTATATTTACACAAAAATGCAATAAAAATACATTTAAGGTCATTAAAAAACATAACAAAAAAAACAATGTCCCTTTAAGAGCATTGAGTGGAAGTGACGTTTTGAACTCACAGACCACTTTTATCTTGAAGCGACCCGCCTGCTCTTGAAGAGGATACCGGGCTTATGGTAGCTAGCTGCTACCATAACAACGATATTCCTCTTCAAAGTAGCGACGTAAAACGACGGCGTGCGGTCCGGAAGTGGTTAAGGGTGTGCACACTTATGCAACCATATTATTTTAGGTTTATTACTTTTACTTCCCTTCACCTAAAAGATTTAAGTTGGTTATTCAACTGAGTTGTACAGTTTATAGGTCACATTAAGGCCCCTTTCACACTGGGGCGGTGGGTGCGTCGGCGGTAAAGCGCCGCTATTTTTAGCGGCGATTTACCGTCAAATTCGCGGCGCTATTCGGCCGCTAGCGGGGCACTTTTACCACCGCTAGCGGCTGAGAAAGGGTTAAAGCCACCGCAAAGCGCCTTTGCAGCAGCGATTTGCCGACGGTATAGCCGCGGTGCCCATTGATTTCAATGGGCAGGAGCAGTGGAGGAGTGGTAAACACACCGCTTCTTCATCGCTCCAAAGATGCTGCTAGCAGGACTTTATTTACCGTCCTGCTAGCGCACTGCTCCAGTGTGAAAGCCCGAGGGCTTTCACACTGGAGAGACAGCAGCGGCTGCTTCAGGGCGCTTTGCAGGTGCTATTTTTAGCGTTATAGCGCCTACAAAGCGCCCCAGTGTGAAAGGGGTCTAAGGTGAAAAAGTTCTGAAATGATTGATCTCTGTCTAATTTTTTAACATCACAGAAACTGGACATTTTACCAGGGTTGTGTAGATTTTTATATCCACTGTAGCTACATCTTTAACCACTTCAGCCCGGACCATTTGGCTGTCAAATGACCGGGCCACTTTTTGCGATTCGGCACTGCGTTGCTTTAACTGACAATTGCGGGGTCGTGCGACGTGGCTCCCAAACAAAATTGACGTCCTTTTTTTCCCACAAATAGAGCTTTCTTTTGGTTGTATTTGATCACCTCTGCGGTTTTTATTTTGTGCGCTATAAACAAATATAGAGCGACAATTTAAAAAAAAAAAAAAATATTTTGTACTTTTTGCTATAATAAATATCCCCGTCTTTTTTTTTTATTTAACTATTTTTTTTCTCAGTTTAGGCCGATGCATATTCTTCTACATACTTTTGGTAAAAAATAAATTATAAAAACAAAAAAAATCACAATAAAGAGTATATTGATTGGTTAGCGCAAAATTTATAGCGTCTACAGAATAGGGGGTATTTTTATGGCATTTTTATTATAAATATTTTATTTTTTTACTAGTTATGGTGGCGATCTGCAATTTTAATAGGTACTGCGACATTATGGCGGACACATCGGACACTTTTGACGCCATTTCGGAACAATTCACATTTAAACAGCGATCAGTGCTATAAAAATGCACTGATTACTGTATAAATGTGACTGGCAGGGAAGAGCTTAACCAGTAGGGGGCAGGGAAGGGGTTAAGTGTGTCCTAGGGAGTGATTCTAACTGTGTGGGGGTGTGGCTTACTGTGACACGTCACTGAACGCTGTTCCCGATGAGAGGGAGCAGGCGATCAGTGTTGTGTCACCAGGCAGAACAGGGAAATGCCTTGTTTACAAAAGCATCCCCCCGTTCTGCCATTCCGTGACCCGATCGCAGGACACGGGCGGACATAGAGTCCGCGGGTCCCGCAAGACACAGGCGGACAAGTCCCGCGGGCATGGTCACGGAGACCGCCGCCGGCGTGCGACCGCTAGGCGGCAGATTCAAAGCAACGTATATATACCTTGCTTTGCCTGCCCATGCCATTCTGTCGATGTATAAGTGCGTGAGGCAGTCGGCAAGAGGTTAAATGAAAACTAATGTTTTTCTTTTACTTGCTCTCTGGCTCCTGGACATCCGAATTTTCTATAGCTTTAATTATCTTAAACAACGTATGTCTTCTGCATTGAGTAATGAGCTAAATGATCTATGCAATATTCACTCCAGGTTAGTAAACCCAATTTCAGTGTTGCATTAATGAACGATGTAATCATCTTTTTCAAATGTGATACTCCAAGCTTCACTTAGCAAAGGGCTATCCACAAGCAAAAATTTGATTTATGTGAAATATATGGAAAGAACTCTGCAGGGCAAAATGTGGATTTGCTATTCCAGAGGACAAAAGCTTAAAAGGAGTTGTAAAGGCAGAAGGTTTTTTTATCTTAATGCATTCTATGCATTAAGATAAAAAAAGTGTGTGTAGCAGTGTCCCCAGCACCCCCCCCCCCAGTTACCTACCAATTACCTACCTGACCTCCTTCTTTCTCCAGCAATGTGTGATTGGCTGAGACAGAGCAGCGGTGCTATTGGCTAACACGGTGGCTGACAAATCAAAGTCAGTCAGCCAATCAGGGGAGAGAGGGGGCGGGCCGGGTAGGGCTCCATGTCTGAATAAATGCATGCGGAGCTCTGACTCAGCTTGGGTGACAACCAGTAACAAGCTGCTGGCTAGGGGGCACTCAAAGGCGGGAGGCACTAGGAGCAGCAAAGAGACCCGAGAAGAGGAGGGTCCAGGCTGCTCTGTGCAAAACCCATGCACAGAGGAGGCAAGTATAACATGTTTGTTATTTATTTATATATTTTTTAAAGCGAGCCTTTACAATCACGTTAAAGTGTCTAACTTTACCAAATAAAAAGTTACTGACTGCTATAAAGCACAGGTGCCCAAGGCTTCATGTACACTGGACCGTCATTTGTCGTGGCCATGGAAAAACGTGTCAAGATTGCAACAGAATGTTCCCACGATTTTGCGTTTTCTTGCAGTCAGTGGTCAAAATGTTCCTATACTGAACGCGATTCTTCCACATTCAGAAGAGGAAGGTTGAACCTTACCTACACAAAAAAGGGGGGGGGTTTAGCCTGGTTAAGGACAGTCTCAGGGGTTACTTAGGGCAACAAATAATTTGACCATGAGCCAAATGGGTTGGATTGATTGGCTAATATTTATTAAGTAACACATTATATTATACACTGTACCGAAGAGCTATCAAACGATAAAAAGGTACCACTTGGTACCGTTCACATGAATTACTGACAGGACATACTCAGACAAACATGTAACAATAAGACACTAGTCCGGACGCTACGGTTCAGCCAATGGGATTATACTGCCACCGGGAATTACCCAATTTGTTTCCCAAAATGGGATTAATTTATGCAGTAGGTGCAAATGTACAATTACCATCAAATGGATGTAATTTTCCAGAGGCTGAACCTGTGTAGGAGAGTGGGTCAAGGGATGGAGGGGAGGGGAGGGGTGAGGGTCCCAGGATGTTCACTGATGTTAGGTTGGATAGTTGCTACCTGGACGGTGGAAGAAAGAACTGAAAAGGATATGTCCACCAATAATACAAACGCAAAAAGTTCCAAAAGGAAATATATTTCTATCGATGTAAGCATAGAAACCTCTTCAGTATTTAATACAATCCTCTATACTAGCAAGTCATTAGAGGATTGATTTTAGGAAAGCAAATTCTCAGTGTTCATTCATTGGTCAGCACAACAGGGCATTTGATGTCTGTGAAGCTCCTGCTACACATAGATATGATTGCTGTGCTCATTTGTATATCTATTGTTTATTGAGCATTTGCATGTTCATAACCTATGGTAACAACCTAGATATTATCAATCCCTTAAGGTATCCTGTTCTGGGTAGTAAGAGTTTCTACACTACCGAGGTATTGGCATTGCAGGTTCAGCTGCTGGGTATTAAGTCAAATTTCCACTACTGTGGTTTTACCTTGCCGCTGACTCGCATGGATGAAGGGAGACTGAGGAATATTTGGTTGTGGTTGTAGTATAGTAGCGGAGTGTTGTCACGCAGGGGGATGTGTAGGATTTTCCTACCATCCATCAGCGGTAATCACTTGCCGTTCGTTGTTGGAGGCTGGGCATCCGTTCGTCCCGTCCCTGACGTTCTGACGCCTCTCTGCGTCATGTGACTGGTGACTGGTGTTGGCTAGTGACGTAAAACCACAGTAGTGGGAACTTGACTCAATACCCAGCAACTGAACCTGCAATGCTAATACCTCGGTAGTGTAGAAACTCTTACTACCCAGAACAGGATACTTTAAGGGATTGACAATATCTAGGTTGTCACCATAGGTTATGAATATGCAAATGCTCAATAAACAATAGACATACAAATGAGCATAGCAATCATATGTATGTGTAGCAGGAGCTTCACGGACACCAAATGCCCTGTTGTGCTGACCAATGAATGAACACTGAGAATTTGCTTTCCTAAAATCAATCCTCTAATGACTTACTAGTATAGAGGATTGTATTAAATACTGAAGAGGTTTTTGACAAACTGCTTACATCGATAGAAATATATTTCCTTTTGGAACTTTTTGCGTTTGTATTATTGGTGGACATATCCTTTTCAGTTCTTTCTTCCAACGCCCAGGTAGCAACTATCCAACCTAACATCAGTGAACATCCCGGGACCCTCACCCCTCCCCTCCATCCCTCGACCCACTCTCCCACACAGGTCCAGCCTCTGGAAAATTACATCCATTTGATGGTAATTGTACATTAGCACCTACTGCATAAATTAATCCCATTTTGGGAAACAAATTGGGTAATTCCCAGTGGCAGTATAATCCCATTGGCTGAACCGTAGCGTCCGGACTAGTGTCTTATTGTTACATGTTTGTCTGAGTATGTCCTGTCAGTAATTCATGTGAACGGTACCAAGTGGTACCTTTTTATCGTTTGATAGCTCTTCGGTACAGTGTATAATATAATAAATTTGGTACTTAATAAATATTAGCCAATCAATCCAACCCATTTGGCTCATGGTCAAATTATTTGTTGCCCTAAGTAACCCCTGAGCCTGTCCTTAACCAGGCTAAACCCCCCCTTTTTTGTGCATATAATATGGTTACAGCAACAACACTTCACTAGGTGCATTGACCAAAACCAGGTTTTCATACCGAATTCCTGTGAATTAGTGGTAACGCTTGCTTTCCCTTCCACCCTACCCCCCTTCCCCCCCCCTCCCCTTTTTTTATCTACATTGAACCTTACCTAACCGCAGCAGCTCCTGAACTCTGCTAAAAGCCTATGTGTACATGGACATGGGCTTTTATGAAGTGGAGGTTAGGAGCTTTGGCAAAAAAAACACCAAATATTCCTAAACTCAAGTTTAGGAGCTGCTAGTGTACATGAAGCCTGACAGAAGCTTTCAGCGCATCTGCTTCGCCTAAATGCCAATCCATGGGCACACTTTCCTGGTTAAAGGGGTTGTAAAGGTTCGTGTTTTTTTCACCTTAATGCATCCACTCTGTGCAAAACTAACTGCACAGTGGAGGCAAGTATTTAAAAAAAAAAAAAAAACCCGAACCTTTACAACCACTTTAATCATTAATGGCCGTGCAAGCCAAAAGAAAAAACGCATCTGATGATATATACATCATAATAATATGTGACAAACATCTTCACTGATCAATTCATCAAAAAGTAATTCTAATAAAACAGGGAAGTAAAAATGTTCCAGGTATCAAGGCTCAAACAGCAAAACTAACAAAAGCATAATACTTGCTAGCTACCATTAATTTGCAAGAAAGTAACTTTTTTTTTTTTAAATCTGCCCTGAATATATTTACGCAATCTAACATTTTCTGCTTTGCACATTTAATCGCTGTAACCGAGGGCTCGACAATCCCCGGGCGCCAGGTCGCAAATGCGACTAGGAATTAGCGACCTGGCAGCTGAGGTTACCTGTATCTCCGTGCGCCCCAACGCGCACCCCCCCGCGCGCGATCGTGTGATCTCGTCGGGCCGCGCCGGCCGGTAATTTAGGCCGTGGCTTTGCGGCCTTCTGCAGGCCTAGGCTTCATTCTGTAATCTGGCGCCATCTTGTGGTGGCCGTTGGTATGACAAGACAACCAGCAATGCTTGCCTGTTTCACTGCCCGCCCATCTCTTTCCCTTTACTTAGAAGTTAACCCCCAAACATTATATATATTTTTTATTCTAACACCCTAGAGAATAAAATGGCGGTCATTGCAATACTTTCTGTCACACCGTATTTGCGCAGCGGTCTTACAAGTGCACTTTTTTGAGGAAAAAAAAAAAAAAACTTTTTTAAATTAAAAAATAGAACAACAGTAAAGTTAGACGATTTTTTTTTTTATATTGTGAAAGATAATGTTACGCCAAGTAAATTTGATACCCAACATGTCACGCTTCAAAATTGTGTCCGCTCGTGGAATGACGACAAACTTTTACCCTTTAAATTTTCCATAGGCGACATTTAAAAAATTCTACAGGTTGCATGTTTTGAGTTATTGCTCTCGCTCTACCGATCGCGGCGATACCTCACATGTGTGGTTTAAACACTGCTTTCATATGCGGGCGCTACTCACGTATGCGTTCGCTTCTGCACGCATTGGTCGTTAAAAAAAAAAAAAACTGGCTCCTAACTTTTTTAGCTGGCTCCTAGATTCCAAGCAAATTTGTCAAGCCCTGCTGTAACTTATTGATGAGTGAATGGCCATATAAAAGTCAAAAGTAGTACTTTTTTTTTTACCCCTCATACCTGTAGTGCTGCGTTCTCTTCAAAACACATACTCGCCCACACAGCAAATCTAGCATTGCCCCTTTTGCAAGTTAAAATGTTACTAAACCCGGGAACCTGCATTCACTATATCTGGTCTCCCACAGAGCACACAACATGGAAATGCATTTGTTTTAGTAAATATAAATGGGTAAATACCTTTTTTCATCAGCAGTATATAGCAGCCTTGTGACTTCTATCAGTTCCTAGTAAAGCTTGTAGGAGGAGTTTAAGGGGGAGGGGAGGGGGGAGCAGAGCTCCAACCAATCGCCAGGGAGGGGGACAGGAAAAAAGCCTCCGATAGTGTAGTATTAAAACGTATATATGGCTTTATTTATAAATACAAGAAGTGGACTCTTACATCACAAATATAAACAGTTTGCATATACAGAAGATTCCCGGCGTGGTGAGAGCCGTCTTACTGTTGCTCTGCTGCTTCCGATCTAGCTGTGTGATGCCGCAATCCTTCCACAGGGACATTTTGTTGCCAGCGGTTCAGACATTAATGGCTGTGTGTTGAGTTATTTTGAGGGGACAGCAAATTTACACCGTTATACAATCTGTACACTCACTACTTCACATTGTAGCAAAGTGTTATTTCTTCAGTGTTGTCACATGAAAAGATATAATAAAATATATTTACAAAAATGTGAGGGGTGTGTGTGTGTGTTCATATTGTTGCGCATGGCTACCAAATAATAAGTAATTTTAAAAGTTTTATGGAACTATCAATTGCTAATTAGGAAAGATTTGGATTTTGTTTTGCTAAATGGAATTGCCACCATGCACATGTGTTCAATTTTCAACTGATTTGCAAACAATCTCTTGCACACAATCAAAGATGGTTGCATGGTTCTTTGACTGATCAAGCTTCTAAGCTAAGCACAGACCGAAAGATCAAAGAAACTTTGTCACACCTAATCACCTGAATCTCAATAAAACCTAAGAATAATGAAGTCGCTGTACTTAGCAGAAACAAAATTTTATGCAACGTGACTATACCATCCAAATTAGTAATTTAGTGGCCATCTAGATGTGTACATGTATGGGCTCCAGTAGTGCTTGAGTTTCAAATCTGCACCATGTGGCATTCAAAGAAAAGAAAGATGTTGGATCCATTAGACTAAGCAGATTTTAGAAACAAAGTGAAAAAGCAGGGCTGTCTGCAGTCCTATCATCTCTCAAAAGGCATTACGCGAAGGGCACCAAAACAGGATGAGAAACATCAGCTCACTGAAGAACTTTCAAGCTTGAATAAATAATTAAAAAAAGCAAAAAAAACATAAAATGAAAATGCTTTGTGTGAAGATTAGACTTAAATGTTGCTTACATCAGAGAAAATGGTGACTTCACCTTCAGTAGACACGTTTTCCTTAAAATGTATATTAAAGGCTCACAATTTAAAAAAAACAAACAAATATATATGTCATACTTACCTGCTCTGTGCAGTGGTTTTGCACAGAGGAGCCCCGATATTCCTCTTCTCGAGTCCCCCCGACACTACTCCTGGCCCATCCCACTTGTGCATGCTCGCTCTCGAGCCGCCTCCGTGTGTCCATGAGACACGGAGTGCGGCTCAGCCTCTTCCCTCTTCACTGCTGTGCTTTCAGCCAATGAGAATGGAGAAATCAGGAAGAGCAGCTGCTGTTTTGCACAAAAGCTGGATCGAGATGGAGCTCGGGTAAGTATTGGTACCCCCCCCCCCCAAAAAAGTTCCAAAAGTAGAGGAGGGCATAAAGTGGAACTTTCCCTTTATGATGAAGTTCTGCTTTAAGTTAAATAAAAAAAATCAAGTAACATTATTTGCAAGTAAATGTTCTGATTTCTTTTCTGAATGATCTAGTCTGGATCTTTATCAGAAGAGCTTGCCAAGTTGTCCTTAAAATAAAAGCACAAACCCAGCCTGTCCAGGGCCCTCACAGCCTTTATACCAATATTTACCCTAATGCCGCGTACACACGATCGTTTTTCACGTTGTTAAAAATGCAATTTTTTAACTTGGGCATTAAAAACGATCGTGTATAGGCTCTAGAGCATTTTTAACGACGTGAAAAACGGCCTAAAATTTTTTAGAACCTGTTCTATTTTTTCACGTCGTTTTTCATGTCGTTTTTTTTTCCCCGTCGTGAAAAACGATAGTGTGTATGCTTTTACGAGGGGGAAAAAAAACCCGCATGCTCAGAATCAAGTATGAGACGGGAGCGCTCGTTCTGGTAAAACTAGCGTTCGTAATGGAGATAGCACATTTGTCGCGCTGTAACGGGCTGAAAAGCACGAATCGCCGCTCAGCAAACTTTACTAACATGAAGGGTGGCGTCATTCGAACGGAACTTCCCCTTTATAGTGCCGTCGTACGTGTTGAACGTCACTGAGCTTTGCTCGAGCGTTTTTTTTCATGATCGTGTGTACGCAAGACAGGGTTGAGAGGAAACAAGAAAAAAAACTAAGAGGAAAAACTACGGTTTTAAAAACGACATTAAAAACGGACATGTGTACGCGGCATTACAGTTTGAAGCATGTGCCAAACTCTAGGATGGGCGTCTGGCCACTGAGAATAATGACATGGTCGATCCCTGTCCTCCGAATGCAACATGCAATGAGGGAGAGAAAAAAGACCCAGCCTTAATGTAGGCCAGGTAGTAAAAAATGACCTTCCCTTGGTCTTGGGTATGCAAATATTTATAAGTAAATTAAAAGTAGATACTGGGAAACATATAGGACTATACTATTTTTAAAGGTGCACTTCGCCATTCAGCACTAATAAATTCCCAAAAATATTTAATTTCAGTAAATACGCAAAAATATAGTTACACCAACATATTATATGGTAACAAAAATAAGATGTTTTACATCCAGGACATGCATGTAATATATAATTGGGTACTGGAATCTGTTTATTTGAAGTTTCTGAACACATTAGTAGTTTGTATGCTGCTTCTCGAGAGCTGATTATCACACCTTTCACTTTCAGTCTTACAATTTATGATACACTAATCATGTTAGCAGTACTTATTAGTGCAGCGGGTTGTTAATTGCTTAATTGATACATCATTTCAAATAGATAACCGTATTAAAAAAAAATGTTTCCCTCTGCAGTTTTTGGGAGAAAACACTACAAAGTGCTTTGTGCACCTGCTGCATTTTCTTGCCAGTTGGAATCTGCCCAGATATTTAAATTTATACCTTGAAAAATGTTTCACAGAACTCAATTATGTTGATGTTTATCTAATAATGTTTTGTATTAAATTATTCACTTCTAAAACCACATAAAAACACGGACATATTCAGACTGTAGACAAAATATAGCGCTGTTTTAGGTCATCTATTATACAAACTGTGCAACTGAAGATTATTTAAACAAAGAAAAGATGCTACATTTATTGTTCCCCAAATTATATTTTTTCCTAAACACTGCTTCGATGAGGCTTCGGTGGGGCTTCAAGCGAGCTTTGCCATAGACTTCTATGGAGGCTTTTTAGATGCTTTGAAACACTACTGAAGCTACATGGGGTATAATTTTTGAAGCAAAGCAAAAGCAGGTGTAAACAGGACTGTAAGCTAACCATTTTATTTAGTGACAGGAGATTTGACTACCGTTTAGAAAGCTTTAACAAAGGGAGGCCTTGTTGAAGCCGAAGCAAGTGTAAATATAATGCTCAGGACTAAAATATGAATAAAACCTAGCACTTATGCCTGCAGCACTAGGGTCATTGGTTCGAAACCCAACCATACATGTTAGAGCCCTTTCACACTGAGCGGTAAAACGCCGCCATTTTTACCACCGACGCAATGGATGGATTTGCGGCGCATTTCGGACACATTTAACCCCCGCTAGCACCCTAGAAAAAGTTAAAACCGGCCGCAATGGAAGCAGCGCATTGCAGACGGTATAGCCGCGCTGTCCCATTGATTTCAATAGGCAGGAGCGGTCAACAAACCGCTCCGTCACGGCTCCGAAGATGCAGCTAGCAGGACTTTACCGTCCTGCTAACGCAACACTCCAGTGTTAAAAGGCCCTCGGGCTTTCACACTGGAGACAATGGAGCAGCTGTTTGAGGGCGGATTGCAGGCGCTATTTTTAACGCTATAGTGCCTGCAATATGCCCTCAGTGTGAAAGGAGTCTTAGGGCTAGTTTACACTTGCTTCAACACATGGCTTCGGACACGCTTTGGTAAAGCTCTCTGAACACTAGTCAAAGCGCCGTCACTAAATAAAATGGTTAGCTTACAGTCCTGTTCACACCTTGCTTTTGCTTCGATGAGGCTTCGGTGGGGCTTCAAGCGAGCTTTGCCATAGACTCCTATGGAGGCTTTTTAGATGCTTTAAAGCACTACTGAAGCTACATGGGGTATAATTTTTGAAGCAAAGCAAAAGCAGGTGTAACAAGACTGTAAGCTAACCATTTTATTTAGTGACAGGAGATTTGACTAGCGTTCAGAAAGCTTTAACAAAGGGAGGCCTTGTTGAAGCCGAAGCAAGTGTAAATAAGCCCTTATACTAAAACCAGGACCCTGCTAAATACCCCTTTTCATTAGCAGTTAGAGCAGTCTTGTGATTTGCATCAGTGTCTGGTTAAAACTTGTAGCAGAAGTTTCCATTCCCCCCCCCCCCCCCGATTGTTCTACGAGAATGCAGGACCCCTGACCCTCTGTCTGGACAGTACTGATTGGCCCTTTGCTGATCACATGCACTCGCCTAAGAAAAAAATTAACTCTAACACTACACACCAAACTGAGCATATGCAGCTTTTCTCTAGCTCTGTACTATCAGTAGATATATTGGAGACAGTGGAAAAAGGGGAGGATCAGAGAGGAAAGGATCAAACAGCCTTTTTACACAATGGAGAGGATTAACACCTTAGGTTCCACAGGGAGTATAACAAGCATGCTTTACTGCATATTGATTGTACTGTTGTGCATTTAGTAACAATAAGAACCAAAAAAATGTCTTCCATGGTATGGTCAGGTGTGCAGAAATCATCTTATGTTCTGTAATTGTGTGTCTTCGTTTAACTCTCATTTGCAATTTCTATCTTGTTTAGCCAATGTAAGATCCTTTGTTGCATTTTTGTTTACATTGGATGAGGGACACAACATTACTGGGAGTACAGGTGTATGAGCCTATATTATTGAAGGGGTGCCTTTTGTGTGGGTGACAACACTTTTTAAGAAATTGATGTGGCTGCAGTTTAAAGAGTTTTTTTTTTTTTTGCAGGGTTTGCTTCCTTTATTTGTGAGGTCATAATCAGAATGAAGTTTCCTGCCGATTAATTTCTGTCTGAGGTTAGGTGGTTGGCTGAAAGCCAGCACTGGTGGTTGTTGAAATATTTATTTCAAGGTTTCATCCTCTGTATTGATAGGTTGCAAACCTTTAATTATCTTTCTTATCCCTTCTAGTTCTGGATTGTATGTGGTAACTAGAGGTATTTTTTTTCTCTTTGTATTGCAGGAGATTTTTTCTTTGGATTTTTTGGGGCATGTTTATGCTTGCATTGATAGTTTTGTTCTTTTAACCTTTCTTATGGAAGGAGTCTACTAGTATTCTGAGATTTTTATTTTTGTCTTCTGGGTCCGAGCATATTAAATGCCATCCTTATGGCCTGTTGGATTGCCCGTTTGGAGTGTTGGGGGTGGAAGCTGGAACTTTGGAGAAAGTTTGATCTGTCAAAGGGTTTCCTGTATATTGAGGTGTGCAACTTGTCATCCGATTTATACTGTGGTGTTTAGGAAATTTGCATGTGTGCTTGATTTTAGTTTTAGTTTCAACTTAAGTAAAACATGTTGATCCATACCGGTACATACAATTTTTTTTAGATTTTCCTCCCCTTCTGTCCGAATGGTGAAAAGAACAATATAGTGATTAATATGTAGTATTTTAAATAGATTTTGTTGTATGCTGTTAAGGAAATTGTCCTCCAGGTCAGACATAAATAACTGCATATTGGCATGCGCCATTTTACCTCCCATAGCAGGACCCATACACTGAAGATACAGGACATTATTGAAAGTGAAGAAGTTGTGTGCAGGAAAAGATTCGATGAACTAAGTAACTATAGACCTGTTAGTTTAACTTCCATAGTTGGGAAGATACTGGAGAGATTAATAAAAGACCACATAGATGAGTTCTTGCTGGAAAAAAACTATTTAAGCAACAGACAGCATGGATTCATGAAAGACAGAAGTTGTCAGACAAACCTGATTTCTTTTTATGAAGAGGTAAGTAAAACCTTGGACAGAGGCGTGGACGTGGTATACTTGGATTTTGCAAAAGCGTTCGATACAGTTCCCCACACACGGGTCATGTGCAAGGTAAAGTCTACAGGATTGGAAATATCAGTTTGTAAATGGATAGAAAACTGGCTACAAGACAGAATTCAGAGAGTCATGGTTAATGATTCTTACTCTGAATGGTCTAAGGTTATCAGTGGTGTATCCCAAGGTTCAGTGTTCGGACCCTTACTTTTTAATATCTTTATAAATGATATTGGGTCTGAGATCAAAAATAGGATTTTTATAACAGCTTACCTGTAAAATCCTTTTCTTGGAGTACATCACGGGACACAGAGCGACATAGTCATTACTAATGGGTTATATAGATACCGTCAGGTGCTGGCACTGGCAACTTCCAAAACCGGAAGTACCCTCCCCTATATAAGCCCCTCCCATCCGGGAGCACCTCAGTTTTGTAGCAAAGCAATAAGTGTCCCTAAAGAGGGGCGGGAGCTCTGTGTCCCGTGATGTACTCCAAGAAAAGGATTTTACAGGTAAGCTGTTATAAAAATCCTATTTTCTTTCTCGTACATCACGGGACACAGAGCGACATAGTCATTACTAATGGGATGTCCTAAAGCAATGCCAAATGAGGGGGGGGGATACACCATATATAAGCTGAGCGCTATCAGACATGAGGATCTTTTGCGGCCTGCAACACACTGCGCCCAAAGGCGACATCCTCCTGACTTCCAACGTCCACCTGGTAGAACCTAGTAAATGTGTGTACTGAAGACCATGTTGCGGCCTTACAGATTTGAGCCAGGGAGGCCTGGTGATGCACTGCCCATGAAGTTCCAACTGCTCTCGTGGAGTGCGCTCTAACTTTGAACGGAGGCGGTCTCCTTCTCAAGCCATAGGCTTGTATTATGACCTGTCGAATCCACTTGGCTAAAGTAGATTTTGACGCTGCCTGACCCTTTCTGGGGCCTTCCGGCAGAATAAACAAAGTATCCGTTCTGCGAATCTGAGCAGTGGCTTTTAGATAAGCTTTAACTGCTCTTACTACATCCAAAGAATGCAATAACTTTTCCTCTACCGAAGTAGGTTTGGGGAAAAAAGAAGGAAGAACCATATCTTGGTTCAAATGAAACCTCAATACCACCTTAGGAAGAAAGGCTGGATGAGGACGTAACACTACTCTGTCCTTATGGATAACCAGATATGGCTCCTTACAGGACATAGCTGCTAATTCCGACACTCTTTTAGCCGAACAAATGGCTACTAGAAAAATCAATTTCCTGGTGAGAAGCACCAAGGAAATATGCTGTAATGGTTCAAATGGTTGTTTCTGTAGAACTGACAGAACCAAGTTTAGATCCCATGGACATATGGGAATATTAACCGGAGGACTAATACGCATCACTCCTTGTATAAAGGCTTTGACTAGTGAATGCGAAGCCAAGGGCCTTTGAAAAAATATTGACAAGGCCGAAATCTGACCCTTGATAGTACTCAAGGCAAGCTTCCTATCTACAGCCCATTGTAGGAAGTCCAGAATCCTACCTATTACGTATTTACGTGGATGCCATTTTCTGGCCTCACACCAGGCGAAGTACGCCTTCCAGATTCTATAGTAGATCTGCCTGGATACCGGTTTCCTGGCATTGATCATGGTAGACACCACAGCATTAGAGAGCCCTCTCTTCTTTAGAATGTGGGCTTCAATAGCCAGGCCGTCAAACCTAGGGCTGGTAAGGAAGGGTGGTATGTCGGTCCCTGCGAAAGCAGGTCCGGACGATGTGGGAGGGTCCAAGGACTCCCCACAGACCTTTTTACAATCTCCGCGTACCATGCTCTTCGGGGCCACGCTGGAGCCACCAGAATCACTGGTTTCTTTTCTACCCTGATTCTGCGGAGTAATCGAGGTAACAATTGTGGCGGTGGGAATGCATATATCAGCTTGAACTGATCCCAAGGGAACACTAGGGCATCCGAGCCGCAAGCTAGGGGATCCCTTGTCCAAGAGACAAACCTGTCCACTTTTGTGTTGAATCTGGATGCTAGCAGATCTACATCCGGTGTTCCCCACCGCTGACATATTGTCCGGAAAACCTCGGGATGAAGGGACCATTCCCCTGGGCATAATTGTTGGCGACTTAGAAAGTCCGCCTTCCAATTCTCCACTCCTGGAATGAATACCGCAGATATGGCTGGGACATATCTTTCTGCCCATTTCAGGATGTAATTTACTTCCCTTTGGGCTGCACGACTCCTGGTGCCCCCCTGACGATTGATATATGCCACTGCTGTGGCATTGTCTGATTGAACTCTGACAGGGGACCCTTGGAGTTTGGATGTCCATGCTACTAGGGCATACCGGGCTGCTCGTATCTCTAAGAGATTGATGGGCAGGGCCTTTTCTGCTTCTGACCACTTGCCCTGGAGAGACCATTGCTCCAGTACTGCTCCCCAGCCTACAAGGCTGGCATCTGTAGTGACCACCTTCCAGGAAATCGGACTGAAGGATTTCCCTCTTTCCAGATTCTGGGGAACCAACCACCAGCGGAGGCTCCTGCGAACGGAAGGGGACAAGGACATTGGTAAGTCCAGAGCCTGAACTTTTTTGTTCCAGGCTGACAGTATGGCCCCTTGCAAATTCCTTGAATGGAATTGACCGTAGGGTACTGCTTCGAATGATGCCACCATTTTTCCCAGCAGCCTCATATACAGGCGTATGGACGGCTGTCTTTTTTGTACCCACTAAGTGGATCAAATCTTTCAAAGACAACACCTTTCCTCGAGGCAAGAATATTTTTCTCTGGCCTGAATCCAACCTTAGCCCCAAGTATTCCAGACTTTTGACTGGTTTTTAGGGCTGACTTGTCTCGGTTGATAATCCAACCGTGAGATTCCAGATACTTGATCGTCTTGTGAACGACCACGTCCAGTTTTTTCACTGAGTGGTCTATCAGCAACAAGTCATCCAGATATGCCATTATCATTACACCTTGTGTTCTTAGATTGGCCAATAAAGGGCCAGAATTTTTGTAAACACTCGTGGTGCTGTGGCCAAACCGAAGGGTAAGGCTCTGAACTGAAAATGGCGCCCTTCTACTGCAAAGCGTAGAAATTTTTGGTGGACTGGAAAGATGGGAATGTGCAAATAAGCATCTTTGATGTTGATCGTGGCTAACCAATCCTCCCCTTGTAGGGCAGTGGCCACCGATCGGATCGACTCCATCGGAAAGTCCTGATATACAGGAATTTGTATAGCCCTTTTAGAATTAATATGGGCCTCCTGTCCGCGTTTGCTTCGGGACTGTAAAGAGGTTTGAGTAAAACCCGAACCCTCATTCTTCCAGGGGAACCTCCATAATTACTCCTTGGAGCAATAGTTGTTCTAGTGCCAACAGGAGGGACTCTCTCTTCCGGGGATCCCTTGGCACGTTTGACCTCAAAAATGGGAAGGAGGAGAGTCTTTTAACTCCAAACTGTATCCCAAACCTACTGCGGAGAGCACCTATCTGTCTTGATCGTGTCCCGCCAGGTCTCTTGCGAACAACTGGAGTCCTCCCCCCACCCGACTGAGTGGGGGCTTCAATGAATTTAACTTTGGGGGAGGTTTTGTACCTCCCCTGACCCAGGGTTTCTCATTACCCTGCTACTGTCCCTGTTTTTTACCCCCGGGATTTGACCGAGGAGGCAGTCGGAACTGTTACACAGCCGATGCCCCAGGGACTGGAGAAGCAGGCCTCTTAAAGAGGGACCTCTAACTCTGCTTTTAACCGGCAAGAGCGTATTTTTACCGCTGGAAATTTTCTGGATATATTTGTCCAGGTTTTCCCTGAATAAGCGTTCACCATGAAATGGGACGCTAACCAGCCATTCTTTACAGGGAGCTTCAGCAGACCAGTTTTTTAGCCATAGGAGCCTACGCATATGTACTATAGACAGCGTAAGGCGGGAGGCCTGATGGACTGAATCCTCTATGGCGTCAACCGCAAAGCCTAAGGCTCTAGGTAGATCAGCTAGGGCAAAGCCTGCTGATCTGTCAAGTCCCTCAAGACCTGTTTCAACTGATCCTTCACTGCTTAGCAGACCCCAATAGCTGCTACTGCTGGTTGTATCACCAAGCAGATTTTCATAAGGACTCCAATCTTTTATCTATTGGGTTCTTGAACATTTGGACATTATCCACTGGACATGTCAGTGATTTATACATACAAGAGATGGCTGCGTCCACTGTAGGGACCTTCCATTTTTTTTTTTTTTTTGATGAACTTATCCTCCATGGGATAGACCACCGGAAATCTCTTGGGGGAATAAATATTTTCTCAGGACGTTCCCAATCCTGGTAAATGAGCCCTTTCAGTAAAGGGTGAAGTGGAAAAGAACAAACAGTCTGGGGGCTTCTAGCGACCCCAACGAGGATACAGTAGTGGTTGATGGTTCCGCAAGGTGCATTTTTAAATGCTGATCGGACCATGTTAGTCAGAGACTGAACCCATAATCTTTCAGCTTGAGATGCTGAGAAAAGGTTCCCCCACTGTTGATTCCTCTATAACAGAATCAACCTCATCCTGATCCCCTTCAGGCAGGTCGATCCCTGTATGGGACTGTTGCTCTGCTAACAGGCACTCTGAAGGAGGAGACGGAGATCGGGCGTGCTTTCCCTGACAGGGAGGCAGCGATAAATGTTGACAATCTCTCTCTAATCCTCCCAGAGCTGAGGAAAAAACCTCCTCTGTTACATACACAGGAGCAGGTGACTGAGGACAGCCACAGTACCAAGTACCCCTGCGGGGTCTCTACGGTCACTTACCTCTGAACTTCAGGGGAGACTGGTGCAGCAGGAGTATGCCCAAGATCCTCCGAGCCCGATGAGACCCCCTTCGCTTCCTGGAAGATTCAGTTCCGGAGCTTCTGGACGGCATATTCCTAAGCCTAAAGCTGAGGTATTCCAGCCGTAATACACCACTTTTACTGAGAATAGTCTAGCACAATTGCTGCTATATCACAGTTGGTGTCTACTAATGTGCCTTTCTAGGGGATGCCTGTATCAACCGCTTGCTGTATGCCTTTAAATGTTGCCAGCTCTGTCTCTGTACTTCATAGCCAGCTCACTACAATATTGTGGTTTTTTTAAACTGCTGGGACGCCCGCACATGCGCAGAAGCGCTGCGGCGCGCACAGAGCGTCATCCCCCAGGCTCCGCCCCCTTTCCCGGCTCACCTCTATATATAGAGGCGCTAATTTCAAATATGGTAACAAGGGACAGGAGCCAGGGCCCCTCTTTGCCGCAGGCCGGGGGATGGACGAGCACTGCAACATGGCAGAGGAAGCAGTTTCCTATAAGAGAACTCACCATCTGCCTGGACTTTGCTCTGCTGAGAAGAAGCTAGTCCACATGACAAGAAAACATTCCACAGCGGCCTCTAGTGGACAAACACAGGTACCGCAGTCTAATATATTAAATATATATATAAAAATTTTTTTTTTTTTTTCTTGACCACCATTAAAAATTATTACATTTTTTTAGTAGTTACAGGCATGCACAGAATTTTGCGGGAATACCATTAGGTAACAGACAGAAAGACAAATTAGGCTTGGGGGTCCCCCAATAGAACCAAGTTCCTGGGGGCCCCCACTTACCTGTTCCCCGCCGCAGGACTTTGTTTGGTCCACAAAAGCCCAAACTTCACCTATCACGGCAGGCATTGTAATCAAACCTTCAGGGACCGGGTTCCCAAGGATTCCACTCCCCTGGACCTGTATAGCACCCTGCACAGAAAACATCTTGGTCGTGGGTATGACCAGAGCTCTGGATCCCAGGGTCCAGCCCTCCTAAGAGAGGCATTACGGGCAAAACCTTGCTCTTCTCTTGCAAGGCCCGGGTACCGACCGTTTAGCTATGAAGCTTTTTTGGTCGGATCCGGAACAGCTTACTGAGGCCCAAAAGAACCTGTACGCAAGCTCAGTGAAAAACACATGTTTCTTCTTGGCCAACACCTTAGACACTGGCAAAAAAAAACTGAGGTGCTCCCGGATGGGAGGGGCTTATATAGGGGAGGGTACTTCCGGTTTTGGAAGTTGCCAGTGCCAGCACCTGACGGTATCTATATAACCCATTAGTAATGACTATGTCGCTCTGTGTCCCGTGATGTACGAGAAAGAAAGTAACATTTCTGTATTTGCAGATGGCACTAAGCTATGCAGTGGAATAACATCCTTACAGGATGTCGCCAATTTACAAGCCGACCTCAATGCTCTGTCTAATTGGGCGACGATGTGGCAGATGAGGTTTAATGTTGATAAATGTAAAGTTATGCACTTGGGTGCTAAGAATATGAATGCATCATTCATACTAGGGGGAGTACAACTGGGGGGATCCGTAGTGGAGAAGGATCTGGGGGTTTTGGTAGATCATAAGCTCAATAATGGCATGCAATGCCAAGCTGCGGTTTCCAAAGCGAGCAAAGTCCTTTCTTGTATTAAGAGAGGTATGGACTCCAGAGAGATAATTTTGCCCCTGTTCAAATCATTAGTAAGACCTCATCTGGAATATGCAGTTCAGTTTTCAAAAAGGATATTGGGGAACTGGAGAAAGTGCAGAGAAGGGCAACCAAACTGATAAGAGGCATAGGAGGAGCTCAGCTATGAGGAAAGATTAGAGGAACTGAATTTATTCACTCTTGAGAAGAGGAGAATAAAAGGGGGATATGATTAACATGTACAAATATATAAGGGGTCCATATAGTGAACTTGGTGTTGAGTTATTCACTTTACGGTCAACACAAAAGACAAGGGGGCGCTCTTTACGTCTAGAGCAGCGTTTCTCAACTCCAGTCCTCAGGGCCCACCAACAGGCCAGGTTTGCAAGATAACTGAAATGCATCACAGGTGATATAATTTGCTGCTCAGGGATTGCAGTATTCTAGTCTGCATCTCACCAAGGTAATACTTAAAATCTGGCCTGTTAGTGGGTCCTGAGGACTGGAGTTGAGAACCACTGGTCTAGAGGAAAAAAGATTTTATCTCCAAATACGGAAAGGTTTCTTCACAGTAAGAGCTGTGAAAATGTGGAACAGACTCTCTCCAGAGGTGGTTCTGGCCAGCTCAGTAGATTGCTTTAAGAAAGGCATGGATACTTTCCTAAATGTACATAATATAACTGAGTACTAACATTTATAGGTAAAGTTGATCCAGGGTAAACCTGATTTCCTCTCGGGGGATCAGGAAGGAATTTTTTCCCCTGCTGTAGCAAATTGGATCATGCTCTGCTGGGGGTTTTTGCCTTCCTCTGGATCAACTGTGGGTATAGAATTGGGTATATGGGATTGTACGATATTTTTTATTTTTTTTTCAACCTGACTAACTATGTAACATTCTCAGGTTTCTGTATTTTATGTTTTTGTTTACTTTTTTGTCAGTATAGAGTATAGATTTATGTTTGTCCCAAATATGTTTGAATCCACTTACTGTTGACTGACTCACTACCTCTGCTCGAAGTATGTTCAAAGCATCAACTACCCTTTCAGTAAAAAAATACTTTCTAAGATTTGTTTTAAACTTTCCTCCTGCTAGTCAGAGATCATGTCCCTGTGTTTTTGATCTTGGCTACATATTAAAAATACTGCCCTCCTGAACCCTATTCCCCCTGTTGATACATCTAAAGGTTTTAATCATATCTCCCCTTTCCCTTCTTTACTCCAGTCTTTCCTGGTATGTTTTATCCCACAGACCCTTCACCATTTTTGTTACCCGTCTCTGGACTCGTTCTAGCTTATCAATATCTTTTTGTAAGCGAGGTCTCCACCACTGGACACAGTAGTCTAAATGAGGTCTAACTAAAGATCTATAGGGGGGAATCTGGACCTTCTTTCTTTTGCTGCTCCTATAGTAATACATACTAGAATTCTATTAGCTTTTCCACTGCCTGGCAATACTGTTTGCTCATTTTTCAACCATCTGACATAAGTACTCCCAAATATTTTCCATATGTAGTGCTGGCCAACACTGTACCCCCAATAGTGTACTGTGTCAAGGGATTATTTTCCCTAGATGCATTATTTTACATTTAGAAACATTTAACTGCAGTCTCCACTGGTTTGACCAATCTTACAGCAATGCCAAATCCTGTTCCATGTTGCAGACACCTCCAAGGATAACAACATAATTGCATACCTTTGTGTCGTCAGCAAAAAAATGTACATAGATTTTAGATAGATTTGTAGTCATGTTTAGCATTATTTTGAATCCTTCTATAAAATGTTCAAGAAGCTAGGTCTGGTGGTCATCGGGGTATGACATCAGAGGCCTGAGTGGGCAAAATTTGATTAACACAATTCTATATGATATGGTAATAAACTGCCCTTTCCTCTTTCTGTAAGGGTCCCCCAAGGCTCTGTTCTTGCACCCCTTCTCTTCTCTATCTATACCTCCTCCCTTGGTCACTTGATATCCTCCCACGGCTTCCAATACCATCTCTACGCGGATGACACCCAAATCTACCCATTGACTCCTCACCTCACTCCTTCAGTCTCCTCTCGCAATACTAACTGACAAATCAGCATGGATGCCATACCACTTCCTTAAACTAAACCTCTCTAAAAACGGAGCTTATAATATTCCCCCCTGCCCATACCCCCCTACATGACTTTTCTATCAAGGTCAATAATGTGACCATCAATCCCTCCCCTAACGCCAGGGTACTAGGTGTAATCCTAGGCTCTGACCTGTCCTTCCAGCCCCAAATCCAATAATTGTCAAAAGCTTCACCTCCATACCATCTCTAAAATTTGCCCCTTTTTAACTATTGAAACCACCCAGCTACTCATTCAATCCCTTGTTATCTCTCCCCTTGACTATTGCAACTCTCTTCTCATAGGTCTTCTTCTTCATAGGCTATCCCCTCTTCAGTCAATCATGAATGCTGCTGCCAGACTCATTTACTTTACCAACCGCTCAGTGTCTGCCACCCCTTGCTGCCTACACTGACCTCTGATCGCCAAGCGCATTAAATTCAAAATACTAACAAAAATAGGATTTTTGTACTCACCATAAAATCCGTTTCTCTGACGTCCATGGACCGACGCAGCTCTCATACTGATTACATGTGGGTATATGTCCCTGCTCGCAGGAGAAGACCTAGGCAGAATGTTAGAGGTTAAAACATTCTAGAACAAGCCAGAGCTGAACAGCCCCGCCCAGGGGGGGCAGTCCCTCCGGACATTACCCTTCCACCTGCAGCCAACAGCCTCAGTTCGTAACAAAGCAGTACAAAGTTAAAAGGAAGGGTGGGTGCTGCGTCGGTCCATGGACGTCAGAGAAACGGATTTTACGGTGAGTACAAAAATCCTATTTTCTCTTATCGTCCATGGACCAACGCAGCTCTCATACTGATTACATGTGGGACGTCCCAAAGCAGTATAAGAAAGGGGTGGGAGCAAAAAAAGTAAGGAACAACCAAAACTTCACTCCAAACCAACAGAGCCCCTCAATGGAGGAGTTGCAACATTAGACAGTGGCCTGCAACACTTTGCGGCCGAAGGAAGCATCCGAAGATGCAGCCACATCAACCTTGTAGAACTTTGAAAAAGTATGAACGGACGACCAGGTCGCCGCCTTGCACACTTGTGCAACTGACGCTTGATGTCGGAAAACCCAAGAAGCACCATTGCCCTGGTGGAATGCGCCATAACCAGGAAGGGAGGCGCCCGCCCTTTGAGAGCATAGGCTTGAAAGACGGTTTTGTCTAATCCACCTAGAAAATGGTGGCAGACAAAGCCGCTTGGCCCTGTTTCTGACCAGAGACAGTCAAACAGAGTAGACTTCCTATTAGAAGCAGTAGACAGGCACACCCGCAAGGCTCGTACCACATTCAAAGTGTGCCGCGCACACTCTCTTTGCGATGGGCGAGGACACTAGGACGGGAGGACAATGTCCTCATTTAGGTGAAAAGACGAGATCACCCTTGACAAAGAAAGTCGCGGATGCAACACTGCCTTATCCTTATGGATGACTAAATATGGCGACTTGCAGTACAAGGTCGCCAATTCAGATACTCGTCTAACAGAAGTGATCGCCACTAAAAAGGGCCACCCTCTGAGACAAAGTGAAGAGGGGAATATCCCTGATATTCTGAAAAGGAGGTTCCTGGAGAACCGAGAGTACCAATTCCGATCCCACGGGGGGAGAGGAGACTTGACAGGAGGGAGCCCATGGCGAACCCCCTGCACAAGGGTGCCAACCAAGGAATGACCCGCTAGTGGTCGCCGAAAGAAGATGGCCAAGGCCGAAATCTGACCCTTAATGATACTCAAAGTGAGCCTTTTGGCCACTCCATGCTGTAGGAAATGCAGGATTTTAGGGACGGAATACGTCCGAGGATGTCAGCCCAGCTCTTTGCACATGGCGATGTAAGCTTTCCAGGTACAGAGATAGTTCTGGAGGAACACTTCCGTGTCCTTAATATGGACAAAATGACCGAGTTCGAGAGACCTCGGTCTCTCAACACCTGGCTTTTAACAGCCCTGCCTACAAGGCCAGAGACTGTAAAGGCAGGATGAAATATATGACTTTGAGACAGAAAGTCCTCCCTTATTGGCAACCATCAGGGAACGGCCGTGACGAGGCACACCAGATCGGCGTACCAGTGAAGCCGAGGTCAATCCGGAGCAATGAGGATCACCGGAATTCCCTCGGTCGCCACCCTGCGCAGCAGGCGAGGGAGCAACTGCCGCGGAGGATAAACGTATATCAGGTGATAACGACCCCATGGGCCACTGACGCCTCTGAGTCATCTGCCCAAGGATCCCTGGATCTGGCCACAAATCTCGAGAACTTGCGATTGAGTCGAGAGGCCATCGGGTCCACCTCCGGCGTGCCCCACCGTTTGTGTGGCAAGGAGGTGAAATACCTCCGGGTGCAAGGACCACTCTCCCTGGTCCAACGTCTGGCGACTCAAATAGTCCGCCAGTTCTATGCCCGGAATGTAAACGGCCGACAGAGCCGGCACGCTTCTTTTAGCCCACTTCAGGGTACGGGGGACCTCAGAAGCCGCAGCTGAGCTCCGAGTCCCCCCTTGATGGTCGACATACGCCACCACCGTGACTTTGTCCGACTGGATCCTAATGGAGCGATCCTGCAATCTCTCAGACCACGAGGAGAGGCACGGTCTGATGGCCCGTATTTCCAGAACATTGTTCGGCAAAACGGGCTTCGTCCGGAGTCCAAGCCCTTGGGCCAACAGGACTCCCCAGACTACACCCCAGCCCTTCAGGCTGCCGTCCGTAGTGAACACAGTCCATTGGACGGGGAGGAACGACTTCCCGGACCGAAGAGCCGGGGACCCCAACCACCATGTCAGAGACGCCCTGACCAGGTGGCTCACCTGGATCGGAAAATCCAAAGACAACGGGGATTTGTCCCAAGGGAACAAGATCTCCTTCTGCAATGCCCTGGTGTGTGATTGGGCATACAGAACGGCCTCGAAAAGGTCACCATGAGTCCCAGGACTCCCATGCAAAAACGGATTGACGACCATTTTTTGGGATGTCAGCATCCGCACTGCAGACTGAAGAGTCAGTAGCTTCCCCGGAGGTAAGAATACCTTTGCCTCCAAGGAGTCCAGAATCAGATCGAGATACTTCAAAGTCGGGAGCCGGACTGACTTCCGAATGTTTAGGAGCCACCCGAAGTCCCTGAGGGTCTGACTGACGATAGTCACCCTGTCTAATTCTGAGCCATTTCCTGCTCTGAGAAGAAGATCGTCCAATGCCTTGCTGTCTCAGTAAGCTAGAACCGGCACAAGCACCTCGGTGAACACCCTCGGTGCCGAGGCTAGGCCGAAAGGAAGAGCCACAAATTGATAGTGGACTTCGCTGATCGCAAGCGCAGATCGGAACATGCAAGTAGGCGTCCTTGACGTCCAAGGTCGCCAGAAAATCCCCCTGACGGAGTGTACTGACCACCGTGCGAATGGATTCCATGCGGAACTTTTGCACCATCACGAAGGCATTCAGGACCTGGAGGTCCAAGATAGGCCGAACCCCGTCCCTTTTTTGGGACGACAAACGAATGAGTAGAATCCCTGAAACCTCTCCTGTGACGGAACCGGCACAATCACTCTGGACCTCAACCTGGATAGGCCCCGTAGGGCCGCCCGACGGGCAGGAACGAGAGGAAGATTCGAGGGAAGAATCTGTCTGGTATTAGGAACGGAACCTATCCTGTAACCTGAGGTGATCACCTCGCACACCCACCGGTAGGAGATCCGGGAGGTCCATTGATCCGTGGACCTGCAAAGTCTTCCCCCCTACCCCAGAGTCAGGTGGGGGCAAGACTTCACGCGGAGGCGGGCTAGGGAGCCGGCTTGTTCGGCATACGCACCCAGGGGCGCACGTGTCCACCAGCCGTACCGCTGTCAGTCGGGGAGGGCCTCCCCGTTGACTGACGAAAAAAAAACCTTTTTGCTGGAAAGGAAGGACCCTGCTTACGGCGGCCTTCTTACCCTTGCTAGCTTGAGGAAGAACATTGCTCTTACCTCCCGTGACATCCTTGATGATGTCATCCAGCGCGGCACCGAAAAGCCTACCACCTTTAAATGGTAAATCCTTCAGAGGCTTTTTAGAAGCTAGGTCAGCAGACCAGCATTTCAACCAGATCAGACAACGCAATACCACCGTCAAGACAGAGGCCCTGAGTTATAAGGGGCCGCGTCAAACGTGGCGTCGCAACATAAACCCGGCCCTGCACCATCTGCGGGCCAGAGCAATAGTGTCTGGAAGAAGATCATGCTCCTGTACAGTTTGGTGCAAACATTTTTTGCCCATCCCGTAAGTGTTGGAGACACAAGGGTCGCCGCTACCACAAGCCATAGGGCGGACCCCAACAAGGCAAACATGGTTCTACTCACCACTTCTGACCTCCTGTGAGTGGGGTCCTTAAATGCAGGAGTCCCCTCCACCTGGAGAATGGTGGCCTTGTTCAACCGGGCGACTGCAATGTCGACCATTGGGGGAGAAGCCCACGTTTTAAGTAGGGCATCTTCAAGGGGTATCTGATAGACAAACGCCACGGGACCATAAAAGTCTTCTGCGACTTTTTCCCCCGACCTTATCAATGAGCTGGTCAAAGAAAGGAACATATGGGGAAAAAAAACCTTTTTAGAAGGCCTGGCCCTAAGGAACCAGAGGAGACTGTCCACCTGAGGTTCTACATCCGCAGCATTTAGCTTGCGAGTGTCCCTCACTGCATCAATGAGTTCACAAAACAAGCGCCCTGTCATTTACTGACACAGAACTGGAGTCTTCCTTGCCAGGAATGTCCTGTTCAAAACCATCAAATATATTCAGAGCTAGGGTCCCGAGCGGTAGTGGCTAGGCCCATATCTGAATCAGCGCACACCCCCCCCTTTTTTTTTTTTTGGGTGGAAAAAAAGTGGGGAGCGGGGCTTTTTCACTCCCTTGCGCTCCTTCCTCCTGGTCAGATTGATGATTCCAGGACTGCCGACAACTGGTCCCTAAGGACCGCAGGTGCAGGAGCACTGCCAGTTGTCTCTAACAGTGTGAAGAAACAGGTGAACCAGACTCCAATATTGCCACCCACTGAGACCTTATTCACCATTACAGTGAATAATACAGCCCACCCACAGGCCGTGCTGGGGCTGAGGAGGGGATACCTGGAGTACTCACCACCCCTAGGGACCGCTCGGTACCGCTGTATGAGCCGCGCTGTATGAGTCGCGCTGTAGTGCGGGTGCAGCCTGAGGTGAAGAATCTGTGAGGATGTGTGCATTTTGCGCCGTTCAGCAGCGCTGCTAGAGGCCGAAAGCAAAACAAAAAGTGCCGCGGCTACAAGAAAATGGCCGCCGGGCATCAGTATAGCTGTGTATTACGCCCCAGCAAAATGGCCGCCAATGGCACACTTTTTTAAAAATAAAACACTGTGCCAATGGCGCACAGTAAAAAAAAAACACAGCCAGTCCCCCAGAGCACTTCCCAAGCAAAATAACAGTCATGGAGCGGCCCCCCCAGGGCAGAGTGACCCCCCAAGCATCCCCACACAGCACAACAGGGTGCAGAGAGCAGCATAACAGGGGGGAGACAGGGAGAACCCCCCACACACAGAAACACAGCCAGCATGTACTCACCTTGCAGCAGGAGAGACTACTTACCCGTCCCGCAAGCACCTTGGAGAATACCCCCGGTGCCAATAGAGGGACCCACTGGCTTGTTTCAGACAGACCTATCACAGAGTCGTACTGCGTAGCTGTCGGCCCGGTCCACCGCGAAAGATACAGTAGGTACTGTTCGATCTTGAGAGGACCGCGGGAGCATGAAAGCAACCCGGCCACCCCTGGAGCCATGGGGTATGTCGTGAACTGATTCTCACGCACACAAGGCGAGGATCAGCACGCTCGATGGTCGGACAGGGAAGACTACGAGAATACCAGTGTACCCAAACTGTTGCCCAGCCGACAGTTGATTGAAGGTCTCAAAAATAAAATAATAAAATTCCCAAAGGAATAAAATTTTAAAGTAAAATCTTCCAGGAGACTGGCTCCTGAGAGAGCCATGTCTTATCCCTCTGCTAGGCAGAAAAAAACTGAGGCTGTTAGCTGCAGGTGGAAGGGTAATGTCCGGAGGGACCGCCCCTCTGGGCGGGGCTGTTCAGCTCTGGCTTGTTCTAGAATGTTTTAACCTCTAACATTCTGCCTAGGTCTTCTCCTGCGAGCAGGGACATATACCCACATGTAATCAGTATGAGAGCTGCGTCGGTCCATGGTCGATAAGAGAAATTATACAAAAGCCCTTGACAACTCTTTCCTCTGAGCCACATCACCAAATCTTGTCTCCAAATATCAGTTAAACTGTCCTCTCTGCTCAAGACCTCCTGCTCTTAAGCTCCCTTGTCTCTTCCCCCCATGCTCGTGTCTCCAGGACTTCTCCAGAGCCTCTCCCATCCTCTGGAACTCTCTACCTTAATCTGTCCGGCTATCTCCTACTCCGGCTGCCTTTAGGTGATCCCTAAAAACTCATCACTTCATGGAAGCCTATCATGACTACAACTAATTTTTTATCACTTCCATCAGCTCATCCCCCCACAGTTACAACATTCTGTACCACTTACCCCACCCTATTAGGTTGCAAGCTCTTATGAGCAGGGCCCTCTTAACCCTTTTGTATCTTATTGCATTGTAACTGTACTGTCTCCCTTCTATGTTGTAAAACTCTGCGTAACCTGTTGGCACTAAATAAATCCTGTATAAAATTAATAATAATAAATGGTATAATATTAGCAAAGCTCGCAAGAAAATTTTGAATAACTGCTTTGAAACATATTATGCAAAGTAAACCTTTCAAAAGAGAAATGCAAGGACTGCCACTTTGACTTCCATCTGAAAATGCTAATTGTCTGAGCCCAGAAGTGTTTATCTGCATTCTTGTTCTGGGTCACTTAAGTATTGAAGCCAAAGGATCAACATTAAAGCCACATATCTAGCATTTTTGAAAGGAGTGGTCAGAAACAGCAGTTTACATGTTTCTCACAAAATAGGATTTCTGCAACGCAAACCCAAATATAAACTAAACTAATCAGCTCTTAAACAAATCACTCATACATAAAATCGGTGAAGAACACTCTTAACCCATCGGGTGCTACCATCTTGTTATCATACAAGCATAAATCAGCATCCGGGGGAGTGGTTTAAGATGTACAAGATTATGATTTAGGCCCTTTCACACTGGGGTGGGGTCGGCGCTATTTTACCGTCAATTTCGCGGCACTATTCGACCACTAGCGGGGCGCTTTAACCCTCCGCTAGTGGCCGAGAAAGGGTTAAGACCACCGCAAAGCGCCTATGTAAAGAGGTATAGCCGCGGTGCCCCATTGATTTCAATGGGCAGGAGCATTGGAGGAGCGGTATACACAATGCTCCTTCACCGCTCCAAAGATGCTGCTAGTAGGGCTCTGAAAAAAATCGATTTTAATCTTGAATCGAGTTTTGAGTTCAAATCGATTCAGATTTGAAGAAAATCGATTTTTTTAGATTTTTTTTGGTTTTTTATTTATTTATTTTTCCTTTAAAGTTTCCGTAGCAGGGCTGCAGGGGGCGTATCCGGAATGGCACTGGGCGGCGTTACCCCAATTACATCTACTCGCCGCAGCCGCCGCAAGTATATGTAATGTAACACTAACTAACCGCAAGCCGTCATCTGCCTACCTGATCAGCGTGTCATGCAGAAAGACGGCGGCCATTGCAGTGTTCAAAAGCCACGCCTCCCGAGTCCTCGTCGTCTGTGATAGGCGGAACACTCAATTTCACAGCAGGCAGTGTTCAGCCTATCACGGACATCCTCTCATCCTCGTCTGTGTTATGAGGATGAGCGGATGTCCATGATAGGCAGAACACTGAATGCTGGTAAATTGAGTGTTCCGCCTATCACAGACGAGGAGGAGGCGCGGCCTTTGAATACTGGAATGGCCGCCGGTGTAGCAGTAAAATCCGTATCCCATGAAAATCTGCATCAGGTACGGGCACAGTGATTGAAGCACGGGCACAGTGAAGCACGGGCACAGTTAGGCATTGGGCACAGTGAGGCATTGGGCACAGTTCAATTCAACTAAGAGTAACCTCAAGACAGTATTAATAATTTGGATGTTTAACAATCTTTGTTGCACACTGTACACTGACTTTTCAGTTAGAGAAAGGGTTTGCCTTTGCAATTTTGTTTGTTGATGCACTTCAATTAATATAATAAAAAATAAAAAAAAATCGAATCGCATTGTAAATCGAGTTTTTTATTAAAAAAAAATAGTAAGATTTTTTTTTTTGGGGGGAAATCGCCCAGTCCTAGCAGGACTTTTTTTACCGTCCTGCAAGCGCACCGCTCCAGTGTGAAAGCCCTCTGGGCTTTCACACAGGAGAGACAACAGCAGCTGTTTCAGGTCGCTTTGTAGGCGCTATTTTTAGCGTTATAGCGCCTGCAAAGCAACCCAGTGTGAAAGGGGTCTTAAATATAAAAGGCACATTTATGTTTACATGCTTGAGGAATAAAACAGGTCTCTAAATGTACCTGGCACTGCTGTTCACCTTCTGCACATGCTAGTTGCCAGGCTGTCTCTGGTTTACAATCGTTTGAGTCAATTATGCAGAAAAACATGCCGATTAGAAAGTAATCGGTGTTGATTTTTATTAATGATATAGAAAAGTAATACCAAAAATGCCATAACAGCGTACTTACAAAGGTCTTAGCTTTTAGTCTTTCGTCCTCAGTAGCAGCTTTCTCACGCAGGACTGCTCTGGTCAGTTGTTCAGTTGAAGCATTTCTTTCCCGTTCCAGGACTTTGCCAATTTCCTCTTGCATCAGTATTCCATGATCTAATCTGTAAAAAAAAAAAAAAAGGGAAGAAACATTAAATATGCCATAACAAAGGATGTAACCCCACCCCTTTACCCATTCAGGCTACTATAGAAACGTTAGAAACTAAAAAACTGTCCTCTTTAACCACCTTAAGGACCGAGCCTGTTCTTCAGACTCAGAGTTTACACGTTAAAGCCAAGTTTTTTGCTAGAAAATTACTTAGAACCCCCAAACATTATACATTTTTTTTTCTAACACCCTAAAGAATAAAATGGCGGTCATTGCAATACTTTGTCACAGTGTATTTGCGCAGTGGTTTTGGAAAAAAAAAAATCACTTTTTTTTAATTAAAAACAGTAAAGTTAGCCCAATTTTTCTTATATTGTGAAAGATAATGTTACACTGAGTAAATTGATACCCAATATGTCACGCTTCAAAGTTGCGTCCGCTCGTGGAATGGTGTCAAACTTTTACCCTTAAAAATCTCCATAGGAACGTTTAAAAAAATTCTACAGGGACAGGGCACTTTAAACTTTTTTTTTTTTTTTTTTAACAGATTATTTATTTTTACACAATTGGGTCACTTTCATTCCTAATACAAGGAATGTAAACATCCCTTGTAATAGAAAAAAGCATGGCAGGTCCTCTAAAATATGAGATCTGGGGTCAAGAAGAACTCAAATCTCATATTTAGATTAAAAGGCAATAAAAAAAATTAAAAAATCGCTTCCGCCTTGCTATGATATGGAGACGGGTGGGGGCCATCTTGCCCTCGCTCGTATCCATACCCAGCCACGGATAGGATCCGATCGCCTCCGCCACTACAGGAAGCAGCAGAGGGCATGGGAGAGCGACGGGAGGGGGGCCCTCTCCCTGCTCCGATAACGGTGATCTCACGGCGAATCCGCCGCAGACACCACCATTATCATTAACCGGACCGCCACCTGAAGAGATGGATACCTCGGTTGTGGCAGCAGCCGTTGCCATTACCGAGATATCCCTTTTCAAAGTCAAGACATATATAGTCTTGCAGCAGTCGATAAGTGGTTAAACTCCTGAACATTAACCACTTAAAGGTGACGTATATATACGCCCATTTGCGCAGCAGTGCCATTCTGCCGACGTAAAAAGTCGTGCAGCGTTCATCAAGCGGTTAAAGAATAGGTTACCCAACTTTTACCGTAATTTTCCTAATATATGTGTCTGGTGTACCATGTATTTGTTTACATGTTAAAAAGTATCCTGTTCTCATCGAATTGCTTCCTTTGTGTAAAAAACCCAGTGATCTTGCCAATCTCTCTCATTTTCCATTTCACACTTTCACTGGGAAGATCAGTGTGTACTGCTGTTTCTCCACCCCCACAAACCTCTTATGCAACTGAAAACAGAGATTATGTGATCGCTACATACAGTGTAACCTTGGATTACGAGCATAATCTGTTCCAGGAGAATCCAAAGCACTCGCATATCAAAGCGAGTTTCCCCATAGAAGTCAATGGAAACAAAGATAATTTGTTCCATATTGGCTTCTATTGCATGCAATATCGCATGTGGCCAGAGGTGGGGGGGCTCCGGAGAGACTCGGAAATACTCCTAGACCGTTCCGAGACTCAGAAACACTCGGGAACAGAGTATTTGCCAACGGCTCCGAGTGTTACCGGCGCCCCCGCACCTCTGGCCAAATGCGGTACTGCACACCACAGAGGCTTGAATCCTACTCGTTTTGTGAGACAACACTCGCAAACCGAGTCAGGATTAAAAAAAAATTGCTCGTATTGCGAAACGGTCGTTAACTGCGTTACTCGCAATCCGAGGTTCCACTGTACATTTATAACGTATGTAGTAGAGATGCACTGAAATTTTGGCCGCCGAAACATTTTGCCCATAAATGGTTATTGCCATTCTGCCAAAGAGAAAATGTGCCAATAATGGCACCGAAAATGTTTTGCTTACTATTTTACCATGAATCTTGCAGCGATTTTACTGTGATTACTGTGCTTATGGTGTGTTTTTCATAAGTCATGTGACTCAAAAACTGCCTCAAAAATTTTGCATGGGTGCGTTACTGGTGCGTTCTATCTGCCTTTCTAATGCATTTGAACTGGGAGGCGCGTTTTTTTAACTGACCAAAAATGTACAAAGCTGGATTTTAAACAGCACAATGGAAGCGCAACGGACCAGTCTTGAGACATGCATATAAATTAAAGGGATACATTTTTCTTGAGCTTGTCTTGCTATAAATGTGCCAATACTAAATTCATATTCATTTAAAATTGATTATATTAAATTAAAAAGTCGAATACAATTATATATAAAAATATAATAAGAAAAAAAAAAAAACGAATTTTCGGTTTTCAGCCAAGTGCATCCTGCATGTTCGGTACTAATATATATATATATATATATATATATTTTTTTTTTTTTTTATTACACACACACTTTAAACTAAAAGGGTTGTTTTACAAGGTAAGGATTCACATACTGTGTACCGTATATTCTCGAGTATAAGCCGAGTTTTTCAGCACATTTTTTTGTGCTGAAAATGCCCCCCTCAGCTTATACTCGAGTCGCCTTTTTGCGCCTGATCTCCCGGACTTTGGGGACCTGGTACTGGCCAGCCGTAGGTCCCCTAGACCCCAATCTTGGCACACATATAGCCCCACTCTTCCTCTACAAGTGTGCAAAGGTTGTTGTCCGGGGGACCTACGGCCGGGCACCCCTTCCATAGACTCCCATGTTAAACAATAATTTCTCCAGTGATTTTGGGGACCCGGTACCGGCCGGTCGTAGGTCCCCTGGACCCGAAACTTGGCACACATGTAGCCCAATTTCTCCTCTATAAGTTTTTTGTCTGGGGGACCTACAGCCGGGGAGCACCGAATTTTCAAATCCGGGCCCCCCCTTCCATAGACTCCTGTTAAACGTCAGTCTAGTCATGGACACAGTGAGGCATGCACATGGACACAGTGAGGCAAAGTGAGGCACAGTGAGGCAAAGTGAGGCATGCAGATGGACACCCTAGGCTTATACTCGAGTCAATACGTTTTCCCAGTTTTTTGGTGGTAAAATTAGGTGCCTCGGCTTATACTCGAGAATATACGGTACTTTACTGAAAATACAGTCTACAACCAAATCTGTTAACTTGTATGGGCACTACAGTTGCTATTTACTTATACTTTACTATTCACCTACAGTATATTTCAACTAGTATGTCTGTAGCCAGTCTAGCATCTTGTTGGTTTCAACAAGTTAAAGTTTGCTGATCAATCTCATAACTGAATGGCAAAAGTCTTCATAAATCAAAGAGAAAATTTACTAAATTGGAAGTGTAGCATGATGTCCTGTAAGTGCAGTTGTGGACAAGAACATTTCAATTGGAGAAACTAGAAAACCATGAAAGAACGACCAGCAGGTTATTAGTTAAACAGGAAAACCAGATTTGTGAACCCTCGATCATCAACACAAGAGCAGATATTGTTTTTGTGGTTGAATCCACAATAGTGAATTTAGTGAAACATACCTCTCAAATGCTTCTTACAATAAGCCTGAACTGTTGTTTTAAGCCTAATGATTGAACTGTTTGCTGCTAATTACCCAGTCAGATTATCCTTACAATTTTCTAACGTGTTCTAGAAACATGCAAGAGAAAAAGCTAATTAGGGAAACATATTGTCTCTCAAATATTCGATCACAAAGAGGCCTACAGTCGTTTAAGTATTAATTTAACTTTACATACAGGTCCAAGTGGTCAAGAAGATGAGATTAAGGGGGGATATAATCAACATGTACAAATATATAAGGGGTCCATATAGTGAACTTGGTGTTGAGTTATTCACTTTACGGTCAACACAGAGGACAAGGGGGGCACTCTTTACATCAAGGAGGAAAAGAGATTTCACCTCCAAATACGGAAAGGTTTCTTCACAGTAAGAGCTGTGAAAATGTGGAACAGACTCTCTCCAGAGGTGGTTCTGGCCAGCTCAGTAGATTGCTTTAAGAAAGGCCTGGATACTTTCCTAAATGTACATAATATAACTGAGTACTAACATTTATAGGTAAAGTTCATCCGGGGAAAATCCGATTGCCTCTCGGGGGATTTTTTCCCTGCTGTAGCAAATTGGATTATGCTCTGCTGGGGTTTTTCGCCTTCCTCTGGATCAACTGTGGGTATAGAATTGGGTATATGGGATTGTATGATATTATTATTTTTATTTTTTTATGGTTGAACTGGATGGACTTGTGTCTTTTTTCAACTCGACTAACTATGTAACTGCAGAAGATGTGTCCCTTTAATGACAAGGCAGAACAAGCCAAATGCATGTACAATTGCATGGATGCCATGAAAAAACACTGTAGTGATGCAACGGCTGACAGAAGAAACTGTAATGCAGTGAGAGACACTAATTGACAGTTGCTGTGCAAAGCATCAAAGAGTTTAGTCACCTGTAAGGCCTTAGTCATAAGGCGGTGGTTAGGACTAAGGCCTTATTGGCTGAAATGGGTCAACTGATTTTATCTGCGCTTGTACATTGTGGCTTTCCAATAAAATGAAGATTTCTTAAGAGCAATAACCGGTGTGCGGATCTCATCTTTCCTACATTATTCTACTCAGCCAACAACTGTGGATCGAGCACTCGGGAGCTCTGTTTGCATTTTAGTCACCTGCCCACTGCTGGAAGGGCGAGTATAAATTATGTTTTTTTACAGGGTGGCTTTTATTAAAACTTTGTTATAGGAGCCACAGAGTAATTTGATCAAATTTGATTCTGTTTACCAAAGATCAGGTCACTAGATCACCTAAAGCGTTTGTTACCCCAACATTACATATTCCTGCTATGAGCCTGCTGTACCATGTACTTGTATGAGAAAGTATCCTGTTCGCTTCCTTTGTGTGAAATCCCTGGTGTTCTTGTCAGTCCTTCTGCTTTCCTATTAAAAACTGACCACACCAAGCAGGAGAGCACATTGTGGTCAGTTCTCTAGCTATGCCGAGAACTCTGTGCGCTCTCCTCCAATGATAAGACTTGTCCTGCAGAGCCTGTCATTGGGAAGCCCAGTGTACAGTTGCATCTCCTCCCCAGCTCTTATGCAGCTGAGAACAGAGGGAATGTGATTACTTATAAAAAAAGGGAAAAGGGGGCATTTATGTTTTTTTCTTTTATATCTATACAAAAAATGTTTTGCCTTTCATTTCTATTTTAAACTGAGCGGCTTGTTTTACAAGGTGACAGGCTCCCCCCGGGAGTAGACAATGCTTTGGCAGGAGGGATTCCCCCGTCGGAGCTGTCTGTGCTGATAGGGGAATCGTGTGAATTTTTCTGCAAACCCATGGCTGCAGGAAAGAAATTTGCACCATCTATGGCCAGCCTAACTGTTTTTATGGGGAACACAAGACAGAACAACACACGACACTCACAGGAGAGAGGAGAGTGGACAAAGCTGGCGCGCCATCAGATTTTAATAACTCAGCACAACCAACAAAAAAAAAAAAGCCCGTCACATTTCAAAGTAAATAAGTGATCTATTTGGATGAACTCCACTGAAAATTTTCATTTCTGGAGGAAAAAGTAAAAAGGTGTAAACATGTATTGTGCATAAATACTCTAAAGGTTTGCAACCATTGCTTACAATTATGCTGTCCTGGTACAGACATTAAACTGAATCTGTGGATTTGAAGTTGTCCCCCTTGAACGAACAACATGAATAATTTAGCTCTCAATCAGCTTGGCTTCATTATAGTCTCAGCCATTTACCAAAGCTATCAGTCCCTGCTCATTCAACTCAGAGCTAGATGTAACTATATGAAAATGGCTATAATTGCAGTGAAAGTAAATCACTCAATTCAGAAAAAAATAAAACCTATAATAAAGCACATTCCCAGTGGATTCAATTACTTACACAATCACAAAAAAAGTCAATATTATAATTAAAAAGTTCGGTCTTCCTCTTCTGCACTACAGGAAGTCAGGAAATTCACAAGTAGACATCAAGCTGACCACATGCAAATAACTGCCATTGTAATTTCTGTGCCTGATGCTTAAACATTGATTACTTATGCATTTTTACAGCACAATTTTAGTGACTTTGGCAGCACAGTTCCGGCAAATCTTTTTAGACAAACACAAAATAACAGATGATTTATCATGCAAGCAATTTCTAGGAAAACTGTTCAATGATTAGTAAAGAAATGCTAACCTCCACATTCCCAAAATTTAAATAATAGGATTTTTATAACAGCTTACCTGTAAAATCCTTTTCTTGGAGTACATCACGGGACACAGAGCGACATAGTCATTACTAATGGGTTATATAGTTACCGTCAGGTGCTGGCACTGGCAACTTCCAAAACCGGAAGTACCCTCCCCTATATAAGCCCCTCCCATCCGGGAGCACCTCAGTTTTGTAGCAAAGCAATAAGTGTCCCCAAAAGAGGGGTGGGAGCTCTGTGTCCCGTGATGTACTCCAAGAAAAGGATTTTACAGGTAAGCTGTTATAAAAATCCTATTTTCTTTTTCGTACATCACGGGACACAGAGCGACATAGTCATTACTAATGGGATGTCCTAAAGCAATGCCAAATGAGGGGGGGGATACACCATATATAAGCTGAGCGCTATCAGACATGAGGATCTTTTGCGGCCTGCAACACACTGCGCCCAAAGGCGACATCCTCCTGACTTCTAACGTCCACCTGGTAGAACCTAGTAAACGTGTGAACTGAAGACCACGTTGCGGCCTTACAGATTTGAGCCAGGGAGGCCTGGTGATGCACTGCCCATGAAGTTCCAACTGCTCTCGTGGAGTGCGCTCTAACTTTGAACGGAGGCGGTCTCCTTCTCAAGCCATAAGCTTGCATAATGACCTGTCGAATCCACTTGGCTAAAGTAGATTTTGACGCTGCCTGACCCTTTCTGGGGCCTTCCGGCAGAATAAACAAAGTATCCGTTCTGCGAATCTGAGCAGTGGCTTTTAGATAAGCTTTAACTGCTCTTACTACATCCAAAGAATGCAATAACTTTTCCTCCACCGAAGTAGGTTTGGGGAAAAAAGAAGGAAGAACCACATCTTGGTTCAAATGAAACCTCGATACCACCTTAGGAAGAAAGGCTGGATGAGGACGTAACACTACTCTGTCCTTATGGATAACCAGATATGGCTCCCTACAGGACATAGCTGCTAATTCCGATACTCTTTTAGCCGAACAAATGGCTACTAGAAAAATCCATTTCCTGGTGAGAAGCACCAAGGAAATATGCTGTAATGGTTCAAATGGTTGTTTCTGTAGAACCGACAGAACCAAGTTTAGATCCCATGGACATATGGGAATATTAACCGAAGGACTAATACGCATCACTCCTTGTATAAAGGCTTTGACTAGTGAATGCGAAGCCAAGGGCCTTTGAAAAAATATTGACAAGGCCGAAATCTGACCCTTGATAGTACTCAAGGCAAGCTTCCTATCTACAGCCCATTGTAGGGAGTCCAGACTCCTACCTATTACGTACTTACGTGGATGCCATTTCTTGGCCTCACACCAGGCGATGTACGCCTTCCAGATTCTATAGTAGATCTGCCTGGATACCGGCTTCCTGGCATTGATCATGGTAGATACCACAGAATTAGAGAGCCCTCTCTTTTTTAGAATGTGGGCTTCAATAGCCAGGCCGTCAAACCTAGGGCTGGTAAGGAAGGGTGGTATATCGGTCCTTGCGAAAGCAGGTCCGGACGATGTGGGAAAGTCCCAGGACTCCCCACTGACATTTTACAATCTCCACGTACCACGCTCTTCGGGGCCACGCTGGAGCCACCAGAATCACTGGTTTCTTTTCTACCCTGATTCTGCGGAGTAATCGAGGTAACCATTGTGGCGGTGTGAATGCATATATCAGCTTGAACTGATCCCAAGGGAACACTAGGGCATCCGAGCCGCAAGCTAGGGGATCCCTTGTCCGAGAGACAAACCTGTCCCCCTTTGCGTTGAATCTGGATGCTAGAAGATCTACATCCGATGTTCCCCACCGCTGACATATTGTCCAGAAAACCTCGGGGTGAAGGGACCCTTCCTCTGGGCCTAATTGCTGGCGACTTAGAAAGTCCGCCTTCCAATTCTCCACTCCTGGAATGAATACCGCAGATATGGCTGGGACATATTTTTCTGCCCATTTCAGGATGTAATTTACTTCCCTCTGGGCTGCACGACTCCTGGTGCCCCCCTGATGATTGATATATGCCACTGCTGTGGCATTGTCTGATTGAATTCTGACAGGGGACCCTTGGAGTTTGGATGTCCATGCTACTAGGGCATACCGGGCTGCTCGTATCTCTAAGAGATTGATGGGCAGGGCCTTTTCTGCATCCGACCATCTGCCCTGGAGAGACTATTGCTCCAATACTGCTCCCCAGCCTATAAGGCTGGCATCTGTAGTGACCACCTTCCAAGAAATCGGACTGAAGGATTTCCTTTTTTCCAGATTCTGGGGAACCAACCACCAACGGAGGCTCTTGCGAACGGAAGGGGACAAGGACATTGTAAGTCTAGGGCCTGAACTTTTTTGTTCCAGGCTGACAGTATGGCCCCTTGCAAATTCCTTGAATGGAATTGACCGTAGGGTACTGCTTCGAATGATGCCACCATTTTTCCCAGCAGCCTCATATACAGGCGTATGGACGGCTGTCTTTTTTGTACCCACTAAGTGGATCAAATCTTTCAAAGACAACACCTTTCCTCGAGGCAAGAATATTTTTCTCTGGCCTGAATCCAACCTTAGCCCCAAGTATTCCAGACTTTTGACTGGTTTTTAGGGCTGACTTGTCTCGGTTGATAATCCAACCGTGAGATTCCAGATACTTGATCGTCTTGTGAACGACCACGTCTAGTTTTTTCACTGAGTGGTCTATCAGCAACAAGTCATCCAGATATGCCATTATCATTACACCTTGTGTTCTTAGATTGGCCAATAAAGGGCCAGAATTTTTGTGAACACTCTTGGTGCTGTGGCCAAACCGAAGGGTAAGGCTCTGAACTGAAAATGGCGCCCTTCTACTGCAAAGCGTAGAAATTTTTGGTGGACTGGAAAGATGGGAATGTGCAAATAAGCATTTTTGATGTCGATCGTGGCTAACCAATCCTCCCCTTGTAGGGCAGTGGCCACCGATCGGATCGACTCCATCGGAAAGTCCTGATATACAGGAATTTGTATAGCCCTTTTTAGAATTAATATGGGCCTCCCGTCCACGTTTGCTTCGGGACTGTAAAGAGGTTTGAGTAAAACCCGAACCCTCATTCTTCCAGGGGAACCTCCATAATTACTCCTTGGAGCAATAGTTGTTCTAGTGCCAACAGGAGGGACTCTCTCTTCCGGGGATCCCTTGGCACGTTTGACCTCAAAATGGGAAGGAGGGGAGTCTTTTAACTCCAAACTGTATCCCAAACCTACTGCGGAGAGCACCTATCTGTCTTGATCGTGTCCCGCCAGGTCTCCTGCGAACAACTGGAGTCCTCCCCCCACCCGACTGAGTGGGGGCTTCAATGAATTTAACTTTGGGGGAGGTTTTGTACCTCCCCTGACCCAGGGTTTCTCATTACCCTGCTACTGTCCCTGTTTTTTACCCCCGGGATTTAACCGAGGAGGCCGTCGGAACTGTTACACAGCCGATGCCCCAGGGACTGGAGAAGCAGGCCTCTTAAAGAGGGACCTCTAACTCTGCTTTTAACCGGCAAGAGCGTATTTTTACCGCTGGAAATTTTCTGGATATATTTGTCCAGGTTTTCCCTGAATAAGCGTTCACCATGAAATGGGACGCTAACCAGCCATTCTTTACAGGGAGCTTCAGCAGACCAGTTTTTGAGCCATAGGAGCCTACGCATATGTACTATAGACAGCGTAAGGCGGGAGGTCTGATGGACTGAATCCTCTATGGCGTCAACCGCAAAGCCTAAGGCTCTAGGTAGATCAGCTAGGGCAAAGCCTGCTGATCTGTCAAGTCCCTCAAGACCTGTTTCAACTGATCCTTCACTGCTTAGCAGACCCCAATAGCTGCTACTGCTGGTTGTATCACCAAGCAGATTTTCATAAGGACTCCAATCTTTTATCTATTGGGTTCTTGAACATTTGGACATTATCCACTGGACATGTCAGTGATTTATACATACAAGAGATGGCTGCGTCCACTGTAGGGACCTTCCTTTTTTTTTTTTTTTTTTTTGATGAACTTATCCTCCATGGGATAGACCACCGAAAATCTCTTAGGGGAATAAATATTTTCTCAGGACGTTCCCAATCCTGGTAAATGAGCCCTTTCAGTAAAGGGTGAAGTGGAAAAGAACAAACAGTCTGGGGGCTTCTAGCGACCCCAACGAGGATACAGTAGTGGTTGATGGTTCCGCAAGGTGCATTTTTAAATGCTGATCGGACCATGTTAGTCAGAGACTGAACCCATAATCTTTCAGCTTGAGATGCTGAGAAAAGGTTCCCCCACTGTTGATTCCTCTATAACAGAATCAACCTTATCCTGATCCCCTTCAGGCAGGTCGATCCCTGTATGGGACTGTTGCTCTGCTAACAGGCACTCTGAAGGAGGAGACGGAGATCGGGCGTGCTTTCCCTGACAGGGAGGCAGCGATAAATTTTGACAATCTCTCTCTAATCCTCCCAGAGCTGAGGAAAAAACCTCCTCTGTTACATACACAGGAGCAGGTGACTGAGGACAGCCACAGTACCAAGTACCCCTGCGGGGTCTCTACGGTCACTTACCTCTGAACTTCAGGGGAGACTGGTGCAGCAGGAGTATGCCCAAGATCCTCAGAGCCCGATGAGACCCCCTTCGCTTCCTGGAAGATTCAGTTCCGGAGCTACTGGACGGCATATTCCTAAGCCTAAAGCTGAGGTATTCCAGCCGTAATACACCACTTTTACTGAGAATAGTCTAGCACAATTGCTGCTATATAACAGTTGGTGTCTACTAATGTGCCTTTCTAGGGGATGCCTGTATCAACCGCTTGCTGTATGCCTTTAAATGTTGCCAGCTCTGTCTCTGTACTTCATAGCCAGCTTACTGCAATAATGTGGCTTTTTAAAAACCTGCTGGGACGCCCGCACATGCGCAGAAGCGCTGCGGCGCGCACAGAGCGTCATCCCCCAGGCCCCGCCCCTTTTTCCGGCCACCTCTATATATAGAGGCGCGTGCACGCGCACGCGCGCGGCCACGTGCGCCTCGGCGCTAATTTTCAAACATGGAAACCAGGGACAGGAGCCAGGGCCCCCTTTGCCGCAGGCCGGGGGATAGACGAACACTGCAACATGGCAGAGGAAACAGTTTCCTGTAGGAGAACTCACCAGCTGCCTGGACTTTGTTCTCTGAGAAGAAACTAGTCCATATGACAAGAAAAACATTCCACAGCGGCCTCTAGTGGACAAACACAGGTACCGCAGTTTAATATACTAAACATATATAAAAAAACATTCCTTTTTTTTTTTTTTTTTTTTCTTGACCACCATTAAAAATTATTACATTTTTTTTAGTAGTTACAGGCATGCACAGATATTAGCGGGAATACCGTTAGGTAACAGACAGAAAGACAAATTAGGCTTGGGGGTCCCCCAATGGAACCAAGTTCCTGGGGGCCCCCACTTACCTGTTCCCCGCCGCAGGACTTTGTTTGGTCCACAAAAGCCCAAACTTCACCTATCACGGCAGGCATTGTAATCAAACCTTCAGGGACCGGGTTCCCAAGGATTCCACTCCCCTGGACCTGTATAGCACCCTGCACAGAAAACATCTTGGTCGTGGGTATGACCAGAGCTCTGGATCCCAGGGTCCAGCTCTCCTAAGAGAAGCATTACAGGCAGAACCTTGCTCTTCTCTGCAAGGCCCGGGTACCGACCGTTTAGCTATGAAGCTTTTTTGGTCGGATCCGGAATAGCTTACTGAGGCCCAAAAGAACCTGTACGCAAGCTCAGTGAAAAACACATGTTTCTTCTTGGCCAACACCTTAGACACTGGCAAAAAACTGAGGTGCTCCCGGATGGGAGGGGCTTATATAGGGGAGGGTACTTCCGGTTTTGGAAGTTGCCAGTGCCAGCACCTGACGGTAACTATATAACCCATTAGTAATGACTATGTCGCTCTGTGTCCCGTGATGTACGAAAAAGAAAAATATATTATTATTCATGTACAGAATAAAATACAGATACTCCTCGTTTAATGACTTACCTGTTTAACGACCACTTGGATTTACTACCAGCTCTCCCTACCCCAACGACCCGCTATACATCATTGCATTGTACAGTACAGAATTTTAGTTTGTGTTCTGTACTTATGCAAATTAAAACAATGTTATTGAGCTGGAGTTTTAGGTTTAGACCTTTTTTCACAATACAATACAGTACATTAGTTAAGAATACTTAAAAATATGGATTACTTATGGCGCCAAGTTTAACGACCAATTAGTTTAACGACCTGGTCGTTGGAACAGAACCTGCTCGTTAAGTGAGGAGAGCCTGTATATCCTATTATGGGCAAACTTTTTACCTTACTAAACTGTTGGGTCATCCTGCTCTACTAAGATAGCCAGAGATGCTGAACTCAGAAGACTGGAGAAGATAATCGGCACCTGTGAAGGAGTTTGGGTGCACTACATCGCTGGAGTGGAGGTAAAGTTAGGTAAACACCAGTTTGCTTGTTTATCGCATTTAGCCGGTGGGTTGAAAAACAAAAAACAACAACAACTGAAACCATCAACTAAAGTGTCTCTCACCTGCATCTACAGAACTGAAATGGATGCAGGAATCCATTCAACCTTTCACTGTTACTGCCTCTCCCCCTTCTTAAACACCTACCTGACACCACTCTTGATCTAGCATTGCCCCTGCCAACAGCTCCACTCTGTGCTCTCTTCCTGCATTCACCGGCTTGGCTAGGAGCACTGGGAGAAATTGGTCCTTGCTGCTGCTGTCAGTCAAATCCATCGAGGAAGCAGGAGGCAGGGTCAAGCCACGCTGTGTCAACAGATGCACACAGCCTGGCTTGGGATTAAGCCCACACAAGTGCCCACATAGCAAGCGGCTTGCTATGGAGGAGGAGCATACAGCACCAACAGGGGACACCAAAAGAGGAGGTTTGGGTCCGCTCTGTGCAATACTATTGCACAGAGCAGAAAAGTAGTACATGCTTGTTATTTAAAAAAAATTCTTTTAAATTAAACTTTACAAAAACTTTCAAAATTGATCTGTTTAGATCCAATACAAACGCTACTTTCTCCTAGAAGTCCATACAGAGCTTTAAAGTGGCGTTCCTACAATAAAAAAAATATATATATATATATATATATATATATTAAAGTCAGCAGCTAGAAATACTGCAGCTGCTGACTTTTAATAAATCGGACACTTACCTATCCCAGGGTCCAGCGATGTGGGGGAACAAAGCCCCCGCTCGTCTCCCCCTCCTATCCGCGGTGCTGGCATGGTAACTGTGGGTGCCTGGCTATGGCTTCACAGCCGGGCACCACGCACTGCACATGCGTGAGCCATGCTGCGCACTGTGACTGGCCGAGCAATCATCTGGTACCTCTGTGACGTGTCCCAGATGATTGCCGAGAGGGAGGGGGGGAGAGGTGAACTTCCTTCCGGCGCTGCAGAGGAAGTGGGAGCTGGAACCCTCTAAAAAGAGGGTTTCCGCTCTCCCCCAAAAAAATTACATGCCAAATGTGGCATGTCAGATGGTCACCTTCCCTTAAAGCGGAATTTCCATTTTTGGATGGAACTCCACTTTAAGGGCAAATTACAGGATTAAAGCTTCCCTGGGAGTTTCAACTTATTTGCACCCAAGGGATGACATTGATAAAGTACTTCTCTTTACAATACTGGGACTGATCATGTGATTATGGGAAAGAAAAAATACAATTCATTCTGAGAGAATTCTACAGATGCACCCAAAAAGTCTATCTCTACATTTGCATGTGATGATTTTATTGGGGTTTGATAAAGTCCTTGCAATTTATACCGTTTGATTAGCAAGAGAAGTTTTACTTTGAATTTAAAAAAACAGACTTAAAATAAAACATGCAGCCAACAAACAAATACATGGAGTCACGTTTGGGAATATTATCACCAAACCTAAGTCTTTGCGATAATAAAGAATTCAATCCTTTCTGTTCATTCTCTCAAGGCCAAGCCAAGGAAACTAGAATAAACATGTTATTAAAACAGCGATCAATAAGAAAAAAGCTCTTGTGTGTACCAAAACACAAAAGGTTAGGCCCCATGTATCGATTTTAATATAACACTTTTTGTTCAGCCTCCCAAAGGGTTCTTTTAAAATATTACTTTCCATTTTTCTTTTCCTTTGTATCAGACCTGGGATATGAGTTATTTTCTGTGGCAAATGGGGAATTAATAAATTATTGATTGTGAAAAAGCTGAAATACATTGATAAAGGTTGGCAATATAATAAAACATAAGGCTTGATTGACATCTAAAAATTGAATTACTTTCCATGACAATTCCTGTTCAAGACTACCACCTAAAAGTGTACAATTTTGAATAAAATTACACAAAAAATATTTTATGCTGAAATTGATGTGATTGAAATAAATGCTTTCCCTCCTTTTATTTCACCTCTTTATATTATAAACATTAATAATCATTCTCTCTACCAAAAGCACAGAATTATAACCAGGTGAATCCATACCAAACTAAGGGGCTCGTTAACACTTGCTCGAAATACTGATGCTTATAAAATGCGTCTATAGTGTTAATGAGCATTAATAACGCTCCCCCAAACGCCCTGTGTGTGTTTGCCGCACAGTTCACAAGTGTTCTTGGCTTGTTAAAACTGCACCACACGCCTACAATAACTGGGTGTTAACCACTTAACGACCGCTCACTGTATATATACACGTTGGCACAATGGCACCGACAGGCACAATCACGTAGAGTGCACGTGATTGCCTTTGTACAGTTGGGGGGTCCGATCGGACCCCCCTTCTGTACAGTGAGCGGTCGGAATTCATTGGGGAGCGAGCCGACATGAGGGGACGGCCGTTCGATTCCGGCCACCCCCCCGCGATCGCTCCCGGCGAATGGAAATGCCCCCTCTGTCTGTGGAATGTACACACAGACAGAGGAAGCAGGAGGAAGTGATGTCATCTCTTGTACGGCGCTCGGTATATGTGAGCGCCGCACAGGAGAAGACATCAAGGTTAGTGCACAAACACTACACTAACACCAGCACACATAGGCACATAAATCGCCCCCCCAGGCCCCCCCCCAGATCACCCCCCAGCCCCCAGTCACAGTGTCACTGATTGCAGTGACCATTTATTTACTGATCACTGCAATCAGTGACATTTGTGACTGTAAAAGTGTCACTACATTTAGTTTTAGGTCCAGTGTAGCCCCCTAACCCCCCCTAATAAAAGGTTTAACTCCTTGATCACCCCCCAGATAACCCTTTCACCCCCTAGCACCGCCGTCGCTAAGCGATCATTTTTCTGATCGATGTCTTAGCGTCGGTGATGCAGATCGGTAGCCAGTATTTTTTTTTTAGGTTCGCCGCAGGTTTTTATAGCGTCGGGTACCCCCATAAATTATCTAATAAAGGTTTAACCCCCTTGATCGCCCCCCAGGTAACCCTTTCACCCCCTATCACCACTGTCGCTAAGCGATCATTTTTCTGATCGCTGTCTTAGCGTCGGTGATGCAGATTGGTAGCCAGTAATTTTTTTTAGGTTCGCCGCAGGTTTTTATAGCGTCAGGTACCCCCATATATTATCTAATAAAGGTTTTAACCCCCTAATTGCCCCTAGTTAACCCTTTCACCAGTGATCATCATATAAGTGTTACGGGTGACGCTGGTTAGTTAGTTTGCTTTTTATAGTGTCAGGGCACCCGCCGTATATAACCCAATAAAGGTTTAACCCCCTGATCGCCCGGCGGGTGATATCAATTAGGTTTTAGCGTCAGAGAGGGTCTGCGTCACACCCCAGGCAGCGTCAGGTTAGTGCCAGTAACGCTAACACCCACGCGTGAAGCATACACCTCCCTTAGTGGTATAGTATCTGAACAGATCAATATCTGATCAGATCTATACTAGCATCCCCAGCAGTTTAGGGTTCCCAAAAATGCAGTGTTAGCGGGATCAGCCCAGATACCTGCTAGCACCTGCGTTTTGCCCCTCCGTCCAGCCCAGGCCACCCAAGTGCAGTATCGATCGATCACTGTCACTTACAAAACACAACACACATAACTGCAGCGTTCGCAGAGACAGGCCTGATCCCTGCGACTCCAGTGCTGTAGGAGGTGATTTCACCACCACAGTTAAAAAAAAAAAAAGCAAATATGCAGAAGCATTGGGGCAGCAGGGGCGGAGGAGTGATTTTGCTCCTAATGCCGCATACATACGGTCGAAATTCCGACGGAGGCTTGCCCGTGGAAAAGTCCAACCATGTGTGTGCGGCATTACTTTTTTGCGGGAGGATGCCCCCATGCTTCGGCATATATAAATGGTGCATGTATGCCCATCATTAGAAGTGGGTGGATGAAGGGCGGTATTCTAATGGTGGGCATACCCACCGATCAATCTCTTTTTTCATTCAGCCACCTGGCTGCATGAAAAAAAAAAGATTACAATACATGTCCAACAAGGACCAGCAACGTACTGGTATGTTGCTGGACTTTGAATGGTTATACCAGATTGATGCCTGCGGGTTTAGGCATCATCTTGGTATCATTCTTTTCAGCCAGCGGCCGGCTTTCATGTAAAAGCAATCCTAGTGGTTAATTAGCCTCTGGACTACTTTTACAAGCAGTGGGAGGGAATGTCCCCCCCCCCCGGATATAAAAAGCGCCATTGGGAAATTGGGAAAGCATTTTATCACACCGATCTTGGTGTGGTCAGATGCTTTGAGGGCAGAGGAAAGATCTAGGGTCTAGACCCCAGTTTTTTCAAAAAAAAGAAGAGTACCTGTCACTACCTATTGCTATCAAAGGGGGATATTTACATTCCCTGAGATAACAATAAAAAAATGATGAAAAGAAAAAAAATATGGAAGGAACAATTTAAAAATAAAATAAAAAAGCAAAATTAATAATAAAAAATAAAAAAAAAGCACCCCTGTCCTGCCCTGCTCTTGCGCAATGGCGAACGCAAGCGTCGGTCTGGCGTCATATGTAAACAGCAATTGCACCATGCATGTGAGGTATCACCGCGAAGGTCAGATCGAGGGCAGTAATTTTAGCAGTAGACCTCCTCTGTAAATCTAACGGGGTAACCTGTAAAGGCTTTTAAAAATGTATGTAGTTTGTCGCCAATGCGCGTTTGTGCGAAAATTTAAAGCATGTCGTGTTTGGTATCTATGTACTCGGCCTTAGATCATCTTTTTTATTTCATCAAACATTTGGGCAATATAGTGTGTTTTAGTGCATTAAAATTAAAAAAAAAGTATTTTTTCCCCAAAAAATGCGTTTGAAAAATCGCTGCGCAAATACTGTGTAGAAAAAAAAAATGCAACACCCACCATTTTATTCTGTAGGGCCTTTGCTTTAAAAATATATATAATGTTTGGGGGTTCAACATAATTTTCCTGCAAAAAAAATATGTTTTCATGTAAACAAAAAGTGTCAAAAAGGGCTTTGTCTTCAAGTGGTTAGAAGAGTGGATGTAAGCTTCCTAATGTTGTGTATAAAATGCCAGAACAGTTCAAAACCCCCCCAAATGACCCCATTTTGGAAAGTAGACACCCCAAGCTATATACTGAGAGGCATGTCGAGTCCATGGAATATTTTATATGTTGACACAAGTTGCGGAAAAAAAGACAATTTTAAAAATTTTTCTTTTTTTTTTGCACAAAATTGTCACTAAATGATATATTGCTCAAACATGCCATGGGCATATGTGGAATTACACCCCAAAATACATTCTGTTGCTTCTCCTGAGTACGGGGATACCACGTGTGAGACTTTTTGGGAGCCTAGCCGCGTACGGGACCCCAAAAACCAATCACCGCGGTGCTTGGTTTCCGGGGTCCCGTACGCGGCTAGGCTCCTAAAAAGTCCCACACATGTGGTATCCCCGTACTCAGGAGAAGCAGCAGAATGTATTTTGGGGTGCAATTCCACATATAACCATGGCATGTGTGAGCAATATATCATTTAGTGACAACTTTTTGTAATTTTTTTTTTTTTTTTGTCATTATTCAATCACTTGGGACAAAAAAAAAAAAATATTCAATGGGCTCAACAGGCCTTTCAGCAATTTCCTTGGGGTGTCTACTTTCCAAAATGGGGTCATTTGGGGGGGTTTTGTAATGCCCTGTCATTTTAGCACCTCAAGAAATGAGATAGGCAGTCATAAATTTAAAGCTGTGTAAATTCCAGAAAATGTACCCTAGTTTGTAAACGCTATAACTTTTGCGCAAACCAATAAATATACACTTGCCATTTTTTTTACTAAAGACATGTGGCTGAACACATTTTGGCCTAAATGTATGACTAAAATTGAGTTTATTCGATTTTTCTTATAACAAAAATTAGAAAATATTTTTTTTCAAAATTTTCGGTCTTTTTCCGTTTATATCGCAAAAAATAAAAATCGCAGAGGCAATCAAATACCATTAAAAGAAAGCTCTATTTGTGGGAAGAACAGGACGCAAATTTCATTTGGGTACAACATTGCATGTCCGCACAATTTACAGTTAAAGCAGCGCAGTGCAAAATTCTGAATTCACCTCTGGTCCTTTAGCTACCAAATGGTCCGGGGCTTAAGTGGTTAAGGAGCAGGCTGGGAAACCAGTTGCTACGTCCTTAGCAACTGACGAGTCATAGCTGTAAGCGGGCTTCCCCGCTGACAGCTGAACGTAAGAAAAATAATTACTGTAAAAAAAAAATTATAATAAAGAAAATAAAATAAAAACAAGAAAAAACACGGCATGGGGTCTGCTTCAATTTCGTATGGATTTTGAGGGCAACCTATCAGCAAAATGTTTTATTTTTTATAAAAAGGGGCTTGGGGGTCCCCCCAAAATCAATACCAGATGCTTATCCGAGCATGCAGCCCGGCAGGTCAGGTAAGGGAGGGGAGACGAGCGAGCGCTCCTCCCCCCTGAACCGTACCAGACCACATGCCCTCAACATGGGGGGGTGCTTTGAGGACAGGGGGGCCATGTTGATGGGGACAAGGGCCTCTTCTCCACAACCCTGGCCGGTGGTTGTGGGGGGTCTGTGTCCAGGGGGCTTATCGGAAACTGGAAGCCTTTTAACAAAAGGGGAACCCGGATCCTGCCCCCCCAAGTGAAGTATGGGGTACATTGTACCTTCTGAAGGGGGGGGGGCGGCCAAACGGAGCAATCGGGGAGAAGGGCCTTAGTCAGGGAGGTGACCAAGAACCCGAAGGTAACTCTGACAGAGCTCCAGCGTTTCTCTGTGGAGAGCAGAGAACCTTCCAGAAGCACAACCATCTCTGCAGCACTCCAATCAGGCCTGTATGGTAGAGTGGCCAGACGGAAACACTCCTCAGTAAAAGGCACATGACAGCCCACATGGAGTTTGGCAAAAGGCCCCTGAAGGACTCTCAGACCATGAGAAACAAAAATTCTCTGGGCTGATGAAACAAAGATTCAACTCTTTAGCCTGAATGGCAAGCGTCATGTCTGGAGGAAACCAGGCACCGCTCATCACCTGGCCAATACCATCCCTACAGTGAAGCACGGTGATGGCAGCATCATGCTGTGGGGATGTTTTTCAGCGGCAGGAACTAGAAGACTAGTCAGGAACAAGGGAAAGATTAATGCAGCAATGTATAGAGACATCCTTGATGAAAACCTGCTTCAGAGTGCTCTGGACCTTAGACTGGGGTGAAAGTTCACCATCCAACAGGACAACGACCCTAAGCACACAGCCAAGACAACAAAGGAGTGGCTACTGGACAAATCTGTGAATGTCCTTGAGTGGCCCAGCCAGAGCCCAGACTTGAACCTGATTGAACATCTCTGGAGAGATCTGAAAATGCTCCACCTCCAACCTGATGGAGTTGGAGAGGTCCTGCAAAGAAGAATGGGAGAAATTGCCGCAAAATAGGTGTGCCGAGCTTGTAGCATCATACTCAATAAGACTTGAGACTGTAATTGGTGCCAAAGGTGCTTTAACAAAGTATTGAGTAAAGGCTGTGAATACTTATGCACATGCGATTTCTTTTTTTAGATAAAATTTACAAAGATTTCAAAACAAACTTCTTTCACGTTGTCATTAAGGGGTATTTTTGTAGCATTTGGGAGGAAAAAATAGGATTTTTTGTACTCACCGTAAAATCCTTTTCTCTGACATCCATGGACTGACACGGTGTCTCTTTACACTTTACACGTGGGTTTATGTCCCTGCTTGCAGGAGAAGACCTAGGCAGAATGTGAGATGTTATACATACATTCTAAAAGCCAGAGCTGAACAGCCCCACCCAGGGGGCGGTCCCTCCGGACATAACCCTCCCACTACAGTCAGCAGACTTCAGTTCGTAACAAAGCAGTACAAACTTAAAAAGGAAGGGTGGGTGCCGTGTCAGTCCATGGATGTCAGAGAAAAGGATTTTACGGTGAGTACAAAAAATCCTATTTTCTCTTATCATCCATGGACTGACACAGTGTCTCTTTACACTTTACACGTGGGATGTCCCAAAGCAGTGTCAAGAGGGATGGGAGCAGTATAAATGGAAAAACCAAAAACTTCACTCCAAGAAGGCAGAGCTCCTCAACGGAGGAGTCGCAACTTTAAACAGCGGCCTGCAGCACCCTGCGGCCGAAGGAAGCATCCGAAAATGCAGCCACATTAACCTTATAAAACTTAAAAGGCATGAACAGACGACCAGGTCGCCGCCTTGCACACTCGTGCAACCGACGCTTGAGGTCGGAAAACCCAGGAAGCACCAATTGCCCTGGTGGAATGCGCCGTAACCGGAAAGGGAGGCGCCCGCCCTTTGAGAGCATAGGCTTGAATGACGGTTTGTCTGATTCCCCTAGAAATGATGGCAGACGAAACCGCTTGGCCCTGTTATGGACCAGAGACAGTCACAAACAGTGAGTTGGACTTCCGAATAGAAGCAGTAGCAGACAGGTACACCCGTAAGGCTCGTACCACATCCAATATGTGCAGCGCAAACTCTCTGGGATGCGATGGGTGAGGACACAAAGACGGGAGGACAATGCCCTCATGTATATTGTTGAGTGAAAAAAAGAAATGGACTTTGAAGGCACTGATATATCAAAAAATTATAACAACTTTAATATTCAACAATGTACAAAATGATATGCAATGGTTGTATTCCCAGAATACAACTATTTCTAAAATGAGAAATCGTGGACAAAACCAAGTAGGGCACTCAATGATACAGGTTACTCATACTGTGGGTGTAACTGATGACTCATCCCACTGACGGTCATGAAAACCAAAGAGATATTCCCAAGATGGAGGTCCATAGATTCCTTGGAGTTTAAAAGTTGCTCAACATGTTTCACGATTATCTAACGAATCGCTTCCTCAGGAGCTTCTAAATTCCAAAGTAGAAAATAGGATATAAATATGCGTCATAAATATATAACAAACATTTACATAATTACTTTGCCAGTACATCGGACACTGATACCAACATCCGATTCTTACCCAAAGTAACAGTTAAATTTGCCAAATGCAGTTTCTTCACCCCCTCCCAGGTGTCTCAACCCAAGCCCTTGCCCTATGGAGGGGGCCGTCCCACCAGGCTAAGCGGCGAGGCGAAAGGAGAACGATGGACAACAGGAATATGAGGATGCACCAAGTATCTATAGAACAAGCCAACATAAGCTATAAAAAATATATGTACGCTTATAAAAGTACCAAAAGGCTAACCAAACAGATAAGAATTAAGGAACAGCTTACTTGTAGGTATGGAGAGATTAGGGGTGGTAAATAAATTTGCAGGACGAGAGGGTGGCCATCAATATATGTGGGATCACATAGGGCAAAAAAGTTTTTTTTTAGAAAGAATAGTGAGCGAGCTGGAATAGATTGAAATAATTCTCTCAGCAGGTCTCATGGCAATAAATGCATAAACTACAAAAAATAGTATAGTGACAGAGTATTGTTAAATTTGAGCATATACCTTATAAAGATTTAAACCTGAAGATAGGCGGTTCCCCACCAATGTGGGGACCTGCTAGGAATTTTAGATGGATAAAGTTCCACTGGTAGATAGATTATACCTGTAACTATAAAAAAAAAAAAAAAAAAAAATGTTGTTCCCAGGTATGAATGTTCAAAGCAGAAACTGGTAAAATATAGTAGTTACCTAGCTAAAATGCACTGTCGGGTCTTAGATGTAAAACGCTGATAATCAAAGAGTAATGTGTCAGCTTGCTTTATCTAGTATAAAATAAACAGCAAAAAGAAGAAAGGGGTCAGACATCAGAGACCGACCTCATTGCTGTTGTTGCTCATGTTAAATTTGGCAAGACCGAATTGGGGCCGTTATAGAGTTACCTTTGGTTGTTCCGTACTTCTATATGTAGTGTGCCGCCGTCTCCTGCTGCCTAGATGGCGAGCGACTGCTCTCCCCAGTAACATCTGAAGCACTGGAGAGAGCGCCTCGCTTATGTGTGCATCCCGATCACATGACTGTCACGACGTGTGACGTCACGTGAACCGGCCAAGAGAGCGCACTCAACGTCCATCCCAGGTGGGCGCCTGCGTCAGAGGGAACTGCTGGCTAACCCCCTGCGCAGGTATGGGCGTTAGTGCTGCTAGGGACGCAAGTTGGAGGCGTCAGGTTGCCATCAAGACGTCATCAAGCCTGGAGGGCTTAAGACAGCGTCTGACGGCTTGAGTGGCCGCATATTCCTCACATCGCATCCTCACTCCACACCAACCTGACGGGGACTTGGGACAGAGAGACACCTAGAGGTGGAGGACTGCATGAGGCAATGTACAATACATGTAAAAAAATGCTCATTTCAAAAAGTAATACAAAAATTAAATTTTAACCACCTCCCTACCGTGCACGAAAACCCCCTTCCTGCCCAAGCCATTTTTCAGCTTTCAGCGCTGTCACACTTTGAATGACAATTGCGCGGTCGTGCGACGTGGCTCCCAAACGAAATTTGTGTCCTTTTTTTCCCACAAATAGAGCTTTCTTTTGGTGGTATTTGATCACCTCTGCGGTTTTTATTTATTGCGCTATAAACAAAAGAAGAGCGTCCAGTTTGGAAAAAAAACACTATTTTTTACTTTTTGCTATAATAAATACCCATATTTTTTTTTTTTTAAATAAAATTTTCCTCAGTTTAGGCCGATACGTATTCTTCTACATATTTTTGGTAAAAAAAAAAAAACGCAATAAGCGCGTATTGATTTGCGCAAAAGTTATAGCGTCTACAAAATAGGGGATAGATTTATAGCATTTTTATTTTTTTATTAGTAATGGCGGCGATCTGCGATTTTTAATTGTGACTGCGATATTGCGGCGGACACATCGGACACTTTTGACACATTTTTGGGACCATTCACATTTATACAGCGATCCCTGCTATAAAAATGCATTGATTACTGTATAAATGTGATTGGCAGGGAAGGGGTTAACCACTAGGGGGCGGGAAGGGGTTAAATATGTTCCCTCAAAGTGTTCTTACTGTGAGGGGACTGACTGGGGGAGGTGACCGATGGTTGTCCCTATGTACAAGGGACACACCATCGGTCCCCTCTCCCTCACAGGACGTGGATCTGTGTGTTTACACACAGAGATCCACTTTCCTGCTCGTTTCCCGGGGCAATCGCGGGTGCCCGGCGGCAATCGCGGCCGCCGTGCACGTGCACCGGGGCCTTGTGAACGCGGCGGGCGCGCGCGCGCCTCCTAGCTCGTTTTAAAGGGAGGACGTCATATGACGTCCTCCCAGAATGAGAGTATCCTCCGCCCGCCGTCAATTGACAGTGGGCGGGGGACAAGTGGATAATTAACTGCCAGGATATCTGCATATAATCCATTGGCAGTCACATTAATTGGAAACAGTTGCCTTAGGGGAAAAAAACCACAACCCTCAGACCCCAAAACAAACCATAACAGAACTTAGGAAAACCCAAAATCATTAAGTCAGAATTTCCACACCATTAAATCACCAATTGCCTAATCAATTAGCATATGGGCCAACCAGGCCTCTGGGCCTTGGCCAATAATGCTAATTATATTGAATAGGCCAGTAAATGCCCAGGCGACACCTATGGGGGACATTGTGTATGGTTAAGTAATGATAATTGCAATTACATATCCCTATATCTATAGCCATCATAAATGATGTGATATGGCTCTTATAAAAAGGGGCGATAGGACAGCATCTCATTTATACCCGGTGGCTTAGTTGCTTCAAGGCGTTCTATCCAAAAAGATTCCTTTTGGAGTATCCGTTTATCCCAGTTGCCTCCTCGAGTGTCTTGTGGGATTACTTCCAGTATCAAAAACTTGACCATGGACGTGTCAAATCTATGATAAAGTCCCAGATGGCGACTTACCGGTGTGATCATTTTAGCAAACTGAGTAATAAATGTGATCATATATGCGTTGCTTAAACTGTCGGATTGTTTTTTCCACATAAAATGCCCCGCATCTGCAAATCATCAGGTATACTACCCCTTCTGTGTTACATGTGGCATGGAATCGGGGGCAAAAGCTTTCGCCATTTGGAAGTTTAAATTTCTTGCCTGATAATACCCATGGGCAATAGGTATATTGTCCACAGGTAAAAAGGCCTCGGCCTGTATTCACTTGATGGTACGTTGGTTTGTACTCACTGTTTGTTAATCTGCTGCCAATTGAGGTGGCTCTTCGGAAAACTATTTCTGGGGTATTTCTCACATATTTGCCTATTTTAACATCTTCACTGAGTAGGTGCCAGTGTTGTTCCAAGCATCTTCGCAGTGATATGTGCTGTGCCGAATATTTGGTAATAAATTTGGTGGTTTGCCGATCCAGAGTGGTTTTGGGTCTGGAGTACAGTAAGGATGTTCTCTCTTTGCCATTGGCTTTGTTGTAGGCCCGTCGAAGGAGGCTCTTACTGTATCCTCGTTTGAGTAGTCTAAGGCGTAACTCACCTGCCTGCTGCCTGAAATCCGCATCAAACGTGCAATTTTTAAGCCCTAGGTCATGTGGTATGCTGGAGTAAAGCGAGGCCTTTTTACCTGTGGACAATATACCTATTGCCCATGGGTATTATCAGGCAAGAAATTTAAACTTCCAAATGGCGAAAGCTTTTGCCCCCGATTCCATGCCACATGTAACACAGAAGGGGTAGTATACCTGATGATTTGCAGATGCGGGGCATTTTATGTGGGAAAAACAATCCGACAGTTTAAGCAACGCATATATGATCACATTTATTACTCACAGTTTGCTAAAATGATCACACCGGTAAGTCGCCATCTGGGACTTTATCATAGATTTGACACGTCCATGGTCAAGTTTTTGATACTGGAAGTAATCCCACAAGACACTCGAGGAGGCAACTGGGATAAACGGATACTCCAAAAGGAAACTTTTTGGATAGAACGCCTTGAAGCAACTAAGCCACCGGGTATAAATGAGATGCTGTCCTATCGCCCCTTTTTATAAGAGCCATATCACATCATTTATGATGGCTATAGATATAGGGATATGTAATTGCAATTATCATTACTTAACCATACACAATGTCCCCCATAGGTGTCGCCTGGGCATTTACTGGCCTATTCAATATAATTAGCATTATTGGCCAAGGCCCAGAGGCCTGGTTGGCCCATATGCTAATTGATTAGGCAATTGGTGATTTAATGGTGCGGAAATTCTGACTTAATGATTTTGGGTTTTCCTAAGTTCTGTTATGGTTTATTTTGGGGTCTGGGGGTTGTGGTTTTTTTCCCCCTAAGGCAACTGTTTCCAATTAATGTGACTGCCAATGGATTATATGCAGATATCCTGGCAGTTAATTATAATTTAATTTTTGTATTACTTTTTGAAATAAGCATTTTTTTACATGTATTGTACATTGCCTCATGCAGTCCTCCACCTCTAGGTGTCTCTCTGTCCCAAGTCCCCGTCAGGTTGGTGTGGAGTGAGGATGCGATGTGAGGAATATGCGGCCACTCAAGCCGTCAGACGCTGTCTTACGCCCTCCAGGCTTGACGACGTCTTGATGGCAACCTGACGCCTCCAACTTGCGTCCCTAGCAGCACTTTCGCCCATACCTGCGCAGGGGGTTAGCCAGCAGTTCCCTCTGACGCAGGCGCCCACCTGGGATGGACGTTGAGTGCGCTCTCTTGGCCGGTTCACGTGACGTCACACGTCGTGACAGTCATGTGATCGGGATGCACACATAAGCGAGGCGCTCTCTCCAGTGCTTCAGATGTTACTGGGGAGAGCAGTCGCTCGCCATCTAGGCAGCAGGAGACGGCGGCACACTACATATAGAAGTACGGAACAACCAAAGGTAACTCTATAACGGCCCCAATTCGGTCTTGCCAAATTTAACATGAGCAACAACAGCAATGAGGTCGGTCTCTGATGTCTGACCCCTTTCTTCTTTTTGCTGTTTATTTTATACTAGATAAAGCAAGCTGACACATTACTCTTTGATTATCAGCGTTTTACATCTAAGACCCGACAGTGCATTTTAGCTAGGTAACTACTATATTTTACCAGTTTCTGCTTTGAACATTCATACCTGGGAACAACATTATTTTTTTTTCTTTTTTTTATTTTTTTTTATAGTTACAGGTATAATCTATCTACCAGTGGAACTTTATCCATCTAAAATTCCTAGCAGGTCCCCACATTGGTGGGGAACCGCCTATCTTCAGGTTTAAATCTTTATAAGGTATATGCTCAAATTTAACAATACTCTGTCACTATACTATTTTTTGTAGTTTATGCATTTATTGCCATGAGACCTGCTGAGAGAATTATTTCAATCTATTCCAGCTCGCTCACTATTCTTTCTAAAAAAAAACTTTTTTGCCCTATGTGATCCCACATATATTGATGGCCGCCCTCTCGTCCTGCAAATTTATTTACCACCCCTAATCTCTCCATACCTACAAGTAAGCTATTCCTTAATTCTTACCTGTTTGGTTAGCCTTTTGGTACTTTTATAAGCGTACATATATTTTTTATAGCTTATGTTGGCTTGTTCTATAGATACTTGGTGCATCCTCATATTCCTGTTGTCCATCGTTCTCCTTTCGCCTCGCCGCTTAGCCTGGTGGGACGGCCCCCTCCATAGGGCAATGGCTTGGGTTGAGACACCTGGGAGGGGGTGAAGAAACTGCATTTGGCAAATTTAACTGTTACTTTGGGTAAGAATCGGATGTTGGTATCAGTGTCCGATGTACTGGCAAAGTAATTATGTACATGTTTGTTATATATTTATGACGCTTATTTATATCCTATTTTCTACTTTGGAATTTAGAAGCTCCTGAGGAAGCGATTCGTTAGATAATCGTGAAACATGTTGAGCAACTTTTAAACTCCAAGGAATCTATGGACCTCCATCTTGGGAATATCTCTTTGGTTTTCATGACTTTTAGTGGGATGAGTCATCAGTTACACCCACAGTATGAGTAACCTGTATCATTGAGTGCCCTACTTGGTTTTGTCCACGATTTCTCATTTTAGAAATAGTTGAATTCTGGGAATACAACCATTGCATATCATTTTGTACATTGTTCAATATTAAAGTTGTTATAATTTTTTGATATATCAGTGCCTTCAAAGTCCATTTCTTTTTTTCACTCAACAATATACAATTAACTAGGATGTGGCACTTTAGTTATTTAGGGGGATTGATTACTACCCCAGGGCCAATGTAATCAAGGATGATCAAATGCCCTCATGTAGGTGAAAGGTCGACACCACCTTTGGCAAAAAGGAAGGTCGCGGATGCAACCCCGCCTTATCCTTATGGATGACTAAATATGGCGACTTGCAGGACAAAGCCGCCAACTCAGACACCCGTCAAACAGAAGTGATTGCCACTAAAAGGCCACCTTCTGAGACAAGACAAGAGGGGAATATCCCGGATATTCCCAAAAGGAGGTTCCTGGAGGACTGAGCGCACCAAATTCAGATCCCACGGTGGGAAAGGAGGCTTGACAGGAGGGAGCACATGGCGAACCCCCAACACAAGGTGCTAACCAAGAAATGACCCGCTAGAGGACGCTGAAAGACGACGGCCAAGGCCGAAATCTGATCCTTGACGGTACTCAAAGCGAGCTTTTGGGTCACTCCACACTGCAGAGGACGCAGGATTCTGGGGACGGAATACGTCCGAGGACGCCAGTCCAGCGCTTCGCATATGGCGATATAAGCTTTCCAGGCACGGTGATAGATCTGCCTGGAGGAAGACTTCCGTGTCCTTAACATGGTCAAAATGACCGATTCCGAGAGACCTCGGTCCCTCAACACCTGGCTTTTAAACAGCCCTGCCGTTAAAGCCAGAGACTGTAAGCCGGATGAAACATAGGACCTTGAGACTGAAGGTCCTCCCTCATCGGCAACCGCCAGGGAACGTCCGCGACGAGACGTACCAGATCAGCGTACCAGTGATGCTGAGGCCAATCCGGAACAATTAGGATCGCCGGAGTTTATATCAGGCGATAAGGACCCTATGGGGCCACCAACGCATCCGAGGCATCGCCCAAGGATCCCTGGATCTGGCCACAACCTCGACCCTTGCGATTGAGTCGAGAGGCCATCAGGTCCACATCCGGCGTGCCCCACCGTCGGTAAAGGAGTTGAAATATGCAAGGACCACTCTTCTTGGTCTGGCGATTGGCGACTCAGATAGTCCACCTGCCCATTGTCTATGCCCAGAATGTAAAATGGCCTACAGAGCCGGCACGTTTCTTCCGCCCCACTTCAGGATACGGACTACCTCGGAAGCCGCAGCTGAGCTCCGAGTTCCCCCTTGATGGTTTACATACGCCACCGCCGTGGCGGTGTCCGACTGGCTCCTGATGGAGCGACCCCGTACTCTCTCCGACCTGAGGAGAGACACAGTCCGATGGCCTGTATTTCCAGAACAGTGATTGGTAAACGGGCTCGTCCGGAGTCCAAGGCCTGAGCCGACAGGACTCCCCAGACTCCACCAGAGCCCGTCAGGCTGGTGTCAGTTGTGAGTACCGTCCATTGGATGGGAGGGGAACGACTTTCCGGACCGAAGAGCCGAGGATCTCAACCACCATGTCAGGGGCGCCCTGACCAGGTGAATCACCTGGATCTGAAGATCCAAGGACAACGGGGATTTGTCCCAGGTGGACAAGATCTCCTTCTGCAATGCCCTGGTGTGTGATTGGGCATACGAAACGGCCGCGAAGGAGGCCACCACGAGTCCCGGGACTCTCATGCAAAAAACGGATTGACAACCATTTTTGGGATGTCAGCACCCGCACCGCAGACTGAAGTGTCAGCAACTTCTCCAGAGGTAGGATACCTTTGCCTCCAAGGAGTCCAGAATCAGAACTAGATACTCCAGACACTGAGTCGGGACCAGGACTGACTCCTGAATGTTCAGGAACCACCCGAGTCCCTGAGGGTCTAATTGACGATAGTCACCTTTCCTCTAAGTCTGATCCACTTTCTGCTCTTAGCAGAAGATCGTCCAGATAGCCCACGACAGCAATACCACGCTGTAACAGAAGGCTAGATTCGGAGCAAGCACCTTGGTGAACACCCTTGGTGCCGAGGCTAGGCCGAAAGGAAGAGCCACAATCGATAGTGGACTTCGCTGATCGCAAAGCACAGAAACTTCTGGTGACTTGCGCAGATCGGAACATGCAAGTAGGCATCCTTGAAGTCCAAGGACGCCAGAAGAAAATCCCTTTGGTGGAGTGTAGCGATCACAGTGCGAATGGATTCCATGCGGAATTTCTGCACCTTCTCGAAGGCATTCAGGGCCTTGAGGTCCAGGATAGGTCGAACCACGTCCTATTTTTGGGACGACAAACAGATTCGAGTAGAATCCCTGAAAACTCTGTGACGGAACCGGCACAATCACTCCGGACCTGATCAAATCCTGTACAGCCCCCAAGAGGGCTGCCCGACAGGTAGGAAGGAGAGGAAGATTTGAGGGAAAGAATCTGTCTGGGGGCCAGGATCCGAATACTATCCTGTATCCTGAGGTGACCACCTCGCACACCCACCAGTCGGAGATTCAGGAGGACCACCGATTCGTGACCTGCGAAGTCGTCCCCCCCCACCCCAGAGTCGGGCGGAGGCAAGACTTCACGCGGAGGCGGGCTTGGGAGCCGCTTGTTCGGCTTACGCACCCAGGGGCACTTGTGCCCACCAGCCGCACTGCCGTCAGTCTGAGAGGGCCTACCCGTGGACTCTGACTGACGAAAAAACCCAATTTTGCTGGAAAGGAAGGCCCCTGTTTGCGGCGGGCCTCCTCTCCCTTGCTAGTCTAAGGAAGAAGAGTGCTTTTACCTCCCATGACATCCATGACGATGTCATCCAGAGCAGCACCGAAAGGTCTACCACCTTTAAATGGTAGATCCGTCAGGAGCTTCCTAAGGCTAGGTCAGCAGACCAGCACTTCAACCAGATAAGACAACGCAATACCACCACCGAGACAGAGGCCCTGGATATTAAAGGAGCCGCGTCCAACGTGGCGTCGCACACATAAACCAGGCCCTGAACCAGTTGGTGGGCCAGAGCAACTGTGTCTGGAGGAAGATTATGCTCCTGTACAGCTAGGTGCAACATTTTTGCCCAACCTGTAAGTGTTTAAGACACAAGGGTCGCCGCTACCACAGGCCGTAGGGCGGATCCCAACAAGGCAAACATGGCTCTGCTCACCACTTCTGACCTCCTGTCAGTGGGGTCCTCTCCATCGGGAGAGTGATGGCCTTGTTCAACCGGGCGACTGGAGGGTCGACCCTGGGGGAGAAGCCCACTTTTTAAGTAGGGCATCTTCAAGGGGTATCTGATAGACAAACGCCGCGGGACCATAAAAAAATTCTTCTGCGGCTTTTCCCAGACCTTATCAATGAGCTGGTCAAAGAAAGTACATATGGAAAAACCTCTTTAGAAGGCCTGGCCTTAAAAGAACCAAAGGAGACTGCATCCGCCTGAGGTTCTGCATCCGCAGCATTTTAGCTTGAGAGTGTCCCTCACCGCAGTCATGAGTACACTAACAAGCGCCCTGTCATTTACTGACTCAGAACTGGAGTTTTCCTCATAAGGAATGTCCTGTTCAAAACCATCCAATACATTCAGAACTAGGGTCCTGAGCGGTAGTGGCTAGGCCCATATCTGAATCAGCGCACTGCCCTCATGAAGTAAAGTGGGGAGAGGGCGTTTTTTTGCTCCCTTGCGCTTGCACACAGCTCCCATCCTGGTCAGAAATGATTCCAGGACTGCCCATAACTGGTCCCTAGGGACCGCAGGTGCTGAAGCACTGCCTGTTGTCCACTGACATTTAGGGGAATCTGGTGACAAAGACTCCATATTGCCCCCCCTCTGAGACTCCTCAGATAAAAAGTCCACCCACAGGCTGTGCTGACTGAGGAGGGGGCGCCCAGGGGACTCACCAAACCGGACCAGGGACCGCTCAGTTCCGCTGTCTGTACCGCGCTGTGTCAGCGCTGGTGAGCTGTGAGGAGATTGTGAGGAGATTTGCGCTGTTACAGCAGCGCTAGAGGCCAAAACTAGTGCTGAAGAGCGCGCGGGCTACAAGAAAATGGCCGCCGCACTTCACTGAGGCGATCCGCGGCAAGATGGCCGCAATGACTCAGCAAAAGTGAAAAAAACAGCACACACACAGCGCCACTCGGCGCTCAGGCCCCAAAACACACAAAAAAAGGCCCCAAGCATATCTGCAGACCAGCATTAGCCCCTCCAAGAACAGTGTGACCCCCCAGGCACCCCACACAGCACAGCGCCAGCAATGGTGACAGAGAGTGACAATGAAATACAGGGGGAGACAGGGAAAATCCCCCACAGAGAAACACACAGCCTTTTGTACTCACCTGCAGGCAGGAGAGACTATTTACCCGTCCCCTGAGGGACCCACTGGTGTGTTTCTGACAGGACTATCACAGTGCAGTACTGAGTAGCTGTCGGCCCAGTCCACCGCGAAAGATACAGTCAGTCAGGAACTGTTCAGTCTTGAGAGGACCGTGGGAGCATGAAAGCAAACCCGGCCACCCCTGGAGTCATGAGGCCTGTCGTGAACTGAGTCTCACGCACACAAGGCGAGGATCAGCATGCTCGATGGTCGGACAGGGAAGACTACGAGGATATCTTGTACCCAACCTGTTGCCCAGCCGACAGTTGATAGAAGATTCTCAAAAATAAAATAAAAAAGAATTCCAGAAAAGGAATAAAAATAGGTCAGGAGACTGGCTCCTGAGAGCCACGTCTTCTCCTTCTGCTAGGCAGAAAAAAAACTGAAGTCTGCTGACTGTAGTGGGAGGGTTATGTCCGGAGGGACCGCCCCCTGGGTGGGGCTGTTCAGCTCTGGCTTCTAGAATGTATGTATGTATAACATCTCACATTCTGCCTAGGTCTTCTCCTGCAAGCAGGGACATGAACCCACGTGTAAAGTGTAAAGAGACACTGTGTCAGTCCATGGATGATAAGATTAATAGGATTTTTGTACTCACCGTAAAATCCTTTTCTCTGACATCCATGGACCGACACGGCGGCTCTTATTCACTGAACGTGTGGGTTATGTCCCTGCTTGCAGGATAAGACCTAGGCAGAATGTGAGATGTTATACATGCATTCTAAAAGCCAGAGCTGAACAGCCCCGCCCAGGGGGCGGTCCCTCCAGACATAACCCACCCCCTGCAGTCAGCAGACCTCAGTTCGTAACAAAGCAGTACAAACTTAAAAAGGAAGGGTGGGTGCCGTGTCGGTCCATGGATGTCAGAGAAAAGGATTTTACGGTGAGTACAAAAATCCTATTTTCTCTTATCATCCATGGACCGACACAGCGGCTCTTATTCACTGAACGTGTGGGATGTCCCAAAGCAGTGTCAAGGGGGATGGGAGCAGTATAAATGGAAAAACCCAAAAACTTCACTCCAAACAAGGGAAAGCTCCTCAACGGAGGAGTTGCAACTTTAAACAGCGGCTTGCAACACCTTGCGGCCAAAGGAAGCATCTGAAGATGCAGCCACATCAACCTTATAAAACTTAGAAAAGGTATGAACAAACGACCAGGTCGCCGCCTTGCACACTTGTGCAACCGACGCTTGATGTCGGAAAGCCCAGGAAGCACTAATTGCCTTGGTGGAATGTGCCGTAACCGGAAAGAGGCGCCCGCCACTTGAGGAGTATAGGCTTGAATGACGGTCTGTCTGATCCACCTAGAAATGGTGGCAGACGAAACCGCCTGGCCCTGTTATGGACCAGAGACAGTCACAAACAGTGAGTCAGACTTCCGAATAGAAGCAGTAGCAGACAGGTACACCCGCAAGGCTCATACCACATCCAATGTGTGCAGCGCAAACTCTCTGGGATGCGATGAAAGTCACGGATGCAACACCGCCATATCCTTATGGATGACTAAATATGGCGACTTGCAGGACAAGGCCGCCAACTCAGACACTCGTCTAACAGAAGTGATTGCCACTAAAAGAGCCACCTTCTGATATAAAGTCAAGAGGGGAATATCTCTTATATTCTCAAAAGGAGGTTCCTGGAGAACCGAGAGTACCATTTCAGATCTCACGGGGAGAGAGGAGGCTTGACAGGAGGGAGCACATGGCGAACCCCCTGCACAAAGGTGCTAACCAAGGAATGACCCGCTAGTGGTCGCTGAAAGAAGACCGCCAAGGCCGAAATCTGACACTTAATGATACTCAAAGCGAGCTTTTGGGCCACTCCATGCTGCAGGAAACGCAGGATTCTAGGGACGGAATACGTCCGAGGACGTCAGTCCAGCTCTCCGCACATGGCGATGTAAGCTTTCCAGGTACGTGTGATAGATCATTCTGGAGGAAAACTTCCGTGCCCTTAATATGGACGAAATTACAGAGTCCGAGAGACCTCGGTCTCTCAACACCTGGCTTTTAATAGCCATGCCGTTAAAGCCCGAGACTGTAAAGCAGGATGAAATATAGGACCTTGAGACAGAAGGTCCTCCCTTATTGGCAACCGCCAGGGATCGTCCGCGACGAGACGTACCAGATCGGCATACCAGTGACGCCGAGGCCAATCCAGAGCAATGAGGATCACCGGAATTCCCTCGGTCGCCACCCTGCGAAGCAGGCGAGGGAGCAACTGCAGCGGAGGATAAACGTATATCAGGTGATAATGACCCCATGGGGCCACTAACGCCTTTGAGGCATCCGCCCAAGGATCCCTGGATCTGGCCACAAACCTCTACACCTCACATCCGGCGTGCCCCACCGTCGGCAAAGGAGTTGCAATACCTCCGGGTGCAAGGACCACTCTCCCTGGTCCAGTGTCTGGCGACTCAAATAGTCCGCCTGCCAATTGTCTATGCCCAGAATGTAAACAGCCGACAGAGCCGGCACGCTTCTTTTAGCCCACTTCAGGGTACGGGCGACCTCGAAAGCCGCAGCTGAGCTCCGAGTCCCCCCTTGATGGTTGACATACACCACTGCCGTGACGTTGTCCGACTGGATCCTAATGGAGCGATTCTGCAATCCCTCAGATCATGAGGAGAGGCACAGTCTGATGGCCCGTATTTCCAGAACATTGATCGGTAAACGGGCTTCGTCCGGAGTCCAAGCCCTTGGGCCGACAGGACTCCCCAGACTACACCCCAGCCCTTCAGGCTGGCGTCCGTAGTGAACACCGTCCATTGGATGGGAAGGAACGACTTCCCGGACCGAAGAGCCGGGGACCCCAATCACCATGTCAGGGACGCCCTGACCAGGTGACTCCCCTGGATCGGAAGATCCAAAAGACAACGGGGATTTGTCCCAAGTGAACAAGATCTCCTTCTGCAATGCCCTGGTGTGTGATTGGGCATACGGAACGGCCTCGAAAGAGGCCACCATGAGTCCCGGGACTCTCATACAAAAACGGATTGACGACCATTTTTGGGATGTCAGCACACGCACTGCAGAATGAAGTGTCAGTAACTTCCCCGGAGGTAGGAATACCTTTGCCTCCAAGGAGTCCAGAATCAGACCTAGATACTCCATATACTGAGTCAGGAATGTTCAGGAGCCACCCGAAGTCCCTGAGGGTCCGACTGACAATAGTCACACTGTCTTCTAATTCTGAGCCACTTTCTGCTCTGAGAAGAAGATCGTCCAGGATAGTCCACGACAGCGATGCCTCGCCATCTCAGCAAAGCTAGAACCGGCGCAAGCCACCTTGGAGAACACCCTTGGTGCCAAGGCTAGGCCGAAGGAAGAGCCACAAATTGATAGTGGACTTCACCGATCGCAGGCGCAGAAACTTCTGGTGACTTGCGCAGATCGGAACAAGCAAGTAGGCATCCTTGATGTCCAGGGTCGTCAGAAAATCCCTTTGGCAGAGTGTATCGATCACCATGCTCATGGATTCCATGCGGAACTTTTGCACCTTCACAAAAGGCATTCAGGACCTTAAGGTCCAGGATAGGCCGAACCCCTGCCCTTTTTTGGGACGACAAACGGATTTGAGTAGAATCCCTGAAACCTCTCCTGTGACGGAACCGGCACAATCACTCCGGACCTGATCAATCCTGGATAGCCCCCATAGGGCTGCCCGAAGGGCAGGAAGGAGAGGAAGATTCAAGATTCGAGGGAAGAATCTGTCTGGGGCCAGGAACGGAAACCTATCCTGTAACCTGAGGTGATCATCTCGCACACCCACCGGTAGGAGATCCGGGAGGTCCACCGATCCGTGAACCTGCGAAGTCGTCCCCCCTACCCCAGAGTCGGGTGGGGGCAAGACTTCACGCAGAGGCAGGCTTGGGAGCCGGCTTGTTTGGCTTACGCACCCAGGGGCGCTTGTGTCCACCAGCCGCACCGCTGTCAGTCTGGGAGGGCCTATCCGTGGACTCTGACTGACGAAAAAAACAAAAAACTTTTTTGCTGGAAAGGAAGGACCCTGCTTACGGCGGGCCTCCTTACCCTAGCTAGACTGAGGAAGAAGAGTGCTTTTACCTCCCGTGACATCCTTGATGAGGTCATCCAGCGCAGCACCTAAAAGGCTACCACCTTTAAATGGTAGATCCGTCCGAAGCTTCCTTAGAGGCTAGGTCAGCAGACCAGCATTTCAACCAGATAAGATGATGCAATACCACCGCCGAGACAGAGGCCCAGAATATTAGGGGCCACATCTAACGTGGCGTCGCAACCCAAACCAGGCCCTGCACCATTTGGTGGGCCAGAGCAATAGTGTCTGGAGGAAGAATATGCTCCTGTACAGTCTGGTGCAAAATTGTTTGCCCATCCCGTAAGTGTCTGAGACACAAGGGTCGCCGCTACCACAGGCCGTAGGGCGGACCCCAACAAGGCAAACATGGCTCTGCTCACCACTTCTGACCTCCTGTCAGCGGGGTCCTTAAATACAGGAGTCCAATCCATCGGGAGAGTGGTGGCCTTGTTCAACCGGGCGACTGGAGGGTCGACCACTGGGGGAGAAGCCCATGTTTTAAAGTAGGGCATCTTCAAGGGGTATCTGATAGACAAACGCAGCGGGACCATAAAAGTCTTCTGCGGCTTTTTCCCAGACCTTATCAATGAGCTGGTCAAAGAAAGGTACATATGGAAAAACCTTTTTAGAAGGCCCGGCCTTAAAGAACCAAGGAGACTGTCCGCCTGAGGTTCTGCATCCACAGCATTCAGCTTGAGAGTGTCTCTCACCGCAGCAATGAGTTTACTTAACAAGCGCCCCATCATTTACTGACTCAGAACTGGAGTCTTCCTTGCAAGGAATTTCCTGTTCAAAACCATCAAATATTCAGAGCTAGGGTCCTGAGCGGTAGTGGCTAGGCCCATATCTGAATCAGCGCGCACCCCCTTTATTTATTTCTCTTTTTTTTTTTTTTAATAAAGGGGGGAGAGGGGCTTTTTGCTCCCTTGGGCTCACACACTGCTTCCCTCCTGGTCAGAATGATTCCAGGACTGCCGACAACTGGTCCCTAGGGACCGCAGGTGCTGGAGCACTGCCTGTTGCCTCATGCAAGGGGAAGCTGTGACACTGACTCCATGTTGCCCCTCTCTGAGACTCCTCAGATAAACAAAAGTCGGCGCAAAAAGGGGACTCACCAGACCGGACCAGGACTGCTCAGCTAAGCTGTCTGTACCGCGCTGTGTCAGCGAGAGTGCGCTGTGGGGAGATTGTGAGGAGATTTGCGCTGTTTACAGCTGCGATAGAGGCCAAACTAGTGCTGAAATGCGCGCGGGCTACAAGAAAATGGCCTCCGCACTTCACTGAGGCGATCCGCAGCAAAATGGCCGCCATGCGCAGATAAATGTAACACACACCACAGCACACACAGCGCCAAAAACGGCGCCCAGGCCCCAAAATAACACAAAAAGCCCCCAGCAATATGCAGACTAGCATGAGCCCCCCCCCCCCCAGGACAGTATGACCCCCAGGCACCCCCCACAGCACAGCACCAGCAATGGTAACAGAGAGTGACAATAAAACACAGGGGGAGACAGGGAAAATCCCCCACAGAGAAACACACACAGCAGTTTGTACTCACCTGTAGCAGGAGAGACTACTTACCCGTCCCCTGAGGGACCCACTGGTGTGTTTCTGACAGACCTATCACAGAGTCGTACTGCGTAGCTGTCGGCCCGGTCCACCGCGAGAGAAACAGTCCATCAGCTACTGTTCAATCTTGAGAGGACCTTGGGAGCATGAAAGCAACCCGGCCACCCCTGGAGTCATGGGGCATGTCGTGAACTGAGTGTCATGCACACAAGGCGAGGATCAGCGCGCTCGATGGTCGGACAGGGAAGACTACGAGGATACTAGTGTACCCAACCTGTTGCCCAGCCGACAGTTGATTGAAGGTCTCAAAAATAAAATAATAAAACTTCCCAAAGGAATAAAAATTAAAGTAAAATCTTCCAGGAGACAGGCTCCTGAGAGAGCCACGTCTTCTCCTTCTGCTGGGCAGAAAAAAAAACTGAGGTCTGCTGACTGCAGGGGGTGGGTTATGTCCGGAGGGACCGTCCCCTGGGCGGGGCTGTTAAGCTCTGGCTTTTAGAATAAATGTATGTATAACATTTCACATTCTGCCTAAGTCTTCTCCTGCAAGCAGGGACATAACCCACACGTTCAGTGAATAAGAGCCGCCGTGTCGGTCCATGGATAAGAGAAATAATGAATTTAATCCATTTTGGATAACAAAATGTGGAAAAAGTGAAGCGTGGAATGGTAACAAACTACGATACTTAAAAATCTCCAGAGGCGACGCTTTATAAGCCATTACGGGTCGCTAGCTTAAAGTTACAAAGGAGGTCTAGAGCTAGAATTATTGCTCTCACTAGAAAGTTGTGGTACAAACACCATTTACATATGCGTGCACGACCTACGTCTGTGTTCATCTCGGTGAGTGAGCGGTGTGGGGGGTGGTTGGCTCTTTAAAAAAAATTTTTTATAATTTTATTACATTGTCCCTGTACATTTTTCTTCTTTATCACTTTTATTGCCATCACAAGAAATGTAAACATCCCTTATGATAACAATAAAGAAAGACAAGTCCTCTTTATGGAGACGACCTAGCAACTTGGATTGCTTTTAGCAGTAACAGAATTGACGGCTGAAAAACAAAACAAATATCCGAGTTATGGCTGACAGCTGCAGCTATATATACGTATTGCAGTCTTGAAGTTGGTAAAAGACAGCAGTAGTAACTGCTAGAACAACCTACTTCTTGCAGAAATACCTCCATGGTATATTCCTACACTAACCATTTTGGAGGAACAAAGATCTTGGATGTGCCCAGTCTTCTTAAAGGATATCCTGCACGAGAATGATGCGGAGAAGTTTTAGGTGGTTTGGGAGCTTTCCAAGACAATAAATCTGTGACCTTAGGTTGACTCCAATGGTAGATGATTTAAGGCTTGGAGATACGATAGAAGATTGGGGCATCCTCCTATGAGGATTCGGCTAAAGAGGACCAAACTGCCTTTTCATTCCAAGGTCTGCGAGGCAGAGAGTAAAATCATGTCTAAGATGACGGACATGGCAAGAGGAAATTCCTCCTTAGATACAAAGAAGCAGAGGGGAGGGCCTCTGATGGAGCAAGGGCAAAAGCAGAAACTTTTTATGACAGCCAGGTAGATGACTAATGCAAGAGCTCACAAAAGAAAAATGTAGTATTCACCCTGTCCGCAACTTTTGCCAGATGTGCCAACAGAGCCTGCAGTCCCCATCCCTTTGTGTCTAAGGTCTGCCATGCACGGTAATGCAAGTGTCCCAAAGGGTTACTCGTGACTTTGAATTGATGAGAGGGAAGCCTTGTTGCGTCCAAACACTCAAAGACCACAGAGCCCAGCGGTGATGTATGCATGTGCTGTAAACTGGAGGGAGCCTGTGCTGATTTAAACCCTCTGACCTTACATTTTTCCCTCTGCAATTAAATTAACACAGCTAAGTCAAAGATGTATTCTGGCCAGTGCAGACAGGCCAAATGTACTGCTGAGGCTAAATTTAAGTGTCACAAGTAGACAGCAGAAAATGCTTGATCCCTGAAAACTGCTTTATAATATGCTTTACAAGTACCTTTAAAATAAACATCAAGCACAACTAAATGCCACTGTGTGCGGGATATGCTGTTGCCATTATATGCAAGTATGCACATCCCCACATACACAATCCCCCTCTTCACTCTGTCGCTGAAGTCTTCTGCTGGTCTTCCAAGTCTGCCATTGGTTACTGTGTCGGCAAGTACACAGGAATTGCATCCTCTCTGGTCCCCAGTGTGCACAATGCCCTGCACTTGTACCACAATTAGTGTCCACAGAATAAAAAATTTAAAAAAAGGACTGCTGAAGGCAGCATTTTTGTGCCAGAAGAAACTTGGCAGGTATCATCAGTCCAAAACATTTTCTAGCCTTACTTTAAAAAATAGGTATAAACTAAAGTGGTAGCCATTTTTGTTTAGCTAGCGTCATTCCAGCCTGCCATTGGTTACCTTCTCTTTATGTACACAGACGTTACCTTGTCTCTGACACCCAGTTTGCACACTGCCCTGCACATGCAAAGCAGTCGAAAAAAGCAAAAAATGCTAGGAGCAAGAAGAAACACTTCAGGTCTCCTTTGTCCAAATCCCTTTCCTAGTATTCCCCCCCCCCCCCCCCCCATTTTAGCTGTACTTTAAGTTTTTTGCTTACATGCATTTTATAATGTTTTTTCTTGTCCTTTGTAAGGGGCCATTTGAACTGAACAGGCACTTAGCTCTGTTTCTAAAATAAATTTTTATGCATGTGATTTATTGTGGTACTTTATGCATTTTGATATAAAATCAATTTAACAATTTCCCTTTAATATAATATAAAAGGTTAATTTTTTTTAATTTTTTTTTGGTACATAGAATGTATTTCTGGGATTGAGTCTGAAAGGCTTGGGGTTTGTCATTGCTAAGCATGCAAAGACCGAGTGGAAAAAATCTGAGCTCTGCTACACTAGGAGGCACAAGGAAAAATGATAAACCAACCACAACAGGCAGCTACATCAAAAAGTAAAGTTCACTTATGTAATCTGCTACCAAAAAGCCTGGATCAAAACAGTTTATGATTATTTCCAAATATGCTTTGGAAAAGCACACTTTTCAATTTTGGTGAATTTCAACTCACCATGGCACAAATGTATTTTTGTAAAGCATCTCATTCAGAAGCAACAAGAACTTCATTCAATAAAAAAAAAAAACACATACACCCAGAAAACACTTTATTAAATACAGGCAGTCCCCGGGTTACAAACAAGATATGGGCTGTAGGTTTGTTCTTAAAAAAGGAAAAGTACAACCAAAGCTCGTTTTTTTGTACTTCTCCTACGGATCACAGGAGTGCAGTTCGTTCTGCACTCCTGTGACCCGTTATCAGCAGTCAGCGGGCTAAAGCCCGCTGTCGGCTGACGTCACAGAGCTGGTCCAGGCTCTGGGAAAATCGTAACAATAAAGTTTGGATCCGTCCACATGCGAGCTGCTGAGAGCCTGAGTCGGCTGCCCCCACCCCCCTCCACAGCCCCAGCGCTCCAGTGAGCAAGGGGGGGGGGCCAGAGCACAGAGTGGGGACTGACAGTCACCAGCTTTCTGCTCACAGAGCTGTGAGATCTGGGTGAACGGCGGTGTTTGATCGATTGGTTCTCAGTCTTAGAGCCGGTGGGGGACAGATGCAGCATTGGAACGATTCTGCATCCACCTAGTAAGGTACGATTCTTTAAAAAAAAAAACATACTTCTTATTTAAGTTGAATTTGTATGCAAGTCGGAACAGGTACATTTAAAAGGGGTGGTAAAGTCTAAACATTTTTTACCTTAATGCAATCTTTGCATTAAGGTAAAAAAATGTTTAGGTGTCAGCAGCGACCCCTCAGCCCCCTTTACTTACCCGAGACCTCATTCAAATCAACACTGCGCACGTCTGCAGCTCTTCTCTCATTTCCGGATCTCACTGGCTTTGCTGGGGCACCGGGAGCAATTGGCTTCCAGTGCTGTCAAAGCCAAAGACAAAAAAGCAGGGGCAGGAGGAGGTTCCGGTCTGCTCTGTGTGATTCTATTGCACAGAGTAGGCAAGTATAGACATGTTTGTTATTTTATTTAATTTTTTGTTTACCTTTACAACCCCTTTAAGTATAACTACCCAAAAAATTGTTTCTTTATGTTTTTTGGATAGCATTGGGGATGGTTAACACCCCCGTAACATTAGTTTTGCCGTCTGTGCCCCTGTTCAGATTTCATCTCACTTTCTGTCCCTGCAGCCATTGGATTTAGAAAAGTTTGGGTTGTTGTGGAAACATGGATGGTTTATAAAACTTCAGTGAAGACACCTTTTTCCCAATGATAACTCTTACAAGAGTGAATTTCCATTCCTAGGAGTAGATTTTTTTTACTCACTTGCTGTGGTCTCCCTCCACTTGTCCTTTTTAAGTTGGATTTTAAGTGCTTGGGAGTACCCTTAATTTTTACACTTTTTTCACTTAGCTTTTTTGCTATCACATAGGGGACCAATGACAGATTCTCTTTAAAAGACACATTTCAAACAGCTAAAGCTTATATAGTACACCATTAGCTTCTTCCCTTGGGAAAATGACAGCAGGAACCAAAAGTGATGAAACTGTTGCCTCTGGGTTCTAGCTAGCTAAGGGAGACGACAACTGCAGTTGGGATAACGGAGTCTGAGTAACATGGCAGGGGAGGAGAAAAAGATCAGAGGTGCCAGCTGCCAGATGACTTTTTACCTGAGAGACGACATTTGGCTCGTCATATGTGCACAACAGCGGGAGTGTGTGTAAAACTGCCATCAATGAATGACATACATATGTGTCAGTAAAAGGGTTAAACCCATCACAGGTACTTTAAAAAAAAAAAAATTACAAAAAGGAGTCATGTTTGACCCTTTTGACATCCTTGGGTGTGGACCAATCCTAGTAATAAACCAAATCAAAAAAGTCTAAGAAATACAAAGGTTTTTATTTTTACGCTAAAGTCGGCCATACATAGATCAAAATTTGTCCGGTTCAGCAGGGACCGGACGAAATTCAATCCATGTATGGGCTAACTGGTTGTACTCAATCTATTGATCGACTTGTGTACAACCTGAATGATCCCCACGAGCTGAATACAATAGCTCAGTGGGAGTGATTGCCAAATCCAAAAATGCCACCGTGGCGTCACTGATCAACTCCACCCAATGCAATTCGCACCTCCAACTATAGACATAAGGACACTTTCTTTGCATAATCACAATAAAGTGCTCATCTACAAAGTAATTTTTTATATGGATTACTTAGAAATTTGAAGTATAGGACAGCTCTGAGAGCTTTTATATGTTTAGGAATGAAGGTCATAATACCTTTGTAGCAGCAGCAGTCCTTTGCACAGAATGAGTAAGCATCTACTTTGATGTGAAACGTGTCAGCCATCCATCCCTGCATGTCAGTTTTCTGTTTTGCCTGTTTTTGGATTTTTTGAATTTATGGATTAATTTTGAATTTTATTTTGAAATTTTTAAAATAAATCGTTTATACAGAGTGCGGCAGTCCAGGGCTCCTTTCTTTTCCATGCATCAGTGCAGAGCCAGCACCTGTTCCAGTATCAGGGCGGGAGCATTCTGAAAGCCCTACAGCTTAAAAGAGCGGTACAACCCTTCACAGAATTTATTGACTTATTCTTCATATCCAAGTATGTTTGAGGGAATATAATCATTTTGCATACAGACAATCACAACAAGTGATATAGTAATATTTAAAGAATTATATGACACACATTCTCAGCCTCAACATGCACAAAGATAGATTATTGTCCCGCAAACTGAAAAAAAAATATAACCACTGGCAGACTTAGAATGATCACCACTGGGGCCCTTCAACCAAGCAGTTAACCCTATACAAATGCAGTTACAGAATAACCCCACCCAGCACAGACCCCTCAGTACATCCCTAAATCCCCCAACCCCCCAGTGCAGACCTCTCAGTGCAGAGACCCCATCCCCCAGTACAGACATCATCCCATCCTCAGTACAGATCCCTCAGCACATGATTTGATTGTGGAAGAAGGTATTTTATGTGATTTCTGTACAATTGTTACAGTGCAGTAAAGACAATTTGATTTAGATCCTCTACAGAACCAACCTTTTTTGATTCGCAGACTCTCTTCTTGCTTGTTCTAGAGCTAGTTCTTCAGCAATTTTTCTCCTAAGCTCTTCTTCATTAACTAATAACAAAATGAGAAAATAAGTAAGGTTATCACTGCTTTTCCTTTTAATACAGTCAACTAAACATTACATATTATGTGATTAACTAAATACACTGTAGTATGAGCCCATAACAAATAAAAAATTTCACGCCACTATAAGATTTTTTTAGCTAAACCCCATGAATCAGCAATACAATATTCCAGAGTCCCCCCGGCTCAACAATGTTAGTGCAGATTTAGATATAAGTTGTAAAAGACCCCCCAAACCATACATTATCTGAAAGCATAGGACAGGTAAAATTAAAAAGAAGGTGCTACAATTTTTTTTAGGTCCCACGATAGCTGCACAAATCAAATTTATATTTTTACAAAAAATAAACTAAAATCATTATTAGCAGGCATAAAACACCGCAAAACTTACAAAATTCCTGCTAAATTTCTACTAAATCTAAAGCTGTATGAAGTTAATAAAAAACAGATATTTGTAAAATTGTAATTGTTCCTTCTTGCAAAACAGTGAAAATCGAAGGTATGCAAAACTGTAAAATAATCTGGGAGGTTGACTTTCTCCCATGCATATTGCCAACGCCCAATCGCAATGTCATGTGTGCAACAACGCACCTTTGTGTGGCGTTTCAGGCCTCATTAAACGCAGCAAATAAGGGCTGTACAACATCAAGAAAAATTGTATTTCTGTGTCCAGGAATCAAAAGTCTTTGCGTACAAATAAATGACAGGCTGACAGACACTGGCTGTACTCCTGTAACTGCACATTCAAGTGGTTACAAGAACATAGGGATTTATGAACAGCCCAGCTTGTGTCCAGGATGGGAGATTACATGTGTATAGCCACAGTATCTGTCAGCCTGTGCAGTGTCGGTCAGTCAATTCATATAGGTGGGTGTACGCAAACACATGCGACTCCTGGGCGCAGAAGTACATTCTGTGGTGGGCTCATTCACACGGGTACTGTGGCCTGTACAGAGTGACGAGCGGTTTGCTTATGCAGCAGTAGCTGCGTGCTGACAGTCTATGTGACTATATGGGGACACAGCAGCTATTCAAACACAGCCACAGGTCCGAATTTAACAGGCGTGTGGGTGCATGGCACCGAATGCAGACAGTGCGCATTCGGGGTTGCTTACTAGTACCTGCACACGTCATATTAACACCTGCAACTACGTTTGTACAGTCGCTGTGTCCCCATAGAGCAGGGGTCCTCAAACTACGACCCGCGGGCCACATATGGCTCATCAAGGTAATTTACCCAGCCTGCTCGTTAGGGCCAGCCCTACCATGGGTCCCGCTCCCGCAAGCCTTCGCAAGCCTCCCCAGCAGCTGTTATCAGTGAATTATTATTCTAGATAGGCTGTCAGGTTAGTAGAACAGAGATATCAGAACCGATTCAATCACAGTTTGTAGTGTACATAGATTTGCAAAACAATGAGAAAAAGGAATATTCCTTAACATTGTTTTAACTCATGGTTACTGTGACATTGTGTGGATGCATCAATGCAGTACATGTTATCTCAGTTTGCATTCATTGAATGAGTTCACCAAAAAATGTAACTATTGCAGAATATACAGCCTCATGCTACATAACTAAGCTCCATTTCATGCTGAATAAACTAAAATTATTAATGTATCTTAAATAGAAAACTATCTTTAGATAGATTTATACTCCAAAAGCATTTTATTAAAACAAATGTGATAAATTTTTGTTTTTAAAAAAATTATCTATATTTATCCACTCTGGACACAGGGCAACCAATCACCAGCTTGCCAACATGAAAAGTCACTCTGCCGACTCCCACTCCTGGCCTCTGTCCAGAACTGCACCACCCTCTGCTGGTAGGACACTGCTATAGGAGGTAAAAGGGGGGTGGGGATGGGCAGAGGTCACCATTATAGGGGAAAGGGGGCAGAGGACACTGTGATGTGTTTGTGTGTGTGTGTGTGTGTGTGTGTGGGGGGGGAGGCAATGTGAAGGGGGCAGAGGACACTGTCAAGGGCAGGGCCACCCACATAGCTGTATCCTCTGCCACCCCTCACATCACTACTCACCCATCCTAATCCCTGCATTCTGAGGGCACCGCACTCCTGATCCCTGCATTCTGAGCGCAACGCACTCCTGATTCCTGCATTCTGAGCGCAAAAAAAACAAACACTTTTTATGCTGATTCATTTTTGTGTTTTTACAATATTGAGTTACATTTTTTTTAGTGCTGCTCCATATATTTATCACAACTCTTTCATCTAGTGTTACAGATAGCTTAAGTGGCTGCTCATTTGTAAGTTATACATGTTGTCGCACATATATCCTATATGATTTTTGTTTCATGAATTCTATTCATAAAGGTAAAAAACCTTCAGTATACAGCTCCCCCTTAGCCCCCCTAATACTTACCTGAGCCCGATCGCAATCCAGCGATGTGCAGGAGAGCAGCGGCTCTCCCAAGTCTCTCCCTCCTCATTGGCTGAGATGCAGCCATTGGCTCCAGCTGCTGTCAATCACAACCATTGAGGAGGGAGCAAGGGGTGGGGCTGAGCCACGCTCTGTGTCTCATGGACACAGAGCCGGCTCGACAGCGAGCATGCACTCGGCAAGGGGGAGAGACCAGAGGGGACCTAAGAAGGAGGAGGATCAGAGCTGCTCTGTCAGAACACAATAGTGTTTTTTCCACAGTAGGGCCGTCCCCCGCCAGAACACTCCGACCATTGGCGGAGAGTGGTGATCAGCAGACCTTGTTCGATCATGTCTCCTTAGAAAGAAGCCGGCCGAATCAGGCCAACTCCAGTACCCATGGGCCAAATGTTGGCCGATTTTTATTTAACTGGCTGATGCCACCCACCATTCAGCCGTGTGTACGAGGCTTAACTCACAAGTTATACGCAGTAAGCCTTGACAATACCCTCACAACTGGCCCTACATCAACTTGCTTGCAGAATGTCAGTGCACTGTCCTCTCTGATCCTCATATTTGGATCAGGAGCCAGGCTGTCCTCTTCTGATTTCATGACGTCTAGCCCCTGGGATTCTGGAGAATGGACAGTGCACTGGTGCTTGCTGGAGCTGGCTGTGGTATTCGTGCACGGTCTGTAAGGCTTGGTTCAGATTTTGATCTGACTTTCAGTGCAATTATGGGACGCTATTTGAATGTGGTTTGCATATTCAGAATCGTGCTGGAATCACACCAAAGTAGCACAAAACCCTTTTGCAAAATTGCGCTGCGCTGCATTGATGTGAACCGACACCACTGAAATAAACAGGGTTAAAAAGTAGGAGTGGCGCTATTTTATTAATAATAATAATAGATTACCCATTATGTTCTCAGAAAACCCTACCTAAAGTGCAGTGGTGAAAATTATTCAAAATAAATGAAGTGCTATAATATTATTAGGAATGCCTTAATAAAGTGCATAACTACCTGTGCAATGATTTGTGATTTTCTTACATGCAAATCCTAAAACAAACCATTGTGATCCAATGTGTGCAAACTGTCAAAAAAGTGCAATAATCCTATATAAATAAATAGATATAAAACCAATACATGCAGACTGGCAAAATTCAATGTCCAAAACGAATAAATAAAAGAACAAATCAGCCGATGTGTGCAATAATCAAAGTTCCATCGTGATTTTTTATAACAGGATTTTTGTACTCACCGTAAAATCCATTTCTCTGACGTCCATGGACTGACACAGCTCGATACTGTAAACGCGTGGGTATATGTCCCTGCTCGCAGGAGAAGATCTAGGCAGAATGTTAGAAACATTCTAGAACAAACCAGAGCTGAACAGCCCCGCCCAGGGGGGCGGTCCCTCCGGACATTACCCTCCCACCTGCAGTCAGCAGACCTCAGTTCGTAACAAAGCAGTACAAACCTTAAAAAGGAAGGGTGGGTGCTGTGTCAGTCCATGGACGTCAGAGAAATGGATTTTACGGTGAGTACAAAAATCCTATTTTCTCTTATCGTCCATGGACTGACACAGCTGGATACTGTAAACGCGTGGGACGTCCCAAAGCAGTATCAGAAGGGTGGGAGCAGTAGTAAAGGAACAACCAAAACTTCACTCCAAACAAGCAGAGCTCCTGAATGGAGGAGTTGCAACATTAAACAGCGGCCTGCAATGCTTTGCGGCCGAAGGGAGCATCCGAAGATGCAGCAACATCAACCTTATAAAATCTTGAAAAGGTATGAACGGACGACCAGGCCGTCGCCTTGCACACTTGTGCAACCGACGCTTGATGTCGGAAGGCCCAGGAAGCACCAATTGTCTTGGTGCAATGCGCCGCAACCAGAAAGGGAGGCGCCCGCCCTTTAAGGGCATAGGCCTGTATGACGGTCTGCCTGATCCACCTAGATACGGTGGCAGACGACACCGCTTCGGCCCTGTTTTGGACCAGACACAGACTTCCGAATGGAAACAGTAGCAGACAGGTACACTCGTAAGGCTTGTACCCATCTTAATGTATGAAGCGCAAACTCTCAGGGATGCGATGGGTGAGGACACAAGGACGGAAGAACAATGTTATTCTTAAGGTGAAGGGCCGAGACCATCCTTAGAAAAGAAGGACGGTCGTGGGCACAACACCGCCATATCCTTATACAGGACCAAGTAAGGCGACCTGCCGGACAAGGCCGCCAACTCAGACACCTGTCTAACCGAAGCAATGGCCAATAAGAAGGCCAACTACCGGGACAAGGTCAAGAGAGGAATCTCTCGGATATTCTCAAAGGGATGTTCTTGGAGAACCAAGATGCATCAAATTAAGATCCCAAGTAGGGAGAGGAGGCTTGACGGGGGGGGGGGGGGGAAATCACATGGCGAACACCCTGCACAAAAAGGTGCTAATCAAGGAATGGCCCGGTAGCGGTCGTTGAAAAAGAAAGCCCGGGCCGAAATCCGACCCTCAAAAAAAGGGTATGCAAGGCCAGCTTTTGGGTCACACTACGCTGTAAGAACAGCGAAATCCTGGGAACGGAATACATCCGAGGATGCCACTCAAGTTCCTCGCACATAGCGATGTAAGCCTTCCAGGACTGGTGAGATATCTTTCTGGAGGAAGATTCCCGTGTCAACAACATAGAAGAGATGACCGAATACGAGAGAACTCGGTCCTTCAGCACCTGGCTTTTAACAGCCATGCCATTAAAGCCAAGGACTGTAAAGCAGGATGAAGTATGGGATCATGAGACAGAAGGTCCACCCCAATAGGCAGTCGCCAGGAACGTCTGCGACTAGCCAAAGTAGACCGGCGTACCAATGTCGCCGTTCCGGAGCACTGGAATGGCCTCAGCCCCTACTCTGCGAAGCAACAACAGTAGCGGAGGGTAAGCATATAATCAGGCGATACTGCCCCCACGGGCTTCCAACGCGTCTGACGCGTCCGCCCAGGGGTCCCTGGACCTGACCACGATCTTGCCACCTTGCGAGTGAGTCGAGAGGCCATAAGGTCCACTTCCGGTGCCCCACCTCCGGTAAAGGAGGTGGAAACACCTCCGGATGCAAGGACCCTTCCCCTGCAATGCACACGGCCGACAGGACCGTCTTGCAGCAAGATGTATGAAAATCCCAAAGAGACTCCGCAATGTATCGGAGAAGGGAGGCCCCGGTGTACAGGGTGCCTTAACTGTTGGCCAATAAAGGCAACTTGACGGAACTTCCCTAGAAACTCGGTCAGAGGACTAGTACCTCAGCCTCCACAGGTGGCGCAAACCCACCCCGGGCACAGAGACCCTAAAGGCTAAAGCAGTTGCAGTGCACCTGCTAGACGACTGATGGATGAAGCAGAGGCTTTTGCCCAGTCATTGAGCTACAAAAAACGCCAGAGACACAGCCACTAAACGGGCGTAAAGCTAACCTCAGCCTGGCGAACACAGTCCAAGCCAGCACTTCTAATCACCACTGAAAGCAGGTGGAAAGTGATACCCCTGAAACCAGGGATCCTTCTTACAATACTCCATCCAGCAGCTACCCATGGATAAGTGCTGATTGTACAAACACATACAGGTAGTTTATACTATGTATTGCGTCAAACGCGCAAATAGAGTGTGGGAGGAAACCCACCCAGCCACAAAGAGCATAATACCACCACATACGGCGTATGTAGTTTAGTATGTGTGGATAAACCTATTAAACACGTATATACTGTGCCAGCGACGAAGGAGCGCACATCATCGGGGCTTGGACGTAAACCAGCCACGCAGATTGCGTACACAACCGTGTAGGTATGTTAGCCTGCGAATAAACAAATTGCACATGTTTATACTGTGCATAGCGCTGAGAATGCGCACACCATTGGAACGCAGGGGAGAAACCTGAGCACCCGGATGAAACCTATGCAGACTTTATACGCATACCGTGTAGGTATTAGTATGTGTGCTAAACATTTTGCACAAGCCCATGTGTGCATAGCACCGAAGGCGCGCACACTGTTGGCGCGTGGGAGGAACCGAAATACCCCACGCATACTCAGAGAATGCAATACCTACAACTACTGTGAATGTATTTAGTGTAGTGTATAAACATAATGTGTATGTTTACACCGTGTATTGCACCAAAGGCATGCATGTCATGTAGCGTGGGCGGAAACCCACGCAGACTGCACAGACATACCAGGTAGGTATGTTAGTATGTGGATATCCAATCGCACAAATTTAGACTGTGCATAGCGCCGACGCGCCCATACCAATGGAGTGTGGGAGGGAACCGGAGTACCCGGAGGAAAACCACACAGACTGCCTACACATACCTAGTAGGTATTATAGCATGCGTGATAAACATTGAACATGTTTAACTGTGCAGAAGGCCAAAAGGCACACATACCGTCAGCGCGTGGGAGGAAACCGGAACACCCGGAAGAACTCCACGCAGACAGCCCACAGAAGATACCGTGTAGGAATGATAGCATGTGAATCAACATATTGCACGTGTTTATGCTGTGCATTTCCATTGGAGCGTGGGGGGAAACCGGAGTACCCTGAGGAACCCCACGCAAACAGTATACCCATACTGTAAACATGTATAGTATGTGCATATTGAACATGTCTATACTGTGCAGAGAGCCGAAGCGCACATACCATGAGAGCACGGGAGGACACCGGAGCCCGACCCAGAGAGTATAATACATACATATACTGTGAATGTATCTGGAGTCGTACATAAACATATTTTGTACGTTTATATCATGTATGGCACTGAAACACAGCATTGGAACGTGGGGGGACACCCACACAGACACAGAGACCAATAACACATACATACACTGTGAATGTATGCAGTGTAGAGGTATAGGATGAGTTTAAATTATGGCGCAGAGGCGCATAATCTTCTCTGTATCATTCCAACCTGCTTGATTGTGCTGCCGAAGCAGCATGCAGGTAACAGGTAACCTCTGATCCTCAGACCGTGTGTCTGTCAGAGCTCAAGCGTTCCCCAGGAAATGGCGGGAAATGTTGCCTCAGGATATCACACAGAAGGCTCACAGGGACTAGAGACATAAATGAATACATTCCTCCCCCCCACCATGTATCATCCATGCTGCTCTGAGGCAGCGTGTGTGGAAAACAGTGAGGAAGCTGTGTAAAAGAAAGGCTTGTCACAGCAATTCCAGCTTGAGAGTGTTCCTCACATCATCAATGAGATCACTTACAAGCGCCCTGTCATTCACCGACACAGAACTGGAGTCTTCCTCACAAGGGAATGTCCTGTTCATAAATAATAAATAGGCCCATATCTGACTCAGAGCACTCCTTCACTAAAGATTTTTGTGGGGGGAGGGGGCTTATAGCTCCTTTTGCTCACACACGGCTTCCATTCTGACAAGGAATGATTCCAGGACTGCTGACAACTGGTCCATAAGGACCGCAGGTGCAGGAAACATATGAACATGTTTAACTGTACAGCACTGCCAGTTGCCCCAGGCAATGTGGAGAGCAGGTGTATCAGACTCCATAACGCCACCCTCTGAGACCTTATACACTATACAGTGAATATACAGTCCACCCACTGGCTACGCTGAGGCTTAGGAGGGGATACCCGGAGGACCCACCAAGCCTTAAAGGACCGCTCAGTCTGTGAGGAGATTATGAGGGGATTCGCGCCACCGCTAGAATCGAAAATAAATGCGCGGCGGCCACAAGAAAATGGGCGCTGGCCTTAGCTACAACTGCACCATTGAACGCCAAGATGGCCGTCGAGCGCGAAATTCAAAGCTCCCGCTAATGCACGCGCTAATGGCGCACCCAATAATCACCTCACACAACAGAAAAAACTGCAGACATGAGCGCCCAGCCAGGCCAGAGTGACCCCCAAGCACCCCACAGCACAGCACCAGTACAGGGTGCAGAGAGCAGCATAAAAGGCGGGAGACAGGGAGAACCCCCCACACACAGAAACACAGCCAGCATGTACTCACCTTGCAGCAGGAGAGACGACTACTTACCCGTCCCTAGAGGGACCCACTGGCTTGTCTCAGACAGACCTATCACAGAGTCGTACCGCGTAGCTGTCGGCCCGGTCCACCACGAAAGATACAGTAGGTACTGTTCAATCTTGAGAGGACCGCGGGAGCATGAAAGCCACCCGGCCACCCCTGGAGCCATGGGGTATGTCGTGAACTGAGTCTCACGCACACAAGGCGAGGATCAGCACGCTCGATGGTCGGACAGGGAAGACTACGAGGATACCAGTGTACCCAGCCGACAGTGGATTGAAGGTCTCAAAAATAAAATAAAGTTCCCAAAAGGAATAAAATTTAAAAAAGTAAAATCTTCCAGGAGACTGGCTCCTGAGAGAGCCACGTCTTCTCCTTCTGCTAGGCAGAAAAAAACTCAGGTCTGCTGACTGCAGGTGGGAGGGTAATGTCCGGAGGGACCGCCCCCCTGGGCGGGGCTGTTCAGCTCTGGTTTGTTCTAGAATGTTTCTAACATTCTGCCTAGATCTTCTCCTGCGAGCAGGGACATATACCCACGCGTTTACAGTATCCAGCTGTGTCAGCCATGGACGATAAGAGAAATATATACACACACACACACACACACACACACACACACACACACACAATTCAAGTCTTTGCCATTTCAAGTGCCGAGTAATCAGATTCGTGCTGGTGCCAGGTGAGAAGCCTTTGCTATATTCCAGAAGTGATCACAGCAATCCGTGCTCTGAGGCGTTCACATTGTGTGCCACTGTGTAGCACTCTGGCGGTATCTCGTCCTCCCTGTGCTGCTGATTTGAGCAGATCAAAAAAATCACGTAATGCTGACACTAGAAGTCTGCCGGCCGGAAGTGGTGTGACGTTCTACTTGCGCACCACTGAAAACAATGTGATGTCTATTGTCATACAATTCTGTGTGACCCAAGTCGCATTTGAAGTCGCACTACGGTGAACTAGGACAAAATGGTTAGACAGGCATCAAGTGCCAGCAGGAGCAGCAATGCCATTTGGGGTTGAAGGTGGTTTGAGATGCCAGGCTGTGACAGCAGCAGTGCACCTTCACATGTTTTAAATAAAAACTAACTAACTATCTGTAAAGGGGATTTCAGTGATTTTCTGTTTCGTATTTAGCCACCACAATAAAGTTATATTTAGAATTGCTAAACTTCTGGTGTAATGAAATATGAAAAATCTTGTTTTTTCCATCACTTTCTGTGCCAGTGATAAAAGTCACGATGACAAATCCGAGATGGTTAAAGTGGTTGTAAACCCCGTAGACACATTTTTTTTTTTTTACTTACCTGCAAGACAAAGCTATAATGAGCTAGTATGACTAGCATACTAGCTCATTATGTACCACTTACCTTCGATCAGGGCCCCCGAAGTCGTCCGTGTCCCTCCTCTAGCCGCATCCATCGCTGCGGCGATAGCCGTAATGTTACTTCCGGGTATCGCCGCTGCAGCCAATCACAGCGCCGCTCCGGCGCTGTGATTGGCCGGAGCGGCGAAGACGTGACTCCGCGCATGCGCGCGTGAGCTGTCGAATTCGGCTACGTCGTCGAATGTTGCGACCTAGCCGAATTTGTGAATGGGGTGACGTCAGCGTCGCCGCATTTACATACAAATATCTCCTTAACCGTGTAGGTTAAGAAGATATTTCATGCACCTACAGGTAAGCCTTAATCTAGGCTTACCTGTAGGTCTTTGTTTAAAAAAGTGGGTTTACAACCATTATTATTATTACTATTATACAGGATTTATATTGCGCCAACTGTTTGCGCCGTGCCTTTAGGCTCCATGCACACTAGCGTTTTTTTTTAAGCTCCTAGAAGCAGTTATTAGCAAAAACAACAAATGTTTTTGTAGATTCTTGGGAGCGTTTTTCCCAGCAGCTGAACGCTCCTAAACGCTACTAATAGCGTCTTTTTTTTTTCCCCTTTTCTTTTAAAGGAACTGCAAAAATTCCAATAAAACAATAACGCTCCTAAAAATGCTACAACAAAAAGCCATTAGCAGTGTTTTTTATCCAGCATTTTTTTTAGGTTTAAAAAAAATATATATATATGCTGCTGTGCATAGAGCCAAAAAAAAAAAAACAACCTTTGGGGACACGGCTCACAATAGATGACTAATAGGGGTTTTAAACCTTATGTACTGCATTCAAAACATGCATTGGTTCAAGCAAATGTACCAATTAAAAACAAAAAGTTTTTGTACTTACACCCAATGTAAACTGTCTCCAAGAGCTAACATAATATATGTTGCATTAACCATACTAAGAAAAGCCTGGATATGCCAAAGTAATAGAAAATCCATGTGCTTTATATATGCATTCTGTGCGATCTGGTATTACAAAATAGATTTGAATGCAACCTTAATAAAAACACCAAATTATTTACATCTCCGTTTTTTCATTCATGAACTTACAAATACAGGACAGACATCGTGAACCCTTTAATGACAGCACCATCTGCTTAAATACAGTAGCTGGCAAGAGACGCAGTAGCATTAGAGACATAAAAGTTAATGAAGTTGTCAAAAGGAGAAGTCTTAACAGTACACTAATAATCATAAATACTGAGCCAGAAAGCACAGTTACAAACACTATGGTGGCGACCTGCAGCACTAACAGCATCAAGGCAAGAGTTTATTATCTGGTTTTATTGCTCCTTCAGGATTAATCTGCTTCTTTATTTCATTCCAATTTGAAACGCATAATATGCAAATAATCTTCATTTTATTATGTGCCACCTAATAAGGACCGCAGGATGTGTCACGGCTGGATATTGCACGCCACATGAAGACAAAGCACATTTATGAATTCCAGATGAGCGAGAAGAAATATATGAGCTTTTGGATCTTGATAAGAAATATCAGTGACAGCTATTTCATCTGTCTAGTCCAGGAAGACACAACAAAAAGACATTGCAGAGGAATCAAAAATAAAGTGTTTACCAAAAGACTTTATTGCAATGCACTACACATACTCATTTTATTTTTTTAAAGGTTATTATGTATCAAGAAACGCTTCAAAAGAGTTTGAAAATGGGGTGGTACGCTTTTTGTTATTCCAACTAACCCAACATTTCGGATTTTTATACACACACACACACACACACACACAGTGTTTTTTATTGTTATAAAATGTAAAGGCTAAGACTATAGCAATATTCAAAACGGCAGGCATATCAGGATAATATGAAAATGAAATATCGTTTGCAGGTATGTTAAAGGAAGCGATCCATCCTGGGTGAAAAAAAAAAAAAATCTAAACTGTCAGCAGCTATAAATACTGTAGCTGCTGACTTTTAATATAAGGACACTTACCTGTCCATGGAGCACGCAATGTCGGCACCCGAAGCTTACGTTTGCCAAGAAGTTACATTTTGTACTAATCAAAGACTAATAAAACAAAGCACTCGAAAATTAAATAGGTAGTGAAGGAAATCCACACCATCCTAGCTCAGTAAAAACCGAAAATGTACTTGAACTGAAACTGAACCAAAACACTAAAATGTATTGGGGCGTGCCCTGAAATAAACTAAAGTGGTTGCAACAAACATGTCTATCTATATACTTACCACAGAGCGGCATCAATCTTCCTCTTCTTGGGTCCACCACCGCGCTCCTGGCTCCTCCTCTCTTGCAAGTGCCCTCAATAAAAAACTGATTTAAAACGGGGGAAATTGTGCAGGCTCGCTCCTGAGCCCTGCTGCGGAGTCCATTAACACAGATAACGGGACTCGACCCCGACTCTCTCGACACTGGAGTAGGAGCCAATGGCTCCCACTGCTATCAATCTGCCCAATGAGGAGGGAGAAAGCAGCGTGAGCTGCTGCTCGTATGCATGTCATTGGATAGGATCGGTTCGGACTGAAGTAAGAATAAGGGTGGATCCTGCAGCAGAGAAGGTTTTTTACCTTAATGCATAGAAATACAAATACTGTAGCTGCTGACTTAGAATAAGGACACTTACCTGTCCAGGGATCCAGCAATGTCCTCACCTGAACAGATTCTTCAAATCAGTTTCGGGTGCAGGCTCTGGCATCTCTAGAAAGGGGAGCAGGAAGTGAACTCTTGTGGCTTCACAGCCTGTTTTGTTTCCTGCCATGCTGCGCCTTGTGAATGATCCTGTAATCTTGTGGGACCTGTGAATGTGTCCCAGAAAACTGTGGGGGAAGGAGGGGGGCAAAAAACTTTAGGCTCAGATACCCGTGGTGATCTGAGCCAGACGTGGGAGCGGATACCTGTCAAAATCAGGTACCGTCCGAAAAGTTCCAAATGTGGCAATGGAGGGTGCAAACAAGTGGAGCTTCCCCTTTTGGGTAGCTCCACTTTAAGGTAAAAAACCTTGAAGCTTTAGAACTACTCTAAATAAGGTCTATTTTAACCCTTTCGCTGCCCAGGCCTATAGGATAAGATTATGGTAATGGCATTTTTTATATGTTGCGGCATATTTTCTATATCCCTATAATCCACAGATAAGAGGCTGTGCCCAGAAAAAAAAAAAAAGGGAGGATGCCAAATATGTCAAATCTCAAAACGTAAAAAAAAATGCAGTACTCAAAATTGTCCATAGGAAATGCTTTAAAAGTCTTGACAGCTTACCAGTTTAGACTTAACTACAGACGGTAAATAGAATTTCATTGCCTTGAAAACGTATTAATACCCCTTGAAATTTTCCACATTTTGTCATGTTACAACCAAAAACGTAAAATGTATTTTATTGTGATTTTTTGTGATAGACCAACACAAAGTGGCACATAATTGTGAAGTGGAATGAAAAATTATAAATGGTTTTCAACATATTTTACAAATAAATATGTGAAAAGTGTATTCAGCCCCCCTGAGTCAATACTTTGTAGAACAACCTTTCGCTGCAATTACAGCTGCAAGTATTTTTGGCTACGTTTCTACCAGCTTTGGACATCTAGAGAGTGACATATATTGCCCATTCTTATTTGCAAAATAGCTCAAGCTCTGTCAGATTGGACGGAGAGCGTCTGTAAATAGAAATTTTCAAGCCTTGCCACAGATTCTCAATTAGATTTAGGTCTGGACTGTGACTGAGCCATTCTAAACACATGAATATGCTTTAATCTATTCTAAACCATTCTATTGTAGCTCTGGCTGTATGGCTGCTGGAAGGTGAAACTGAGTCCCAGTCTCAAGTCTTTTGCAGACTCCAACAGATTTTCTTCTAGGATTGCCCTGTATTTGGCTCCATCCATCTTCCCATCAACTCTGACTAGCTTCCCTTTTCCTGCTGAAGAAAAGCATACCCACAACATGATGCTGCCACCATCATGTGTCACGGTGGGGATGGTGTGTTCAAGGTGATGTGCAGTGTTAGTTTTCCACCACACATATCGCTTTGCTTTTAGGCCAAAAAGTAACATTTTGGTCTCATCTGACCATAGCACCTTCTTCCACATGTTTGCTGTGTCCCCCACATGGCTTCTCGCAAACTGCAAACGGGACTTCTTATGGCTTTCTTTCAACAATGGCTTTCTTCCTGCCACTCTTCCATAAAGGGCAGATTTGTGGAGTGCACCATTAATAGTTGTCATGTGGACAGATTCTCCCACCTGAGCTGTGGATTTCTGCAGCTCCTCCAGAGTTATCATGGGCCTCTTGGCTGCTTATCTGATCAATGCTCTCCTTGTCCGGCCTGTCAGTTTAGGTGGACGGCCATGTATTGGTAGGTTTGCAGTTGTGCCATACTCTTTCCATTTCCGGATGATGGATTGAACCGTGTTCCGTGAGATGTTCAAAGCTTGGGATATTTTTTTTATAACCTAACCCGGCTTTAAAACTTCTCTACTACTTGATCCCTGACCTGTCTGGTGTATTCCTTGGCCTTCATGATGCGGTTTGTTCACTAAAGGTTCTCTAACAAACCCCTGGGGGCTTCGAAAAACAGCAGACTCTATTTACCAATTTAGGAGACTTCGGAAGCAATTGGTTCCACTAGATTTTAGTAAGGGGTATCAGAGTAAAAGGGTGCCGCCACACTTTTCAGATGTTTATTTGTAAAAAAAAAAAATTGACAACCCTTTATAATTTTGCTTCCACTTCACAATTATGTTCCACTTTGTGTTGGTGTATCACATAAAACCATAATAAAATACAATTACGTTATTGACTGGAACATTACAAAATGTGGAAAATTTCAAGGGGTATGAATACTTTTTCAAGGCACTGAATGTCTCTCACTCCAGTTGACACAGGAACACCCTATACCCAATATGTGCTGTGCATTCGCTCATACACGTGCATGCCCAATACTTGTATTTGCAATTGGGGGGGGGTAAATAAATTGCAGGATTTTTTCAATTGAGCTTTGTTAATTCTTTGGGCGTATTGTGAGCAGGATACTTTGTGGCATTTGTGTAGTAATGGCTTTCTTCCGGGACTCAACCATGCAGCCCATCTTTCTTCAAGTGCCTGTATTTCACCTGAAGTTATTTGTGAGTTTTTCTTTGCATCCCGAAGAATTTTCCTGGCAGTTGTGGCTGAAATTTTAGTTGGTCTACCTGAGGAGTTCTGTTAAAACCAAACCACGGTCATTTTCCACCTCTTGATTAGAGTTTGAATACTGCCAATAGGCATTCTTAATTCCTTGGATATCTTTTTATATCCATTTCCTGTTTTACACAGTTCAATTACATCAGGAATATGTAGACTTGATCAGGGTAATTTGGGCAGTTTCTGTTGTCATGATTTAAAAGCGTAAAATCAGTTGATTGATAATAAATGGCTTCAGCCAAACACTAACCATGAGTGAAAGAAAAAGTTTTTGTTATTATTCATATTCTCTGAAAAATTCCCAAGAAATCATAAATTCTGCCAGGGTATGTAAACTTATGAGCACAACTGTATACGTGTGAAAGAGCCCATATTTGCCATTGCGGCAAGTGAAAAGTAACAGATCTGCTTGCCGACAGGTTCAACAGGTAATAAAATTATGTGATGGGGAACTCAGAAAATCTAGCACTGCTGGCTTAATTCTCAATCATTTAAGTCAATATTTATTTTGCATAGTTACACTTTAAGAAACTCTCTGTCTACAAGCCTTACAAAAAAAAAAAAAAAAACATGAATAGGACTTCCTTTATATCAAAAGCATGGTTATTAGTACAACAGTTGTATGGGTGCAAAATGTGCACAGAACATCACGAGTGGCTCTACACTTAAGCATCTTTTTTTTTGGTTAGCACAAAACACAGATGCACTTTTTAGAGAGCAAATCTCTTGAGTTCAGTATCTCTGTACTACAGAGAGGTTCCTGGCAATGACATTCAGACACCTGCCACTCCATGTGGAGATTCAAATGAATAGCATCTGTAGCACAGAATAAGAAATGTCATCTTGAAATTAAATTTCTACAGCACAACAGACATAATTCAAAGAGTTTGGTCTAAGTTCGGTTCTACAAAAGCCATCCTTTTCATTTCCGTACATATCCATGATAATGTAGGCTTCAAGCAAAAGGCAGATCACTAGTCTACCTTCTATAAGTAATCATTTTTAAGAAATCGAACACCCTAGGTTATATTATGAATAGGCAGACTTTTGAGATATAAAATGTGAAGCCTAACTCCGGGTTTACACCTTCACTTTAAAGTAGTTCAAAAATAGTTGTTTTTTTTTTACTTTAATGCATTCTCTGTGTGAAGGTAAACATACCACACCACCCCGCCTTAACCCCCTCCAAACAAACACTTACTTGGCTTCATGTCACTCCCCTTCCTTCTTTCACAGGAGAAAATGACTGCAACACAGCAACAGGCTCCTGCTGCCATCAAACTCCCATGAGAAGCGGGGTGTGGCTTACTGAAACTGTGTGTCCATGAATGCACACAGCTCGGCACAGGACCCAAAAGGGACCATGCACTCATGGATGCCTTCTTAATACCCAGCTTGCTACAGGGAGTACATGGAGGAGGAATGAGCCTACAGCAATGGCAAGGATTGCCAGAAGAGGAGGTATAGGCGTTTCTGTGCATTATTGTTGCACAGATCAGGTAAGTGTTACCTCATTTTTTACATTTTAAAAAAAACAGACTTTAATGTTGATTTAAATCAGGGCTCGACAAACCCCAGGCGCCAGGTCGCCATTGCGACTAGAATTAGCGACCTGGCGCCTGGGGCAGCACAGCTGGGGTATCCTGTGTCTCCGTGCCCCCCCCCCCCTCCACGCCGCGGGATCGCGTCGGGCCGCGCCGGCCGGTAATTGAGGCCGCGGCTTTGCGGCCTTCTGCAGGCCTATGCTTCCTTCTGTGAACTACCGCCATCTTGTGGTGGCAGTTGGTATGACAACCAGCAATGCTAATGGAGTTTCCCTGTCTGTTTTCCCTGCCATCTCCTTCCCTCTAATTAGAACCCCCAAACATTATATATATTTTTTATTCTAACACCCTAGAGAATAAAATGGCGGTCGTTGCAATACTTTCTGTCACCGTATTTGCGCAGCGGTCTTGTAAGCGCACTTTTTTGGGAAAAAACACACTTTTTTTTAATAAAAAAATAAGACAACAATGAAGTTAGCCCAATTTTTTTTATACTGTGAAAGATAATGTTACGCTGAGTAAATTGATACCAAACATGTCACGCTTCAAAATTGCGTCCGCTCGTGGAATGGCGACTAACTTTTACCCTTTAAAATCTCCATAGGCGACGTTTAAAAATTCTACAGGTTGCATGTTTTGAGTTACAGAGGAGGTCTAGGGATAGAATTATTGCTCTCGCTCTACCGATCGCAGCGATACCTCACGTGTGGTTTGAACACCGCTTTCATATGAGGGCGCTACTCACGTATGCGTTCGCTTCTGCGCGCGAGCTCGGCGGGACAGGGCGCGTTCCTGGCTCCTAACATTTTTAGCTGGCTCCCAGATTCCAAGCAAATTTGTCAAGCCCTGATTTAAATAGTTCATTTAGGCTAAGCTGGCCCAAACAATCTATTTCCTTTACGAATTGATGTGGTCACTCTCAGCTAGAGTTTATTTTAATCTTGAATCGAGTTTAGAGTTCAAATCGATTCAGATTTGAAGAAAATCGATTTTTTTTAGATTTTTTTTTTTTAATTCCCTTCAAAGTTTCCGTAGCAGGGCTGCAGGGGGCGTATCCGGAATGGCACTGGGCGGCGTTACCCCAATTACATCTACTCGCCGCAGCGAGTAGATGTAATGTAACACTAACTAACCGCAAGCCGCCGTCTGCCTACCTGATCAGCGTGTCATGCAGAAAGACGGCGGCCATTGCAGTGTTCAAAAGCCGCGCCTCCCGAGTCCTCGTCGTCTGTGATAGGCGGAACACTCAATTTCACAGCAGGCAGTGTTCAGCCTATCACGGACATCCTCTCATCCTCGTCTGTGTTATGAGGATGAGCGGATGTCCATGATAGGCGGAACACTGAATGCTGGGAAATTGAGTGTTCCACCTATCACAGACGAGGAGGAGGCGCGGCTTTTGAATACTGGAATGGCTGCCGGTGTAGCAGTAAAGTCCGTATCCCATGAAAATCTGCATCAGGTACGGGCACAGTGATTGAAGCACGGGCACAGTGAAGCACGGGCACAGTGAAGCACTGGGCACAGTTCAATTCAACTAAGAGTAACCTCAGGATTTTTTGTTGTTTTATTAGCTAAATCCAAATACAGTATTAATAATTTGGATGTTAAACAATCTTTGTTGCACACTGACTTTGCAGTTAGAGAAAGGGTTTGCCTTTGCAATTTTGTTTATTGATGCACTTTAATTAATATAATAAAAAATAAAAATAAAAATCGCAGATAGATAGGTAAAGAGAAATAAATAATTTGCTTTATGCTGAGTGGACAATAGGCAGATACAGGGAGTCATATTATAAAGGAAAACTTGTACTAAAAATATTATAGTGGCTGCCTTCTAACTTCTCCTTCTGAAAATGCCAGTTGCTTGAGTATTGGGGCCAATCTAGTGTTTTCAGTACTTTTAAAGCTAAGATTCAGTGTTACCTTCGGTCTTGCATAGTTGTCTAGGGTACTCTCTTGTACTGAAAAAGCTTACACTCATTTCATAGCACATCAAGAGCTTCCCAAGCTGCAGCAATACAGATAGAGCACACAACATTTCCTGGCTGAAGGGTGTCCAGAATCAAACTCTTTCCTCTCCAGGCTGACTGTCCCTAGCCATTCATTCATTGGATTTCAGTTCTTGCCATCATGGATCACAAAGTGGGTTGTTACCTAGGGTGCTACAAATGCAGCCTGCCTCGGAATACCTATGCCTCCAAACTGACCTCCACCCATCAAGACATTTAGAGATTTGTTTAACTCTTCCCAAGAGCCAGTTCACTGCTTGTATTAGGACTAAGGGTACACTAAGGTACTGTAATGTTTTCAGGAAGCAATGTATAGCACCCTGTCTGCCCCTCCCACCAGTCATTACCTGCCTGCATTGCATTGAGAAGCAAAAAGACCCATTGTTGACGTCATTGGGTCTAAAAGAAGATAAATAATGAAAACGGAAAAAGACTTTAAAAATGTCATTAAAATACTGATGAATGGGGAACAGGAAGAAATCAAGGAAGGCAAAATATGAGCAGATTCAACTTGAGCTTTAAAAAGGGAAGTATGGGGTATTTTTTTTTCTTTGATTCTTGATACTTACCTAGGTGGATGCAGCATCTGTACCCCGGCGCCTCTAACACTGAAAACCGAGCGATCAAACGCCGCTGATCGCCCGGTTCTCACAGCTCCCTGTTCTGACCCTCCTCGCTCACTGGAGCGCTAGGCTGTGGAGGGGGCGGTAGTGGCCAGGTCAGCCTCTCAGTGGCTTGCTGAGCCGGGTGTCAGTCCAGGGATCTAGCGGATCCAGACTTCCAAGGTCGTGATGACGCAGAGCCCCCGGACCGACACTGTGATGTCAGCAGAGCGTGGACTTCAGCCTGCTCGCTGCTGAAAACGTGTCACAAGAGTGCAAAACGAACGGGTCACAAGAGTGCACTCCTGTGATCCATAGGAGAAGTACAGTCAAAACGAGCTTTGGTTGCACTTCTTTAAATTAGAATCAGCCATGCAACTCGATTTTCAGAAAAAAGTGCGATAATGGCAGCACCCACATTTCTCTCAGTACAGTGCCTCTTAAGTGTCCACTCCAAAACCAAACCACATGTCAAGTTAATGACATGGGAAGAGCACAAAAAAAAACTTATTGCAGCTTACCAGTCTTTTTAAAAGGGATAAGAACATTTTCAGCAAGTACAGAAAATACCAGTTGATCTTGCTGGAAATGTCTGGTTACTTCCTGTGAGCTGCACTGGAGAAAATAAAATGTTGTTATCTTTCTTATGTAAACGACTAATCCCATCAACTTTAATATAATAAAGATAAATCAAAAAGGAAGGCATGTTATTTGTCCAGTCTAGGTAGCAACTATGGCTTCCCACCCATAGATATAATAATAAAGGAGTAAATGTAGCCACCCAGCAAAGGATTACCAAGTGAAATTGAGGGAGGGGGGGGGATTGAAAAGAAAAGAAATGCAGCCACCACATCTAACGACTGGTAAGCTACAACATACTACATATTTGTTATTGAGTTTATATATGCTTTAACTAGGGGGGAAACAAATCAAATTTATTTCTCTTAATACAGTATTAAAAAAAATAATAAAAGAAAACACATGAACGTATATCAATAAGTCACAGGCTGCCAAAAATGCAAAAGGTCACATTTTCATAACTGCTGTCAGTAAAGCAGTACAGAAGGAGATCAAAATAATTACACATTCAGTGACTAAAGTACAGATGCCTCTTAGATTTTTTTTTATTTGAGTGGTTGCCTTCTGTATAGCTAGATGAACATATGGGGACTAAAATGCAATCAAAAGCATTAAAATCTATTCCTGATGTGAGTTTGTAAAGGAATCAGCAGCTGCAAACACAAACATTAAGGAAACACTTCTCTTCAACAATAAGTAGCTTGGCAAACAATCTTTATTAGAAGCTCACAGACCCTTCAACTTCCACTCTTGTCACTGCTAAAAAGCAAGATCCTTCTTTAGTAAAATCTACAGCATTTGTGTAGAGTCTAAATAACCTTTTCATCAGTCACTCCAATCAAACTTTATTTCCTGGCACAAAATTGGTGGCTCTCCAAACTGCATACAAATGGACAGCACAATTCCAAACAAAAAAGTGGAAAGGAAATAAATACTTTTCTATCTCTAAGGCTTAATGTACACGGGACGTTTTACATCCTCTCCTGAACGATATAACTTGACAGATAGTAACCAACATTTAAAAACCTTCCATTTTGCCACATTTGCGTTTTATTTATTTATTTATTTTAATAGTCAAAAATTAAAAAAACGCCTGTAAACTAAATGTGGCTAAATGCGAGTTACCGCACTTACAAGCACTTAGCGTTTTATATGCCTCTGAACATCCGTCCTGAATGCATTTTTTTCGCTTTACAAAAAATGCTTCTCAACTCAACTCAACTCAGGAGGCCACGCCTCCAAAACATGTTGTCATAGCAACTGTGTGTACGTGTGTTAGAGGGGACAGCACATCCACCACGACTCCCTCCTCCAGGCCACAAGTGACGTCATGCTGAGCCGGCTGGTCCATGCAAGCGCTGAACAGCACATGAGATGAGGAAGCAGACTCCTAGCTTATACACCAACATCTCCATACAACACCGCTGCCTTGAGAGCCAATCGATCTATATAGACCAGGAGAGGAGGCTTGAATCGAGCTGTATATGTGAATCCACATCATATGTCTGAGTGCAATCCTCGTATTTTTAATTGCCAATTTACAATAAAAACAGTGTTACACTAGGGTAGCCTTTGCGCTCTCTCTCTCTCTTTGTATTGTTTCTCAACTCAACTACCTAGAAATGACCCTGTGTACATGTACTGATAAAGATAACAGAGGAGGGTTCTGGAACAGCTGAAAAAAAACAAAAACACCCAACTGCTCCTAAACGTCCCTTTACCAGCAGCAGAGTACATGAAGCATTATACTGCTGTGCCACAACTATGTAAAGATTACTACAAAGAAGTTGTCAGAATAAGATGACATTTATACGCTTATCATAAGAAACTAAAATTAGGTGTAGTGTCTTGTACCCCCCAATGCTGTCACATCAACCCCCCTGCCCCTCCACTGTAGTGTCCTCTGCACCTTCACATCACCTCCCCACCCTGTAGTGTCCTGTGCCCTCTACACATCAACCCCCCCTCACTTTAGTGTCCTCTGCCCCCTTCAGATAGACCCCCCCCCATTGCAGTGTCCTCTGCCCCCTTCACATCACCCCCCACCCTATAGTGTCCTCTGCCCCCCACAGTAGTGTCCTGTACAACCCAATGCTGTGTCCTCTGCCCCCTTCACAGTGTTTTGTTTTTAGAGGTACAGCACTGCACTTGAATTATCCCAGCACCTGGCTCCATCTTAGATATGCCAGAAAGAAAATCGGAGATGTACACTGCACTGTGAATGTGTGGCAGACTGTTTACACAAAATTGTAAAACTGCTAGAAGATAATTTTGGCAGAAGAGGTATTAAGTACAACTAAAAGGCAACAATAAAAAAGAGAAAAAATGGCGCAAAGTAAGTTCTGGCAGAGCATAAGATCCAAGGAGTCACTGAATATAAATGATGTAAGCACCAGCGGCAGCTACCATGAGCAGAAGCAGGCTCTGTAAAACATGATGAAGAAAAGAAGGTGCGCCAAACTAAGTGCAGTAAAACAGGCTTTAATGGCAAATCATATAAAAAACAGCCAAATGGCTACTCACAAGATGTAGGACAAATTCAGGCATGTAAAGGGTTAATGGTGGTCCGGTGTCATCTAAGGCGGTCCTCGGGGGAGATGTCGGTACCAGATGAAAAGTTGGCTGAGGATGGCTGAAGGCAGGATGAAAGGAAGGCTGGAGGCAGGTTGCGGTGTCAGCAGAGGAAGAAAACATCCAGGCTGTGATAGTTTTAAAAAGCCCTGTACCGCTGGAACAGCCAGGAGGTAACCAGGAAGCTGCACATCAGCGTGCGCTTCACCGTGGAGCGCAGCGTGCCGTCGGACCGGAAGTGATGTGGAGATTGGAACGGACCAATGGGATGACGCGTTTCACAGCATCAGCTGTTTCATCAGATCCATGGAGAGCATTGTCATAGGTGGATGTGATATAGTTGGAAGACGTAACGTGATTGGTTGAAAACATACTGGCAAAAATAAATCGTCATTGTGATTGGTTGAGGGAGAGATATGGGAGATATAATGAGTTATATCAGAGATATATGGGAGGGGGGGGGGGGGTTGATTGGCATGGGATATTATCTATACGGAAGATTTTTTTTTAAAGAAAGAAGAAATTAAAAAATGAGAGAAAAAGTAGTAATGAGAATAATCAGAAATTAATAAATGTTTGCATATGGGAGAAAAGCGCTATAATGGAAATTAGTAATGAAACTGAATAATGGGTGTAAATGTTTGTAAGGAGGAGAAAAGCACTGATCGAAGAGGCATATACGGATTGGAATAATACTTAAGTTGTTATGGGGGAACAATTTGGGGATACATTGTGAAGGTATATAAGGGGCGGGTGATAAATTATTATATAAGGGAGAACAGTACTGGGGGGGGGGGGGAAGAAAAAAGAAGAAAAGGGGGGGGGGGGAAGGAAGGAAAAGGAGAAAAAAGGGGGGATATATATTATAATAGATAAGGGAGATGTGGAAGTGAATAGAGCAAGGGGTGGAATAATGATGGGAAAAAGACATGGGAGAAATTAGTGAAATAAGTCAATGTAATGAACGATGAACATGGTTATTATGTATGAGTATAGGTCATTTTAGGAATACATATCCAATTCATTATATCCAAAATACATATACATGCATCTATATCTACATATATACATACATACAATATACAAATAAATAAATAGTACGAAATACATATAAAACATACAATATAATATATCATGGCGGATAAAATAAGGTGCATAACAATTTATATAAGGAATATACCAAAAAAGCTATAGATCTACAAGAGCAGCACACTGTGCATATATGCATATTAAAAAGCATATATGTGAGTATATGAAAAAAACATGAAAAAAATTCATATATATATATATACACACACACAGTGTCTTGCGAAAGTATTCGGCCCCCTTGAACTTTTCATCCTTTTTCCACATTTCAGGCTTCAAACAAAGATATAAAATTTAAATTTTTTGTGAAGAATCACAAACAAGTGGGACACAATTGTGAAGTGGAACGAAATCTATTGTTTTTTTGAAACTTTTTTAACTAAGAAAAAAATGAAAAGTGGGGCGTGCAAAATTATTCGGCCCCCTTGCGTTAATACTTTGTAGAGCCACCTTTTGCTGCGATTACAGCTGCAAGTCGCTTGGGGTATGTCTCTATCAGTTTTGCACATCGAGAGACTGAAATTCTTGCCCATTCTTCCTTGCATAACAGCTTGAGCTCAGTGAGGTTGGATGGAGAGCGTTTGTGAACAGCAGTTTTCAGCTCTTTCCACAGATTCTCGATTGGATTTAGGTCTGGACTTTGACTTGGCCATTCTAACACCTGGATACGTTTATTTGTGAACCATTCCTTTGTAGATTTTGCTGTATGTTTGGGATCATTGTCTTGTTGGAAGATAAATCTCCGTCCCAGTCTCAGGTCTTTTGCAGACTCCAACAGGTTTTCATCCAGAATGGTCCTGTATTTGGCTGCATCCATCTTCCCCTCAATTTTAACCATCTTCCCTGTCCCTGCTGAAGAAAAGCAGGCCCAAACCATGATGCTGCCACCACCATGTTTGACAGTGGGGATGGTGTGTTGAGGGTGATGAGCTGTGTTGCTTTTACGCCAAACATATCGTTTTGCATTGTGGCCAAAAAGTTTGATTTTGGTTTCATCGGACCAGAGAACCTTCTTCCACATGTTTGGTGTGTCTCCCAGGTGGCTTGTGGCAAACTTTAGACGAGACTTTTTATGGATATCTTTGAGAAATGGCTTTCTTCTTGCCACTCTTCCATAAAGGCCAGATTTGGGCAGTGTACAACTGATTGTTGTCCTATGGACAGACTCTCCCACCTCAGATGTAGTTCTCTGCAGTTCATCCAGAGTGATCATGGGCCTCTTGGCTGCATCTCTGATCAGTCTTCTTGTCTGAGCTGAAAGTTTAGAGGGACAGCCAGGTCTTGGTAGATTTGCAGTGGTCTGATACTCCTTCCATTTCAAAATGATCGCTTGCACAGTGCTCCTTGGGATGTTTAAAGCTTGGGAAATCTTTTTGTATCCAAATCCGGCTTTAAACTTCTCCACAACAGTATTACGGACCTGCCTGGTGTGTTCCTTGGTCTTCATGATGCTCTCTGCGCTTTCAACAGAACCCTGAGACTATCACAGAGCAGGTGCATTTATACAGAGACTTGATTACACACAGGTGGATTCTATTTATCACCATCAGTCATTTAGGACAACATTGGATCATTAAGAGATCCTCGCTGAACTTCTGGAGTGAGTTTGCTGCACTGAAAGTAAAGGGGCCGAATAATTTTGCACGCACCACTTTTCAGTTTTTTATTTGCTAAAAAAGTTTAAAATATCCAATAGATTTCGTTCCACTTCACAATTGTGTCCCACTTGTTGGTGATTCTTCACAAAAAATTAAAATTTTATATCTTTATGTTTGAAGCCTGAAATGTGGCAAAATGATGAAAAGTTCAAGGGGGCCGAATACTTTCGCAAGGCACTGTGTATATATATATATATATATATATATATATATATATATATATATATATATATATATATATATATATATATATATATACATACACACACACACACACATATATATATATATACACACATATATACACACACACACACACACACATATATCTCTGATAAATAAGATACTGGGGTATGGGATGGCCGGGCATCAAAGAATAGAAAATTAATAAAAAAAATTGTTAATTAAGAAGGTTGAAAAATATATATACTGTATATAAAAAATTGTGGTTATATATATCTCAGGGGGAGAACTCTAATGGAATAAAATAATATAATAATGGAATAAAATAATAATATAATAATAGACAAACTGGTATGTGGGTAAGCGAACGCACAAGAAATCGCATAGATAAAAGAAAGGCGAAATATAAAGTAATAATAATAATAATGCAGGAATATTAGATGATGTTGTTGGTTTCAATTTCTTCGTTGAGGCCATGGGGTGACATGGTATTCAAAGAATAAATCCAATAAGTTTCCTGTCTGCAGAGGCGTTGGAATCTTTCTATAGCAGTAGGAGTTTCTGGTATTGCCTCTATAATCCAAACCTGGAGGGCGCTAATATCTTTATGGTGGTGTGCTGCAAAATGACGAGCCACGCTGTATTTAGGGTTGTTCTTTTGGACTGCACGGCGGTGCTCTCCAAATCTGGTCCGTAGGGCTCTGATGGTTCTGCCTACGTATAATAGGCCGCATGGACAGGAAATACAGTACACTACATACGTGGTAGAGCAGTTGTAGAAGGAACTGAGATTGAAGGTCTTACTGTTGGCCTTAAAGGTTTTTTGGCCATGGGTGACATGAGGGCAGGTAAGACATAGGGCCTTTTTGCATTGAAACATCCCTACAATGGGAATTAGGGTAAGCTGTTTGAGCATGTAGTTTTTGTGATGATTTAGTGTTTTAGTTTTGCTTCCAACTATATCACATCCACCTATGACAATGCTCTCCATGGATCTGATGAAACAGCAGATGCTGTGAAACGCGTCATCCCATTGGTCCGTTCCAATCTCCACGTCACTTCTGGTCCGACGGCACGCTGCGCTCCACGGTGAAGCGCACGCTGATGTGCAGCTTCCTGGTTACCTCCTGGCTGTTCCAGCGGTACAGGGCTTTTTAAAACTATCACAGCCTGGATGTTTTCTTCCTCTGCCGACACCGCAACCTGCCTGAAGCTTCCTGGTTACCTCCTGGCTGCTCCAGCGGTGCAGGGCTTTTTACATCTATTACAGCCTGGATGTTTCTTCCTCTGCTTACACCACAACCTGCCTTCAGCCTTCCTTTCATCCTGCCTTCAGCCATCCTCAGCCAACTTTTCATCTGGTACTCCCCCGAGGACCGCCTTAGATGACACCGGACCACCATTAAACCCTTTACATGCCTGAATTTGTCCTACATCTTGTGAGTAGCCATTTGGCTGTTTTTTATATGATTTGCCATTAAAGCCTGTTTTACTGCACTTAGTTTGGCGCACCTTCCTTTCTACAACTAAAAGGCAGCCTATATAATGTTATTGAATCCTTAACAAAGCTCATGAAAATTACACATTTTAATGAATATAATAAATGTATGATTACCTCAGGATATGCTTTTTCCTCCAATCAGCTCTCCCACACTAACTGCAGCTTTCCACCCCCCACCCCTCTGCTCCTGACAGATGAAGGTGGCTTTTATAATAATTCTACACATTTGAAGGGATGTAGAAGAGACGACTGCAGATAAACAAGAAAAACTTAAGTAGGAGGATTTGTTTCATCTCTGTGTATCATGTAAGGCTATTCACTTCACTGGATAAATTTAAGGGTTTACAACCACTTTAATTTTGTGCTAATGGCAACAAAAAACAATTAAGGAATTAGTCTAGACCAGTGTTGGCGAACCTTGGCACCCCCAGATGTTTTTGAAATACATTTCCCATGATGTTAATGCACTCTGGAGTGTAGTTGAGCACCATGGGAAATGTAGTTTCAAACATCTGGGGTGCCAAGGTTCGCCATCAACGGTCTAGACTTGTTGCATTTACTGTTTTAAAGCCCGAGTATGACATACTCTGTGTGGGAGGGAGTTTTGGTGGCCACTGTTGGGGTTGAATGTCCAGAAATGCCATAGAGGAAACTGTCAACTTGGGTACAACCAGCATACCAGGTTTTACCTGCAATTATTGCTAGTAGCTGCTATAGACGCTAGCAATAATCACTGTGGTTGCAGGAAAGAAATTTGCTCCATGTATGGCCAGCCTAAGCCAGGGTTTGTTTGGCTTAGATGTCCACTCAGTGAATGGGATTATATGCAAAACCTACTTAAAGCAGATGTAAACACTCAGATATACGCAGTGAAGTGAACAGCTTCAGATGATACACAGGGATGAAACAAATATCCCTACATAAATTTTACATGTATATCTGCCGTCTTCAGCTTTATATATCCTTTAGAACGTGCACATCACATCACAGATTTTCTGTTCCTGTTTGGCACTGAGTGTGAAATCTGGGCATACAGCCAAGACAGCTGATTGGAGGAAAGGCACACACCCCCTTCACATTGGCAAAGGAAGAAAGTAATGTGCAGTGCTGTGAGAAGGCAAGCAGTCTGCGAATTTATAGCAATCTCCCACTACACAAATTTCAGGCTGCTTTTATCTCCTGTCAGAGAACTAGTCAGAATTTATCAGGCCGATGAAGCTACGGAGCAGGAGAAAACCACAGGACTCAGTTCTTTGGAGAGATAATAGTATTTTTATAACAGCTTACCTGTAAAATCCTTTTCTTGGAGTACATCACGGGACACAGAGCGACATAGTCATTACTAATGGGATGTCCTAAAGCAATGCCCAACGAGGTGGGGGATACACCATACATAAGCTGAGCGCTATCAGACATGAGGATCTTTTGCGGCCTGCAACACACTGCGCCCAAAGGCGACATCCTCCTGACTTCTAACGTCTGCCTGGTAGAACCTAGTAAACGTGTGTACTGAAGACCATGTTGCGGCCTTACAGATTTGAGCCAGAGAGGCCTGGTGATGCACTGCCCATGAAGTTCCAACTGCTCTCGTGGAGTGCGCTCTAACTTTGAACGGAGGCGGTCTCCTTCTCAAGCCATAGACTTGCATTATGACCTGTCGAATCCACTTGGCTAAAGTAGATTTTGATGCTGCCTGACCCTTTCTGGGGCCTTCCGGCAGAATAAACAAAGTATCCGTTCTGCGAATCTGAGCAGTGGCTTTTAGATAAGCTTTAACTGCTCTTACTACATCCAAAGATTGCAATAACTTTTCCTCTACCGAAGTAGGTTTGGAGAAAAAAGAAGGAAGAACCACATCTTGGTTCAAATGAAACCTCGATACCACCTTAGGAAGAAAGGCTGGAAGAGGACGTAACACTACTCTGTCCTTATGGATAACCAGATATGGCTCCTTACAGGACATAGCTGCTAATTCCGATACTCTTTTAGCCGAACAAATGGCTACTAGAAAAATCTATTTCCTGGTGAGAAGAACCAAAGAAATATGCTGTAATGGTTCAAATGGTTGTTTCTGTAGAACCGACAGAACCAAGTTTAGATCCCATGGACATATGGGAATATTAACCGGAGGACTAATACGCATCACTCCTTGTATAAAGGCTTTGACTAGTGAATGCGAAGCCAAGGGCCTTTGAAAAAATATTGACAAGGCCGAAATCTGACCCTTGATAGTACTCAAGGCAAGCTTCCTATCTACAGCCCATTGTAGGAAGTCCAGAATCCTACCTATTACGTATTTACGTGGATGCCATTTCTTGGCCTCACACCAGGCGATGTACGCCTTCCAGATTCTATAGTAGATCTGCCTGGATACCGGCTTCCTGGCATTGATCATGGTAGATACCACAGCATTAGAGAGCCCTCTCTTTTTTAGAATGTGGGCTTCAATAGCCAGGCCGTCAAACCTAGGGCTGGTAAGGAAGGGTGGTATATCGGTCCTTGCGAAAGCAGGTCCGGACGATGTGGGAGGGTCCAAGGACTCCCCACAAACATCTTTACAATCTCCGCGTACCATGCTCTTCGGGGCCACGCTGGAGCCACCAGAATCACTGGTTTCTTTTCTACCCTGATTCTGCGGAGTAATCGAGGTAACAATTGTGGCGGTGGGAATGCATATATCAGCTTGAACTGATCCCAAGGGAACACTAGGGCATCCGAGCCGCAAGCTAGGGGATCCCTTGTCCGAGAGACAAACCTGTCCACCTTTGCGTTGAATCTGGATGCTAGCAGATCTACATCCGGTGTTCCCCACCGCTGACATATTGTCCGGAAAACCTCGGGATGAAGGGACCATTCCCCTGGGCATAAATTGTTGGCGACTTAGAAAGTCCGCCTTCCAATTCTCCACTCCTGGAATGAATACCGCAGATATGGCTGGGACATATCTTTCTGCCCATCTCAGGATGTAATTTACTTCCCTCTGGGCTGCACGACTCCTGGTGCCCCCCTGATGATTGATATATGCCACTGCTGTGGCATTTTCTGATTGAATTCTGACAGGGGACCCTTGGAGTTTGGATGTCCATGCTACTAGGGCATACCGGGCTGCTCGTATCTCTAAGAGATTGATGGGCAGGGCCTTTTCCGCATCCGACCATCTGCCCTGGAGAGACCATTGCTCCAGTACTGCTCCCCAGCCTATAAGGCTGGCATCTGTAGTGACCACCTTCCAAGAAATCGGACTGAAGGATTTCCCTCTTTCCAGATTCTGGGGAACCAACCACCAGCGGAGGCTCTTGCGAACGGAAGGGGACAAGGACATTGGTAAGTCCAGAGCCTGAACTTTTTTGTTCCAGGCTGACAGTATGGCCCTTTGCAAATTCCTTGAATGGAATTGACCGTAGGGTACTGCTTCGAATGATGCCACCATTTTTCCCAGCAGCCTCATGCACAGGCGTATGGATGGCTGTCTTTTTGAACCCACTAAGTGGATCAAATCCCTCAAAGACGACCCCTTTTCTTGAGGCAAGAAAATTTTTCTCTGGTCTGAATCCAGCCTTAGCCCCAAGTATTCCAGACTTTTGACTGGTTTTAGGGCCGACTTTTCTCGGTTGATAATCCAACCGTGATATTCCAGATACTTGATTGTCTCGTGAACAACCACTTCTAGTTTTTCCACTGAGTGGTCTATCAGCAACAAGTCGTCTAGATATGCCATTATCGTTACACCTCGTGTTCTTAGATTGGCCAATAAATGGGCCAGAATTTTTGTGAACACTCGTGGTGCTGTGGCCAGACCGAAGGGTAAGGCTCTGAACTGAAAATGGCGCCCTTCTACCGCAAAGCGTAGAAATTTTTGGTGGGTTGGAAAGATGGGAATGTGCAAATAAGCATCTTTGATGTCGATCGAGGCTAACCATTCCTCCCCTTGTAGGGCAGTGGCCACCGACCGGATCGACTCCATCCGGAAAGTCCTGATATGTAGGAATTTGTTTAGCCCTTTTAGATTTAATATGGGGCTCACGTCCCCGTTTGGCTTCGGGACTGTAAAGAGGTTTGAGTAAAACCCGAACCCCCATTCTTCCAGGGGAACCTCTATAATTACTGCTTGGAGCAATAATTGTTCTTGTGCCAACAGGAGGGATCCTCTCTTCTGGGGATCCCTTGGCACGTTTGACCTTATAAAGTGGGAAGGAGGGGAGTCTTTTAACTCCAATGTGTATCCCAGATTTACTGCGGAGAGCACCCATCTGTCTCTGATCGTGTCCCGCCAGGTCTCTGCGAACAACTGAAGTCTTACCCCCACCCGATTGAGTGGGGGCAACCCTTCATGCATTTGACTTTGGGGGAGGTTTTGTACCTCTCCTGCTCCAGGGCTTCTTGTTACCCTGCAATTGTCCCTGATTTTTACCTCCGGGATTTGACCGAGGAGGCCGTCGGAACTGTTTCACAGCCGATGTCCTAGGGACTGGAGAAGCAGGCCTCTTAAAAGAGGGACCTCTAACTCTGTTTTTAACCGGCAAAAGTGTACTTTAACCGCTGGAAATTCTCTGGATATATTTGTCCAGGTCTTCCCCGAATAACCGTTCACCATGAAATGGGAAGCTGACCAGCAATTTTTTACAGGGAGCTTCAGCAGACCAGTTTTTGAGCCCTAAAAGCCTGCGCATATGTACTACAGACAGCGTAAGGCGGGAGGCCTGATGGATTGAATCCTTTATAGCGTCCACCGCAAAGCATAAGGCTCTAGGTAGATCAGCTAGGGCAAGAGCCTGCTGATCTGGCAAGTCCCTTAAGACCTGTTTCAACTGATCCTTCACTGCTTGGCAGACCCCAATAGCTGCCACTGCTGGTTGTGTCACCAATCCTGCTGTAGAAAAAGCAGATTTTAATAAGGACTCTAATTTTTTATCTATTGGGTCATTGAACATTTGGACATTATCCACTGGACATGTCAGTGATTTATTCACACAAGAGATGGCTGCGTCCACTGTAGGGACCCTCCATTTTTTGATGAACTTATCCTCCATGGAATAGACCACTTGAAATCTCTTGGGAGGAGTAAATATTTTATCAGGATGCTCCCAATCCTGGTAAATGAGCCCTTCCAGTAAAGGATGGATCGGAAAGGAACAAACAGTCTGGGGAGCTTTTAGCAACCCCAACGAGGAGACAGAAGTGGATGATGGCTCCGCAAGGGGCATTTTAAATGCTGATCGGACCATATTAGTCAGGGACTGAACCCATAACCTTTCAGCATGTGATGCTGAGAATGGCTCTTCCACTGTTGATTCCTCTACAACAGAATCAACCTCATCCTGATCCCCTTCAGGCAGGTCGATCCCTGTATGGGACTGTTGCTCTGCTAACAGGCACTCTGAGGGAGGAGACGGAGATCGAGCGCTTTTTTCCTGTGACAGGGAAGCAGCGATCAATGCTGACAATCTCTCTTCCAGCCCTCCCAGAGCTGAGGAAAAAACCTCCTCTGTTACATACACAGGAGCAGGTGAACTGAGGACAGCCACAGTACCAGGTACTCCTGAGGGTGCTCTACGGTCACTAACCTCTGATTCTTCAGGGGAGACTGGTGCAGCCGAAGCATGCCCAAGATCCTCAGAGCCCGATGGAGACCCCCTATGCTTCTTGGAATTTTTAGTCCCGGAGTTTTTTGACGGCATTATTCCTAAGCCCAAAGCTGAGGTATTCCAGCCAAAATACACCACTTACTGACAATAGTCTAGCACAAATGCTGCTATAAAACCAGTTGGTGTCTACTAATGTGCCTTTCTATGGGGATGCCTGCATCAACCGCTTGCTGTATGCCTTTTTTAAATGTTGCCAGCTCTGTCTCTGCACTCCATAGCCAGCTCACAACACATAATTGTGGTTCTTAACATGCTGGGACGCCCGCACATGCGCAGAAGCGCTGCGGCGCGCACAGAGCGTCATCCCCCAAGCTCCGCCCCCTTTCCCGGCTCACCTCTATATATAGAGGCGCGTGCACGCGCACGGCCACGTGCGCCTTCGGCGCTAATTTTGAAAAGGAAACCAGGGACAAGAGCCAGGGCCCCTTTTGCCGCAGGCCGGGGGGTGGACGAGCATTGCAACATGGCAGAGGAAGCAGTTTCACACAAGAGAACTCACCATCTGCCTGGACTTGCTCTGATAAAAAGAAACTAGTCCACATGACAAGAAACGTTCCACAGCGGCCTCTAGTGGATTAACACAGGTACCGCAGTCTAATATATTAAATATATATATATATATTTTTTATTTATTTTTTATTTTTTTTCTTGACCACTATTAAAATTATTACATTTTTTAGTAGTTACAGGCATGCACAGATATTAGCGGGAATACCGTTAGTTAACAGACAGAAAGACAAATTAGGCTTGGGGGTCCCCCAATAGAACCAAGTTCCTGGGGGCCCCCACTTACCTGTTCCCCGCCGCAGGACTTTGTTTGGTCCACAGAAGCCCAAACTTCACCTATCACGGCAGGCATTGTAATTAAACCTTCAGGGACCGGGTTCCCAAGGATTCCACTCCCCTGGACCTGTATAGCGCCCTGCACAGAAAACATCTTGGTCATGGGTATGACCAGAGCTCTGGATCCCAGGGTCCAGCTCTCCTAAGAGAAGCATTACAGGCAAAACCTTGCTCTTCTCTGCAAGGCCCGGGTACCGACCGTTTAGCTATGAAGCTTTTTTTGGTCGGATCCGGAATAGCTTACTGAGGCCCAAAAGAACCTGTACGCAAGCTCAGTGAAAAAATAGGATTTTTATAACAGCTTACCTGTAAAATCCTTTTCTTGGAGTACACCACGGGACACAGAGCTAGTCATTACATAATGGGTTAAGGGTCACCAGCGGTGATTGGACACTGGCACAACCAATGGAAGACAGTTCCCCTCCATATAACCCCTCCCATAAGGGAAGTACCTCAGTTTTGTAGCAAAGCAGTAAGGTTCCCATAAGAAGGGGGGGACCTCTGTGTCCCGTGGTGTACTCCAAGAAAAGGATTTTACAGGTAAGCTGTTATAAAAATCCTATTTTCTTTATCGTACACCACGGGACACAGAGCTAGTCATTACATAATGGGACGTCCCAGAGCAATGCTCATATGAAGGGGGGGAGACACAGATCAAAACAGGCCGCTTGCGGACCAGAAGCCCTATACTGCTGCCTGCAGCACACTTCGCCCAAAGGCGGAATCCTCATGTCCTTTCACATCTATTTGATAGAATTTGGAAAATGTATGGACTGAAGACCAAGTTGCAGCTTTACAGATCTGAGCCATCGAAGCCTGGTGGTGCACTGCCCATGAAGCACCTATCGCCCTGGTAGAGTGCGCCTTAACAGGAAAAGGAGGAGTCCTGTTCTTTAAACCATAGGCTTGAATAATTACTTGTCTAATCCACCTGGAAATGGTGGATTTTGATACCGCTTGGCCCTTCTTGGGCCCATCTGGTAAAATAAACAAAACATCTGTTTTACGTATCTGAGCGGTTGCTTGCAGATACACCTTTACCGCTCTCAGTAGATCTAGAGAGTGTAATAATTTTTCCCCCGCCGTCCGCGGGTTTGGAAAAAAGGAAGACAGAACAATGTCTTGATTCAAGTGAAAAGCCGACACCACCTTAGGTAGAAAAGCCGGATGGGGTCGTAGTACGATTTTGTCCTTGTGACAAATTAGATAAGGCTCTTTACAAGAAAGAGCTGCTAGCTCTGATACTCTCCTAGCAGAAGCTACAGCAATCAGAAAGGCCAACTTCCTACTCAATATAATTAAAGGAATATGGCGAATAGGTTCAAAAGGTTGCTTTTGCAACACTGACAATACCAAATTCAAATCCCATGGACACAAGGGAGTCCTAACTGGAGGATTTATCCTCAGTACCCCCTTAATGAATGTCCGAACTAGGGAGTGAGATGCCAATGGTCTCTGAAAGAAGACTGATAGAGCCGATATTTGCCCTTTGATGGTGCTAAGGGCTAAATTCATATCCACTCCTAACTGGCAAAAAGCAAGAATCCTACTTATTTCATACTTCTGAGGATTCCAACATCTGGATTCACACCAGGAAACGTATGCTCTCCAGACTCTCTGATAGATGAGTCTGGAGGCTGGCTTTCTAGCATTAATGAGCGTAGAAAGAGCCGGACCAGAGACCCCTCTCTTTTTAAATATGTGGGTCTCAGCAGCCAGGCCGTCAACTTTAGCCTTTGTAAGGAAGGGTGGAATACTGGACCCTGTGACAGCAGGTCGTGTCGAAGTGGAAACTTCCAGGGCCTTCCTATCGCCATTTTTACAATCTCGGCGTACCAAGGCCTCCTGGGCCAGTTTGGGGCCACTAGGATTACTGGTATTCCCTCCTCCTTGATCCTGCGAAGCAGTCTTTGTAGAAGAGGGATCGGAGGGAATGCATAGATCAGTGAGAACTGATTCCATGGAGTTATTAGAGCGTCTGTCCCGTAGGCTAGAGGATCTCTCGTTCTGGACACAAAGTTGTCCAATTTCTTGTTGAACCTGGCAGCTAGCAGGTCTACATCTGGGTTTCCCCATCTCAGACATATGGCCTGAAAGATCTCGGGGTGAAGAGACCACTCTCCTGGTAGCAGCTGCTGACGACTCAGGTAGTCTGCTTGCCAATTTTCTATCCCTGGAATGAAGATTGCAGAAAGGCAAGGTACATGCTCTTCTGCCCATGCCAGGATCCGGTTCACCTCTCTTTGGGCTGCCCGACTGCGGGTGCCTCCTTGGTGATTGATGTAAGCTACTGCAGTAGCATTGTCGGATTGAACCCGAACTGGGTAGCCCTGTAACCTGTATGTCCAGGTTTTGAGGGCTAGATATACCGCCCGGATCTCTAGCACATTGATGGGCAGGATCCCCTGAGTCTTGGCCCAGGTTCCCTGGGTAGAAGCCTCCTCGAATACTGCACCCCAGCCCGATAGGCTGGCATCCCTAGATACCACCTTCCAGGCCACTGGGAGGAAGGACTTTCCCTTCCGTAAATTCCTGGCTTCTAGCCACCAATCGAAGCTGTGGCGTACTTGTGAGGACAGGCGCATGGGTATATCCAGAGCTTGGCTCTTCCTGTTCCAGGAAGCTAAAATATTGCCTTGAAGTAGTCTCGAATGAAACTGGGCGTAAGGGACCGCCTCGAAGGAGGCTACCATCTTTCCCAATAGTCTCATGCAAAGGCGAATAGACGGCCTCTTGTTTGCTTTGACCTTGTGGATCAGGTCTTTCAGAGACTGTATCTTCGGTTCTGGCAGGTATACCCGTTTTGGGCTGTATCTATGATCATGCCCAGGTACACTATCCTTCTTTGGGCCTGGAGAGAGGATTTTTGTAAATTTATAATCCATCCTAAATGCTCCAGGTATCCTACTGTAGTGTGTACAGCGTGACCCAATCCCTCCTTTGACTGATCTATTACTAGTAGATCGTCCAGATAGGCTGTTACCGCAATGCCCCGTGTTCTTAGGTTTGCTAACAGAGGAGCTAGCACCTTTGTGAATACTATGGGCGCGGTGGCTACACCAAACGGCAGAGCCACCAATTGAAAGTGGCGATCTTCTACCGCAAACCTTAGGAATCTTTGGTGAGCGGGGAGGATGGGTATGTGTAAATGTGCGTCCTTGATATCTATGGGCGCCATGAATTATCCGCCCTTTAAAGTGGCGGCCACGGATCGGATCGTTTCCATTCGAAAATGGCGATCATTAAGGAACCGATTTAGGGATTTTAGATCCAGGATGGGTCTGACATCTCCATTTGGCTTTGGAATCACAAAGAGGTTTGAGTAAAAACCTGAACCTCGCTCTTTTTGGGGTACGTCTGTAACTACCCCTTGAGCCATTAAGTGATTCAAACCTTTGAAGAAGGATTCTCTTTTTTGTGGATCCTTGGAGAGTCTTGAACCTCGGAATTGAGAAGGTGGGATCTCTCGAAATTCCAGTTTGTACCCTGAGGATATTGTGGATACTACCCAATTGTCCTGGATTTCTGACCACCAAGTCGCTCAGAACTGACAAAGCCTTCCTCCCACTCGGCCGAGCGGGGGCGCCCCTTCACTGAGAGGCTTTGGGGGCTTGCTTATTAGCTCTTGCACCCCACGGCTTCTTGTTCTTCTGAGCTTGCCCCTTGGCTTTTGTGGGCGGCTAAAACAGGCCGCCGCCACTGGTTGGAGTCAGATTTCCCGGGAGCTGGGGAGAGAGAGCGTTTAAAACAAGATCTCTTGTTTTTCTTTCTCTCAGGTAAAAGTCGTTTTACCACTTGATATCTTCTGTATATATTTTTCTAAATCTTCCCCAAATAGGCGTTCGCCATGGAACGGGAACTTGCCAACAGCTTTTTGCATGGGGTCTCCGCTGACCAATGCTTAAGCCAAAGTACTCTGCGCATCTGTACCAGCTGGAGTGTAAGGCGTGATGCCTGTATGATAGAATCTCTCATGGCATCCACTGTGAAGCATAAGGCTTTAGGCAAATTTTCCCAATTTCTAGCCTGCTCTGAAGGCAGTTCCTTCAGCCCCTGCTTTACCTGTTGGCTGATGACCTGACACATACCGACTGCTGCTACTGCAGGTTGGGTAATTGAGCCGGCCAAAAGGAAGGAGGATTTCAACTTCCTCTCAGAAGGATCTTTTAAACCCTTGTACATTATCCACCGGACATGTCAGGTTTTTATTTACACAAGAAATAGCCGCAACTACCGCAGGCAGGCTCCATTTCTTTAAAAAAAAAAAATTCCCCCATAGGATAAAGAATGTTAAACCTTTTTGGAGGTGAGAAACGCTTATCTGGATGTTGCCAGTTTGCGTATATTAGATCCTCTAGTAACGGATGAACCGGGAAGGAGCATGCACCTTGCAGGGATCTTAATGACCCTAGGGAGGAGACAGGTAATTCCGTTACCTCCGCAGAGGTTAACTTAAATGCACTGCTATAGCATTGTACCTGTGACCTTAAAATCTGGCTCCTCATCCTCTGCTGATGTAGCCTCCTCCTCCTCATCCTCCTCCCTCAGCTACTTCTGAAGGGAGGTCCAATACTGGAAGAGACCTGCTTCGCTTATTGTCCCTTTTAAGCGATTAAGGTAGCAATTTTTTCCTCCAGATTATTTAGGGCAGCTGATAAAGTGTCCTCAGTGACATATACAGGCCCAGGCTTCACTGGGGAAGCCGCCATACCTGACAGAGGTAATGGCTCATCCTGAACAGGTGCATTTAGCAACACAGGAGAGAAAGGTACCGAGTCAGCACAGTTAGAGCCTCCTCTCAGGCGGTGGTGCTTTCTTATCTCTTTTTGTCCGTATTACTTCCCCTGGAAGGCTTACTGTTTAGACAAAATACAAGGTACCTAAATGCATATACTACTGTGTTCAGTTTAGCAAATACATTAAGTATGCAACTTTTAACACATAACTATGCATAACATGGATGTCTTCTAGGAAGTACCCAATCCAACCACATGGAGTCTTACGTCCCTGTATAGCTGCTGTGTTTCTCTGCCAGGAACAAGAGAACTAACGAGCTTGCTTGCTGCTGCAGTGCTTCTCACACTGACAGTCTTTTAAATTTGGCGCCGTTTCTGTGCCTGCGCGCGCCACGTGCCCGCGCACGCCTTCGCCCCCCCCCCCCCCCTCCGATAAAGCGCGCTCCCGCGCGCGGCCCTTAGCGCTATGGCGGTGGCCATAGTGAGAGAGGACTCTCATCAGCCCTTGTTCCCACTTACCTGCATCTGCAGGTGTCTGGTCGGCCACCGAAAGGAGGATCGGGGTGCCCCAGCAAGCTCAGCAGCGGAGGTGACGAGCAGTGTACTTCGCCGAAGCCGACACTGAACAGAGTGAGGTGAGTATATTCAGCTCTTTACTCCCCCCAGTGGTGGAAAAAAGGAAGACATCCACTTTTTGAAAAAGGTCCCAACCTAGTTATGGACCTTCTAATCTCACCTTATCCACGCCGCAGGTTTTTCTGCTGAAAGATTTCAGACAGATACCAAACTTCACCCTTCACGGTGGGCTATGTGTGCCAACCTTCAGGGATATGGGTTCCTATTTAAAGGATACCTCTCCCCTGGGCCTTGTACAAGACTCTTACCAGGACTTTATAGCGAAATAGCTAAAGTGCTGGATCTTAGAGCCCAGTCCTCCGAAGAGAGACATTACAGGCGACGCCTCATGGATGAGGCCCGGATCCCATCCAGATTCAGCTCATTTGTAGGCGTCTTGGATGGATCCGAAAGCATAGCTCTTTTACCCCCAGAGGGTCTCTTTGGTAGAGCTTTCCTTTAGCACCTCCTAACGCGTCCAACACCTTTCGACACTGGCGAAAAAACTGAGGTACTTCCCTGATGGGAGGGGTTATATGGAGGGGAACTGTCTTCCATTGGTTGTGCCAGTGTCCAATCACCGCTGGTGACCCTTAACCCATTATGTAATGACTAGCTCTGTGTCCCGTGGTGTACGATAAAGAAACACATGTTTCTTCTTGGCCAACACCTTAGACACTGGCAAAAAACTGAGGTGCTCCCGGATGGGAGGGGCTTATATAGGGGAGGGTACTTCCGGTTTTGGAAGTTGCCAGTGCCAGCACCTGAAGGTATCTATATAACCCATTAGTAATGACTATGTCGCTCTGTGTCCCGTGATGTACGAGAAAAAGAAAACACTAAAGAGAGATGTGCCCAGCTCAAATTTCACAAATCAGGTTTACATTTTATTCTCAGTGAATTTATATCACCCCTATTTTTTGACATGAGACTATTCTTATATCCCATGTGCAAAAAAAAAAAAAAAAAAAAAAGAGCCAAACACACACACACACAAACAAACAATCCATGGAGAATACTGCTAATTTCAGGGAGCGATTAAGATCATGTTTGACTTTATTGCCCTGGAACTTGCATGCAGAAAATAAGTCAGGAAATGTAAAAGCCTAATCATGTAAGCATTTTTTCTTTTTTTGGCAGGTTAATTTTTTGATATATAGCGGCAGTTCTATATTTGCAAGAAATGTACTGGTGAAAATTGGTTGTTTGCTTTTTATTTGTACAAAAAATTTAAGCATAAATATATTCAGCAGCTAGCATGTAGACTGACAGGGATTTATTTCTCATTTCTGTTTTTATGAAAATTCAATAATGTGTATTTCAAGAACATGTAGTTTGAAGTGTTTGATTTATATTGATGTCCACCACGAAACTATGTTTCTAATGTTATTCACTCCTGTAATGACTGGTTGAAAATAAATTGCATGAAAGACAGGTTTAGTGTTTGTCTATCCAATGTATAGTAGGCATTGTACTTTTGTTGTGTGTTATTTGTGCATTACTTGAGTTGGTAAGCATTGTCTAATGCCATGGTTCTCAGCCTTACTGAGACCAGGGACCAGCCAATTTTTCCAATGTCTTCCATACCCAAAGTATGCAAAATGTGTTTAAAATCTATTACAAACAAAAAACAGAGTAATTGGTCAAAAAATATGAGTTGTTGAAATTGAAATAAACACAACAAAGAGTGTGCAAATATTTTACGAAATCTACATTTTTAAAAACAAAAATAGGATTTTTTGTACTCACCGTAAAATCCTTTTCTCTGACATCCATGGACTGACACGGTGTCTCTTTACACTTTACACGTGGGATGTCCCAAAGCAGTGTCAAGAGGGATGGGAGCAGTATAAATGGAAAAACCAAAACTTCACTCCAATAAGGCAGAGCTCCTCAACGGAGGAGTCGCAACTTTAAACAGCGGCCTGCAGCACCCTGCGGCCGAAGGAAGCATCCGGAGATGCAGCCACATTAACCTTATAAAACGTAAAAGGCATGAACAGACGACCAGGTCGCCGCCTTGCACACTTGTGCAACCGACGCTTGATGTCGGAAAACCCAGGAAGCACCAATTGCCCTGGTGGAATGCGCCGTAACCGGAAAAGGGAGGCGCCCGCCCTTTGAGAGCATAGGCTTGAATGACGGTTTGTCTGATTCCCCTAGAAATGATGGCAGACGAAACCGCTTGGCCCTGTTATGGACCAGAGACAGTCACAAACAGTGAGTCGGACTTTCGAATAGAAGCAGTAGCAGACAGGTACACCCGTAAGGCTTGTACCACATCCAATATGTGCAGCGCAAACTCTCTGGGATGCGATGGGTGAGGACACAAGGACGGGAGGGCAATGTCCTCATGTAGGTGAAAGGTCGACACCACCTTTGGCAAAAAGGAAGGTCACGGATGCAACACCGCCTTATCCTTATGGATGACTAAATATGGCGACTTGCAGGACAAAGACGCCAACTCAGACACCCGTCAAACAGAAGTGATTGCCACTAAAAGGCCACCTTCTGAGACAAGACAAGATGGGAATATCCCGGATATTCCCAAAAGGAGGTTCCTGGAGGACCGATAGCACCAAATTCAGATCCCACGGTGGGAGAGGAGGCTTGACAGGAGGGAGCACATGGCAAACCCCCAACACAAGGTGCTAACCAAGAAATGACCTGCTAGAGGTCACTGAAAGAAGACGGCCAAGGCCGAAATCTGATCCTTGATGGTACTCAAAGCAAGCTTTTTGGGTCACTCCACACTGCAGAGGACGCAGGATTCTGGGGACGGAATACGTCCGAGGACGCCAGTCCAGCGCTTCGCATATGGCGATATAAGCTTTCCAGGCACGGTGATAGATCTGCTTGGAGGAAGACTTCCGTGTCCTTAACATGGTCAAAATGACAGAGTCCGAGAGACCTCGGTCCCTCAACACCTGGCTTTCAACAGCCCTGCTGTTAAAGCCAGAGACTGTAAGCCGGATGAAACATAGGACCTTGAGACTGAAGGTCCTCCCTCATCGGCAACCGCCAGGGAACGTCCGCGACGAGACGTACCAGATCAGCGTACCAGTGATGCTGAGGCCAATCAGGAACAATTAGGATCACCAGAGTTTATATCAGGCGATAAGGACCCTATGGGGCCACCAACGCATCCGAGGCATCGCCCAAGGATCCCTGGATCTGGCCACAACCTCGACCCTTGCGATTGAGTCGAGAGCCCATCAGGTCCACATCCGGCGTGCCCCACCGTCGGCAAAGGAGTTGAAATATGCAAGGGCCACTCTTCTTGGTCCGGCGATTGGCGACTCAGATAGTCCGCCTGCCCATTGTCTATGCCCAGAATGTAAATGGCCTACAGAGCCGGCACGTTTCTTCCGGCCCACTTCAGGATACGGACTACCTCGGAAGCCGCAGCTGAGCTCCGAGTCCCCCCTTGATGGTTTACATACGCCACCGCCGTGGCGTTGTCCGACTGGCTCCTGATGGAGCGACCCCGTACTCTCTCCGACCTGAGGAGAGACACAGTCCGATGGCCCGTATTTCCAGAACAGTGATTGGTAAACGGGCTCGTCCGGAGTCCAAGGCCCTGAGCCGACAGGACTCCCCAGACTCCACCCCAGCCCGTCAGGCTGGTGTCCGTCGTGAGTACCGTCCATTGGATGGGAGGGGGAACGACTTTCCGGACCGAAGAGCTGAGGATCTCAACCACCATGTCAGGGGCGCCCTGACCAGGTGAATCACCTGGATCTGAAGATCCAAGGACAACGGGGATTTGTCCCAGGTGGACAAGATCTCCTTCTGCAATGCCCTGGTGTGTGATTGGGCATACGGAACGGCCACGAAGGAGGCCACCACGAGTCCCGGGACTCTCATGCAAAAAAACGGATTGACAACCATTTTCGGGATGTCAGCACCCGCACCGCAGACTGAAGTGTCAGCAACTTCTCCAGAGGTAGGATACCTTTGCCTCCAAGGAGTCTAGAATCAGAACTAGATACTCCAGACACTGAGTCGGGACCAGGACTGACTCCTGAATGTTCAGGAACCACCCGAAGTCCCTGTGGGTCTAATTGACGATAGTCACCTTTCCTCTAAGTCTGAGCCACTTTCTGCTCTTAGCAGAAGATCGTCCAGATAGCCCACGACAGCAATACCTCACTGTAACAGAAGGCTAGAACCGGAGCAAGCACCTTGGTGAACACCCTTGGTGCCAAGGCTAGGCCGAAAGGAAGAGCCACAATCGATAGTGGACTTCGCCGATCGCAAGCGCAGAAACTTCTGGTGACTTGCGCAGATCGAAACATGCAAGTAGGCGTCCTTGAAGTCCAAGGACGCCAGAAGAAAATCCCTTTGGTGGAGTGTAGCGATCACCGTGCGAATGGATTCCATGCGGAATTTCTGCACCTTCTCGAAGGCATTCAGGGCCTTGAGGTCCAGGATAGGTCGAACCACGTCCTATTTTTGGGACGACAAACAGATTCGAGTAGAATCCCTGAAAACTCTCCTGTGACGGAACCGGCACAATCACTCCGGACCTGATCAAATCCTGTACAGCCCCCAAGAGGGCTGCCCGACAGGTAGGAAGCAGAGGAAGATTCGAGGGAAAGAATCTGTCTGGGGGCCAGGATCGGAATACTATCCTGTATCCTGAGGTGACCACCTCGCACACCCACCAGTCGATTAGGGAGGACCACCGATTCGTGACCTGCGAAGTCGTCCCCCCACCCCAGAGTCGGGCGGAGGCAAGACTTCACGCGGAGGCGGGCTTGGGAGCCGCTTGTTCGGCTTACGCACCCAGGGGCACTTGTGCCCACCAGCCGCACTGCCGTCAGTCTGAGAGGACCTACCCGTGGACTCTGACTGACGAAAAAACCCCATTTTGCTGGAAAGGAAGGCCCCTGTTTTCGGCGGGCCTCCTCACTCTTGCTAGTCTAAGGAAGAAGAGTGCTTTTACCTCCCATGACATCCATGACGATGTCATCCAGAGCAGCACCGAAAGGTCTACCACCTTTAAATGGTAGATCTGTCAGGAGCTTCCTAAGGCTAGGTCAGCAGACCAGCACTTCAACCAGATAAGACGACGCAATACCACCGCCGAGACAGAGGCCCTGGAAATTAAAAGGGGTCGCGTCCAACGTGGCGTCGCACACATAAACCAGGACCTGAACCAGTTGGTGGGCCAGAGCAACTGTGTCTGGAGGAAGATTATGCTCCTGTACAGCTAGGTGCAACATTTTTGCCCAACCTGTAAGTGTTTAAGACACAAGGGTCGCCGCTACCATAGGCCGTAGGGCGGATCCCAACAAGGCAAACATGGCTCTGCTCACCACTTCTGACCTCCTGTCAGTGGGGTCCTCAAATGCAGGAGTCCCCTCCATCGGGAGAGTGATGGCCTTGTTCAACCGGGCGACTGGAGGGTCGACCCTGGGGGAGAAGCCCACTTTTTAAGTAGGGCATCTTCAAGGGGTATCTGATAGACAAACGCCGCGGGACCATAAAAAAATTCTTCTGCGGCTTTTCCCAGACCTTATCAATGAGCTGGTCAAAGAAAGTACATATGGAAAAACCTCTTTAGAAGGCCTGGCCTTAAAAGAACCAAAGGAGACTGTATCCGCCTGAGGTTCTGCATCCGCAGCATTTTAGCTTGAGAGTGTCCCTCACCGCAGTCATGAGTACACTAACAAGCGCCCTGTCATTTACTGACTCAGAACTGGAGTTTTCCTCATAAGGAATGTCCTGTTCAAAACCATCCAATACATTCAGAACTAGGGTCCTGAGCGGTAGTGGCTAGGCCCATATCTGAATCAGCGCACTGCCCTCATGAAGTAAAGTGGGGGGAGGGCGCTTTTTTGCTCCCTTGCGCTTGCACACAGCTCCCATCCTGGTCAGAAATGATTCCAGGACTGCCCACAACTGGTCCCTAGGGACCGCAGGTGCTGAAGCACTGCCTGTTGTCCACTGACATTTAGGGGAAGCTGGTGACAGAGACTCCATATTGCCCCCCCTCTGAGACTCCTCAGATAAAAAGTCCACCCACAGGCTGTGCTGACTGAGGAGGGGGCGCCCAGGGGACTCACCAAACCGGACCAGGGACCGCTCAGTTCCGCTGTCTGTACCGCGCTGTGTCAGCGCTGGTGAGCTGTGAGGAGATTGTGAGGAGATTCGCACTGTTACAGCAGCGCTAGAGGCCAAAACTAGTGCTGAAGAGCGCGCGGGCTACAAGAAAATGGCATCCGCACTTCACTGAGGCGATCCACGGCAAGATGGCCGCCATGACTCAGCAAAAGTGAAAAAAACAACACACACACACACACAGCGCCACTCGGCCCCAAAACACACAAAAAAAGGCCCCAAGCATATCTGCAGACCAGCATTAGCCCCTCCAAGAACAGTGTGACCCCCAGGCACCCCACACAGCACAGCAATGGTGACAGAGAGTGACAATGAAATACAGGGGGAGACAGGGAAAATCCCCCACAGAGAAACACACAGCTTTTTGTACTCACCTGCAGGCAGGAGACACTACTTACCCGTCCCCTGAGGGACCCACTGGTGTGTTTCTGAAAGGACTATCACAGTGCAGTACTGAGTAGCTGTCGGCCCGGTCCACCGCGAAAGATACAGTCAGTCAGGAACTGTTCAGTCTTGAGAGGACCGTGGGAGCATGAAAGCAAACCCGGCCACCCCTGGAGTCATGGGGCCTGTCGTGAACTGAGTCTCACGCACACAAGGTGAGGATCAGCACGCTCGATGGTCGGACAGGGAAGACTACGAGGATATCTTGTACCCAACCTGTTGCCCAGCCGACAGTTGATAGAAAATTCTCAAAAATAAAATAAAAAAGAATTCCAGAAAAGGAATAAAAATAGGTCAGGAGACTGGCTCCTGAGAGAGCCACGTCTTCTCCTTCTGCTAGGCAGAAAAAAACTGAAGTCTGCTGACTGTAGTGGGAGGGTTATGTCCGGAGGGACCGCCCCCTGGGTGGGGCTGTTCAGCTCTGGCTTTTAGAATGTATGTATAACATCTCACATTCTGCCTAGGTCTTCTCCTGCAAGCAGGGACATAACCCACGTGTAAAGAGACACCGTGTCAGTCCATGGATGGTAAGAAAAATGTATTTTAGTACATTCAAATACAATATGGTCTCTCACTTTCCCACTAAATATAAAAGTTGAGTGGGGCATGGTCTAGCTTGCAATCACATTCTAGCACATCTTCACCAGTGCATTATATAAAAAGACTCAACTCCTTAATGGGCAGAGTGGAGGGCTGAAGCCTTAGTGTGAATATCTTGCGATAGAATATACATTCAAGAGAGAACAACCAGAGGGAAACAGAGTTTGAAAGAGCATGAAGACACCATACAAATTATACCTACTAAGTGCCGTGGCCTGGAGGCCAAAATCCAACTGTTGAAAGAAAAAAACTGATGACCAAGAAAACTGTCTGCTCTAGAACAATCTAAGCCTAGTAGGCTTACAGAAGCAGAGGAATTCACAGAAAAATGGGCCAATGCTTGAGCCAACTGGAGTTTTATTATTGAGTGAGCAAACCGGGTGCTAAGCTACCCATCTCCACCAGAGCAGATACGACATCTTCGGGGTGGTATCAAAATGTTTCAAGACTAGCTCTGTTTACAAGCAAGTACTTTATTTATCTACATTTACACACCAACACCTTAAAAAATAGACCCGTTGCACAGCAATACAGCGCTTACAGAGTTCCTGCCACGTGTCCTGGAATTCTCTCTTTTTGAAGCGTGTTAAGCACCTTCTGCGATTCGCACTGGATCTCCATAATGCTATCAAAATGGCAACCTTTGAGCTGGATCTTCAGGAAAAGGGTGAAGTCCGCAGGAGCAAAATCTGGCGAGTAGGGTGGGAGTGGAAGCGAGATCATGTTGTTTCCAGCGAGAAATTCACTTTCTTTCTCGTACATCACGGGACACAGAGCGACATAGTCATTACTAATGGGTTATATAGTTACCGTCAGGTGCTGGCACTGGCAACTTCCAAAACCGGAAATACCCTCCCCTATATAAGCCCCTCCCATCCGGGAGCACCTCAGTTTTTTGCCAGTGTCTAAGGTGTTGGCCAAGAAGAAACATGTGTTTTTCACTGAGCTTGCGTACAGGTTCTTTTGGGCCTCAGTAAGCTATTCCGGATCCGACCAAAAAAGCTTCATAGCTAAACGGTCGGTACCCGGGCCTTGCAGAGAAGAGCAAGGTTCTGCCTGTAATGCTTCTCTTAGGAGAGCTGGACCCTGGGATCCAGAGCTCTGGTCATACCCACGACCAAGATGTTTTCTGTGCAGGGTGCTATACAGGTCCAGGGGAGTGGAATCCTTGGGAACCCGGTCCCTGAAGGTTTGATTACAATGCCTGCCGTGATAGGTGAAGTTTGGGCTTTTGTGGACCAAACAAAGTCCTGCGGCGGGGAACAGGTAAGTGGGGGCCCCCAGGAACTTGGTTCTATTGGGGGACCCCCAAGCCTAATTTGTCTTTCTGTCTGTTACCTAACGGTATTCCCGCTAATATCTGTGCATGCCTGTAACTACTAAAAAAAAATGTAATAATTTTTAATGGTGGTCAAGAAAAAAAAAAAAAAAAAAAAAAAAAAGAATGTTTTCTTATATATGTTTAGTATATTAAACTGCGGTACCTGTGTTTGTCCACTAGAGGCCGCTGTGGAATGTTTTTCTTGTCATATGGACTAGTTTCTTCTCAGAGAGCAAAGTCCAGGCAGCTGGTGAGTTCTCCTACAGGAAACTGTTTCCTCTGCCATGTTGCAGTGTTCGTCTATCCCCCGGCCTGCGGCAAAGGGGGCCCTGGCTCCTGTTCCTGGTTTCCATGTTTGAAAATTAGCGCCGAGGCGTACGTGGCCGCGCGCGTGCGCGTGCACGCGCCTCTATATATAGAGGTGGCCGGAAAAAGGGGCGGGGCCTGGGGGATGACGCTCTGTGCGCGCCGCAGCGCTTCTGCGCATGTGCGGGCGTCCCAGCAGGTTTTAAAAAGCCACATTATTGCAGTAAGCTGGCTATCAAGTACAGAGACAGAGCTGACAACATTTAAAGGCATACAGCAAGCGGTTGATACAGACATCCCCTAGAAAGGCACATTAGTAGACACCAACTGTTTATATAGCAGCATTTATGCTAGACTATTATCAGTAACTGGTGTATTTTCGGCTGGAATACCTCAGCTTTGTGGCTTAGGAATATGCCGTCTAAAAACTCCGGGACTAGAAATTCCAGGAGGAATAGGGGGTCTCCATCGGGCTCTGAGGATCTTGGGCATGCTTTGGCTGCACCAGTCTCCCCTGAAGAATCAGAGGTTAGTGACCGTAGGGCACCCCCAGGAGTACCTGGTACTGTGGCTGTCCCCAGTTCACCTGCTCCTGTGTATGTAACAGAGGAGGTTTTTTCCTCAGCTCTGGGAGGGCTGGAAGAGAGATTGTCAGCACTAATTGCTGCTTCCCTGTCACAGGAGAAAAGCGCTCGATCTCCGTCTCCTCCCTCAGAGTGCCTGTTAACAGAGCAACAGTCCCATACAGAGGTCGACCTACCTGAGGGGGATCAGGATGAGGTTGATTCGGTTGTAGAGGAATCAACAGTGGAGGAGCCGTTCTCAGCATCACATGCTGAGAGGTTATGGGTGCAGTCCCTGACTAATATGGTCCGATCAGCATTTAAAATGCCACTTGCGGAGCCATCCTCCTCTTCTGTCTCCTCGTTGGGATCGCTAAAAGCTCCCCAGACTGTTTGTTCTTTCCCGATCCATCCTTTATTGGAGGGGCTCATTTACCAGGATTGGGAGCATCCTGACAAAATATTTACTCCCCCCAAGAGATTTCCGGTGGTCTATCCTATGGAGGATAAGTTCGTCAGAAAATGGAAGGTCCCTACAGTGGACGCAGCCATCTCTTGTGTGAATAAATCACTGACATGTCCGGTGGAAAATGTCCAAATGTTCAAGGACCCAATAGATAAAAAATTGGAGTCCTTATTGAAATCTGCTTTTTCTACAGCAGGATTGGTGACACAACCAGCAGTGGCAGCTATAGGGGTCTGCCAAGCAGTGAAGGATCAGTTGAAACAGGTCTTAAGGGACGTGCCAGATCAGCAGGCTCTTGCTCTAGCTGATCTACCTAGAGCCTTATGCTTTGCGGTGGACGCTATAAAAGGATTCAATCCATCAGGCCTCCCGCCTTACGCTGTCTGTAGTACATATGCGCAGGCTTCTATGGCTCAAAAACTGGTCTGCTGAAGCTCCCTGTAAAAAATTGCTGGTCAGCTTCCCATTTCATGGGGAGCGTTTATTCGGGGAAGACCTGGACAAGTATATCCAGAGAATTTCCAGCGGTAAAAGTACACTCTTGCCGGTCAAAAATAGAGTTAGAGGTCCCTCTTTTAAGAGGCCGGCTTCTCCAGTCCCTAGGACATCGGCTGTGAAACAGTTCCGACGGCCTCCCCGGTCAAATCCCGGAGGTAAAAATCAGGGACAGTTGCAGGGTAACAAGAAGCCCTGGAGCAGGAGAGGTACAAAACCTCCCCCAAAGTCAAATGCATGAAGGGTTGCCCCCACCCAATCGGGTGGGGGGAAGACTTCAGTTGTTCACAGAAACCTGGCGGGACACGATCCGAGACAGATGGGTGCTCTCCGCAGTAAATCTGGGATACAAATTGGAGTTAAAAAACTCCCCTCCTTCCCGCTTTATAAGGTCGAACGTGCCAAGGGATCCCCAGAAGAGAGGATCCCTCCTGTTGGCACTGGAACAATTATTGCTTCAAGCAGTAATTATAGAGGTCCCCCTGGAAGAATGGGGGTTCGGGTTTTACTCAAACCTCTTTACAGTTCCGAAGCCAAACGGGGACGTGAGGCCCATATTAAATCTAAAAGGGCTAAACAAATTCCTGCATATCAGGACTTTCCGGATGGAGTCGATCCGATCGGTAGCCACTGCCCTACAAGGGGAGGAATGGTTAGCCTCGATCGACATCAAAGATGCGTATTTGCACATCCCCATCTTTCCAGCCCACCAAAAATTTCTACGCTTTGCGATAGAAGGGCGCCATTTTCAGTTCAGAGCCTTACCCTTCGGTCTGGCCACAGCACCAAGAGTGTTCACAAAAATTCTGGCCCCATTATTGGCCAATCTAAGAACACGAGGTGTAACGATAATGGCATATCTAGACGACTTGTTGCTGATAGACCACTCAGTGGAAAAACTAGAAGTGGTTGTTCACGAGACAATCAAGTATCTGGAATATCACGGTTGGATTATCAACCGAGACAAGTCAGCCCTAAAACCAGTCAAAAGTCTGGAATACTTGGGGCTAAGGCTGGATTCAGACCAGAGAAAGATTTTCTTGCCTCAAGAAAAGGGGTCGTCTTTGAGAGATTTGATCCACTTAGTGGGTTCAAAAAGACAGCCATCCATACGCCTGTGCATGAGGCTACTGGGAAAAATGGTGGCATCATTCGAAGCAGTACCCTACGGTCAATTCCATTCAAGGAAGTTGCAAAGGGCCATACTGTCAGCCTGGAACAAGAAAGTTCAGGCTCTGGACTTACCAATGTCCTTGTCCCCTTCCGTTCGCAGGAGCCTCCGCTGGTGGTTGGTTCCCCAGAATCTGGAAAGAGGGAAATCCTTCAGTCCGATTTCCTGGAAGGTGGTCACTACAGATGCCAGCCTTATAGGCTGGGGAGCAGTACTGGAGCAATGGTCTCTCCAGGGCAGATGGTCGGATGCGGAAAAGGCCCTGCCCATCAATCTCTTAGAGATACGAGCAGCCCGGTATGCCCTAGTAGCATGGACATCCAAACTCCAAGGGTCCCCTGTCAGAGTTCAGTCAGACAATGCCACAGCAGTGGCATATATCAATCGTCAGGGGGGCACCAGGAGTCGTGCAGCCCAAAGGGAAGTAAATTACATCCTGAGATGGGCAGAAAGATATGTCCCAGCCATATCTGCGGTATTCATTCCAGGGGTGGAGAATTGGAAGGCGGACTTTCTAAGTCGCCAACAATTATGCCCAGGGGAATGGTCCCTTCATCCCGAGGTTTTCCGGACAATATGTCAGCGGTGGGGAACACCGGATGTAGATCTGCTAGCATCCAGGTTCAACACGAAAGTGGACAGGTTTGTCTCTTGGTCAAGGGATCCCCTAGCATGCGGCTCGGATGCCCTAGTGTTCCCTTGGGATCAGTTCAAGCTGATATATGCATTCCCACCGCCACAATTGTTACCTCGATTACTCCGCAGAATCAGGGTAGAAAAGAAACCAGTGATTCTGGTGGCTCCAGCGTGGCCCCGAAGAGCATGGTACGCGGAGATCGTAAAAATGTCTGTGGGGAGTCCTTGGACCCTCCCACATCGTCCGGACCTGCTTTCGCAGGGACCGATATACCACCCTTCCTTACCAGCCCTAGGTTTGACGGCCTGGCTATTGAAGCCCACATTCTAAAAAAGAGAGGGCTCTCTAATGCTGTGGTGTCTACCATGATCAATGCCAGGAAACCGGTATCCAGGCAGATCTACTATAGAATCTGGAAGGCGTACATCGCCTGGTGTGAAGCCAAGAAATGGCATCCACGTAAATACGTAATAGGTAGAATTCTGGACTTCCTACAATGGGCTGTAGATAGGAAGCTTGCCTTGAGTACTATCAAAGGTCAGATTTCGGCCTTGTCAATATTTTTTCAAAGGCCCTTGGCTTCGCATTCACTAGTCAAAGCCTTTATACAAGGAGTGATGCGTATTAGTCCTCCGGTTAATATTCCCATATGTCCATGGGATCTAAACTTGGTTCTGTCGGTTCTACAGAAACAACCATTTGAACCATTACAGCATATTTCCTTAGTGCTTCTCACCAGGAAATTGATTTTTCTAGTAGCCATTTGTTCGGCTAAAAGAGTATCGGAATTAGCAGCTATGTCCTGTAAGGAGCCATATCTGGTTATCCATAAGGACAGAGTAGTGTTACGTCCTCATCCAGCCTTTCTTCCTAAGGTGGTATCGAGTTTTCATTTGAACCAAGATGTGGTTCTTCCTTCTTTTTTCCCCAAGCCTACTTCGGTAGAGGAAAAGTTATTGCATTCTTTGGATGTAGTAAGAGCAGTTAAAGCTTATCTAAAAGCCACTGCTCAGATTCGCAGAACGGATACTTTGTTTATTCTGCCGGAAGGCCCCAGAAGGGGTCAGGCAGCGTCAAAATCTACGTTAGCCAAGTGGATTCGACAGGTCATAATACAAGCCTATAGCTTGAGAAGTAGACCGCCTCCGTTCAAAGTTAGGGCGCACTCCACGAGAGCAGTTGGAACTTCATGGGCAGTGCATCACCAGGCCTCCCTGGCTCAGGTCTGTAAGGCCGCAACATGGTCTTCAGTACACACGTTTACTAGGTTCTACCAGGTGGACGTTAGAAGTCAGGAGGATGTCGCCTTTGGGCGCAGTGTGTTGCAGGCCGCAAAAGATCCTCATGTCTGATAGCGCTCAGCTTATATGGTGTATCCCCCCCCCTCATTTGGCATTGCTTTAGGACATCCCATTAGTAATGACTATGTCGCTCTGTGTCCCGTGATGTACGAGAAAGAAAATAGGATTTTTATAACAGCTTACCTGTAAAATCCTTTTCTTGGAGTACATCACGGGACACAGAGCTCCCGCCCCTCTTTGGGGACACTTATTGCTTTGCTACAAAACTGAGGTGCTCCCGGATGGGAGGGGCTTATATAGGGGAGGGTACTTCCGGTTTTGGAAGTTGCCAGTGCCAGCACCTGACGGTAACTATATAACCCATTAGTAATGACTATGTCGCTCTGTGTCCCGTGATGTACTCCAAGAAAAGGATTTTACAGGTAAGCTGTTATAAAAATCCTATTTTTGCGCCAACTTGCTGTCCATGATGAACTAGCAGATGTGGCAATGCACATGGTCAGAATAGCACCAGTTGCACGGCTCCCAATGTACACAGGACGATATCTTTTGGCACACTAACTTATGAAGGTTGGTGCTCCGTGACTGCGTGTGCAGCCTTGTGCTGCCATCTGTTGGCATGTTACAAAACTAGTCTCGATCTTGGGGGCGTGTCCAAGATAAAGCCGTGAGTGGCTGCTTCTTCTCGAGCTCCGCTGTACAGCTGAGGAGATTCCTGCTACGACCGACTGACATCTGGATGAGACGCAGATCACCGGGCATATTATCCGGGAAGGGGAAGAAGCTCCATTTTCCTCTGATTTCGGAGGAATCCCCGCCAGCCTCCGTCTCCCATGTGGCAGCCCGATCCACGCGCCACTCTCACATGGCCTCGCATATGGATCCTATGGAGTCGGCTGACGTGATGAAGGCCAAAGCTACTTGCCAGGCCACGCTGACTGCAAAAAATTAAGGCAGTTCAGATGGATGTGGGTCTCCAGGACAGGATATAAAAAAACTCTGTTCCAGAGTCACAGAGACTGAACAGACAGTAGGCCAGACGGAGGACACAGTAGTGGAGCACAATGTCGCCATCCATACTTTACAGACAGACAAAGTTGAAGGCTCTTAAATATAGAGCAGAAGATGTAGAGAACAGAAACCGGAGGAATAACCTCTGTATCGTCCGTCTGGCAAAGGGGGTGGAGGGCTATAACCCGACCAGTTTTGTGGAAGATATGCTGCGCAATCTGCTCCCAGATGCCCACTTTTCTCCTCACTATGCAGTGGAACGGGCGCATCGTGTCCCACCTAGGCCAGGACCCCCTGGAGCTCCACCCGAGAACCTTCATCCTTCGGATGCTCAACTTTTGAGACAAGAATGAAGTGCTCCATGCATCCCGAGTCCTTGGGGACCTGCGCTTTCAAAACAACAAGCTGCGATGGATGTGCGCGCGACCGCTGTATCTATTACACAGACCGACATACCAGTACAGCGATTCACGCATCAGAGCTGACCTGCCGCACTATATGTACGGCGGCTGGTCGGCAAGTGGTGAATGTGCACATTCATTTATTTGCTTCACCTGACATTCTTGGGTCCCCAACACCTACATTGGGTTCAAGGCAATATAAGTACCCTCCAACTAACAAGGTGCACTTCTTTTGACTATTTGCTGGTTTGTTCCCCTGGGCCTGTACTGCTCTGCCTAAGGGTGACACCACAGCGAGTCCCGTTACAACGCCCTGGTGCCTGTTGCGTCTCCTCAGTTGAGGAATTTGTAACCTAAGTTGGTGCCCAGGTCAGGTGTTTTCAGCAATGTGACTTATCCAACGTCTGCAGTGTTTTTCTTACCTACTGGTGATTTGAGGAAAAAATTAAGAAGTCTGGATAGCCGCACTCCAATCCAACGTGGCTTTTATTGGAAAAATAAAATAAAATAAAACAGGCACTACATGTCACAGCAACGGGGTAACAGGGACAGCTAACGCATTTCACACTTATAAATAAGCACTCCTAAGTGTGAAATGCGTTAGCTGTCCCTGTTACCCCGTTGCTGTGACATGTAGTGCCTGTTTTATTTTATTTTTCCAATAAAAGCCACGTTGGATTGGAGTGCGGCTATCCAGACTTCTTCATTTTTTCCTCATTGCCTTGTGCATTGCCAGCACCCTTGGCTCCTGGAGAGGTATTTGTTGTTGGGGTGAGTCTATTTGGAGCAGCAGTTTTTGTTTTGTATATACTGGTGATTTGACCCAGGAGACTTGTCCCCTTCTGCACATACTACAGACTGTTCCAGCTCCCTTCCATCACGGCGGATGCCTCAATTGCAGGGAATAAGTTTGCTGGCTCTGCAACCCTCAGGGACTGTCCTGTGGGGGGAAGTTTGCAGCGGATGAGGGTGTGCGGGGTATAGTAGTAGGACCAATTGAGGAGAAACTGTCCCTATACGCGGATGACACTACTCTATTTGGCTAATGCCTTCTCGTCACTCTGCTCGGCGTTGACTCTATTTGACCAATTCAGCCGCTACTCGTGCATCCATATAAACTGGGATAAGTCAGTACTTTTCCCCTTGAACACCTCGGTCCCTAGCATAGACACACATACACCTCTTAAATGGGTCGACCAATTCACTTAACTGGGAATCAGGGTGACTAGCGAGGTTAGCGATAATTATTTAGAGAAAAATGTGAATCCCCTGCTGACACAACTTGCTCATAAATGTGGAACCTGGCGTACTCTTCCATTAACACCGGTGAAAAGGGGTGAATCTATAAAAAATAATATACTTGCCCAAATTTTATATTTTTTCCCGGAATACTCTGTCCCATGTTCTCAAGGCCTTTTTTGGGCGATTGGAGGGAGTTGTGGTTTCTTTTGTGTGGGCTGGATGACCTCCCAGCGTGTTTGAAACGCATACTTCATCTCCTATTATTTGGGGGGAGTTTGGCACTGCCAAACTTCCAACTTTACTACTAGGCGGCTGTTCTGGTCACGGTGAGGTGGTGGTTCTCCCAGCCCAGACAAAACCTGGCGGTGACATTGGAGGTGGCTACCCTAGGCTCTTATGCAGCCTTGAGTAATCTGGTGTTCCGGGGCTCTAGGGCTCACCCTTCCCTGACAATCACTTTGAAAACTACGATAAGGGTATGGAGGGATGCTAGGGCAGTATACAGGAAACCTCTTCACATGTCCCCACATATACCTCTTTGGGGCAATCCATTGCTTCCCCATTTATGTAGTTTCCCAGACCCCTTGCTTTGGGCCAAGAAGAGGCTCACTACTCTAAAGGAGGAAACACATGAACATTATACCAATATTGTGTAGCGCTAAACCATCTGATGAAAAAGATTAAAGTTTAAAATTTAAACCAAGAGGCATGCATCTGCATGCTGATACATGAAGGTGCAAAAATGTGAATGGTGAGTGGATTGAAAGTTCTGGGGCATAAACCTCTAAAAATTTGTCTCTAAATGGAGGCTGTAAAGGGAGCGAGGCTGCTTTAGGCATGGGCTGGGGATCCTAATCACCGTGAACAAAAGGAAAGAAAAAGGAGAGAGAAGCACCAAGCCAATCCTTTAAACAGCTCTGGAATTATTTTCGTAAACAACAAGTATAAAACACTAAAATCTTGCGTGAAAAATGTTGGAGCACTTGCAGAGTGCTATAGCGGGTGGGAACTTCCACATGCAGTGTCAAAGGAGCACAGGAGGGCCGCCGGAAAGTCTCTATTGCGGGATCCAGGAGTGCTGTGTGTTGGCTGCAGCTGGAGTCTCGGTAAGCCTCATGGAGACGTCAGCTGTGTGTGTCTGGGTGGGAGTGGTCCAGGGCTATCAAACTGGGGAGCCGTCTATGCCCTGTCTGGCCAATCAGAGCGCATTTCGAAGGCACGGCCTCGTTTTCATCACAGGACTTCCCGGCGGTCCTCCTGTGACACTGCACGTGGAAGCTCCCACCTGCTCTAGCACTCTGCAAGTGCTCCAACATTTTTCACGCAAGTTTTTAGTGTTGTTTTATACTTATATACTGAATAAATTCCTAAGCTGTTTAAAAGGATTGGCTTGGCGCTTCTCTCTCCTCCATTTTCCAATCACTACTCTAAAACGTGATGACAGTGGGCAAATTTATTTCCTTTCAAGATGAGAAGCACATTCTCGGTACATAGATTATTTGAATTCCGATATTGGCAGCTACGACATGCTGTTATGACCCAGTTCCCGGGTCCAGTGGTCCTTGAATCGGATCCCATTGAGCACCTTCTGACCTCCAGCGTCATGGGGAAACCTTTGTCCTCCCTTTATCTTTACCTGACTGTGGCTTATAACACTAAACTGACTCATTCACTAGATAGATGGAGGGCATAAATTCCGACCCTAGAAGAGGAGACATGGGAAGATTGTGTCCTTCCATGATAGCGGCAAAAGACAGGTTCATACAACTCAAGTTCCTTCACAGGGCCCATTATACGCCACAAAGGCCGTGTGTATATATTTTTATGCACAGAGAGAAATCCTCCTGCGATTGAAAGCGTTGGAGGCGCCCACTGAGTCTTCATGGATTTAATCAGTTAACTCAGTTCTACCCCTCTATGAAATCACGTATGAGAGCAGACAGTGTCTGAAGAAATGTAACAAAGTCTGGTCCAGATGGATAGATACATGTGGTTGACTATTAAGGTTCAGAAGAAGATTCATATACCTTTAGGTACACACTTTGGGTGCTGTGGATTTTTGCCTTGCGAATTAACCATCCCCCTATGTCTCTCTCCCCCCCACCATCCCCCTTCTTAATCCATCCTTCCATTGCCTCTAGCCCCCCCCCCCCCCCCTAACCCACCACCCTCAAATGTAACGTCCATCATAAGGGCTAGCTATTAAGGGTTATTGTGCTGCCTGAGATGACATATTTCCTTTATACAAATGTCTTAGCTGGCACTATAACTTGTACGGTAAAATCAGGGGTTAAACCCCTTGAATCTGATTAATTTTACTGTTGATAATTTTGTCATGAAATTGGAAAATGCCTGTTGGCATGTGTTTTGTACTGCTGATTTGTTCAATAAAAATATTTCTGTTAAAAAAAAATGCATAGTAAGTATAACGTACTAACTAAAACATATATACACGCACGCACGCGTTGTTACCTGTATAACCAGCAGTAGCTGGTTGTTCAGCTGGGAATTTTGCCTGTGGAGGTGCAGGTGGCAGTGGGGATTGCGGCCTAGTAACAGATGTTGGCTCTCTCATACGGTTAATAACATTGTCAGACAACTAAAAAAAAAAAGTAAAAGTAGAAATAACAATAGGTCAATGGCATTGTATGAATAAAATAATTATTGCAAGTGTAACTAAAGGCAAACTAAAACTAAAGTATGCCCCTGATGACGTTGTTTATGATGTTTACACGTTAGGGGAGATGGAAGCCGTGACATTATTGTGCATGCGTGCGGGCATTTCTTGGGAATTCTGGGATTCATAGTTTGTAATGCTGATTTGCAAGTCCTTTGTAAGCGATTTTAACCAATTTTAATAAACATATTAGCAGGATTTACACTATAAGAATCATTTTTTTAAACCCTTTAAATTGTTGATGCCTGAAGTTAGGTGTATGCTGCTGATGAACCGCTGTGATCATCCCAGGGGTTGCCGATCTATGGCTTGCACAAGTGCTTTTGTGACTCCTCTTTCTGAGGGTCACATGCACTCTGGGAAGCCTCAGAGTAATTCTTGGTGGAGGAAACGTGGTGTTTTTGGGTGATCCTTTTGCGGATGATGTCCTGTCACTGAAGATCTCTACTGTACTCCCTTGTGGACTAGTTCCTCTTCTTAACCACTTCCCGCCCTGTCAATAGCCTATTAACGTCCGGGAAGTGGTTCTGTTATCCTGACTGGGCGTCATATGACATCCAGCAGGATAACATGCCGGCGCGCATCCGCGGGCGCGGCGAGTGCAGCGTGTCAATCTGACACGCCGCATCTCCGATAGTGATAAGGAGCCTCTGTCAGAGGCTTCTTACCACATGATCAGCTGTGACCAATCACAGCTAATCAACGTGTGAACCAGGAAGTGCCGGTAAACGGCATTCCTCAGTTCGCGCTGACAGGGAGAGAGATGTGCAAATCAGCTATTAGTCAGTAACCAGCAGTGCCCCAATAAAAAAAGCCTGAAAGTGCCCACCACAGTGCCAATCAGTGCCCACCACAGAAAGGAAGACATTGTTTTTGTATGGCCAGCATAAGTGACAGCAGGCACAGAGAGCTTTTATCAAGTCACGTGCCTATGACAAGGGAGTCTGTCCCACATAATATATTACAGTTCTGTCAGAAAATCTGCAAAACCGTCTTCAATTTAAAAAAATATATATATATTTTTTTTTATCTCTGAGTCTGATGATATTTACCAAATTCAACCTCTAATGGTATATACAGCATATCTCTTCTGTCTGTTCTCAGAGTGGATTAGAGATTTTGCTCCTTAACCATATAGTTGGTTATTTAGATTTACCACTGCATATAAATATTTAGGAATAAATGGCTTCTTTTTTTTTTTTTTTTTTTTTTTTTTTTTACTTTTCATATTAACTCAATTTTAACCACTTCCAGCCCAAGGACGTCATATGACGTCTGACTTTCAGCGGGAATATCTGAATGATGCCGCAAGCTACATATCCTCGTTTACAGCCGGCGATTCTGTGCACCTAAGAATGATCATATCGGCAGTTCCACCGCTAGATCGTTCTTACGGAGAAAGAATCGGCCGCCGCCGGATGGCGACCATAGAGATCTCCAGTCATCTCTATGATCGTCGGAGGCCAGGGGCAGCGTCATGAACGGTTGTAAACAAAGCCGCGATCGCGGCTGGCAAGCATGAGATCGTGGATATTTTTTTTTCTCTCATGCTTTCCAGCCTGGAGGAGAGATGTGAGGTCTTATTGACCCACATCTCTTGATAAAAAGGACCTGTCACACACCATTCCTATTACAAGGGATGCTTACATTCCTTGTAGTAGGAAAAAAAAAGCAATAAAAAAAATAAATAAATAATAATTTTAAAGACAAAATGTAAACATTTTTTTTTTTTTTTTTTTAAACGACCTTGTCCCCGGTAACTCACGCTCAGAAGCGACCGCACTCGCAAGTCCCGGCCACATATGTTAACGCCGTTCAAACCACACATGTGAGGTATCAGCGCGTGCGTTAGAGCGCAAGCAACATTTCTACCACTAGACCTATTTTGCAACTCTGAAATGGTAACTTGTAAAAAAAATGTAACGCGTCGCCTATGGAGATCTTTAAGTACCGAAGTTTGGCGCCATTCCATGACTGTGTGCAATTTTAAAGCATGACATGTTGGGTATCTATTTACTTGGCGTAACTTCATCTTTCACAATATACAAAAAAATGGGCTAACTTTACTGTTTTATTTTTTTTATTTAATTTTCCCCAGAAAAACGCGTTTGAAAAATTGTTGCGCAAATACCGTGCAAAGATAAAAAGTTGCAACGACCGCCATTTTATTCCCTAGGGATAATGTTAGGGGGTTCTGAGTAATTTTCTAGCAAAAAAAAGGATGATCTTTACATGTAGGAGAGGAGTGCCAGAATAGGCCTGGTATGAAAGTGGTTAAAGTTATTATCCGATTAATCCAAACAATAATTGGCCAACTAAATCAATTATGAAAATAATTGTTAGTTGCCGTCATAGACGAGGACATTTTTTGCCATACTGCACTGCATTCGTTTAAGGCCCCTTTCACACTGGGGCGTTTTTCATGCGGTTTAGCGCTAATAATAGCGCTGTTATACCGCATGAAAAAATCCTGCCCTGTGTCTTCAATGTGAAAGCCCGAAGGCTTTCACACTGAAGCGGTGCGCTAGCAGGACCGCTCCAAAAGTCCTGCTAGCCGCTTCTTTACAGCGGTAAAGGAGCGGTGTGTTCACCGCTCCTTTACCGCGGTCTCCCATTGAAATCAATGGGACAGCGCGGTAATACCGCCCGCAAACCGCGGCAATAGCCGCGGTTTGCGGGCGGTATTAACCCTTTTTCGGCCGCTAGCGGGGGTTAAATTAACCCCCCTAGCGACCGCATACCGCGGTAAGAACGACAGTATAGCAGCGCTGAAAATCGCGCTGCTATACCGCCACCGCACCTGCCCGCCCCAGTGTGAAAGGGGTCTTACTGACAATTGCGTGGTCGTGCGACGATGTACCCAAGCGTATATTGATTGGTTTGCACAAAAGTTATCACGTCTACAAACTCTGAGATATTTTTATGGCAATTTTGTTTTTTTACTAGTAATGGTGGCGATCAGAGATTTTTTAGCGGGACTGCAACATTGTGGTGGGAAATCGGACACCTTTTGACACTTTTTTGGGAGCCAGTGACATTACAGTGATCAATGCTAAAAATATGCACTGTTACTGTACTAATGACACTGACAGGGAAGGGGTTAACATCAGAAGCAAGCAAAGGGATAACTGGGTGCCCAGCTGGTGCTTGCCAACTGTGTGGGGGTTGCTCTGACTGAGTAAAGACAGAGATCGGTGTGTCTGCTTAGCAGGCACACCGATCTCTATCTTCTCCCCTGTCAGAACAACAATCTGCCTTGTTTACACATTATATATGTGTTTTTTTTAGCAGAGATCCTAGAGAATACAATGGCGGTCATTGCAACTTTTTATCTCGCAAGGTATTTGCGCAGCAGTTTTTCAAACACTTTTTTGGGGAAGAAAAAAGTTTCATGCTTAAAAAAAATAAAAAATAAAGTTAGCCCAATTTTTTTGCATAATGTGAAAGATGATGTTACGCCGAGTAAATAGATAGCCAACATTAGTGGTGCAACGGATCGGTGACGATCCGTGATCCGAACGGGTCACCCCGTTCGGATCGGCACACACCGCAATCTCGGCCTTAGGAAAGGCCGCGGCTTCGGCCTAGCTCCGGAGCCACGGCCATCTTGGTACACCCGCGGGCGGCGGCCGCCTTGTGACGTCATCACCCCTCGCTGCTCGTGGATTTGAACTGGCCGGCGGGAGAGACTGGTAAGTGGGGGAGATGCCCATTACTGGGGGAGATTGTGGATATTACATACGGGGGGAGATTGTGGATATTACATACAGGGGGAGATTGTGGATATTACATACAGGGGGAGATTGTGGATATTACATACAGGGGGAGATTGTGGATATTACATACAGGGGAAGATTGTGGATATTACATACAGGGGAAGATTGTGGATATTACATACAGGGGAAGATTGTGGTGGGGAGATTGTGGATATTACAGTGGGGGGGGGGGGGGGTGACGTGGATATTAGTAATTTTTATTTTTTTTTGCCAATCCGAAAATGATCCGAGGATCGAACCAATCCGTGAGTTTTTTGATCCGTTGCACCCCTAGCCAACATGTCACCCTTCAAAATTTCAGACGCTCGTGGAATGGAGCCAAACTTCGGTACTTAAAAATCCTCATGGGCGACGCTTTAAATTTTTTTACTGGTTACATGTTTTGAGTTACAGAGGAGGTCTAGGACTAGAATTATTGCTCTCGCTCTAACGTTCGCGCCGATACCTTACATGTGTGGTCTGAACACAATTTTCATATGTGGGCGGGACTTACATATGCGTTCGCTTCTGCGTGCAAGCTACCGGGGACAGGGGCACTTTAAAAAAATATATATATAATTTTATTGTTAAATCTACTTTAAACTTTTTACTTTGACACTTTAAAAAAAAATAAAAAAATTGTGACCACTTTTATTCCTATTACAAGGAATGTAAACATCCCTTGTAATAGGAATAAGCATGACAGGTCCTCTTTACAGTGAGATATAGGGGTCAATAAGACCCCACATCTCACCTCTAGGCTGGGAAGCCTGAGATCAAAAAACAAACACGGCTTCCCAGCCGAGGCGGCGCCGTTTTTGAATGCAGAGGCCGGGCGTGACGTCATAACATCGCGCCCGGCCTCCGAACGATCATAGAGACTCCGGCGACCATCTGGTCCGCCGGAAATCTCTATGGTAGGCATCCCGGGCCGGCGGATCTGTTCTTCAACTCACCAATCGCAGAAGTGTGTCTGTAGACGCACCGGAGGGGGGTTGTCCCCTCTCGCCGCTTGTAAGTACGATCAAGCGGCGGAACAGCCACTATGATCCTGCTTATGGTGCACAGAATCGCCGGCTCAAAAAGATATCGGAATAATGCCTGTAGCTGCAGGCATCATTCTCATATCCCCGCTCAAAGTCAAGGACGTCCATAGACGTACCGTGGACAGGAAGTGGTAAAAAAAAAAAAAAAAAAAAAAAAAAAGGGACTTTACAATCACTTGACAAAGGCTTAATGAGCTAGTATGCATAGCATACTAGCTCATTATTTAGTACTTACCTCCGATCGAGGCCCCACAGCCGTCCAACGTCTCCCCCTCCGGCCGCAGACATGTTGTCCTGCAGTGACTTCCGTGTATCGCAGCTCCGGCGCTGTGATTGGCTATTGCTTCAGTTGGCTTAAGTGCGCATGTGCCGCATGATGTCGGCACATGCAAATACAGGGATATCTCCTAAACCGTGCAGGTTTAGGAGATATCCTTGTTATCTACAGGTAAGCCTTAACCACTTCCTTACTGGGCACATATACCCCCTTCCTGCCCAGGCGGAATTTCAGCTTTCAGCACTGTCACGCTTTGAATGACAATTGCGCGGTCGTGCGACGTGGCTCCCAAACAAAATTGACGTCCTTTTTTTCGCACAAATAGAGCTTTCTTTTGGTGGTATTTGATCACCTCGGCGGTTTTTATTTTTTGCGCTATAAACAAAAATAGAGCGACAATTTTGAAAAAAAAAACAATATTTCTTACACTTTGCTATAATAAATATCCCAATTTTTTTTTTTTTATATATTTTTTCCTCAGTTTAGGCCGATACGTATTCTTCTACATATTTTTGGTAAAAAAAAAAAAAAAACGCAATCAGCGTTTATTGATTGGTTTGCGCAAAAGTTATAGCGTTTACAAAATAGGGGGTAGTTTTATGGCATTTTTATAATTTTTTTTTTTTTTTTTTATTAGTAATGGCGGCGATCAGTGATTTTTTTTGTGACTGCGACATTATGGCGGACACATCGGACACTTTTGACACTAATTTGGGACCATTCACATTTATACAGCGAACAGTGCTATAAATATGCACTGATTACTGTATAAATGTGACTGGCAGGGAAGGGGTTAACACTAGGGGGCGAGGAAGGGGTTAAATGTGTTCCCTATTAGTGATTTTTACTGTGAGGGGACTGACTGGGGGAGGTGACCGATCTGTGTCCCTATGTACAAGGGACACAGCATCGGTCCCCTCTCCCTGACAGGACATGGATCTCTGTGTTTACACACAGAGATCCATGTCCTTGTCTCTGTAACCGCCGATCGCGGGTGCCCGGCGGACATCGCGGCCGCCAGGCACGCGCATCGGCATTGCAGTGAAGCGCCGGGCACGTGCGCGCGCGCCCCCCAGTGGCCAAATAGAGGAGGCCGTATAATAACGGCCTCCCGGCATTTGACAACCACCTTGCGGCCGTATATTCTCGTACGGCGGGCGCGAGGTGGTTAATATAGGCTTACCTGTAGCATAAAGTTGTAAACAAGGGTTTACAACCACGTTAAGGATACATTCATATTGGAGGCGGGTTCGAAATCGTGCAAGCTCAGCTGAACTTCTTTGAGAGTCTGGGCAATTTGAAAGACATCTGTGTGGAAAACATGTACAGATGTCTATTGAAGTCGCCAAAAGTAGTGCTAATCTAGAACTAATTCTGGAAATCAGTGCGGCGCGGCTAAGTCAGCGATGCGCCAATTCAAACGGTGCCGTTAATAGGCTGCGATTTGACATGCCAAATCGCCCTGATGTGAACGGGGGTGTAAGTAACACAATTTCAAAGCTGCAGGTCAGTGCGATTTCAGCTGCGACTTGCCTGACATCTGTGCGACTTCATTCAAAGATGTATATGCAAGTCGCACCTGAAACTGCAAAAACGAGTGCAGGAATATGTTTTCGAATCGGTGCAGCATCGCGGGGTCGCAACGATTTCAACCATTCCATTGCCGACAATAGGGTGCGACTTGACATGCGATTGGGAAATGTCAAATCCCACGACAAGTCGCACTGGTGTGAACTGGGCGAAATCAGACCGTGAGAAGGTGACATACGGTTTCCTCACCGCCTATCAGTAACCTCTGAAGGGCGATCTGAATGCAGATCAGGCTTCAGAGGACAGGGAGATTTAGCCACACATCTACATCTCCCATCACACTGCTTTATTCACCAATTAGTGCCCATTAGTGCCCAGCAGACCAGCCGAACACATAACCTTGAGAAGGTCAGAGCCCCCTCGTATGACACACGTGTTTGTGTGAGGATTGGATTCTGTGGGCAGCTCCCCTCCCCCCTGTACAATGCACAGACCCCCCATAACACGGTTATCAGAGTGAGCCCACCACAGGCTGTGCTGTGCTGTCCCATCCAATACGTGACCTATAGAGGAGACAAGGCCTCGGACACACACAGTGCACCACAATCACGTGTCCTCCTCCACTCACCCGGATCCCCTTCACCACAGTGATGTTATCATTCTCGTCAGCCTCGAACGAGACCCTTCTGGTGCTCCCGCTGCCCCCCATGTCACACTGCTGGTCTCTCAGCCTCTCTCCTGAGGACAGCAGCCGGGTCACCCACTACACGGGCCGCACACAGATGCCGGCAACAGCTCAGCAACTACGAGCACGCTGATTGGCAGGATTCAGAGAAGCCACGCCTGGAAAGGATGATACTGGGTGGTTATTGGTGGGTGGTTACCACGACAACACAGAGGCGGAAAGTTTCTTCGGTAGCACGCTGGAGTGTCAGTGTGGTGTGCTCGGGATCGGTCTGCTGTACAGGTGACTGGCAGACGATCTAACGCGCTATATACAAGTCCAGTATACGGAGGAGCGAAGTAATGGTGACCAGATGCCAGTCTGTAATGTGTGTCAGATGCCAGTCTGCCCGGGACATGTGGTAATGTAGGAGCAGTTTGGAGACAGAATAACCTGAACAAGGGACAGTGGCGTCACTAGGGTTGGTGTCACCTGGTGCGGCAAAACATGGTGTCACCCCCCTCCTGCCTATCCTGCCCTGCAGGCAGCGCACAGTTACAAGGCGCACCCCCAAATGACCCCTGTAAATTAAAGTATAGGGTGGTATTGGGCCAGCTGCAGCGATATAGGGCAGGTTGCGGTGGTATAGTGCAGTCTGGGGTGGCATATGGCAGGTTGGGGTTGTATAGGGAAGGTTGGGGTGGTATAGAGCAGGCTGGGTGGCATTGGGCAGGTTGGGGTTATATAGGGCAGGGTGTGATGGCATAGAGCAGGTTGCGGTGGTATAGAGCAGGTTGCGGTGGTATAGAGCAGGTTGGGGTGGTATATGGCAGGCTGGGTGGCATTGGGCAGGTTGGGGTTATATAGGGCAGGGTGTGATGGCATAGAGTAGTTTGCGGTGGCATAGGGCAAGTTGGGGTGGTATAGAGCAGGTTGGGGTGGTATATGGCAGGCTGGGTGGCATTGGGCAGGTTGGGGTTATATAGGGCAGGGTGTGATGGCATAGAGTAGGTTGCGGTGGCATAGGGCAGGTTGGGGTGGTATAGAGCAGGTTGGGGTGGTATATGGCAGGCTGGGTGGCATTGAGCAGGTTGCGGTTATATAGGGCAGGGTGTGATGGCATAGAGCAGGTTGCAGTGGCATAGGGCAGGTTGGGTGGTATAGGGAAGGCTGGGGTGGCATAGGGCAGGCTGGGGTGGCATAGGGCAGGGTGCGGTGGAATAGGGTAGGTTGGGGTGGTATAGAGCAGTTTGCGTGGCATACGGCAGGCTGGGGTGACATAGGGCAGGCTGGGGTGGCATAGGGCAGGGTGCGGTGGCAAAGGGCAGGCTGGGGTGACATAGGGCAGGCTGGGGTGACATAGGGCAGGCTGGGGTGACATAGGGCAGGCTGGGGTGACATAAGGCAGGCTGGGGTGGCATAGGGCAGGTTTCAGTGGCATAGGGGAGGTTGCGGTGGCATAAGGACTGGTTGCGGTGGCATAGGCAGGCTGGGGTGGTATGGTGCCAGGTTAGGACTCCATCATATGGTGCAGGGTGGTCTGCTGCTGCTAGACACAGCTATAGATTATATATAGATATTATGTAATATAGCTGGTCCACCCGCCCCTCCCCCCACCAGACCAGCTAACTCAACTACTGTGCCTATTATATGTAATATAATATATCTGTGTCCAGCATCACCCCCCCCCCCCCCATATTATCATCAGACCAGCTCAGGGTGGGGGTGTCTCAGTCAGCTAATATAAATTATATAGTCAGTGTTGTCTGTCTGATAATGGGGAGGGGGGGTGATGCTGGACACAGATATATTATATTACATATAATAGGCACAGTAGTTGAGTTAGCTGGTCTGGTGGGGGGAGGGGCGGATGGACCAGCTATATTACATAATATCTATATATAATCTATAGCTGTGTCTAGCAGCAGCAGACCACCTTGCACCCCTCTTCCCTCCCTTCATTATCATACAATACAGGACAGGTCAGGGCGCCAGACCTGTATTGCCAGACAGCCAGTCCTCCTCCCACACTAGCTCTACTTATGGCAACCGCCCCCCGCTCCCCACACACACACCTACCTCATCTTGTGCTCGGGAGTCGGGCCGGCGGTGGAGACCCCCCCGCACCTGTTCTTCTGGAGTCTAGACTGGAGAGGAGGAGGGCTGGGCAGCGACCCTCACAGCGTGCAGCCGGAGAAAGTTGTATGTGACGTCACATCATCACAGTGCAGTGTGATGATGTGACAGGCTGATGCTCTGTAGGGTAGGGAGGGAGGAAGAATAAGGAACCCGGAGCCGGAGGACACACACCAGGCGCGACCGCGGCGCTGGAAGTTTTGTTCCAGCCCAGCGGGGTGAAGATGCTGAATTAAAGCTTCAGCTGTAAAAAAAAAAGTAAAAAAAATAAAATAAATCTCACCGTCGGGAGGGTGTCACCCCTCTAGCGGGTGTCACCCGGGTGCGGACCGCACCCCCCTAGCAACGCATCTGACAATGGATCTCCAGATCATCACTCATAGGTAATATATTATAGTGGAAGCAGCAGCGGCTGGTGCTCAATTTTTTTTGGGGGGCCGCAAAGAAACTGAAAAAAAAAAGTAATCAAACGCAGCCACTGTGCCCATCAAAAGCAGCCACTGTGCCCATCAAACGCAGCCACTGTGCCCATCAAACGCAGCCACTGTGCCCATCAAACGCAGCCACTGTGCCCATCAAACGCAGCCACTGTGCCCATCAAACGCAGAAACTGCCCATCAAACGCAGAAACTGTGCCCATCAAATGCAGAAACTGTGCCCATCAAACGCAGCCACTGTGCCCATCAACCGCTGCCAGTGTGCCCATCAATTGCCGCTACTGTGCCCATCAATTGCTGCCAGTGTGCCCATCAATTGCCGCTACTGTGCCCATCAAATGCTGCCAGTGTGCATCCCCTGCCCGTCCGGCACTTATCTGTCTCGGTGGAGCAGCAGGTCACGGCGGTGTCCTCCACACGCCTCAATGTCTTCTCCCATCCTCTCTTCCCGTCCTCTGCTATGATTGGACGCCTGATAGGGGCGTCCAATCACATCGCCTGTCGTTTCAGCCAATCAGGTCACAGGTAACAGACTCGAAGCACCTGATTGGCTGAGAGGCGGTTCAGTGTTAGGAAAGCGAATATTCATTCGCTTTCCTAACACAACGCAGAGTGAACAGCGAGCGCCCCGGCATGGCGCCCGCTGTTCACCTATTAGAGCCTATGGCTCTAATCAGGTGCTTCCAAAAAATACCCCGCCGCTGTAATTCAGGCTCCTGGCGCCCGAAAAGGGGTCGGGCACCTGAATAGGGATTGGCAGCGGTGACCATAGATAGATTCATGCAACGTATGACTCTATCTATGGTGATAGAGGGGTGCCAGGAGAGAGGGGGCGGCGCCCTTATGGACGCACCGCCACTGAGTGAAAGTATATTCCATAGGAAACCTCCACCTTCCAGCAATACCATGGTTACATCCAGGGGTGTATCATGAAATCAGATAAAAAGTGGGCCTTAGGTGATGATCAAAATTATATATTGTGAAGCGTGGGAGTGGTTTAACCACTTAAGGACCGAACCTCTTTCTGAGATTTGGTGTTTACAAGTTAAAACCTTTTTTTTTGCTAGAAAATTACATGTGTTGTTCGAACACCGTTTTCATATGTGTTCGCTTCTGCGCGCAAGCTCGTCGGGACGGGGCGCTTTAAAATATATATATTTTTTCCAATTTATTGTACTTTTTTTTTTTTTTTTTCTTTTTTTTTTTTTTTTACTCTGTTTTAAAAAAAAAACTGTTTTTGGGTCACTTTTATTCCTATTTCAAGGAATGTAAACGTCTCTTGTAATAGAAAAAAGCGTGACAGATCCTCTTAAATATGAGATCTGGGGTCAAAAAGACCTCAGATCTCATATTTAGACTTAAATGCAATCATTTTTTTTTTTTTTTTATGTCATTTGTGAGGGGGTTAGCTCGGCAGCGGGTGTGTGTGACCCCCGGGATGGGCTCCCCACACAAAAACAGGCCCAGCAAACGGAGGTTGTGGTTTTCAAAATCAAAAAGGTGCGGTTTATTTTCTATTTACAGTGACAAAACACAGCAAAGCAAAAGAAACATAAACAAAATAAATCCTGGTCAACTTGACCTCTGACTAAACATACAGCTTTCCTAACTAACAACTGGGATCAGCCTAGTGCTGTCCTAGTCCCCAAGTCCCTGGTTTTAAATGTCCAAGCAAATAGCCACACAGGCTTTGTCTCACCGCACAGGGGTTCACTCTCCCTAGACAGTCCACACAGGTCTGGTTCCAGGCATGAGCAAACACCTAATGAATCTGGGAGTTCTTATAGAGGCCTAAATGAGCTGACAAGCTTCAGCTGGTCTCATCAACTCCCTGTCTGCACGACGCCCCACACTCTCCCTAGAGGTATGAGTCATCCATGAGCCCACTAGCCTCAGCTGGGCTTATACAACTCTCCACCTAGTTGTATAAGTCGGCGTAAAGCCTGAATCTGGGCGAAATATATCTACCCCCCTGGATGCAACCAGGTGACTTTACCTTCCTGCTGTCACATACCCCCCCCTCTTGTTTTAACCTCGGGGTTGGAACACCAGCAATCAGGCATTCATGTACTCGAGACAAAGCATCCACATTCCCCATTTGAACGCCAGGGCGATGCTTTACTGTGAAGTTGAATTCCTGGAGGGCCAGGAACCACCTATTCACTCTTCTATTTGTTTCCTTGTTTTGAGCCATCCACTTTAACGGAGCGTGATCCGTAACCATGTCAAAGTGCCTACCTAGCAGGTAGTACCGAAGGGAATCTAGAGCCCACTTCACCGCTAAACACTCCTTTTCAACGGTGGCGTAATTTACCTCATGGGACTTCAACTTCCTGCTGAGGTAAATGACTGGGTGCTCTTCCCCGTTCCAGACCTGGGACAATACTGCTCCTAACCCCACATCTGACGCATCACTTTGTACGACAAAGTCTTTAGAGAAGTCGGGTGAGTACAACACTGGCTGGCTACATAAGGCTTGTTTCAAGAATTGGAATGCTGCCTCAGCCTCGGGGGTCCATTTAATCATGACCGACCCTTTCCCCTTCGTCAGGTTGGTTAGGGGCACAGCCTTAGAAGCAAAGTGGGGAATGAATCGCCGATAATACCCAGCGATTCCCAGAAAGGCTCGTACCTGCTTCTTGCTGTTGGGACGTGGCCAACTCTGGATGGCCTCGATTTTGTTGAGTTGGGGTTTTATTACTCCCCTCCCAATGGTGTACCCAAGATATTTGGCCTCCTCCTGCCCAATGGTACACTTCTTGGGGTTAGCCGTAAACCCCGCTTCCCGAACAGAGTCCAGGACTGCTTGCACTTTTAGCAGATGTGAGGCCCAATCTGTGCTATGGACAATTACGTCATCCAGGTAAGCCGCAGCATACTTCCGATGGGGCCTCAGCATCTGGTCCATTTTCCGCTGGAATGTGGCCGGCGCATTCTGTAACCCGAACGGCATTCTTTTATATTGGAACGCCCCGTCTGGGGTTACAAATGCGGTTTTCTCTTTGGCCGACTTGGCCAGGGGGATTTGCCAATACCCTTTTGTGAGGTCAAGAGTCGTCATGTATCGGGCTGTTCCCAGCCGGTCGATCAACTCATCAATACGTGGCATGGGGTAGGTGTCAAATTTTGTAACTTTGTTCAACTGACGAAAATCGTTACAAAATCGCCAGCTCCCATCCGGTTTAGGCACCAACACAATGGGACTAGACCAATCACTTTGGGACTCCTATCACCCCTAAGTTCAGCATTTTCTGTACTTCCTCCCGTATTGCCTCCCGTCGGGCCTCTGGGATCCGATAGGGTTTTAACTTCACCCTTTCACCGGGTGGGGTAATGATGTCATGCTCTACCCCAGATGTTTGTCCCGGCAGCTCAGAGAATACCTCCTTGTTGCGAAGCACAAACTCCTTAACCTCCTGTTGTTGGGGTTGTGACAAGGTGGCTGCTATTCCAACCTCAGGAATCACGCAACCAGTTTGAGCTGGTGACCAAGTGTCTGCGACTAGGGACTCTCTATCCCTCCAGGCTTTCAACAGATTAACGTGATAGATCTGTTCGGGCTTTCGCCTTCCTGGTTGTCTGACCTTGTAATTCACTTCGCTCACTTTTTCCATTATCTCATAGGGGCCTTGCCATTTGGCAAGGAATTTACTTTCAACCGTAGGGACAAGTACCAGTATCCTATCCCCCGGGGAAAAGGTACGGGTCTTGGCTCCACGGTTGTACACTCTCTGCTGTGCTAACTGCGCTTGGGCCAAATGTTCCTTCACGATGGGCATTACCTGTGCAATTCGGTCTTGCATCAGGGCGACATGCTCAATCACACTCCTGTGGGGAGAACTCTCACTTTCCCAAGTTTCCTTGGCAATATTCAACAGCCCTCTTGGGTGTCTCCCATACAGTAACTCAAAGGGGGAGAATCCCGTAGAGGATTGGGGCACCTCCCTAATAGCAAACATCAGATAAGGAAGTAGACAGTCCCAATCCTTTCCATCTCTATCCACCACTTTCTTCAACATTTGTTTTAGGGTTTTGTTGAATCTTTCAACCAGCCCATCGGTTTGGGGGTGATACACAGATGTACGTAATTGCGTCACTTTGAACAATTTACACAGCTCCTTCATAACCCGGGACATAAAGGGTGTACCTTGGTCCGTAAGCAGTTCTTTACAAATACCCACCCGGCTAAACACAAGAGATAGCTCTTTGGCTATGGTTTTGGCCGAGGTATTTCGGAGAGGGATCGCTTCTGGATAACGGGTGGCATAGTCCATTATAACTAATATGTACTGGTGCCCCCTAGCGGACTTGATTATAGGACCTACCAAATCCATGGCGATCCTCTCAAACGGGACCTCAATGATGGGTAGAGGGACCAGCGGGCTACGGAAATGTGGCATCGGGGCCAACCTCTGACACACAGGGCAGGAGGAACAATAATTTTCTATGTCCTTCATCACCCCTGGCCAATAGAATCTCTGTAATACCCTCTCTCGGGTTTTCTCTGTCCCCAGATGACCTCCAAGAATGTGCCCATGGGCCAACTCCAACACCAACTTCCTGTAAGGTTTGGGCACCACAAGCTGCTCAACGGTTTCTTCTGCCCTTTTTGCCACCCGATACAGTAGGTCCTTCTCTACGCTGAAGTATGGGTAAGTGCAGGTATTATCTGGGTTCACTAACTCGCCATCTATTTTCACTACGTTTTCCCGTGCCTTTATTAGGGCGGGGTCTCTCAACTGTTCTGTGGCAAAGTTTTCCCTGTGAACCTCAAGATCAGAAAACTCCACAGACGGTAGGTTTTCGTCTGAGGAGGTGGGCTCCTCTCCAGTTTCTTGAGTCTCCCCTGCCAATACTGATAAGGGAAATTCCGGAGAGTCCTCACCACTCTCAGGGGAGTTCTGGCTATCACATTCCTGGTACATAGGGGCACCAGTGGGGGGCTCAGGATCATCCCACAGTTCCCAGAACTTCGGAAAATCCCTTCCCACAATGGCGTCATGCGGTAACTGAGATACTAAGCCCACTGGATGAGAGAGGGTACCTTTGGGGGTCTCGAAACACACTGTAGTCACTGGATACTCTCGGGTGTCCCCATGCACACAAATAACAGCTACCTTGCTATTCCCAGAGACCTCTGTTTTAACTAACTCAGCCTTTATCAGGGTCACAAGGCTACCTGAATCCAGCAATACAACAACATTTCTACCATTAACACACATTTTGCATAAATGTTTCTCAGTTCCTCGAATGGCAGTGCATGCGACTGTCGCACACAGCGACTGACGTCTGCCCGTCAGAAAGTCACACTGCATGGGTTCCTCCACAACCGGGCAATTGGCTGCAATATGTCCCGCTTGCCGGCAGCGGTAGCAAACGATCCTTCTTGCCGCCTCTTGAGCCGCTGATTTCCCAGGCTGTTCTCGCCAAACTTGGGGTAGAGCTCCCACCCTCTCACTCTCTCCACCCTCACCCCTTGGAATCCTCTTATCCGCCCCTGGGGATGGTCTGGTCTTAGGGTGGAAAGTCCGAGTGTCTCTGGAAGAGGCCGTCAGGTTCTCTGTAGCCAAGTATTTCTCCACACGATCCACAAGACCATCGGCCGTCTCTGGGTCTCCATGGCTTACCCACTTTTGGATGGCAGTAGGAAGAGCTCTCAAAAATCGATCCATTACAACACGTTCCACAATCTTTGGTGCGGACAAAGTCTCTGGCTGTAGCCACTTTCTGCTCAGGTGAATGAGATCATACATTTGAGACCTGGGGGGTTTTCCAAGCTGGAAAGTCCAGTTATGCACACGCTGAGCCCGGACAGCCTGGGTGACACCCAGCCTTGCCAATATTTCAGCTTTTAGCATCACATAGTCTTTTGCTTGGTTAGGCTCTAGGTCATAGTAAGCTTTCTGCGATTCACCAGTTAACAGAGGAGCCACCAGTCCAGCCCACTGCTCCTCAGGCCACTTTTCTCTTTCAGCGGTCCTTTCAAATGTGGTCAAAAATACCTCTGGATCATCCTCTCCAGTCATTTTTGTCAATAAACGACTCACCCCAAAGGACGCGGTATTAGTGGGACGGCTTTCCTCACTGGTCTGCGGACGTTGCTGCATTACTGCTTCCATCTGTTGTTGTCTCTGCTCTTGCTTCTGCAACAGGTCTATGAAGCGGGCCTCAGATTGCTGCTGGGCTTGTTGCTGAGCCTCCAGACTCTGTTGCAAAGTTGCGTTTGTCTGCTGCTGGGCTGCAAGGCTCTGTTGATGAGCTTGCTGCTGGGCTGCGAAGTTCTGTTGTTGAGCTGCAAGGCTCTGTTGATGAGCTTGCTGCTGGGCTGCGAAGCTCTGTTGATGAGCTGCAAGGCTCTTTTGTAAACCTGCATTTGTCTGCTGTTGATTGGCATTTGCTAGAGCCAGCTGCTTCAGTATCTCCTCCATGCTGGCTTAAAAAAAAACTGCCACTGGTTCTCCACCAACTGTGAGGGGGTTAGCTCGGCAGCGGGTGTGTGTGACCCCCGGGATGGGCTCCCCACACAAAAACAGGCCCAGCAAACGGAGGTTGTGGTTTTCAAAATCAAAAAGGTGCGGTTTATTTTCTATTTACAGTGACAAAGCAAAGCAAAGGAAACATAAACAAAATAAATCCTGGTCAACTTGACCTCTGACTAAACATACAGGTTTCCTAACTAACAACTGGGATCAGCCTAGTGCTGTCCTAGTCCCTAAGTCCCTGGTTTTAAATGTCCAAGCAAATAGCCACACAGGCTTTGTCTCACCGCACAGGGGTTCACTCTCCCTAGACAGTCCACACAGGTCTGGTTCCAGGCATGAGCAAACACCTAATGAATCTGGGAGTTCTTATAGAGGCCTAAATGAGCTGACAAGCTTCAGCTGGTCTCATCAACTCCCTGTCTGCACGACGCCCCACACTCTCCCTAGAGGTATGAGTCATCCATGAGCCCACTAGCCTCAGCTGGGCTTATACAACTCTCCACCTAGTTGTATAAGTCGGCGTAAAGCCTGAATCTGGGCGAAATATATCTACCCCCCCTGGATGCAACCAGGTGACTTTACCTTCCTGCTGTCACACATTCTAAAAAAAAATAATAATGTCCCTTTAAGAGCATTGGGCGGAAGTGACGTTTTGATGTCGCTACCGCCCTTCAGTGATATGAAGATGGGTAGGGGCCATCTTCCCCTCACTTGTCTCCATACCCAGGCAGGGACAGTACCGGATCGCGTCCGCCGCTGCAGACTGCTCCGGTAAGCGACGGAGGGCACGGGAGGGGAGCCCTCTACCGCCACCGATAAGAGTGACCTCGCTGCATATCTGCCGCAGAGACCACTTTTATCTGAAAGAGGAACGCCCGCTGAAGAAGAGGATACCGGGGGTAATGGTAGGTAGCTGCTACCATAACAACGGTATTCCTCTTCAAAGTAGCGACGTATAACGACGTGGTTAAATTGTGCAAAATATTGGGCGTGGCTTAAAGGGGGTGTGGTTAGGGCTGGGAAAAAAATCGATTTTAATCTTGAATCGAGTTTTGAGTTCAAATCGATTCAGATTTGAAGAAAATCGATTTTTTTTTAGATTTTTTATTTTTTTTTCCTTCAAAGTTTCCGTAGCAGGGCTGCAGGGGGCGTATCCGGAATGGCACTGGGCGGCGTTACCCCAATTACATCTACTCGCCGATGTAATGTAACACTAACTAACCGCAAGCCGCCGTCTGCCTACCTGATCAGCGTGTCATGCAGACAGACAGCGGCCATTGCAGTGTTCAAAAGCCTCGCCTCCCGAGTCCTCATCGTCTGTGATAGGCGGAACACTCAATTTCACAGCAGGCAGTGTTCAGCCTATCACGGACATCCTCTCATCCTCGTCTGTGTTATGAGGATGAGCGGATGTCCATGATAGGCGGAACACTGAATGCTGGGAAATTGAGTGTTCCGCCTATCACAGACGAGGAGGAGGCGCGGCTTTTGAATACTGGAATGGCCGCCGGTGTAGCAGTAAAATCTGTATCCCATGAAAATTTGCATCAGGTACGGGCACAGTGATTGAAGCATGGGCACAGTGAAGCACAGGCATAGTGAGGCAATGGACACAGTGAGGCACGGGCACAGTGAGGCACGGGCACAGTTCAATTCAACTAAGAGTAACCTCAAGATTTTTTGTTTTATTAGCTAAATCCAAATACAGTATTAATAATTTGGATGTTTAACAATCTTTGTTGCACACTGACTTTGCAGTTAGAGAAAGGGTTTGCCTTTGCGATTTTGTTTGTTGATGCACTTCAATTAATATAATAAAAAAATCGAATCGAATCGTAAATCGAGTTTTTTATAAAAAAATCGCAGATTTTTTTGGGGGGGAAAATCGCCCAGCCCTAGGTGTGGTTAGAGTGTGAGATGACTTACTTAGTGCAGAATGTAGTAATGTTAAATAGGAAATGTACAGTATGGAGGTGGGTAGTATGTACAGGAGAAGCGTGCGGAGTGTATGGCGGTGGGTAGTATGTGCAGAAGAGGAGTGCAGAGTGTATGGAGGTGGGTAGTATGTGCAGGAGAGGAGTTCGGAGTGTATGGCGGTGGGTAGTATGTGCAGGAGAGGAGTGCAGAGTGTATGGAGGTGGGTAGTATGTGCAGGAGAGGAGTTCGGAGTGTATGGCGGTGGGTAGTATGTGCAGGAGAGGAGTGCAAAGTGTATGGCGGTGGGTAGTATGTGCAGGGAGAGGGGTGTATAGTGGTGGGATGTGCAGGATGGTGTCAGTAGGACAGTGTCAGTAGTTTCTTTATTTGTTCTTACAATTTTTTATTTACATATTTTTTTTTTTTTTTATAATTTTTCTCACAGTGGTTTCGGGGGGGGGGGGGTGTTCAGTGAATGGTGTCCGTAGAGCAGTGTAAGGTGTCAGTAGTTTTTTTATTAATTAACAGTGTCCGGCAGTGCTGTGGTGGGTCGAGGGGGGGGGGGGGTGGAGGAGCACACATGTGGCCCAGAAAGGAAGATAATCTGATGGACAGTCGGGGATGATAGTGGGGGCAGGTACAAGCAATGATCTCTCTGTACGGCTTTCCATGAAGCAGCTGAAATCTGCAGGAGGGAGAGGAGGAGAAGCGGCTTTCAGCTGCTTTGTGGAAAGCCATACAGGGAGATCAGTGCTTGCAACTGCCCCTACCACTACACTGATCATCCCGACTCAAATTTCACCTGCTACAGGAGGTACCAAGTGGGGACAGGCCCTCTACTGGCCTCAGTCGGCCCCTGCGCCTGACATGTCTCATCAACGCCCATGGATGATACACTACTGGTTACATCCCTTGCTGGATACTTCTCTTCTCCATGGGCTATTTCCAGGTAAAGGTCTTCAGCCCTTAGCTTGCCTGGTGGTGGGGGCGATGTAATCCCACACAGGGGAGCTATCATTCCAGCACAACCACAATGTGACAGGCATGTGCAGCTCAGCACACATTCAGTAGAAGGCTGTGAGCAGGCAGGTAAGTGTGTTTTTGCAGACGGGACAGCACGTCATTCCTTCAATAAAGAGCTGCCTACTGACATTTTTTTAATTATAGGTTTAGCTCCACTTTAAGGCCTCATTCACGCATGTGTACCTTTACATACACCCATACAAAGGCCCGTCTCTGCTCTCATAGGATGCACAGGTGTTCTAATGCGTCCGCATGCAGGTGATCCCATTCATGTCTCCAAACTTGACAGCTGTGTGTGTCCCAAGACGCACTCTGTCTCCTTTCAGGGGGACACACAAATGCGGCTGTTAAATTGGGACCAGCCACTGCATCATAATAGACATGAATAGGATCACCTGCATGTGGATGCAGGAAACACCTGTGCATCCCATGCAGGCAAAGATGGCTCCTCACAGAGGCGTATGCATGGGTACACCTATGTGACTGAGGCCTAAAGCTGCAGGTTGAAAACAACTTTTTAAATTATGTTAAAGTGGTTGTAAACCTTAAGCCTCGTACACACGACCGAGTTTCTCGTCGAAAAACTACAAGAAACTTGCTGGCAGAGCATTCTTGCCGAGTAAATTGGTCGTGTGTACGCGGTGCAAACTTTTGGGGATTATAGCTCCACGGGACTAAGTGCATAAACCGTTGACTTTTAAACAGAAAGGCTATTATTTGTGAATAAAGCAAAAATAACGCTTAATTCAGCACACAGAATATAAACCAAAGTCCACTTATCTTCCAGCATAAATCAAAGTCCTGCTTGTCTTCAGCACAAAAATAAACCAAAGGAAAGACACATACAGTTTTGTAGAGGGAACTTCCAGAGCCCTTGCTGAATCTTTCCAAGCTCCCAGCAAACAGACAGCTCCTCTCCACAGGTGCAATCCTCATACTCCTTCCACACACCTCTAGCATCACTTCTTGTTTTATGAGCTGTCTTCCTGGAAGCCCTTAACCCCCTGTGTGCTGACTCCCAGTGTTCAGGAGTGGAGGCTCTATCCCACCCGAATGTCACTTTAGAGCCTCTGAAATTCCGGGCCCCAAATACCTCTCTATTAAGACAAAGAGGACTGCGAGCCAGTCCTCTCTGGACTATTTATTTTGCCAGGAATTCCTCACCCATTGGGTGACCTCCTGAACACTATTACCACTCGTTAAAGGGACCATAACCCAAATATTGGTGCTACATAGCACCCGTCTAGGACCCAACCTTGGCGTCCTGTACATATCCCCCCCCCTCTGCCTCAACGCGGAGGTGTTGGAGGCACCACTCGACACCATACAATGGACTCGGGAGAGGGCATTGGCATTCTGATGTTGTCTCCCGGGTCTGTGTTCTACCACAAAATTTAACTCCTGGAGAGAAAGGAACCACCTTGTCACCCTGGCATTGGTGTGCTTGTTTTGCCTCATCCAGGTAAGGGGAGCGTGGTCTGACATCAAGCGAAACCTCCTACCTAGGAGGAAATATCGTAGGGAGTCCAAAGCCCACTTGATGGCGAGACACTCCCGCTCTACCACAGCGTAGTTTTTCTCAGCTGCTGTCAGCTTCCTACTAAGAAAAACTACTGGATGCTCTTCCCCATTGCTTTCCTGCGACAGGGCTGCTCCCAATCCCTCACTTGAAGCATCTGTCTGCACTACAAAATCTTTTGCGAAATCCGGAGCTACAAGCACCGGATCCTGGCACAATGCCGTCTTAAGCTTTGAAAAGCTTTCTCGGCCTCGGCATTCCACTTTATCATCACTGACTTTCTGCCCTTGGTCGAGTCAGTCAGCGGTGCAGCAATGGTGGCGAAGTTGGGGACAAACCTCCTATAATAGCCAACTATGCCCAGAAACGCTCTGACCTGCTTCTTGGTTAGGGGACGGGGCCAGTCCTGTATGGCTTCCACATTACTCATTTGGGGCTTCACCAACCCTCTACCCACAATATACCCTAGGTACTTGGCTTCCTCCATCCCAATGGCACACTTCTCCGGATTGATGGTGAACCCTGCTCTTCTCAAGGAGTCTACCACTGCCTGAACCCGGGGAAGATGGGACTCCCAATAAGTGCTGAAGATGACTATGTCATCTAAGTAGACGGAAGCGTACTGTTGATGTGGGCGCAGAGTTTTGTCCATGGCCCTTTGGAACATGGCAGGGGCAGAGTGTAGACCAAATGGCATCCTTTTGTATTGGAAGTAGCCTTCCGGGGTAGAGAAGGCCGTTTTCTCCCTGGCTTCCTTGGTCAGGGGAATCTGCCAGTACCCTTTTGTGAAGTCCAGCGTGGTGATGTACCTGGCAGGACCTAACCTCTCAATTAGCTCATCTACTCGTGGCATGGGATACGCATCAAACTTGGAGACTTCATTAAGTTTTCTAAAGTCGTTACAGAAGCGGAGGGTGCCGTTGGGTTTGGGTACCAACACGATTGGACTCGACCACTCGCTTTGTGACTCTTCAATGATTTCAAGTTCGAGCATTCTTTTAACCTCGTCAGATAACGCCACCCTATGAGCTTCTGGGATACGGTAAGGCTTTAACCAGATTTTTACATTGGGTTCGGTTACGATGTCATGCTTGATGACGTTGGTGAGACCAGGCAATTCTGAAAACATGACCATATTTCTTTGCAGAAACTCTTTTGCTTGCTGGGTTTGGGGTCTAGTCAGGGTGGCAGCAACCTGCACCAGGTCGATCCCTGCATGGTCCCCTGACTGTACCTGTTCCCTGTCTCTCCAGGGTTTCAATAAATTCACGTGATAGATTTGGTAGGGTTTTCTTTTCCCTGGCTGGTGTATCTTGTAGTTCACCTCACCTACTTTCTCTACTACCTCAAATGGGCCTTGCCACTTGGCCAAGAATTTACTCTCCACCGTGGGTATTAGAACAGCCACCCGGTCTCCTACTTGAAACTGTCTAATTTTAGCCAACCGGTTATACACTCTTCTTTGGGCATCCTGAGCCTTCTGCATGTGCTCCCTCACCAGCGGCATCACCTTAGCCACCCTCTCTCGCATTTGAGAGATATGTTCTACCACGGTTTTATGTGGTGAGGACTCACTTTCCCATGTTTCCTTTACTGGGTCGAGCAACCCCTGGGGCCTTCGTCCATACACTAGCTCAAATGGCGAGAAGCCCGTGGATGCTTCTGGAACCTCCCGGATGGCAAACAACAAGGCAGGGAGTAACATATCCCAATCCTTCCCGTCTTTCTGGACCACTCTTTTCAACATGAACTTTAGAGTTTTATTAAATCTCTCGACTAGGCCATCGGTCTGCGGATGATAAACGGACGTCCGCAACTGCTTAATCTGAAACAGTTTGCATAAGTCCGCCATCACCTTTGACATAAAAGGGGTGCCCTGGTCCGTCAGTATCTCTTTGGGGAACCCAGTCCGTGAGAACATTTGAAACCACTCCCGGGAAATGGCCTTAGAGGAAGCTTTCCTCAAAGGGATTGCTTCTGGATACCTAGTTGCGTAATCTAGTATGACCAATATGTATTGGTGCCCCCTTGCCGACTTTACCAGGGGTCCCACCAGATCCATAGCGATCCGCTCGAATGGGACCTCAATAATTGGCAAGGGTACTAGAGGGTTTCTATAGTGGGGCACCGGGGCAGTTAACTGGCAAATGGGACAAGATGCACAATATTTTTTAACCTCGGCCTTCACTCCTGGCCAATAAAACCGGTCGGTTATCCTGGCCTCTGTTTTCTCTGCCCCCAGGTGTCCTCCTAGTGCGTCGTTGTGGGCTAGATCAAGGAGCATCCGCCGATATAGTTGGGGAACCAGCAACTGCTCTACAGTTTCCCCTCGGCTCTCAGCTACTCAATATACCAAGTCCCCCTTCAATGCAAAATGAGGAAACCTCTGATCTGCCCCTGGCATTTGTAAGACTCCATCAATAACAGAAACCTGCTCTCGAGCATTGATCAAGGTAGGATCTTGTAATTGGGCGGTGCCAAATGCACCCTTGGATACATCCAGGTCTGGATGCACTGGCCTCAAGGATGTTTCCCCCTCATCCTCCTCAGCCGGAGAGAGCTCCTCTTCTTCCTCCCCCAGCATGACTTGTAATGGGAAAACTTCCCCCCCCTCAGAGATCAACTCGGTTTTAAGACCTGGAACAGAAACATTATCACCCAAATTAGTATTCTCTGTAACTTCATTATCAGTGACGAGTATCTCCATATTAGAGGGGTGTGTTGTGGGGGTTTCAGGCCCGGATCCCTCAGACTCTGTCCCTTCCAGGCCCAGTGTCCCCAGTACTCCGGGCAGCCCCATCTGTACCTGGTTCCATAGTTCAAGAAATAGTGGACAGTCCCGCCCCACTATGATGTCATGTATTAAGCTTTTCACCACCCCAACCTCTTGTGTAACTGAAATATGGCCATAGGAAACCGTTACCGGGACCAGGGGGTACTCCCTGGTGTCCCCATAGATACACACTACCCGTAGAGTCTTATTCACTGGGCCGAGTCTCCCGAGCACCCTGGCATGTACCAGTGTTATCATGCTGCCGGAGTCCAGTAGCGCCTTGGCAGGAAGGTGGTTCACCCACACTTCACACTCGAACCGTCCTTCAGCCAGATCAAGATGAGTGGCACACACTCTTTGCACATAGAAGGAGCTTCTCCGACCGGTCCCACAGTCCATAGGCTCCTCCTTCAGCGGGCACTGTGCCCGGGTATGCCCCCAGGACCGACATCGCCAACACTGTAGGTCCCCCATCCGTGGGACAGGAACCAACCTTCGTGGTTCTGCGGAGGATGATGCAGGTTTACGGGTTCCAACGTCAGGCAGGGCTTCTCTCCTAGGTGCTGTGGCTGGTCTGGTTGCCCTTGGTGTGGGTTCCCGACGCTTGGCAGGCCCAAGCAGGTCCTCTACCACGGTGTACCTTTCGACCAACTCAACCAGGTGGTCAGCAGTTGCAGGGTCTCCGTGGCTTACCCAGCGCTGTAGGTCATCTGGCAGGGACCGCAGGTACCAATCCATCACCACCCGTTCCACCATTTGTGGGCCTGACAATTTTTCCGGCTGAAGCCATTTTTTCACCAGCTGCAGTAGTTCGTGCATTTGGGACCAAGGTGATCGGTCAGGTTTGTACCGCCAGCGATGCACCCTCTGAGCCCAGACGGCTGTGGTCACTCCCAGGCGGGCCAGGATCTCTGCGTTCAGCCGTTCATAGTCGCTGATGTGCTCAGATGGGAGGTCAAAATAGGCCTTTTGCGGGTCACCGGTGAGGAAAGGGGAGATAATGCCAGCCCATTGGTCACGGGGCCACCCCTCTCTCTCCGCTATCCTTTCAAAGGTGGTGAGAAAGGCCTCTACATCATCGCTGGGTGGCAAGGCAGCCACCTGTGCTTGAGTGGACTCCTGCTGGGCCGTAAACTGGGTAGTTAGCAGCAGTGTGCTTTCCTCATGGCGACGGTTTGCCTCTGCTAAAGCTTGCTGTTGGGTCGCAATGGCTTGTTGCTGGGTCGCAGTGGCTTGCTGCTGGGTCGCAGTGGCTTGTGCCAAAGCCTTGATGACCTCCTCCATGCCTTTGTCTGCTGTTTGCAATGTCTGAGCTGACTTCACCCAAGACATGCCATAAGCCCACTGTTTCTTTAAATGTCAGTTTGTTTTTAAACGGTTTTTGCAGCTGCAAATGCACTTTGCCCGCATTCTCCACCAGTTGTAAACTTTTGGGGATTATAGCTCCACGGGACTAAGTGCATAAACCGTTGACTTTTAAACAGAAAGGCTATTATTTGTGAATAAAGCAAAAATAACGCTTAATTCAGCACACAGAATATAAACCAAAGTCCACTTATCTTCCAGCATAAATCAAAGTCCTGCTTGTCTTCAGCACAAAAATAAACCAAAGGAAAGACACATACAGTTTTGTAGGGGAACTTCCAGAGCCCTTGCTGAATCTTTCCAAGCTCCCAGCAAACAGACAGCTCCTCTCCACAGGTGCAATCCTCATACTCCTTCCACACACCTCTAGCATCACTTCCTGTTTTATGAGCTGTCTTCCTGGAAGCCCTTAACCCCCTGTGTGCTGACTCCCAGTGGTCAGGATTGGAGGCTCTATCCCACCCGAATGTCACTTTAGAGCCTCCGAAAATCCGGGCCCCAAATACCTCTCTATTAAGACAAAGAGGACTGCGAGCCAGTCCTCTCTGGACTATTTATTTTGCCAGGAATTCCTCACCCATTGGGTGACCTCCTGAACACTATTACCACTCGTTAAAGGGACCATAACCCAAATATTGGTGCTACATAGCACCCGTCCAGGACCCAACCTTGGCGTCCTGTACAGCGGCTATCAGGTTTCTCGTCAAGAAAACCGTCAAGAATCTCGACGAGAAAAATAGAGAACCTGCTCTCTATTTTCTCGTCAGGATTCTCCATTTTCTCGTCGAGATTCTCGTCAGCATGTTTCTCAATGAGAAAAGTGTGTGTGTGTGTACACTTACCTGTCGCCGTGGAAACCCACGCATGCTCGAAAAGACTTTGACGCATGCGCGGTAGCTTCCTAGGCATAGGTAGGGTGTAGCAAGATGGCGGCGACGGCATCGAATGTGATGAGCGAATGTGATGAGCGCACGCTCGTCGTAGTCGATTACGTCACCGCGTTCGCTCCATTCAAATAACCGCGGGTTCTTTGACTGGATCGTGTGTACACTCGGCCGGGACAAGTTTCTTGTCCAAGAATCTCATCAAGAAAAACTTGTTTTTTCCTGACGAGATTCTCGGCCGTGTGTACGAGGCCTCAGACATGAAATAGGAACAAAGCATATCCCTCTATAGTGTGTGCTTGTCTCTATGCAGAGCACTAAGCGTCGTCTCTGTCTCCTGCCAAGTTCCTCTGCTATCATCATGAATCCCCTCTGACAAGTATTGGTGATGGTGTCATAGAAATCCTGTCAGCTACAGGATTCCTGGACTTCCTGATTCCGAATCTCGGGCACGTCCACGCGCGCGGGCACGCACGCGCGCGATGGCGAGCACGTGCGCGCGCACGCTCCACAAAGCGCGCCAGAAGAGCTATTTAAACATGCCTGTGACAGACAGTCCCTGCTGTCTGCTCTACAGCGTGTAGTACCCAAAGAGACCTGATTCGTGTATTTACCTGTATCCGACCCGGCTTGCCTTGACCCTTCCAGTTTCCTGCCTGCCTCTGACCCCCGGCTTTGTTTGACCAATCTTCTGCCTGATCCTCCAGTACCTTGCCGTCAGCCAATACTACCGACCCGGCTTGTCCGACCAATCTCTCCAGTTGCTGTGTCCTGGTTCCAGTCCAGTCAGCCTCATCAGTTCCAGTCCAGTTGCTTGTTCCTGGTTCCAGTCCAGTTGCTGTATCCTGGTTCCAGTCCAGCCAGTCTCTTCAGTTCCAGTCCAGTTGCTGTGTTCCTGGTTCCGGTTCAGCCTGCCATACTTCCTGGGTGCCTGGATCCGTCCCAGTCTTCAGACTCTACTCTACCTTGATCCATCCTGCCAGGCACTCGTACCCCTTCTACCTCCGTGCCTCCTGTCTTCAGTACCAGGGGCCGCCGGTGGAAGCCGTAAGAGAGGCCTCCCTCTGCAGATCCGGGCTCGTCACCGTCAGGTACGTGACAGATGGGGAGGGACCTCCAACTGATTGACAGCCTCAGCTCTGTTCCTGTGTTCTGTGTGAAGGGCTCTCCTCAATGACCAATGAACCTGGAGCATTAAGTGGAACATGAAAACTGCAAGAAACTGCGTGCTCTCAATAGGTAAAACTGGGGCGGCTACCAGGATCTATTATTTTATCTCATCTTTCACCCAGTCAGCAACCTCCTTGACGTAGGATTTCCAGACTACCCATTGGGTGATGATCTAAGACCCCTTTCACACTGGGGTGCTTTGCAGACGCTATAACGCTAAAAATAGCGCCTGCAAAGCGCACTGAAAGAGTCGCTGCTGTCTCTCCAATGTGAAAGCCCTGAGGGCTTTCACACTGGAGCGGTGCGCTGGCAGGACGGTAAAAAAAGTCCTGCTAGCAGCATCTTTGGAGCGGTGTGTGTGTATACCAAAATCAATGGGCACGGCGGCTATAGTGCTGCTGCAGCGGCGCTTTGCGGGTGGTTTTAACCCTTTTTTGGCCGCAAGCGGGGGGTTAAAAATGCCCTGCTAGCGGTCGAATACCCCCGCAAATACGACGGTAAACGCCACTAAAAATAGCGGCGCTTTATCGCGGACGCCCCTACCACCCCAGTGTAAAAAGGGCCTTAAGCAGAGCTGTGTCTTTCAAAGAGAAATACTCCTTGCCTGTCTATCATGTTGATCCAATAGCTCCTGTACTTTCAGAGTCACTCATCCAAGAAAAATTTGTATATTGGGGGCTCTGCATTCACTCTAAGTTTTCTGTTCTACTCTTTGTAGGTTCAGCTATTAAAGCCATGAGGATAAGGATGACTGTCTGATAACTAACATTTTCATGGAAATGTGGTCTGCATAGGCAGCCTTGGTATTTCTGTCTTTACAGGATTCCTTCATAGAATGTGATGTCTTAGAAAGCCAGCTGTGATGACTTTTCGGACGCATTTACAGTATATACTCGAGTATAAGCTGACCCGAATATGAGCCAAGGCACCTAATTTTACCACAAAATACTGGAAAAACGTATTGACTCGAGTATAAGCCTAGGGTGTCCATCTGCATGCCTCACTTTGCCTCACTGTGTCCATGTGCCCATGCCACACTGTGCCCATGCCTCACTGTGTCCATGACTAGACTGACGTTTAACATGGGAGTCTATGGAAGGGGTGCCCGGCTTTGAAAAATCGATGCTCCCCGGCCGTAGGTCCCCTGGACAACAAACTTTGCACACTTGTGGGGCTACATGTGTGCCAAGAATGGGGTCGAGGGGACTTACGGCCGGCCGGTACCGGGTCCCCAAAGTCTGGGAGATCAGGCGCAAAAGGTGACTCGAGTATAAGCCGAGGGGGGCTGTCAGGGAAATCCGTCCAACAGCGGCAATCAGCGCCCAATGCACACGCGCGGCGGAATGATGCTTCGGCGCGTGCGCGGGACGGCGCTTCTACGTTCTACACCTATTGGTGCGGCGGCGCACCAATAGGAATCCAGGCGGGCCTATTTAAAGAAACCCAGTTGCACTGACAAGTTGCTGGTTTGTCAGCTTTCCTGTATACCCAAGACTCTGGAAAACTATCTTGAAAATCTCCTTGTGACCCGGACTGGCTTGATTCCTCTGATCTCTCTCCTGGACCTGACCCTCGGCTTGTTATACGGACTTCTGCCTTCTCCTGTGTTTTGACCCTCGGCCTGTGACTCGGATCTGCTGCCTGTCTACAATCCTTGACCTCCTGCTTGTACCTTTGGACTTCCACGTTTCCTTTGAACTCCTGCCTGGTTCCCGGTATTCTCTGGACTTGTTACCTTTTGCTGTGCTAGACCCCCAGCCGGGACTGTTACCTTTGCAATTGCAACCCGGACTCAACCTGCACCGGCTTCAATTGTCTCCTGCTGTTTGAACTTTACCAATCCGGCTAGTTCCTGCTTGAAGCCTGTTCTTTAATCTACTCAGCACTACCGGACCGTCTACAAGTACCCACCACCTGCCGATAGCCGGTGCCGCTTCTCGCCATCCACTCCCTGTCTCAACTCCAGGGGGTGGAGTGCGTCAAGTCGCAAAGGTGAACCACTCTCGGCATCTCTGCCTCGGTAAGTACATCCCTTAACAGGGGCATTTTCAGCACAAAAAAATATGCTGAAAAACTCGGCTTATACTCGAGTATATACGGTATGTTCTCAGTGAAGCCTGTCTGGACATAGAATTAGGGTATGTGCAGAACAAGACATAACATTTAAATTCAAATTTGCCAGAAGGGTAATGTGCACATAAATGGTCATACAGCTATTTTTATAAAGCATATGCCCATATTGGTATTCCTGGGTCATAGATAATTTAACTGTATTGTGTTCAACAAATTAATTTTATAAATGAGTTAAATATTCATATTAGCCAATTTAGCAATTCATTAAGTCAAACAGTGCTGTAAAACGAATAACAGCATAAATGGTAAAATTTATATCTGCTAGTTTGTATGCATCATGGTTATGTATTAATTGTCAGGCTCTGCAATTATCAGAGCTATACACACACAGAGACTGCTGAGAATTGAGAAATAGTTCAGATGTAAGGTCAGACAGACATGGAAAATGACAAAGCATTGTCAGATTAAAGAACAATACCGGCCACCTTTTATATCTTGAAAAAATATGTACATCCCTTATACAGTGGGGCAAAAAAGTATTTAGTCCACCACCAATTGTGCAAGTTCTCCCACTTAAAAAGATGAGAGAGGCCTGTAATTGTCATCATAGGTAAACCTCAACTATGAGAGACAAAATGTGGAAACAAATCCAGACAATCACATTTTCTGACTTGGAAAGAATTTATTTGCAAATTATGGTGGAAAATAAGTATTTGGTCAATATCAAAAGTTCATCTCAATACTTTGTTATATATCCTTTGTTGGCAATGACAGAGGTCAAACGTTTTCTGTAAGTCTTCACAAGGTTGTCACACACTCTTCCTGGTATGTTGGCGCAGATCTCCTCTAGAGCAGTGATGTTTTGGGGCTGTCGCTGGGCAACACAGACTTTCAACTCCCTCCAAAGGTTTTCTATGGGGCTGAGATCTGGAGACTGGCTAGGCCACTCCAGGACCTTGAAATGCTTCTTACAAAGCCACTCCTTCGTTGCCCGGGCTTTGTGTTTGGGATCATTGTCATGCTGAAAGACCCAGCCATGTTTCATCTTCAATACCCTTGCTGATGGGAGGAGGTTTGCACTCAAAATCTCACGATACAAGGCCCCATTCATTCTTTCATGTACATGGATCAGTCGTCCTGTTCCCTTTGCAGAGAAACAGCCCCAAAGCATGATGTTGCCACCCCCATGCTTCACAGTAGGTATGGTGTTCTTTGGTTGCAACTCGGCATTCTCTCTCCTCCAAACGCGACGGGTTGTGTTTCTACCAAACAGTTCTACTTTGGTTTCATCTGACCATATGAAATTCTCCCAATCCTCTTCTGGATCATCCAAATGCTCTCTAGCAAACCTGAGATGGGCCTGCACATGTACTGGCTTAAGGGCTTAAGCAGGGGGACACGTCTGGCACTACAGGATCTGTGTCCCTGGCGGCGTAGTGTGTTACTGATGGTAGCCTTTGTTACGTTGGTCCCAGCTCTCTGCAGGTCATTCACTAGGTCCCCCTGTGTGGTTCTGGGATTTTTGCTCACCGTTCTTGTGATCATTTTGACCCCACCGGGTGAGATCTTGTGTGGAGCCCCAGATCGAGGGAGATTATCAGTGGTCTTGTATGTCTTTCATTTTATAATTATTGCTCTTACAGTTGATTTCTTCACACCAAGCTTCTTGCCTATTGCAGATTCAGTCTTCCCAGCCTGGTGCAGGTCTACAATTTTGTTTCTGGTGTCCTTCGACAGCTCTTTGGTCTTCACCATAGTGGAGTTTGGAGTGTGACTGTTTGAGGTTGTGGACAGGTGTCTTTTATACTGATAACAAGTTCAAACAGATGCCATTAATACAGGTAATGAGTGGAGGACAGAGAAGCCTCTTAAAGAAGAAGATACAGGTCTGTGAGAGCCAGAAATCTTGCTTGTTTGTAGGTGACCAATAACTTATTTTCCACCATAATTTGCCAAAAAAATTCTTTCCAAATCAGACAATGTGATTGTCTGGATTTGTTTCCACATTTTGTCTCTCATAGTTCAGGTATACCTATGATGACAATTACAGGCCTCTCATCTTTTTAAGAGGGAGAACTTGCACAATTGGTGGCTGACTAAATACTTTTTTGCCCCACTGGATTACTGGTGTCAATTCATGTTCCCCCACTGGAGTCCAATGACTCTGCGGGGGGGGGTTGCACATTAAAGTGATTGTTTTTTGATAATTAACATGTCATACTTACTTGCTCTGTGCAATGGTTTAGCACAGAGCTGTCCCGATCCTCCTCTTCTCAGGTTCCCCCCCGCCGAGTCCCCACCATAACAAGTTGCTTGCTATGGGGACACTAGTGAGGGGTCACTCTTGAGCCAGCTCTGTGTGTCCATTGACACACATGGCGCGACTCCGCCCTGCCCCCACTCACTCCCCACCTGCTGTGATTGGCAGCAGCGGAAGCCAATGGCTCCCGCTGCTTTCTCTGAGCCAATGAGGAGTGAGAGAGATGCTGCTCTTGTGCACATTGCTGGATGGAGATTGGCTCAGGTAAGTATAAGGGGTCGGCTGCACTCAGAATTTTTTTTTACCCTAATGCAGAGAAGGCATTAGGATAAAAAAAAAAAAAAAAGCCTTCAGCCTTTTGAACCACTTTAAAGCGGAGTTCCACCCAAAAATGGAACTTCCGCTTTAAGGGAATGGCATGTCATTTTTTTTGGGGGGTGGGGTGGAAACCCTCTTTTTAGAGGGTTCCAGCTCCCACTTCGTCCCAGGGCACCGCAGCGCCGGAAGGAAGTTCACCTCTCCCCCCTCCCTCTCTGCAATCATCTGGGACACGTTGCATGCCCCAGATGATTGCTCGGCCAGTCACGGTGCGCAGAGCGGCTCGCACATGCGCAGTGCGTGCCCGGCTGTGAAGCCTCAGCCGGGCGCCCTCAGTGACAATGCCGGCGCCGCAGAGAAGAGGGTGAGACGAGCGGGGCTTTGTTCCCCCGCATCGCTGGACCGTGGGACAGGTAAGTGTCCGATTATTAAAAGTCAGCAGCTGCAGTATTTGTAGCTGCTAATTTTCAATTTTTTATTTTTTATTTTTTTTGTAGGAACTCCACTTCAAGTACAGAGGCTATAACATATGGCAGCAAATAATATCCCCGAAACATGGCATACAGCTGCACACACAAATCCCAGCAAACACTTGGACACAGCCCCACACATTGTATTCAGCACAGTGGATATGGCACAAGGCAGCACATACCATACCCAGCATAGAGGACACAGCAGCACACCATACCAAATGCAGCAGACACATGCAGCACACACAAAACCTTGCACATTGCACACAACACACTTCAGCATGCATTGTTCCCAGTATGATGGTTGTGGTTTGCATATTGTGTGGGGCCAAAATCTCGCTGCAATCGCACCAAAGTAGTACAGAAACCTTTTCCAAAATTGTGCCGTGCTGAATTGCATTGATGAGAATGATTGCGCTATTGAAAATGTGATTTCCATTGTCATGCGATTCTGTGCAACTGAAATCACGCTATTGTGAACCAGGCCTAAAGGCAAAACTTTTTTTTCGTTTTGGATAGACTGCAGAGGGATTAGAACCCCTGTCAGGTTTTTATTGTTGTCTGTACCCTGTTAAGGAGATTGTCCCTCTCTATTTGCCCTGTTAATCATTATTAGTGAAAGTAAATAAAATCCCATATCTTGGGAATATCTTCCAATGGGGACACTAGTTCTAGTAACAATCAAGCATTCTCTAACTTTAGAGGGATTTTCTCCCACTTCCTGTTTTGGTTATGGGACAGGAAGTAGAAAGGAATCTCCCCTGAGGGACATAAATGGCAAAAATAAAAACTTACAGAGGTTATGTTCCTCCCTACTCTATATAAAACGGAATAAAACGTTTTGTTTTGTTTCCACTGTAATGTCCACCAAGGGTTTAATAAAGGATAAGTTCACCTTTAACATATTATATGTTACACCCATATTCAGGGTGTAACATGTAATATGTTACTACATTAAAACTTTGGTTTAAGAGTAACGTGGTTTGAGAGCGTTTTGCAAGACAGGCAACATTTTTTAATAAATTTTGACTTCATATACAAGTAGCGTCATGTCACAACTGAGTAGAAAAGAGAAGACGGGCGCCTCCAAGTGTAGCAATAAGGGATTTTGCTTCTAATCCCCTTGTGGAGGCTTCCATTTGTGGATAGACATTTTATGGTTACACAACCTGGCCACATTGCTATAATCTTTTTATATGGACTATAAACTGAAGGACTTATTAATAAATGGTTGTGGAAAGAATCATTTGAGTTTCCATTATTTCTTATGGGGAAATTTACTTTGATACACAAGTGCTTTGGATTATAAGCACGTTTCCGGAACAAATTATGCTCGCAATCCAAGGTTTTACTGTAATGCGGCAGCCTCATATCCCTCCCCCCGATCCCCCACTGTGACAGTGAGTGGGGGATCCTCTCTCCACAACCGCTGTTACAATTTAAAAATGGTCTGGAGGTGTGGGGCTCAGCAATCTGTGAATGAACTACAAGTCCCGTATTCCACTGTGGAAGATAGCTTGTAGTTCTCAATGAACTATCAAGGCACTAATAAGCGTCCTCGTAGTTTACTAACACTTCCTGCAACTGAGTAACTGACTGCCCATATACAGGTATAGGCAGACCGCCGTCAGGTGTGTGTGCAGAGCCTGACATTGCACCCGCGATCTACTGATTGCGGGTGCAATGCTTTGCAGGCTTTGTGGTAATAAAATAATAAATGCACATTTTTTAACATGCAAAATTGTGTGCATTAATTCTGTTTTTTACAAAAGGGAAAATTTAGCTTTTAGGCCTCATGCCCACTGGCGTTTTTACAGCTGCGTTTTTTGCAGCTTAAAAACGCCTGTCCATGTTATTGTAAATATTTTTTTATTTTTTATTTTATTTTTTTTTTGAAAAAAAAACAAAAAAAAAACGTCGGAGCTAAAAACGCGACCGCGCGTTAGTGCGCGTTTTTGCGCGTTAGTGCGCGTTTTTGCGCGTTTTTTGACGCTCGCGTTTTTTTCTGCCTAATTCTGACGCTGAGGAACGCACTGGCCCTGGGTTTTTTTTACAGCTTAAAAACGTCTATGCTATTTGCAGCTCAAAAACGTCTAGGTGGGCATGAAGCTATAGACTAACATGGACAGGCGTTTTTAAGCTGTAAAAAACGCTCAAAAACGCGGCTGTAAAAACGTCCGTGGGCATGAGGCCTTAATGCCCCGTTCACATCTGGCGTTTTGGGATTGTTGTCTGAATTGCACCACGCGTGTTCGGATGGAATTTATTTTCGGCAAAACCATACTGCGTCTAGGTGCCATTGAAATTGAATAGCCTTCTTCTCTTTTCAAAGATTTGGTTGGAGGGAGGAAGCTTCCCAACTGTGCATGTTGACAATCCTGTGATTAGCTTCCAGGAAGCTGGGCAATACTAGCAAATGTACACATAATGATGGCGACGGTGCTGCCACGATGGGAACACCCTGGAAAGGAGTCTGACTGCTTTGGAGACTATAGGATGATCAGGCAGGGGGAAAAAGTGGTAAGGGAGTGACACCCAGTCTGTCCATGGCACCCCTCCCCTTCAAATGGTGCCTAGGGCATGTCCCATAATTACCTTCCCTGAATACTCCACTGTGAATGATATTCACTTATTAGAAATGCATCATGGTCCAGACAGAACCTTTACTCTGTCTGCCTGCTGTACAATATGAATTAGAACAGCTAGAAATACAGTTAAAAAGTGTACTCTTTAATACCAGGGGGTAGGTTTATTGCCTGTAGCTCTCAAATCCAGCATACATATTGTTGCAATATTTTCCTTAAATTCTCCCCTTCTTTATTTTGAGCACCTCAACTTTACCATTTTGTGGAAAAAGTGCCTTTGCCACAGGCAATCTAAAATAATAAGTTTGTCAGTTGTATATGGGTTGAAGTAACCTCTTTTTCATCTGTCTGTTATAGTTTGCAATGTTGGGAAAAGGAGGGAGGAAATGCAGAGTAACTCCCAGCTATCTTTTCTAAGTATGCTCCTGAGAGTACCACAGGTATGGAGGAGTCCTTAGCAAGGCCCAGCTAGGGGTCAGCTATGACTAAGCGGCAGCATATGGCCTGAAACGCGTTAGCTATTTTGTCCCGTTTTTTCTACATTTAAAGTGACTGTATTTGGATTTTACATTATGTCAGAAACCATGAATCAAACCGAGACAGAAGTACAGTTAAATCACACTTGTTAAATAATAAAAATAAAAAGGTAAACAGAGTAAGCGTAGTCAAAACATAGCCAGAGTTCAGTAACCGGATCCAGTAGTCGGCCAAGCCAATGTCCAAGAGCCAGCGATTAAAGGTAGTAGTCCAGCAAGCAGGAACTGTAGCCAGAGGGAACGTCAGTCAAGCAGGTCTTCAACAGGAACGCAGGAAAAAGTCTCTTGTGATGTTAACACAGGCAAAGTCAAAGAGCAAATGAACTGGAAGGCTTTAAGTAGGCAGAGCTGATGAGCAGGATCATCAACAGGTGAATCACTGTGGAAAGATGGGAGCTGGCAATTACTGACAGCTGAGCTGCCAGCACAGAAAAGGAAGGGCTGAGCCCAGCTCTGACAGTACCCCCTCCTCAACGACCCCTTCCCCTCGGAGGACCACCGGGCTTGAGGGGAAAACATCTATGGAAATCATGGAGGACAGGGGCATGTATGTCCGAGGATGGGACCCAAGAGCGTTCCTCTGGACCGTACCCCTTCCAATGCACCAGGTACTGTATGCGCCTACGGGAGTCAACAATGGACTCCTCATACTCCTCATGGTTCTCAACCTGTATAGCGTGAGGACGTGGCACCGAGGTGGTAAAACGGTTGCAAACCAAAGGTTTCAATAAGGAGACATGAAACACATTAGAGATACGCATATTGGAAGGAAGGTCCAACACGTAAGCCACTGGGTTTATCCTGCGAAGGATACGGAAAGGCCCAATAAACCGAGGTGCGAACTTCAGAGAAGGAACACGAAGTCGGAGGTTGCGAGTTGACAGCCAGACCCTGTCCCCGACCTGGTAGGAAGGCGCAGGCAGGCGTCTGCGGTCAGCATGGAGTCTGTACCTCTCGTTAGCCTGTCGCAAAGCCTCCTGGACTTATACCCAAGTGGAACAAAGACCACGGAGATGCTCCTTTAACGCAGGAATACTCTGAGGAACAAACGAGTTGGACAACATGGAAGGTTGGAAACCATAGTTCGCCATAAACGGGGACAAACGGGAAGCAGAATTCAGAGCGCTAGTGTGAGCAAACTCTGCCCATGGTAAGAGGTCTGACCAGTTGTTGTGATGGTCAGAAATATAACAACGCAGGAATTGCTTCAAGGACTGATTGGCTCGTTCTGCGGCCCCATTAGACTGCGGGTGATACACAGAGGAGAAGGCAAGCTGAATTCCCAACTGTGCACAAAAGGCTCGCCAGAACCGGGATACAAACTGACTTCCCCTGTCTGAGACAATGACCTTGGGTAGGCCATGTAAGCGAAAGATCTCCCGAGCAAAAATGGAAGCCAGTTCCTTAGACGTAGGCAACTTCTTAAATGGAATACAGTGAGACATTTCGAGAACCGGTCTACCACCATAAGGATTGTTGTGTTGCCCTGGGAGTTGGGTAACTCCACAATGAAATCCATAGACAGGTGGGTCCAGGGCCTCTCTCCATTGGGTATGGGTTGTAGGAGGCCCACTGGAAGGTGTCGTGGAGTCTTGCTCTGAGCACACACGGAACAGGCAGCAACGAAGGCGGTTACATCAGCACGTAGACGAGGCCACCAGAATTGTTGGGAAATGGCCCAAAAGAGTTGATTCTACCCAGGGTGGCCAGCAGCCTTGGGAGAATGGTAAGTCTGGAGCACGGCAGTACGGTGACTCTCAGGAACAAAGCAGCGGTCACAAGGTTTCTCAGGAGGGGCATCGACCTGAGCAGCAAGAGTTTTGTCTCCCAAAGGAGAAGTGAGACTGGTGCGAACCGTAGCCAGAATACGATCAGGAGGAATCACAGGAACCGGAACCGACTCCATCTTGGAAGTGGAGGAAAATTGTCGTGACAAGGCGTCGGCCCTTGCATTCTTAGTACCGGGTAAGAATGAGACAATGTAATTGAAACTCGACAAGAAAAGGGCCCATCCTGCCCTTCTGGGAGAGAGGCGCTTAGCCTCAGACAAGAATGTGAGATTTTTATGGTAAGTAAAAATGAGAACCGCCACAGTAGTACCTTCGAAGAGATGTCTCCATTCTTTCAGGGATAAAATGATCGCCAACAGCTCACTGTCACCAATCTCGTAATTGCACTCCGCAGGTGACAATTTCTTGGAAAAGTAGCCACACGGATGCATAGTGCTGTCAGAGCTAGGACGTTTAGACAGAAGGGCGCCAACTCCAGTCTCAGAAGCATCAACTTCAAGGCTAAAAGGCAAGGTAGGATCAGGATGTGCCAACACAGACGCAGAAACAAAGGTAGCCTTAAGACTCTCAAAAGCCTTAATGGACTCTGGAGACCAACTCTGTGGGTGTCAGGGTCACCTGTGGCCAGGTGACAGATGCACACCGTAGGGGGACAGGAGTGCACCGCGAGGTAGTGAACCCTATGGCTGGCTTCTGCGGATAGGAAACTGGGTGGTTGTGGAAAGCAGGACCAGAGGAGCACAACCGGGATCCTAACGGAAGCTAGAGCCAAGATTCCCCAGGGCGCGGAGTCTAAGACCCAGCTGGTCTTCTCCAGGGCCTCTAGTGGTGAGGATGTTATGCTGCAGGCTGGGACCAGGTCGCGGCCCCTGGAGTTTCCTAGCTCACGCCCCGTAGGATAAGGGGAAAAGAGGGGAAGCAGCAGCACAAGATAAGAGAGAACCGAATAACAAGCTGAAGGTCAGGGGCCACAAGCAGACAAGGATAACGAAAGAACGAGCCGAAGGTCAAGGATCACGAGCAGACAGGGATAGTCGGGGACAAGCCAATAACGTAACAGAGAGACAGACGTAGCACACGGCAGGCAGGAACCCAAACACACAATGCCTAACAAACACGTTGATCAGCAAAGCAGGCTTGCAGTGCACAGGTTAATATAGTGTTCTGTGATAGGGCCTGGGGTGGAGTCAGGCTGGGAGGAGATTATAAAGGAAGCCAGGTGAAGGAGGTCTGGTCTCAAGATGAACACATGAGGAGGAAGGTAAGATGGCAGACAGACATTAATGCATATCCATGACAGTACCCTCCCTCTTACGAGGCCTCCCCCTTCCCCGCCTGGGCCCAGGTTTAGAGGGAAACTTCAGATGAAACTCCTTTAACAGACAAGGTGCAAAGACCTCAGATGCAGTGATCCAAGACCTCTCCTCAGGACCAAACCCTTTCCAATGAACGAGGTACTGAAGAACGCCTTTACAGAGTCGGGAGTCCAGAATTTGACTGATCTCGTACTCCTGATTATCCTCAGAGACAGGCGCCACGGTAGGGAGAGGACGAGAGAATTTATTGAGGACTAAAGGCTTTAGAAGAGCAACATGAAAGGAGTTAGTGATTTTAAGGCTCTTAGGAATCTGGAGTTTGAAACAAACCGGATTCAGTTTAGCAGTTACCGTGTATGGACCGATGAATCGTGGAGCAAACTTCAGAGAAGGAACTCGGAGCTTGATGTTCCTGGTAGAGAGCCAGACTTTGTCCCCTGGCTGAAGAGAAGGCGGTTTACGCCTCGGCGGTCGGCAAAGCCTTTGAATTTTTCAGCAGCTGCCCGGAGGGAATCATGAACGTGACCCCAAACGGAATTGAGAGACTCCTGAACCGAAGCCAAAGCTGGAATGTCTGGAGAACAGATCATGGGAAGAGGAAGTTGAGGGTGTTTTCCATAAACTGTGAAAAAGGGTGTCTTCTGCGAACTGGTATTCACATGATTGTTATGGGAGAATTCTGCCCACGGGAGTAGAGAGGACCAATCGTCATGGTGAGAAGACACAAAGGTGCGAAGAAAGACCTCTAACTCCTGATTAACCCTCTCAGTCTGTCCATTGGATTGGGGATGGTAAGAAGAAGAAAAATCCAAGACAATATTGAGGGATTTGCAAAAGGCTCTCCAAAAACGAGACGTGAATTTGACTCCCCTGTCGGAAACAATATGAGAAGGGACCCCATGTAGGCGGAGAATTTCTCGAATGAAAATGGGAACCAAGGCAGGGGCAGAAGGAAGACCAGGAAGAGGAACAAAATGAGCCATCTTGGAGAATCGATCGATTACCACCCAAATGACTGTATTATTCTCAGACAGTGGGAGATCGGTGATAAAATCCATGGCAATATGGGCCCAGGGTTCCTTAGGAATGGGCAAGGGCATGAGGAGACCAGCAGGAGCTTGTGTGGAGGATTTGGACTGAGCACAGACATGACAAGCTTTAACGTAGTCTTTGACGTCTGAGCGGAGATTAGGCCACCAGTAGTGACGACTGATGAGTAGGAAGGATCGGAGGAATCCAGAATGCCCTGCCACCTTGGAATCATGTCCCCAACGAAGGATCTTAGCTCTTAGCTCAGTGGGTCTTACCAGGCGGAATTTTTGACTTCAGGGTGGTAGAGTGGGCAACAATGCATGAGGTTGGAATGATCGGCTCAGGTTCAGGGGCGGACTCCTCGTCCAAAGTGTCAAATGACCTAGAGAGCGCATCAGCCCGACCGTTGCAGGAACCAGGTTTGTAGGTAATCGTGAAATTAAAACGGGCAAAGAAGAGACTCCACCTGGCCTGTCTAGGATTCAGACGTTTAGCATTCTGTAGATACTGTAAATTCTTGTGATCGGTAAAGATCGTTATGGAGTGAGGGGAACCCTCCAAGAGATGACGCCACTCCTCTAACGCCAATTTAATTGCGAGAAGTTCCCAATCACCGATGGCATAATTCCTCTCTGCCTGAGAATTTTTTTTGGAGAAGAACGCACATGGTTGGCGTCTCTTCTCAAAGATTTGAAGAAGCACAGCTCCCACCCCCATTGAGGAAGCGTCCACTTCAATAAAAAATGCATTCCCAGGATTTGGTCTCCTCAAGAGGGGGCCAGAAACAAAGGCCTGTTTCAGGTTGTGAAATGCAGAGACAGCTTCGGGAGGCCAGTCTCTGGCATTCACACCCTTCTTGGTCAAGGCGATAATAGGCGCGGCAATGGAAGAGTAATTCCTTATGAACTGCCTATAATAATTAGTGAAGCCAAGAAAGCGCTGTGTGGCCTTGAGGCTAGCAGGAAGAGGCCAGTTGGTGATAGCCAAGACCTTCCCAGGGTCCATACGAAGACCTGAACATGAGACGAAGCACCCCAAAAACAGGACCTCAGAACATTCAAAGGAACATTTCTCCAGCTTGGCGTAGAGATTGTTCTCTCTAAGACGTTGAAGTACAGTGCGGACATGGTTTCTGTGGACGAGCAGATTTTCAGAAAAGATCAGAATGTCATCCAGATAGATGACAACAAACTGGTACAGCAGATCTCTGAAGATTTCATTGACAAAGTTTTGAAACACGGCTGGAGCATTACACAGACCAAAAGGCATCACCAGATATTCGTAATGCCCGTCTCTAGTGTTGAATGCAGTCTTCCATTCGTCACCCTCCCGTATTCGAATGAGATTGTACGCGCCTCTGAGATCCAACTTGGTGAAAATGGAGGCACCCTTCAACCTATCGAATAGCTCAGATATTAAGGGTAAGGGGTATCGATTTTTAATAGTAACCGCATTTAAACCCCGATAATCGATGCAGGGTCTTAAGGTACCATCCTTTTTGGCAACAAAAAAGAACCCTGCCCCTGCAGGCGATGAGGATTTCCAGATGAAACCTCTCTCCAGATTCTCTGCGACATACTCCGACATGGCCTGGGTCTCTGGGATGGACAGAGGGTAGGTACGACCCCTGGGTAGAGTTGCTCCGGGGACAAGATCAATAGCACAGTCAAAAGACCTGTGGGGAGGAAGCACCTCAGCTGATTTCTTACAGAACACATCCCGGTAATCGCTGTATGCAGCAGGAAGATCAGAAGAAACAGAAGTGGCAGCAACCGGAAGACTCTCCTTGGGGGTCACCTTGAGAAGACACGACGAGAAACATGAGGAACCCCAGGCCAGGATCTGCCCAGAGACCCAGTCCACATGTGGAGAGTGGAGCTGTAGCCAAGGGAGGCCCAATACAACTGGGGTAGAGGCCTTGGGTAGAATAAGAAAGGATATCCACTCCTGGTGGAGAATCCCTACCGACATCCTAATGGGTAGCGTCTGGAAGCGAATAGGGCCCCCTGGGAGAACAGTGCCATCAATTGCCGAGACTACCAATGGGGTAGTGAGAGGTGAAAGGGTAAGCTTCATAGAAGAAGCAGTTCTCCAATCCATAAAATTGCCGGCAGCCCCGGAATCCAGGTATGCAAGGGTTGACTGAGGAGACGTGCCTACATGAAGGAACACCGGCAAGAGCAGGCGAGAAGGTGATGTTTCTGGGTCCAATACTCCACCTTCCAAATGTATTAGACCCGAGCGTTTCCCGGACGAAGCGAGCAGGAGTCACGAAAATGACCCTTGCCCCCACAATAGAGGCACAAGCCCAGAGTTCTGCGCCTAGCACGTTCTTCGGGGGTTAGTCTGGTCCGGCCCAGCTGCATAGGTTCTTCAGCAGGTAGAGGATGCTCCACGGAATGAAGGGAGGGGAGCTCAGACTGGCTAGGACCCAGAGAGTGCTGGCGTCTTTTTTCTAAGGACCTCTCTTGAAAACGAATGTCGATCTGGTTGCATAATGAAATTACATCGTCCAGACCGACGGGAATGGCTCTTCCCGCTAATTCGTCTTTCACTCGGTCAGAGAGGCCATGTAAAAAGGTAGCGACCAGGGCCTCATTATTCCAGCTCAATTCAGCTGTGTGGATATGGAACTGAAGAGCATATTGCCCCACTGAACTAGATTCTTGGCGAAGACGTAAGACAGCACTAGCCGCTGAAGAAGCCCGAGCCGGCTCTTCGAAGATATTACGACAGAGCTTCAGGAAATCGGACAGACTGGAAACCACCGGATCGTTCCTCTCCCACAGGGGGTCAGCCCAGGCCAAAGCTTCACCGGAGAGGAGGGAAATGATATAGGCTACCTTAGCCCGGTCAGACAGGAAGCTTTGAGGCTGAAGCTCAAAATGAATTGTGCATTGGCTGAGAAACCCCCTGCAGGCCTTGGAGTCCCCAGAGAAACGGAACGGAGCTGGCAATCTTAGTGAGTGTGAGGCTGCGACTGGTGCGATAGGTACAGCCGCTGGTTGTACTTGGGGTTGCGGATTCGGGGTTCCCAAGGAGACCTGAAGCTGCTCGAATCGAGAAGCCAGATCCTGGAGGAATCGCATCACCTGAGTCTGATTTGATTCCTGGGTTTCAAGTCTGCGAACTATGCCCTGCAATGGATCATCCGCGGGGAGCGGGATGTCAGCCGGGTTCATGGCTGATCAAACTGTCAGGGTCACCTGTGGCCAGGTGACAGATGCACACCGTAGGGGGACAGGAGTGCACCGCGAGGTAGTGAACCCTATGGCTGGCTTCTGCGGATAGGAAACTGGGTGGTTGTGGAAAGCGGGACCAGAGGAGCACAACCGGGATCCTAACGGAAGCTAGAGCCAAGATTCCCCAGGGCGCGGAGTCTAAGACCCAGCTGGTCTTCTCCAGGGCCTCTAGTGGTGAGGATGTTATGCTGCAGGCTGGGACCAGGTCGCGGCCCCTAGAGTTTCCTAGCTCACGCCCCGTAGGATAAGGGGAAAAGAGGGGAAGCAGCAGCACAAGATAAGAGAGAACCGAATAACAAGCTGAAGGTCAGGGGCCACAAGCAGACAAGGATAACGAAAGAACGAGCCGAAGGTCAAGGGTCACGAGCAGACAGGGATAGTCGGGGACAAGCCAATAACGTAACAGAGAGACAGACGTAGCACACGGCAGGCAGGAACCCAAACACACAATGCCTAACAAACACGTTGATCAGCAAAGCAGGCTTGCAGTGCACAGGTTAATATAGTGTTCTGTGATAGGGCCTGGGGTGGAGTCAGGCTGGGAGGAGATTATAAAGGAAGCCAGGTGAAGGAGGTCTGGTCTCAAGATGAACACATGAGGAGGAAGGTAAGATGGCAGACAGACATTAATGCATATCCATGACAGTGGGTTACCGTCCTTTCTGGTCATATCAGTCAGGGGCTTGACCAGAGACGAGAAGTTACGAATGAAGTTCCGATAATAGTTGGCAAAGCCAAGCAAACGCTGCAGAGGACGTAAACCTACGGGTCAAGGCCACTGTAGGACAGCAGAAAGTTTCTCTGGGTCCATCGAAAAACCAGCCATGGAAATTACATATCCCAGGAATTTGACCTGTTACCGATGGAATTCGTCTTTCTCCAGTTTACAATAGAGATTGTTCTGTCTTAGTTTTTGTAGCACTCGACAGACATCTGTGTGGTGGCTCTCCAGGGACTTGGAAAATATGAGGATATCATCGAGATAGACTGCAACAAATCTCGGGGGACATCGTTAAATTCTTGGAAAACTGCCGGAGCGCTACAGAGGCCAAAAGGCATTACGAGATACTCATAATGACCTGTTCTGGTATTTAAGGCAGTTTTCCACTCATCGCCCTCCTTAATCCTCATGAGATTGTATGCCCCTCTCAAATCAAGCTTCGTGAAAACCGTTGCTCCCTTGAGGCGGTCAAATAACTCCGTAATCAACGGGATCGGATAGGCATTCTTAATGGTTGACAAGATTGAGACCCCTATAATCAATGCAAGGTCTCAGTTTACCACTCTTCTTCTTCACAAAAAAGAAACCAGCAGGAGACGAGGATTTGCGAATGAAACCTCGAGAGAGTGTGTCTGCAACATAGTCCTCCATGGCCTTATCCTCCAAGAGCGACAAAGGGTAAACCCGGCCACGAGGGGGTATGGCACCAGGTTGAAGGTCACTTGCGCAAAGTACCGGCTTGAGACTTATCAAAGACCATTGCTAAAATCGCGATACTCCTCCGGCAGGGAGGAGAGTGAAGAGGTGCACAGGACCTTGGCTACCTTTTGAAAGCATTTCTTACTGCATTGTGGTGACCAGGACAGAACCTCAGCACGGAGCCAATCAAAAGAGGGGTTGTGCCTCTGTAACCAAGGATAACCAATAACCAGCGGAAACTTAGGTGAGGAAATAACTTGGAATTGGATTATCTCATGGTTAAGAGCCCCTACGGCCATGGACAACGGAACAGTCTCATGAGTCACATGGGCAGGCTGTAGAGGTCTCCCGTCAAGAGCCTCAATGGCAAGTGAAATGTCACGCAGCTGCAGTGGAATCGAGTGCTTTGATACAAAGGCAGCATCAATGAACAGGCCTGCTGCCCCGGAGTCGATTAGAGCCTGTATCTTGACGGACGACACAGCCCATGACAGGGTAACCAAAATCAGGGGCTTATCCTTCTAGGAAACTGGAGACAAAACAACGCCACCTAAGGTCTGTCCATGACAGGACGTCAAGGTTCGGGCGTTCCCTGGACGGGTAGGACAAGACTTCAAAAAGTGACCAGCTCGGCCACAATAAAGGCACAATCTCTCCCTCCTCCTAAGGGCTCTCTCGTCCGCAGAGACGTGTGAAGCCCAAGTGCATGGGTTCATCTTTACAGACCGACTTGGTACCAGGAGGCATGGGAGGTGAGGGAGGCAAGGGTGGGACTGCAAAGCTCAGAGACAACTGTACAGGAGGCTTCTGCGAGCGCTCCTTAAGAGAGAATCTCTCTCTGAGTCTGGAGTCAATGAGGATGGCAAATATGATCAACTTCTCCAGCTCAGTGGGTATATATCGGGCTGCTATCTCATTTTTCATGTTATCCGAGAGACCATGAGAAAAAGCAGCCACAAGGGCATCATTCAATGGCGTAATCGGCAACCGTCCTCGTACTCTGATGGACATGAGGCACTTGGCAGCAGAAGCAGAACGTGCAGGAACGTCAAATACCCTTTTGAAGGAAGCCACAAATTCTGGGTAACTCTGAACTACAGGTTTTTGCATCTCCCATAGAGGGTTTTCCCAGGCCAAGGCTGTCAGAAAGCAAAGATATCACGAAACCCACTTTGCTTCTGTCCATGGGAAACGTCTGGGGCAGCATCTCAAAGTATGTCTTAACCTGGTTGAGAAACCCTCTGCACTGAACTGGATCGCCCCCAAATCGAATGGGAAGCGGAGCGGAACCAGACATACCTTTTTTATAGAGGTAATACTCAAGGCGGGTGCCTGCACAGTGACTACTGGAGCGGCCACAGTGGAAGATTCTAGACGAGCTGTGCGACTCAGGAGCGTCTGTATCGCTGTGGCAAACTGATCCATGCGGTGATCCAGGTCATCCAATCTGGAAAAAATATTACCAACAAGTGGATTGGCTGCATCTTCTGAATTCATGGCCTTCGCCTGCTGTCAGAAACCATGAATCAGACCGAGACAGAAGATGCTTTCCATTACTTGTTTACTCTGGGACTCTGACTGATGAGACCATCTAATGCAGAGCTGGCAGACGGAGTAGAATACTTCAATTGCTGGCTTTTGTGTTAACAGGTGGCAGTGGAAAGCTGTCATAGACGTGCCCTGAGTATAGAACCAATGCTGAGAGAAGCTGGTAAAGACCTGGATATTGCCCATACTGCACTTTCACAGTTCAACATCTGTTTTCACCTGATATTTTGTCCAATGGAAAGTGTCAGAGCATTCCCCACAAGTAGAAAAGGACAGTATTTATACTCAATGCACTTGTGCTTTTTTCATGTTTAGGCCTTGTTCACATGAGCGCTGAAGCCCGTATACTGTAAATGGCCATTTTTTTTAGTATCTGCAGACTCATGAAAGCAGCCCATTCAAGTATTTTAGGTTGCAGTGGTTGCACAGACACGGCTGCTCCCGAAACTGACCGGAATAAGCGTCCCTGAACTAACGCTGTCTGCTTTACTCCATTCAACATACTATAAACCAAAATATCTTTAACAGATCTAAACTTTTAGATCTAACCTTAACCTCAATGCCAGGGGGATACTGTGTACATCAACGGCTTCAGACATATGCCCTTTTCTTGGGGACTCAGCCTCAGGCATATGGTCTTTACTACTTGGGCCTTTACCTCTTTTAACTTATTTTTTTGAAAATGTATTTTTATTAATTTTGCATATAACGTTACAGACAATGCCTGCACAGCGAACAGGTGCAGTCATAGACATAAAAACAAAGCATACAACTAAATATACTTGCGATGATACAAAATACGCCCCCCATCCCAGAAGAAATTAAGGATATATATCCCCACCCCACCTGCAAACATCACTGTATATAAAAGGCAGACTCTATACAACCGTTTCATATTTCCCAAAAAGGAGGCATCACATTCTTGTAGATAGTGAGCCTGGGCAGAACTTAACATTTAGTCACTTAATTTGTTACAAAAGCTTAAACTGATCACAGCAAATAGGTGGTAAGTACCTCTAACATTTTTATTTATTTTTATATTTTTCCCTTTTCTTTAAATTCATATTTTTTATTAACACCAGTTATTAATTTACAACAGTTAAGACGAAACAAATAAGTACATCTTCATTATTTAAATTAATGTGACGCAAAAATACATAAAAGGGGGAGGGGGCTGCCAATAAATCTACACCATCTATCATTCTCCTATTGGGTATCCTCTTACTTGTAGCAACACTATTATTCATGTATAAAAAATATCATGTTTCACATATATGGATAGTCACCCCTTAAAAAGAATACTCGGGAAAAGACCCACTATACAGGTTTGATATAGGTGGGGCCTTAGACCATTACCAAGTATAAGCCATATTAAAAACATAACACAGCCTATAGCTACACATAAAAAAATATTGGATTAAAAAGGATCTGTTCACCCCTGGGGTTCCATTTGGTGACAGAATAAGGGGCATCATGCCAGGCATTCCTAGCCACGGATCCCATGTTTTATGACATTTTTTTAATGTCCCTCTATTCCGGCAAACCTGCCATTCTTTTAATAGAGTGTTGTTAACCTGTAAACGCAATTCGACTTATGTTGGAACATTCAAAGAAATCCATTTTCTGAGCAATTCGCTTTTGTGCTATAAATAACTTATTAATCGCTGTCCTAGTCGCTAATATATATTTTTATTTTTCTAGGCAGCCTAATAAACTTATTTTAGCCAATATCGAAATAATGTAGGATATTTCCATAGCATATGCAATATGTTGGAGTTTCTCCTACATCGAGGACATTTGGATGTATCCCGTCTACCCCAGTAGTGTAGTTTAATTGGGGTCCTATACGCTCTAATACATTATGTATAATTGCGTTAGGCTTTGCTGAGGAGATACTGATACGAATTGTACTTGTTCCAAAATATTCTGCCATTGTTTGTTAAATCTCCTCGGTCCTTTCCCATCCCCATCTAGCAGGACAGGTAGCCTTTTCCTGATGATGTCGACTTAGATGGTCATATACAGTATATTAGAGATAATGCCTTTCTTTATTTTTGCAATTAGATCTATTAATAGCATGTTTTGTACCTTTTAACTTATTACCTTTTTAAATTGGTTCTGTAAAGCATGCCCTATTGTAGATATTGGAAGAATGTATTTGGGGGAAGGGAATATTCTATTTGTAAATCTTGGGATGTTTTTAGAACATCACTAGAATATAATTGAGTGATATATATTGAAACCTAATCCTCTCAACTTCAAATCCTTCCAATTTATTTATCTCCTTATACTTTATATTTTCCTAAAGAGGAGTATAAAGTGATATGTCTGTATATTGCATTGTTTGTCTCATTTCTCGCCATACTCTATTCATCAACGCTAAAGTATTTTTCTTAGTAACTTTCCCGATTAGACCCAGATTCCAATTCTGCTGTTAAATGATTGTTAGATAAGACGGATCCAATCCAATCGCTATTGCTGATTCGATTGGATCCGTCTTATCTATCGAGCCCCAACCAACCATCTGTTGAAGTTGAAAAGCAAGAAAATACATCTTTGCATCTGGCACAGCTAACCACCCCCCCCCCCCCATATCTTTAGGAAGTTGTAGTGTAGAAAGCTTAATTCTAGAATTTTTTCCTTTTTTTTTCCTTTTCATAGTAAAATACTGGAGAGTTATGTAGAATATAAAGTAGCTGGGGTCCCCAGAACATTTTAATCAAATTTGCACATCCCACCACCGACAAAGGTAGTTTTGTCCATATTTTACTCTTCCCCTTAAATTTTTCTAATGGCATGAAATTACAATTCAAATATTCCTTTATTTTGGGGAAAACCCAAGATATTGAAATTCTAATCTGACCTTCTATGGTAAGACTGGGGACATCTCATCTAATGGGATCAATACGAATTTATCCCAGTTTATGCTAAAACCCGTGAATGAGCCAAAGTTCTCTATCAGGGTTACAACAGAAACCAGCGATTCATCCGTATCTCCCTCTGTGACTTTAATCAGATATGGTCAACAATCTAATCATGATGCACTGGATGATGTCCACCTGAACATTAAAGTGGTTGTAAAGGCAGAAGGTTTTTTTATCTTAATGCATTTTATGCATTATGATAAAATACCTTCTGTGTGCAGCAGCCCCCCTAATACTTGCCTAAGATCCATTATCCATTTAGATCCAACGATGTTGCACTCGGCTGTCCAGGACTCCCCTCCTCATTTGATAAATCAGCAGTGCAGCGCCATTGGCTCCCACTGCTGTCAAAGTCAATGAGGAGAGAAAGGCCGGGCCACAGCCCCGTGTCTGAATGGACACAGGGAGTTGCTGCTCGGCTCAGGTGCCCCCATAGCAAGCTGCTTGCTGTGGGGACACTCAACAGGAGGGAGCACCTTAGAGGGACCCAAGAAGAGGAGGATCTGGATGGCTCAGTGCAAAACCACTGCACAGAGCAGGTAAGTATAACATGTTTGTTATTAAAAAAAAAAAGACTTTAGTATTACTTTAACTCTATATACCCCTGGGCATTCTTATTCATATATGTATTCTTTTTAAGTCCTGAGGGCAGTGCACCTGTGTGGGCCCGCTTTTCCTGCCTCCCAGGAGATTCGGTTGTCCTGGTCTGCCATGGGGGAGATTTGGTTGTGCCCTTGCAATTACCTCCCAGATACACTAGTCCACAGTGATATTGTTTTGCTCTTTCCTCCTGAAGAAGCCGATAAATCTGCAAAACATGTAGAGGGGCAATTAAACACCCCATGTGGTTTACCACTTCAGGGAGCCATATCACGTGTGACCCCTATATACTGTATACATAAATCTGTCATTAAGTGATAGTTGTGATTTTCTTTTTCATGTATCTGTGCACATCAGTTTAAAAAAATCAATTTTTTTAAAACTTTCTAATAAATAAACATTTGCAAATTTTTATGTTACTTTAAATGTGTTGTTGATTGGCATCAAGATAGTCCATTTATTTTGTCAGAAGACCCCTCCCTCCTGTTGAGATTTCAGGGGTCCAATCCCTCCTACTTTTTGGGATTTTTTTCAGTTTATGCTGCTGGCCTTTTTATTTAGCAAGTTTAACCATACCCACATGGATGTGGCCCTTTCTGTCTACTTCCTCTACATAATTTTCTATTAGCAAAACATTTCAAAGCACAAACTCTACATGACACTGTTGTATCATATATGCCATAGGTCAAATATGTAAAATCAAGCTATTGTTAATCTCTATTGACATAGCTGTGGGCCCAATGTTTGACAGGAGCCCCACTAAAACAATGGAAGCAGCTAAAATGTGTACATTGCCCAAATATACACAACCGTATCTATTTCTCAATTGTATTAGTAGACAGCATGGTTCCAATGACCTTTGTTTGAGAAATGTTCACACAAATATTTACTGCTTAAATAACAAATTTATTTGTAAGTCTGAAAAATCAAACTTGCATACCCTGTTTCATATAGTGTGTGCGTGCGTGTGTGCGTGTGTATATTGTGGAGATGCGACCCTGTGTCACAGGTGCATGTGAGCAATGTATACCTGATTTTGGCAGGAATACTGATTGCACACCTGTGGGCTGGGTTTATATTGCTCTCAGGAAGAGAGCTCAGGACTCACACTTGGGAACAGCTCCACCCTACAGGCAAGTAGGAGACGGGAGGGCTTTCAGGTGGAGACGGCTCCATGAGAGAGAGTCTCTGGGAGTCTAAGGCTGCAGGTGGCAGTCTGAGAGGGTATGTCAGCAGGAGGCAGATGTGACCCACGACCAAGCAGCATGAAGCTGAGCAAGTAAGCTCCAGGAGGGAGTTTTGACTAACAGTGAGTGAGCCAGGAGGCTGAAATTTCTTTTATACAATGACGGTGGAACCCCCTGCGAGGGAATATTTTTCTGTGATGTTTCGTTTAAATAAAATTGGGCTGCCATGCTCTTAAAAATACAGTCTGGACTGACCGGTGTTCTTGAAAATGCATACACCACTAGAGCTTAATCACACCGCATCCTTACAAGAGAGATTATATTATAATATATATATTGTGACAGCAGGAAGGTAAAGTCACCTGGTTGCATCCAGGGGGGTAGATATATTTCGCCCAGATTCAGGCTTTACGCCGACTTATACAACTAGGTGGAGAGTTGTATAAGCCCAGCTGAGGCTAGTGGGCTCATGGATGACTCATACCTCTAGGGAGAGTGTGGGGCGTCGTGCAGACAGGGAGTTGATGAGACCAGCTGAAGCTTGTCAGCTCATTTAGGCCTCTATAAGAACTCCCAGATTCATTAGGTGTTTGCTCATGCCTGGAACCAGACCTGTGTGGACTGTCTAGGGAGAGTGAACCCCTGTGCGGTGAGACAAAGCCTGTGTGGCTATTTGCTTGGACATTTAAAACCAGGGACTTAGGGACTAGGACAGCACTAGGCTGATCCCAGTTGTTAGTTAGGAAACCTGTATGTTTAGTCAGAGGTCAAGTTGACCAGGATTTATTTTGTTTATGTTTCTTTTGCTTTGCTGTGTTTTGTCACTGTAAATAGAAAATAAACCGCACCTTTTTGATTTTGAAAACCACAACCTCCGTTTGCTGGGCCTGTTTTGTGTGGGGAGCCCATCCCGGGGGTCACACACACCCGCTGCCGAGCTAACCCCCTCACAGTTGGTGGAGAATGCAGGCAGTTTTTTTTTAAGCCAGCATGGAGGAGATACTGAAACAGCTGGCTCTAGCAAATGCCAATCAACAGCAGACAAATGCAGGTTTGCAAAGGAGCCTTGCAGCCCAGCAGCAAGCTCATCAACAGAGCCTTGCAGCCCAGCAGCAAGCTCACCAACAGAGTCTGGAAGCTCAGCAACAAGCCCAGCAGCAATCTGAGGCCCGCTTCATAGACCTGTTACAGAAGCAAGAGCAGAGACTACAACAAATGGAAGCAGTAATGCAGCAACGTCCGCAGACCAGTGAGGAAAGCCGTCCCACTAATACCGCGTCCTTTGGGGTGAGTCGTTTATTGACAAAAATGACTGGAGAGGATGATCCAGAGGTATTTTTGACCACATTTGAAAGGACCGCTGAAAGAGAAAAGTGGCCTGAGGAGCAGTGGGCTGGACTGGTGGCTCCTCTGTTAACTGGTGAATCGCAGAAAGCTTACTATGACCTAGAGCCTAACCAAGCAAAAGACTATGTGATGCTAAAAGTTGAAATTTTGGCAAGGCTGGGTGTCACCCAGGCTGTCCGGGCTCAGCGTGTGCATAACTGGACTTTCCAGCTTGGAAAACCCCCCAGGTCTCAAATGTATGATCTCATTCACCTGAGCAGAAAGTGGCTACAGCCAGAGACTTTGTCCGCACCAAAGATTGTGGAACGTGTTGTAATGGATCGGTTTTTGAGAGCTCTTCCTACTGCCATCCAAAAGTGGGTAAGCCATGGAGACCCAGAGACGTCCGATGGTCTTGTGGATCGTGTGGAGAAATACTTGGCTACAGAGAACCTGACGGCCTCTTCCAGAGACACTCGGACTTTCCACCCTAAGACCAGACCATCCCCAGGGGCGGATAAGAGGATTCCAAGGGGTGAGGGTGGAGAGAGTGAGAGGGTGGGAGCTCTACCCCAAGTTTGGCGAGAACAGCCTGGGAAATCAGCGGCTCAAGAGGCGGCAAGAAGGATCGTTTGCTACCGCTGCCGGCAAGCGGGACATATTGCAGCCAATTGCCCGGTTGTGGAGGAACCCATGCAGTGTGACTTTCTGACGGGCAGACGTCAGTCGCTGTGTGCGACAGTCGCATGCACTGCCATTCGAGCAACTGAGAAACATTTATGCAAAATGTGTGTTAATGGTAGAAATGTTGTGGTATTGCTGGATTCAGGTAGCCTTGTGACCCTGATAAAGGCTGAGTTAGTTAAAACAGAGGTCTCTGGGAATAGCAAGGTAGCTGTTATTTGTGTGCATGGGGACACCCGAGAGTATCCAGTGACTACAGTGTGTTTCGAGACCCCCAAAGGTACCCTCTCTCATCCAGTGGGGTTAGTATCTCAATTACCGCATGATGCCATTGTGGGAAGGGATTTTCCGAAGTTCTGGGAACTCTGGGATGATCCTGAGCCCCCCACTGGTGCCCCTATGTACCAGGAATGTGATAGCCAGAACTCCTCTGAGAGTGGTGAGGACTCTCCAGAATTTCCCTTGTCAGTATTGGCAGGGGAGACTCAAGAAACTGGAGAGGAGCCCACCTCCTCAGACGAAAACCTACCGTCTGTGGAGTTTTCTGATCTGGAGGTTCACAGGGAAAATTTTGCCACAGAACAGTTAAAAGACCCCGCCCTAATAAAGGCACGGGAAAACGTAGTGGAAATAGATGGCGAGTTAGTGAACCCAGATAATACCTGCACTTACCCATACTTCAGCGTAGAGAAGGACCTACTGTATCGGGTGGCAAAAAGGGCAGAAGAAACCGTTGAGCAGCTTGTGGTGCCCAAACCTTACAGGAAGTTGGTGTTGGAGTTGGCCCATGGGCACATTCTTGGAGGTCATCTGGGGACAGAGAAAACCCGAGAGAGGGTATTACAGAGATTCTATTGGCCTGGGGTGATGAAGGACATAGAAAATTATTGTTCCTCCTGCCCTGTGTGTCAGAGGTCGGCCCCGATGCCACATTTCCGTAGCCCGCTGGTCCCTCTACCCATCATTGAGGTCCCGTTTGAGAGAATCGCAATGGATTTGGTAGGTCCTATAATCAAGTCCGCTAGGGGGCACCAGTACATATTAGTTATAATGGACTATGCCACCCGTTATCCAGAAGCGATCCCTCTCAGAAATACCTCGGCCAAAACCATAGCCAAAGAGCTATCTCTTGTTTTTAGCCGGGTGGGTATTTGTAAAGAACTGCTTACGGACCAAGGTACACCCTTTATGTCCCGGGTTATGAAAGAGCTGTGTAAATTGTTCAAAGTGACGCAATTGCGTACATCTGTGTATCACCCCCAAACCGATGGGCTGGTTGAAAGATTCAACAAAACCCTAAAACAAATGTTGAAGAAAGTGGTGGATAGAGATGGAAAGGATTGGGACTGTCTACTTCCTTATTTGATGTTTGCTATTAGGGAGGTGCCCCAATCCTCTACGGGATTCTCCCCCTTTGAGTTACTGTATGGGAGACACCCAAGAGGGCTGTTGGATATTGCCAAGGAAACTTGGGAAAGTGAGAGTTCTCCCCACAGGAGTGTGATTGAGCATGTCGCCCTGATGCAAGACCGAATTGCACAGGTAATGCCCATCGTGAAGGAACATTTGGCCCAAGCGCAGTTAGCACAGCAGAGAGTGTACAACCGTGGAGCCAAGACCCGTACCTTTTCCCCGGGGGATAGGATACTGGTACTTGTCCCTACGGTTGAAAGTAAATTCCTTGCCAAATGGCAAGGCCCCTATGAGATAATGGAAAAAGTGAGCGAAGTGAATTACAAGGTCAGACAACCAGGAAGGCGAAAGCCCGAACAGATCTATCACGTTAATCTGTTGAAAGCCTGGAGGGATAGAGAGTCCCTAGTCGCAGACACTTGGTCACCAGCTCAAACTGGTTGCGCGATTCCTGAGGTTGGAATAGCAGCCACCTTGTCACAACCCCAACAACAGGAGGTTAAGGAGTTTGTGCTTCGCAACAAGGAGGTATTCTCTGAGCTGCCGGGACAAACATCTGGGGTAGAGCATGACATCATTACCCCACCCGGTGAAAGGGTGAAGTTAAAACCCTATCGGATCCCAGAGGCCCGACGGGAGGTAATACGGGAGGAAGTACAGAAAATGCTGAACTTAGGGGTGATAGAGGAGTCCCAAAGTGATTGGTCTAGTCCCATTGTGTTGGTGCCTAAACCGGATGGGAGCTGGCGATTTTGTAACGATTTTCGTCAGTTGAACAAAGTTACAAAATTTGACACCTACCCCATGCCACGTATAGATGAGTTGATCGACCGGCTGGGAACAGCCCGATACATGACGACTCTTGACCTCACAAAAGGGTATTGGCAAATCCCCCTGGCCAAGTCGGCCAAAGAGAAAACCGCATTTGTAACCCCAGACGGGGCGTTCCAATATAAAAGAATGCCGTTCGGGTTACAGAATGCGCCGGCCACATTCCAGCGGAAAATGGACCAGATGCTGAGGCCCCATCGGAAGTATGCTGCGGCTTACCTGGATGACGTAATTGTCCATAGCACAGATTGGGCCTCACATCTGCCAAAAGTGCAAGCAGTCCTGGACTCTGTTCGGGAAGCGGGGTTTACGGCTAACCCCAAGAAGTGTACCATTGGGCAGGAGGAGGCCAAATATCTTGGGTACACCATTGGGAGGGGAGTAATAAAACCCCAACTCAACAAAGTCGAGGCCATCCAGAGTTGGCCACGTCCCAACAGCAAGAAGCAGGTACGAGCCTTTCTGGGAATCGCTGGGTATTATCGGCGATTCATTCCCCACTTTGCTTCTAAGGCTGTGCCCCTAACCAACCTGATGAAGGGGAAAGGGTCGGTCATGATTAAATGGACCCCCGAGGCTGAGGCAGCATTCCAATTCTTGAAACAAGCCTTATGTAGCCAGCCAGTGTTGTACTCACCCGACTTCTCTAAAGACTTTGTCGTACAAAGTGATGCGTCAGATGTGGGGTTAGGAGCAGTATTGTCCCAGGTCTGGAACGGGGAAGAGCACCCAGTCATTTACCTCAGCAGGAAGTTGAAGTCCCATGAGGTAAATTACGCCACCGTTGAAAAGGAGTGTTTAGCGGTGAAGTGGGCTCTAGATTCCCTTCGGTACTACCTGCTAGGTAGGCACTTTGACATGGTTACGGATCACGCTCCGTTAAAGTGGATGGCTCAAAACAAGGAAACAAATAGAAGAGTGAATAGGTGGTTCCTGGCCCTCCAGGAATTCAACTTCACAGTAAAGCATCGCCCTGGCGTTCAAATGGGGAATGTGGATGCTTTGTCTCGAGTACATGAATGCCTGATTGCTGGTGTTCCAACCCCGAGGTTAAAACAAGAGGGGGGGGGGGTATGTGACAGCAGGAAGGTAAAGTCACCTGGTTGCATCCAGGGGGGTAGATATATTTCGCCCAGATTCAGGCTTTACGCCGACTTATACAACTAGGTGGAGAGTTGTATAAGCCCAGCTGAGGCTAGTGGGCTCATGGATGACTCATACCTCTAGGGAGAGTGTGGGGCGTCGTGCAGACAGGGAGTTGATGAGACCAGCTGAAGCTTGTCAGCTCATTTAGGCCTCTATAAGAACTCCCAGATTCATTAGGTGTTTGCTCATGCCTGGAACCAGACCTGTGTGGACTGTCTAGGGAGAGTGAACCCCTGTGCGGTGAGACAAAGCCTGTGTGGCTATTTGCTTGGACATTTAAAACCAGGGACTTAGGGACTAGGACAGCACTAGGCTGATCCCAGTTGTTAGTTAGGAAACCTGTATGTTTAGTCAGAGGTCAAGTTGACCAGGATTTATTTTATTTATGTTTCTTTTGCTTTGCTGTGTTTTGTCACTGTAAATAGAAAATAAACCGCACCTTTTTGATTTTGAAAACCACAACCTCCGTTTGCTGGGCCTGTTTTTGTGTGGGGAGCCCATCCCGGGGGTCACACACACCCGCTGCCGAGCTATCCAACAGCCCTCTTGGGTGTCTCCCATACAGTAACTCAAAGGGGGAGAATCCCGTAGAGGATTGGGGCACCTCCCTAATAGCAAACATCAGATAAGGAAGTAGACAGTCCCAAACCTTTCCATCTCTATCCACCACTTTCTTCAACATTTGTTTTAGGGTTTTGTTGAATCTTTCAACCAGCCCATCGGTTTGGGGGTGATACACAGATGTACGTAATTGCGTCACTTTGAATAATTTACACAGCTCCTTCATAACCCGGGACATAAAGGGTGTACCTTGGTCCGTAAGCAGTTCTTTACAAATACCCACCCGGCTAAACACAAGAGATAGCTCTTTGGCTATGGTTTTGGCCGAGGTATTTCGGAGAGGGATCGCTTCTGGATAACGGGTGGCATAGTCCATTATAACTAATATGTACTGGTGCCCCCTAGCGGACTTGATTATAGGCCCTACCAAATCCATGGCGATCCTCTCAAACGGGACCTCAATGATGGGTAGAGGGACCAGCGGGCTACGGAAATGTGGCATCGGGGCCGACCTCTGACACACAGGGCAGGAGGAACAATAATTTTCTATGTCCTTCATCACCCCCGGCCAATAGAATCTCTGTAATATCCTCTCTCGGGTTTTCTCTGTCCCCAGATGACCTCCAAGAATGTGCCCATGGGCCAACTCCAACACCAACTTCCTGTAAGGTTTGGGCACCACAAGCTGCTCAACGGTTTCTTCTGCCCTTTTTGCCACCCGATACAGTAGGTTCTTCTCTACGCTGAAGTATGGGTAAGTGCAGGTATTATCTGGGTTCACTAACTCGCCATCTATTTTCACTACGTTTTCCCGTGCCTTTATTAGGGCGGGGTCTTTCAACTGTTCTGTGGCAAAGTTTTCCCTGTGAACCTCAAGATCAGAAAACTCCACAGATGGTAGGTTTTCGTCTGAGGAGGTGGGCTCCTCTCCAGTTTCTTGAGTCTCCCCTGCCAATACTGATAAGGGAAATTCCGGAGAGTCCTCACCACTCTCAGGGGAGTTCTGGCTATCACATTCCTGGTACATAGGGGCACCAGTGGGGGGCTCAGGATCATCCCACAGTTCCCAGAACTTCGGAAAATCCCTTCCCACAATGGCGTCATGCGGTAACTGAGATACTAAGCCCACTGGATGAGAGAGGGTACCTTTGGGGGTCTCGAAACACACTGTAGTCACTGGATACTCTCGGGTGTCCCCATGCACACAAATAACAGCTACCTTGCTATTCCCAAAGACCTCTGTTTTAACTAACTCAGCCTTTATCAGGGTCACAAGGCTACCTGAATCCAGCAATACCACAACATTTCTACCATTAACACACATTTTGCATAAATGTTTCTCAGTTCCTCGAATGGCAGTGCATGCGACTGTCGCACACAGCGACTGACGTCTGCCCGTCAGAAAGTCACACTGCATGGGTTCCTCCACAACCGGGCAATTGGCTGCAATATGTCCCGCTTGCCGGCAGCGGTAGCAAACGATCCTTCTTGCCGCCTCTTGAGCTGCTGATTTCCCAGGCTGTTCTCGCCAAACTTGGGGTAGAGCTCCCACCCTCTCACTCTCTCCACCCTCACCCCTTGGAATCCTCTTATCCGCCCCTGGGGATGGTCTGGTCTTAGGGTGGAAAGTCCGAGTGTCTCTGGAAGAGGCCGTCAGGTTCTCTGTAGCCAAGTATTTCTCCACACGATCCACAAGACCATCGGCCGTCTCTGGGTCTCCATGGCTTACCCACTTTTGGATGGCAGTAGGAAGAGCTCTCAAAAACCGATCCATTACAACACGTTCCACAATCTTTGGTGCGGACAAAGTCTCTGGCTGTAGCCACTTTCTGCTCAGGTGAATGAGATCATACATTTGAGACCTGGGGGGTTTTCCAAGCTGGAAAGTCCAGTTATGCACACGCTGAGCCCGGACAGCCTGGGTGACACCCAGCCTTGCCAAAATTTCATCTTTTAGCATCACATAGTCTTTTGCTTGGTTAGGCTCTAGGTCATAGTAAGCTTTCTGCGATTCACCAGTTAACAGAGGAGCCACCAGTCCAGCCCACTGCTCCTCAGGCCACTTTTCTCTTTCAGCGGTCCTTTCAAATGTGGTCAAAAATACCTCTGGATCATCCTCTCCAGTCATTTTTGTCAATAAACGACTCACCCCAAAGGACGCGGTATTAGTGGGACGGCTTTCCTCACTGGTCTGCGGACGTTGCTGCATTACTGCTTCCATCTGTTGTTGTAGTCTCTGCTCTTGCTTCTGCAACAGGTCTATGAAGCGGGCCTCAGATTGCTGCTGGGCTTGTTGCTGAGCCTCCAGACTCTGTTGCAAAGTTGCGTTTGTCTGCTGCTGGGCTGCAAGGCTCTGTTGATGAGCTTGCTGCTGGGCTGCGAAGCTCTGTTGTTGAGCTTGCTGCTGGGCTGCGAAGTTCTGTTGTTGAGCTGCAAGGCTCTTTTGCAAACCTGCATTTGTCTGCTGTTGATTGGCATTTGCTAGAGCCAGCTGCTTCAGTATCTCCTCCATGCTGGTTTAACAAAAAACTGCCCGCATTCTCCACCAACTGTGAGGGGGTTAGCTCGGCAGCGGGTGTGTGTGACTCCCGGGATGGGCTCCCCACACAAAAACAGGCCCAGCAAACGGAGGTTGTGGTTTTCAAAATCAAAAAGGTGCGGTTTATTTTCTATTTACAGTGACAAAACACAGCAAAGCAAAAGAAACATAAATAAAATAAATCCTGGTCAACTTGACCTCTGACTAAACATACAGGTTTCCTAACTAACAACTGGGATCAGCCTAGTGCTGTCCTAGTCCCTAAGTCCCTGGTTTTAAATGTCCAAGCAAATAGCCACACAGGCTTTGTCTCACCGCACAGGGGTTCACTCTCCCTAGACAGTCCACACAGGTCTGGTTCCAGGCATGAGCAAACACCTAATGAATCTGGGAGTTCTTATAGAGGCCTAAATGAGCTGACAAGCTTCAGCTGGTCTCATCAACTCCCTGTCTGCACGACGCCCCACACTCTCCCTAGAGGTATGAGTCATCCATGAGCCCACTAGCCTCAGCTGGGCTTATACAACTCTCCACCTAGTTGTATAAGTCGGCGTAAAGCCTGAATCTGGGCGAAATATATCTACCCCCCTGGATGCAACCAGGTGACTTTACCTTCCTGCTGTCACACTATCCAAAACTAAAAAGAAAAGTTTTTTCCTTTTTGTTATGCTTTAAAGCAGAACTTCACTGATAAATGGAAGTTCTGCTTTCCCTCCTCCCTCTTCTGCCAATAATGAAAACATTTTTTTGGGGGGGTGATGGTTTCTATTTCTGGGAGGTTCCCACTTCCTGTGGAATCACCTAGGCAGTCCCAGCAGAGGCTTGAGCTTGCCCCTTCTCTCCCTGCCCGCAATCTCCTGGGACACATCATAGGTTGCAGCAGGCTCTGGGACCATTCACAGGGTGCAGAATAAGCAGTGGGGAACTGGCTGTGAAGCCACAGAATGTCACAGCTGGCTTTCCACAGTAAACATGCTGGAGCCAGGGGACGAAAGACTGGTGAAGAATCAATCGGCCCTGGTGAGGGCAGCCTGGACAGTTAAGTCTCTTCTTAATATTGATAAATGTAAAGAAATGCACTTGCATGCTATGAATATGAATGCAAGTTACTGCCTGGGGTGAAAACCTCTGAGGGAATCGATGATGGAAAAGGGTTTTGTGGTCCTAGTAGATTAAAGGCTCAGCAAAAATATGCAATGCCAAGCTGCAGCAAGCAAGGCTAGCAGACTATTGGCGTGCATTAAAAAGGGTATTTACTGAAGAGGTAAGTGGTATAATTTGACCTCTTTTTAAAACTCTGGTTCAGCCACATCTTGAGTATGCCATCCCGTTCTGGCTTCCGGTCCTCAGGTAGAATGTGCTGGAACTGGAGAGAGTCCAGAGAATTGCAACAAATCAAATCAGGGGACTAGAGTTAATTATGAGGAATGACTACAAGCATTAAACATATTCTCCCTGGAGAATAGAAGCTTAAGAGAGGATATGACAGCGATATACAAATATCCAAATGGTGATTCTAACATGAAAAGAAAACGATTCAGTCTCAGATTACTTAAGAAGACATGTGGACATTCAATGAATTTGAAGTGGTTTAACTTTAAACTGTGTAAGGGGTCCTTTACTGTTTAGAGTGGTAAGGATGTGGAACTCCAATTCCCTTCCACAATTGGTGGTTTCAATTTAAAAAAAGGTTTGAGATGGGCATCTTAACGAACACAATATACAGGGTTGTGGGAAATGGTGGAGACATAAATACATACACTCACACAGGTTAAACTGGTGTCCATCCATTTTTAACATTTCAAACAATGTAACTATTTAAAGACCTGTACATTTGGGGAGACAAAACAACTGCTCAACAAATGGAGTGCCCAACACAGATAATAAGATTACATGAGAACTAACCAACAAATACAAAAACATAATATATTGTACTATTACCATTGTTTTTTTTCAAGCAAAGAACATTTACAGCACGTACAAAAATAATCTGCTGATCCTGCCCGAAATAAGTGTATGAGTGTCCTTGTCAGTTCCTATGAAGTATAAAATCCAACCTTGTGTAAATTACTTACAACCTCAAAGCCCATGTAACTGAGATGAAGAAAGGCAGACATGTCTGAGGACTAGCCCTGGTGGCAACCATGGATACCCCCATAGATGCATTGTAGGCATGAGCATAGTTATCAAAGGGCAGGGAGTGTGTTTTTTGTGGGGTTAACAGGTAAAAGTGAAGAAAGCAGCTTAAAAAAACTGAGTTCAGGTACCTCATCTAAAGACTGATAAGATGCAATCTATTATTATTTTTTTTAGATACACTTTAGAGAAAACAGATAAACTTTTAACCACCTCGCACCTACGCTATAGTCGAATGACGGCTACAGCGTGGGCCTTAATTGCTGGGAAGCCGTCAATAGATGTCTTCCCCTTTGAACGCTCCCCGCAGGCGCGCATCTGGGGCAAATTTGTGATGGCCGTGTCCCTTGGACACAGCCGATCGTAGTAAATGGCTAATCACAGCGGCCATTTATCTCTTGATCGGCATGTCCAATGAGAGATGATCTCAAATATAAACATATAAGATCATCTCTCATTGACAGCTCTCCCTCCTTACACAGAGACCGCGTGTAAGGAGGGAGAGCAATCTGTGCTACAGCGTGAGTTATTTTATCTATTCATCATCTTATATAGTGACCAAAACCAGTGCCAATCAGTGTCACAATGCCCATCAGGGTCAATGTCACAGCGCTCATCAGTGATATCAGTCATAAGTGCCACAGTGTTACTGTGTCATCAGTGCACCTCTTCCGCCTCATCGGTGCAGGCCCATCAGTGCAGGCTTATTAGCACACATCTGTGCAGGCTCATCAGTGCTGCCTCATCAGTGCAGGCTTATTAGCGCACAGCTGTGCCGCTTCATCAATGCAGGCTTATTAGCACACATCTGTGCAGGCTCATCAGTGCAAGCTTATTGGCACACATCTGTGCAGGCTCATTATTGCAGGTTTATCAGCACTTATCTGTGCAGGCTCATCACCACCAATAACAACGTCAAAAATCATTTCTCTTACCGTCCATGGACGGACACAGCCTCTTCAATCTTGACAAGTGGCTCTATGTCCCTGCTCATAGGAGAAGACTAGGCAGAATGTTAGATGTTTTAACATACATTACATTACCAGAGCTGAACAGCCCCACCCAGGGGTCGATCCCTTTGGACATAACCCTCCTCCCTGTAGCCAGCAGCCTCCGTTTTTTTCAGCCTAGCAGAGGAGATGACATGGCTCTCTTCGGAGCCAGTCTCCTGAAGATTTTTTTTTATTCTTTTTGAATTTTGTTATTTTATTTTTGAGATTCTCTATCAACAGTCGGCTGGGCAACAGGTTGGGTAGTACGCTATCCTCGTAGTCTTCCCAGTTCGACCATCGAGCGTGCTGATCCTCGCTCTGCGTGAGATCAGTCCACGACATACCCCACGGCTCCAGGGGTGGCCGGTGAGCTTTTGCTCCGAGGTCCGCATATGCTTGAACAGCTCGGCTGTATCTTTCACAGTGGACCGGGCCGACAGCTACTCAGTACCGCACTGTGATAGGTCTGTCAGGAACACACCAGTGGGTCCTTCATGGACGGGTAAGTAGTTTCTCCTGCCTCCGCAGGTGAGTACATGCTGTGTGTTCCTATGTTATGGGGTGTTTCCCTGTCTCCCCCTTGCTTTTTTGCTACTCTGTCACCTACTCTGGCGATGCGCTGACTAGGGGTCACTCTGTCCCGGTGGGGGCCAATGGAGGTCTGCATGGACGTGGGATGTGTTTTGTGTAATTTTGGGCCGTGTGCGCCGTATGGCGCCATGTTTTTATTATGTTTTTATTTACATTGAGAACCGCATTGGCAGCCATCTTACCGTAGCCACGCTATGGCACACTTGTATTGCGGTGGCCATTTTCTTGAAGCCGCGCACTTTTGTGCTAGTTTGGCCTCCATTGCTGCCTGGAACGCCGCGATTCTCCTCAGTCTCCTCACTTCACTCGCGCTGGGAGCGCAGCACAGGCAGCGGAACAGGCAGCCGGAGGGTGGGCTTTTTTTTCACTTATATTGGAAAAAGGTCTCGGAGAGTGGTGGTGTTATGGAGTCGGTGTCACCTGCTTCCCCCTTCATGTCAGAGGCAACAGGCAGTGCTCCTGCACCTGCGGTCCCTATGGACCAATTGTCGGCAGTCCTGGAATCATTTGTTGCCAGGATGGAAGCGACGTGCGAGCGCAAGGGAGCTAAAAAGCGCCCTCTCCCCACACCATCTCCAGGGGAGTGCTCTGATTCAGATATGGGCATTGCTGCGGCACAGGACCCTAGCTCTGAAATTTTGGATATTTTTGACCAGGACATTCCTTGTGAGGAAGACTACTTATCTGGGTCAGTACATGACAGGACGCTTGTTAGTGAACTCATTGATGCTGTGAGGGACACTCTCAAGCTGGATGCTGCGGCTGAGGAACCTCTGGTGGAGGCTGTCTCCTTTGGTTCATTTAAAGCGCATCCTTCTAAAAAGGTTTTTCCCTACAAACCTTTCTTTGACAATTTTATAGACCAGGTATGGGACAAACCGCAGGGACAAACCGCAGAAGACTTTCGCGGTCTTGCAGCGTCCCCCTAATTGCCCAGACCACTTAGGACCAAGCAGGAAAGTTGTTTGGGACCTCATAGCCTTTCTCCAGTAAAGGGTATATCTCCAGTAAAGGGTATATCACTTGTATGTAGATAACTTCTACACAAGTCTGCTCCTGTTTCACAACCTTCACCGCAGGAAGACGCCAGCATGTGGCACCGTGAGAAAGAACAAGAAGGGCTTTCCTCAAATGCTCATCAATATGAAGTTAAGAAGAGGGGAGACGGCGAGTCTGCAAAACGAGGAAATTCTGGCAGTGAAATGGAGGGACAGAAGGGATGCCTAAATGCTGTCTTCGATCCACAATGACACCTACGGAATGGCCCCAGAAGGAATGGCCCCACCCAAAAGCCAACATGTGTCCACGAATACAATTTGTTCAGGGGGGAGTCTACTTCGAGGACCAAATGCTCGAACCCTACCTTGCCACAAGACGGAAAAAAAGTATCAATTTTTTTTTATTTGACTATTTACAACTCCTATATAATCTGTAACTCCACCGAAAGTCCCCAACACTTCCTTGGCTACCAGGAGGAAATTATCACTGCCCTTAGATTCTTGAACGGCCCACCAGAAAACGTTCGATCTGATGTTCTTAGTAGCCTATCCGAACGCGATTTTCCCAATAAAATTCCTCCCAGACCAAAGACGTCAGAAACAATGTAAGGGGTGTGGAGGAGTTAGAAGAGACACCTCTTATTATTGTCCCCAGTGTCCTTCCCAACAAGGCCTCTGCATAGGTGACTGTTTCCTATTATTCAATTATTAATGAAGTATGGTAAACGTAATCCTCAGTTCCTGCCATTTACCTTCACATCCCTTATGCCACTGCATGCTCCTGAACTGACCCTGGCCTGTTATTCGACCATGCCTTTGCCTGCCACTTTTGTACATACCTCTGCCTGCTCTGGAACTGACCCTGGACTGTTATTCGACCACACTTCTGCCTACCGCTTCTGTACATACCTCTGCCTGAGCTGGAAATGACCTTGGACTGTTTGACCATGTTTTTTGCCTGCCTCTTGGACTGATCTTGTACCCTGCTCCTGGAATAGTGGAGTTCATAACACAGGGGTCTCACATATGTGAAGGGCTCTAGAATTGTTTTTCTGGATGAAGAATTTTTTTTGTTTTTGTTTTCTCATTCATAGATTAGGGTTTGGAGACCGGAGACTTCAAAGAGTTTTGGGTGGGAGAAGCCTCTACCCCTGTCCCCATTCTGTCCTGAACGAGGCCCTACTTCTGCCTGCTGCCTGTAGGACTTGCTGCTATCATGCCTCTGCCTGTCGCATGAACTGACCACATCTCTGCCTGCTACCTGTACTATGGACTATGTTCCCGCCTACTACCAGGACCAATATTTTGGCAAAGCTGACAATATCTTAGGGTTGTTGGGAAGTGGCCCTTGTCCTCATCAACATGGGGACAAGGTGCTTTAAGGTGGGGGGCGCATAGGGAACCATTGATTTTGAATAGAGGCAGAGAAATGCGGCTAAAAGCTAGCGAATGCAAAGCGCTGATAAAATTGCGTTTTTTAACATCAGTTTATCAGCTTCAGTGTTAATGGAGCCTTTCCCACTGAGACGCTTCTAAACTGCCAGTAAAAACACTGAGCGCTTTTGAAGCACTTTTCAGGCGCTTTTGAAGAGCTTTCCATTAATTTCAATGGAGAGGGGAGTTTTTCACAGCCCTGCCAGCACACTGCCCCAGTGTGAAAACATTCATTGATTTTAATGGAAATACGTTTTTGTGAGCTTTTTAGGCGCTGTTTTTAGCGTGAAAGCACCTGAAAAGCGCCTCAGTGCGAAAGTGGTCTTATAGGTAATCAACAAGTGAGATGTGTAATTTATGCTCCTAGAACACCTGATGGTGCTCCCTGCATGATGCGCCTCTGTCATGGTTATGCAGTAATGTTTGTCTCTCAGCTTACCCCTTCTCTATGTGTTCACCTTAGAGGCCAGCCACGCTTACCTGGCTGCTTAAATAATCTCTCCTCCAAGCATGGCTCCACCCCAAGCCCTATCAGGAAACACTATATTAACCTGTGCACTGCAAGCCAGCCGTGCTGATCAACGTTGTTTGTTAAGCTATTGTTTATTTGGGTTCCTGCTTGCCGTGTGCTACATCTGTCTCTGTTTTACCAATCTTGGCTTGTTCTCAACTATCCCTGTCTGCTTGTGACCTTGACCTTTGGCTTGTCCTTTGTTTATCCTTGTCTGCTAGTCGCCCTGACATTTGGCTTATCCCCTCACTATCTCTTGTATCCTGAGCTGCTGCTTCCCCTCTATCCTCTATAGCCTACTGGGAGCGTGAGCTGGGGGACTCTGGGGGCTGCGACCTGGATCCAGTTGCAGCCCAGTCCATCCTCACCACTAGAGGCTCTGGTGAACACCTGCTGGATCTTAGACTCCACGCCCTGGGGAATCTTAGGCTCTAGCTCCCTGTGGGATCCCTGTTAGTGCTCCAGTGGACCTGCCTTCCTTAATCACCCAGTGTTCCATCCGCAGCAGTCAGCCATAGGGTTCACTACCTTAGCGGTGCACTTCTGACCCCAACGGTGAGCATCTGTCACCTAGCTTCAGGTGACCTGACAGCCTCTATGTGGCTAGGCTGTGAAAAAGTCCCACATGTGGTATTGCCATACTCAGGAGGAGTAGCAGAATGTGTTTTGGGGTCTAGTTGCAAGTATGCATATGCCATGTGAGAGAAATAAGCTATTACAATGGTAATTTTGTGGAAAAAATAAAATCGTAATTTTGCAAAGAATTGTGGGAAAAAATTACAACTTCAAAAAACTCACCATGCCTCTTTCTAAATACCTTGGAATTTCTACTTTCCAAAAAGGGGTAATTTCGGAGGCATTTGTACTTTCCTGGCTTGTTAGTGTCTCAAGAAATGAGATAGTCCACCAGTACATCAGATGTGATCATTTTTTTATGATTTGCACCATAGCTTGTAGACTCTAGCTTTCACGCAGACCAAACAATATCCACTATTTTGGGTTATTGTCAAAGATATGTAGCAGTATAAATTGTGGCCAAAATTTATGAAGAAAAATAACTAATTTGAAAATTATGTTTTCGGTCTTTTTTTATTTATAGCGTAAATAATGAAAAAACCCAGTGGTCAATACATACCACCTAAAGAAAGCTCTATTTGTATTAAAAACATTCATTTGGGTACATTGTTGCATGACTGAGTAATTGTCATTCAAAATGTGAGAGCCCTGAAAGCTGAAAATTGGTCTGGGCAGGAGGGGGGTTTAAGTGCCCAGTAGGCAAGTGGTTAAAAGAGGAGGTGCCCATTTTGGACAGCAAGTACAATCTGCTTGCAAGATTGGAACAACCATCCCCAAGCAGGAGGTTGTGTAATAAGATGACCAACAAGTAGATGTGATGGTCAGGTGTCCACATACAGTCAGGGGCACAGACCTTTAGCAAAACTATTCTGCTTCTCCAGACAAACCCTCTGTATTAACCATCACTGTGTTGTCAGACCTCTCTAGTCCCTATGCTTCTGGGTCGCATAGTAGTAGTTTTGTCTAGCAATACTATAGTTTTGCCCCAGACTTTGACCTCTGCAGAGGGCTCCTGGATACTTGATTTCAAAGGAAAATACAGTTAGCCAAGCTAGACTTTTCCAACTAATCACCATTGTTTCCTCAAGGTAAGGTTAGGGAAGAGTGTACTCTTTTTCTAAAGACGAGGTGTTAGAACTTCTGACCACCATTACTGTATGTGAGTATAGGAACAGTAATACATTTCTAGAAAAAAAAACTTATGCAAATCTGTACATTTCCTCCAATTTTACCTAATTGAATATTGTATCTTGTTTTAAGATGCAATTCAGATCGTCCTAAATCTTTACCTGTGGTCACTATTTTCATTTGAAAAACATTTCAAAGGCATGGTGGCTAAGCCAATGCCATGTGAGATTAAGATATTGATAAACCGTTTTCCAAATGTAATTATAAGAGCAGTTTGACGCCTAGTAAATCAGGGATCAATAAAGTGTAAGCAGCTTTGCTTGGTTCAGGCTTCTGATTTTTATCACTGTAATGAGATGCAAACGTCTTGAAATTAAATTGACTTTAAAATATAATCCCGTAAAAAAAGTTTTAAAGTTTATACAGTATAAAAAGACACAAAGAAAACTGCAATGCCATATATTTTTTGTTTTATTTTTATTTTGAAATGCAAGTACATCATGCCGCACGATAAAATATATGTTGGAAGATTCCATTAGAACTAAAAATATTATCTTGTACCTTACTATGAGGTTCTAGAACACATTTTCCAAAATAGTTTGTTGTATAAGGGAACGTGACTAAACTGAAGTGTAGAACTCTTACAATCACTTGCTGAACAGGGAGTTTCAGGTCTAGTCTACATATTTTTCTTTAAAAGTCTGCAAAAAGTTCATTTCATTTAGTTATTTAATGACCCTTGAGCAACATTACAAAAATACTGAATTAAAACATATACACAGATATTATCATTACAAAGGTCAGGAGTATAATGCGGCGTACACTCGTTTTTCAGGCCGTTAAAAATGCAATTTTTTAAAATGGCCATTAAAACCGATCGTGTGTATGCTCCAGAGCATTTTTAACGGCGAGAAAAACGGGCATTAAAAATTTCGAACATGCTCTATTTTTTTCACGTCGGTTTTCATGTTGTTTTTTTTTTTAACGACGTGAAAAACGATAGTGTGTATGCTTTTACGAGTGGAAAAAAACGCGCATGCTCAGAATCAAGTATGAGACGTGAGCGCTCGTTCTGGTAAAACTAGCGTTCGTAATGGAGATAGCACATTCGTCACGCTGTAACGGACTGAAAAGCACGAGGCTGAAAAGCGCGAATCGCCGCTCAACAAAGTTTACTAACATGAAGGGTGGCGCCATTCGAAGGGAACTTCCCCTTTATAGTGCCGTTGTACGTGTTGTACGTCACCGCGCTTTGCTCGAGCGTTTTTTTTAATGATCGTGTGGATGCAAGACAGGCTTGAGAGGAAACATGAAAAAAAAAACCACGAGAAAAACGTCGGTTAAAAATGGCATGAAAAACGATCGTGTGTACGCCGCATAAGAGTCTAAAAAATGTTGGAAAATTCAAATGGTAGCCAAAACTTGTAACAATCCACCAATTATCATTAGAAAAATAGAAACAGGTTACATAGTAGAAGCTATGCTATAATCTATATATTCTGGTAAAGGCCATACACAATAAACATGAAAAATATATGGGACATATCTATTTATTCCCACTAGTTTCTGTTTTAATAAATTAACATGGGTTACATGCATTGATTTTTCCCTAGGGCACCAATCAATAGAACTGCATAAGCATTGAATATGGTACATTGATTAAAGATATGTGTTGCCTAGAAGTCAGGCAGTAAATGTAGCTTGTTTAAGCTTATGGGCTATTAGCTGAATGGCTGCAAGATTAAAGGGTACCAAAGCCTATTATTATTATACATACTTGCTTTCAAGGACATAATAAGGACCATATGGAGAACACAATGCCTTCGAACATGTGAGAGTTTTTCTGCTTCACAGTTAGGAAATTGTACAGGAACTACAAGAGATTTAAGGTTGGATTGAAGTATTATATTGTTTCTGTGCACCATAATAATCCTCACTCGTTTACAATTATTCACATTTTAAATCTATTAGAATTGTATGATATTGTAAATGTGAGTAAAAGTAGTCCATTTATTCTTTTGTCACTTTCTAAGAGTGCTCATTGTCCTCAAGCACTAACACCGCACCATGCACTCTTAAGTATGAATGTTTAGCTAGAGTCTTTTACATTGGTCTTCATGCAATAACATTTCTTATTTCACAAGTTAACAGTACAGCCTCCTAGGGATGGGCTTTTCAAGAAGTGGTTTACACGAACCAGAAAGGTTAATCTAACTTAACCGAGTGGCAGCCCGTCCATAGGGGCGCACGGGCAACACCCCCCCCCCTCAGCTATTCACAAAAAAAGTGGTTACTTTAAAAGTGTCCAGGTGCCAGACACACAGCAGTCTATGGGAAGCTTCCCAGCTTGTAAGTAGCTGATTTTACTGTTTAGGGAGTGTTTAGGGTGCAAGCAATGCGCCCGCAAACACTCGAACTCTACACTCATTTGTCTCTGGCCTCCTATGCTTTATTTTCATTGGCGGGGACCCGAGGACAGTGGGTGGTGCCTTTTGCGTCACCGTGGCGTCACTTCCAGTTTCTCGGCTCACTGTGCTGTGGACTGCCGAGTCCGAATGACTGTACGAGTGGTGGATTAGGAAGGCCCGAGCTCAGCTGAGCGGCATGATTCCGGGCAAGGTAAGGCTAAGTTAAGTGTGCCATGGGACTCCTGACTGACACTGTCTGACTCTTTAGAACTTGGTGACTGCACGCCTAGCTTGTATAGTCGAATGAAGGGCTATCTGTCTCACATACCTGTATATCCTTCACTGAAATCCTGGCATAACTGCCCCAAAGGCTGCCACCCCTCTGGTCAAAGGAGCTTTCCCCTGTTCCTGACTAGAAATGCCTACTTCCTGCATGCCAATCTAATCATTAGGGGTGCGCATCTTCACTGGTCTCCTGATTCGATGGAATTACGATTACCAAGTCCACGATTCGATTTGATTTCACGATGCATCAAGATTAATACCCAAGTGCTCATGATTTTCAACTTTTCATCAAAAAAATAATTCAAGCAGTCAGAAATTTTATAAATAAAATATATTTATTTGTATCTGCTATTTAAACAAATTACACCAAGTTCTCTGCATAATATAGCAAAGTCTGAACATGACAGTGCAGCAGACATTGACATTTGACAACAGTATTTTTTTAAAACGGTACTGTCTGTGACATCAAACTGTTGTGCTGGCCTGGTGCAGTACTAGTTTACATTTAAATAATTTATTTTATGAAAAAGTAAAAAAAAAAACTACAGCTACAAAACAGAGCACTTCCAGTTCCTGACTGGCAAACATCACAGTGAGTGAACTGAACCTGTAACACAGTCACACACTGTGTTCTGTTCTGTTGCAGAACTTTCTGGCTCACCGTGATTGTTTGTTTGCCACCACCACCACCAGCATTCAGTCCAGCACCAGTGAGTCCACACAGATGGACAGCTAGATCAGCGTTATAAGCTCTCAGAGAGTTGTTGTCACCCAGTCACTCACAGAAAACTGAGTGTACTATTACATTTCGTAAATATTTAATATTTCTTCGAAATATAATATTTAATATTTCTTTGTACTATTTAATATTTACAGTCCACAACACATATAATATTATATCTCAGTTTAGTACAGTCAGAGTCAGTGTACTTTTTCGTACTACGGTGTCATCTGTGCGTCGCACAGAGATGACACCGTAGTACGAAGAAGTACACTCACTGACTGTACTAAACTGAGATATATATTATGTGATTGTGTTGTAGACTGTAAAATGCAAATATTCAAATTTTAATGACTAATGATGTGTAAATATTAATGATGATTGGTGATTGTGTGTGACGTGCGTGCGACAGACCGGCAGTGACACAGTCACCTACCTGATGATGATGACGAGTCGGTGGTGGTACTGAGCTGAGCAGCAGTGGCACTAAACAACTCACTGCTGGTGCTGGAGCGGGTCTCCTGCTGCCTGTGATGAGTCTGTGAACAGATGAAAAGTTTTTTAGTACAGTGACAGACTCTGTGTAATTGTACTAGTGATGTAATAAATGACTCTGTATCAGTGTCACTGTCACGCAGACAGACTCATCATTACTACTAATGACTTAGTGTGTGTCTGTCTGCATGACAGTGACACTGATACAGTCAGGGACAGTTAGCTACCTGATGACAACAACAAGGTGGCACACGCTGACTGGACTGGTCTGGCTGCTGGCGCTGGCACTGGTCTCGTCTGGTGGTATTGCTGCTGAGCAGCACTGGCAGTCTGGCACTCACTGCTGGAGCGGGTCTCCTCCTATCCTCTGCTGCCTGTGAGTGTGACGACGCAGCGCGGCCTAGCACGGGTCTCAGACACTGTACAGAGTGCAGACATACCTCCGGCTCCTAGTTGGGTAAGGTAAGGTAACAGACCTCTCCCCCCTGTAACATGCCTGTAGTGTAGTGCACTGCACTGTACTCCTGTGCAGTCAGTGTGTGTTGGCACAGGCTTCGCTCTGTCTCCTCCAGTCTCCTCACGAGTGTAGCACAGGGGTATGACGTCGGCGGGAGGCGGGATAAAACGGCATGAAAACCCCTCGGCTATCTTCGGCTCCACTCGGAGGCAGGACATGGCGCGGCGCGAGGATGACGTCATCATAATAATTGTCATCGATTATTGCAAGCCAAAGCATCGATGCCGCATCGGGGATAGTATAATCGCGATGCGCCGATTATATTCAACACCCCTAGTCTCCAGTATGAAAGCCCCGAGGGCTTTCCCACTGGAGCGGTGCGCTAGCAAGACGGTAAAAAAAGTCCTGCTAGCAGCATCTTTGGAGCGGTGAAGGAGCGGTGTGTATACCGCTCCTCCACCACTCCTGCCCATTGAAATCAATGGGGCACCGCGGCTATACCGCCGGCAAAGCGCCTCTGCAGAGGCGCTTTGTGGTGGTTTTTAGCCCTTTCTCGGCCACTAGCGGGGGTAAAACTGCACCGCTAGCGGGGGAATAGCGCCGCGAAATTGGCGGTAAAGCACCGCTAAAAATAGTGGCGCTTTATCGCTGACGCACCTCCCGCCCCAGTGTGAAAGAGGCCTTAGTGAGTTCCTTCTGTGCTTGCTTTTTTCCTTTTTTATTTTTTCCTCTTGCCATTTCTGATTAACCATTTATCTTTGATCTCCTCATAATGATTCTGCCATAAATTTTGACCTTACATTGTGTTACTATTACAAAGTATTTTTTCCCTTGGAAGAATAAGGTCCCAACATCTTATGCAGTATTTTTTACACACTTTTCTTTTGGCTCAACATTTTTTATATATTTTCTCCCTTTCTCTTCCCTTTTCTCTTGTTAGCAAAAACAGGTGTAGTCACCACCCACTTGAATGTTCGGTGGTATGAATTAAATATGCTAATGTTCTGCGGTACTAACCTGACATTCTAATTGTGCAAGGGTGGAGCTTGTATGTGTATGTGAGTGTATATGTATATATCTTTCCATATCCGTTTCAAACTAGCTACCACCAAGGCTATTGCCGAAACGCGTCATCACTATTGTTTTACTGTCACTCTGATGTACCAATAAATGACACTTCAAGGATTACAGTCTTGCCGGCTCTTCTTACTATTTGCTACATTGGAGTGTGATGGGATACATCGAGCCTAGGCACTTGTGAGTGGACTTGGTGTAGGGATTGGGTTGTCCCTGCAGAGAGCACTGTTCCCCTTTTCTTTTCCATGTTTTTTCATTTCAGTTGCCAGAATAAATTAATATTCTAGCCAATGACATAAATGATATAGTGCTTGACGCACCTAAACGCATTTAGCAAAAACACTACTTAGGCGTGTTTTTGAAGCTGCTTTTCTCCTGCTAGGAGAAAATCATTTACAAACGCCCCAGTGTGTGCAAAGCCTTTCATTTAAATGTTTTCCACATGCTCCAAAAGGAAAGTATAAGCAGAAAGGTCTGAAATTACATCAAACACATAAATCCAGTGTCCTTAGATATCGTGTTCTGTCACTTTCAAGTTGAAGCCATCATTATAAAATGTTCTTTCAGCCATTATTCCAGCATTCACATATCAAATTTATTAAAAACACATTTGTTGCTGGAAATATGAGTTATTTAGTGGCGTGGATTTTTCCAGTTTTATTTTACCAGTTAAATAGCCGATTGATGGCAATCATCACTGACTACTTGTTGCCCAGCTCCAAAGATGACAGGTGGCAATTACATTTTTCTGGATGGGATAAAAAGATATTGTGCTGAATTATATGACTGTTCTAAGAAATCCACAGGGGCAAATCTTAAACAAGTAGGTTCAAAATGATTTTCCTTACAGCGGTTATAACCACTTGCTGCCCAAGCCAACTCTGACTATTCTCACATACATGTAAAAATGTTTTTTGCTAGTTGATTACCTATAACCCCCAAACATTATCAATTTTCTGAAAGCAAAGGCCCTGGAAAAAAATGGTGGTTGTTGCAATTTTTAATGTCACACAATATTTGCACAGCAGTATATCAAATGCAGATTCTCAGGAAAAAATACACATTAAATAATTTTGATGAACATAAACACAATATAATATGTAATTGTTTGGTAAAATATAAAAGAGGATGTTACGCTGAGTAAATAGATACCAAACATATCAAGTTTTAAAATTGCGCACACCTTTGGAATCGCTACTGTAGCGCCCCTTTACTTTACAGGGGTGCTATGTACTTAAATTTAGGGGTTGGTCTGAGCTAGTAGCCAGGCTCGGACCACTTTGATTTGTTAGTACTCGCTTCTGCCTATGTGATGTAGCCTGATGTGCAGTTCCCTGTGGCCTGTAGGTGGCACTGCCATATCAGGTCAGAGGTGAACCGTGGGTGACATTGCTATGCCTTAGGGTGTCCTCTCTCGGCAGCGGTATGGTGAGCGTAGTTGGCCTGCTGTGCATGCTGGGAGAGGATACATAAGGGCGGACGCCATTTTTTTTTGGGTGGATGTCAGGAGTCTGGAGTGTTAGCGGTTTGCGTCACCCGGCCCTCCAGGCCAGTGGTGCGCGCGTGCATCAGTCTCAGGCACCTTTAACCTGTGGCTGCAACTCCACTAGTAGGTCCAGCACCTTTAGCTGGGGCCTATCTCCAAAAGAAGAATCCCAGGGTGCCCAGGAAAGGGTGGACCCGCTCTAAGAAGAGGAGACCGGGGGAGGACCTTTCTGATGGACCAGTGAGAGTTCACAGTGAAAGAGAGGCCTGGTTACCTTCTGGAGGGATTCAAAGATCCATCACAGGCCTTGCAATGTGCTATCACTGGCACCTGTCCTTGTGTTGCAATAGCTGAGGAGTTTGGGACTTAAAGATTCTGTGGCAGAGGATCTTCCGATCGTATCTCTTGGAAAACCTAAAGTGAACGTTCGAGCATCACTCCAGCTGCTAGGATCCGCTCTTGCAGGGGACTATCCTGGTGAGCTAAACCTACTCGGGATCGAGTAGCGACTATCGTACCAGATTGTGCCTGGACCTATCTCCCAAACCTTACTGTCCTTTTCTCTCATCCACCTTTCCTGTCTGCTGAACTTGAACTTGCTTATAAAATAAACTCAGCGTTGGAGTTAAAGTGGTGTGGACATTGGCCTTCCTGGGGAAAACTAGAGACTTGTCCCTACACTCTAGGAGATGAGAACCAGTCTGCTGGGATACCTTGCTGCAGGACCCAAAATTGTTAACACTGCTCAACCTCCTCAAACAGGAGGGTACGGGCATATAGCGCGGTGTGCCTTGACCTGCAAGTGAGCCAAAGCTGGGAAAGGTCCGTGTGCTACACTACAAACTATGGTACCTGAAAATCTCCATAGGTGATGCTTAAAAGCCCTTCCAGGTAACCAGTTTATGGAGTTAAACGGGAGGTCTGGTGTCAGAATTATTGTTCTTGCTGTGAGGCAATACCTCACATGTGTAGCGCGATATACCGGTTATGTATGTGTATGGAACCTACGTATGCATTTGCAATTGTGAGTGAGCACAAGGGAACAGGGGTGCTTTACATTTTTTTTTCTTATTTATTTATTTACATTTTTTATACTTTCTCTTTACATTTTTATTATCAACTTGATCCCTAGTGATAGCATGTGCTCTGAGGGGTCCTCTTTTTGGAGAGATGCCCTGCCCTCAAAGAATTTGATCAAACTGAGATCGGATTGATCAGATGCTTTACAAGCTAGTAACAGCTTACAAACAACAAACCGAAACCAGAAGTGACAAAAATCCTTGTCGCTTCTAGTTACATACACCATAGAGTGGATCGGGGTATAGAAACTCCTCCTTCATCTCTATGGTGCGCCATCCTGACCATCCATTTCAGTCTCGGGCTCCTCAGTGGAACAGGAGAGCCTGGGAAGGTGGCGGGAGGGTCGTGGACCACCTTTCGCCACCTGTAAAAGTAATCAAATGGCCATAGAGCCAATCATACTGCGCATGCACGGAATGAAGACATCATGCTCCTCATTTTGCACATGTGCCATCCAACAATCCACTAATCTGTTGTTAGTGAAAAAAAATAAAAGCTTTCCTACAGTTCTTTTGAAGAAGGATATGTTTGTTATGGCAGCAGCTAGCTGCCATAACCCCAGTATCCTCTTCTTCAGCGGACGGTCCGGTTTCCGATAATAGTGGTCTCTGCGGCAGATTCGCCGCGAGATCACTTTTATAGGCAGTGGGAGAGGGGCCCCCCTCCCGCCACTCTCCCGTGCCCTCCGCCGCTTACCGGAGCCGTCGACAGCGGCAGAGGCGATCGGGTCTTGGTATGGAGACGAGTGAGGAAAAAATGGCCCCCACCGTCTCCATACCATCGCAGGGCGGAAGCGGCGTCAAAACGTCACTTCCGCCCATAGCTTTTAAAGGGCCATTTTTTATTTTATTTTTATTATTATTGCATTTTATTGTAAATATAAGATCTGAGGTCTTTTTGACTCCATATCTCATATTTAAGATATTTTATTACAAGGGATGTTTACATTCCTTGTAATGGGAATAAAAGTGACACAATTTTTTTCTTAAAAGAACAGTGTAAAAAAATAAAATAAAAGGTAAAATAAATAAGAAAAAAAAATTAAACCCCCCGTCCCGCCAAGCTCGCGTGCAGAAGCGAACTAATACGTGAGTAGCGCCCGCATATGAAAACGGTGTTTAAACCACACATGTGAGGTATCGCTGCAATCGGAAGAGTGAGAGCGATAATTCTAGCGCTAGACCTCCTCTGTAACTCAAAACATGCAACCTGTATAATTTTTTAAACGTGGCCTATGGAGATTTTTAAGGGTAAAGGTTTGTCACCATTCCACTAGCGGGCGCAATTTTGAAGCGTGACATATTGGGTATCAATTTACTCGGCATAACATTATCTTTCACAATATAGAAAAAAATTGGGCTAATGGTGTCGTGGAAATATAGGTTGTATACTAAGCACACAGCCTATATTTCTCACTCCGCAAACACCCTTCTCCAAATCAGGAAGTTAATCTCAACCAGTCTCAGACTGCCCCAGTCAGCTCTTTAGAGCGGGTTGCGGAAGTACCAACACTGGGTGACACTATGACAATACATATTAAATACATCTTCATAAAATTCTCCACAACAACGGTACTGTTGTTTTTTTTTTTTATTAAAAAAAAGTGTATTTTTTCCCAAAAAAGTGCGCTTGTAAGACCGCTGCGCAAATACTGTGTGACAGAAAGTATTGCAACGACTGCCATTTTATTCTCTATGGTGTTAGAAAAAAAAATGTATAATGTTTGAGGGTTCTAAGTATTTTTCATAGAAAAAAAATAAGTTTTTAACTTGTAAACAACAAATCTCAGAAAGAGGCTCGGTCCTTAAAGGCATAGGCGTGCGCACAGGGTGTGCCAGGTGTGCCCAGGCACACCCTAATCACTCCCTGCAGTGCAGATTCCCCCTGCTGCCCGGTGTCCCCTCCCACAGCATGGCTGGCTTCCCACATCTCCCATTGGCTACTGCAGTGGGCATACATAGATTATATTTCAGGATGAGTGGGGGAAGGGGTAATGTCATTTACCGACCCCTTCCCTTTCCGAATGAACACAGTGAGAGATCGGTACCGTGTTTTTGAGCTTTCAGGTGCACACCCTAATGCAACAGGCTGCGCACACCTATGCTTAAAGGGGTTGTAAAGGTACAATTTTTTTTTCCTAAATAGCTTCCTTTCCCTTAGTGCAGTCCTCCTTCACTTACCTCATCCTTTGATTTTGCTTTTAAATGTCCTTATTTCTTCTGAGAAATCCTCACTTCCTGTTCTTCTGTCTGTAACTCCACACAGTAATGCAAGGCTTTCTCCCTGGTGTGGAGTGTCGTGCTCGCCCCCTCCCTTGGACTACAGGAGAGTCAGGACACTCGCAACGTTGCAGATAGAGAAAGGAGCTGTGTGTTAGTGGGCATCCTGACTCTCCTGTAGTCCAAGGGAGGGGGCGAGCACGACATTCCACACCAGGGAGAAAGCCTTGCATTACTGTGTGGAGTTACAGACAGAAGAACAGGAAGTGAGGATTTCTCAGAAGAAATAAGGACATTTAAAAGCAAAATCGAAGGATGAGGTAAGTGAAGGAGGACTGCACTAAGGTAAAGGAAGCTATTTAGGGGGAAAAAAATTGTACCTTTACAACCCCTTTAAGAGTTTAAGGTAATGTTGACAACATATGCTTCACCTAGTGAAGTGAACCCTCCCACCTACCAAAGGCAGTGCCATCTTAGCCTCAGTATAGAGCTTCAGTTGCCATGGTGCTGCACATGTGACCAGCTTTGACACCACCCATAGTTGCCAACATTGGGAAAAAAACATCTGGGACACTTTTTTCGTATTGAGGCGGAGCCTTGCTATAATTAGGGGGCGGGGCATTCGTTTGTAGGCGTGTCATGCTGAAATGAAAAATGCGGCGCGCGAAGCGCGTCGCAGCGAAAAATGGGCGTGGTTTATGCACGATCGTGGGTGTGGCTTAAATGGGCGTGGTTCAAAGGGGTGTGGCTACAGTCCGAGGTGAGAGAAAGAGAGAGAAAGAAATAGAAAGAAAGAAGCCAGATCCTACACCACAATAGAAATGTGTAACAAAATTGGCAGATAAGGATACTCCAAAACACCTGTTGGCGCTTCAATCATCCCGACACCATGTTTGTTATGGTGTCAGGATGATTGAAGCGCATTATTTCTATTATTACATTGTAATATAAAATTAAATCATTCAACTCACCATAATGCCGAATCACTGTAAGCCCCAAGTGTGTCACCTGCCACGTCGCCTGCCACCAGATGCCATCAGGTGCCCCCAATGGAGTCCGTTCTTACATCAGCTTTACCCAGCGGAGTCCTTCCTTACATCAGGCGTCCCCAGTGGAGTCCCCCCTTACATCAGGTGTCCCCAGCGGAGTCCCCCCTTACATCAGGTGTCCCCAGCGGAGTCCCCCCTTACATCAGGTGTCCCCAGCGGAGTCCCCCCTTACATCAGGCGTCCCCAGTGGAGTCCCCCCTTACATCAGGCGTCCCCAGTGGAGTCCCCCCTTACATCAGGCGTCCCCAGTGGAGTCCCCCCTTACATCAGGCGTCCCCAGTGGAGTCCCCCCTTACATCAGGCGTCCCCAGCGGAGTCCCCCCTTACATCAGGCATCCCCAGTGGAGTCCCCCCTTACATCAGGCATCCCCAGTGGAGTCCCCCTTTACATCAGGTGTCCCCAGTGGAGTCCCCCCTTACATCAGGTGTCCCCAGCGGAGTCCCCCCTTACATCAGGTGTCCCCAGCGGAGTCCCCCCTTACATCAGGCATCCCCAGCGGAGTCCCCCCTTACATCAGGCGTCCCCAGCGGAGTCCCCCCTTACATCAGGCGTCCCCAGCGGAGTCCCCCCTTACAACAGGCGTCCCCAGCGGAGTCCCCCCTTACAACAGGCGTCCCCAGCGGAGTCCCCCCTTACATCAGGCGTCCCCAGTGGAGTCCCCCCTTACGTCAGGCGTCCCCAGCGGAGTCCTTCCTTACATCAGGTGTCCTCAGCGGAGTCCCCCCTTACAACAGGCGTCCCCAGCGGAGTCCCCCCTTACATCAGGCGTCCCCAGCGGAGTCCCCCCTTAACCAGGTGTCTCCTGTCTCGACCGCCATTACTGTTTCCCCTTCCCCGAGGGGGAACAAAATAGAGGCGGAGCCGACCGCGTGGCTGCACAAAAAATTAAGCTGTGGCGCCGCCCACCCCCGCCCCTTTCCATTACAGACAGACCTGCAGCGGGGCGGGGCGGGGTGGGGGGGTGGCCGGCCGGCCAGCCAAAACACGGATGTAGTACAATAGAAGATAAAGCTGCTGCGGCGCCGCCCACTCACGGGGAGACGCGGGGTATGGGCGGCGCCGCAGCAGCTTTATTTTCTATTGTACTACATCCTGGTTTTGGTCTTCTTTAAAATGGCGGCATTGTCTCCGCCGGCCGTGGACCTCTAGCGGCGTCGGCCCGCGGCGGCCAAAGTCGTGGAAACCGGGAAAAAACGGATTGGCCGGGACATTGGCCGGGACAAAATAAATCCGGGAAAAGGGTTTGAATCCCGGGAATGTCCCGGCCAATCCGTGACTGTTGGCAACTATGAACCACCACACATTTGCAACCCAAGCCACCAGCTATTACTGCAGTAGTCTCATCCAAACTAACTGGCAGCTTTTGTTTTGAATGACGGTGGCTGGAGAGCAGTACTGTCATTCACAAAAGCACAAGCCGACAGCAGCACAAGCTACTACGTTTGTCCAAAAGAGACTAGTATAGTAGCTGTCGGCCTGTGTTGAACTAGTTTGTGTTTTTGTGAAAGACCGCTCCTCTTCAGCAGCCATTATTCACAATACAAGCCATCAGCTACTACTACAGTAATTTCCAAAATTGTGGGCTCAGGCTTTTCAAAGAACAAAGGGAATAGAGGAGGGACAGGGCTAAAAAGCAAGGAGGGCTGCATAAGTACGGGAAACATGGGGGCTGTATGAGATCTGTGTGCACAGTCTGTGCCACTCCCTCATCCTCTGTATTCTATTACACAAAAATCAATTGCTCCAGAGTGGTCAGATACAGGTGGAGGGGAGAGGGGCAAGCTACTTGGCCATGCAAACAATCTTCAAAACCCAAAGCAAAGTGACAGGTGCCCATCATTCTAACCAATCTGAGGACAACAACTTCAACCTGAACAAAATGTGCCTGGAACATTTATCAACAAGTATGAGGGTTTGGGACATTTATATTGTAGCTATTGGCTTGCTGAAGAGCATAGGCGTGCGCAGCCTATTGCATTAGGGTGTGCACCCAAAGCTCAAACAAACATGCCTTACTCTGCAGCTTCATCTGCGCTGGACAGTGAATGAATGGGAAGTGCTCTGTGCTGAGTGGCTTCCTGTTCATTCACAAACGGAAGCACAGAAAACAGTTTACTATGCTTCAGTTATGAATGACCACAGTAAGTGAGTGTGTTCATTTTAGAAAAGGAAGGGGCCAGTAAATGACATATTGATTAGCCCCATCCCCTACTCTCCATCCTGAAACATCCCTCACAGCAGCTGGGGGGAGAGGAGAGGAGGGAAGCTAGCAGCACTGCGGTGGGGGCGGGGCGCAACACAGGGAAAGCCTGGGCAGTAGGGGGAATCTGCACCGCATAATAATTAGGCACCTGGCACACCCCCTGCGCACCCCTACGCTGAAGTGCCATATTCCTCTAATATGTGTCTGTCTGTTTTACAACAGTGCTACATGCTTTGCATTAGAAGCAATCCAGATCTTAGGATGATAGATATATACAGTACATATATATGTTATGTACATATAAATTATTTTGATTCTACAACAGCAGAAATGCAATTGATTGATACAGTACATAGCAGTGGGATTGCATTTGTTTTTTTTCATTCAGTATTGCTGAGTTCATGAAGTTCTACATATTAAAAGTATAAATCAATTTTATATTAAATTAGACTAGCAGATTTTCTCTTCTTCTTCTCTCAAAGTTCCTTGGTAGCAAATCGGTAATTCTTAAATGTCTGCAGCAAGTGTGGAAGACATAAACAGGCATTTACTTTACAGGTAGTTTAACCACTTAAGGACCGCTCACGGCATATATACGTCGGCAGAATGGCACGTACAGGCACAATCACGTACCTTTAACTGCCTGCCGTGTGGTCGCGCGTGCCGCCGGCGGCGCGCTCGCGACCCTGCAGTCATTCCCGTGAGTCGGACCCCGTGAGTCGGTCCCGCGGACTCGATCGCCGCGGGGATCCCCGCGATCGACTCACGGAGGGATGGAGCGGGGAGATGTTAGTGTAAACACAACATCTCCCCGCTTGCCTACTGACACCGATCTCCACTCTGCGTAAGCAAAGCGGAGATCGGTGACGTGTCACGTGTAGCCACGCCCCCCCTCAGTTAGAAACATGCCCCTAGGCACACTTAACCACTTCAGCACCCCTAGTGGTTAACCCCTTCACTGCCAGTGTCATTTTTACAGTAACCAGTGCATTTTTATTGCACTGATCGCTGTAAAAATGACAATGGTCCCAAAAATGTGTCCGCCATAAGGTCGCAGTCACGAAAAAAAATCGCTGATCGCCACCATTACTAGTAAAAAATGTTTTTTTATAAAAATGCCATAAAACTATCTCCTATATTGTAAACGCTAGTTTTTTTTTGCGCAAACCAATCAATAAACACTGATTGCGATTTTTTTTTTTTTTTTTTTTACCAAAAATATGTAGAAGAATACGTATCGGCCTAAACTGAGGAAAAAAAAAATTATATCTTTTTTGGGGATATTTATTATAGCAAAAAGTAAAAAATATTGCATTTTTTTCAAAATTGTCGCTCTATTTTTGTTTATAGCGCAAAAAATAAAAATAGGTGATCAAAGGTGATCAAATACCACCAAAAGAAAGCTCTATTTGTGGGAAAAAAAGGACGTCAATTTTGTTGGGGAGCCACGTCGCATGACCATGCAATTGTCAGTTAAAGCGACGTAGTGCCGAATCGCTTAAGTGGTTAAAGGAAACCTATACATAGAAATACATTGCAAACCTTTCTTTCTGAAAATGCTAGTTGCCTGTCTGTACTGTTCCAGTGGATTTAACACTTTTAGATCACTGACTAAAACATATATGCAAAATACATTTTCCAGGTCAATGTCCCAGAAAATACTCAAGCCAAGGTGAACCAGGTAGCTAGAATTTTCAGGAGGAGGAAAGCAATCGCAACCTACAGTATTCACCAGGGTCAAAACAAACCTCAAATCCCAATTTTGCAACTTTGACTACTTATTGTATGCAGGTGGATTATACCTTGTTTTTTTTGTCAGGACAGATAGGGCTTTCATTTGGTGGTAATTTTTCATTGACATTTCCTGATTTTTATTTTTATTTATGAAAGGAAAACAGGCCCAAAAGTAGTAAAATATATATTTTTTTAAATTATAGCTGTGTTTTTTTATTCCATTACCATAAGCCACCACAAAAAAAAAAAAAGCAAAATAGATTCTCCTACTTCTGACAATCGCGATTTGTTTTTTATATCCGTAGTAGGGCCAAGAATAGTGTGTATTTAGTTTTTGTTTTTTGTCCTACCTAACACACTGACACGAACACTAATGCCATGTACACACGATCGGAAATTCCGACAACAAATGTTCAATGTGAGCTTTTTGTCGGAAATTCCGACCGTGTGTATGCTCCATCGGACATTTGTTGTCGGTATTTCCTATCGTTCTCAAATTTTCCGACAACAAAAGTTCTTGTCGGAAATTCCGATCGTCTGTATGCAATTCCGACGCACAAAAAAACACGCATGCTCAGAATCATTCAGAAGATCCGAACTGCCTATTAAACTTCATTTATCTCGACTCATCGTACGCCTTGTATGTCACCGCGTTCTTGACGTTTGGAATTTCCGACAACATTTGTGTGATCGTGTGTATGCAACACAAGTTTGAGCCAACATTCCGTCTGAAAAAATAGGATTTTTATACTCATCGTAAAATCCGTTTCTCTGATGTCCATGGACTGACACAGCCTCTTCATACTGAAACACGTGGGTATATGTCCCTGCTTGCAGGAGAAGATGTAGGCAGAATGTTAGATGTTATAACATACATGCTAAAAAAACAGAGCTTAACAGCCCCGCCCAGGGGGCGGTCCCTCGGAACATAACCCTTCTATCTGCAGCCAACAGCCTCAGTTCGTAGCAAAGCAGTACAAACCTTAAAAGAAGGGTGGGTGCTGTGTCAGTCCATGGACGTCAGAGAAACGGATTTTACGGTGGGTACAAAAATCCTATTTTCTCTTATCGTCCATGGACTGACACAGCCTCTTCATACTGAAACACGGGGGACGTCCCAAAGCAGTATAAAGAAGAGGGTGGGAGCAGTAGTAAAGGAAAAACCAAACTTCACTCCAAACCAACAGAGCTCCTCAACAGAGGCGTTGCAACATTAAACAACGGCCTGCAACACCTTGCAGCCGAAGGAAGCATCCGAAGATGCAGCCACATCAACCTTATAGAACTTGGAAAAGGTATGAACGGACGACCAGGTCACCGCCTTGTACACTTGTGCAACCGACGCTTGATGTCGGAAAGCCCAGGAACCCCCATTGCCCTTATGGAATGCGCCGTAACTGGAAAGGGAGGCGCCCACCCCTTAAGGGCATAGGCCTGTATGACGGTCTGCCTGATCCACCTAGAAATGGAGGCAGACGACACCGCTTGGCCCTGTTTTGGACCAGAGACAGACACAAACAGTGAGTCAGACTTCCGAATGGAAACAGTAGCAGACAGGTACACCCATAAGGCTCGTACCACATCCAATGTGTGAAGCGCAAACTCTCCGGGATGCGATGGGTGAGGACACAAGGATGGAAGAACAATGTCCTCATTAATGTGAAAGGCCGAGACCACCTTTGGAAGGAAAGACGGTCGCGGGCGCAACACCGCCTTATCCTTATGGAGGACCAAGTAAGGCGACTTGCAGGACAAGGCCGCCAACTCAGACACCCGTCCAACAGAAGTAATGGCCACAAAGAAAGCCACCTTCTGGGACAAGGTCAAGAGAGGAATCTCTCTGATATTTTCAAAGGGATGTTCTTGGAGAATCGAGAGCCCCAAATTCAGATCCCAAGGAGGGAGAGGAGGCTGGACAGGGGGGATCACATGGCGAACAAGGTGCTAATCAAGGAATGGCCCGCTAGCGGTCGTTGAAAAAGACAGCCCGGGCCGAAATCCGACCCTTGATGGTACGCAAGGCCTGCTTTTTGGGTCCCACCACGCTGTAAGAACAGCAAAATCCTGGGAACGGAATACGTCCGTGGACGCCAATCAAGCTCCTCGCACATAGCGATGTAAGCCTTCCAGGTACGGTGATGGATCTTTCTGGAGAAAGATTTCCGTGCCCTCAACATAGATGAGATGACCGAATCCGAGAGACGCCGGTCCCTTGGCTTTCAACAGCCATGCCATTAAAGCCAAGGACTGTAAAGTAGGATGAAGTATGGGACCACGAGACAGAAAGTTCTCCCGCAGAGGCAGTCGCCAAGGAACGTCTGCGACTAGCCGCACTAGATCGGCGTACCAATGCTGCCATTCCGGAGCAATGAGGATCACCGGAATTGCCTCTGCCCCTACTCAGCGAAGCAGGCGAGGCAACAACAGTAGCGGAGGGTAAGCATACATCAGGCGATACTGCCCCCAACGGGGCCACCAACACGTCTGACGCGTCTGCCCAGGGATCCCTGGACCTGGCCACGAATCTCGACACCTTGCGAGCGATTCGAGAGGCCAGAAGGTCCACATCCGGTGCCTCACCTCCAGTAAAGGAGATGAAAACACCTCCGAATGTAAGGACCCTTCCCCTGGAATGCAAACGGCCGACAGGACCTTCCTGCAGCGGGATGGGTATGATAATCCCAAAGAAGCCCCGCAATATATCGGAGAAGGAAAGCCCCGGCTCCAATTGTTGGCCAAAGAAAGGCAGACCTGACAGAGCCTCCCTAGAAACTCGGTCAGTGGACCAGCAACTCAGCCTCTACAGGTGGCGCAAAACCACCCCGGGCACAGAGACCCTAGAGGCTAAAGCAGGTGCAGTGCACCTGCTGGTCGACTGATAGATGAAGCAGAGGCTTTTGCCCAGACATTGAGCTCCAGAAACGCCAGAGGCGCAGCCACTAAAGGGCGTAACGCTAACCTCAGCATGGCGAACACAGTCCAAGCCATCACTTCTAATCACCACTGAAGGGCAAGTGACCCCCCGGGAAGTGGTACCCCTGAAACCAGGGATCCTTATGACAATGCTCCATCCAGCAACTACATCATTGATAAGTGCTGATTGTACAAACACATCGTTTATACTGTGTATTGCGTCAAAACGCGCAATTGGAGCGTGGGAGGAAACCCACTCAGCCACAAAGAGCATAGTACAACCACATACGGCGTACGCAGTTTCGTATGTGTGGATAAACATATTAAACACGTTTATACTGTGCCAGCGACGAAGGCGCGCACATCATTAGGGCGTGGGCGGAAACCAGCCACGCAGACAGCGTACACAACCGTGTAGGATGTTAGCACGCGATAAACAAATTACACATGTTTATGCAGTGCATAGCGCCGAAAGCGTGGCACACCATTGGAGCGCGGGGGGGGGGGGAAACCGGAGCACCCAGATGAAACCCACGCAGACTGCATATACATACCTTTAGGTACTATAGTATGTGTGATAAACATATTGAACATGTTTATGTGTGCATAGTGCCGAAGGCGCGCACACCGTTGGCGTGTGGGAGGAAACCGGATAACCCGGAGGAACCCATGCAGACCCAGAGAGTACAATACATACATATACTGTGAATGTGTTTAGTGTTGTGTATAAACTTAATGTGTATGTTTATACTGTGTATGGCACCAAAGGCGCGCACGTCATTGTAGCGTGGGCGGAAACCGGAGGACCCGGAGGAAATCCACGCAGACTGCACACACATACCCTGTAGGTATGTTAGCATGTGAAAATCAAATCGCACAAGTTTAGGCTGTGCATAGCGCCGAAGCGCCCATACCATTGGAGCGTGGGAGGGAACTGGAGTGCCCGGAGGAAACCCACACAGACTGCATACACATACGGCGTAGGTTTCATAGTATGCGTGATAAACATATGGAACATGTTTAAACTGTTCAGAGAGCCAAAAGCGCACATACCCTTAGAGCTTGCGAGGAAACCGGAACACCCGGAAGAAACCCACGCAGACAGCACACAGATACCGTGTAAGGATGAAAGCATGTGAATAAACCTATTGCACATGTTTATGCTGTGCATTACCATTGGAGCATGGGAGGAAACCGGAATACCCGGAGAACCCCACGCAGACAGCATACACATACCGTGTAGGTATTTATAGTATGTGCAATAAACATATGGAACATGTTTATACTGCGCAGAGCACCGTGAGAGCGTGGAAGGAAACCGGAGCACCCGGAGGAAACCCACGACGACCCAGAGATTATAATACATACATATACTGTGAATGTGTTTAGAGTCGTGTATAAACATATTGTGTATGTTTATATCGTGTATGGCATCGAAGGCACAGCATTGGAACGTGGGAGGAAACAAACGCAGACACAGAGACCAATAACACATACATACACTGTGAATGTATCCAGTGTAGAGTTATAAGATAAGTTTAAATTATGGCACAGAGGCGCATAATCTTCTCTGTATCGTTCCAACCTGCTTAAATGTGCTGCCGAAGCAAGCATGCAGGTAAAAAGTAACCTCTGACACCTCAGACCGTGGTCCTGTCAAAGCTCAGAGCGTTCCCCAGGAAATGGCGGGAAACCACAGGTGCAGAGACCCTGTTGTTGCCTCAGAGACATCACACAGAAAGCTCACAGGGACTAGAGAAATAAATGAATAAAGTCCCCCCCACCATGCTGCACCAACCGGGGGGGGGGGCACTTTGTACCACTGTATCATCCATGCTGCTCTCGACGCAGCGTGTGAGGAAACAGTGAGGAACCTGTGTAAAAGAAAAGCTTGAAAAGAACCAAAGGAGACAGTGTCCACCTGAGGTACCTCAGCCACAGCATCCAGCTTGAGAGTGTCCCTCACAGCATCAATGAGTTCACTTACAAGCGCCCTGTCATTTATTGACACAGAACTGGGGTCTTCCTCACAAGGAATACCCTGTTCAAAAAACATCAAAATATTCAGAGCTAGGGTCCTGAGCAGCAGCAGCTAGGCCCGTATCTGAATCAGAGCACCTCCCTTGTGTGGGGAGAGGGTGCTTTTCAGCTCCCCTGCGCTCTCACACTGCTTCCATCCTGACAAGTAATGTCTCCAGGACTGCCGACAACTGGTCCAAGATGGCCACCGTGTACACAGTAAAACACTACAGACAAGGCGCCAAATGGTGCCCAGCCCCAAAACACACAAATAGTCCCCAGCTCCACGCAGGCAGTCATAAGCCCCCCCCCCCCGCCAGGCCAGAGTGACCCCCAGGCACCCCCACACAGCACAGCGCCAGAGTAAGGTGCAGAGAGCAGCATAACAAGGGGGAGACAGGGAAAATCCCCCATACAGAGAAACACAGAGCATGTACTCACCAGGAGAGACTACTTACCCGTCCCAGAGGGACTCACTGGTGTGTTTATGACAGACCTATAACAGAGTAGTACTGACGAGCTGTCGGCCCGGTCCACCGCGAAAGATACAGCAGGCACTGTTCAATCTTGTGAGGACCACGGAGCATAAAAGCCCACCAGCCACCCCTGGAGTCGTGGGGCATGTCGTGAACTGAGTCTCACGCACACAAGGCGAGGATCAGCACGCTCAATGGTCGGACAGGGAAGACTACGAGGATACCTTGTACCCAACCTATTGCCCAGCCGACAGTTGATTGAAGATCTCAAAAATAAAATAATAAAATTCCAAAAGGAATAAAAAATATCTACAGGAGACTGGCTCCTGAGAGAGCCATGTCTTCTCCTTCTGCTAGGCAGAAGGAAAAAAAAACTGAGGCTGTTAGCTGCAGGTAGGAGGGTTATGTCTGGAGGGACCGCCCCCTGGGCGGGGCTGTTCAGCTCTGTTTTTTTAGAATGTATGTTGTAACATCTAACATTCTGCCTAGATCTTCTCCTGCAAGCAGGGACATATACCCACGTGTTTCAGTATGAAGAGGCTGTGTCAGTCCACGGACGATAAGAGAAAAATCCACGGTTTTGTTGTCGGAATTTCCGATCGTGTGTACGCGGCATTACATTCACACTGACACGCAATATAACTGCCACTTGCACTGCACTAACTAACACTAACTCATACAGATTGGACATTCCGACAACAAAACTGTGGATTTTTTTCCGACGGATGTTGTCTCAAACTTGTCTTACATACACACGGTCACACAAATGTTGTCGGAAATTGCGAACGTCAAGAACGCGGTGACGTACAACACATACGACGAGCTGAGAAAATGAAGTTCAATAGCCAGTGCGGCTCTTCTGCTTGATTCTGAGCATGCGTGGAATTTTGTGCGTCGGAATTGTGTACACACGCTCGGAATTTCCGACAAGTTTTGCTGTCGGAAAATTTGAGAACCAGCTCTCAAACATTTGTTGTCGGAAATTCAGACAGCAAATGGCTGTGTTTACGTCTAGAAGCATGTAAAAAAAATTTTTTTTTTTTGTTAAAATGAAAAATTACTGTAAACAAAACGCTGCTTAATGCGAGTTACTGTGCTTAGCCTTAGCCTTAGACATCCGTCTGAACCCATTTTTTTGCGTTCCAAAAAAGGCTTCTAAACTCATCTGCCTAGAAAGGACTATAAACGACCCTGTGTACATGTACTGATAAGATAACATAGAGGAAAGTTCAGGGGCAGCTGAAAAAAATGCCGAACTGCTCCTAAACTTCCGTTTATCAGCAGTGTACATGAGGCCTAAGGCGGCAAAACACGGCATGTAAACGAGGCAAAACGAACATTTTAAACGTGGGTTATCTGTCAAGTTAAATCATTCAGGAGCAGTTGTAAAAACATCCCGTGTACATGGAGCCTAATGCCTCGTACACACGACCGGTTTTCCCAGCAGAAAAACTGCCATGACAGTTTTTTATGCCAAATTGCAGTTTTCCTGGCAGGAAAACCGCCGGGAATCCCGGCGGGAAAAAATAGAACATGTTCTTTATTTTCCTGCCGGGATTCCCAGCGTTTTTTTTTTTCGGCAGTTCTCCAATGTTAAATACTGCGAGGCAGTACCGATGGAGCATACACATAGCCGGGATTCCCGACCTAAGCTCTCATTGGCAGTTTTCCTGTCGGGAAACCCGGCCGTGTGTAGGGGGAAAAAGCGACCGAGCAGGTTCTCGGTTTTCCCCCTGAAAACGTTGTGTGTACTAGGCATAAGGCTCTATTCACACTAACAAAGGAGCCAAAGCCTTGGGTAGAACCATAATGGCCTGGCTTGTAAGGGTTAATCACACTGGCCTATAAAGGAAATCCAAGGGTTTGGCAGTTTAGGATGGGATAACAGCAATCTACTAGGAGCATTTCGACTTTGTGGGCGACGGCTATCCAGGTCTCACCAGGAACGATATGCAAGGCAGCAACATGGACAACGTGCATACATTTTTCCTGGCCCGCCTCACGTCAGCACACAACGGGTTAACGCCTCCTCCGGAGCCACACATGACCACCTGTATCTAGCTATAATAAAAAGATATGTAAACAGAAAAAACTGCGCTTAGACAAATAAAAAACAAAGGCAGCAGCACTAGTAAGATACACACAAATAAACCAGATAAAAAGGGGGGAACTGCGCCAATAAAGATAAAAATGAAAATAAAAAAATTCACATCAGTCCTTTGGATGACATAAAAATGTTGGTATATAACAGTCCTTGAGATGAAAAAAATATATATTTTGTATATACCATACACCAATAAAAATCAATCTACCAGAAAAGACCATAAGCTATACAGTAGTCCATATGTCTTGTATGGTGACACCACAGTGCTTGATACAAATGGAGTGCCCACCACCGTAAATCAAATGGCTGCTTACCAGAAAGCAAGTGTAGCGATACCTTCAACTAAGAAGGCCGCAAGTTTAGTTTTGGGCCCTGTAGTGCACCGCTGTCAACCCCTGGCAATCTGCCCTAACCTCCCGTGGCACAGCTAGTGATAGTGGGATAGGACCGCGTGAACGCAACTGTTGGTGACGCAGTCCTATAACAAACATACACAGAATATACTTTAAAACTCCTATTAAAGTAAGCGAAACTGACACCAAATGTACTTTACCCAGATACTTTACTGATGCTAATGGGCAAGTAATTAAATAACAGTATAACAAGTTGCAGATCCCTGCAATAAACAGTAATAAAGATACACAGAGTAATCAGCATAATAAAGTATTGCTATGCAACTCTAGCGCTGCCCTTTTGCAGCTACTTCCCCTCATGGGCAGACTAACACCCAGCAATGTCTACCTATGCAGTCAGGCCTGACTGATCTAAATGGAAGTTCAGTGAAACAATCTTCGCTAGCAATCTTTTGGTGGTGCACTTGAAGAACAACTTTGTAATCCAAACGAATAGTAAAGATAAAAGTATCTGTCTTTAAACAGCTCTCACCACCCGGACAAGTCCAAGTCCGTTTCCTCCATCGATTCGTCTAGGAACAGGAATCCACCGACATCCAAGTCTTCAATCCTTTTGGTGTACTGCAGTAAGGAGGAGAAGATGTCTCTAAGGCTCTGCTAGGCTGGCAGAGGGGCTCTTTGGAAAAGAGCACAAGGCCCAGGCTTCAGGCCTTGTGCATTCAGCAGTTCAGCACAGAGATCCTCTTGCTAGGAGAGGGGGTGTCCAAAAGAGGCAGAACAAACTCCACCTCCCCTTTATAAAGTCTGCCCCAGCAGTCTCTGTTCCGGAGCAATGCACCCTGGGTGCTGCAAGATGTACTGGGAGATGTAGTCTCTGTATTAAATGGGAATACCCTGCTACACACTCCCCCCACTTTGAAACTTTGGTCCCCAAAGACATCTAACATTTTTAGATCTGCAAAACATTTTAGCTTCAATGCGGTTGTATAGGATTGACAGAGGAGCCTCCCACCAATCATCATATGATGGGGAGCTGTCCTGTCCACAGGTCGCTTCAGTGGGGGCGACCTGTCTAACTGTGCCAGGAAGTGAGTTGGGGTTGCCCTCCACCAAATGTACAGTGGAGGGACCAGATGTGGGCATGGTCCTTCTTGAGGTTAGGACCGTGTCTTCGGAACTTTCTCCCATCTGATCAGGAGTTAGTTTCTGGGGAGGATGAATGACTCTCTTCCTTCTCTTCTCCCTGGGAGTCACAGTCTCAGCTACTCTTGGTTCTTCCTCTGGTACTGAAGCAGGAACCTCTTCCGGTAGTGAGGGTATGGGATCACATCTGGGGACAGCAGGAGCTAAAAGCCGTTTCACCAGATCGGTATTGGTCCCAACGATGAGAGAGCTTCTTGAGGGCCCTGGCAGCCAGGGACAGACAATGGCCAGTGTCTCAAAGTTCTGGGGCTCCCCAGCCCTCAATGGATCACACGACAACTTGATCTGCACACATCCATCACAAGAGTACTCTACTGCTTGGATACCCTGAATCTTGGTGTCTCCCATCTCTTCCAGGGGCAGGTATGATAGGTACTTCTTGTAAAAGTCTCTGGTCATTAGGGTAACCTGAGCACCTGTATCAAGGATGGCTCTGGTGTAGATCCCTTTGATCAGAACAGGCACTACAGGCAGAGGACCTACCAATTGGGTAGCAGTCCTTTTGCAAACACCTGTAACAGCAGGCTGGCATACTTGGACTTGTGCTCTCTTCAGCTTCCGGCGCTGGGAATGCCGTTTCTGGCGTTGTTTGGAAGGCTGATAGGCGTTGTTCACTGAGACGGCATAAACTGCAGGTGTCCTCCACCGTTCCCTCGCGGGTTCAGGGAAAGTTATTTTTGAAGGCCCGGATCTTCTCTCCATTCTTGGGTCACTTCTCTGAGGCCTCCGCCAGCCTTCTGTCTCCATTCGTGGACTTGGACATACTCGCTGGTAGTGGCCTACACCTCCACAGTTTTGACAGATGTCTTGCTTCGTGGGCTTTTGGGCGGACAATCCAGTACTTTCTGCCATCAATTTGTTCATCATCTCCGCCAGCTGGGATACTTGCACCTTCAGTGTGTCTATCTCAGACCTGACATCCAGTGACCCGGTCACCATCTCCATTATTTTGGACATCTGAGTCTTCAGAACCCCAAACTCTGGATCTCTGTCGGTTGTGCTTGCTGCCAGTACACTGAGTTCCCGAGTGTCTGAGGGGACATCTATCTGCTGTACTTTGGCACTTGTGGTGCTAGGAGGTTGAAGTTTCCTCTGTTTTTGGTCCCTCTCAATCTCCATCTTATCTGCTTCATTCACTTTCTCAATGAGGACCTCATCCGGAGTTGAAGGGTCTTCCAAATGCTGCTTCAATTGTAGCTTGATATAGTCACTCCTCAATCCCGTAGTCACAGATCTCCGGAATTTCTTTTGGACTAGCTCGGCTCCAAAATGCTCCCCAGTTCCTTCTTCCTTGGATGTGGACAACAGGCGGTCCTTGAGCTCAATGGCCCGGAATAGGAAGTTCTGAGGAGTCTCTCTACTATCCTGGGTCATATTTATCAGTCGATGAAATAACTCAGCGGTATCTTCCTCCTCATAATAGCTTTTCAGTATCCTCTTTAGCTGGTTCAGGGTCAATCCACTCTTCCTCTCTAACATGCCCCTGACACTTGAACCTGGGCTGATGGCATGGATTACAGCCTCTCTAATGTCAGATTCCTGATATCCTTTCTGTAGCCCCAACTCTATTTGGTGTAGGAGGCTGGTGTAGGACAGTTTGTCCTTCTGCCCTCTTTCTCCTATCTGGCCGTCAATGCGGAAATCCTTCCGAATGGTCACTTCCTGCAGGCGGCCCTGAGCTCGTTTCTTCAGTACCTTCCCAGGTTTGGGCGTTATCTGACCATCTTTCTGATCCTCAAAAGCGACACGTAACCCATTAATGCGTTCAGCTATCATACTGGAAGTCTCCTGAAACCTCTCTTGTATGTCACGGTACTGTCGTTTCAGATCAACCAGCTGTTGTTCTGCCTGCGATTTAACAGCAGCCCCTGCTTTCCTGTCCAAGGGTTCAAACTGCTTCTGACTGGGATTTGTCAGGTGGAATTCAGTCTTTTCGGACAATTTTATACTGGCACCGTGGAAGTTTTCAGGGACATCCTGTCCCCACTCTATCAGTGCATAGGTGCAGTTGGTCCTTGGGTCTGGTCTCACTGCGACCACGTAAGCCTTTCTATCCGGGGATAATGTTTGTACCACCTCTTTAATTCGTTTCTCTCCCCAGTCACTCCCTGGAAGTTCAATGGCCACGCTCGCTTCTGAGCGTGTCCCTTCTGCTTTGCACCATTGGACTACTTTGATGGGGTCCATGCTGGTACTTCTGACCGGCTTGATTGCAGCGTGCAACGTACAGGGGTCCCAGATGAGCCCCCACGTGTAGCGATACCTTCAACTAAGAAGGCCGCAAGTTTAGTTTTGGGCCCTGTAGTGCACCGCTGTCAACCCCTGGCAATCGGCTCTAACCTCCCGTGGCACAGCTAGTGATAGTGGGATAGGACCGCGTGACCAAACTGTTGGTGACGCAGTCCTATAACAAACATACACAGAATATACTTTAAAACTCCTATTAAAGTAAGCGAAACTGACACCAAATGTACTTTACCCAGATACTTTACTGATGCTAATGGGCAAGTAATTAAATAACAGTATAACAAGTTGCAGATCCCTGCAATAAACAGTAATAAAGATACACAGAGTAATCAGCATAACAAAGTATTGCTATGCAACTCTAGCGCTGCCCTTTTGCAGCTACTTCCCCTCATGGGCAGACTAACACCCAGCAGTCAGACCTGACTGATCTAAATGGAAGTTCAGTGAAACAATCTTCGCTAGCAATCTTTCGGTGGTGCACTTGAAGAACAACTTTGTAATCCAAACGAATAGTAAAGATAAAAGTATCTGTCTTTAAACAGCTCTCACCACCCGGACAAGTCCAAGTCCATTTCCTCCGCCGATTCGTCTAGGAACAGGAATCCACCGACATCCAAGTCTTCAATCCTTCTGGTGTACTGCAGTAAGGAGGAGAAGATGTCTCTAAGGCTCTGCTAGGCTGGCAGAGGGGCTCTTTGGAAAAGAGCACAAGGCCCAGGCTTCAGGCCTTGTGCATTCAGCAGTTCAGCACAGAGATCCTCTTGCTAGGAGAGGGGGTGTCCAAAAGAGGCAGAACAAACTCCACCTCCCCTTTATAAAGTCTGCCCCAGCAGTCTCTGTTCCGGAGCAATGCACCCTGGGTGCTGCAAGATGTACTGGGAGATGTAGTCTCTGTATTAAATGGGAATACCCCGCTACACAAGCAAAGACACGCATTCGGCTATAACCCAGCCGCGGCCTTTAGCTTGCATGCAGACTAGTGATAACAGGACACAGACCAGACACCCAGGACACTTCTCCAGTGTATAATACACTCCTTGGCTGTAGCACAAGCTCCCTATTGCATTTGGACCAACGTAAAAAGGAAGGAGAGGGACCATAGGGTGATATAGTCTAAACTGGTTTAATGGTAGTAAAAGTAATGTACTTACAACAACATGGAGTTTTAAAAGCATAAAAGTTTTGCCGGCCGGTAAGTACAGAGGCCCTTCCTCTTTGAACGGCGTTGTGACGTCACTGCTTGCCCCCCAGACGCGTTTAGTCACATCTGACATTTTCAATGGGGTTAGGGCAACGCACTGACTCACCACTACTTATAGAGCCAAGCCTTGTTGTGAGATGCGAGGATCGGGTTGAGAAACGCCATATTAACTATGGGCATAAATGCCAGTAACTGCTAGAAAAGCTGATTACGGCATGAATTCGATAAAATTTCTACATTAAAAGAGTTAGGGCTCTTTCACACGGGCGGATCCCGTCATGATCCGCCCCGTGAACATCTGCTTGCTCAGCGGGGATCGCTCTGTTGATCCCCGCTGAGCCGGCAGATGACTTGTCCGTCTCTGCACACTGTGCAGAAACGGACCGGTCAGATCGCCGCTCTCCTCTATGGGGGGATCGGATGAAAATGGACCGTCTGTCCGTTTTCATCTGATCCGATCCGCAGACGGATGGAAAAATAGGATTTTCCTCCGTCATGCTAAACGGACCATAGCGGAGACTGATGTCAGCGGATATTCATCCGCTGACATCCGCTATCCCATAGGGATACATGTATGTCCGTTTTTATCCGAAAACGGATTAATGAAAAACGGACATAAATTAAATTAACAAACCCAGAGCAACCCACGACCAATTAAATAATACCAAAACAATTGGCTTGTTGGATGAATGTAATTCGGCCAAGGCAGACAGCGCCGCCGGACCCCTAATGGGTACTAACATAATTGTTGCACATTAAAGAACAATCCAGGTAGAATATATGTTAGATGACTAACATCTACTAAAAATGTATGAAATATTTAAAAATTTATATTAGTGAATAACAAATGGTGTGCATATATTACAGTGCACATACAAAAATAGCGTGTTATATAGTGAATAACTAATAATGTGCATATATTACAGTGCACATCCAAAAATATACATTAAGTACTACATTATTAATAGTTGGTAATTAATAATTAATCAATTAAAGGTGTACGAATTGTGAAATATACCACCATAAATTATACCATAAATGCAAAAACTTAAAGTGAATAAATTAATGAATAATGTGATCAGTGCTAATTGTATAATATATTTTAATGTGATATTCCCCAAAAGTATATTACGTAATTTAAATATATTTATATTATATACAAAATGAAACGTGATAAACCTATCCTGGCATCACACACCGAGTTTACAACATAGTTACATTATGAATTGTTAATGAAGGCAATAACGTCTGTATCTATATTTAACCCATAGGGGGTGTAGGTTTTGAGTCTATGGATCCAAGCCATCTCCATTTTGGAGATCTCCCTTACTAGTAAACTACCCCTCCAATGTGACTTAAATTTGTCAATGCCCAGGAACAAGGTTCTGGACGAATCTCTATTGTGTTCCAGAAGATAGTGCTTGGACACCGAGTTGTTTTTGAACCCCATCTTTATGTTTGTGATGTGTTCATTGAGGCGGACTTGTAAGGGGCGTTTGGTCCGCCCCACATATTGCAGGCCACATGGGCACTGCAGCATGTAAACCACCCCGGTGGTGGCACACGTGATACAGGGCTTAATAGTAAACTGTCTCTGCGTAGCAGTAGACGTAAAGGTGGTAGTACGTCTCTGAGAACAGGAATTTAGGGAACACACCCTACACTTCCTACACTTGTAGAACCTGGTTAACTGGTCAAAAAAACCCTACTAATAACCGGTGGGTTGAGGACATTAGGGGGCCACCTGATTTCCTAGGGATGGTACCCCTCGAAAAATCACTCTCGGTCTCTCTGGTAGAACATTTTTCAAAATGGCATCATTGGTGGCAATGTGCCAATGCTTATCAATCAGTTTTTTAATGCTCCTATGCTGCAGGGATTAGGAAGTAATGAAAGGGACACCCTGATCTCTGTCGCGAGGTTCCCTCTCCACCAATAAGTCCTCCCTCTTAGTAGCCTTGACCATATCCAAAGTATCTGCAAGGAACTCTCTCTGGTAGCCCTTTTCTAGGAACCTACCAGTGAGGACCTCAGCTGGCACCAAAAACTCCTATGGATCAGAACAGTCTCAAATACTGACTCTTAGGAACTGCTCTGAGCCAGGGACCATGGTGACAACTGTCAACAGGAATGAATGAATTCCTGTCTGTCCCCTTAAAAAAGGTGGAAGTAACAAACGAATTGTCCTTAATCACAACCTTGAGATCCAAATAGTGAATCTCCGATTGGCTTGCTTCATATTTCAGGCGTATTCCTCTCCGATTTGAATTGAGGGACTCCATAAATTCCACAAGGTCCTGGTGTTGGCCATCCCATAGGAGGAGGATGTCATCAATATACCTGGCCCAAAGGGCCAATTGTGGTAAGTTCCTGGTATAGATGACATCCTCCTCCCACCTGGCCATAAAAAGATTAGCCAGGCTGGGGGCATATTTATCCCCCATGGCCACACCAGTGTCCTTTCTGTAGAAGTTATCAAACCAAAAGTCGTTTTTAAAAAAAATCAAATAGACGTTTATTCAGAGAGCAATAGGTATACAAAAGAAATACTTTGCACAGTACAGCACATACTTTTGTGTATCCACAGGAAAAGGAAATGACAATACCATAAAGATAGGAGTACAAAATAACAAGAAAAATACACCTTTTAAGTCAAAACAGCCAACCCTGTACCACATCTGCCTCAAGTGTGTAGTTTCTGCAACACAGTACAGAAGATATCACAGACATCCATGTAAGAAAATAGGACTATATAGTCGTTGTATCCAGACCGCGGTAAGATAAACAGACTTATAGCCGAGCGATAGACCTCCACGAGGGGAGTACCACCCCTAGTGCCATGTTCCCTCCCACTCAGATGCTCCGTCCCTTACACTAGCATTCGTTCCATAAACCAAAAGTAGTTTGAAGAGGCAGCAAATCTTAATAATGACATGACAAATGCCACCTGTTTCTGTGGGAGGTCAGAGTCCCGTTCTAAAAAACCTTTTACCGCATTAAACCCTAGTTCATGTGGGATAATGGTATAAAGGGACGTGACGTCACCATCCAAATACCATTTTTTGGGGAAATACCAGAAAGTAAATTTACGATATGCCTCGAATCTTTGACAAAGGAAGGCATTTTGCGCACAAGCGGCTGCAAATAAAAATCGATACATCTGCCCACCCTGGACGTTATAGAATCTATACCACTGGCTATGGGACGTCCCGAGGGGCAGACAGGATCCTTATGGAGTTTCGGAAGGTAATAGATCATGGGGGTACGAGGGGCTTTAGGGATCAAATAAAGCCTTTCTTTGGGATTGAGGATCCCTTCGTAAAAAACCCTTCGACACTAGGGCCTCAAGATCTCTAATATATTTGGCCTTAGGGTCGGACGGCAGCCGAGTGTAAGTGCTGGAATCCCCAACAATATTGTACATCTTGGCCATATAGTCCGCCCTATCAAGAACCACAATCCCACCCCCCTTATCAGCTGGCCTTATGACCAGAAGGGCAGGAAGGACTGGATTCCTTATGCAATAATAAGGATCTGGTCATAATGTAATTGCATGAGAAACGTAATCGCATGAGAAACGTGGCAAGAAATACATAATCGCATGAGAAACGTAATCGCATGAGAAACATAGTTACATAGTTAGTCAGGTTGAAAAAAAACACAAGTCCATCCAGTTCAACCATAAAAAAATAAAATAATAATATCATACAATCCCATATACCTAATTCTATACCCACAGTTGATCCAGAGGAAGGCGAAAAACCCCAGCAGAGCACGATCTATATTGCTACAGTAGGGGAAAAAAATTACCTATAAATGTTAGTACCCAGTTATATTATGTACATTTAAGAAATAATCCAGGCCTTTCTTAAAGCAATCTACTGAGCTGGCCAGAACCACCTCTGGAGGGAGTCTATTCCACATTTTCACAGCTCTTACTGTGAAGAAACCTTTCCGTATTTGGAGGTAAAATCTCTTTTCCTCTAGACGTAAAGAGTGCCCCCTTGTCCTTTGTGTTGACCGTAAAGTAAATAACTCAACACCAAGTTCACTATATGTACTCCTTATATATTTGTACATGTTGATCATATCCCCCCTTAATCTCCTCTTCTCAAGAGTGAATAAATCCAGTTCCTCTATTCTTTCCTCATAGCTGAGCTCCTCCATGCCTCTTATCAGTTTGGTTGCCCTTCTCTGCACTTTCTCCAGTTCACCAATATCCTTTTTGAGAACTGGGGCCCAAAACTGAACTGTATATTCCAGATGAGGTCTTACTAATGATTTGTACAGGGGCAAAATTGTATCTCTCTCTCTCTCTGGAGTCCATACCTCTCAATACAAGAAAGGACTTTGCTCGCTTCGGAAACCGCAGCTTGGCATTGCATGCCATTATTGAGCTTATGATCTACCAAAACCCCCAGATCCTTCTCCACTACGGATCCCCCCAGTTGTACTCCCCCTAGTATGTATGATGCATTCATATTCTTAGCCCCCAAGTGCATAACTTTACATTTATCAACATTAAACGTGGCAAGAAATACATAATTCGCATGAGAAACGTAATCGCATGAGAAACGTGGCAAGAAATGCATAAATCGCATGAGAAATGTAATCGCATGAGAAACGTAACCGCATGAGAAACATGGCAACAAAAACATAAATAGCATGAGAAACGTAACCGCATGAGAAACGTAACCGCATGAGAAACGAAACCGCATGAGAAACGTAAGATTGCATGAGAAATGTAAGATTGCATAAGAAACGTAAGATTGAATGTGAAACGTAAGATTGCATGTGAAACGTAAGATTGCATGAGCAACGTAAGATTGCATGAGAAACGTGAATTGCATGAGAAACGAAAAATTGCATGACAAACGTAAACAACCAACCAATGACTGCGGCGACGAGCCATACTCTAAGGACCTACTAAAGTATATGTAGCGCCCTGCTCTATGAGTGGGCGCTATGTGTTAAAATTATAGTTGTCTGAGCAAAAGTTTGGCTCAGAAGGATTGTGTTACAAATTATACTCTGTTTCAGTTCAGCTGGTTGCAGGATTTTCCTCCTGACAGTGGGTGTCGCTGTCACCACTGGTCAGGATAGGAAAGGCAACAGGCTGAATGCATTGGGGTTCTCTTTCCAGGAAGCGGCTCAGGGGCGTTGTCAACCCACTGTGCATTCTGGGAGAGGGTACTTAAGAGACAGACACCATTTTGTGGGGTCGTCGTTCGTTGGTGGTGGGCACCATCCGCCCGATCCCGACCTGAGGGCCCTCATGGCCTCAGGGAAGTGCTGGCAGTTTCTGCCTCGGGGCCACGTTGTCCTGAGGCTCCATTACTGAGATGTAGGCCCAGGAGTTACTGGGGGCCTACTGATCCGGGGATGATCCTGTGTCGCCTTACCTGCTGGAAGGGACCAAGCAATTGAGGACTCAATTGGAGGATGCATCCGGATCAAAATCTACACAGTGCTGCCGGAACGGCTGGAAGATCCTGGCACTGAGAGCTGTGTTCTTTATTCAGAAGGTAACCCAGGGAAGGGTTACACCAAGTCTGTGGCAGACTGTTCTATTTTCACCAAGTCTTTGGCAGAGACTGTTCTATTTGCAAGTAAAAACTGTTGCATGAACTTTGTTGCCAAGCAGCCTGATTTGCCTCTAATTTCATCTAATTTCATCACTAAATTGCTTGTATTGTTGCAAAGTATTGTGGGATTGCAACACACTACTACTACTACAAAACTACTACTTACTATCAAAGGCGGATCCAGAGTCTAGTCTCGGGAGGGGCACTGCCAGAAAATAAGGTGTTGCTTACAGAACTGTATTTAACGTATCGTACATTCCTTACAGTCGTACAGTATCGCCGGAATTACTAGTAAACAATAAATAAATAAAAATGCCATAAATATATTTCCCATTGTTTGTAGATGTTTCTAAGTTTTGCACAAACCAATCAATATACGCTTATTGGGATTTTTTTAAACAAAAATATGTTGCAGAATACATGCAAAAATCAAAAAATATATGTATATTTTTTTAAATTGTCGCTCTTTTTCTGTTTATATCACAAAAAATAAGAACCACAGAGGTGATCAAATACTACCAAAACAAAGCTCTATTTGAGGGAAAAAAAGGACATCAATTTTATTTGGGAACAGCGTTGCAATTGTCAATCAGTTAAAGTAACGCAGTGCCGTATGGCAAAAAATGGCCTGGTAATAAGGGGAGTAAACCTTTTCCGAGCTGAAGGGGTTAAGATTGAACAAGTCAAGCCTAAAAGGACTTTTTTTTCATACATAATGGCACAGTATTTTGCGATTTGACACATGACAATCATCATTCATTCTTTTACTCACTTTTTAGTCAAATATTTTGGTGCTTTGGTGGGGGGAGGAGCTCTCATGCAGGAGAGCAATGGAGTGGAGATGGATCCAGTAATTGCACTGTCTACACACACACACACAGCCTTTTTCTTCCTATATTCCCACCGCTCTCTGCACTGAAAAGTGGAGAAGATGGAGGGAGGAGGTGGGTGGAGCCAACACTTACTCAGGGCAGGGGCGGAGGCCTGTAGTGTAGGGTGACCAGATATCCCCTTTTTCCAGGGACAGTCCCCAGATTGAGGACACTGTCCCAGGACCAAGTCTGTCCCCGGTTTTGTCCCCGGATTGGATATGAACAGGGGCTGGGGCAATTTCAAAGACAGTCAGTGCAGAATAAAAATAAAAAAAATCAGAATTACACTCCGCCGCTCCTATTAGCTTAGGGGGGTGTATTTTTTTCCATTATCTGTGCCTCTTCCTGATGATCATGTGCTGGTCGGAGCGGAGGGAATATTTCTTCAGTTTCAGGTGCAGTTTCAGGTGCCGGCCAGCTACCTGCAGGCTTATCTTCTTGCCTTCTCTGGCAGAGTGATCTTCCTTCGCTCCCCACTGTGACAGCAGGAAGGTAAAGTCACCTGGTTGCATCCAGGGGGGTAGATATATTTCGCCCAGATTCAGGCTTTACGCCGACTTATACAACTAGGTGGAGAGTTGTATAAGCCCAGCTGAGGTTAGTGGGCTCATGGATGACTCATACCTCTAGGGAGAGTGTGGGGCGTCGTGCAGGCAGGGAGTTGATGAGACCAGCTGAAGCTTGTCAGCTCGTTTAAGGCCTCTATAAAAACTCCCAGCTTCATTAGGTGTTTGCTCATGCCTGGAACCAGACCTGTGTGGACTGTCTAGGGAGAGTGAACCCCTGTGCGGTGAGACAAAGCCTGTGTGGCTATTTGCTTGGACATTTAAAACCAGGGACTTAGGGACTAGGACAGCACTAGGCTGATCCCAGTTGTTAGTTAGGAAACCTGTATGTTTACTCAGAGGTCAAGTTGACCAGGATTTATTTTATTTATGTTTCTTTTGCTTTGCTGTGTTTTGTCACTGTAAATAGAAAATAAACCGCACCTTTTTGATTTTGAAAACCACAACCTCCGTTTGCTGGGCCTGTTTTTGTGTGGGGAGCCCATCCCGGGGGTCACACACACCCGCTGCCGAGCTAACCCCCTCACAGTTGGTGGAGAATGCAGGTACGAGCCTTTCTGGGAATCGCTGGGTATTATCGGCGATTCATTCCCCACTTTGCTTCTAAGGCTGTGCCCCTAACCAACCTGACGAAGGGGAAAGGGTCGGTCATGATTAAATGGACCCCCGAGGCTGAGGCAGCATTCCAATTCTTGAAACAAGCCTTATGTAGCCAGCCAGTGTTGTACTCACCCGACTTCTCTAAAGACTTTGTCGTACAAAGTGATGCGTCAGATGTGGGGTTAGGAGCAGTATTGTCCCAGGTCTGGAACGGGGAAGAGCACCCAGTCATTTACCTCAGCAGGAAGTTGAAGTCCCATGAGGTAAATTACGCCACCGTTGAAAAGGAGTGTTTAGCGGTGAAGTGGGCTCTAGATTCCCTTCGGTACTACCTGCTAGGTAGGCACTTTGACATGGTTACGGATCACGCTCCGTTAAAGTGGATGGCTCAAAACAAGGAAACAAATAGAAGAGTGAATAGGTGGTTCCTGGCCCTCCAGGAATTCAACTTCACAGTAAAGCATCGCCCTGGCGTTCAAATGGGGAATGTGGATGCTTTGTCTCGAGTACATGAATGCCTGATTGCTGGTGTTCCAACCCCGAGGTTAAAACAAGAGGGGGGGGTATGTGACAGCAGGAAGGTAAAGTCACCTGGTTGCATCCAGGGGGGTAGATATATTTCGCCCAGATTCAGGCTTTACGCTGACTTATACAACTAGGTGGAGAGTTGTATAAGCCCAGCTGAGGCTAGTGGGCTCATGGATGACTCATACCTCTAGGGAGAGTGTGGGGCGTCGTGCAGGCAGGGAGTTGATGAGACCAGCTGAAGCTTGTCAGCTCGTTTAAGGCCTCTATAAAAACTCCCAGCTTCATTAGGTGTTTGCTCATGCCTGGAACCAGACCTGTGTGGACTGTCTAGGGAGAGTGAACCCCTGTGCGGTGAGACAAAGCCTGTGTGGCTATTTACTTGGACATTTAAAACCAGGGACTTAGGGACTAGGACAGCACTAGGCTGATCCCAGTTGTTAGTTAGGAAACCTGTATGTTTACTCAGAGGTCAAGTTGACCAGGATTTATTTTATTTATGTTTCTTTTGCTTTGCTGTGTTTTGTCACTGTAAATAGAAAATAAACCGCACCTTTTTGATTTTGAAAACCACAACCTCCGTTTGCTGGGCCTGTTTTTGTGTGGGGAGCCCATCCCGGGGGTCACACACACAAGCTGCCGAGCTAACCCCCTCACACCACCCAGTAGTAGCCAGGGCCCAGAGAGTGAGACTTGACATGCTGCGAGGCGGGCGGCAGCGGCGAAGGACAGAGAGTCGCTGATTGCTGCCATTACTAGTATAAAAAAAAATATGTCCCCGGATTTAATTTTAAACATCTGGTCACCTTACTGTAGTGTGGACAAGATGGAGGGAGGAGGTGCCGGTGGGTGGGTCCAACACACTTGGGGGCGGAGAAGGAAGAATGCTGGCGCTCTACCCCTGACTGTGCTGTGAACGCTGGACATTTGCAGTTAGTGGTAATAGCAACACATCAGAACTTTAAAACCTTAGGTGTCACTGTCACAGACACTCCCAAAGCCTATTACCTGCAGTGTTTACCCTGTTTGAGCCGGTGTTCTGCAGAATAAGCTCCCCCCGCCGGATAAGGACCCCCCTGTACTGCGCAGGCGCAGCGCTTGCGCGGTACGAACCTGAACTGAGCTCCGAAAATAGCCGAACATGTAGAGCTGAGAGTCAGCTCTAGACGGAGCCTGCGCAATGACTACGCACTAGTTATTGCAACAGGTCCAGGGCGACGTGGACCTCGCTGTAAGTGGCCAGTCGGCCTCACGTCCTCGCTTCACTCAGCCTCCTGGCTCTTTTTTTAACATGATCCATGTCCACGGGGATGGTAAGGAATGAGTCTGGATGTCAGAAGTGTAGCACCACCGCCTCAGCAGTACAATTTGGTGTTCGCAGGCGCCGTCTAGAGCTGACTCTCAGCTCTACATGTTCGGTTATTTTTGGAGGCGCCTGCGCAACACAGGGGGGTCCTTATCCGCCGGGGGAACTTTTTCGGCAAGACACCGTGCCAGTGCCACGTCGGCTCTGAGACTCCAAGTACGACTTCACGTGACTCACTGACGTGACGTCACTCATTGCTAGACGCCAAGTGACTCCAGCGCTAGCAACGAGTGCAGGGAAGAGGCTCCACCCACCACCTCCTCCTGGTCAGTACGGCACTATGGCTTAATTACACATACTAGACGAGTCTCTCTCTCTCTCTGCGCCGCTGATCAGCTGATGTGAGACAGAGAGAGAGACTCGGGCAGAGCGAGGCAGAGCAAGTGGCATTGTCAGTGTGATATTTTTCGGGGGGGGGGCAATTGCCCTGCTGGTAAGTAGACGCACTCAGGGAGATTTACTAAAACTGGTGCGCACAGAATATGGTGCAGCTGTGCATAGTAGCCAATCAGCTTTTAACTTTAACCTTGTTCAATTAAGCTTTGGCAAAAAAACCTGGAAGCTGATTGGTTTCTATGCAGAGTTTCACGGGATTTTGCATGCTCCAGTTTTAGTAAATAACACCCAGTATCCTCTGGGCAGCTGTCAAGTGAGTTTCTTTTGATTCTTGCCTTTGGCTACCTGCTGCTGCTGTTGGCTTTGTCATTTTCTTTTACCCACAAGTTTGTTTTAAATTATATTATTAACCACTTCCATACCGGGTAATTGTAAAATGACGCCGGCAGGAACCCTCTCTCCCTCCGGGTGGACGTCATATGACGTCCTGAGTTTGAGGGGGGATATTTGAATGATGCCTGCAGATAGAGGCATCATTCAGATATCCTTGTTTTCAGCCGGCGATTCTGTGCACCATAAGAACAATCATAGCGGCGGTTCCGCCGCTTGATCGTTCTTATAGGCGGCGGGAGGGGACATCCCCCCCTCCCGCCGCCATCCGGTGCTTCTCCGGGCTCTCCCGTGCCATCGGGGACCCGGAGAGAATCGTCCGGCGGCGGTGGTGGGTCACGTGACGAGCATAGAGATGACTGATGACCAGATGGTCACCAGTCATCTCTATGACCGTCGGAGGCCCGGGCGCGATGTGATGACGTCACGCCTGGGTCCTCAGATGTAAACATAGCCGCCATTTTGGCTAGTAAGTATGAGATCGGTGAAATTTTTTTCACGATCTCATGCTTTCCAGCCTGGAGGAGAGATGTGGGGTCTTATTGACCCCACATCTCTCCATAAAGAGGACCTGTCACACACATTCCTATTACAAGGGATGTTTACATTCCTTGTAATAGGAATAAAAGTGATCAAAAAAAGAAAGTGTAAAAAAAAAAGGAAAAATAAAAAAAATAAGTAAAAAAAAAATATATATATTTTTTTTAAAAACGCCCCTGTCCCCAATAGCTCGCGCTCAGAAGCGACCGCACACATAAGTCCCGCCCACACATGTAAACACCGTTCAAACCACATATGTGAGGTATCGCCGCGTGCGCTAGAGCACGTGCGTTAGAGCGCGTGCAACAATTCTAGCACTGGACGTCCTCTGTAACTCTAACCTGGTAACCTGTAAAAATTTTCAAAGCATCGCCTATGGAGATTTTTAAGTACCGAAGTTTGGCACCATTCCATGAGCGTGCACAATTTTAAAGCGTGACATGTTAAGTATCTTTTTACTCGGCGTAACATAAGCTTTCATATTTTACAAAAAAATTGGGCTAACTTTACGGTTTTGTTATTTTTCAATTCATGAAACCATTTCACAGTGGCCTTCATAATCCTTAAATGGAAGACGTTTGGGATGAACAGAACCCTTCCTAGTGCTGGCTTTCTGGCCAAACTGAGCTATCGGGGGAGAAGAGCCTTGGTGAGAGAGGTAAAGAAGAACCCAAAGATCACTGTGGCTGAGCTCCAGAGATGCAGTCGGGAGATGGGAGAAAGTTGTAGAAAGTCAACCATCACTGCAGCCCTCCACCAGTCGGGGCTTTATGGCAGAGTGGCCCAACGGAAGCCTCAACTCAGTGCAAGACACATGAAAGCCTGCATGGAGTTTGCTAAAAAAAACACCTGAAGGCCTCCAAGATGGTGAGAAATAAGATTCTCTGGTCTGAGGAGACCAAGATAGATCTTTTTGGCCTTAATTATAAGCGGTATGTGTGGAGAAAACCAGGCACTGCTCATCACCCGTCCAATACAGTACCAACAGTAAAGCATGGTGGTGGCAGCATCATGCTGTGGGGGTGTTTTTCAGCTGCAGGGACAGGACGACTGGTTGCAATCGAGGGAAAGATGAATGCGGCCAAGTACAGGGATATCCTGGATGAAAACCTTCTCCAGAGTGCTCAGGACCTCAGACTGGGCCGAAGGTTTACCTTCCAACAAGACAATGACCCTAAGCACACAGCTAAAATAACGAAGGAGTGGCTTCACAACAACTCCGTGACTGTTCTTGAATGGCCCAGCCAGAGCCCTGACTTAAACCCAATTGAGCCTCTCTGGAGAGACCTAAAAATGGCTGTCCACCAACGTTTACCATCCAACCTGACAGAACTGGAGAGGATCTGCAAGGAGGAATAGTAGAGGATCCCCAAATCCAGGTGTGAAAAACTTGTTGCATCATTCCCAAAAAGACTCATGGCTGTATTAGATCAAAAGGGTGCAAATACTAAATACTGAGCAAAGGGTCTGAATACTTAGGACCATGTGATATTTCAGTTTTTCTTTTTTAATAAATCTGCAAAAATGTCAACAATTCTGTGTTTTTCTGTCAATATATACTTTCCGTACCCACTGTATATATGTTCTTATCACTCCCACTTTAAGATTGAGGATTCTTGGGTTGATGTGTGGACTAGCGCCACTCTTATTACTAAATAAAGCAAAACAAATACAAGGGTCACAGAAAACATACCAGTTTTCTCTCTTAGGCCCCATTCGCATGTTACGTAGGGGGAACTCTTGTTCCTTATCACAGTTTTGTGTGGATGATTTTCACACGATTTTGTATTTCGAGCATAGGGCAGCCCCTTCACCTGCAGGGGCTGCCCTATGCGCGTTTGTCATGGCAAAGAAACGCAGGGACCTCTCGTTTCTCATCAATTGCTGCAAAATCGCACCACATTTGGGGTGTCATTAACCACTTAAGCCCCGGACCATTTTGTAGCTAAAGGACCAGAGGTGTTTTCAGAATTTTGCACTGCGCTGCTTTAACTGTAAATTGTGCGGACATGCAATGTTGTACCCAAACAAAATTTGCGTCCTTTTCTTCCCACAAATAGAGCTTTCTTTTAATGGTATTTGATTGCCTCTGCGATTTTTATTTTTTGCGATATAAACGGAAAAAGACTGAAAATTTTGAAAAAAAATGATATTTTCAAATTTTTGTTATAAGAAAAATCGAATAAACTCAATTTTAGTCATACATTTAGGCCAAAATGTATTCAGCCACATGTCTTTAGTAAAAAAAATGTCAATAAGCGTATATTTATTGGTTTGCGCAAAAGTTATAGCGTCTACAAACTAGGGTACATTTTCTGGAATTTACACAGCTTTTAATTTATTATTTTGGAAAGTAGACATGTTGAGCCCATTGAATATTTTTTTTTTTGTCTCAAGTGATTGAATAATGACAAAATAAAAAAATTACAAAAAGTTGTCACTAAATTATATATTGCTCACACATGCCATGGTTATATGTGGAATTGCACCCCAAAATAAATTTTGCTGCTTCTCCTGAGTACGGGGATACCACATGTGTGGGACTTTTTGAGAGCCTAGCCGCGTACGGGCATCCGAAAACCAAGCACCGCCTTCAGGATTTCTAAGGGCGCAAATTTTTGATTTCACTCCTCACTACCTATCACAGTTTCGAAGGCCATAAAATGCCAAAATAGCACAAAACCCCCCCAAATGACCCCATTTTAGAAAGTAGACACCCCAAGGAAATTGCTGAGAGGCGTGTTGAGCCCATTAAATTATTTTTTTTCTTGTCCCAAGTGATTGAATAATGACAAAAAAAAAATAAAAAATTACAAAAAGTTGTCACTAAATGATATATTGCTCACACATGCCATGGTTATATGTGGAATTGCACCCCAAAATACATTTTGCTGCTTCTCCTGAGTATGGGGATACCACATGTGTGGGACTTTTTAGGAGCCTAGCTGCGTACGGGGCCCCGAAAACCAAGCACCGCCTTCAGGATTTCTAAGGGCGCAAATTTTTGATTTCACTCCTCACTACCTATCACAGTTTCGAAGGCCATAAAATGCCAAAATAGCACAAAACCCCCCCCCCAAATGACCCCATTTTGGAAAGTAGACACCCCAAGCTATTTGCTGAGAGGCATGTTGAGTATTTTACAGCTCTCATTTGTTTTTGAAAATGAAGAAAGAAAATAATTTTCTTTTTTCTTTATTTTTTTTTCAATTTTCAAAACTTTGTGACAAAAAGCGAGATCTGCAACATACTCACCATACCTCTCAGCAAATAGCTTGGGGTGTCTACTTTCCAAAATTGGGTCATTTGGGGGGGTTTTGTGCCATCTGGGCATTCCATGGCCTCCGAAAATGTGATAGGCAGTGAGAAGTGAAATCAAAAATTTACACCCTTAGAAAGCCTGAAGGCGGTGCTTGGTTTTTGGGGTCCCGTACGCGGCTAGGCTCCCAAAAAGTCTCACACATGTGGTATCCCCGTACTCAGGAGAAGCAACAGAATGTATTTTGGGGTGTAATTCCACATATGCCCATGGCATGTTTGAGCAATATATCATTTAGTAACAACTTTGTGCAAAAAAAAAATGTATTTTTTCCGCAACTTGTGTCAACATATAAAATATTCCATGGACTCGACATGCCTCTCAGTATATAGCTTGGGGTGTCTACTTTCCAAAATGGGGTCATTTGGTGGGGTTTTGAACTGTTCTGGCATTTTATACACAACATTAGGAAGCTTACATCCACTCTTCTAACCACTTGAAGACAAAGCCCTTTCTGACACTTTTTGTTTACATGAAAACATATTTTTTTTTTGCAAGAAAATTATGTTGAACCCCCAAACATTAGATATATATTTTTTTAAAGCAAAGGCCCTACAGATTAAAATGGTGGGTGTTGCATTTTTTTTTTCCACACAGTATTTGCGCAACGATTTTTCAAACGCATTTTTTGGGGAAAAAATACACTTTTTTTTATTTTAATGCACTAAAACACACTATATTGCCCAAATGTTTGATGAAATAAAAAAGATGATCTTAGGCCGAGTTCATAGATACCAAACACGACATGCTTTAAAATTTCGCACAAACGCGCATTGGCGACAAACTACATACATTTTTAAAAGCCTTTAAAAGCCTTTATAGGTTACTACGTTAGATTTACAGAGGAGGTCTACAGCTAAAATGACTGCCCTCGATCTGACCTTCGCGGTGATACCTCACATGCATGGTGCAATTGCTGTTTACATATGACGCCAGACCGACGCTTGCGTTCGCCATTGCGCAAGAGCAGGGCAGAACAGGGGTGCTTTTTTTTTTTTTATTATTATTATTAATTTTGCTTTTTTATTTTATTTTTAAACTGTTCCTTTCATATTTTTTTTTGTTATCTCAGGGAATGTAAATATCCCCTATGATAGCAATAGGTAGTGACAGGTACTCTTTTTTTGAAAAAACTGGGGTCTATTAGACCCTAGATCTTTCCTCTGCCCTCAAAGCATCTGACCACACCAAGATCGGTGTGATAAAATGCTTTCCCAATTTCCCAATGGCGCTTTTTATATCCGGGGGGGGGACATTCCCTCCCACTGCTTGTAAAAGCAGTCCAGAGGCTAATTGGCTGCTAGGATTGCTTTTACATGAAAGCCGGCCGCTGGCTGAAAAGAATGATACCAAGATGATACCTAAACCTGCAGGCATCAATCTGGTATAACCATTCAAAGTCCAGCAACATACCAGTACGTTGCTGGTCCTTGTTGGACATGTATTGTAATTTTTTTTTTTCATGCAGCCTGTTGGCTGAACAAAAAAAAGAGATTGATCGGTGGGTATGCCCACCATTAGAATACCGCCATTCATCCACCCACTTCTAATGATGGGCATACATGCACCATTTATATATGCCGAAGCATTGGGGCATCCTCCCGCAAAAATTATGCCGCACACACATGGTCGGACTTTTCCACGGGCAAGCCTCTGTCGGAATTTCGACCGTATGTATGCGGCATTAGGAGCAAAATCGCTCCTCCGCTCCTCCGCCCCTGCTGCCCCAATGCTTTGGCATATATGCTTTTTTTTTTTAACTGTGGTGGTGAAATCACCTCCTACAGCACTGGAGTCGCAGGGATCAGGCCTGTCTCTGCGAACGCTGCAGTTATGTGTGTTGTGTTTTGTAAGTAACAGTGATCGATCGATACTGCACTTGGGTGGCCTGGGCTGGAAGGAGGGGCAAAACGCAGGTGCTAGCAGGTATCTGGGCTGATCCCACTAACAGTGCGTTTTTGGGAACCCTAAACTGCTGGGGACACTAGTATAGATCTGATCAGATCAGATATTGATCTGTTCAGATACTATACCACTAAGGGAGGTGTATGCTTCACGCATGGGTGTTAGCGTTACTGGCACTAACCTAACGCTGCCTGGGGTGTGACGCAGGGTTATCTAGGGGCAATTAGGGGGTTAAAACATTTATTAGATAATATATGGGGGTACCTGACGCTATAAAAACCTGCGGCGAACCTAAAATAAATAACTGGCTACCTATCGGCATCACCGACAATAAGACAGCGATCAGAAAAACGATCGCTTAGCGACAGTGGTGATAGGGGGTGAAAGGGTTACCTGGGGGGCGATCAAGGGGGTTAAACCTTTATTAGGTAATATATGGGGGTACCTGACGCTATAAAAACCTGCGGCGAACCTAAAAAAAATAACTGGCTACCTATCGGCATCACCGACAATAAGACAGCGATCAGAAAAACGATCGCTTAGCGACAGTGGTGATAGGGGGTGAAAGGGTTACCTGGGGGGCGATCAAGGGGGTTAAACCTTTATTAGGTAATATATGGGGGTAGCTGACGCTATAAAAACCTACGGCAAACCTAAAAAAAATAACTGGCTACCTATCGGCATCACCGACAATAAGACAGTGATCAGAAAAACGATCGCTTAGCGTCAGTGGTGATAGGGGGTGAAAGGGTTACCTGGGGGGCGACCAAGGGGGTTAAACCTTTATTAGGTAATATATGGGGGTAGCTGACGCTATAAAAACCTGTGGCGAACCTAAAAAAAATAACTGGCTACCTATCGGCATCACCGACAATAAGACAGCGATCAGAAAAACGATCGCTTAGCGACAGTGGTGATAGGGGGTGAAAGGGTTACCTGGGGGGCGATCAAGGGGGTTAAACCTTTATTAGGTAATATATGGGGGTACCTGACGCTATAAAAACCTGCGGCGAACCTAAAAAAAATAACTGGCTACCTATCGGCATCACCGACAAAAAGACAGCGATCAGAAAAATGATCGTTTAGCGACAGTGGTGATAGGGGTGAAAGGGTTACCTGGGGGGCGATCAAGGGGGTTAAACCTTTATTAGGTAATATATGGGGGTACCCGACGCTATAAAAACCTGCGGCGAACCTAAAAAAAATAACTGGCTACCGATCGGCATCACCGACACTAAAACAGCGATCAGAAAAACGATCGCTTAGTGACGGCGGTGCTAGGGGGTGAAAGGGTTATCTGGGGGGGTGATCAGGGGGTTAAACCTTTATTAGGGGGGGTTAGGGGGCTACACTGGACCTAAAACTAACTGTAGTGACAGTTTTACAGTCACAAATGTCACTGATTGCAGTGATCAGTAAATAAATGGTCACTGCAATCAGTGACACTGTGACTGGGGGCTGAGGGGGCCTGGGGGGGATTTATGTTCCTATGTGTTCTGGTGTCAGTGTACTGTTTGTGCACTAACCTGTGTGTCTTCTCTTGTACGGCGCTCGGTATATGTGAGCGCCGCATGAGAGATGACATCACTTCCTCTGCCTGTGTAAACATTACACAGCAGAGGAAGCTTTCTCATTCGCCGGGAGCGATCGCGGGGGGGTGGCCGGAATCAAACGGCCGTCCCCTCATCCCGGATCGTTCCCCAATGAATAACGACCGCTCACTGTATAGAAGGTGGACCCCCCAACTATACAAAGGCAATCACGTACACTGTACGTGATTGTGCCTGTCGGTGCCATTCTGCCGACGTATATATACAGTGAGCGGTCGTTAAGTGGTTAAGGAGGATGAATGCCACCCAAACGCACATAATGTGTTTTGCCAAGACTTTAGCAAAATTTGAAGTTGCGCTTATTCTGATTCTGCCCACGATTTCAAATTGCCTAGTGTGAATGAGGCCTTAGGAGAGAAGGACTGTTCGCTGATATACAGGTATATACATTTTAACCAGTGGTGATTTCTCTTCAGAGATCTTACATTTTCCTAATTACCAGCTGCAATGATTTGCATTTGTTATTTTAAATGCACATATATATCATCAGTGATGAAACAGGCTGTTACAGGGTTGTACTCTTTTACGGCAGTGTGCTTTTAGCACTGTATTCTTCACATGTACACCTCAAGTTTGGGATACAATTTAAAGTGGAACTACACTAAGGTGACCAGATTTTTAAAATGAAATCCGGGGACATATTTTTTTTTTTTTTTACTAGCCCGTAAAAAGCCGGTCAAGTCTTACTCTCCAGGCCACGGCTACTACTGGGTGGGGAGCAGAAGAAGATCACTTTGTCAGGGAAAGCAAGGAGATAAGCAGGCAGGCGGCTGGCCGGGACTTGAGCCAAGGCAGAAGAACATGCAAGCGGAGCTGAATGGGCATGCACCCGAAACTGAAGAAATATTCCCTTTGCTCCGACCATCAGAAACGGGGCACAGATAATGGAAAAAAATACACCCCCCTAAGCAAGTAGGAGCGGCGGAGCAGGGGTGTGTAATTCCGATTTTTTTTTTTTTATTCTGTACTGACTGTCTTTGAAATTGCCCCAGACCCTGTTCAAATCCAATTCGGGGACAAAACCGGGGACAGACTTGGCCCGGGGACAGTGTCCTCAATCCGGGGACTGTCCCCTGAAACCGGGGATGTCTGGTCACCCTAAACTACACTTCATCTGAGAACCACAAACCAAAAATTATATTTAATTCATTTTAAATATTCAACGCAAACTCACCCATCCATCCATGTCTCCATGCTTTATTATAATAAGAAATCACTTTGAAAAACACCCTCTAGCATTTCTGGCCATGGCCATCTTGAGTATGGGCAGATGATTCATAAGGCATTTACTTCCTAGAATCCACCTGCTCTTAGTTCATGCAAGCAGGAAAGGGTGTGCTGAGCTGAGAAAGTCCCTCCTTCCCTACTGACCACTCCTGGGGTGTATGCCATCATTTGCCTAGACATGGAAACCAGGGAGTAACTGAAGAAATTGTTTAGAACAAGAAAATATGATATACTTTCCCATCCATTTAATAATGCTAGCAGCATAAGGATTACAAATAGTCAATATTGATTAAGAGAGTGAAGCTCTGCTTTTTTTGTAGCAAGGCTATGTAAGAAGATTCACGTATACACTATTAACATGCAGTAAGTGAAAAACAAGCTCTCACTGACATACTGTATGTTGCTGCAAGCACTGTGGAACAGTTTATCTTCAAATGTCGTGTAGTGGTACCCTCAGCTTAAGAGGGCTGCTTGTTTGTTTGGGCCCTGTAATGCACTGCTACCAACCCCTGGCAATCGGCTCTGACTTCTCTTTGACACAGTTAGGAAAGGGGAGGATGGTATAATTGTATTATCTCTATACACTATTATACAGTACAACCCCCTTTGTATACAATGTTCTATGCAGATCCCTGCAATATAGGTGTGCACATTAAAAGGGTATGATAGTCAATAATACAATAACACATCAACCCCACTGCTGCAATCCTCCCTCGTGAGCATAAAATGGCGCCCAGCAATGTCCTATACTACCCAGTCAGGCCTGACTATAACTTAGGGTATAGTTTGTTGGAGAATCTTCACTAGCAACTGTCGATGGTGCACATGAAGAAACCAATTTGTAATCGAGTAAAAGGGGATAACAGATATTCGCCAACCAGGCAAAGCTGGAGAGACTGACAAACTCAGTTCAGCACAAACAGTCTCTCCAAAGTATAACTGTGTTCAATAATGGGCCTGGGCAAAGTTAATAGGCACAAAGTTATTGATATATAGTTCTGAGCTGGCGCTCTCTCACCCAGACCGGACCGATTCCTGTCCAGTTCCTCCGCTACTGTGAGTGGCGTCACAGTGCCCACGATGCATCGAGTCCCCGGTCCTTCAGAAGATGATGGCACCTCAGGTGGATCGGATGCCTCACAGACTCCCCAGTGGAACGGAAGGCTCTCTGGAACAAAAACATGAGGCCCAAGCTTCAGGCCTAGCGCGCGCAGCAGGTGAGTGCAGGGGATCCTCTTGCAAGGAGGGCGGCGTTCCGAGAAAGCGAGCGAGCCCCGCCTCTCCCCTTTTAAAGTCCACCCCAGCAGTCCCTGCGTGGGGAATGGCACCCTGGGTGCCGCAAAGCGTGCTGGGAAATGTAGTCTTGCGGGTAAAACGATACCCTGCTACACACTCCCCCCACTTGAAATCTTTGGTCCCTCAAAGACAACATCAACAGTAGGAAAACACAAACTCATTAAGGGCATCTAGAGAGGTCGGCAGAGGAAACTCCCACCAGAACAGGGAAGGGAGTTTGTCCTGCCCACTGGTTACATCAAAGGGGCTGACCTGTCTAACTGTGCCAGAGAGTGAGCTGGGGTTGCCTTCCACCAAATGCACAGCAGAAGGATCAAGTATTGGCAATGTCCTACGAGCAGTGGTTACTGTATCCTCAGAACTTTTTCCCATCTGGGTATAGGTTAACTTCCGAGGAGGACGAATGATTCTCTTGGCTCTTTGTTCTCTTGGGGTGGCCGTTTCTCCCCTCACTGTATCTTCTTCTAAAGTGGGTGTACTGGGCTCCAAAGCTTCTGGTACATCCAGATCAGACGTAGGAAGATGTAGGGAGTAATCTTGATGCTCAGCGGAAGGTGACCATGTGGCATCTTCCTATTCTTCAACCAGAGGACTAGACGGAACAAACTCAGTTGCTTCCACATTCAGTCTACTATCCACAGTACCTTCAGAGTGTGGAAGATCTATATACGGGGGTTCTGGGTTTGAGGAGGCCACAACCATCCAAGCTCTTCTTCTTCCAAACTCTTATCCGAGACATCCATTTCTCCAGACTGAGAGACCTGAGACCGAGTGTATGGCCTAGGTGTCTCCAAGCTTGAGGACGGTCCAGGGGAATCTTCCACAGGTGGTATCCGAACCGTTTCTGAAAGTGGGAGTAAATGGTTTCTGTGCCATATCTTCAGTGGCCCTATCTTCCCTTCTGGTTTTAGCTGATACACCGGCAGATCTGGTAACTTCTTACAGATCACATATGGGTCAGGTCTCCATCTGTCTGCTAACTTATGCTTCCCTGGAACTCCTAGGTTGCGCAGCAGCACTCGGTCTCCTGGCTGGAGGTCCTGGATTCGAACCTTGAGGTCAAAGTTCCTCTTGTTCCGGGCTCCTCTTTGTTCTGAGGCCACTTGAGCCTGTTCAAAAGCCAGCTTCAAACTCTTCCTCAGTCTGTCTACATAGCCCTTGTGTGAGGTGGCTGAAGTGCGATCCGTGGATATGCCGAATGCCAGATCCACAGGCAGTCTTGCTTCCCTGCCAAACATAAGGCGATATGGAGAGTACCCTGTGGCATCGCTAGTGGTACTGTTGTAGACGTGCACGATGGCAGCTATATGCTTGCTCCAGTGCTGTTTCTGCTCACTACTTAGAGTCCCCAACATATTTAATAGAGTCCTGTTGAACCTCTCCGGCTGAGCGTCACCCTGAGGGTGATAAGGGGTGGTGCAGGTTTTCTTGATACCCAAAGAGTCCAACAGTTTCTTAATCAATCGACTCTCAAAGTCTCTCCCTTGGTCAGAGTGCAAGCGTTGTGGCAGTCCATAGTACACAAAGTATTTTTCTACTAAGATTTTAGCCACAGTGGAGGCCTTCTGGTCTTTGGCTGGAAAAGCTTGGGCATAACGGGTGAAATGGTCGGTTATCACCAGAACATTTCCTTGTCCAAGTCAGGTTCGAGACAGAGAAAGTCAATGCACACCAAGTTCAAGGGTCCTTGACTCTGCAGATGGCCCATTGGGGCAGCTTGACGTGGCAACGTCTTCTTCTGGATACAGCGTGCACAGGAGTGGCAGTATTCTTCCACTTCAGCCCGCATACAAGGCCAATAGAACCTATCCCATACAAGTTGGAATGTTCGTTCAGCCCCCAAGTGGCCATGATCATCATGTAAGGCAGTTAAGACGGTTCTTCTGTACTTTTCCGGCAGAAATAGCTGCCACTTATCTTCCAGTTCATCAGAGGGGCCCCTTCGGTAGACCACCCCTTGATGCACCTGCAACTTGTCCCATTCCTTGTGGACCAACCGGGCCACCTTTGAGGGGTCCTTCAGAAGTCTGTCTGGATCCTGGTCTTCCAATGTCTACAGTGCTAATCTTCCCCAAGGATCTTCCAGCTGATCTCTCCTTAAGTCCTTCTTGGACAATTTGGGTAGGTCATCCTCTCCGACTTGGGTCACATTACAGTAACACTTAGGCACCCCCACGGCAGAAACACCGATCTCTTCAGCCCTCGACCCACCACTAGCTTGAACTTGTACTCCTTGACACAGGGCCCGTACCCCATCTGGGGTTACCTGGGTCCAATCTTCTGGATGGTGGGTGGGTGCATGGCCTCTTCTGGACAGTGCGTCCGCATCACGGTTTCCAGCTCCGGGCCTATACTTCAGGCTGAAGTTGAACCCGGCTAGGGCGGCCAACCAACGGTGACCAGTGGCATCCAGCTTGGCCGTGGTGAAGAGATAGGTGAGTGGATTATTGTCAGTCTTTACTGTGAAGTCAGCTCCGTACAGGTAATCACTCAGTTTATCCAAGACTGCCCACTTTAGGGCCAGGAACTCCAACTTGTGGGTGGGATAGTTCTTTTCAGCGGGTGACAAACTTCTGCTAACGTAGGCAACTGGGCGCAACTGCCCTTCATACTCTTGGTATAGCACCTGTGAGGGGGTTAGCTCGGCAGCGGGTGTGTGTGACCCCCGGGATGGGCTCCCCACACAAAAACAGGCCCAGCAAACGGAGGTTGTGGTTTTCAAAATCAAAAAGGTGCGGTTTATTTTCTATTTACAGTGACAAAACACAGCAAAGCAAAAGAAACATAAATAAAATAAATCCTGGTCAACTTGACCTCTGAGTAAACATACAGGTTTCCTAACTAACAACTGGGATCAGCCTAGTGCTGTCCTAGTCCCTAAGTCCCTGGTTTTAAATGTCCAAGCAAATAGCCACACAGGCTTTGTCTCACCGCACAGGGGTTCACTCTCCCTAGACAGTCCACACAGGTCTGGTTCCAGGCATGAGCAAACACCTAATGAATCTGGGAGTTCTTATAGAGGCCTAAATGAGCTGACAAGCTTCAGCTGGTCTCATCAACTCCCTGTCTGCACGACGCCCCACACTCTCCCTATAGGTATGAGTCATCCATGAGCCCACTAGCCTCAGCTGGGCTTATACAACTCTCCACCTAGTTGTATAAGTCGGCGTAAAGCCTGAATCTGGGCGAAATATATCTACCCCCCTGGATGCAACCAGGTGACTTTACCTTCCTGCTGTCACATACCCCCCCCTCTTGTTTTAACCTTGGGGTTGGAACACCAGCAATCAGGCATTCATGTACTCGAGACAAAGCATCCACATTCCCCATTTGAACGCCAGGGCGATGCTTTACTGTGAAGTTGAATTCCTGGAGGGCCAGGAACCACCTATTCACTCTTCTATTTGTTTCCTTGTTTTGAGCCATCCACTTTAACGGAGCGTGATCCGTAACCATGTCAAAGTGCCTACCTAGCAGGTAGTACCGAAGGGAATCTAGAGCCCACTTCACCGCTAAACACTCCTTTTCAACGGTGGCGTAATTTACCTCATGGGACTTCAACTTCCTGCTGAGGTAAATGACTGGGTGCTCTTCCCCGTTCCAGACCTGGGACAATACTGCTCCTAACCCCACATCTGACGCATCACTTTGTACGACAAAGTCTTTAGAGAAGTCGGGTGAGTACAACACTGGCTGGCTACATAAGGCTTGTTTCAAGAATTGGAATGCTGCCTCAGCCTCGGGGGTCCATTTAATCATGACCGACCCTTTCCCCTTCGTCAGGTTGGTTAGGGGCACAGCCTTAGAAGCAAAGTGGGGAATGAATCGCCGATAATACCCAGCGATTCCCAGAAAGGCTCGTACCTGCTTCTTGCTGTTGGGACGTGGCCAACTCTGGATGGCCTCGACTTTGTTGAGTTGGGGTTTTATTACTCCCCTCCCAATGGTGTACCCAAGATATTTGGCCTCCTCCTGCCCAATGGTACACTTCTTGGGGTTAGCCGTAAACCCCGCTTCCCGAACAGAGTCCAGGACTGCTTGCACTTTTGGCAGATGTGAGGCCCAATCTGTGCTATGGACAATTACGTCATCCAGGTAAGCCGCAGCATACTTCCGATGGGGCCTCAGCATCTGGTCCATTTTCCGCTGGAATGTGGCCGGCGCATTCTGTAACCCGAACGGCATTCTTTTATATTGGAACGCCCCGTCTGGGGTTACAAATGCGGTTTTCTCTTTGGCCGACTTGGCCAGGGGGATTTGCCAATACCCTTTTGTGAGGTCAAGAGTCGTCATGTATCGGGCTGTTCCCAGCCGGTCGATCAACTCATCTATACGTGGCATGGGGTAGGTGTCAAATTTTGTAACTTTGTTCAACTGACGAAAATCGTTACAAAATCGCCAGCTCCCATCCGGTTTAGGCACCAACACAATGGGACTAGACCAATCACTTTGGGACTCCTCTATCACCCCTAAGTTCAGCATTTTCTGTACTTCCTCCCGTATTGCCTCCCGTCGGGCCTCTGGGATCCGATAGGGTTTTAACTTCACCCTTTCACCGGGCGGGGTAATGATGTCATGCTCTACCCCAGATGTTTGTCCCGGCAGCTCAGAGAATACCTCCTTGTTGCGAAGCACAAACTCCTTAACCTCCTGTTGTTGGGGTTGTGACAAGGTGGCTGCTATTCCAACCTCAGGAATCACGCAACCAGTTTGAGCTGGTGACCAAGTGTCTGCGACTAGGGACTCTCTATCCCTCCAGGCTTTCAACAGATTAACGTGATAGATCTGTTCGGGCTTTCGCCTTCCTGGTTGTCTGACCTTGTAATTCACTTCGCTCACTTTTTCCATTATCTCATAGGGGCCTTGCCATTTGGCAAGGAATTTACTTTCAACCGTAGGGACAAGTACCAGTATCCTATCCCCCGGGGAAAAGGTACGGGTCTTGGCTCCACGGTTGTACACTCTCTGCTGTGCTAACTGCGCTTGGGCCAAATGTTCCTTCACGATGGGCATTACCTGTGCAATTCGGTCTTGCATCAGGGCGACATGCTCAATCACACTCCTGTGGGGAGAACTCTCACTTTCCCAAGTTTCCTTGGCAATATCCAACAGCCCTCTTGGGTGTCTCCCATACAGTAACTCAAAGGGGGAGAATCCCGTAGAGGATTGGGGCACCTCCCTAATAGCAAACATCAGATAAGGAAGTAGACAGTCCCAATCCTTTCCATCTCTATCCACCACTTTCTTCAACATTTGTTTTAGGGTTTTGTTGAATCTTTCAACCAGCCCATCGGTTTGGGGGTGATACACAGATGTACGTAATTGCGTCACTTTGAACAATTTACACAGCTCCTTCATAACCCGGGACATAAAGGGTGTACCTTGGTCCGTAAGCAGTTCTTTACAAATACCCACCCGGCTAAACACAAGAGATAGCTCTTTGGCTATGGTTTTGGCCGAGGTATTTCGGAGAGGGATCGCTTCTGGATAACGGGTGGCATAGTCCATTATAACTAATATGTACTGGTGCCCCCTAGCGGACTTGATTATAGGCCCTACCAAATCCATGGCGATCCTCTCAAACGGGACCTCAATGATGGGTAGAGGGACCAGCGGGCTACGGAAATGTGGCATCCGGGCCGACCTCTGACACACAGGGCAGGAGGAACAATAATTTTCTATGTCCTTCATCACCCCCGGCCAATAGAATCTCTGTAATACCCTCTCTCTGGTTTTCTCTGTCCCCAGATGACCTCCAAGAATGTGCCCATGGGCCAACTCCAACACCAACTTCCTGTAAGGTTTGGGCACCACAAGCTGCTCAACGGTTTCTTCTGCCCTTTTTGCCACCCGATACAGTAGGTCCTTCTCTACGCTGAAGTATGGGTAAGTGCAGGTATTATCTGGGTTCACTAACTCGCCATCTATTTTCACTACGTTTTCCCGTGCCTTTATTAGGGCGGGGTCTTTCAACTGTTCTGTGGCAAAGTTTTCCCTGTGAACCTCAAGATCAGAAAACTCCACAGACTGTAGGTTTTCGTCTGAGGAGGTGGGCTCCTCTCCAGTTTCTTGAGTCTCCCCTGCCAATACTGATAAGGGAAATTCCGGAGAGTCCTCACCACTCTCAGGGGAGTTCTGGCTATCACATTCCTGGTACATAGGGGCACCAGTGGGGGGCTCAGGATCATCCCACAGTTCCCAGAACTTCGGAAAATCCCTTCCCACAATGGCGTCATGCGGTAACTGAGATACTAAGCCCACTGGATGAGAGAGGGTACCTTTGGGGGTCTCGAAACACACTGTAGTCACTGGATACTCTCGGGTGTCCCCATGCACACAAATAACAGCTACCTTGCTATTCCCAAAGACCTCTGTTTTAACTAACTCAGCCTTTATCAGGGTCACAAGGCTACCTGAATCCAGCAATACCACAACATTTCTACCATTAACACACATTTTGCATAAATGTTTCTCAGTTCCTCGAATGGCAGTGCATGCGACTGTCGCACACAGCGACTGACGTCTGCCCGTCAGAAAGTCACACTGCATGGGTTCCTCCACAACCGGGCAATTGGCTGCAATATGTCCCGCTTGCCGGCAGCGGTAGCAAACGATCCTTCTTGCCGCCTCTTGAGCCGCTGATTTCCCAGGCTGTTCTCGCCAAACTTGGGGTAGAGCTCCCACCCTCTCACTCTCTCCACCCTCACCCCTTGGAATCCTCTTATCCGCCCCTGGGGATGGTCTGGTCTTAGGGTGGAAAGTCCGAGTGTCTCTGGAAGAGGCCGTCAGGTTCTCTGTAGCCAAGTATTTCTCCACACGATCCACAAGACCATCGGCCGTCTCTGGGTCTCCATGGCTTACCCACTTTTGGATGGCAGTAGGAAGAGCTCTCAAAAACCGATCCATTACAACACGTTCCACAATCTTTGGTGCGGACAAAGTCTCTGGCTGTAGCCACTTTCTGCTCAGGTGAATGAGATCATACATTTGAGACCTGGGGGGTTTTCCAAGCTGGAAAGTCCAGTTATGCACACGCTGAGCCCGGACAGCCTGGGTGACACCCAGCCTTGCCAAAATTTCAGCTTTTAGCATCACATAGTCTTTTGCTTGGTTAGGCTCTAGGTCATAGTAAGCTTTCTGCGATTCACCAGTTAACAGAGGAGCCACCAGTCCAGCCCACTGCTCCTCAGGCCACTTTTCTCTTTCAGCGGTCCTTTCAAATGTGGTCAAAAATACCTCTGGATCATCCTCTCCAGTCATTTTTGTCAATAAACGACTCACCCCAAAGGACGCGGTATTAGTGGGACGGCTTTCCTCACTGGTCTGCGGACGTTGCTGCATTACTGCTTCCATTTGTTGTAGTCTCTGCTCTTGCTTCTGTAACAGGTCTATGAAGCGGGCCTCAGATTGCTGCTGGGCTTGTTGCTGAGCTTCCAGACTCTGTTGGTGAGCTTGCTGCTGGGCTGCAAGGCTCTGTTGATGAGCTTGCTGCTGGGCTGCAAGGCTCCTTTGCAAACCTGCATTTGTCTGCTGTTGATTGGCATTTGCTAGAGCCAGCTGTTTCAGTATCTCCTCCATGCTGGCTTAAAAAAAACTGCCCGCATTCTCCACCAACTGTGAGGGGGTTAGCTCGGCAGCGGGTGTGTGTGACCCCTGGGATGGGCTCCCCACACAAAAACAGGCCCAGCAAACGGAGGTTGTGGTTTTCAAAATCAAAAAGGTGCGGTTTATTTTCTATTTACAGTGACAAAACACAGCAAAGCAAAAGAAACATAAATAAAATAAATCCTGGTCAACTTGACCTCTGAGTAAACATACAGGTTTCCTAACTAACAACTGGGATCAGCCTAGTGCTGTCCTAGTCCCTAAGTCCCTGGTTTTAAATGTCCAAGCAAATAGCCACACAGGCTTTGTCTCACCGCACAGGGGTTCACTCTCCCTAGACAGTCCACACAGGTCTGGTTCCAGGCATGAGCAAACACCTAATGAATCTGGGAGTTCTTATAGAGGCCTAAATGAGCTGACAAGCTTCAGCTGGTCTCATCAACTCCCTGTCTGCACGACGCCCCACACTCTCCCTAGAGGTATGAGTCATCCATGAGCCCACTAGCCTCAGCTGGGCTTATACAACTCTCCACCTAGTTGTATAAGTCGGCGTAAAGCCTGAATCTGGGCGAAATATATCTACCCCCCTGGATGCAACCAGGTGACTTTACCTTCCTGCTGTCACACACCCCTCCTAGGCCATCATGGCTGCCATCTACATGCAGTTCATAAGGCTTCTTTGGATCAGCATAGGCCAGGACTGGTGCAGTGGTAAGACTCTTCTTTAACATCTGGAAGGCTTCCTAGCACTCCCCTGTCCACTGGTCTTCCACAGACTCTCCAGACTTCCTGGGACCAGTATCATCCTCCTCTCCTTCCGTCTTCAGTAGCTCATTTAGGGGTCTGGCAATTTTTGCAAATCCTTCCACAAATCTACGGTAGTAGGAACAGAAGCCTAAGAAGGACCTGAGCTCAGTCACTGTAGTTGGTCTGGGCCAGGAGGTGACTGCCTCCAGTTTATCAGGGTCTGTAGACACTCCTTCAGCAGATACTATGTGCCCCAGATAGTGGACCGAGGATTGATAGAACTGGCATTTTTCTCTGGAAAGTTTAAGTCCCTCCTCACTGAGTCGTTTCAGGACCTTCTCCAATCTTTCGTCATGCTCTTCCAGAGTCTTCCCAAAGACAATGATGTTGTCTAGGTACACCAGGACTTCGATCAGATTCATGTCCCCAACGGTCTTCTCCATCAACCTCTGGAAGGTAGCAGGAGCTCCCGACAGGCCTTGGGGCATCCTATTAAATTCATAGAATCCCACTGGGGTGATGAAGGCCGTCTTCTCCTTATCTTCAGGGTGCATGGGGATTTGATAATACTCACTCTTCAGGTCCATGACGCTGAAACACTTGGCCCCAGACAGACTCTGCAAAGCATCTTCTATCCTGGGGGTAGTATACTGGTCAGGAATGGTCCTCCGGTTAAGAGTCCTATAGTCTATGCAGAGTCTCAGCGACCCGTTTTTCTTCCTTACCACCACAATGGGGGAGGCATATGGACTTCTGGACTCTTTAATGACCCCTGTCCTCTTTAGCTCTGCCAACTGCTCCCGCAAATCTTCCAGATCAGCCAGTGGAACTCTTCGGACCCTCTCCCGAAAGGGCTTGTCTTCTTGAAGACGGATTTTATGGGTGGCACTTCTCGCACACCCCACATCAAACTCATCTTCAGAGAATATTCTCCTCCACCGAGTCAGCTGAGCCTTGGCTCTCTCCTTCCATTTCTGTGGCAAGGCTGTATCTTCAAGGCAGAGCTCTTCCAAGGTGGCTTCTCCATCTTTTGACTTTAATTCAGACAGGGTCACTGGGGTAGCAGAGTTCACCTTGCCCAGTAGCACCCGGGCTGGGATCTTCACAGGAGAATCTGTGACATTTGTAACACTCACTGGAATCTGTCCCTTGGCTTTCTTCAGTGCCCTCAACGGGACCACTTCAGGGAGTACTTCCAATCCTTGGTGGGTGTTGAAGGGGTCTGGTTCCACGACCACAAAGGGACCCGGCTGCTCCCAGGAGAGTTTTACTGTAGCCTGAAGACGGATCACCTCACCAGGCTGTAGTATCTTCTCTCTTCTAGACAGTCTCCAGACTCTTCCCACCCCCTCTTCCGGGGCCTTTTGCTCCAGGATCATCTTCTGGTAGACCTGTTGCAGCATGGGGTGAATCTTCTGTCTGGGAGGACTCCATCTTTGCACCAACGGGGTCAGCAGTCTCCGGACCAAATCAGTGTTGGTCCCTATCAACATGGACATCATGTTGGCTCCTGGTGGGCGAGGGCACACCACCGCCAAAGTGTCAAAAGCTTCGGCCTTCCCGGTCACCGAGGGGTCAAAGGCCAGCCTGATCGAAACATAGCCATCGTAGGGGAAACTGCGAGTGCCAATCCCCCCTATCTTCAGATCTTCCAGCTTCTGCAAAGGTACGTGACTTAAATGCTTCTGATAAAAGTCTCTGTATAAGAGAGTCACTTGGGCTCCTGTGTCTAAGAGTGCCTTTGCGTAGACTCCCTCCACTTGAACGGAGACTAGAGGGGAGGGTCCAACTAATTTATCCGGGAACTTCTTAGGAGGTATTTTCTCCCTGGGACTCCTTGATTTTTCCAATGTTTTTTTTTTCTTTTTCCATTTTTGTCTAGACCTCAATCCTTTTTGAACCTGGTATGCATTGATCTTTTTCTGGTTGTCAAATTGCAACTCCCGACAGGCAGTATGGGAGTTTTTTGAAGGGGCATTATTGCCCTTCTTTTTTTCCTCTGCTTGTCTCTGGATTTTCTTGGAGCTTTCTGTAGGTAGCGGGCGCCCGGCTGACTCCTTCACCGGGCCCTCTGAAGTTTTCCGCCGGCTGGTATTGAGTGCCTCGGTTCTTCCTTGGGCTGGGGCACCTTCTGTCAGGGTGACCAACTCCTCCGCAATTTAAGCAGACAATCTTCTTCCTAATTTTTGGGGATGCTGGAGTAGGGACGTTCCGGATCTCTTCTTTCTCCTTGACTCCAGAGTTCTTGGCCAATAAAGAGGTCAATAAGTCCAGTACTTGGGCCATTTGAGACTTCAAGGTTTCTACTTCTGGGTCACGTTCTGTGACTACTGTCGTTCTGACCCCTACCAAAACAGGTGGGGTGGTTCTCTCAAACCCCTGTTAATCCTTCATCAGGGCCTCCTCGTCCCTTATGATCCGCACAAGGTCTGTGTAGTTCAGGGCCATGACTCCGTCAGAGGTCTTCAGGTGGAGCCAGACTGGGTCCGACCGTAAGGCTCCCCTTAGGATCTGTTTCATCCTGGTAGCATCTATGACCTGTGGTTGCATCCCTTTTCTTAGTACAATCTGGCACAGCATTCTATTCAGTCTCCAGACATACTCGGACAACTTCTCCTTTGGCTGTTGGAAGGTATGTTCAAATTTATACACCAAGTCTGACACCTTCTCCAGCTGGCCAAACTCTTCCTGCAACATAGACAAATAATCCATTGCTGTACACACAGTATTGCTGCACCCATAGGCGTGCGCACAGGGTGTGCCAGGTGTGCCCAGGCACACCCTAATCACCCTGTGCAGCATAGATTCCCCTTACTGCCCTAGTAACCCTTTCCACCCGCACTGCTGCTGGCTTCCCTCCTCTCCATGTGGCTGATGCTGCGGGGATGTTTTAGGATGAATGGGGAAGGGGCCGGTAAATATGTCATACTGACCCCTTCCCTTTCTGAATGAACTCAGTGAGCGATCGGTAGTGTGTGTTTGAGCTTTGGCGTGCACACCCTAATGCAATAGGCTGCACACACCTATGGCTGCACCTAAGGTTTTTCACCGCCTCAGCAGCAGGGCCTTTCAAGCTCTCACTGATGCGCTGCTTCTTCTGCGCTTCTGGAACTTCCCAACCTTCTTCTGCCTGCATTGCCTGCTCGATCCAAGTATCGAAATCTTCCTCCCCGGGTGGCACATGTTGTGTTCCTGAAAACACCCAGCTTCCACATGCACCGTGTTATTTTTTTGGCATCTAACGACAAAGTCCCCCAAAGCAGTCAACAGTTCGGGACCTATGGCGGTCAGGGGTGACTTTGGTGCTTTTGTTTCGCTACTGCCTCCCATTTTGGAGAAGAGTGACGGAGATAACTGTGGGGAGGTCCATGGGGACTCTTTCTTCACAGCCCCAGTATGCACTAAGCGGTACGTTCTGTCATCTATGTCTTTTATACTTTGCCCTTTGAACTCCTCTTGTCCACTCTATTAGTGCATATGTCCCCGCGGCATTTGTCTTCACATCTACCGGCCATGCTTTCCATTTCGGGGACATTGACATTATTAGTTGGTTTATCTCTTCTTTCTCCCGGATCTCTCCCGGGAGTTCAATAACTACCGCCCGGAGTGGATCCACGCCCTCCTCTGCGCACCATTCAATTACTGCATGCGAGTCCATGCTGGTATTTCAGGCCGCCTTGATCGCAGCGTGCAATATACACGGGTCCCGGACCGAGCCCCCACGTGTAGCGGTACCCTCAGCTTAAGAGGGCTGCTTGCTTGTTTGGGCCCTGTAATGCACTGCTACCAACCCCTGGCAATCAGCTCTGACTTCTCTTTGACACAGTTAGGAAAGGGGAGGATGGTATAATTGTATTATCTCTATACACTATTACACAGTACAATCCCCTTTGTATACCAGCACAGTAATTGACACTCACCACCAAATTTACTTAACTATAACTCTTTACTGAAGGTGGAAAGATAACAGAGTAATTTGTATACAATATTCTATGCAGATCCCTGCAATATATGTGTGCACATTAAAAGGGTATGACAGTCAATAATGCATTAACACATCAACCCCGCTGCTGCAATCCTCCCTCGTGAGCATAAAATGGTGCCCAGCAATGTCCTATACTACCCAGTCAGGCCTGACTATAACTTAGGGTATAGTTTGTTGGAGAATCTTCGCTAGCAACTGTCGGTGGTGCACATGGAGAAACCAATTTGTAATCCAGAAAAAGGGGATAACAGATATTCGCCAACCAGGCAAAGCTGGAGAGACTGACAAACTCAGTTCAGCACAGTCTCTCCAAAGTATAACCGTGTTCAATAATGGGCCTGGGCAAAGTTAATAGGCACAAAGTTATTGATATATGGGTCTGAGCTGGCGCTCTCTCGCCCAGACCGGACCGATTTCTGTCCGGTTCCTCCGCTACTGTGAGTGGCGTCACAGTGCCCACGATGCATCGAGTCCCCGGTCCTTCAGAAGATGATGGCACCTCAGGTGGATTGGATGCCTCTCAGACTCCCCAGCGGAACGGAAGGCTCTCTGGAACAAAACGTGAGGCCCAAGCTTCAGGCCTAGCGCGCGCAGCAGGTGAGTGCAGGGGATTCTCTTGCAAGGAGGGTGGCGTTCCAAGAGAGCGAGCGAGCCCCGCCTCTCCCCTTTTAAAGTCCACCCCAGCAGTCCCTGCGCGGGGAATGGCACCCTGGGTGCCGCAAAGCGTGCTGGGAAATGTAGTCTTGCTGGTAAAACGGTACCCCGCTACAGTCATAAGAAAACCAATGGTAATTTTGTTGTCTTAGAACAAGTATAGAATTTAGTAGTTTTGACACTTTTGATGCTAATTCACAGCATGCTTTTTCCAATACTGTGACTGAAACATGTTGAAGTCAGATGCTAGTGTTTTCTGGTGGCCTGCAACGGTAGCCCTTATACGTCTCTCATGAGTTACTTTTAGCTAACTCTATAATTGCAGTAAAACTTTGAGGCAGATCTATGCAGATCTAGGTTCAAACTCTTTTAAACTCTTCGCGCCACGCTATAGCCGAAGGACGGCTACAGCGTGGGCCTAAATTGCCGGGAAGGCACACTCTGTGATCACCGAGACTCAGCTGATCTCAAATAGGAGTAAGGGACCGTGTCAGCCAATGACAGCTGATCACATAATGTAAACATAAGCCGGTAATCTTTTTTTTTTTCCTCACGCTAACAGCGTTAGGAGAAAAAAATGCCAGTTACTGGCTTGTTTAACCGGGACATCGATCCTGCACATGGAGAGCCACTGCCGCCCTTATCAGTGCCACCTACCAGTGCCCATAAGAACTGCTAAGCAGTGCCCACCAGTGCTGCCAATCAGTGCCTCCTCAGTGCCACCTATCAGTGCTGCCTATCATTATCACCTACCAGTGCCCTACAGTGCCACCTATCTTTGCAGTATCATCAGTGCCTCCTGATCAGTGCCCACCAGTGCCACCTCATCAGTGCCCATCAATACCACCCATCAGTGCCCATCAGTGACGCCTTATCAGTGCAGTCTATCATTTCAGCCTCATCAGCACACATCAATGAAGGAGAAAAATTACCTGTTTGCTAAATTTTATAATAAACTATGAAAACAGGTTTTTTTTCTCTCTTCTTTTTTTTTTTTTGCTTGTTTTGCAAAAAATAAACCCCCCAGTAGTGATTAAATAGCACCAAGAAAAAGCTCTATTTGTGTGAAAAAATTATATAAAAAATTTAATTTTGGTACATTCTTGCATGACCACACAATTGTCATTTAAAGTGTGAGAGCGCTGAAAGCTGAAAATTGGTCTGGGCAGGAAGGGGTTTAAGTGTCCAGTAAGCAAGTGGTTAAGAGGTCTTGCTCTCAAGACTTCACAACATGACAGTCCAAACATCCCATAAATTGTCAATGTTTGGACGTGTGATAGGCCTTGCTGCCCCTCTGAAAAGTAAACTGTGGTGTGGTAAAGGCATTTCACAGGCAGTGAGGCAACTGTGTGCTTTTCAAATGGTGTTCAGGGACGGTACTGTTCTCCTTACACAACAGTGAGTATAATTTTTGCAACAATCACAGAATGCGTAAAACCCGTTCTGGCTGCCTTTGTAGTTTAAGGTGGGGGACAATTAAGGGGGCACCAAGAAACGTGGCTGAACTACCTCTTTAACGCCCCCAACCACAAGTGTAAAACGAATCATAATAGTGGGTCCACAACAAATGCTATTCACTATGGACTGATCCAGCCAAGATGCAAGTTAAAGATTCAACAGTGAAGAATGAACAACTTCCTAAAAATCCCACCATTGCGATTATTTTAACTAACCACTTCCGGACCGCCCGCCGTCGTTATATGTTGGTACTTTGATGTTAAATACCATTGTTATGGTAGCAGATAGCTGCCATAATCCAGGTATTTTCTGAAACGGTTCGCTTGAAGATAAAAGTGGTCTCTGCACCGGATTTGCTGCAAGATCACTTTCATTGGCGGCGGGGAGGTGCCCACCCCCTTCCCGCCGCGATCCTGTCATCTCCGACGCTTAGCGGAGACGATCCGATCCTTTCCCTGCAGAGGCACTGTGTCGAGTGAGGCAATGATGGCCCCCAACTCGACTCAATGACATTGGATGACGGAAGCGACGTCAAATGTCACTTCCGCACAACGGCCTTAAAGCGGAGCTTCCGCTCATCGTATTCCTCCCCCCCCCCTCCGGTGCCACAATTGGCACCTTTCAGGGGGGAGGGGGGTACAGATACCTGTCTTCTGCTGCCAACTTCGCTGGAATCCAGGACAGGTAAGTGTCCATTTATTAAAAGTCAGCAGCTGCAGTATTTGTAGCTGCTGGCTTTTAATATTTTTTTTTACGGCGGAGAAAGGGACATTTTTTTTTCATTGAAAAGAAAATACTTTTTTTTTTTTATTATTGCATTTAAGTGTAAATGTGAGCTCTGAGGTCTTTTTGACCCCAGATCTCACATTAAAGAGGTCCTATCATCTATCATGCCTTTTTTCTATTACAAGGGATGTTTACATTCCTTGTAATAGGAATAAAAGTGTTCCAAAACATTTTTTTTTGAGGGACAGTGTAAAAATAAAAAGTTAAATGAATGAGAATTTTTATTTTTAGTTTTAAGCGCCCTGTCCCTTCGTGCTTGCGCGCAGAAGTGAACGCATACTTTAGTTGTGCCCGCATATGTAAACAGTGTTTAAATCACACATGTAAGGTATCGCCACGATCGTTAGAGCCGGTGCAATAATTCTAGCAAAAGACTTCCTCTGTAACTTAAAATTGGTAACCTGTAGACATTTTTAAATGTCGCCTATTGAGATTTTTAAGGGTCAAAGTTTGTCGCCATTCCAGGAGCGGGCGCAATTTTGAAGCATGACATGTTGGGTATTAATTTACTCGGCGTAACATTGTCTTTCACAATATGAAAAAATTGGGCTAGCTTTACTGTTTTCTTATTTTTTTTTATTCAAAAAAAGTGTATTTTTTCCCAAAAAATTGTGTTTGTAAGACCGTTGCTCAAATACGGTGTGACATAATGTATTGCAACGACCACCATTTTATTCTTTAAGGTGTCTAAAAAAATATATATATATAATGTTTGGGGTTCTAAGTAATTTTCTAGCAAAAAAAAATTTATTTAAACTTGTAAACACCAAGTGTAAAAAATTGTCCTTAAAACTGAGTTCCACCCTGAAAAAAAAAATACACGAAAATGCAGCAAAAAAATTTACTCACCCGAAATACCGGTTGCTATGCGGAAGTCCCTAATCTGCCTCTTCCTTATCCGAGGTGGATCTTCTTTATCCCTCCTACTCGCGGTGTCTTCTGGTGAATGGGCGCGCTGCCTTCTGGGAACTGTGAATAATCACAGAGAGCAGCCGCCCATTCACAAATTGGCGCGAGACTCGTGCATGCGCAGTAGGAAATGGGCAGTGAAACCATAAGGCTTCACTGCCTGTTTCCCTTAGTGAGGATGGCGGCGCGGGACCTGTGATCATCAAAGGATCGGCATCGGGGGGGCCATCATCGCAGGCGAGTAGGACAGGTAAGTGTCCTTATTAAAAGTCAGCAGCTACAGTGTTTGTAGCTGCTGACTTTTAAAAAAAAAATCACGGGTGGAGCTCCGCTTCAAGACCATCCTTAGCAAATCAAGAAAAAACACTATCATTTAGTTTGTGCATATCCATTTTACCACAACAAACAAAACCAGACTAATCAATTTTGGAAGAAAAATGTACCAGTACAGAAAACAAACGCTCAGTGGAAAATAACATAATGAAATGTTGCTCTGCTAAATTTCCTGCTTATGAAAAGATCAGAGTGAACAATGTAATAAGCATAGAAATTCATCCTGTGCCCTTTTGTACAGCAATTAAGAGGACTACACTTAGTAAATCACATCAATGACACTCTTTGCTGCAAGGCCTGTATATGCAAAGAGTATGAAATACCTTCATTTTGTGTTCATTATTGTCTTCAAAAAAGAATTTCCCGTGTGACTTTTGCCGCAGGAAAAAAAAAACAACCATGACTGCTCTGTAACAAAAGCAAGACAGATGATAAACAGAACGGAATAAGAAATAAACAAGAACATTACACCCAGAGAAGTAAGAAACTGAAATTCTATGGCATGCAAAGGAGAATTCTGTTTTATAGACCCCCAAGAACAAGCTCCTCACAAGGCTTGACACTACATAGCACTAGGGTTGACAACCGCCAGTAAATTTACTGACAGTTTGTAAAAATCTATTTTTTTTCAACTGCCAGTAAATATCAGGGGTTGATCATTTCATGCTGTGTTGACTTTTTAAGTGTAAATCAAGCAAATTACTTTGTTTTAGATATTGTCAGTGTTTCTATATCATGTTTATACTGTTCAAATATTCACTGTGTTAGTCTTCAATAGGAGTTCTGTAATTTCTCAGGTTGTCAGTAAAAAATGTGCTCTGCCAGTAAATTTTCCACGTTTTGTCAGTAAAAAATGCTGCTGGAGGTTGGCAACCCTGCATAGCACCATGCTATTTTTTTTTAATCTGCAATAATTTCAGTCTGTAGCAGAAGGTTGCTCTGAAATGGTAATGGATTATGGAACAGTAATAAAATAATATTCATTTGTTAATTCAACCCATATTATTATTATTATTATGCAGTTATGGTTTTAGCCCCTCGAACATTAGCACATCTGTTGGTCATATATTTCCTTATCCCTCATACAGCCAACCTTTCTTTCAAAACAAACAGCTTAATGGAATGAGCAATGCATACTTGTGTATTTAGCCTATCAATTGCAGTAAACTTGTTTTCAATTTATTTTTATTGGTCTTTTTCTTAAATACAAAAAGTTTTCATTTAAACAAGAGTCTATCACATTATGTATCTGTTCCTATTCATTATTCAATATACATAATCTTGATCAATATCCATAAATCACATTACCTTTTAAAACCAAATTTCCTACAACATATACCTGCAAATATTCTACTATCTTCCGTTTTCATCCTCACACCCATTCATCCAAAAAAAAAGGAACCCCTTAACCCCCCCCCCCCGTTCTCTCCCTTTCCATGTACTCATTTTATACTACATTTATATTTCCCCTTCATATTTTTCCTTACTTTCCATTTATAAATATTCTTTCTCTCCTTTTGAGAGCCGAAATTCATCGCATTTTTGCCATATTTCTGTATTTTGTTCATTTCACATACCGTATTTATCGGCGTATAACACGCACCGGCGTATAACACGCACCCCAAGTTTAGGAGGGAATTTAAAGGAAAAAAACTTTTAGCAGGGAAATTCAAGGAAAAAAAAAAACTTACATTTAAATGCAGCATGCAGCCTTGCCCAGTGTCCATCTGCAGCCTTGCCCAGTGTCCATCTGTCCATCTGCAGCCGTGCCCAGTGTCCATCTGTCCATCTGCAGCCGTGCCCAGTGTCCATCTGTCCATCTGCAGCCTTGCCCAGTGTCCATCTGTCCATCTGCAGCCGTGCCCAGTGTCCATCTGTAGCCTTGCCCAGTGTCCATCTGTCCATCTGCAGCCGTGCCCAGTGTTCATCTGTCCATCTGCAGCCGTGCCCAGTGCCTTTGCGATCGTGTCAGTCGCGGCGGTTTTTAAAATTTGGCGCCGATTTCTGTGGAGAGGAGCGAGCGGGGCCGAGTGTACTTCGGCTGGACTCGGCTCCTCGCAGTTCCGCCCATCTCCACTGACTGCGCCGCTGACGGAGAAAGCCGAGTGTACTTCGCCTAGACTCGTGTCTGCTCACAGTCACAGGCAGGACTGCGAGAGGAGCCGAGACTAGGCGAAGTACACTCGGCTTTCTCCATCAGCGGCGCAGTCAGAGATGGGCGGGACTGCGAGAGGAGCCGAGTAAAGCCGATTGTACTTCGGCTTCGGCTCCGCTCGCTCCTCTCGCTCATTTTCAGCAGGGGAATTCGGAGTATCGGCGTATAACACGCACCCACGATTTTCCCCTGATTTTAAGGGGAAAAAAGTGCGTGTTATACGCCGATAAATACGGTATCCATTCTGCTATGTTTGGACTTTTATTTTCTCTCCATTTGCAAGCTATTATTGTTCTAGCTGCTGATGTCATATGATGAAAAATATCCTTCTTAATTCTCTTTATTGATTCTGGCATCAGAGATAATAATGAGGTATCTATATTTGGATTCCTCTCTATTCCCAATATTTTTGGATATATCTCATGAACTGTTTTCCAGAATTTTCTCACCATATGACATTCATACCAAATGTGTTCCATAGTCTCCCTTTCCACCTTACATCTCCAACAAATATTTGTTTGCCCACTGTTTATTTTATTTAACGCTACAGGGCTCCAATACCATCTCATTGCTATTTTGTAATTTCTTTCTTGATATTTATTCGCTATAGATGTTTTGTGAATTATTTCAAATATTTTCTCCCATTCTGTTTCTGATATTGATCTCCCTATTTATTTTTCCAATTTTTTCATTCCTGTTAGCTCTCTAAGGGATCCTGCGGGGAGTAGTAAGCCATATATATCTTGGATAACTTTTTAGTTGGCTTTTGTTCATCTATTAATATTTCTTCAAATTTCGTTTCTGATCTATTTATTAAGTGTAATTCTATATTTGTTGCAATATATGTGTTTAATTGATGGTATTTTAGCCACTTATGTTTATGTTCAGGTCCCAGATCTTGTATTTTTGGCATTTTCCCTTCCACTAGGATCTGGGCCACCCTTGCGTTCTCCAATATATTCCATTTGAAGTATTTTGTGGTTGCAGTAAACTTGGTCACTAAAATCTCATGTCAACTTTTTAACGTATTAAAGTTATTTCAAAAGTAAATTTCAGGTTTTTTAAATCTGAAATTTTTATTAAAAAAATTCCTGGTGATCCCTGCCACAAAGGTCCTTCGTCAAGTTACAAAAATATATATAATGTACATGCGCTGCTCATTTAAATGTACTCCTTCCTACTCCAACAAAAATTAACTCAACAACATCATAAATATTATAGAAATAGAATAAACATAATAAAAAATAAATCCACACTTCTTTATAGAGAGGAGCAATAATCCTCCTCTCCCAAATAATTAAATATGTAAACCTGAGCAATACAACCATAACGTACAAGGTGCTTCAAATATATAATATAAAAATATTATATGAAGTGCAATGTGCTACAAGTGAGAATGATGATAACCTAAATCAATGCATAAATAATAATAATAATAATAATAATAATAATAATATATAAGACTATATTCCAATGAATATACAATGAAGTGCAGTTCCACCAGTGAAATAGTCAGAGAAAATTCCCTAAAAATGGTGTGATAATGTTTTCAGTTCAATCACTCTCCCAAACCACTCCGTGCTCCACCTCAAACTTAACCGTGCTCCATCACCTGGTGCAATGCACGCTCACCTTGATAATGGACCCATTATGTTTACAGGTCAATAAAGCATGTGTACAAGGTGATCCTCAATGGATCTCACATCACTAGGGATGATCTTCCACCTGAATCCCTCTATTGACTAAGGCTGGGTTCACACTAGTGCGACACGACATCTGTCCTACTTTGGATCCGACTTTGCCCTGCGACATGAAGCCGACATATGTCCGACTTTCAATGAACGGGGATCCGACTTGGATCCCCGCCAATATCAGGCACTGTGTTTGGTATGAATCTTGTGGGGGAACTCCAGGCCAAATTTTAAATAAAAAAACCGGCGTGGGTTCCCCTCCAGGGGCATACCAGGCCCTTGGGTCTGGTCTGGATTTGAAGGGGCGCCCCTACGCCGAAAAAATGGCGTGGGGGTCCCCTTAAAATCCAAACCAGACCCTTATCCGAGCACACAACCTGGCAGGCCGCAGGGGAAGAGGGGGGACGAGAGAGCGGCCCCCCCTCCCTCCTGAACCGTACCAAGCCGCATGCCCTCAACATGGGGGGGTTTGGTACTCTGGGGCAGGGGGGCAACCTGCGGCCCCCCCACCCCAGAGCACCCTGCCCCCATGTTGATGAGGACAGGGCCTCTTCCCGACAACCCTGGCCGTTGGTTGTCGGGGTCTGCGGGCGGGGGCCTTATCGGAATCCGGGAGCCCCCTTCAATAAGGGGGCCCCCGGATCCCGGCCCCCCCACCCTATGTGAATGAGTATCGGGTACATCGTACCCCTACCCATTCACCTGGTGGACAAAAAATTGCAATAAAAAAACCACACAGCTTTTTAAAGTATTTTATTGCACAGCTCCGAGGTCTTCTTCCGACTTCGGGGGTCTCCGGTGTCGTCGCCGCGCTCTCCGGTTCTTTCTTCCGCCGGGCCTCCGCTAACTTCTTTAGCGCTTTCGCTAGTGGAGGGGCCGGGCTTCCCGTCGCCGTCGGCTTCTTCTTCCCTCTTCTTCTCCTCCTCGATGTTGACGCGTCGCTTCCTCCCGCTGTAATACTGGCTGTCCGCTCCACTCCGCATTAATATAGGCTTCCCATGATGTCACAGTCACATGTTCCGGGGCACATGGCCCCGGAGCATGTGACTGTGACGTCACGGAAACATGTGACTGTGACGTCATGAGAAGCCTATATTAATGTGGAGCGGAGAGCCAGTATTACAGCGGGAGGAAGCGACGCGTCAACATCGAGGAGGAGAAGAGGGAAGAAGACGCCGACGGCGACGGGAAGACCGGCCCCTCCACTAGCGAAAGAGCTAAAGAAGTTAGCGGAGGGGCCGGCAGAAGAAAGAACCGGAGAGCGGGAGAAGAAGAAGGCGACGGAGAAGACCGGGCCTCCGTTAGCAAGAGAGCTAAAAAGAAGTTAGCGGAGGCCCGGCGGAAGAAAGAACCGGAGAGCGCGGAGACGACACCGGAGACCCCCGAAGTCGGAAAAGACCCCCGGAAGTCGGAAGAAGAGCGCCGGAGTCGGAAGAAGACCCCCGGAGCTGTGTAATAAATTACTTTAAAAACCTGTGTAGTGTTTTTTTATTGCAATTTTTTTCCACCAGGTGAATGGGTAGGGGTACGATGTACCCCATACTCATTCACATAGGGTGGGGGGGCCGGGATCCGGGGGCCCCCTTATTGAAGGGGTCTCCCGGATTCCGATAAGCCCCCCGCCCGCAGACCCCGACAACCAACGGCCAGGGTTGTCGGGAAGAGTCCCTGTCCTCATCAACATGGGGGCAGGGTGCTCTGGGGTGGGGGGGCCGCAGGTCGCCCCCCTGCCCCAGAGCACCAAACCCCCCATGTTGAGGGCATGTGGCCTGGTACGGTTCAGGAGGGAGGGGGGCCGCTCTCTCGTCCCCCCCTCTTCCCCTGCGGCCTGCCAGGTTGTGTGCTCGGATAAGGGTCTGGTTTGGATGTTGGGGGGACCCCCCACGGCGTAGGGGTGTCCGTTCAAATCCAGACCAGACCCAAGGGCCTGGTATGCTCCTGGAGGGGGAACCCATGCCGGTTTTTTATTTAAAATTTGGCCTGGAGTTCCCCCTCAATAGCAGCACAGCACAAGTCGCATGCCAAAGTCGGACCATGCAAGACTGCGGTCCGACTTTGATCCGACTTCAATGATAGTCAATGGGCTGAAGTCGGATCAAAGTCGGACCAAAGTAGTACAGGGAGCATTCTCAAAGTCGGACCGACATGTGTCGGACCAGTTAAGACGGCTCCCATAGGGAAACATTGATTTTCACACGTCATGCGACATGAGCTCCCAATGTCGGAGTGTTTGTCGCCCCAGTGTGAACCAGGCCTAAAGCTCCTCTTTAAACTGGCAGTGATTATAGCTCACCATAAAAGAGAAGGGATATCTGCCAATTGTGTAGTATGTTAAAACATTTTATTGAAAACAACAGAAGCATCTATGCATTAAACTCACACTCAGCATGAATAGAAAACCACAATAAAAAAACCTTTACAGGCTAGAACATACGATCTGTTTAGTTCCAACAGCAAGCACCGATTTGAGGATGATGTCACTTGACTCCACCTCCACGTGTTACGCCACATGGCTTTGTCAGGAAATGATTTTCCCCTTTAACCCAATTGAGCGCCTGCATTGTTTCCCTGTCACTAGAAATGAGCAAATCTGCCTGTTTTGTTGCCTGAGGGTTTGATGAATCCTGCAATTGAGACTGACCCAGGCAGTGTCTAATATGGATACGTAAAGAATGTGGTTTGCAGTACTCCTAAACTCTTATGCCGCATACACACGATCGGATTTTCCGTCGGAAAAACCTTGGATGTTTTTTCTGACGGAATTCCGTTCAAGCTTGGCTTGCATACACATGGTCACACAAAAGTTCTCTGAACTTTCAACCGTCAAAAACGCGGTGACGTACAACACTACGACGAGCCGAGAAAATTAAGTTCAATGCTTCCGAGCATGTGTCGAATTGTTTCCGAGCATGCGTCAGAATTGCTACAGATGATCGGAATTTCCGTTTGGAATTTTTTCCGTCTGAAAATTTGAGAACCAGCTCTCAAATTTTTGCTGGCTTAAATTCCGACAGGAAAAGTCAGATGGAGCCTACACACAGTCGGAATTTCCGACCAAAAGCTCACATCGGACTTTTCTTGTCGGAATTTCCGATCGTGTGTACACGGCATTAGTTGTAGAATTGACAATTGTACCATGTGATGCGCTCTTTCACTTTTTGAGTGCTTTCTCTATAGTAAGCCACATGGATGTTTGATATGTAATATAAATTACATAATCGATCTGACAAGTGTAGCATACAATAATGTTCATCAGACACCCTTTAAGCCTCAATTACATGGGCATAACAATTTGTAAATTTGTGCAAAGGCCGTCTTCACCGACATGGGATACACAGGTGTTCTCTGTAGCTCTGAGTAGGCAGCTTTTTCAAATCAATGACAGGCAGCCAAATACAAAGATCTGCATGGATCTCTAAGCGCACCTGTGTGGGTCCGATGCATGGCTCAGAGCATAGTTGGTTTGCTAGTAGCCTGTTGGCTGTAAAAGCCGACAGCATCCTTAACTTCCTAAGACAGGTGGGGAGGTAACAGTGGCAAATATGCCACTCTGCTACACAGCATTCAGTAACAGGCACTCTGCCTATCTTTGTATGCCAACTTAGAGTTGGTGTTTATTACCTCAAGTTTCATTATCTATAAACTGGAGGTAACTGTTTCTTAATTTAATGCAGTAATAATGCCACTTTATAAAAGTAGTGCTATTAAGAACTACCGTAATCTGCCAAACTTACACTTTACATTCTGTAACGCTACTAAAACAGGCAGCAGGGATTTTTTAATCTTTTGCAGGCCATTATCAATTCTGGGTACTTTTATCCCCTTCCAGTCCAGGCCAATTTTCAGCTTTCAGAGCTGTTACACTTTGAATGACAATTACCCAGGCATGCAACACTGTACTTAAATGAAAAGTTAGCATTCTTTTGAGACAGATGGGGCTTTCTTTTGGTGGTATTTTTATGTGCCCAATGTGTAACATCTCACTTCCACCCCTCCTCCTGGGTTCTGACCCCTGCACCCAGCACTCTGCCCACCTCTAAACACATCTTCCTACACACCTCCATGGTCCCCCCACCTCCCAAAGCAAACCTCACATCTGTACTCTCCTACCTGGTGTAAGATGGCATTTACAAGAATGCTATCATAGCCAAACTACAATTCCTCAAACCCCTCCCTCAAGATGCAGCCGCTGGATGTAGATTGAAACACACAGCTGCCAGAGCCATCAGGTACCTCTGCCAATGACAGGCTATGCCGGATTGACAGCGCATGCGCTCAGCTACACACACAGCCGGCGCCCAGGGCCAGATTAAGAGCATCATGGAAACAAAATGAAAATGCATTTTTTTTTTTGCTAAAACAAAGTAAATATACTCTCACCAGTAATACCAGCCGTGCAGCCTTTGAGCAGCAGCAACACCACCAATACCACCTGCTATGTGGTCTCTCACTAACAGCAACATAGGGCGACCACATTTCCAAACTGCCATTCAGGGACAACCCCCCCTTCCCAAGAAAAGATGAGGGGGGGCTGTAGTCTCGGGCTTGATGGGGAAATCGGTGGTGGGGGTCATTTTTCAGCCAAATGGCTGGTGTTAGCACTTAAAATCATCCTGACACTATGCTTGATGGCGTCAGGATGATCAAATTCCATTATTTCTATTACTACATTGTAATATATAGTGAAATAGTTCAACTCACCATAATGCAGAATCAGTGGGAACCTGAGCTTGTCACTTTCCACCAGATGCAGCGTGTCACTTGCCACCATCGCCTGCCGCCAGATGCAGCATGCCAGATGCCACCCATAGCCTGCCATTGGATGCAGTGTGCCACTTGCCACAAGCAGCATGCCACCAGATATGGTGTGCCACTTGCCACCAGATACAGTGTGCCACTTGCCACCAGCAACATGCCACCAGATACAGGGTGACACTTGCCACCAGCAGCCTGCCACTCCCTCCAGGACTCTGCCCGGATGGATAGAAGGGACAGGGACTGCATAGTCAACCAAATCCCTGGAGCCCCCACCCCTCCTGAGCTGGGATGGTATGGCCGTGTGTGAAATGAATGCCAGGAGTATTGATCAGACCAAGTTCTACAGGGGGGGGATATTGTGTGTTCAAGTCTTTGGGCTCACACTGGTGTGCTGCAGTCGGCCGCACTGCTTGTGTATCTGCAGTTTTAACTGCAGTCCTATTGATATATACCAGGTTGCAGGTTTTTGCTGCATTTTCTGACAGTGCGCCAAAGATGCAGCATGTAGGAATTTTAGTGTGCTTTCAGAAAATGCAGAAAAAACACACCTAATAGAAATCAATAGGACTGTGGGTAAAACGCAGGAAAACTGCAGATACACCAGTAATGGGCCAAAACACAGCAAACCAGTGTGAACCCATCTAAAAGCACAAGGGACCAAGTACTACCACAGGCTGATGACATAACTGCAGCCAAAGTGTTTAGAATTGTAACAACTACTGCTGGAGAAAAAAAGTAAAAAAACGAGGGGAAGGGAGATAAAAGTCCAGTCACTGTGCTCACACTTGAATGGTCCCTGGAGGCTTATCACTCAGAGATATCCTGTTCACCTTATCTGCCGGCTGCTCTGTTCATAATTTCCCACCCGCACGGCTCCTTCACTGCGCGGACTTCACACAGGGAGAGGGGAGGGGGAAGGCAGAGCCGACTCAGCCTCTCCCATTTGTGTAGGGGGGAACTGTGCACTGTGACATTGTAATAACCACAGTGAGCCAACACAGATGCAGCCAGACACCCCTACATTTACACACAGCTTCTCCTGTCCCATAGAAGTTTATGGACAGGAGAAAATTGGGCTTATACTGCTGCTGTGAGAAAAAAAGGTGGAGGCCGGCGTGCCGCTGCGTGGGCCACATGACAAGGCCTGGCGGGCCGGATTCGGCCCGCGGGCCTTGTCTTTGCCACCTGTGGTCTAAGGTATTGAGTAAGAGGCATGAGTTTTTTGATGTTGTAATTTGTTGTCACAGTTTTTTGAAAAATTAAGAAATTAAATAACATTTGTTTTTATTTCCACAAAGTCGCTATATTAACAAGCTATTTCTCACACACAGAATAAGCATACTTGCAAGTACACCCCAAAACACATTCTGCTATGCCTCCTGAGTATGGGGTTGCAACATGTGGGAGACTTTTTCACAGCCTAGATGCATAGAAGGGTCAGAAAGCCAATGAGCACTTTCAGGCGTTCCAGAAGCAAAAATTGCACATCTAATTGACTACCTATCATCATATTTTTTGAGGCCCTTGAGGAGTACCAGGACAGTGGAAACACCCACAAAATTACCCCATTTTGCAAACACTCCAAGGTATCTGAAAGACATAATGGGGTTGATTTACCAAAACTGGAAAGTGCAAAATCTGGTGCAGCTGTGCATGGTAGCCAATCAGCTTCTAACTTCAGCTTGTTCAGTTAAGCTTTGACAAAAGAACCTGGAGGTTGATTGGTTTCTATGCAGAGCTACAACAGATTTTTCACTCTCCAGTTTTAGTAACTCACCCACACTGAGTCTTTTGACAATGTATTTTTTTGCCACAAGTTTTTGAAAAATTTAAGAAAATAAATTAAAGATATTTCTAACAAACAGCATGGACATACTTAGAAATAAACCCCAAAATACATTTTGCTACTTCTCTCGAGTGTGGCGATACCACATGTGTGAGACTTTTTTACAGCCTGGCCACACAGAGGGGCCCAAAATCCAAGGAGCACCTTCAGGCTTTTTAGTGGCATAAATTGTGCATCTAATTTTCTGACTGCCTATCACACTTTTGGAGGCCCTGGAGCACCGGGATAGTAGAAATTACCTTATAACACCCCAAGGTATTTTTAAAGACTTAATTGTTTTGCCACATTCTGCTACTCCTCCCGAGTAAGGGGACACCACAAACTAGTTAGAACCCCCAAAAGTTATATCTTTTTTTTTTTTCTTTAACCACTTAAGCCCCGGACCATTTGGTAGCTAAAGGACCAGAGGTGAAGTCAGAATTTTGCACTGCGCTGCTTTAACTGTAAATTGTGCGGACATGCAATGTTGTACCCAAACGAAATTTGCGTCCTTTTCTTCCCACAAATAGAGCTTTCTTTTAATGGTATTTGATTGCCTCTGCGATTTTTATTTTTTGCGATATAAACGGAAAAAGACCGAAAATTTTGAAAAAAATGATATTTTCTAATTTTGTTATAAGAAAAATCGAATAAACTCAATTGTAGTCATACATTTAGGCCAAAATGTATTCAGCCACATGTCTTTAGTAAAAAAAATGTCAATAAGCGTATATTTATTGGTTTGCGCAAAAGTTATAGCGTCTACAAACTAGGGTACATTTTCTGGAATTTACACAGCTTTTAATTTAAGACTGCCTATCTCATTTCTTGAGGTGCTAAAATGGCAGGGCAGTACAAAACCCCCCCAAATGACCCAATTTTGGAAAGTAGACACCCCAAGGAAATTGCTGAGAGGCATGTTGAACCCATTGAATATTATTTTTTTGTCCCAAGTGATTGAATAATGACAAAAAAAAATACAAAAAGTTGTCACTAAATGATATATTGCTCACACATGCCATGGTTATATGTGGAATTGCACCCCAAAATACATTCTGCTGCTTCTCCTGAGTACGGGGATACCACATGTGTGGGACTTTTTAGGAGCCTAGCCACGTACGGGACCCCGGAAACCAAGCACCGCCTTCAGGATTTCTAAGGGCGCAAATTTTTGATTTCACTCCTCACTACCTATCACAGTTTTGAAGGCCATAAAATGCCAAGATGGCACAAACCCCCCCCAAATGACCCCATTTTGGAAAGTAGACACCCCAAGCTATTTGCTGAGAGGCATGTTGAGCCCATTGAATATTTTTTTTTTTGTCCCAAATGATTGAATAATGACAAAAAGAGAAAAAAATGTACAAAAAGTTGTCACTAAATTATATATTGCTCACACATGCCATGGTTATATGTGGAATTGCACCCCAAAATACATTCTGCTTATTCTCCTGAGTACGGGGATACCACATGTGTGGGACTTTTTGGGAGCCTAGCAGGGTACGGGGCCCCAAAAACCAAGCACCGTCTTCAGGATTTCTAAGGGCGTAAATTTTTGATTTCACTCCTCACTACCTATCACAGTTTCGAAGGCCATAAAATGCCAAAATAGCACAAAACCCCCCCAAATGACCCCATTTTGGAAAGTAGACACCCCAAGCTATTTACTGAGAGGCATGATTAGTCCATGGAATATTTTATATTTTTCCACAAGTTGCGGGAATATGACAAACTTTATTTTTTTTGCACAAAGTTGTCACTAAATGATATATTGCTCACACATGCCATGGGCATATGTGAAATTACACCCCAAAATACATTCTGCTGCTTCTCCTGAGTACGGGGATACCACATGTGTGGGACTTTTTGCGAGCCTAGTCGCATACGGGACCCCAAGAACCAAGCACCGCCTTCAAGGTTTCTAAGGGCATAAATTTTTGATTTCACTCCTCACTACCTATCACTACCTATCACAGTTTTGAAGGCCATAAAATGCCAAGATGGCACAAACCCCCCCCCCCCCCAAATGACCCCATTTTGGAAAGTAGACACCCCAAGCTATTTGCTGAGAGGCATGTTGAGCCCATTGAATATTTTTTTTTTGTCCCAAATGATTGAATAATGACAAAAAGAAAAAAAAAAGAAAAAAATGTACAAAAAGTTGTCACTAAATGATATATTGCTCACACATGCCATGGTTATATGTGGAATTGCACCCCAAAATACATTCTGCTGCTTCTCCTGAGTACGGGGATACCACATGTGTGGGACTTTTTGGGAGCCTAGCAGGGTACGGGGCCCCAAAAACCAAGCACCGTCTTCAGGATTTCTAAGGGCGTAAATTTTTGATTTCACTCCTCACTACCTATCACAGTTTCGAAGGCCATAAAATGCCAAAATAGCACAAAACCCCCCCAAATGACCCCATTTTGGAAAGTAGACACCCCAAGCTATTTACTGAGAGGCATGTTCAGTCCATGGAATATTTTATATTTTGCCACAAGTTGCGGGAATATGACAAACTTTTTTTTGCACAAAGTTGTCACTAAATGATATATTGCTCAAACATGCCATGGTTATATGCGGAATTGCACCCCAAAATACATTTGGCTGCTTCTCCTGAGTACGGGGATACCACATGTGTGGGACTTTTTGGGAGCCTAGCCGCGTACGGGACCCCAAAAATCAAGCACGGCCTTCAAGGTTTGTAAGGGCATACATTTTTGATTTCACTCCTCACTACCTATCCCAGTTTTGAAGGCCATAAAATGCCAAGATAGCACAAAACCCCCCAAAATGACCCCATTTTGGAAAGTAGACACCCCAAGGAAATTGCTGAGAGGCATGTTGAGCCCATTGAATATTTTTTTTTTGTCCCAAGTGATTGAATAATGACAAAAAGAAAAAAAAAATTTACAAAAAGTTGTCACTAAATGATATATTGCTCAAACATGCCATGGTTATATGCGGAATTGCACCCCAAAATACATTTGGCTGCTTCTCCTGAGTACGGGGATACCACATGTGTGGAACTTTTTGAGAGCCTAGCCGCGTACGGGCCCCCGAAAACCAAGCACCGCCTTCAGGATTTCTAAGGGCACAAATTTTTGATTTCACTCCTCACTACCTATCACAGTTTTGAAGGCCATAAATAAAATGCCAAGATAGCACAAAACCCCCACAAATGACCCCATTTTGGAAAGTAGACACCCCAAGCTATTTGCCGAGAGGCATGGTGAGTATTTTACAGCTCTCATTTGTTTGGGGTCATTTGGGGGGGTTTTGTGCCATCTGGGCATTCCATGGCCTCCGAAACTGTGATAGGCAGTGCGGAGTGAAATCAAAAATTTACACCCATAGAAATCCTGAAGGCGGTGCTTGGTTTTCGGGGTCCTGTACGCGGCTAGGCTCCCAAAATGTCTCACACATGTGGTATCCCCGTACTCAGGAGAAGCAACAGAATGTATTTTGGGGTGCAATTCCACATATAACCATGGCATGTTTGAGCAATATATAATTTAGTGACAACTTTTTGTACATTTTTTTTTTCTTTTTGTCATTATTCAATCACTTGGGACAAAAAAAAAATATTCAATGGGCTCAACATGCCTCTCAGCAAATAGCTTGAGGTGTCTACTTTCCAAAATGGGGTCATTTGGGGGGGTTTTGAACTGTCCTGGCATTTTATGCACAACATTAGGAAGCTTATGTCACACATCATCCACTCTTCTAACCACTTGAAGACAAAGCCCTTTCTGATACTTTTTGTTTACTTTATTTTTAAAGCAAAGGCCCTACAGATTAAAATAGTGGGTGTTGCATTTTTTTTCCACACAGTATTTGCGCAGCGATTTTTCAAACGCATTTTTTGGGGGAAAACACACTTTTTTTATTTTTAATGCATATATTGCCCAAATGTTTGATGAAATAAAAAAGATGATCTTAGGCCGAGTACATGGATACCAAACACGACATGCTTTAAAATTGCGCACAAACGCGCAGCGGCGAGAAACTACATTCATTTTTAAAAGCATTTAAAAGCCTTTACAGGTTACCACGTTAGATTTACAGAGGAGGTCTACTGCTAAAATTACTGCCCTCGATCTGACCTTCGCGGTGATACCTCACATGCATGATGCAATTGCTGTTTACATATGACGCTAGACCGACGCTTGCGTTCGCCTTTGCGCAAGAGCAGGGGGGGACAGCGGTGTTTTTTTTTTTTTTTATTATTTATTTTGCTTTTTTATTTAATTTTTAAACTGTTCCTTCCATATTTTTTTTTTTTTATCATTTTTATTGTTATCTCAGGGAATGTAAATATCCCCTATGATAGCAATAAGTAGTGACAGGTACTCTTTTTTTGAAAAAAATTGGGGGGTTAGACCCTAGATCTTTCCTCTGCCCTCAAAGCATCTGACCACACCAAGATCGGTGTGATAAAATGCTTTCCCAATTTCCCAATGGCGCTTTTTATATCCGGGGGGGGGGACATTCCCTCCCACTGCTTGTAAAAGCAGTCTAGAGGCTAATTATCTGCTAGAATTGCTTTTACATGAAAGCCGGCTGCTGGCTGAAAAGAATGATACCAAGATGATACCTAAACCTGCAGGCATCATTCTGGTATAAACATTCAAAGTCCAGCAACATACCAGTACGTTGCTGGTCCTTGTTGGACATGTATTGTAATCTTTTTTTTCATGCAGCCTGTTGGCTGAACGAAAAAAAGAGATTGATCGGTGGGTATGCCCACCATTAGAATACCTCCCTTCATCCACCCACTTCTAATGATGGGCATATATGCCGAAGCATGGGGGCATCCTCCCGCAAAAAAGTTATGCTGCATACACACGGTCAAACTTTTCCACGGGCAAGCCTCCGTCGGAATTTCGACCGTATATACGCGGCATTAGGAGCAAAATCGCTCCTCCGCCCCTGCTGCCCCCATGCTTCGGCATATATGCTCTTTTTTTAACTGTGGTGGTGAAATCACCTCCTACAGCGTTGGAGTCACGGCTTTATGTATCGTGGGAGCAAACGCTGTTGCTGTCAAGATAAATAAACCCGCGATGCAACTGAATGGCGTACCTGCTAAGCAAATGATGGTTAACATTAAAACAAAGTAACATTACAGTACAACAGTAAGACCTTACCATACCATACCTGCAAAGCAAATACCAAAACAAAACCTAGTAAAAAAGAAAACATTTTTTTAACGCAACCTGTGCCTAAAATATATATATGCCGAAGCATGGGGGCATTGTCAGGGACGTGCTGGGCTTGAACCTGGGACCTCGTCTGTGTCTGGCATTGACTCTACCAGCGGAGCTATCTGAGATGCTGGACAGTTCCCTGCCTGATCTGCTGGATAACCTATCTGATCCATTAGACTACTTTGCTTGGTGTCTGATTACTGTTGAACTCTGAACCCCTTGCTCCTCCCATGTACTTCCTATAAAAGACATTCCAGAGATGTTGCCCCTTGCGGTTTGATCTGCTTCTGTTCCCTGAGTTCCTGATTCTGTGCTTGTATCCTGTTCCTGTGTTTGACCCGGCTTCCTGACCGCGCTTCTGTCCCCAGTCCTGACCTCGGCTCGTTTGACCCTGCTCAGTTATCTGCCAGTCTGCCTGTTGCCAAGATTCGGCCTGGACTTTGACTACTCTCTGCCGGCCACTTGTGATGTTTACCTTGATGTGTATGACCCGGCTTGTCTGACTCTGCAAACCTGCACCAGCTTACCTGCATCCTCTGCTCTGCAAGCTGCACACGCTGACCTGCATCTTTTGCAATGCAAACCTGCACCTGCTGACCTGCATCCCTGCTCTGCAAACCTGCACCTGCTGACCTGCATCCCTGATCTGCTGACCTGCATACCTGCTGACCTGCATCCCTGCTCTGCTGGCCTGCTGACCTGCATCCCTGCTCTGCAAACCGGCACCTGCTGACCTGCATCCCTGCTCTGCAAACCAGCACCTGCTGACCTGCATCCTCTGCTCTGCAAGCTGAACCTGCTGACCTGCATCCGCTGCTTCCGGAACCAGCCGTTCCAGTCTCCACTCGGCTCCACCACTCCAAGCAGTGAGGATCAGACAGGCACCCTTACCTCACCGTGCTCTTACCACCACTGTCCCCACTCCAGTGGTCTCCGAGCCGGGGTTGTACGGGAGGTCCCTCTCCGCACGTCAGGCTCACACCTAAGGTACGTTACAGGCATCCTCCCGCAAAAAAGTTATGCCGTGTACACACGGTCGGACTTTTCCACAGGCAAGCCTTCGTCAAAATTTTGACCGTATGTACGTGGCATAAAAGGTTATGCCGCGTACACACGGTCGGACTTTAACACGGGCAAGCCTCCGTCGGAATTTCGACTGTATGTACGCGGCATTAGGAGCAAAATCGCTCCGCTGCCCCCATGCTTTGGCATATATGCTCTTTTTTTTTAACTGTGGTGGTGAAATCACCTCCTACAGCACTGGAGTCACGGCTTTATGTATCGTGGGAGCAAACGCTGTTGCTGTCAAGATAAATAATTCCGCGCTGCAGTTGAATGGCGCACCTGAAAACAAAAAATTACATACCTGAAAAGCAAGCATGATAAAACATTGCAGAATGGAATACAGTAAAAAAGAGCAGAACAATAGAGAGAAAATAGAGAGAGAGAGAACAATAAAACGGCAACTATTTTTTTTTTTTTTTTTTTTCTTTTTTACACTTTTTTTTTTTTTTGTAACTTTAACAACTGTAATGGTTCGGGTCTCTCAAAATGTAATGGCATCTTGGGAGACCCTGTGTAAGTGTGTCCTAGTCTGTGAAATGCTGTACCCTACGCTAAAACTTCACTTTTGAGTGGTAGCGTTCAAAACATTCACCAAGGCAAAGACCAGGTTTGTCAGGACAGAGTGGACAATAATAACGGGTGTCACGCCTAAATCCGCGCTTGCTACAGACACGACATCTTTTTTGGGGGGCTCGTTGGGTAGGGGTACTCGGGAGGACATGCGTATAATGCCTCTCATGCAGCCGGCTTACTGCATTTGGTAGGGGATGTTGAGGTGCAGAACCGCCTGGATACAGGAGTTCTGTGACAATCTCATTCTGGAATTTTAGAAGAGATAACGTCCCGCCTGAAGCTCTGTATAGCACATGAGCGTTCAGCAAAGCCAATTGGAATAAGGATAGAGACACTTTTTTGTACCAGCGTCTCGCCTTACGGTCGATTAGATACGGCGCCATCAACTGGTCGTTGAGGTCCACCCCTCCCATATTTTTGTTATATCCGTGGACACAGAGGGGTTTCTCCACAACACCAGTCGCCGTACGAATTTGGACTGTCGTGTCTGCATGAAGGGAGGTAAGAAGGAAAACATTCTTATTGTCCCTCCACTTCATAGCGAGCAAGTTATTACACTTCACGCAGGCTCTCTCCCCCAGCCTAAGACGGGCATCTACAAGCCGCTGGGGAAAGCCCCGGCGATTAGGTCGCACAGTGCCACATGCTCCAATCTGATGATCAAACAAGTGACTAAACAGTGGCACGCTCGTGTAATAATTGTCCACATACAAGTGGTACCCCTTTCCGAATAAGGGTGACACCAAGTTCCACACTATCTTGCCAGCGCTCCCTATGTAATCCGGGCAGTTGACCGGCTCAACCTGACTATCTTTTCCCTCATAAACCATAAAGCTCCATACATAGCCTGTTGCCCTGTCACAGCACTTACAGAGCTTGACCCCGTATCTGGCACGCTTGCTGGGAAGGTACTGCTTGAAAGCCAAGCGGCCAGAAAATTTAATCAGGGACTCATCAACGCAGACAGCTTGATCGGGAATAAACAAGGCTGCAAAACGTTCGTTGAAGTGGTTTATGAGGGGCCGAATTTTATAGAGCCGGTCGTATTCAGGGTCCCCACGTGGACGACAAAGTTTATTGTCGTTGAAGTGCATGAACCGCAAAATCTGCTCGTATCGTTTCCTGGGCATGGAGGCAGAGAACACGGGCATGTGGTCAATTGGGTGCGTGGACCAATAAGCACGCAATGACGGGAATTTATGTGTGCCCATGTTGAGGGAAAGGCCCAGAAAGGTCTTAAATTCGGAAACCGTAATTGGTTTCCAATCTTTGGCAATGGAAGGCAACTGGGGATTAGCGGCGATGAATTGACCAGCATATAAATTACTCTGGTCCACAATAGATCTATAGAGATCTTCCGTGAAAAACAGCGAATAATAGTCAATTGGCATAAAATCAGCTGTTTCCACCTGAATACCGGGTTGGGCAGTGAATGGGGGAAGTACGGGTTCTGCAGAAGTGGTGGGGACCCAATCAGGATAGGCGAATTCTGCAGGAAGAGCACTATGGGTACGACGGGCCTGCCTTTGTCTTCTTATTGGTGGCAGCGGGACACTACTTGTGCTTGCCACCTCGCCAGCTTGAACTGCACTTATGGGACTCGCCACGTCACCAAGTGATACTGCAGTGCTGGATGTACGCCCAGGCTGTACTAGACCGCTGGTGCTTGCCAATTCACCAGAAGGAATAGCGGCGCTAGTACTACTCTGCTCCATGATACGAGAGCCCTGCAGTTCTTGCTCCTCAACAACCTCAGAAGATCGGGATCGGGTACGCCTGACCTTAGCAGGGACCTCAACTTCGTAGTCAGAGCTATCTGACGTGGGGCCGCTGACGTCACTGTCTTCTACGGGAAGATATTCTGAGCCTGAATCTGACAGATACGTGACCTCCTCTTCACTATCTGTCATGCTCAGAATCTCGTAGGCCTCTTTACTAGTGTACCTTCGTCTTGCCATTTTGGTCTCTAAATTTAGGGGTATACTAGTAAGATTCACAGGAAAAAAAGCACCCGACTGTCGTCAGCAAATATATCAAACGCTACAAAAAAAACTGTTAGCGGTCGCAGGGATCAGGACTGTCTCTGCGAACGCTGCAGTTATGTGTTTTGTGTTTGGTAAGTGACAGTGATCGATCGATACTGCACTTGGGTGGGGTGGGCTGGGCTGGGCGGAGGGGCTAAACGCAGGTGCTAGCAGGTATCTGGGCTGATCCCGCTAACACTGCATTTTTGGGAACCCTAAACCGCTGGGGACGCTAGTATAGATCTGATCAGATATTGATCTGATCAGATACTATACCACTAAGGGAGGTGTATGCTTTGCGCGTGGGTGTTAGCGTTACTGGCACTAACCTAACACTGCCTGGGGTGACGCAGACCCTCTCTGGCGCTAAAACCTAATTGATCTCACCCGCCGGGCGATCAGGGGGTTAAACCTTTATTGGGTTATATACGGCGGGTGCCCTGATGCAATAAAAAGCAAACTAACCAACCAGCGTCACCCGTAACCTTTATATGGTGATCACTGGTGAAAGGGGTTAACTAGGGGCAATCAGGGAGTTAAAACCTTTATTAGGTTAAATATGGGGGTACCCGACGCTATATAAAAACCTGACGGGTTACCTAAATAACTAAATAACTAACTGGGTAACCAGTGTCACCAGTGACGCTTATACGGTGATCACTGGTGAAAGGGTTAACTCTAGGGGCAATCAGGGGGTTAAAATAATATATGGGGGTACCTGACGATCTAAAAACCTGCGGCGAAACTAAAAATAAATAACTGGCTATCTAGGGCACCACCGGCACTAAATACAGCGATCGAAAATACGATCGCTTAGTGACGCTGGCGTTGGGGGGTGAAAGGGTTACCTGGGGGGCGATCAAGGGGTTAAACCTTTATTAGGGGGGGTTAGGGGGCTACCCTGGACCTAAAAGGGCCTAAACCTAACTGCCCCGCAACTTTTTACTATCACAGATGACACTAAATGCAGTGATCAGTAAAATAAATGATCACTGCAATCAGTGACACTGTGATTGGGGGGTGACCTGGGGGGTGATCTGGGGGGTGAAATGTGTACCTAAGTGTCAGTGGACTGTTGGTGCAATAACCTGCTTCCTCTCTCCTCGGCGCCGGAATCGAAAAGACCGCCGCGAGGGAGATGACATCACTTCCTCCTGCCTGTGTTTACATCACATGGCGGAGGAAGCATTTTCATTGGCCGGGAGCGATCACGAGGGGGTGGCCGAAATCGAATGGTCACCCCCTCATCTCTGATCGCTCCCCAACGATAAACGGCCGCTCACTGTATAGGAGGGGGGTCCGATCGGACCCCCAACTGTACAAAGGCGATCACGTACACTGTACGTGATTGTGCCTGTCGGTGCCATTCTGCCGACGTATATATACAGTGAGTGGTCGTTAAGTGGTTAAGCAGAGGCCATAGAGCAGGGGTGTCAAACTCAATTTCATTGTGAGCCGCATCAGCAATATGATTGTTCTCAAAAGGGCCGGTTGTATCTGTAAGATTATATGTCCAGCACATCCCCTCCCCTTACATTAGATGTTAAGAGCCACCCCACCATCAGAAGTTGAGTCCCCCACTATCCCTTACATCACAGTGCACCTTATGCTGCTGCTGGGAAGAAGCTAGATGCATTGCTTGAACGCAGCTGCAGGAGAGGTGCGAGGGCCACATGAAATGGCCTGGAGGGCCGGATTTGGCCCGCGGGCCTTGTGTTTGACACCTGTGCCCTAGAGAATAAAATAGTATAGTGGGTGTTGCATAGTTTTATGATGAAAGGTATTTAAATGTACTGTGATTTTTCAAACACAAATTTACACTTTAATGAGTTTTTAATGCACAAAAACACAACATATAACCCAATTTTTTGGTGACATATAAAAGATGATGTTACGCTGAGAAAATAGGCCACACTTTAAAAAAAAAAATTAATAACAAAGGTTCTTTATTGGTATCACATAGGACAATATCAAGTATACAAAATGACATAACACAATGCTTCATGTAATTTTCAGCAGTTGGAATAGGCAAAGTGACAATAGATGTACATGGAAAATATATATATATCTGTACTGAAGGCATTATTGATAGTTAAGTTTGAAGGATGAGGTAACCAGTTGGGCTACTCCAGGAAGAAACAGAGGAGGAGGAGGGGGGACAGGCAAAAGAAGGAGAAAGGAGGGGGCGGGAGAGGAAGAATAAATATAAAGGGAGGATGGGGAGAGTAGCAAGCCCAAACATCCAACTTAACGTGAGAAAGTATACTTAGTTCAATATTGTTTGCAGCTAGGTAGCAGTCTCAGGGGGAGGTCCAAGGTGCCCATACCTTATAATATTACCATTTTCACCCTCTATTTATATATGTGATCTTATATATAGGCAAGTCTGCATTTACCATTGCTTCCCAGGAGGATAGAGCTGGGGGGGAAGGTGAGACCCAGTTCATAAGTATCTCCTTTTTAACATAAAATAGGAGATGTGAAATCAGTAACTTAGAGTGGTGAGAACATTGGGCATCCTCATGAACCCCCAGCAAGGACAGCTCTGGTGATACCGGTAGGGAAAATTTCAGCCTAATGCCTCGTACACACGACCGGTTTTCCCGGCATGAAAACTGCCATGCGAGCTTTTGGCTGGGAATCCTCGCCGTGTGTATACTCCATCGCAGTTTTCCCGACAGGAAAACAGTCGGGAATCCCGGCTGGAAAAATGAGAATATGTCCCGTTTTTAACCTGGCAGTTTACCTATGGGAAACACTGCGACCAAAGCTCTCATGGCAGTTTTCCTGTCGGGAAACCCGGCCGTGTGTAGGGGGAAAAAGCTACCAGGCAGGTTCTCAGTTTTCCCCTCGGTTTTCCCGGCTGACTTTTTACCGCCGGGAAAACCGATCGTGTGTACAAGGCAAAAAGTTAATGTCCACAAATACTGCTGTCCAATAGGTTGAGATGATTGGACATTCCCTAAACATATGGAAAAATTATCCAATATGTGATTTGCATCTTGGACTGGTATGGTCTTTGTCCGGGAAGATACAATGGAGTTTCTGGGGGGTATAGTAGATTCTGTGTAGGAATTTCACCTGAATAAGTTTATCCCTGGAAGAGATAACTAGTTTAGGGCCTTGTTCAAAACAATACTCCCAATCCTCTTTGTCTAATGACGGGATGTCAGAGTGTTACACTTCCCATAATCTATCTAACTTAAGGGAATCAGTTCCCAGAAGTGCTTCATATAAGGTTGATAGGGGTTTACTCAGATCTACTGTAGATAATAATTTCTCTATAGTATCAGCTTGGAGGAGAGGCAACTGAAGAAACAGAGATCTTGCGACATGTTGTAGATGTAGGTACCGAAAGCGCATCCATTTAGGCAGGTGGAATGTAAGAGCCAGCTCAGAGAAAGATAACAGTATTCCCAGCTGCATAACATTTGCTAATGAAGTAATTCCATACCTTGCCCAAACTTGAGGATCCGGAAGGGTACGAATCTGCGGCAAGTTAGGATTCTCCCATAGGGGCTGGGCGTTGACCATTGATTGGGACGCAAAAAGTGTCGCTGAGTAGCCACCCATACTTTCCATGTGGCCGCGTTGAATCAGGAACCTTATCATATGCCTTCGGCCCTCTGTAAGCAAAATTACATAGATCCACCAAGGAGCCCAGACAAACTGCCTCTAAACAGGTGCCAATCTAGGGACTGTGCCTCTCCAAATAATTGAATCCACACATTTATCAATGTCTTTAAAAAATCAATTAGGAACCCATATTGGACAATTTATGAAAATATAATTAAATTTAGGTAACATCATCATTTTGATAAGATTTATATGTACTAATAGGTTCAGGGGGAGATTAGCCCATTAGGAACACTATGGGGGTTATTTACGAAAGGCAAATCCACTTTGCACTACAAGTGCACTGCCAGTGCACCTGAAATTGCACTTGAAAGTGCAGTCGCTGTAGATCTGAAAGGAAGATCTGAATTGAGGGGAAGCTCTGCTGATTTTATCATCCAATCATGTGCAAGCTAAAATTATGTTTTTTATTTTCTTTGCATGTCCCCCTCAGATCTACAGCGACTGCACTTCCAAGTGCACTTTGAGTGCACTTACAAGTGCACTTGCAGTGCACTTGTAGTGCAAAGTGGATCGTAAATAACACCCACGTCTTTAGGGTTGATAACAACCCAGATAGCAAGGATAACTTGCCACACATTTGTGGCAGTATTGAGTTGTAAGTCTGTTAACTTGCTGCATATCTTCCCTGGCAAGTTGTACACTTGTAGAGCAGTAGAAGCACAAGTTCTAGTTGACACTTTTCAAATTTGTAGCAAATTTGCGTGGCAAGTTTATAGCAAGAGCAAAGTTGCAGTGGTAAGTCTCTAGCAACAGCCCTGCAAGTCTCTAGCAAGAGCCCTGCAAGTCTATAGCATGAGCCCCGCAAGTCTACAGCCGCAAATCTGCAAGTCTCCATTTTTGGCAAGAAAAAAGAAGCAAGCAGCGCAAATCTATAATCCCACAATCTGGTTATAGTGTACTCACTGCTATTAACCTCCCTGGCGGTTTTCCCGAGTGTGGCTCAGGGTTAAATTTCAGTACCATTAGCGGTAACCCCAAACCACACTCGGGATTGCATTGCAGGATCCTGGTGCAGGTTATTTACCTTGTCCCAGGATTCTGTGATGTCCCCCCGCTGTGTCAGCGGGCTGTGTCCTCCGCCCGATGCCTGTGTGCCAGGCTCCGTTCCCTGCGAGCGTCGCGACGCACGGGGGCGGAGCCTGGCGGCAAATTCAAAAATTACTAAATTCATAATACATACAGTACACTGTAATCTTACAGATTACATTACTGTATGAAATTATTTCATATCCCATTTGTCCAGTGCCCTGCATGCACTTTTATATTATATATACTGTTCTTTCTGCCTGGAAACTTGAGATTATCCATAGCACCAAAAAATGTCCCTTTATGTCAAAAGTGGTTTGAGACCAGCTAGAAAACAGCGATAGTAAATAGGAACTCTTGCAGAATTGAGCGATAGTGAATACTGGGGAAATTAATTTTATTATAATTATTATATTATTTTTTATAATTGTAGCGGGGCTTTGAAATTTAGGGGGATGTTTGCGTGGTAGTTGTGCTCAAACACATTATTTGATAGGGTTCCGTAAAACCCAATTTTAGCTGCAGGTGGGATACTGGTGTGTAGTTCCCCGTGGCCTGTTGGTGGCGCTGCCATCAGAGGCCAGGGTTGAACCGCTGGTGCGGTGCTGTGCCTTGGATGTCCCCTGTTGGCGGTGGTATGGTGGGTGTGTTGGCCCGCTGTGCATCCCGGGAGGGGATATAAAAGGGGCAGACCCTGTCTTTCGGGGGTGAGTTCCCTGGTGGTCCGACCCCGGGAGCGTGTGATTCTGTTTGTGGCCACCCCAGGCACCTTTAGCTCTGGGGTGGAGTTCCTGGTTCGGTACACTGGCGGATCAGTCCCAGGCACCTTTAGCCCTGGGGCTGCAACTGGAGGCCTTATCCCAGGGTGCTGCCTTGCGAGGAGACCTGTATCTTAGATGAGGAGGCCGGGGGAGGACTGTTCCAAGGGACTGGTGAGGAACTCACAGTGAAGGAAGGGGCCCGGTAACTCTCTGGAGGGATGTCATCTCCCTGAAAGAGGCTTAACGTTGCAACCAAGTTCTCCAGGTCTGTGGCAGAGACCCAAGTTCACCAGGTCTGTGGCAGAGACTGTGTGTATCTAGTTCGAGCATCATTCCGGCTGCTAGGGCCCACTCCATTGGGAGACTATCTGGATGGGCTGAGTCTACCTGAAGATATGGGTAGTGAATAAGAATTTGTTTGTGCCTGGACCTATTCCCACACCTTTTGCTGTCCTGCTCTTCTTCCAACCTTCTCCTGTCCAGTTATCGTACATAACAGAGAAAATAAACTCTACGTTGGAGTTGCAATCGGTGTGGACCTTAAAGTTATTGGGGAATAAAGAATTGTCTTTGTTACAGTGAAGACGGGAGACATTCTCTGGGGGAACCTGATCAGAGACCCAGGTACATTACACCGCTCAACCTCTTTATACAGGAGGGTACGGGCACGTAGCACGGTGGGTCCTTTTTTCTGCTAAGGAGCCAAAAGCAGGAAAGGGGGTTGTGTCGCTACATAATTTATAGTTATAGACATGTGCAAAAGGGAAAAATTTGTTTCGTTTTAATTCGTTAATTAATTAATTTTTTTTTTTGTTAGATTTGTTAAATTTAGTTTTTGGATTTCGTTTAGTTTTCGACCGAATTCGAAAAATCGGTCGCATTCGAAATTATTTCAACCGCATTCAATAATATTTCAATCGGATTTTTTGCAGATTACTATTTATTTCCATCAGATCTCCTGCAGCATATTAACATCTATTTCCTTTTTTTTTTTTTTTGCAGGTCTCATCCGAAACAAATAGTAATCTGCAATTTTTTTTTTTTTTTAAATGAAATAGTATCTATATTCTATTCTGTTGTTCTGCAGGAGATGGGATGGAAATAAATAGTAATCTGCAAAAAACAAAAAAAAAAAAAAATATGAAATAGATGCATCAGTTTATTTCTAGTCTATTTTCTATTTCTATTCTAATTTTTTCTAATTGGAATTTGAATTCATTCTATACGAAATTCGAATGTCGGAACATGGTCTTTTCTATTCGGTTGGAATAATTTCGAATTCAGTAGAAATATTATCGAATTTGGTTGAAATATTTTCGAATGCGACCGATTTTTTCGAATTCCAATTAGAAAAGATTAGAATAGAAATAGAAAATAGACTAGAAAAAAAATAGAACAGAATAGAATAAAATATAATATGTATATATTGTATTTTATTCTATTATGTTCTATTGTTTTTCTATTCGATTCTTTCCAATATTTTCGATTCTATTCTAATTGTTTTCAAATTCGATTTGACTAGAATTTTTTTTCAAATTCGATTAGAATTTCGTCCGTGGTTTTTCGATTCGAAGCGTTATTTTGGATTCGGTTGAATTCGTTAGCATTGTAATTCGTTAATTCTGATGCATTCGAACGTCCGAATAATGAAAATTAGTCCGAATTTCGATTCGGAACGAAATGCACATGCCTAGTTATTATATTATAATTTATGATTTTGTGTTTCAAACTTTATCATACCCGGGATGTCTACTAGACTCTTGTTTGGACAGATTTAAGTGAGTTATTTCTAAGAATTACAGGTCTACAATATAAAACGCCAAATTTCCATGCAAAATAATTGTACCGCTTTCAGCATCAAAATTCTGACATAATCATACCGCCAGGGAGGCTACCCTAATCTCTTTCTCTAGACATGTGAAATACATTCAATCCAACAATCATATAATGATAAACCCTGTGTCATTGCATAAAATAATGAATCTATCATACAAAAATGAAGGTTTGTGATAGAGGGGCTGGTAGTGAATAATATTTTAGACTAAACAAACACTTGAACTGAACAAGCTGAAGTTACAAGCTGATTGGCTACCATGTACAGTTGCACCAGATTTTGTACTCTCCAGTTTTAGTAAATCAACCTCTTAGATTGAAAACAACATTGATCTGACCCCAATAATGATTAGAAAATTAAATCAACATAAAATGAAAAATTTCAAACAAAAATACACTAGTATACTGTAGACTCAGCTTTAGGAAAATGCTTTCATTTTGTTTGCTTGCTCTTTGGGCAATCTTTAATTTTAGTTTGTGTTTGATTTGAGGGCAGTGGTCACTTTATCTGATGTCCCATTCATAGCAAATGACTTTTTTCCACAGGCTTACTTTTAAAAGGTGGTTATTTGTTTTAGTAGGGTTTAATCGCTCACATTTACCACATCCCCACAGTAAACATAAAAGTTTGGCATACCTCAGCTGGTCCTATAATCTGTAATTAAAACTCCTTTATCTGCAGTCTTATGCCGCGTACACACAACCGTTTTTCATGACGAGAAAAATGCCATGTTTTAATTTGGTCATTAAAAACAATCGTGTGTAGGCGACGTGAAAAATGGCCATTAAAAATTTAGAACCTGCTCTATTTTTTCTCTTTGTGAAAAACGGCCGTGTGTAGGCTTTAACGACGTGAAAAAAACACGCATGCTCAGAAGCAAGTTATGAGACGGGAGCGCTCGTTCTGGTAAAACTAGCGTTCATAATGGAGATAGCACATTCGTCACACTGTAACGGACTGAAGAGCACGAGGCTGAAAAGCGCGAATCGTCTCTCACCAAACTTTACTAACACGAGGATCAGCAAAAGCAGCCCAAAGGGTGGCGCCATCCGAATGGAACTTCCCCTTTACGTGTTGTACGTCACCGCGCTTTGCTTGAGCATTTTTTTTTTCACGATAGTGTGTAGGCAAGGCAGGCTTGAGAAGAATCACCTCGAGAAAAACGTTGTTTTTTTTCAATGACATTAAAAACAGTCGTGTGTACGCGGCATGACAATTCTTCAATGAAAATACCTGCCTGTGCTCTGTGCCTCCAATACATTTCTGATTGCTGCTGGCCAATTTTACACTGGTGTATATCTGCAGCCTCTTAATTATTGTAGTAAAACATCTGCCTGCAATCTGCAGTCTCTTTTACGTTTGGGCATAGTCTTGCTCATTAAAATCATCCTACTACTGTCCATTTTTACAGTTATCATCCTTTGTGTTGTAATTCTTGTGGTAAAACACCTGTCTGTGCCTTTTTGTCTTGTATATTTGAGCCTGCTGCTAGCATATTATAGGAGATTGTGACCAGCTCTCTGTGGAACCGGTTCACACATCTCCACAGCGGCTTGTCTTTTGGCCAGTTTCAGGTCCGAATTCAGCCCAAAATTTGTGCTGACATCAGACCTGAAAAGGTGAATGGAGACACACCAGACTCCTGCTGTGAGCCACTGCATTCTCCAGTGTGAACCCAGCCTTACACTGCAGTATCATCTGCTATCACCTAATTCATAAGGAGAGTTTGAAAGAAATGGGCAAGTGGCAGAACAGTTTTGTAACTATGGCCTCGTACACACGACCGATTTTCTCGGCAAGAACCAGTAAGAAACTTGCTGGCAGAGAGGTCTTGCCGAGTAAATCGGTCGTGTGTGCGCTGCTATTGGGTTTCTCGTCGAGAAAACCGACAAGAAACCTCGACAAGAAAATAGAGAACCTGCTCTCTATTTTCTCGTCGAGATTCTCCTCGGCATGTTTCTCGACGAGAAAAGTGAGTGTGTGTACACTTACCTGTCCTCCCGGAAGCCCGCGCATGTTCGAAATGAATTCGACGCATGCGCGGTAGCTTCCTAGGCATACGTAGGGTATACCAAGATGGCGGCGACGGCATCGAATGTGACGAGCGCATGCTCGACGTAGTCGATGACGTCACCGCGTACGCTCCTTTCAAAGAACCGTGGGTTCTTTGAAACGAGCGTGTGTACACTCGGCCGGGACAAGTTTCTTGTCCAAGAATCTCGTCGAAAAAAACGACATGTTTTTTTCAACAAGAATCTCGGCCGTGTGTACGAGGCCTAAGACTCAGGAAACCACTTGCATAAAGAGGGGGTTTTGTAAAATTCTGTAGTTGGAATAATTAGAACTCCGATTCAGATTTTTTTTTTTTTTTTTTGCTTTCTGGTGAATTTTGGTGAAATTTCCCTTCACTTCCTGTTCTGGAGACATATTCTGCAGACATATTTGAAATATCTCAGAAATGTGTGGGAATCGTCACATAATAACCTCTTCAGCCCTGGAAGGATTTACCCCCTTAATGACCAGGCCATTTTTTGCTATATGGCACTGCGTTATTTTTACTGACAATTGCCTGGGCGTGCCACACTGTACCCAAATGATGTCCTTTTTTCCCCACAAATAGAGCTTTCCTGTCGCATCATGGCAGCATACACCTTTGGGTTGTGGCTCCGCCTCCACAACCTGATAGGACCGCGTAGCTATTAAGCCCAGAGAGGGCCCCCGCCCAGGTATTCTCATTTTTTTCCTCACCTGCAGGACTGAACAGCACCCCTTACCACTCTCGCCCCAGCCAGGTTCAAGCTTTTCTGGGTGGAAGTCCTTATTTGTACAGCCTCTAAACAAGCTAAATGGAAGGAACCCCACTCTGATGCTCTCAGGGGTATATTTCCAGCATCTACACAAACCTTAAACAGGTTCATTCTTTGCAGCGTCCTCCAGCTCTTCTGTGCACTTTCTCTAACCATTGGGCTTCCTGAGCCTTGTAGTCCCTCTACAGTCTGGCCTCAGCGGTATATTACCAACATTTACACAAACCTTAAACGGGTTTTATTCTCTACAGCGCCCTCCAGCTCTCCTGTGCCTTTCTCTAACAAAATCGGGCTTCCTGAGCCTTGTAGTACCTCTACAGTCCAATGACGCCCGGACAGGCGGGATCACGCGGGCCTCTGTTTCCAGGTTCCAAGAAGGCGCCGGCTCTTTCACAGCGCTACTGCGCATGCGCGGCATGACGTCATCACCGCCGCGACGGCGGCAGATTTAAAAACACAGCTTTCTCTTCCTCTTTCTTCCCTGAGTACTGCAGCCTGTCACAATCGTTTATACCTGTAAGATCATTGCACTACTATTTCCTCTCCCTCCTGCTCTCAGGTAAGCTCCTCAAGTCACTCTCTTTCTTCTTATATCACCTTGCTGCCTGCATGCTTATTTCCTACTGTTTGTTGTAGGTGGGACACCATCACCTCTCATGGAGGCCGCTGCCCCAGTAGGCCATCACCAGCCCAATAGGTAAGAGGGGGGAAGACTGGTAAGTGGTGAAGATAGAAAAAGAGGGCCTGTCACTAATGCTGTCTAAATTGGACAGCCCTATCAGGTCGACCAGATCGTCAGATTCAAGATGAAGAGAGCCATCTAGAAGAAGCCGCTCAAGCCATAGATAAAGCTGCTTAGACCACGGCAGAAGTCGCTCAGGCCGTAGGAGAAGCTGCTCAAGTCGCAGCAGGAGCCGTTCAAAATCTTACTCACCACACAGCCACTCCTACAACAGGATGTCTACTACATGCAGGCGCTCTCCTCCCCCTCAGCGTCCCCGTCCATTTGGGAATTCATGCTGGGTCTGCAGTGCCATATCGCTTCCGGACAAGCTGGCCTGTCGCACGTGCTTAGATGAAGCAACCAGAGAAAGAGAGCCAAACAGAGAGCCGGCTAGAGACACACCCTGCAAATCGCAAAGTCTGAAATGAGCAGGTCCGTACAAGGCACTTCGCCTGCGACTCCCTCCATCAAAAAAGTCAGACCCCCATCTGACAATGATGACTTGGAGGTCTCTACCGGATTTGACTCCGCACTGATAGAACCCTTCATAAAGTCAGTGAAGGAGGCAATAGAATGGGAGGAGGAAAAAGAAACTCCGCAAAAAGCGAGGAAATATTTTCCGAAAACCTTAAAAAAGACCCGGAAACCTTCCTATTCATCGACGAGCTGGAGGATCTAATCAAAGATGAATGGAAAAAGCCTGAGAAGACCAGTCTCAGCAATAGACTAGCCAAACTCTATCCGCTTAAGGAGTGTAGTGTCAATCCGCTAGTGACACCGCCAGTGGTCGACTCTGTCCTGATGCGCCTTGCCAGGCACGTAACACTTCCAATAGAAGACGCGGTTACATTCAAAGATGTACTAGATAGAAAGATCGATCTGGATCTCAAGAGAACCTACCTATCTGCAGGTGGCGCCTGCAGGCCAGCAATAACACTGGCAGCAGTGGGAAGAGCTATTGCAAGTTGGTCCTCCAATGCCGAGAAACTGGTAGTCGAAGGCGTGGAACAAGAGAAAGTAATCGCAGCTCTTCAGGAACTTAGCCTTGCAGGTGATTTTGTTGCAGAGGCCTCCGTAGACATGATGAAATCCACATCAAGAGCAATGTTAAGCTCAGTGATGGCCAGAAGGGTGCTCTGGCTGAAACCTTGGTCAGCAGACCCTTCCTCAAAGTCTAATTGGTGTAAGATCCCATTAGACGGCACAAACCTCTTCGGGGAGAAGCTGGACTCTGCCATTTCAAAGGTCACCGGCAGAAAATCAGGACTCATTCCTTTTAGACAGAAGGCCTAAGCAACAAAGGCAACCTACCTCTAGACCAGGGATCTCCAAACTACGGCCCTCCAGCTGTTGCAGAACTACACATCCCATGAGGCATTGTAAAACTCTGACATGCACAGCCATGACTAGGCATGATGGGAATTGTGGTTCCTGAACAACTGGAGGGCCGTAGTTTGGAGACCCCTGCTCTAGATGAAACCTCCCAGACAGATATAGGGAGGCAAAATCCTACAGGCCCGGCAGGGAGTACAGGAAAAATTGGAAGAATCCACAATCATCCTTCCTGAAACTCCAAAAATCCAAGACTTCTACCACGGGGGACCAGAAGTCTTTTTGAAGGTGCATCTGCCCAACCAGCTGTAGTAGGAGCCAGGCTCAAGAACTTCAAGCAGGTCTGGGCGGAGACAATAAAGGACCCATGGACGTTAGCTACTGTCCAATTCGGGCATAAATGGAGATTCAAGAAACGGCCTCCCAGAGACCAGTTTGTTACAACCAGACTACCAGCATCTCGGGAAAATAAGCTCTTACTGACGGAATATGTCCAAGATCTAATCCAGAAGCAGGCAATAGTGGAAGTCCCACCACCACAAAGGGGGAAAGGTTTTTACTCTCCTCTATTCTTGGTGAAGAAAAAGACCGGGGATCTGCGCCCCATTCTAGATCTAAAAAATCTCAATCAATCCTAGTGGAGACATTAAAGATGGAAAGCTTACAATCAATCCTGTATGCCATAAACATCGGCGACTGGATGCTCTCCGTCGATTTACAGGACGCTTACCTACATATTCCCATTCACACTGCATTTCAGAAGTTTCTCCGCTTCTCGGTAAAACATCAACATTTTAAATTTCAAAGCCTTCCGTTCGGGATTTCTACCGCTCCCAGAACATTCACCAAGGTCTTGCTGCCAGTGATAGCCCTACTAAGGGAGCAAGGGTTGAGAGGCCACCATTATGTGGATGACATCCTCCTGCTCGCGGACAACCAGGAGTCCCTTTTACTCCATCAAAATATTGTAACGTCTACCCTGCAAAAATTTGGGTTGCTGATAAACTGGAGGAAAAGCAATCACCAACCCACTCAGAGAATGATCTTCCTGGGGGCAGAACTGGATACCCGACTTCCTCAGGAGAAAATTCCCATCCTGATCCAAAAAGCAAAGAGATTACTCTTATCCACCACACTCCTAGCCAGAGTGTCTCAGCATCTTAGGGTCACTATTGGCAACCATCCCGATGATCCAATGGGCTCAATGGAACACAAGGCCTCTCCAGACATCATTCTTGAAGCAATGTACCGGTGTATCAATGTCTCAATGAATCGCGATCCAAAAGGAAGTCAAGCAATCACTCTGGTGGTGGACCCGATTGCACAATCGAAAGAGGTGCAAGCACATAGTTACCCCCCCAGGAGGTGGTCACTTTGGACGCCAGAGGGGAGGGCTGGGGAGCACACTACCAGCACTTCGCAGTCCAAGGCCGTTGGCCATTCGAGACACAGATGTGGTATCGAACATCCTAGAAATGAAAGCAGCGTTCCAAGCTCTCTCGGCCTTCAGTCCCCTTCTGAAGAGAAAATAAGTCCTGTTGAAGATGGACAACAGGGTAGCAGTTGCCTATATCAACAGGCAAGGAGGCACCAGAAGTCGCTCTATGATGCAGGAAGTCCGCCCAGTTCTTGAATGGGCGCAGTTGAATCTGTCAGGGCTAAGGGCGATGTATGTCCCAGGAGCCCAGAACCAGATGGCCGATACGCTAAGCAGAAGATTTGTTTCCAACAACGAATGGCTCTGAGCTACCAAGCCTTCTCCCTCATAACCAAAACGTGGGGCATGCCGGATATAGAGCTAGCAGCGACACCAGACACCGCGAAGTGCCAGAGGTATCTGACAAGAACCTCCTTCCCATCAGCGGAGGGGACGGACTGCCTACAGCACGCCTGGAATTTTTGTCTGGGTTACATCTTTCCCCCAACACCTCTCATACCAGGATTTCTTCTCAGGCTCAAGAGGTCAGCATCTACAATAATAGCAGTCTTTCCCTTTTGGCCAAGGCTTGCCATGGTTCACAACTCTCCTTCATCTGAATACAGCAAGGCCATTACCGCTTCCACCAGCAGCGGACCTACTCTCTCAGGGGAAACTCCTTCATCCATTCCCGGAAAGAATGCACCTGACAGCCTGGAGATTGAAAGGGCTAGGTTCTTAGACCAGGGTTGATCTCAGAAAGTGGTAGAGACTCTTCTTCAAGCCAGAAGGTGTACCACCAACAGTACCTATAAAAGGATCTGGGAGAAGTTTCTCTCAATCGCACAGCAACAAACCTGGAACCCATCATCTCCAACAGTTGCTAAAATCCTCGAGTTTCATCAGTTAGGCTTAGAGAAAGGCCTTGGGTCAAGTACCTTGAAAGTCCACGTATCAGCCTTATCTGTCATGACAGGAGTTAAGTGGGCGCAAAAGTTAATTCTCCCCCAGAAAGCCTTCCTTCCCGACCTAGGATATTTCAGTTGTGTTAGAGGTTCTATCCCATGAACCATTTTTTCCATTGGAAAACATCTCCCTGTGGGACCTAACACTCAAGGTCACCTTCCTAATAGCAATAACATCGGCCAAGAGAGTCTCAGAGATGCAGGCTCTATTGGCGAAGGAGCCATACCTAATCATCTACCCAAATAAAGTAGTCTTAAGACCATCTGTTCGCTTCACTCCGAAGGTATCATCTTCCTTCCACTTTAATCAGGAGATAAACCTTCCTGCTCTCTCCACAGAACAAGGGGGTCCATATCCGCTGGATGTAAGAACCAACATCTTGGCGTACCTCTCGGCAACCAGCGATCTTAGGAAGTCGGAAAACCTCCTGGTCATCCCACACGGCTTTAGGAGAGGGCAAGCGGCAACCTCTCGCACCATCGCAGCATGGTTGGTGAAGACCATCAAAAAGGCTTACTTACTGAGTCAAACACAAATACCTGAGGGCTTGAAGGCACATTCCACAAGGGCAATGGCGACCTCCTGGGCAGCCTACTGCAGGGCGTCCTCGGAAACTATTTGCCGAGCAGCGATTTGGTCGTCTAGAAACACCTTTATAGCTCATTACAAGGTGGACTCTGCCTGACTATCCATGGCAGAGTTTGGAGGAGCAATTATTCAGTCCAACACCTCCATACAATGTAAATAAAACTTGTCTTTATGATCAGACCCACCCAGTTTGCGAGTTATTCCCCAAAGGTGTATGCTGCCATGATGTGACAGGTAAACGGAAAATTGTATACTCACCATTCCGTAATTTTCCTTTCCTGACTTCATGGCAGCATACAGATGCCCACCCATCTGAGGTGAGAGATATATATATACTGAGAATACCTGGGCGGGGGCCCTCTCTGGGCTTAATAGCTACGCGGTCCTATCAGGTTGTGGAGGCGGAGCCACAACCCAAAGGTGTATGCTGCCATGAAGATGCGGCAGGAAAGGAAAATTATGGAAAGCTGAGTATACAATTTTCTGTTTTCTTTTGGTGGTATTTGATCACCTCTGCCGTTTTTTATTTTTTTGCGCTATAAACAAAAAAAGACTGACAATTTTGAAAAAAAAACTATATTTTTTTCTTTCTGCTATAATACATATCCAAAAAAAAAAATGAAAAAAAAATGAATTTCTTCATCAATTTAGACCAATATGTTTTCTAATAAATATTTTTGGTAAAAAAAATCCCAAAAGGCGTGTATTGATTGGTTTGCACAAAAGTTAAAGCATTTACAAACTATGGGATAGATTTAAGGACTTTTAAATTTTTGTTTTGTTTTTTCCGGTTAATGGCGGGGATCAGTGATTTTTAGCGGGACTGTGACACTTTTTGGGGACCAGTGACACCAATACAGTGATCAGTGCTAAAAAAAAATACTAATCACTGTATAAATGACACTGGCAGGGAAGGGGTTAACATCAGGGGCTATCAAAGGGTTAAGTGTGTTCCCTCAGTGTGTTTTTTAACTGTGTGGGGGAAGTACTGACAGGAAGAACACATAGATCGCTGTTCCTAATTACTAGGAACAGAAGATCTCTGTATACTTCCCTGTCAGAACAGGGATCTGCGTTGTTTACATAGGCAGATCCCGGTTCTGCCTCTCTGTGGAGTAATCGCGGGTGGCCGGCGGACATCGGGTTCGCCTGACCCGCTGATTGGCTCCCCCGCCGTGCAGCAGGCGCACGCGCGTGCCTCCGGCATCTAAGGCACACGCGTGCCCACAATATCTATTGCATTAAACAACATACAGGTACACTGTTTCGCGCAATAGAGGCGCCCTGCCACAATATATATATGTATATTTAAGTGGTTAAAAAATGTCACTGGAGCAAGTGTTCTTTAGATTTTTTTGATTTCCCCACTTTCTTGTTAAAGTGGATGTAAACCTGATTCATGAAAACTGACCTAGGCACATATATCTGCAGTGTTTTCTTATCTCTCTCCAAAGCCCTGAGTCTCATGTGTTTCTGCTGCTCCATTCTTCTGTTATCAGCATGATAACTTCTGAGAAGTTTTCAGACAACCGAGATAAAACCAGCCTGAAATTTTGTCGGGGTGGGTGCAATAAATATATTAGCAGAGAGCTGGTCTATTCACAGCGCAGCTCTGCACATTCCTTCCTTCCTTTGCCTATGTGGAGGGGGGGTGTGTGCCTTTCCTCCAATCAGCTGTCACACAGTGTATGCCAAGACTATACTCCCAGTGCGGAACAGGAAAATAAAATTTCTAACACGATGTGCACTTTCTAAAGAATATAGCACGCTGAAGACAGCAGATATACATGTAAAATGTATGTAGGGTATTTGTTCTACTACCAACTTAGACATGCAGTGCAAGCTCAGTTTGGTTCCCTATACAGTCCACTTAAAACCACAGAAGTGGAAAAACTCCTGAGATCTCCGGACCAGATGAAGCTTATTTTTACCAATTATTCAGCCCTGGTGACAAACTCCAATCCTAGGTTCAAAACGACACAATGGAAATGGGATTCCCTAGATAGCCTTATCACGGAAGATGACTGGTCTGAGTTCTGTGACACTTTTAAGACCTCTGTTATATCCTCCAGGGACAAGGTAATCCAACTTATAGATCTTTCACCAATCACACCTTACACCAGCTAAAATGTACAAAATGGGCATATCCCCCTCTTCTGAGTGCTTTGGGGGGTTGTGGCCATACAGCCGACTTTCTCTATTGCTTTTGGACCTGTCCCATAGTACAAGGATTTTGGGTGAACATAGGCTCTTTTATCTCCTCAGCGTTGCGTCTTCCCAGCAGCGTTGCTAGCCAGGTGCAGGGGGAGGGGGGGCAGGCTGCACCCGGGTGACACCCACCAGAGGGGTGACACCCGTGGGTAGCGGCACCACACTAACACCGCCCGCCCGTTGCCCTATGCCTCACGGCTGTGTCCCTCAGCGGAGCGGAAGGAAGCCGCCACCCCCTCCTCTCTGTTTATATCCACAGAGGAGGAGGAGCCCGCGCTCGAGGGACACACCGCTGTGTGTATCTGCTGCTCAGTTCTGAGGTCTGTAAGGTAAGGGGGCATCTATACTGATGGGGGGAGGGGGTGTCTAATGTCTGTACTGCTGGGGTCTGCACTAGGGGGGGTCTGTAACTGAGGCGGTGTCTGTAACTGAGGGGGTGTCTGTAACTGAGGAAGGTCTGCACTGGGGGGTCTCTAACTGAGGGGGGTCTGTAACTGAGGAAGGTCTGCACTGGGGGGTCTCTAACTGAGGGGGGTCTGTAACTGAGGAAGGTCTGCACTGGGGGGGGGGGGTCTGTTACTGAGGTGGGTCTGTAACTGAGGGGGGTGTCTGTAACTGAGGAAGGTCTGCACTGGGGGGGTCTGTAACTGAGAGGGGGTCTGTGACTGAGGGGGGTCTGTAACTGAGGAAGGTCTGCACTTGGAGGGGTCTGTTACTGAGGTGGGTCTGTAACTGAGGGGGGTGTCTGTAACTGAGGAAGATCTGCACTGGGGGGGTCTGTAACTGAGGGGGGTCTGTAACTGAGGGGGTGTCTGTAACTGAGGAAGGTCTGCCACCAACCCACCCTAGTGACGCTACTGGGTCTTCCTAACATAATCAACCCCAAGAATTGCATTTTGGGCATTTTTTGGTGACTTAGCTGTTCCCTCCCAGGCCAAAAGGCTGCTTCGTATCCTATATTTTTATGCAAAAAAGTCAATTTTATTGACCTGGAGGGGTGCAGCGACCCCAACTAAAGGTCTCTGGATGAAACTGGTTAATGAATCCCTACCACTATATAAACTCACCTTTGATGTCCGTAAGAGGAAAAACATTTTTCACAAGATCTGGGGCAGGTGGCTGGCTAGCCCTCTGACCCCCCCCCCCCCCATATTGCCATAATGAAAGAATGCCTGGGGCAGCTTGCCTTATACCACGATTGAATTCTGTAGCGATTATACTGTTCATGGTTATGATACTCGTCTATAGAGCCTGATATCAAAAAATTATGTTACTATAGTACATGTCAGATGCACAATTTCCTTCTGTTCTAGACTGACATTGGAGTATTTTGTACTTTGTACATTATGTTTTGGATTTTGTGGGGGGGTTTTTTGTCTGTAGGGAGATTTGTTTCATCTCTGTCTATCATCTGAGGCTGTTCACTTTACTGGGTATAATGGAGAGTTTACATCCACTTTAACCAAGGGTGAAATCGGCACATTTACCAGCAGGGACACAGACAAACAATAACTTAACAGAGGCTATAGCCCTTCTACACTCTTTCCAAAATTAAAATTAAACGGTTTTGGATTATGATTTTACACTATAAAGTAAATCACAACTTTCTCAAAGTATAGTATAGTACTAAAGCACAGTAGAGGCTATTTTCTAATTTCTGGTTGAATCTTCAGAGTGTCTTGGTAAATAACAGGAGTCCTTGCACTTATCTGCCAGCAACTGATGTCAGGCCTCGTACACACGACCGAGTTTCTCGGCAAGAACCAGCAAGAAACTTGCTGGCAGTGATGTCTTGCCGAGAAACTCGTTCGTGTGTATGGTTTCTCGTCAAGAAAACTGACAAGTAATCTCGACGAGAAAATAGAGAACCTGCTCTCTATTTTCTCGTCGAGATTCTCGTCGGCATGTTTCTCGACGAGAAAAGTGAGTGTGTGTACACTTACCTGTCCTCCCGGAAGCCCGCGCATGTTCGAAATGAATTTGACGCATGCGCGGTAGCTTCCTAGGCATAGGTAGGGTATACCAAGATGGCGGCGACGGCATCGAATGTGACGAGCGCATGCTCGTCATAGTCAATGACGTCACCGCGTACGCTCCATTCAAAGAACCGCGGGTTCTTTGAATCGAGCGTGTGTACACTCGGCCGGGACAAGTTTCTTGTCCAAGAATCTCGTCTCAAAAAACGGCATGTTTTTTTCGACGAGAATCTCGGCCGTGTGTACGAGGCTTCAGATAAAAAAAACTGCTTTAGCAAGATTAAGAGCGGTTTCTATATACAGTAAATAAAAAAGAGTTTATAAGCATCAGGCAATGGTGCTTTGGGAGAGGTATCCCTTTCTAACAACACCCTCCCAATGCTAAAGAGCATGCATGCTGTTATCCAAGTAACAGGAAGATGCTCCCTTGCTTTAAGATTGCCAGTCCACATGCCCAAATTATTGGGCAAATGTTGTGCAAATTTCCCATTAAATCAATAATAAATAGGACCCATAATGTGTTATCAGTTTGTACTGTGGTGTGAAACATCTGTATACTTCTGAGCCTTTCTTCACATTTTGTATCGGAGCCAGGAGACATTATTGCCCTTCTTCCACAACATACAGTGCCTTTAATTATATTTTATATCTCTCCTCTGATCTGTAAATGTCAGCAATAATATCTTTTACATCTACTTTATCTCCTCTAGACTATCTGTTCTTTGCAAGATTTAACCATGACACAAACAGGGAAATTCTACAAGGACAGATCATTTTGCCATGGCTACTTAAGACCTTTTTAGTAGATGGAAAGTGACAGCAAACTGTTATTTGAACTGGCTTCAAAACTTGCAGCTTGAATTTAACTCGGTCAGTCACAAATCACAATATAAGGGGTGTGCACACTTGCTCAATCAAGCATTCAAGGGTTTTATTTTGTATCATTTAAAAAAAAAACAACCACTGAAATATTTCTCACCGCAGTCTAAAAAAATATAATTTGTCTTGATACTGCAGAGGTTGATTTACTAAAGGAATAGAGACTTTATATATACATTGCAAAGTAGATGATAATAGATAAGGTGAACCGATATTGACTCCAAAGACCCAAACTCATGATTGGGTATTCAAAATGAGCACAGATCCACCTTATTTACTAACATTCCCTTTGCACTCATTTGCTTTAGTTAACCACTTAAGCCCCGGACCATTTTGTAGCTAAAGGACCAGGCCCCTTTTTGAGATTCGGCACTGCGTCACTTTAACTGACAATTGCGCGGCCGTGCGACGTGGCTCCCAAACAAAATTGGCGTCCTTTTTTCCCCACAAATAGAGCTTTCTTTTGGTGGTATTTGATCACCTCTGTGGTTTTTATTTCTTGTGCTATAAACAAAAATAGAGCGACAATTTTGAAAAAAATGCAATATTTTTTACTTTTTGCTATAATAAATATCCCCCAAAAATATATGTAGCGGTCTCCTCTCCCTCCTCTCTTTATCAGCTCGTCTGTCTCTTGTCTAGGGGTATCTTAGAGGAGAGATTGCGGGGTCACCACGCCATGCCCTCACCGCAGATAGTTGTGTGGTGTAAGCAAAGTTCTTATGTTACCTTCGGGTCGGTGTTCTGCACCTGGAGCCTCCAAAGAGAGTTACCTTGAACAATGTCTGTCAGAAAATGAGCCCCACACCATTAAAGTCCAACACTCCTTTATTCTTCTCAATGCACAAGTGAGTGAACACAATCAGTTGGACCCCTTAGAGAACAGACAAGGAGGTGTGGATGCCAGTAGGCCCAGACACAATGAACTCTCCACTTTCCTTCCTGAAAGTGGGTTGCGGTCTCCGAGCGAGGGGGGATTTCCTTCCAGGCGGTCTCCGATGGAAGACTCGCCTGTCACCGGCAATATGCTGCACCGGGTCTTCAAGCAAGTGTCTCCCACCGGTCCATTACGCCTTCCGGATTCGGGTACCCACTCCCGGGGTTCCCTAGGATCTCCTTCCCTCGCGGAACTCAGTGGTTGGCACTGAGCTCCAGACCTCCATCCAAGTACCTCACCCCAGGCCTAAGGTGCCTGGGATGGAACACGACCTCCGCATGTCCTCTAGGCCTAGGCCGCCTAGAGGACCGACACGAACCACCGCCCTCAGGCTGAAGGTGCCTGGGACTCGACCCCGTGACAAAGATGGCCGGCCCCTTTATACCCTCTCCCAGCAAGCACGGCGGGTTCCCCGCCCCACCATACCGCTGCCGAGGGAGGACAAAAAGGGAGCACAGCACACAGCAATGGTTCAACCCCAGCCCAAGGCGACAGCGCCACCCGTGGGGCTGCAGTGAACTGCACATCACTGGTGTCTCTGCCAGTTTTAAACACACAGAAAAGTGTATACCCGCTACATATATAAAAAAACTTTTTTTTTTCCACAGTTTAGGCCGATACGAATTCTTCTACATATTTTTGGTAAAAAAATCGCAATAAGCGTTTATTGATTGGTTTGCGCAAAAGTTATAGATTCTACAAAATAGGGGACTGTTTTATGTAATTTTTATTAATATTTTTTTTTTTACTAGTTATGGCGGCGATCAGCGATTTTTATCGTGACTGCGACATTATGGCGGACACTTTTGACACCATTTTGGGACTATTGTAATTTTTACAGCAATCAGTGCTATAAAAATCCACTGATAACTGTAAAAATTACACTGGCAGTGAAGGGGTTAACCACTAGGTGGCGCTGAAGGGGTTAAGTGTTTCCTAGGGAGTGATTGTTACTGTGAGGGGGCGTGGCTACACGTGACACGTCACTGATGACCGTTCCCGATCACGGCGAACGGTCATCAGTGACAGTGTCACTAGGCAGAATAGGGGAATGCCTTGTTTACAAAGGCATTCCCCTGTTCTGCTCTTGCCGACCGCAATCATGGGACTCCCGGGAACATCGAGTTCCCGGGACCCGTGGCCGCACTCGCGAGGCACGCAGGGGACGCGCGCGCGTGCCCGCAGGGCGGCAAATTTAAAGGGACGTACCTGTATGCCCAGATGCCTGCCCGTGCTATTCTGCCGACGTACATCGGCGGTAGGCAAGTGGTTAATCACCCTTTTTATCAAAGATGAAATTTCAATGAGGATTTGTAGATTTTTGATACCACTGTACATTTTCAATAGTAGTACTTGCAGTTCTCTTAAGATAACATCTAACAGTTCTAATACACAAATGTATTTTACTGTAATGGGGGGAAAGGGGGTTAGCCTTATTGGCCCTCCCTTTGCCTTATGGGGCCGTGGCGCTGTTAACTTAGGTTTAATGTTAAACTATTCTCCCAATTTTATTGGCCAAACTAGGTCAGGTGTTTGAGGATAGGGAATAGGGTTAAGTTTTAATAGGATTGGTTAATATAGTCAGGTGACCATTAGAATCTTCTAGAAGAGGGAGACAGAGGCTATTTAAGGGACCAGCGGACAGGATTCCACAAGGAGACGACACAAGGAGCTCCCCTGAGGACCGGAGTTTCTTTCTGACACCATGGAAGCCCTCTTAGGGCAGTCTTTGGAGAGAGCAAAAGCAGCGGGCGGGGGGGAAGTGGATTCGTAAGTGCCTATCATTACCAGTGGGTGAAGAGGATCCGGGTGACGGTGGAATTGACAGCGGAGCTCAGGTGGTGGTGGCAGTGAGGGAAGGTGTCATTTTACCTCAGGCGAGTCAGCAGGTACCTGAGATAGTGCAAATGAACCCCGCTCAGATGTTATTGGGTCAGGAGAATTCCGGTCGGAACAGAGGTGAGGTGGTTCAGAGGACAAGTAAGAGGAGGCGGCTACAAGGGAGGAGTGTTAGCCCAGTCACGCCTGCAGTTCCAGTCGGAAGGAGAGGGAGGTCGGCATCCTCAGCCAGCAGCCGTCAGGAGGTTTCCACACCAGGCAGTCTTAACAGACGGACAAACACAGGAGTGCCTATCCACAGGAGTGGACAGAGAGGATTTTCAGCCATGCCTGCGCTCATGCAGGGGCATGGGCTTCATTCTTCACATTCTAGGCAGCAAGCTAGCAATGAGGTTGTTCAACAGGATGGGGGGGAGCAGGCTGGCAGTGTCATTCCCGTGCGGTGTGCTTCCCCTATACAGGCTGCGGGTAGTGTCAGCAATGTGAATGTTGGTAAACGTAACACTATGGAGACACAAGTTCTAAATGACAGTTCAGAAGTGTCACAGATCCTTCCTGCAGCAGCACAGGATAAGTATAAAGAGAAAGGTGTAAAGGAATGTATGCAATGTGTTCTATCTCCGCTGGGTTTCCATTTATCTGATAGTATTAAAGAAAAGATTTGGAGGGAGGAATATATAGATTTGAGTGTAGTGCTTCCTCCTTCCAGGGATTTTTCTCAAAAATATGACAAAGGATGATAAATCAGAGGATGATAGGCGCAAATCAGCACTTAAATCTTTTTATTCATGGTTGCAAGCTTTTGTTATCTATGCAGGTGTTTTTTGTGAGAAATTTCCACAAAAAAAGTCCAGCATTGTTTCAACACATAGATATAATTCTGGAAGCATACAGAAGTTTTAGTGGTTTTGCCTGGCTATCATATGATGAGGCATTCCGTCAAAAATTGGCGGTACAACCTTCTCTGCAATGGGGAGCAAAGGATGTTAGCCTGTGGTTGAATTTATTTTTGTTCACCAACCCTCAACTTCAAGTACAAACCAGTCAGGATCTACATATAAAAAAGGGCTGTGCTTCACTTTTAACGACAGTAATTGTAAGTGGTCGTCTGCTTGTAAATACAAGCATGAATGCGCATTTTGTTCTGGGTCTCACCCAATATCGAAATGTTTTCGGAAGCTTCAGGCACAACGTGACAATTTTCAAAAAAGCAACAACCCCGGTGATCATTCAAAGAATGCTTCCTTGCTTGCAGGTTTACCCAAACAGGCAGAGGGCTTTGCTTCTAATTAAGGGATTCTCAGAAGGTTTTGAGATCCCATCTTTTACAGGTTTAGGGTGCTCTATACAGTAAATGGGAATATAAAGTCCATTCGGGAATTTCCCAATATAGTCAAAGATAAGCTATTGAAAGAAGTGGCAGCAGGTGGAATAGAAGGTCCATTTTCTTTCCCTCCTTTTAGGAACTTTAGGGTGTCCCCTTTAGGTTTGGTTCCCAAAAAAGAGCCGGGTGAGTTCTGCCTAATACATCACTTGTCGTTCCCTTTTGGTGAATCCTTAAATGATCAAATTGACTCCAACTCAGCGGTGGTAACATATGCATCATTTGAATTGGCCATAGATAAATTGTGCAGATTAGGTCCAAACGCGTTGATGGCTAAAGCAGATATTAAATTGGCCTTTAGATTATTACCTTTAAACCCTGGTTCTTTTAATTCCTTGGGTATTAATTTTGAGAATGAATTTTACTTTGACAAGTGCCTGCCCATGGGGTGCTCAATTTCATGCTTTTAGTTTGAAGCTTTTTCATCTTTTATTGAATGGGTAGTGAATATGGTAGCTGATTCCCATTTCTCCATTCATTACTTAGATGATTTTTTATTTTTGGGCTCATCCGGAACGGAGGCTTGTATTAATCTTCTTAGGTCTTTCTGTTTGGTATGTGGTTTTTTCAGCATCCCATTGGCGGTATTTCCAACAACAAATATTTAATTTTTAGGTATTGGTATAGATTCTGTAGCTATGGAATTTAGCCTTCCAGAAGATAAAGTATATAGGTTATCTCAGATTTTGCTTAAATTTCTTAGGAGGAGAAAGGTTACCCTTAGAGAGATGCAGGCTTTATTAGGACAGTTGGCTTTTGCATTCAGAGTCATGCCAATGGGCAGGTTTTTTTCTAGGAGGCTTTATACCTCTATTTCAGGTTTAAAAAGCCCTTCTTCACATGTTAGGGTGAATTCAGATGTGAAGGCAGATTTTTTAGTATGGCTGAATTTTCTTGAGTCTTTCAATGGTAAGACCTTATGGCAACAAGAATTTATTCTAGACTTTGATTTTTGTCTAGCCACAGATGCATCTGGTGCCATAGGTTTTGGTGCCATTTGGAATTCTCACTGGTGTTTTTCTCCTTGGCCTCTTAAATGGGTAAAGCAGGGGTTTTGTAAAAATATTGTTTTTTTTAGAACTTTTCCCTGTCATTGTAGCTTTAGAACTATGGGGGGCCCAGTTTTCAAACGGAAGGATTTTGGTTAGCACCGATAATAAAGGTGTAACTTTTGCAGTAAACTGCTTATATTTAAAATACCCTCAAGTGGTAGTGTTTCTTTGACATCTGGTTTTCCTGTGCCTAAGATGGAACATCTGGATTAAGGCGAAGTATGTGCAAGTCAAATCTTACATAATTGCCGATTCTCTCTCTCGTTAACAGATGGAGCGGTTTTTCTCACTGATGCCAGAAGCGGATGCAGTCGGGGAACATTGCCTTCCCCATTTATGGGATCTAATATAATTTATGGGAGCATTAAGAACTCCTTAGCTACCTCTACATGGAAAAATTATGAAGCGTCATGGCTTTTGTGGGTTACTTTTTTGGCATCTTTAAACACGGATATTTCATCATTTTCGGAGGGTTTAGTATTATTTTTTCTTAATTCTTTGATAGAAAAAGGCTACTCATGGCCACACGTTAATAAGGTGTTGGCAGGTGTTTCCTTTTTCTTACGCCTTCACGGTTTCCCATCTTGCCAATCCTTCTTTTCAGTTAGGCAAGTTTTAAAGGAGTATAAGAGAAGTGTTTTTCACAAGGATAATAGATGCCCTGTTACTCCAGATTTATTGGTTAATTTATGTAATATTACTATTGAGGTGTGTTATTCCTTATTTGAATCTGTCATGTTTGATTCTGTCTTCTCTTTGGCGTTTTTTGCGGCATTTAGAATCTCAGAATTATTACCACCATCCAGGGTGAGGGGAACGGGTATTTTGTTCTCAAATATAGTTATGTTGGAGGGTGGAGTTTGGATTTTTCTACGCAGCAGTAAGACGGATAGTTTAGGTTTTGGATCTTGGATAGCGTTACAAGAATGCGGGGATCCCAGAATGTGTCAGATTAGGGCTCCAAAGGCATATTTGGAGGTTAGACATAAGGTTCAAGGGATGTTGTTTATGCATAGAGATGGTTCACCATTAACGAGTTATCAGTTTTCAGTAGTTTTAAAAAAAATGCTTGTTTTTTTAATTTAAGTCATTAAAGAATTCACTCATCCCTTTCGCATTGGAGCGGCTACGGAGGCTGCTCTGATGGGTCTGGAAGGAAGTATAATAAAAAAGATAGGTAGATGGCGTTCTGATGCATACAAGCTATATGTTCGTCCAAAAGGAAAAAAATTGTTTCGTTTTGTTTAGTTTTAATTTGTTAATTAATTAATTTCGTTTAGTTCGATTCGTTAAATTTGTTACATTCGTTTTCGGATTTCGTTCCGTTTTTGACCGAATTCGAAATATATCTCGAATATTTCGAAATATTTCGAAAATATTTCTCCCGGATTCGAAATTATTTCAACCGCATTCGAAAAAATTACAACCGGATTCAATCATCTTTCAGACTTTCAACCGGATTCGATAATATTTCAACATGATTCGAAATTGCTCCGGTACACTGCAAGTATGAGAAGTTGATGTGACAGATGTATATAAGTAAGTAAGTAACTAACCATCTTCCAAAATTTCTAATTCAAATAGAAAAGATTATAATAAAATAGAAAATAGACTATAAAAAAATAGAACAGAATAGAATAAAAGATAATATATTCTTTTCTGTTCTATTGTTTTTATAGTCTATTTTCTATTATCTTTTATTCTATTCTGTTCTATTTTTTTTTCAAGTCTATTTTCTACTTCGATTCTATTGGAATTGGAATTCGAAAAATCGGTCGCATTCGACAATATTTCAACCAAATTCGAAATTATTTCAACCGAATAGAAAAGATTATAATAAAATAGAAAAACAGAGAATAGACTATTTCTAGTCTATTTTCTATTTCTATTCTAATCTTTTATAATTGGAATTAGAATTCATTCTATACGAAATTCGAATGTCGGAACATGGTTTATTATAATCTTTTCTATTCGGTTGGAATAATTTCGAATCCGGCTGAAATATTATCGAATGCGGTAGAAATATTTTCGAATTTGGTTGAAATATTTTCGAATGCGACCGATTTTTCGAATTCCAATTAGAAAAGATTAGAATAGAAATAGAAAATAGACTAGAAAAAAAATAGAACTGAATAGAATAAAATATAATATATATATATTGTATTTTATTCTATTCTGTTCTATTGTTTTTCAATTCTATTCTAATTGTTTTCAAATTCGATTAGAAATTTTTTCAATTCGATTCAAATTTCGTCCGTGGTTTTTCGATTTGAATCGTTATTTCGGATTCGGTCGAATTCGTTAGCATTGTAATTCGTTAATTCGGATGCATCCGAATAATGAAAATTCATCAGAATTTTGGGAAGGAAACGAAATGCACATGCCTAGTTCGTCCTTATTATTAACATTTTGGTTTCAGGTTCCAGGCTCATGGTATGGATTGTGGGCCACTCATATATTTTCTGGGCACAGAAAAGAGCAGCAGTTAGGATTTACCCAAAATCTGGGTCTGGATCCATCTGTATTCTGCGTTCATTGGCATGGACTCAGGGGTATGGTCTGGCAAGATTACATTTTTGAATTAGGAAGGCTTTACTCTGTCTGTTCCCCCCGGATATTCTAATAGTGCATTTGGGAGGGAACGACATAGGAAAATTGAAAACTTTTGATTTGATTTCCAGCATGAAGGATATTTTTTGTTTTTTGAATATACATTCCCCAAATACAGTTTTGTTTTTTTCAGAGAAAGTCCCACGATTGAGTTGGCTGCAGTCAGTCACGTTTAAGCCACTTGAGAAGGTCAGAAAGAGAATTTAAAAATTTTGGTTCCTAATTTGGCCATTTCTTTTCGTCATGTTGAGCTTGAAGGAGGCATTTCGGGTATATATCGTCATGATGGAGTACATTTGTCAGACGTAGGCCTAGATATTTTTAATAGTGATCTGTAGACATGCATCGAGACGGCCGCGGTTTGGGTTGGTGTGGACAGGAGGGTATGCTTTGCCCATCCTGTCGGTTGGGATATGTAAGATAAAGGTTGGGTCAGCTTGAGTCTCAATGGCTGAGCTGTGAGTGGTTTAATATATCAGTTTGGTGAATGAATTTAAATTTGATGGAAAGAAGCTTATAATTTATTTAAATATTTTATTGAATTATTTTTGAAACCAATAAAATTGTATAAAATATAACATTTGTATAAAATAATATATATATATGAATAAAATATTTATATGGATTTTGGTGTGTTTGTGTATTTATTTATAATATGCATGTCTGCAGATTAATTTTCCTGGTGCCTGCAGTCCCAATATAGCCACTGTTCCCTCCCTTACCGTGTTTTTTAGATGTGTTCCTTGCTGCAGAAGGCACTATAGTAATAATGATAATTGTTTACTAATATTAACGATTTCAATTATAGATTAGTCCATGTAAAAGAATAGTTTGTAATATTTTTAACAACTGTTCGCTACAAGCTCCTATTTTTAAGCTTCTTTTTTTTTAATATACAGTCAGGTCCATAAATATTGGGACATTGACACAATTCTAATCTTTTATGCTCTATAGGAATTATAACAGTTTGTATATGTGCCTCCCACTTTTTAAGGGACCAAAAGTAATGGGACAATTGGCTGCTCAGCTGTTTCTTGGCTAGGTGTGTGTTATTCCCTTATTATCCCATTTACAAGGAGCAGATAAAAGGTCCAGAGTTAATTTCAAGTGTGCTATTTGCATTTGGAATCTGTTGCTGTCAACTCTCAATATGAGATCCAAAGAGCTGTCACTATCAGTAAAGCAAGCCATCATTAGGCTGAAAAAACAAAAACAAACCCATCAGAGAGATAGCAAAAACATTAGGTGTGGCCAAATCAACTGTTTGGAACATCCTTAAAAAGAGAGAACGCACTGGTGAGCTCAGTAACACCAAAAGACCCAGAAGACCACGGAAAACAACTGTGGTGGATGACCGAAGAATTCTTTCCCTGGTGAAGAAAACACCCTTCACAACAGTTGGCCGGATCAAGAACACTCTCCAGGAGGTAGGTGTATGTGTGTCAAAGTCAAAAATCAAGAGAAGACTTCACCAGAGTGAATACAGAGGGTTCACATAAAGATGTAAACCATTGGTGAGCCTCAAAAACAGGAAGGCCAGATTAGAGTTTGCCAAACAACATCTAAAAAAACCTTCACAGTTCTGGAACAACATCCTATGGACAGATGAGACAAAGATCAACTTGTACCAGAGTGATGGGAAGAGAAGGGTATGGAGAAGGAAAGGAACTGCTCATGATCCAAAGCATACCACCTCATCAGTGAAGCATGGTAGTGTGGTAGTGTCATGGCGTGGGCATGTATGGCTGCCAATGGAACTGGTTCTCTTGTATTTTTTGATGTGACTGCTGACAAAAGCAGCAGGATGAATTCTGAAGTGTTTTGGGCAATATTATTATCTGCTCATATTCAGCCAAATGCTTCAGAACTCATTGGACGGCGCTTCACATTGCAGATGGGCAATGACCGGAAGCATACTGCGAAAGCAACCAAAGAGTTTTTTAAGGGAAAGAAGTGGAATGTTATGCAATGGCCAAGTCAATCACCTGCCCTGAATCCGATTGAGCATGCATTTCACTTGCTGAAGACAAAACTGAAGGGAAAATGCCCCAAGAACAAGCAGGAACTGAAGACAGTTGCAGTAGAGGCCTGGCAGAGCAGCACCAGGGATGAAACCCAGCGTCTGGTGATGCCTATGTGTTCCAGACTTCAGGCTGTAATTGACTGCAAAGGATTTGCAACCAAGTATTAAAAAGTGAAAGTTTGATTTATGATTGTTAATCTGTCCCATTACTTTTGGTCCCTTAAAAAGTGGGAGGCACATATACAAACTGTTGTAATTCCTACACCGTTCACCTGATTTGGATGTTAATACCCTCAAATTAAAGCTGAAAGTCTGCAGTTAAAGCACATCTTGTTAGTTTCATTTCAAATCCATTGTGCTGGTGTATATAGCCAAAAAGATTAGAATTGTGTCGATGTCCCAATATTTATGGACCTGACTGTATATATATTAATATCATTTTCCCTGCATAAAAAATACAGTTGATATTTCATTCAACAAGGATCGTCAGTTCTAACCACATTTAAATGTAAATGTACAGAGAAGCTATATGAAAATTCAAAATACTGCCAAATTACATCCAACTACTGAAAACAAAGAGGGGGGACCAAGGTCACAGCAATGAAATGCTGAAATTAAGGGAATTTAGCATTTAATTTTGTTAATTTCTAGAATTGTGATGTCTAGAGCAGCAGTTCTCAAACTTTTTTTAACTTGAGCCACATATGGCCTTATAACCCCCTAAGCTTCAATTATTACAACACACCCCAAGTCTAAAAGTATTGTAAATATGCAATATTTATTGCAATAAATATTGAACAAAACAACACAAACAAGTAACCAAAGAAAAAACATTTTTAAAAGCTTTACCAGTGTTTAAAAAAAACAAAAAAACAAAAAATCAAAAAATAATGGTACTGTATATAAAAATGCAAATTTTATTCTGCAATTTCTCACATTTAATTTAAAGGATGCTAAACTTAAATTTCTGGCGCAAATCATAGAAAATGTATTTTCATATGATTGTGTCTTTTAAGCATGTTTTTATATGTACTGTATATAAACAAATGAACCAACCAAAAAAAAGTGTACAAAAATACCTAAAAAAAATCACAAAAAGGGGTGGAAATAGTATCAATGAGGCTAATTAGGGTTAAATAAGAATTGACAAAGGCTTAAATATAAATGTTATCAAACAAATTAAAAAATTTTTGGGATATGTAAGATTACCGGAACTGACATCATGTGCAGCTCAAAGGACACTCTGTTAATCGACATGCATAACAATATAGTGTGCAGGCTTTCTTTACACGGGAGCTGCTGGGTGTGCTTCTGAGACATAGAGCGTACCTGACTGTCACACTGATGGCCAGTCCCAGAGATTTCACCAGACACAGGAGACCACCAGACAGCTATACTTCAAGACACATGTCAATTGTGCAGTACAGTATACCTGAAATGAGATTGCCTTTATGCAAATGATAGTCACACTGCAATACTGGCACCTGGAATTGCCGTAACCTACAACGTTGTACCTATGGATATTCTGGGTGCCCTGGATGCTCACAAACCAAGTCTATTATTGAAATTTCAACCTCAGTTTCTAAAGCCTATCTTGGTCCATTCCTTAGAGACTTACGTGACTTAGTATTGGTCAGGCGGACTTTAAATCAATAACTGTTGAATAATCATGAGACATGAGCGATGGGGACATTAAGATCAGCATAATGGCACATTGGTTTCTCGTGCGCACTCCTCCTAATATCTGAAAGTAAGCTTAGGTTCTAGCTGCCTGTTTAAAAGTGTCATAAATAAACTCTTACTACATGCATACTTTAAAGGGCTAAGAAAAGCAAATCAAGAATAAAAAATAATACTTTCTCTAGCTTCTCCTGCTGTTTCTCTTCTCCTAACCTAAATATTACTTTCTGTTTGGCCCCATTAACCATCATTGAATTGTATACAATGTTCACCCTCATCGTCACCCATTTACAAAAGAAACTATAATAGTTTAGAGGCATTTGGAGAGACAACAGCCTCTACTCCTTTGTGCATAGAACAGTGTATGAGCAGAGTGGGGCAAAAAATGGTATGGGTAGTGTAACGACAGGGGTTAACGTTGTTTAAATATATTCCATTCCCGAACACACAGCAGCTACCAGACACTGCACAGTCAGGCGACCGAGACCCATAGGAATAATTCTCCCATAAATACGAGACAAACGCTCTGTATGAGGTTTCCAACTGGTCTGACACTTTATTGAGAAAATAAAATGCTTTTATATACACTAAACGAATACTGTAGTCCAAATGAACAACTCCACCCACAACATCACACAATGGTCACATAATGAGCTTCCAATACACATTCTGACATCTCTTAGCAGACAACAGGTGAGTTCATTATCTAATCCCCCTGTTCAGCTTAAATGACTATGCATAACCTTTATGTTCCCCAGACTGTATGTCTGCTAATTTACAATACCCCCAATTACAGAGTTAACTATCACACCCCACAATGAAAAGATCTTTAGAATAGTTGGGATTCATTAACATTACACAGGCATCCAGGTGATTGGAGTTGAAGAAATCAGCATCTCTCAATTAACCTGTTGAGTTCAGGATCAACAAACAGTAAATAGTTATTTACAGATATCCTGGGGAATATGGTGGATTAATATTACAGACCCATTTTAAAGCAATCCAAGACATATTCTCAATGTCCATTATTTCCTGGCTCATACTTTCTAAGAACTTCTGGGTTCCACGGGCCCACCGGTTACAGGTAGTATGGGCGGAATCAGCAGAATATGATAGGGATGGAGTATGCAGTGGGTTGAACTAGTGAACATAGTGGACTAGAGGAGGCATAAGATATAAATGGAATGTATAGTTCTCATATTGATCTTTCATATTTACAATTTCCAGCCAGAAGGTGAAGCTCCTGGCTCATTTTCTCATACTGACCAGGATATTTTCTTAATTTTTTTTGCTGAAAATGTCTGTTTACAGCTATATAGTCAAAGCTCAGTTTAAACATAGCTAAATTCGTGAGTGACCCAATCCCCCCTCTCTTTTCCCTTTCTCCCTGGTCTTTGAAGATCTGTATGAAGTTTCAATGTGAGGAGGTTGATCAGAATGTATAGAGCTACTGCTATACTTTTTTTTTTTTAGAAAACCTATAATACACTGTTAAATCACTGTATAGATGCACTTTCATTAAACATGAACTTTTAAATAGCAATATATATATATATACTGTATAGCCCCTATTAATTTAGGAACATATACAAATATTAACATTAGGCCTCATGCACACTGGGTGTTTATGGGAGGCTCAAAATTGCTGCAGCTGAATGGGGCTGAACAGTGAATCAAGTGGCGCCAATGTTTCAGGCAGTTTAACACAGACTTCTTTCATTGCAGGTATTGGTTCCTGGGCGCATGCTGCCCTTAATGTTGGTAACACTTTGTACACTATCCAGCCACAGCAACGTTCAGGCTCTCATAAATTTGCAGGCTTTTGGCAGATGGGCTGGACAGTGCACCTGTGCCTTTAGCCCACACAAAAACATCAGAATTTCTGAAGATGCACTCAGATCTTCCTTTTGTTCATGCTCCTGATCTTTACTTAAACAAAATGGGATGTGCTACAAATCAAAACAAAAAAACAAAGCAGAAGAAAAGGAAGAGTCAGTCATCGAAGACACCTCATCCGGTGTGTTTTACCACCACCAAAAGGAGACTTAAATCTGCTTACCAAAAATAAATTACCCTCATGTCATCATGAGTCTAATCATGTGTTATTAAAACTCCATACTAGATACTTCAATCTCCAGACATCTCTCTCCCTGGAAGATGATCTCACTCCACCAGGAAATACCACCACAACTCCTATCAGATCAAGGATTAATGTGTGCAGGTAAGTACCCAGAAAATTTAAATAACATGATCCACATGAAAACCGTTGTATTTTAATTTGAATAATTAAAATTGCACTCACAGATAAATAAAAAGTAATCAGCGCTCTTTATAATCACCAAACTCCCAAAAACATTGCAGTTCCAGCTAACTTCGGGTAAAACCTGATGTTACAACAGGCTTCACCCTACGTGTTTTGTCACAGATGATGTCTTCCAGGGCATGCTCTTGATCCGACTGACGGATAGAAGAGAGCAAGTACCAAGCAGCCGAGTTGCAGGCAGGTACCTAAATATTATATGTATTTTGCATAAAAGTAAATGTTTGGCGATTCAGGAGTTAATGGTGTGCTGTGGTATGCATTCCCTTTGCATGTGTCACTTCCTGTTTTGAAGGGATATATGCAGGAGAAGGCGGGGCCTCGTGGTCTCCTGCCTGCCTCCTGACCTTGACCTTGGCTTGTTTATCGGATCTCCAAGGCCTGCTACCTGTCTTGTCCTCATCTCCCACCTGACCTTGTCTCCTCTGTGATCCACTTGGCACTGAACCTTGGCTTGTACCGACTACCCTCTGTCTCAGTGACCCTGGTTACCTGCTACATCTCACAGGCGCCACCTGCCTGCAGCAGCCCCGCAGCACATCAACGGTGTTCCTGAGGCTTTGCTGCAAGCAACTCTGCAGGCGACCTGTGTGACTTTGGTCCTGACTCCTCCTGTCTCACCTCCAGGGTAGTCTGGAACTGCGCTGCAAGGGAAGCCCTCTCTCCATTGACCTCCAGCACTTTGGTACCTGATAAGGGCCCTGCTCCTGGGAGCTTACAATCTAATAGGGCGGGGGTGGTGGAACAAAAGGTAATAACTGTGAGGGATGAACTGATGAAAACATTTAAAGATTTGGTTATTAGCGGAAGGCAGGATAGGTGTTCCTGAAGAGATGAGTTTTCAGGGATCACTTAAAATAGGAGAGAGTAGAAGATAGCCAGACAGATTGGGGTAGAGAGTTTTTAGAGTATGGGAGAGGCAAGGGAGAAGTCCCGGAGACAAGCAGGGAAGGAGGAGGCAAGGGAGCTAGAGAGAAGGAGTTCTTGGGAGAAGCGGAGAGGACGGTTTGGGTGATATTTGGAGACATGACTGGTGATGTAGTTCAGGACAGAGTTGTAAAAATCTTTGTATGGTATTGTTAATGTTTTAAATTGTATTTGTTGGGAAATGGGAGGCCAGTGGAGGGATTGGTAGAGAGGGTTGGTGGACACTAAACAGTTGGTAAGGTGGATGAGTCTGGCAGCAGCATCATGATAGACTGAAGAGGGGATAGCCTTGCAAAGAGGTAGGCCTATGAGGAGGGAGTTACAATAGTCAAAGCGAGAGATAACAAGGGAGTGAATATTGGACCTCCCCAATAAGTGACCACCCATGGCCTGGAGTAATGTGCAAGAATCCACCTAAACACACTGTCATAGAGCCCACAGGCCTCTTCAAGGGGGCTTGGAGAGAGTCAGACTTTAGCTGCCTCTAGCACAGGGATCTTCAAACTACGGCCCTCCAGCTGTTGCGGGACTACAAGTCCCATGAGGCATTGTAAAACTCTGACATTCACAGACATTGCTAGGCATGATGGGAATTGTAGTTACTGAACAACTGGAGGGCCATAGTTTGAAGACCCCTTCTCTAGCAGATGTGGTATTTGGCTACCATCAAAGGCTGTGCCCTTATTTTTGCCTAGTGTCCTACTCCTGAACGTGGCACCTAATGGTCAGAGATCAAGATCTCAGTTGTGCCGTTCAATGAACAGAGCATAAAACATGTTTTTGGCTTGCCATATACTTTGATTACCTACCGGGAATATTAGTTCCTTCCTGTGATCCACACTATAGTGCCTGTATAATTGCAGAGGTACACAATAACAGTCAGTCATACACCAAATCATTTTAAACCAATGAACTTACTAGCATGCTTTTGATGGTGAGTAGAGTTTGGAGGATTCTGCTGGAATAAATGCACGAATACAGAGAAAACACAAATATTTTTGTCAGCGAAAGCTGAACCTAAAATAGTGCCGCCAGGCCAACTAAATCAAGGGCCCTAGAAAAAAATAAAAGCAAATTTAAAATATTGGAGAAACAGTATTTTTTCAGTTTTTTGCTTTTTCAAACGGATCAGATGGCTAGTGAGAAGATATGTAATTGTTATGGAGGTTTGAAGAGCGAAAGAAAGTGAGTAATACCATGCCTGTCTGCACTGTAATTGAAAGAGCAAACAGCCTCATGTATTTTGCTCAGGAACAGATGCCTGTCTGCAATGAAATCTTCATACACCTGTATTTATTCTGTTCTACTTGTCTCCAGCTGCCAGTCTCCGCCAAGGGGCCAATCAGAGCTTGTCAACTCGATGGCAAGAATAAGAAAAAAGCTCATCTCCCAACAAAGGAAATTGACATTAAATGCTGATACTTGATCACAAAGAAATGAATTTCTGATGCATGCAGTTCAACAAGTTCTAAACAATTACAGAATTTAGCATGGGCAGCTCAAGCTAAAATCCTATATATGAAAGTGAAATAGTTGAAGTAAACCTGAGAAATTCAAACTAGCACTGAAAAAATGTATAAGTAGAAGTAGGTTAGCTTAAAAAAAAAAAAAAAAAATGTCAAAATTATCAGTAGATCCAGAAACATGGCTATCTGATTTTATGTGAAAATGTAAACTTTTAGCCCTGGTTCACACTGGTGCGATTTGACATGCGTTTTGACATGTCAAATCGGCGAAATTTGCCGCATCTGCGGCGCTGCACCGATTTCAAAAAGTCGTTTCTGTACTACTTTTTGCGATTTCGGCCACGATTTACAATGACATCTGTGCAGAAACCCGCACAGATGTCTTTGTAATCGCGTCTGAAATCGGGACTGCCAGCGAGAGTAAAATTGCGCGAGTTCAGCTGAACTCGCACGGCTTCACTCCCGCAGCCCAGTGTGAACCTGGGCTTACACTGCATTAGTACTTAGTATTGGGGGAGGTTAATATTTTTCTTTACTTTTCTTTTATTAAATAAATAAATACAAATAAACAACCTAGACCCCCTTCAAACACAACTAGTCTGGCAAATCAGGCATGTGGATTGGTAACTCCTGGCAAGGGCACAGCAGGAATACAGATAAAACACCATTAATCTGCATTGTAGTATTTACCCTTGTTGGTTAAGTTGCTGTGTACCTTTCGGTGTACGAAAATGCCCAAATTTGAAAATCCACTTAACATATAATAAAAAAACACAAATTACTGCAAATGAAAGCCCACGATTCCAGATGATACACGATCGGATTTTCCGACAAGAATTGTGTGATGGCAGGATGTTGTCGGATAATCCGACCGTTTGTATGCTCCGTCGGACAATTGTTGTCAGAATTTCTGACAACAAATGTGGAATAGCATGCTTTCAAATTTTCAGACAACAAATGTGTCTTGTCGGATTTTCTGATCATGTGTACACAAGTCCGTCGGAATAAAATCCAAAGTACAAACACGCATGCTCAAAAGCAATGCTAACCAAAAGACAACAATAGCTGAAGTTGCCCAAATGGTGGCGCTAAAGAGCTGAAAAACCACATTGTTTCGGGTTTGTTGGACGACAATTCTTTGCCGCATGTATGCAAGACAAGTTCATGGCCAATGCCCTTCGGACAAAAGTCCTACGCTTTGTCCACGGAAAATCTGATCATGTGTACGAGGCTTAAGGCTTGTCTCGTTTACTCTGGATCCTGTGTTCCCCCCAATGTGAACATAGCAAGATTGGCTGAAGAGAAGACTCAGTTGGGTTGTCCACACAAGCTGAATTGTAAGAATTTAGAACATTAAAAACATTTTTACAAATGAGGAACACATATTGGTAAATATCAGTTAATCTTCCCAGAAAATGTGCTTTAAATATGCCCTTTAGCATCATGAAAAAGAAAACCTTGCAGGAGTTCAATTTTTTTTTTGTAAAATGTACTTTTCAATGTAGTTTTTGAACTGTAGCAATATTTTGGTCCCTAATGCCTGTCTGATCCATAAAAACCCTCCCTGCCTACTTTTTCTTCAGTTATGTAATTTGATACATTAGACTTCACATACATTTTATACCAACAAGCTACATTGCTGACCTTTATTATAATGGTCTAGGTCAGTGTTTCTTAACCTTTTACGGTGAAGTACCCCTGCAGGTCCTAAATACCCCTGCCTCAAGAAAGGCACCGATGAGGCTGCACTGATAGGGGGCACTGACGAGGAGGCACTGATAGGTGGCACTGATAGGAGGCACTGATAGGGAGCACTGATGAGGCTGCACTGATGAGGCTGCACTAATAGGGGGCACTGATGAGGCTGCACTGATAGGTGGCACTGATGGGTATGCACGGATAGTCAGCACTGATGAGGCTGCACGGATAGGAGGCACTGATGGGCACTGATAAGCTGCACTGATAGGCGGCAATGAGATGAGGTACTGATAGGTGCACTGATAGGAGGCACTAATGGGCGACACTAATAGGGCTGCACTGATTAGGCGGGACTGATGGGGCTGCACTGATAGGGGGCACTGGTTAGGCTGCACTGTTAGGGGGTACTAATGAGGCTGCACTGATAGTCAGCACTGATAGTTTGCACTAATATGAGGCACTGATGGGAACTGATAGGAGGCACTAATGGGCACTGATATTCAGCACTGATGGGGGCACTGATAGGTGGCACTGATAGGGGCCACTGATAAACTGCACTAATAGGCGGCACCGATAGGTGGCACTGATAGGCAGCACTTATAGGATAGGGTGACCAGACATCCCTGGTATCCAGGGACAGTCCCCGGATTGAGGACACTGTCCCCGGATCTGTTCCCAAGTTTCAGGAGCGGCGCCATTCCTGGGCACTGGTGAGGCTGCATTGCTGGGCACAGGTGAGACTGCATTCCTGGGAACTGGTGAGGCTGCATTGCTAGGCACAGGTGAGGCTGTATTCCTTGGCACTGGTGAGGCTGCAGTGCTGGGCACTGGTGAGGCTGCATTCCTTGGCACTGGTGAGGCTGCATTCCTGAGCACTGGTAAGGCTGCACTATATTGTTATCACCCACGTTAGACTTTGTTTGAGTGCTAGCTGCTTATCTTCACTGAACAAAGAAGAAGCACACCGCTCCAGGCAAAATCAGGTGCAAGGTAGATCACAGGTGCAGACCTCGGCTCACCACCGTGGAAGACGAATAAAACAAGAAATTGGTCGCACACTGGAACTCCAACTTATCTTGATGTCATCTTTATTGTCAAAAGGATCAGACAGATACAGGCAATAGTAGACGCGTTTCACAAGCGATAGCTTGCTTGTTCACAAACAAGCAAGCTATCGCTTGTGAAACGCGTCTACTATTGCCTGTATCTGTCTGATCCTTTTGACAATAAAGATGGCATCAAGATAAGTTGGAGTTCCAATGTGCGACCAATTTCTTGTTTTATTTGCTTTCCTTCACTTATTTATTTTGGGTTCTAGCGCAGTTTTTTCTCCCCATTTTCACAATGAGCATTGGTGAGGCTGCATTGCTGGACACTGGTGAGGTTGCAAAGATGGGCACTGGTGTGGCTGCATTTCTGGACACTGGTGAGGCTGCATAGATGGGCACTGGTACGGCTGTATAGATTGGTATTGGTGAGGCTACATTGCTGGGCACTGGTGAGGCTACATTGCTGGGCATTGGTGAGGCTGCATAGATGGGCACTGGTCAGGCTGCATTGATGGGCACTGGTCAGGCTGCATAGATGGGCACATCTGAGCCCTGCATTCTTTATGTAGTGCACTGCTAAGCCCTGCATTATTTATGCAGTGCACTTCCTGAGCCCTGCATTCTTTATGTAGTGCACTCCTGAGCCCTGCATTCTTTATGTAGTGCACTCCTGAGCCCTGCATTCCTTATGTAGCATGCTCCTGAGCACTACTTAGCCCTGCATTCTTTATGTAGTGTGCTCCTGAGCCTTGCATTCTTCATGTAACACACTCCTGAACTCTTCACTCTGTTTTTTCTCTGTCTTATCTTCAAAACATTTGCTAGCCATATCTCACAAAATTCTAAGTAGTATCTTTTTTTTAATCTAATGGATGAAATGTGAGAAATAACATATATATCATACAATCATTCCATAAACACATACCACATACACTGCATATATCATTTTAGGAAAATATGCTTATAAAATCGTTTGGAAAAAATAAATCAAAAAAGCGCAACCCAATGTGATTGATAAACAGTGAATCTCTGAAACAATGTGAAATTCCAACCGATATCCCAACCAATATCTCAAAGATGGAATATAAGTGAAACAAACATATATAAATGGAAAAAGATAAATTGATCAAAATAAAAATAAAACTAAAAATAAAACTTATGACATAAAACTCTCAATTGATAAAAGTCCATATGATGTAATATCTATGGAAGAATAGTCCAAAGATGACATATATAGGATTGTTGCTGTGAAGGAATTCCTATGCGGCGGAAGGCGTAATACTCAGACAGGTTGATAGTAAGTAAATGGCTTGCTTAGCAGATATAAGATGATATTGGACTCCGGACTAGGCCGACCTGCCTTCACACGATCTGTTCTCGGTGTTCACCACACATGGATCGATTGGGAAATCCGGAGGCGGTCACTTTGGCGCTGAATCCCACAGACTGCGGGCACTTCAAAATTCTTTCGCTTGCCGTAAGGTGAGTATTGTGTTTTATATAACTCACGTTTTCCACATACAGCAAGTGGAGATCAGCATCCAGAAGTCAGCAGTCAATTACCAAAGAGAAGGAAGAAGAAAAGATCCTCATGGTGCAGTATTTCTTCATAAAAAACATATTTATTGCACAGGCTTCATAAAACACTGACATCCATGGAACAGAGACAAATTTTCAAAAACAGCAGTGGTTAGCACCAGCTGGCTGGAACATGATGGTGTCGGAGACTTGTGGCTCCACCCTACATGTTTCCCCGTACAAGGATTCTACTGGGAACGGAGGCTGAAGTTCCGACGCCCAGCCTCATCATTTAAATACCTCTTGATATGGGAGTGACACAGGAAGTGAATTAATAACTAAATCAACCCGTGTCACTCACACTGCTGAACCAAAAACAGTTAGCTAACAAAATAAAACACAGTTGGCTAATAAAATAACCAACAGCAATCGAATGGTGCTGATTATTCAGCAGGCACTGAGATCTGGTGAGAGTATGAGCAAAACACATGGCAAATAATATTTAAGATACATTGATTTTCACAACAAAATTATGTATGCTCTATCGCAGTGAGTGCATCATACCACCATTATGATTCATATAATATGCGTATCATAAAATAGGGTCTCGGCACATTATCAAAAGTTAATAAAATTGCCTGTAAACATATAAATTTATCCCATCACAAATAAAAAATTGTATAAAATGTTTAATATAACCAAATTAAGGTTATGTAAAAAGACCAAGGAAAAAAGTGCGGCGTAAATATTCCCTAGAGAAAAATATACCAGAATAAAGAAGGGATCTGGTGCCCTTATCTAAAGGAAACAACGTCACATCTTCTGCTGATACATACATCAAAAATGTCAGCTTGGTAAAGGAAGGAAATGTACTATAGAATTCTACCAATTAATTGTATCTAGATGTATATAAATGCTGCTGACAATCCAACCCACTGTCCATCTGCTAACGGATCTATGGTGTTGGGAATCTCATAAGTATGAATAAATTCTTACAAGGCAACATTGATAATCTCAAACCAAACCTAAAATGTATATGTAAAAGAACTAAGGATCAATAAATGGGAGAAAAAAACAAGTAATCATCGGTTGTCAATGTAACAATTTATGTCCCATTCAATGTTGAGCCCCCAAGGGCTATAAAACTGCATGTCATAAATTAATCTTGTTTCTCTCCGGGAAATTTGCCTTTTCAAATTGCTACCCAGCCAATGGGGAATATATTTTTCTATAGCAATGACTTCCAAAAGGGATGGATCTCTTTGGCGAAATAGGCAGAAGTGTTTAGACACAAAGCCTCTTCTAATGTTAGACAAATGTTCACCAATTCTGACATTAAGTGGTCTTGTAGTCCTTCCTATACAGGTCCTTCTCAAAAAATTTGCATATTGTGATAAAGTTCATTATTTTCTGTAATGTACTGATAAACATTAGACTTTCATATATTTTAGATTCATTACACACAACTGAAGTAGTTCAAGCCTTTTCTTGTTTTAATATTGATGATTTTGGCATACAGCTCATGACAACCCAAAATTCCTATCTCAAAAAATTAGCATATCATGAAAAGGTTCCCTAAACGAGCTATTAACCTAATCATCTGAATCAACTAATTAACTCTAAACACCTGCAAAAGATTCCTGAGGCTTTTAAAAACTCCCAGCCTGGTTCATTACTCAAAACCGCAATCATGGGTAAGACTGCCGACCTGACTGCTGTCCAGAAGGCCATCATTGACACCCTCAAGCAAGAGGGTAAGACACAGAAAGAAATTTCTGAACGAATAGGCTGTTCCCAGAGTGCTGTATCAAGGCACCTCAGTGGGAAGTCTGTGGGAAGGAAAAAGTGTGGCAGAAAACGCTGCACAACGAGAAGAGGTGACCGGACCCTGAAGAAGATTGTGGAGAAGGACCGATTCCAGACCTTGGAGGACCTGCGGAAGCAGTGGACTGAGTCTGGAGTAGAAACATCCAGAGCCACCGTGAACAGGCGTGTGCAGGAAATGGGCTACAGGTGCCGCATTCCCCAGGTCAAGCCACTTTTGAACCAGAAACAGCGGCAGAAGCGCCTGACCTGGGCTACAGAGAAGCAGCACTGAACTGTTGCTCAGTGGTCCAAAGTACTTTTTTCGGATGAAAGCAAATTTCGCTTGTCATTCGGAAATCAAGGTGCCAGAGTCTGGAGGAAGACTGGGGAGAGGGAAATGCCAAAATGCCTGAAGTCCAGTGTCAAGTACCCACAGTCAGTGATGGTCTGGGGTGCCATGTCAGCTGCTGGTGTTGGTCCACTGTGTTTTATCAAGGGCAGGGTCAATGCAGCTAGCTATCAGGAGATTTTGGAGCACTTCATGCTTCCATCTGCTGAAAAGCTTTATGGAGATGAAGATTTCATTTTTCAGCACGACCTGGCACCTGCTCACAGTGCCAAAACCACTGGTAAATGGTTTCTGACCATGGTATTACTGTGCTCAATTGGCCTGCCAACTCTCCTGACCTGAACCCCATAGAGAATCTGTGGGATATTGGGAAGAGAAAGTTGAGAGACGCAAGACCCAACACTCTGGATGAGCTTAAGGCCGCTATCGAAGCATCCCGGGCCTCCATAACACCTCAGCAGTGCCACAGGCTGGTTGCCTCCATGCCACGCCGCATTGAAGCAGTCATTTCTGCAAAAGGATTCCCGACCAAGTATTGAGTGCATAACTGAACATAATTATTTGAAGGTTGACTTTTTTTGTATTAAAAACACTTTTCTTTTATTGGTCGGATGAAATATGCTAATTTTTTGAGATAGGATTTTTGGGTTTTCATGAGCTGTATGCCAAAATCATCAATATTAAAACAAGAAAAGGCTTGAACTACTTCAGTTGTGTGTAATGAATCTAAAATATATGAAAGTCTAATGTTTATCAGTACATTACAGAAAATAATGAACTTTATCACAATATGCTAATTTTTTGAGAAGGACCTGTATATTGCAGATGACATGGACATCTCAACAGGTAAATAACCCCTACTGTACTGCAGGTGATGAACTCTTTTATTTTATATTCCTTAGATATAACATGAGATGTGAAGGAAGAAGTTTTGATGGTTTTTGAGGTTTTGCAAACTTTACACCTTTTGCAAGGGAAAAAAACTTTAAAATTTGGTGACATACTCATCTTTTCCAGAGGGTTAACCATACTAGGAGCCAGAGTATCCTTCAAAGTTTGATTCTTTCTATAAATGATATTTGGTTTATCCGGCAATTTTGGTCCCAAGATCCTGTCATTTTTCAGAACATCCCAGTGTTTTTTAAAAATCTTATTGATCCACCAGTATTGAGAAGAAAATGTAGTGAAAAGAGACCATTCAAATTTGTTATTTGCCGGAATATTTTTAACTTTAGGAGCTAGTAGACTACTTCTATCTCCAAGGGAGACATCCGTTAGTTTTTTTATTCAGGACTGCAGGATCATATCCCTTTTCTTTAAATCGGTCACTGAGAATGGTCGCCTGTGTATGATAATCCTCTAATGATGAGCAGTTCCTGCGCATCCTTAGAAACTGTCCTTTGGGAACTGCCTTCTACCAATTGGGGTGATGGCAACTCCCGATCGGGATATACCCATTACGATCACTCGGCCTAAAATAACTTTTAGTGGAAAGTTGGTCATTCTCCTTAAAAATTACCAAGTCCAAAAAGCTAACCGACAAACTACTATGTTCATAGGTGAACTTGATGCCCCAATGATTAGTATTTAATCGGGACATAAATAAATGTAGCGACTCTGCATTCCCTCTCCAAAGGAAGAAGGTGTCGTCTATATAGCCCCTCCAAAAAATCAATCTGAAGTCTTTCCCCGTTAGTAGGTTGCCATTCTCCCACAATGACATGAAGAGGTTAGCGACGCTGGAGGCGAATTTAGCCCCTATCGCCACTCCCGTTCGTTGTAGATAGTACTGTCCGTTATAATAAAAGTAGTTATGTTCCATAGCGAAACGTAAAAGTCCCAATATGAAATCCCTGAATGGGTTTCCTCAGTGAACAGTCTTTAGTTAGGAAATAGTCAGCAGCATGATATCCCAACTCATGCGGGATGATGGTGTAGAGTGAGGAGACGTCCGCTGTGAATAGCAGGATGTCTTGCCCCACTTCAAACTGGGAGATTTCATTAATAATTTGAGTGGAATCCTTCAAAAAGGCAGGTGTCTTAGATACCAACGGTTGGAGATAAAAATCTATGAATTTCCCAATCCGAGATGTGAGGGAGTCGATTTCCACTCACTATAGGACGACCTGGTGGGCGGATGGGGTCCTTGTGGACTTTAGGAATGCAATATATTATAGGCATCTTAGGGACCGATGGGATTAGATATTCCTGCTCTTTAAGATCTATGATGCCCTTCCTATATCCCTCTTGTACTATACTCTTGAGCAATTTTTTATATGCATTAGTGGGATCTTCTTTAAGAAGAATATAGGTCTCTCTATCCGATAAGAGATGATCCATTTGTTCAAGATAGTCCTGCTTCTTTAGCAGGACAACCCCCCCCCCCTTTATCCGCCGGTCTGATAATTAAGTTTTTATTTGAACATAAGGACTCTATACCCTGCTGAATATTTTCCTGAGTAGCTTTACGAAAATGGGCATTTCGCAAGTCATTCAGGACTAAATCTTTAAACACAGTAACACTGGGGGCGGGTTTACTAGGTGGATTGAACAATGAAGCATTCCTAAGACCTGTACCTTCTGCCTGAACATTCCCTGTATTAACAGCTTGGTGATCATTCGAAATAGATAGAAAATGTCTCTTACTATTTAATCGTCTAATATATTTCTGAACGTCCAAAAACGTATGAAATTTATTTAGCAATTTATTAGGGGCAAATTTGAGACCCTGATTTAGAGTGATTTTCTCTGAGTCTGTTAGTTGTTCACCACTCAGATTAAAGATGCCGGCACAGTTTAGATTTTCCTTTTCTTTGGAGTGGTACCGCCTCCCTCCCCGGCATCCTCTCTTAACCTTCCTTTTTTGCTTTGGCCTTTCCCAAAAAAATTATTGCTAATCTTAGTTTTTAATGGGGCTGCTCCTGGGGGAACCCCCGTCGGCCGGGCCAATCTCTCATTATCTCTGGGTGGTCCCAGAGAGTCAGGTTGATATCCTACATAATCATCTACATCCTCATAATAATCCTGTAGGGAACCATACCTATTATCTACAGCAGAGATATGCAATTAGCGGACCTCCAGCTGTAAAACTACAAGTCCCATCATGCCTCTGCCTTTGGGTGTCATGCTTTTGGCTGTCAGAGTCTTGCTATGCCTCATGGGACTTGTAGTTCTGCAACAGCTGGAGGTCCGCTAATTGCATATCCCTGATCTACAGGGACTTCATATCTCCATGAGGCCCCTGGAGAAGAGAATGATTAATCTCTATAGTATTGTTCTTGGGGTCTTATTTGGGAAGGGTCCTCATATCTTCCATTATATTCCATGTTAGGCTGTTTACCATTTGCCAATAAAAATTAAAAAAAATATGTCCCCGGATTTCATTTTTAAAATCTGGTCACATTTTGATAGGAGGCACTGATGGGCACTGATAGCAGGCACTGATGAGGCTGCACTGATAGGTGGGCATGCTGGGATGTGTAGTTCCTGAGCAGACACAGAGAGATGGGAAAGGGACAGGCAAGACTCACCTTTTTTTTCCTTTCTGCAGTGCGCTGGCTTTGTGCAGGATTGCAGAGTGGAGAGGAGATCAGGGAGCCGCAGCAGGCATCATCTGGATGGGTTCTTCACAAATGGCAGGAGATCTGAGGCACGCTGGAGAGGGGACGGAGCTGGGAGGACATGAGGCCGCCTACTGACCCTGGTCAGTCAGCCCTGGCCGGGGAAACCTTGCACGCAGCGCAATGGGCTCCATTATATTGACAGGACCCTGGGCAGCTGCCGCCGATCTGACAAATCCCCCCATGCACACGGGGCGGCCCGCTTTCCCCATTAATACCACAGTGCCACACTACAGCAAGCCACCGGGGATTGTATGTGTGCGGGAGGCAGGACTCGAGAGACACAGCACTGGGTGTACCCCCTGCCCTTGGTGCATGTACCCCCAGGGGTACGCATACCACGGGTTAAGAAACCCTGGTCTAGGTCATATCCAATACAATTTTTGCCCTTGATAATGTTATGGTGCCCCATTCATTAATAGTTTCTTCAGTGAGGTTGTTCCATACGTTTTTTATTTCTGAAAAATATACTGCGATGCAGGTGTTTTTATTTATGTCACAGCTGCAAGATCTACTAAATACACCAAAACAAGAAGGAAAAACAAGGGCAGCAAGCAAATGACCCAAATAAATCCAGGATGATTTGTTGATTCCAGACTATATTGACTCAACACAAGTAATTACCAGAGTCAGTGGAGAACATAATTGACCCACACATTTGAGCCCAGATTCAATGTCCAAGGAAACAGTGGCTTAAAAAAGTCACAGTATTAAGAAAGGGATGAGGGAAGGAGCAAGTGACCCATATCAGATTGTGCATCAGAGATGATGTGATGGATATTGGCTGACGGCTCTTTGTAATTAAATCCTCAGGACACAAACAGGAAGCAACAGCATGAGCAATCCGTGGGATTTCGACAACAAAAAGTAATGAATGTAGGACCTTTCAACTTTTAGTAATTTCTTTTCCAGTGAACCAATACACGTTGAATCACTGACTTTATTACCACAAAAACATTTTATTGATATCGGAATGTCCAACTATGCACAGTAATTAAAATAATTTAATCAAGATAAGCCAATACAAGAAAAGGATGTGTTTTATATTTTTCACTTGGATATTTTATGTGATTTTTAATGTTCTTGTTCTGTTGATTTTGTAATGTCTTTTTGAAGTCATATGTAAATATTATGCAGCATTTACAATATTGTATTAGAAGATGTGATAGAGAAATAAAGTCCATCAAGTAAGGCAATAATGATATGTAATTTTAAATCTTGAAGTGTTAATCCTGCCGTTCAATACACACAAACACCATACCTTAACTGTCTACAAATACCATTATAGGAAGTAGAGTGATGTTAATATGGTCATATTTGGTGTTCTTGCCAGAACTGTTTTTCTGACAGATAGAATGATGGAATAGCTGTAAAGAACAAAACAGAAGATGTGATAAGCCTTCTTTCTCTCCACTAATGCGACAGCTTTCCCACATATACAGTTGCAATAAAAAGTATGTGAACCCTTTTGGAATGATATGGATTTCTGCACAAATTGGTCATAAAATGTGATCTGATCTTCATCTAAGTCCCAACAATAGACAATCACAGTCTGCTTAAACTAATAACACACAAATAATTAAATGTTACCATGTTTTTATTGAACACACCATGTAAACATTCACAGTGCAGGTTGAAAAAGTATGTGAACCCTTGGATTTAATAACTGGTTGAACCTCCTTTGGCAGCAATAACTTCAACCAAACGTTTCCTGTAGTTGCAGATCAGACGTGCACAACTGTCAGGAGTAATTCTTGACCATTCCTCTTTACAGAACTGTTTCAGTTCAGCAATATTCTTGGGATGTCTGGTGTGAATCGCTTTCTTGAGGTCATGCCACAGCATCACAATCGGGTTGAGGTCAGGACTCTGACTGGGCCACTCCAGAAGGCGTATTTTCTTCTGTTTAAGCCATTCTGTTGTTGATTTACTTTTATGCTTTGGGTCGTTGTCCTGTTGCAACACCCATCTCCTGTTGAGCTTCAGCTGGTGGACAGATGGCCTTAAGTTCTCCTGCAAAATGTCTTGATAAACTTGGGAATTAATTTTTCCTTCGATGATAGCAATCCGTCCAGGCCCTGACGCAGAAAAGCAGCCCCAAACCATGATGCCCCCTCCACCATACTTCACAGTTGGGATGAGGTTTTGATGTTGATGTGCTGTGCCTCTTTTTCTCCACACATAGTGTTGTGTGTTTCTTACAAACAACTCAACTTTAGTTTCATCTGTCCACAGAATATTTTGCCAGTACTGCTGTGGAACATCCAGGTGCTCTTGTGCAAACTGTAAACGTGCAGCAATGTATTTTTTGGACAGCAGTGGCTTCCTCTGTGGTATCCTCCCATGAAATCCATTCTTGTTTAGTGTTTTACGTATCGCAGATTCGCTAACAGGGATGTTGGCATATGCCAGAGACTTTTGTAAGTCTTTAGCTGACACTCTAGGATTCTTCTTTACCTCATTGAGCAGTCTGCGCTGTGCTCTTGCAGTCATCTTTACAGGGCGCCCACTCCTAGGGAGAGTAGCAGCAGTGCTGAACTTTCTCCATTGGCTTTTGGAGACACTTTATAACCCTTTCCGGCTTTATACAAGTCAACAATTCTTAATCGTAGGTCTTCTGAGAGCTCTTTTGTGCGAGGCATCATTCACATCAGGCAATGCTTCTTGTGAAAAGCAAACCCTGAACTGGTGTGTGTTTTTTAGAGGGCAGGGCAGCTGTAACCAACACCTCCAATCTCATCTCATTGTTTGGACTTCAGTTGGCTGACACCTCACTCCAATTAGCTCTTGGAGATCTCATTAGTCTAGGGGTTCACATACTTTTTCCACCTGCACTGTGAATGTTTACATGGTGTGTTCAATAAAAACATGGTAACATTTAATTCTTTGTGTGTTATTAGTTTAAGCAGACTGTGATTGTCTGTTGTTGTGACTTAGATGAAGATCAGATCACATTTTATGACCAATTTGTGTAGAAATCCATATTATTTCAAAGGGTTCACATACTTTTTATTGCAACTGTATATTTTTTATGGACATATGCACACTGAAATATTTTGTTTCGGAATTTCGTTTTCGTCCGAAAAATAAATTTATTTAGTTACTCCCGAAATTCGTTTTTATTTATTTTGTTTTTCATTAGAAATTGCATTCGTCCGAAAATCTGAATTAATTAAGGTCGAATCTGTCATTAAAGGCTTATGGTGTCTGTCGAATGTTCAAAGAAGATTCGACGGAGCAGCGAAACTGTACGACGCTGCAATCATACATTTCCGGTCGAATGTTCCGCCTACAAGCTATAGTAGAATTCTAATGTTGTATGACTAGTAATAATTATATTTATTAATTACTATTACTAGTAAACCAACATTAGAATTCTTCTATAGCCTATGGGCGGATGCATTTGACCGGAAATGTACGATTGCAGCGTCGTACAGTTTAGCTGCACCGTCGAATCTTCTAACTTTTGACAGACACCATAAGCCTTCAATGACAGATTCGACGTTTGTATGTTTTTCGATGCTTTGTCGAATCTTCGTCGTTCATGTTGAATTGTCAAGTTAGTTCTAGCTATTTTACTGCTCCTCCTCTTTGGTTACAATCAGCCAATAACATTCATCATCATCATTATTTTTATTTTACTTCCCCCACCCAATTCCAGCAGCTTTCTTTTCTCTATACTGTCGAATCTTTTCTCTCTATAATGTCGAATCTTTTCTCTCTATGTCAAATCTTTTATCTCTATGTAGAATAATCTTGGACTAATAGAGTTAAGGTTAGGCACATTCGACCACAGGTTCGATAGATACAGATTGTTATTGTCAGCGTCATGTCGAATCTCCTATCTATATCGAACTGTTGTTGCAACGAAAACGAAAATAAAGCATTTGTTTATGTCGGATCTTTCGGTTTTCGGATTCTGTGCTTTCGTTTTCGTTTGTTAAAACGATAACAAAAATACCTGAAATTCGGACGAAAATGCATTCGGACGAAAACTAATGCACATGCCTAATTTTTTCCCCTTTTTATTGGTAGGATTGGATGGACTTGTGTCTTTTTTCAACCAGACTAACTATGTACCTATGTGTAACGCACCAACCCCAGACTTTACCTGCTGTTCTTCTGCTTGGCTCCTCCGCAGGAAAGAATGAGGCACACCGCACCACAAGCCCGTACCCTCCTGAATAGGGAGGTTGAGCGGTGTTAGTTTTTCGGGCCTGCTTGCAGCCAGTGTTTAAAAAACCTCCAGTGCTGACCTCGTTTCTGTGGTAGTCAGAAACAAGCATTAGTTCTCCCCAGTAAGCAACTGTCCACACCAACTGAAAGGTCCAACTCTTATTTATTATTTTTAGCACAATAAACAGTCTCTTTGAAAGCAGACAGGTTGGGACAAGACACAGGTCAGATAAGGTGGGAGGAGGTCCAGGCACAAACTTGAATTTGGGTTTTTCTCCTATTCTGATTAGCACGAACAGGCTTGGCGCACGGTCTCTGCCACAGACCGTGAAGTTGGTCACTGCCACTGACCGGGTGAAAAAAAGGATGAAAGCCACTGCCACTGACCTTGGGTGCGTAGTGTCACTGCCACTGTGACTTAAAGAACACACACTTCCTTCCGTTAGTAAACTGGCCCTTTATAGGACAAGAACATCCCTCCAGAGAGTTACCAGAGGCCCCATCTGTCACCACGACTCTGCGCTGGGTCTTCAGAAAGGGTCACCTCCCTGGCCTCCTCGTCCTGGAGACGGGTCCCCTCGCAAGGCAGATCCCTGGAAGTCTCGGTCCCCGCCGGACCCCAGACTGAAGGTGTCTGAGATGGAACAGCAGCTCCATCTCCGGGCCTAGGGCACCCAGAGACAACCCGACCAGGCCTCCTGGCCTAGGGCACCCGGAGGCGACACACACACACCCAGGCCTAAGGTGCCTGAGCGCGGAACCGACGACCCCACTGGAAGATGGCCGCCCCCTTTTATATCCTCTCCCGACAGGCACAGCAGGTTCCCCGCCCCGCCATACTACTGCCAAGAGGGGGCAAAAAAAGGCACAACACTGTACTGCGGTTCAACCTGGGCCTATGGCAACAGCGCCACCTATAGGCCACAGGGAACTACACACCAGTACCATCTCTCAGGGACAGAAATGGTCCATGAAACCTAACAATTTGTGCATCTGAGCCTAGTTACCACTCAGATGCTTCCCCCTAAATGTAACCACCCGCTACACATGTAACTATGGTCAGTATTATTTAAACACAAACCTAATGCCGCGTACACACGGCCAGACTTTCCATCGGGAAAAGCTCCGTCGTTATTTCCGACGGAAAAATAGAGAACCTGCTCTTTATCTAAGTCCGTCGGAAATTCTGACAGAAAAAGTCTGATGGAACATACACACGGTCAGAATATCCGACCAAAAGCTCCCATCTGACTTTTTCTATCTGAAATTCCGACCGTGTGTACACGGCATTACATGCAGTACTCTGCTGTCAAATGAGTACAAAGGTAAGTCACTATTGTATCAATAAAAAAATAATTCCAGGTATGGCTATTTTAACATACAGTAGTTACATTTTCCCAGCTTGGACCAACATAACTATGCATATAACATACCTGTGGGATCCCTCTAGAAGTTGGAAGTTACAGCAGTAGACACCGTTTCTCAAGTGATCTCCACTAGCTACTGGGTTACATTCCGTGCAGCTGTCCTTCAGCATTGTAAAAACCGGAGGTTAGTTGCATGGCACAGGTGTAATTCAGAGAGTGCTTTGATGCACACCCCCAACAGTACTTGCATTCAGTGATTTATGCGTATAGTGATGTATGCCCCGAACACAGTCTGCAGGAGCCCTTAACTCCCTTCTCACCTGGGCATGGGCCAGTAGTGCACAACACTATGAAGTGCATGTATGCATTGGGGCTGTTCCAAACTATGAAGCCTGTGCATGCATTGGGGTTGGTCTGAAGGTGCAGAAACTGGAAAACATCCGAGGTCAAAATGTGAAATTAAGGCCTCGTTCAGACAGGTGCTGGCACCTGTACTATGTGTGAGCTGCCTTTGTTTTGGCATCTGTGTCTACCCGATGCAAGGAGTCTTTAGAAGTGAATGCAGATGCAGTGGCTGCATGAACACAGACAGTTTGCATACGGGACCATGGAGTCTCTCCTGCATGGCTGTCAATTTTTGACACACGGCCTTCTGCATGCAGTACAGTTGCCAGCACCCGTCCAAATGAGGCCCTATTATTTATTTGCTCATTGCCTCTGAGCTTACTTTAGTAAGTGCTCTACAGTATATTTGCAAATTTTACTGCATTGCTTTTATATCAAAAAATTCTACACAAATTAGTTGTAAATCCCCACAAAATTATATTTGGTTCCATATTCTCTTAAAGGGGGTAGAGCAAGGGGGTGAATCGGAGTGAAGGCAATGTGCTAGGTAGGACATGGACATGGGTGGAGAAAAAGATGACCTAAGGTAGGTGGTAAGTTCCTACACCTATTCTCAGAGGAAAAAAAGCTCTGAATGTAAAAACTGCCATACCTGTAATTCTTTAAACTGCTCGGTTGGAATCAAATGTAATCCCTGCTGCCACATAAAGAAGAAGGGGACCCAGGGACATCACATAACTGGCTAGAATATGCTAGGGAAAAAAGGATATATTCAAAAATGTTTTTAAAAATGTATGTTTTGAGAGGTAATTGCCTAACTTGCAGTTACATTTTTCTCTGTAATGTTAATGATGATAGTTGTGACAGTAATACTATTAATATAATTTAGTGACAAAGCATGCATTATATGATTAGCTAGTTTTCATTTTGATAGTCTGTTTAAACTGATTATTCACAGATTGTGTTTTAAAAAAACATTCCATAGTCTGTAAAATCTTTTTTTTTATTCATGGCAGTTTTCAAGGTTTACAACAGTAAGAAAGTTGTTAAAGTACAACAAATATAGGTAATAGGAATATACATACAGTCAAACATACAGAGACTGGACATCATATGCAAAAGTGGCAGCCCGCTCATTAGGGGCACAGGGGTGCCTCCCCCTAATCCATGCGCCCGGCTCCTAACCTCCATGCAGGGCACCGGACGCGTGGATTTCAATGCGTTTTATTTTTTATTTTTTTTAAGCACGTGATTAGAGCCTGAAGCCTCGTACACACGACCGGGTTTCCCATCCAAAACCGGCAAGAAAAGTGCCACGAGAGCTTTCTTGTCGAGAAAACCGTGTGTATGGTTTTACGACGAGAAAACTGCCGTGAATCTCGATGAGAAAATAGAGAACCTGCTCTCTATTTTCTCGTCAGGATTCAAGATTTCCTCGTCGTGTTTCTCGTCGGCCTGTTTTGTGACGAGAAAATGGTTTGTGTGTATGCTTTTACGACTCTTCCAAAAGCGCGCATGCTCAGAATCAAGTATGAGACGGGAGCGCATCTTCAGCTAAATCAAGCCTTCGTAATGGAGATCGCACATTCGTCACGCTCTAAATTATTGAATCGTTTAAATGTTGTGCATTGAAATCTTCTTTAGAATGTTACATTAATCAAAACGAATGAACTTCTTTTGCTGCTGATATTCACACAGAGTTATGACTATGTTTTTTTAACCTTTTTCATGCTGCTCTTAAGAAGATTTAGGTGTATTATATCGTGCAAGATCTTCGGAATATTTTACTGTTTTAGATTTTTCTAACAGATGTTAATTTTAATTTGGCAATGTTTTTCTAGTGATCTCCCATTGTATATTTGTTTTTTTTTATTGTAAATTTTACACCCTATATTTTTTACATTATTATTTTATTGTTTTTTGGGGGGTTGTTATCTGTCCCTTTTTTTGGCTGTCAAATTTATCTGCTTACTCCAAAGCTAAATTAAAAAATTGTAAAAATAAACATAGTCAAGTATGAACTTAAACAAAAATAACATTTATTCATGTTTTGTAAAAAATAAAGAGAAGGCAGCGCTGGAGAACCTGCTGCCATTTGTGCATCCCAGGGACCCCAGAGCACACATCAACCCTGTGTGGACACTAAAATTGGGAGCTTGAGAAGGCACAAGTTCTGAGCACAATCTGATGCTGGCCTCCCAGAGGTCAGGAACAGCAGCAGGTGATATATATGTCCCAAGTGTGTGGTACTACAACAGGCTGCCTTCTGTCCGACCACAATGAAGCAAGGCCATCACTTCCTCATCTTCTTGGCAGCCTTCCCTGCAGCCTTCCCTGAAGCCTTCCCTGCAGCCTTCCTTCTTCGTGTGGCTGGAGGCTGGGCCACTGGAGGGGTACTCCTGTCAGGAGGAGGAGGAGTTGGAGGAGAAGGGGGTGGCGCAGAAGAAGAAGGTGGAGGTGGAGGAGAAGGGGGTGGGGCAGAAGAAGAAGGTGGAGGTGGAGGAGGAGGTGGAGGAGAAGGGGGTGGGGCAGAAGAAGAAGGTGGAGGTGGAGGTTGGGATAATTGTGCCACCTCACATATGGCCGTATTGGGGGTAATTTTCTCCATCACCCGCTTGTTCAGCAAGGTGATGAGCAGGGGCTCGCATAGGAGGCGTTGCTCCATGCTCATCACCTTGAACTTGGCCTCCACTAGGCTGGCAATGGCCTCTTCAGGGGATGTGGGCTCCTGGAGGGTGGCATGGGCCTCTCGAATAAGGGCCATAGCTGCCTCACTCGTGGTCCTGTCCCTCCTGCTTCTTTTGGGAAGTCGGATGGGAGGCACCTGTGATCTTGTGGTTCTCCTCGGGCCGGCCACCTCCTGTCTGCCACTGGGCCCTGCCACTTCCTGGCTGCCACTGGGCCCTGCCTCCTCCTGGCTCACAGTGGGCCCTGCCTCCTCCTTCCTGACAGTTTCCTGACCCTCCTCCTGGCTGATTTCATCCTGTGTATGAAAAAGGGACATAGTTTAATATTTTGGTTTATTATTTTCATACAACTTTCAGATCCAGATTGTAGCAATTTGAATGTAAATCAAGAATAAATTTCCAAACATTTACAACTACATCAGATTGACTATTTAGCACCCAATTTAGGCAAGACTAATGTCTAGAGATCTTGATTTTACGTGTGGAACACAAAATAGTTTATGTTTGTCTTCTTGACATAATTTTCAAACATTAGGTTTATCCCAATACATTTTCTATAAATACTATACCTGGCTACAGATGGCCAAATCAGGTTCATCCAGGATGGCTGCCTCCTCTTGCTCCAGAGAAGGCTCAGGTTGGCTGCAGGGAAGTCTGGGGGGAAGAGTGGATAGTGATGGCCTTGCCTCAATGTGGTCATCCAGAAAGGACATTCTGCTGTAGTACCACAAACTGGGGACATACACATCATCTGCTGCTGCTCCTGACCTCTGAGAAGCCAGGACCTTAGAGCGTTCAGTCCTGTATGTGCCTCTCAAGCTCCCAATTTTAGTGTCCACCTGTTTTGCTGTGGCTGTGGGCACCTTGGTATGCACAAATGGAAGCAGGGTCTCCAGCGCTGCTTTTCTCACACCTTTTTTTTTATGTAGGGGGTTTTTGGTTTCCCACAGAGTGGGCAACTCCCTTACCCGGTCTATAAATTCCGCAAGGAATTCTTTGTCGCTAATAAAGACATTCATATTGGCTCTGCAAGTAAAAAAAAAATTATATAACTAATGTGAGGCACACAGTCTAACCTCCTTAAAATCTTATTCACCATATATATCCTCCAACATTCTCAAGACAGTATAGGGCAACAATTTTTCAAAGTCACAAATTCACATACCTTCGTTCGCACGTCCGTCACGTCCGTCACGTCCGTGTGTTTGCTATATATACACCACACACGCGTCAAACTACGCACACGTCGCTCCGCACACGTCGCCCGCCCATGACGTTCTAACTAACATCTTTTCCCCGCCCCTTCTTTTTCGGCGCGCAGACAGATATGGCGGATTTACAGCAGATGTCTGATAATTCCTCAAATAACGAGGAGGAGACAAGCCCGGAGACTGAGGAAACGTCACGATCAAGGAGGAGATTCAAGGCATCTAATATGTCTTATGGGGAGATGGCGGAGATGGTGGACATCTTGCTAAAGTCGGATTATGACGCAAAGCATGGGCCGTATAGCAAACCTAATAGAAGGAAGGCCAAAATCATGAAGAAAGTCGTGAAGAGTCTGAAGAAGAATTTTGGGGTGAAACGCTCAAATGAGCAGCTCAGAAAGAGGTGGTCAGACCTCAAACTGAGGGAGCTGGAGCAGTTAAGGAGCATTAAGAGAATGCTAGGAAAAAGTAAGTACTTTGGAAACTTTAATGCTATTAATGTATTTATCAACTTACATGTTGCTCCAAGTTTATTTATTTTACAAGTGTGCTCCCTTCCAAAATGTAATATTTTGAACTTTGTTGGGCACAGTAAGCGTTCGTTACAGACACATCGTTCGGTCACTATCCTCGTTTTTGGATTATTTTTCAACCTCAAATTTAATTAGACATCTGCCTGTTTTGATAAAATTGTGGTTCTTACATTGTTGGCTAGATGATGTGTTTGTAAAGAGAATGAAATGCAAACTTTAATCAGTGTAAAGGAGAGGACACTCAGCAGCTGGTTCCACATCTGTACTTTTGAGCACTATAGTGTGGCCCACCAGAACCGCCTTTTTTGGGTGCCACACACAGGTGCATCAGTGAAATTTTGTGGTGCCTCCATGTCTCAAAATTGACAGCCAAAGGTGAATACTAAACATATTTTTTAGACAAAATAATGTCTTCATGTGGAAATTCTGCACAAACAGACACTTGTACCCCACTTCCAATCAATTTAGCCTTTTTTTATTTTTTAGAGAAAATTTCTGTGTGATAACTAGACCTTTTTTTTGATTCTCATAGGGGAGAGAAGACTGGGAGGAGAACACTCCAGGGAGCACATGAAACCCACAGCTTCGAAACAAACCCAACCTCACAAAGACCCACAACCTGAGGGTGTTGAGGAAGTTGAAGAGGTGGAGGAAGGAGAAGTGCAGGAAGGAGAAGTGGATGACGTGGTGGAACTGGTCACCACAACAGGTCAGTATCTGTCACCACAGCTTCAGATAAGAGATGTAGGCCTGCAGAGTTATAATACCTTTTTTTTATATTTTAGGGGATGTAAATGTTGTGGTGAAAGATAGTACACGTTTCTCTGCTGACAGTGCCCTATGAATAATACAGCAAGTGATGGAATGTAGCACAGAACTGGACAGAATTAAACAAAGAATTCATGTGATGGATCAAACCTTTAAAGACATCCTAGATGTTTGGGGGAGAATTGAATAAGGCCTCAAAACCCCCATTTTTCTTTTCAGTTTGTTATTCACCCTTTTAATGTATTTTTGACAATCAAACCAGCCAAAAATTGAATATGCACACAGTGTGTCAACATGTGCCATCTGCCATCAGGGGATATCCATGTACGGCTTTTGGGGGTGCAACCCCTTCCTCGTATCTAAAGTAGGTGAACTGAAGAAGGGGTTGCACCCACAAAACACGTCCATTGATCACCCCTGATGGCAGATGGCACATGTTGTCAATAGGGATCAGGAGTCTAAACTCCCTATTGGAAATTACTTCAAAATGTGTGCATATTTAATTTTTGGCTGGGCAAGGGGTGCCAATACCCCATATTAGGACGGGCACATAGAGACATAGTTTGTGTAAGTGAATGTCTTATATTGCTCAGAGGTATCCAATGTTGTACTTTTTAGAATGCAACTAATGGTTTTGTATTTTCATAAGAAAACAATTGACGGTTTGTGGCCAGCCAAAAAACAAAAACAAAAAAAAAATTTACCATGTGTGTGAATGTGCACAGAGTAAAATATTTGAACACCAACAAAGTGTAGCTTCTTTTTCAAATACGCTCTAACCTTATTTGTGTATTTTTTTGGGTTGCATAGTGAAATGGTTGTTATTTACTAAAGGAAAAAATTGCCACTACAAATGCACTAAGACAAACTAGGAGACAGGAAACAAACAAAGTTAGCAGATTAAAAAATAATTTTAATGAGTTATTTATGCACAATTCTTTAGTCATGGCCTGGCATAGGAATTGCCCCCCTACCCGTGAAATAGTCCATATATTTCTCCCATTCTCTCGCATTTTGGGGGGGCAAGCCAGGACGGGCAGATTCGAGGCCCGGCAGGGGATTGGCATATGAAAGTCCTGCCTCAGGCAATACTGAGGCCATATAAGTAGTTGATTTTCGGCACAGAAAATTATGGAGCACACAGCAGCATAAAACGACATAGTTTATCTTGTACTCCGCCAAGTGGATGGGAGTCATAAAAAGGCGGAACCGGCTGGCCATTATGCCGAAGGCATTTTCAACGACTCTTCGGCCCCTGGCCAGCCGGTAATTGAATACCCTCTTCTCTGGGGTCAGGGTCCTCTGTGGAAATGGCCTCATGAGGTGCGGTCCAAGTCCGAAGGCTTCATCAGCCAAAAAAACAAAGGGGAGTCCTTCAACATTCCCTGCATCCGGTGGCAATGCAAGGTCGTCACTCTGGAGACGGAGGGCAAACTCCGTCTGGATGAAGGATCCCCCATAGGACATCCGGCCATTCTTCCCTACATCAACATAGAGGAATTCATACCGTGCTGACACCACCGCCATCAGCACAATGCTATGAAACCCCTTGTAATTGAAGTAGTAGGACCCAGAACGGGGTGGCGGCATGATGTGGACGTGCTTCCCGTCTATGGCACCACCGCAGTTGGGGAAGTCCCACCGCGTGGCAAACTCCGATGCCACAGTCTGCCATTCCTGTGGCGTGGAAGGAAGCTGGGGAGTCAAACAAGATGAAAAAAAATTACAAATTTTAAATAGAACATTGCAAGCAGATTATAAGAAAATACATTAGAGGCCAACATCAATAAAAATCTCAGTTTAAGGTGTTTTTAATAAGTATAATGGAAGGCTCATGTTTCATATTCATCACCCCCTGTGATGGTCCATTCTAACAAAATTTGGGGGGGGGGTAGATGTGTTTGGCCACAGGATAGCATTGCAGTGGCGGTGCGTCCAGAGTGGGCGCTGGAGCACTGCCCCCTCTCACCTGTGCCCGTCACTCAGAACAATACATAGGTTCATGCCTTGCATGAACCTATGTATTGTCAATGCCGCCCACTATTCAGGTGGATGGCCCCCTGTTGAGCGACGGCCATATGAATAACTGCGGCATTTAGGGGGTGAAAATTGCATATCAGAAACAGGGGGGCAAATAGGCTTGCAAAATCCAGCCTGAGGGATGTAATTGGCTTGATAAAAGTAAAATAGGGGACGCAGGGGGGGGGGACATTCCTTGGGTAAACACTGACAGTCTGCTCTGCCAATCATGTTCACCAAGTCTGTTTTACGGTTACATGATTGGCTGATGCAACATCGAGGACAGGAAAAGACATCAAGGACAGAAGAAGGATGGCGCTGACCAGAAGAAAGTAAGTGCAGGGCTGGGGACAAAATGGCTGCATTGGAGGGGACAAAATGGCTGCATTGGAGGGGACAAAATGGCTGCATTGGAGGGGACAAAATGGCTGCATTGGAAGGGGCAACTGGTGGCGTTTAATAGGCACAGTCGCTAAAAAGGAGGAAGTTTAGTTCCTAAAATTGGGGTTGGACCCCCAAACATTTGGAGCAACAGACGCCCCTGCTGGAAAGGTTAGTAAAGGGAAATATGCATGGAGGAGAAAAAAGGGGCATTTAAAAGCTTCCAGCATGCATGAGGACAAAGGGGACATTCTCAGCATATTACAATCATGGTAATTAGGGAAGGATTAAAGAAATACAATACATTAGCATACATGAAATACATAAAATGTGATGTTAATGGAGAAAACTTACCCTAATATAGTCCTCCTGCAGGACTTGTATAATGGCAGAACAGGTGTCTGGGATTATTTGGCCCAGAGCCTGGGGGAAGATGCCTGTCATGAACTTCAAGTCCTGCAGACTTCTCCCTGTCGCCAGGTAACGTAAGGTGGCGATGAGCCTCTGCTCAGCACTGATGGCTTCCCGCATAACGGTGTCCTTCCTGGTAATATAGGGGGACACCAAAGCCAACAGATGCTGAAAAACGGGGTCAGACATCCGCAGAAAATTCCTGTAGTCCTCAGGATTATTCTCGACGATCTCCCGCAGCAGAGGCATATGGCAGAATTGGTCCCGCTGGAGCAACCAATTCTTGGTCCATGAACTCCTCCTCACACCGTTCATGGACTGGTCTTGGTCCAAAACCAGCAGACCAACACCAAGCGCACGCACAGCACGAACTCGACGACGAGAACGTACAGGCGACATGGCTAGGAAACGGTTGTCTTATCAGAACGTACAGAACAGAACGCACTTTAGAACAGCAAGGCCTATGAATAACGAACTGAAAATCAGAAACGAACGGGCAAGAACGCACTGTAAAACAGATACGACCTGCCTAGACGCCCTGAAAGACAAGATACGAACCCACAAGCACAAACTGAACCGCAGAAAATGAACTGAAAAGCATGAAGACTGAAAAGCGCGAATCGTCTCTTCCCAAACTTTTACTTCACACGCGGTAACACGAGATCAGCGCCAGGGAAATAGATCTTCCCCTTTATAGTGCCGTCGTACGTGCTGGACGTGACCGCGCTGAACAACGAGGAAATTTGGAATTGTCAGTGTGTATGCATGGAAAGCTTGACGAGAAAATCGTCAAGGTTAACAAGAATCTCGTCGAAAAAAACGTCGTGTTTTTTACGACGAGAAAATCGGCCGTGTGTACGAGGCCTGAGGCTCTAATTGGCTTAAAAAAGGGTGGGGGTGGGTTCCAAAGACTTGTGTGACATTAGCGAATTAATATTCGCTAATGTCTTCCTGCTTTTCCTCCCAGCCAATCAGGAAGCGGGTCCTGAGACCTGATTGGCCCGGGTGTCTTAGGACTCCTGGCCATTCAGGTTTCAGGACCCACTTCCTGTTCAGGCCAGGAGGAGAAGCAATGGCCCCGGCTCTTCCCTTCGCAACCTACTCCCCACACCTCTACCACAGCATAAGGTAAGGCCAAGGGATCGCCGCCTTCCCGATCGTTCGATCGAGCGCCGGGGGGGCTAGTGCAAGTGGATCGCAGATCAAGTGTGGGGGGGTAGTGTGAGTGGATCACTGCCTTCTTGATCGATCAAGCCAGCGCCAGGGGGGTAGTGCAAATGCCGGGGGGGTAGTGTGAGTGAGGGGGCCAGGTTTGTTTGCCCCCCCAAAAAAAATTGAGCACCATCCGCCACTGATATGCACAAAATGATCTCAAAACAGAACTGAGAATAGGTATATGTTGTGGTAGCAGTTATCCCAGTGGGCTGCATGGGAAGCGATATGATATTATTATGATATTCCATATATCATCCTGCAGAGTTAGAAGGTAGACTGAAAATAAAAATGGTGTGAGAAGGCGATACATCAATATAATAGTTTCTCATATTCCTCTTTATCATATTCAATGTTTCATCAAATCTTTCATGGGTACCTTTTCAGGGAACTAGTCAGACCTTCCATTTGTCTTATATTATGAGGAACCATTGCCACGGGGAAAGTGGATTCAGTGATTTCCAGATGGGTGGAATGCAGGCCCAAGCAGCATTGACCAAGTATCATACCATTGATTTTTCTTTAAGAGGATAATAGGACCTCATTATGGTGCAGTAGAAAAAGGAGGGTGTAAATGGTAATGGTCTATCGGTAAAATGATTTGTGGCGAGTCCAGAAATTGTGGAGCTTCAGGCATGACTAGAATACATGTAACATGTAACCCCTATCCGTACCACATCTCCAACACAGAGGAGTACATGTGATATAGGAGAGTTGGGGTGCAGTACCCCCCAATTATGATTTTGTAGCAAGATTCTTTATATTTATTACTGATGGATGATTTAAAGGACAAAGTTAGAATCGTATTACACTCTGCAGGTGTCCAACATATGAAGAATTCCCTTTCCCACTTTTCTAAAAACGTAGGCGGTGACTGCAAGGTCACAGAAAGCAGTAGTTTGTAAGTAAGAGAGGGGGCATGCCTGATAGCGCTGTCAGCATGGCACTCACATTCAAATATAGTTAATGGTCAGATAAATAAAGAAGTTGCAGGTGGAGATCTCAGGAAGTGAGAGAGTTGTATTAAATGGGAGTTCCAGCCTTTTTTATGTTTATTAAAAGTTAGCAGCTACAAAAAGTGTAGCTGCTGGCTTTTAATAAACAGACACTCACCTGTTCCACTGTCCAGCGACGCGGCCAAACGGAGCTTCGCTCCTCTCCGCCGACGCCTCCATTCTAACTGTGGGCACCCGGCCGTGACAGCTTTCGGCTTCACGGCCGGGCACTCACTACGCATGCGCGAGCGGCGCTGTGCAATCTGAGTGGACAGGTGATCGCCTGGGACCTGTCACTTGTCCCAGGTGATCGCCTACAGGGAGGGGCTGCCTTAGGCGATATGACAAGTCGCCTAAGCGGTCCCTGGGCGGAAGGAGGAAGTGGGACAGGAAGTCCCACTCCTACTGAAGCCTCCACTCCCCCCCCCCAAAAAAAATTACATGCCAAATGTGTCATGTAAGGGGGCGAGGAGTGGTTTAAGCGGAAGTTCCACTTTTGGGTGGAACTCCGATTTAAGTGAAAATATCACAGGTTACAGTTCTGATCTTGACACATTTTAGAGACAAAAGGTCACTTGGAATTCCTAATGTAATGTATGGCAGAATACATTCAGTATCTCGATGACGTAGAGACAGAAAAACAGCCCAAAATAGACCAGGAATAAATGTAGGATTTTAAAGAATTAGGTAACATGGAGAAGGGGGTTGGGGGAAACCATAAGTGTGAAAGGCCATAGAGCAGATCCGCCAAGTAGGTGCTATGGCAGGGTGGCGCTGTAATGCAGAAGAAGAGAGAACTGGACTCCACAGGAGCACAGCTAAGGTGTGTGTGAGACACTGCTTGTTCCATGATGACCATTTTTTTATCTGGGAGTTGCTGTACCAATCCAACCTTCTTGTAAAGTGAGCTGCCATTCAATGAAAATGGATGTCTGGTAAAGCTATACCCTCTTTGGATTTGCTTCTACGGAGAATATAATGTTTAATGCACGCTGGCTTAGAATCCTAGATAAGCTTACATCGTATAGATTGAATATTTTTGAGACAGGCAAGCGGGATATGTATGGGAAACGTTTAGAACAAATATACTCTAATAGCTTGGGCAGCAAATTTTGTTTAATCACATTACATCTACCAATCCATGAGAACGTGTGTTTAGACCATCCCATTATATCCTTCTTAACGAAAGAGATAAGAGTCACTATGTTGTGTGAGTACAGCCTAGAAGGTTCACTAGCCAACTGAATGCCAAAATAATGGATATGGGAAAATTTCCACTTGAAAGTAAAGTTGGATTTGAGTCTCTGTAGCATGACCTCAGACAGGTTTAAACTAAAGGCCTCTGACTTCTGATAATTTATTTTGAAATTAGATAATTCCCCATAATACCTACATTCGGCCATCAGGTTGGGAATAGTGACATTACTGATAAAAAAATAGCAGATTTTGGCACTGTTGCCAAATCACGTCGCTGTTAATGTTCCGATTGCGCCTAACATAGCGTAGAAACGGTTTGAGCGTTAAAATGAAAATGAGAGGTGACAAGGGACAACCTTGTCTTGTGCCATTTCTAATAGGAAAAGGAGACTAACCTGTGCTATGGGTAGTGAATAGAATGACTCAATCCTTGTTCTCATAGCAGGACCAAGGCCTATGGCTTCCAGTGTGGAAGTTAGAGTGGCCCCTGACAGAGCGGAATGTATAACATTAAGTGCTCAGATCCTCCCATCACGTGGCTCTCTGCCTGGCATAAAGCTCACCTGGTCATAATGGATAATGTGATTAAAATAAGGAATCAGAAGGGTAGCTAAGATTTCAGTGAAGGGTTTCAGAATAATGTTGAGCAGAAAAATAGGCCTATAGTTGGTGCACTGAGTGGGATCTTTCCCTTCTTTAGGGAAAACTGCAATATGGATGGTCAATGTTTCTTTCTAGATGTACAGTGTGTTGGTGGGAAAGAAGCATCTGGTCCCAGGGCTTTGCCAGTTTTCATTTGCTTGATTGCCTGGAAAAATTCAAAAAGAGTTATCAGTTGATCAAGGCTATTCATTGTTTCCAGTTAATATATAAAGAATACCGCGCTGGTACTCTCTAAATTTGGCAGCTGCTAGCACCACAAAGGACAAAATATTTGTGTAAAAAACTGTGTAGTAAAACGTGCTGTGCTAATAATATCCATTGTTTCCAGGTTAAGAGAACACTGGAGCCCAAACATAATCCAGAATCCTCACCCTGAGCATATCATCAAGCGCATTTGTTTAGCCCGGGTTGCTATCTGAAATGACATTTTAACAGGTGGGGTATGCTGGTAGTGTAATACTGGTATATATGTTTTGGACCTCTGCTGTCTGAGTGCAGTAGCAAGAGATTTACTATGTCTGCATTTAACAAGGGTAGCTTTAGCGTTATCCAGAAGAATAGTCTTAAGGCAGTTGCGGAGAACAGTCAATTCTACTAAGACTTCTGGAGCCCTCCTCTGCTTGTAGACACGGTCCAACTTGGCTATCTGAGTAAGGAGTTCCGCTATACACTGGGTCTCCTCTTTCTTGATCCTGCCCCCATGCCTACTGAGCACCCCTCGAATTACAGCTTTATGCTCTTCCCACACACATGGCAGGAAGAGATCAGCGTTAGTATTCATGTTGAAGTAAGCCTCCAATTCTCGTGTGAGATCCCCCACAGTCATGGGATCTTCCATGAGGGAGGCATTTAAGCGCCAGGACCAGGATGTAGAAATCTTAGGACCCCAGGCAAGGGACAGAAGCACAGGAGCATGATTTGAATATGTTATATTGCCTATCTTGGATGCTGTGACTAGGTGACGGTAGGCATTGTCTTTCGCAAAAAGGCACCTCCTGCAATCAACCTTATATTCTGCCTGTAAAGTACAGGGGAAGGTATGGGCAAGCAAAATACCCCCCTCAACCCCCCCCCCATGTTTCTTTAATATTACTTTAAGTATTGTAATTATTACAGAGGTCTGCACATCTGTCGAAAATGAGAGATAACCGAGAAGAAAAAGGGACAGGAGGATTTAGTTCCAAAAGTCGGACAGTCCCTCCTAATGAGATACAGCTTTGAGGTATTATATGCATATGTACTTAGATCCATGTATGGCTAGCTATATGGTAATGTGTGGTAAAGGCTTGTTTCACTGTGTGTTACCCTAATGTGCTGATCTATTTATTTTGTCTGGCACCCCAATGTGAATGCCACCACAGCAACTATAGTGCACCATAATGCACAAATGTGACTGCTCTGAGTATTGTGATAAGCATAGTGCATTGAAGTGAACTGCCCTAACAAAATGCTACTCAATACATAAAAATGTGTTACAGAATGCACTAGTCTGAATGGGCCATCAAAGTTTTGCTTAAAGCGGAGTTCCGCAACCCCCTCCACTGGCAAAAAAAATAAAAGTCAGCAGCTACACATACAAATTCAGCAGCTACACATACTGTAACAGCAGCTACAGAGCCAGTCAAAGTCTCCTGTCATGCAAATTGGATGCAGGAAAAGCCACATCCAATTTGCATTAGTGTGAACCTAGCCTGAAGCTAACAGAGGGTTTTGAAAGCGTTATGCTTTGTGGTGTGAACAAGCTCTGAGGGTTCGTTCACATCATGATGCACATCAAATGCACAGAAAACACATGCACATTGACATGTTTTTACTGCATTCTGCTGCTTTTTACTGTGCGAGTTTTAAAAAAAAAAAAAATTCTGTACAGACAACATCAAGAGTCAAAATGCTAAACATCTTATATCTATTTTGAAGGTGATTTGAGTTGACACAATGGGGTTGAATTACTAAAGGCAAATAGACTATGCAGTTGCTCCAGATCTTAGTAAATGAGGGAAAGCTTCACTTTGCAAATAATAGCCAATCACATGCAAGGAAAATAGAAAAAAAAACAGCATTTTTGCTTGCACATGATTGGATGATGGAAGTCAGCAGAGCTCTCCTTCATTTCCTAAGCTCTGGAGCAACTTTGCTTGTAGAGTGCAAATGCATTTTGCAAAGTGCACAGTTTATTTGCCTTTAGTAAATCAACCCCTTTGTGACACACGTTTGTATGTGGTGCTGAATAAAATTGCAGCATGCCCACATTTTTCTTTAAAGCACACCAATGCATTAGTGTGGTGTGAACAAGGGCACATAGACAACAATTGGTTTTTAGAGGGTCCTTGCTTTAAGCCTGCATTGATCAGAGCAGATCTAGTGTGAACAAACCCTAACTGTTCTGTTCTGGAAAATTTATTTTATCCATTCCGCTATGTACAACATAACGTTGACATGATGTTATGAACACATTTTTTATGCTTCACTTAGTAATACTGAATACATTCTTCATTCATTGTCAGTGTTAAAAAGATGATTATAATGATAGTGCTGTACTTTATGCTCATTCCCTGAGGGAGAAGTGATTTTTCTCCTAACACATTATTTATTTAATATATTAAAAGTTATACTATATTGGTTCATTTTCAGCAGTTGAATCTTGTTTTAAATGTTTTAATCTTGTTTTTATCTTTTTAGTGGTTTATGAAAAAAAATCTAGACATGATATAACTAATGTTGTCTGATAAACGATTGCTTAACTCTATCCAAAGATTTTATTGTTCAAAAAACAAGGCATCATGAATACAGTGCCCTACAAAAGCATTCTTTCCCTTTGAAATTTTCCACATTTTGTCATGTTACAACCAAAAACGTAAATGTTTTTTCTTGGGATTTTATGTGATAGAGATAGACCAACACAAAGTGGCACATATTTGTGAAGTGGAAGGAACATTATAAATGTTTTTCCATTTTTTTTACAAATAAACATCTGAAAAGTGTTACATGCATTTGTATTCAGCCCCCTTTACTATAAAACCCCTAACTAAAATCTAGTGGAACCAATTGCCTTCAGAAGTCACATAATTAGTAAATAGAGTCCATATGTGTGTAATTTAATCTCTGTCTAAATATAGCTGTTCTGTGAAGCCCTCATAGGTTTGTTATAGAACCTTAGTGAACAAACAGCATCATGAAGGACAGGGAACACACCCGACAGGTCAGGGATAAAGTTGTGGAGAAGTTTAAAGCAGGGTTAGGTTATAAAAAAAAATACCCCAAGCTTTGAACATCTCACAAAGCACTGTTTGATCCATCATCTGAAAATGAAAAGAGTATGGCACAATTGCAAGCCTACCAAGACATGGCCGTCCACCTAAACTGACAGGCCGGGCAAAGTAGCAGCTAAGAGGCCCATAGTAACTCTGGAGAAGCTGCAGAGAGCCACAGCTCAGGTGGGAGAATCTGTCCACAGTACAGCTATTAGACGTGCACTCCACAAATCTGGCCTTTATGGAAGAGTGGCAAAAAGAAAGCAATTGTTGAAAGAAAGTGTAGCACTACCCCCCGTAGGAGCTGCTGGTTTAAGTTTTGGGCCTGTACTCTGCCTATCAACCCCTGTAAGTTTGGCTCAATTCCCCATTGGCACAACTGGATAATAATAGCAAGAATGTGATTGTGGACCCCTAGAAGGCTATAGAGGGCCACAATGATATCACAAACAATAGATATTAAATATTGTTACTTCGTTGTGGTTTTCCTGCCACACAACTGCAAAAGACAGAGTCCCACACAAGGAGTAGTTCAACCAAGAAGGAATTGTTTTACTTGGTAAAGAAATGACATTTGACTCAAACAGATCCCTGAGAGAATTCACTGGCATACGCACGCATAACAGTTCTAGGGTTTCTTTAAAATCAGACCTGAAGAAGTGCAGGGTGGAGGAATCTCCCACTTGAATGGTATATACAGTGGGATACTTCTCCACCAAGTCCAACACAGCTCACTAAACAGCACAACATCAATAAGTAAATGCAACAATTGATTTACACAAGCAGATTCAACAAGCTATCTGGCTCCCCCTGGTGGGCAGCTTTACTGGTACGTGTCCCGATGTATCAACCAAGTAAGTGAGCTGTACTGATGATTGATTCTAAAAGTCTCCAGTAATTTCGCTAGCTTTTGTTGGTGCACTTTAGTATTTGTAATCCAGAGAAAAGGTGAAGAAAGATTAAACAGTTAACATGTGTGGTGAAAGGGACAAGTGGAATGCTGATCCTTCCCAAAGCGCTAACTCAATCCTGAATGTAGCGTGACTCTGCTTGCGGTACTGCAGTTACCAGCAAGCGTAAGTAAATAAGTAAAGTTATGGAAGTGTTGTGGAATTTCTAGGCTGTTGTTTACAGAGCACACAGCCTATAATTCCTGTGCTATCTAAGCACACACTTTAGATTCATCTTTTTGCAATAATGCTATCTTTAGCTAAGTTTGCTAAGATCCACTCACCATTCGTCCCATCATTCATCCTAAGAAGGCAGCATCACACAGCTTATGTTCTCATCTCTCAGCAGACCAGCATGACTCCCAAGCCGACGCCTAATTATAGGCTTTTATTAAACTCAAAAGATCTCAGACAGGAGGTGATTGGCTGCAGCAACCAGTCCCCTCCCCCCATGGGAGGGGACATCACAGGATGTCCCTTCCACATGGGAAAATGACAATACAAGGACATTCCTTCCAACAGGAGATGCCATACATGAATCCCACTCAAATATAGCTTAAAGGATTCAATACAATAATACATACAATGAATACAATAACGTATGATGGCTAAAGTTACCGTTGATAGGAATTCTTATTCTGCGCTATTCCATAGAATAACGCATATTAAGATTATACTATTATTGAATGGGGGAGGGAGGCTATCTGCAGACGCGCACTACGAATCCCAATCAGTGTTGATCAGACACAGCAGAGACAAGAGCACGCATTTGCTCATAACCAATGATGATGTTGCAGAGCGGGGACATCCCCTCCTCAACGATCGTCCGTGCTAATGCACAGAGGGCCCCCCGTCGGTGGACATATCCGCACCCTGCAAACATCACACTCCAACCTCAAGACGTTTTCCCCTATCAGACGGGATTCAACCAGCCTCAGACTACCCCAATCAGTTCTTTTAGAGCGGGTTGCGGAAGTACTAACACTGGGTGACACTATGACAATACATATCAAATACATCTCCATAAAAATCTCCACAACAGTCCTCCCTTTTTTGTCATATGCACCCCATGTGTCCCTCGATGAAAGTTGATCTGCTTCTTACACCCGGAAATGAATCAGTCCTTAGTCCATAAAAAGGAAAACACGGCTTGACATGTAGACTCTACTCTTCAGGGGCATGACTTATAAAGTTTGACACGACATGGTGAGCTGTAGTAATCGCCGATCCGTCTGTGATCCTCTGTGTCTTGTATGTGGGTCCGGCTTCGGGGCGTCTCATCAAGGAAACTCTGGTCACGCGTCAAATCAGGCAACAGGAGCACCTCATCACGACATAGAAAGAATAGAAATAAAAACGACATGAGTATATATATTCCCACTTCCTTTAACCACGATCCGCTGTAAAATAAAAATTAGATCCCCAAAGATTCCCAGACCCTTAAAATAGCCTCCCAACCTTCACTTAGCTACAGCTCTGGCTTCAACAATTACATGAAGAACCCTATCCTTAACGGATGAGAATTGTTCAATCGTATCCCAAGCCCGAGCCCCCCCCCCCTCATGCAGGACACCATGCCCAGACCTGGTCGGGGTTGGTGAACAAATCCCTTCTAGCTGTCCCTGCCATTCTTAATTTCCTGCGCCATCAGATCCTCGCGATCGGCCGCGACCTAAGATGTTGGGAGAGCTTCACCATCACGCATTAACCTCTTGTTTTGGGGGAATTACCTTTATAAGCTGCAGATCCGCATAAACACCAAACTAAAGTTCAAACCCACTTGTGGGCTACCTAGATACCCAAACTGACAAGAGGCAGAGCCATTAAAACTAAAACAATTTTACCCTCTAAAAATACATCGTTAGATTCCATTGACAAGTGTCTGTTTGGAGTCTTCACTAGTTTGTCAAAACTCCTCATACCCATAATAACATCATAAATGGCATGTACCGCTGTCATCGCTGGGGACTAAAACTTGGTGAAGACTCAGAACAGACCATCGGTCCTGTTCGCTTTCTGAGCTAGTCAGAAAATACACTTTAAATAATAACTTGGGGTGCTTTTCACCGTTACCCTTGCTAAAATTTACTAAACAACAAAAATATAAATAAACAAAGATACTCCTCATTCTTTGGTGTGGTTGAGCCGCTTCTTGCAGTGGCTGGCGTGGTCTCATCCCTCAAGCTTCTTTACAACGACCCAGTCACCTGGTTGGAAAGAATGTAAACTAGTTATTGTGTCAGGGTCCATGAGGGATTTGTGAACCCTGTGGTGGACATTTTGAAGTTCATGTCACAAAGATCGCACCCACCCCATCAGTCGAGAATATAAGTGACAGCTAATGAGGGGAGTACGACCCTGGTTTTGATTGACCTCCAAACAACCCTCATATGACAATAATCCAGACATCGGGACTGTGGTCACTGCATAACCTGTGCGTGGCTTACAATACCTGGAACCATTGACAAAAGGTTCTTAGCCTCTGGGATGGGAACCTACTTCACCAGACTGCTGCTTGCCGATTCAAATTCTATTAAAGAAAGACAGTCTTGGCACAAACTTGGTTAGAATTACAGAGGTTATTATTAGTTTGAAAAAAAACCTGTCACTCTTACATTTATCACTTCTCCCCCCTTTTCTTCCTCATTACAGACTGAAGGAAGAAATGCGTGGTACAGGAAAAAAGAAACAATGAAATAACCTATGATACTTTTACCTCCTAAAGCCCTGTACACACGATCAGATATCCTATGGATTTTCGTCTGATGGATTTGTCCATCAGAAATCCGATGAAACTGTTTTCCATCAGTCTTGCCTACACACCATCAGTCAAAAAACCGACCGTTCCAAACGTGGTGACGTAAAACACTCCGATGAGCTGAGAAAAATTAAATTCAATGCTACTGAGCATGTGTCGACTTGATTCTGAGCATGCTTGGGTTTTTTATCTGATGGATTTCCCCACAGACGATCGGAAATCGCCATCGGTTTTTTATCCATCAGATAATTTTAAAACATGTTCTATTTTTTAAAACCGATGGAAAAAAGACTGATGGGTCCCATACACGATCGGTTTGTCTGATGAAAACAATCCATCGGACGGTTTTCATCAGTCAAACTGATCGTGTGTACAGGGCTTTAGACTCGTTTTTATCCATATGTACCGCTGTCTACATACACCTGTTCTCTGTGTACAAACTCCTTGGACCTGAAAAATACTTATAAGCAAAATCATTACTCTATCCTTCATATTTAACCTGCAAAGAATGGTAGATTGTCAATGACATTCTTTCAAAACCGATTCAAACAAAACCCTCTGTAACCCTTACTTTTCCCGTTCCTACAAACATACAACAGCCGCGACGCATCGAAGGATCGCCGCGGTAAGTTTGAACATATTCACGTTACTACATACAAACATTCAGATACGAACGTGGGGGAGATACTTCCCAGTTTCCAAATCCACAAATGAAAAAACAAAAACAGGCAGAATTCTCCCTTTACTCTTTCAGCAATCGAAAAAAATATAATGGGAAAAACACGAGAGCAGCTCGAGAACCTTCCATGGACCAGCCATACAAAGTTCAAACAAACGGGCATGAGAATTTAACCTCCATCAACACTCATCATTACAGATTTCTGAAGCCGCAGCTCAACTACATCCATTCCAGAGGGATACCCAAAATAGTATCCTTGGACCACCTATGTTAATCTTTTTGGGGTTCAAAGGTCTTTGCCCCAAAACTAGGCTTCGTGCACCGTGTGACCGTCTGACTATGGGAACTGGGAAGCCTCCATTCCTTCCCTTTGCACAGACCTCCTTGTGTCCATGGCGATTCTAATCGGCTTATCGTCTTAAACCTGCGTCCAGGTTAAACCGTTGCACCCATTTTCGGAGATCACCGCCCGGTGTCTTCTTATACGGTGAATTGAAGAACTACAACCACTATATGGTCAAGTCCTCCAACTAGAAGCCCTAACAGAGGCGTCAACTCTATGGCTTGTTGTCCCAACACTTTTGGAACTACAGCAACAACCACAGATCAACCCCCGAATTAGGCCTCTACCCCTCACAGTGCATGCATACACAAGCATTTTCCGCTATACACCCATACACTGCGTTGTCAGACTAAACCGCACAGAACACTTACGCCAGTTTACCACCTGCAGAACAATGTGGCTTCTCTCTGTATCTAGATGATAAAACAATGGTGATGCCCCCCCTGTTTTGCTTTCTACCCAAAACTGTATTACAGTACAAAACTTCACAAAACTGGAACAAAATATAAAACACTTTTAAATGCAAAAATGTTTTTCTATTTTCCTTCCAAACACAAATCTCATTGCTCACCTTTTAAAAACCCCAAGCTCCTCCCACCAACTTTCTGCTGATATATAAATGCTGAAAAGAAACTTCCGGTTATGCTCAGCTACTTAAAAAAAAACTGGTTTATTTACATATCAATTGTTCAGGAAGAGGGAGGGGGAGGGGAGGCCTTAGCCCTAATCGCCTTGTCTATCAAGACTTCAAAAAAATCCATGGCTACACATCATATATATTTCAAGCATTTAAAACCTTGTCAAGGAAATGATGGAGTAAACCCCCCTTTGCAAATGGGAGGGAATCCCCCCTGACCCACATTCCCTGGAAGTCAGACCATAAGTTGGGACTCAAAATACAAACTCCTGCCAAAAGATGGCTATACAGTACAAGTTCCAAAAAATGAATTGCCCTCTGGGAAACTCCCAAATATTTAAACATAAAAACACATCATTGTACAAAAACTCTGTTAGTCTTACAATCTATCAAAATTCAGTGTAAAGTGAAGTTTTTCTTAAAACCAAAATCCAATGCAAAAAACCGCCGCTCATATACTGCAAAGTCAGCTGACCCTGCAATAGCTTACATTCACTTAAATGAAAACAGAGAAACCTTCCTCCTAACACCATCTGCATGGAGTTTGCATGTTGTCCCTGTCTCTGCGTTGGCCTCCCCCCACACTCCAACTGCTGGTAGGTCAGCCAGATCCCATCCATAAATAGGCCCCAGCATGTGCGTGTGTCCGCAAGCACGTTGTGGCCCCTCGGGGTAAAACCGCGCTATCTCAAGATACCACTACTCAACTCAAAAGGCGATGCTTAGAAAAACTATTTAATCTAGCAAACACATAAAACAGGACAAAACTGCGCCAATCAACAAATGCCAACACAGTATCCAGGGGCTGATGTGCACCAACCACTAGATACCAAAAAAACAATGGCCAATGATTATAAAACATATGACAAAAGTCCAGGTGAATGCCCAGATGATGCAATAAAAACCCCAAAAATTAAACCACAATACTGAATCATAGAGCTAAAAATGATGGATTAATAGTCCCACTGCAAAGGCATAAATCCTGCAAAATCACAAGCTGAGATCAGCAGATGACCATGCAACACACAGTGACATCAGCAAACAAAGGTAAGGCAACAGCCTACCAGAGGCAAGCCCATGAATGGTGGATGAACCATCGCAAGCCTCATGAACAACAACAACAACAATGGCGCCATGCAATTTTTCCCGCCAAAACCAGCATGGGACATCACAATGAACACCACATGGGTTCCCCCACACAAAGAAAAACACAAATGGCCTCCACCAGGTTCCAATGCAGAAAAGACCGCACTACCCAATTCGCACCAAACATCAAAATCTGCCCCAAAAGCTGAGAAATTCCACCAGCAACATAGCTGACGAATGCCACAGCATGGTCACATGATATCATACTCAAAGAAAAGGTGGCTGCACCTTCCCTTACAGGATACCCACAGGCTAAGGAAAAACTGTGCCTCAAAATGGCAGACAAACCTGCAAGGCTAACAAAAGCCAAGAATGGCGCCATTACTTTTTCCCGCCAAAACCAGCATGGGACGTCAAAAGAAAATCAAAAATGTTTTTCTCCACAAAGATAGACTACACCATTGAGATTTTTCTAAATTATCATCAAAATCCACTGAAAAAGGTGTCAGCTACACTCTACAAGGACCACATGTACACTTACAAACTTAAACCCTTTGGCCAACTAAACAGCACATTCAATAAATGTTAGTTACATGACAATATTAAAAACATATTCATTTCTCTAAGTTAATATACTCGGAGATATTCACCACTTTTCTCTACCTAAAGTTCACACACACTGTGGCCTCAGCTTCCATAGCAAGCCATTGCAGAGACATACTATTGTCTGCCTTCTAGCAATGCCTGGCCACTTGGATATGCGGCGGGAACTTTCAACTCAAAAACCAAACTCTTTACTTAAAATATTTTTACACTTATGGGGACATGTTTCTTTGTCCCCTATAAAGGCAAAAATCACAATTTATCCATTTCTATTTTTCATAGAAATCACAAACACTGCACACATACAGTATATTGTTGTCCTACATGTCTGCTCAGAGATTCCTTCCCTCAGGGCACAGCCCCAGCAATACAAAGCAGTGGGCAAGCCCTTCCCCCATTCAAGCACATGGCTCACAAATAATCATCCATTTACAAACTTCTCAGTGCAGGCTGCACTAAATAATCACAGCAATACCTTCATTTCATACACAATATACAGTTTCCATCAGCATTCACACAGGCACAAACGCTGCACACAACTTTGTTCTGAAAATTGGAACGTCAGATACACAGAGCTATCAAACATGTTGGCAGTGATAGCCATGCTGCCTGCCCCACCCCTGCTAAACCTCATGGGGGCAGCCATTTTCAGCTTCTCTCACACAAACATCCAGGCACACCCAGGCATACCCACACAGGCACACACAATCAAATTCACAGGCATACGATCCATGACAAAATCACACACACATCTCTCGTACTGCAAGCATACAGCATTATTTCAAAAAGACGAAAAATTTGTTCTTTTACAAAGTACAGCCTCTTCACGCATCACATCGCAGGTCCACTCTCCCCCCTCTGCTGATGTGATGCTCAAAGAGGCCGCAATTGGTCCAATCAGAGTCGCCATTTACTGTTGTGGAATTATTGGTTGCTTGCAGAGCACACAGCCTATAATTCCTGTGCTATCTAAGCACACATCAGATTTCACCTCTTTGCAATAATGCTATCTTTAAGTTAAGTTTGCTAAGATCCACTCACCATTCGTCCCATCATTCATCCTAAGAAGGCAGCATCACACAGCTTATGTTCTCATCTCTCAGCAGACCAGCATGACTCCCAAGCCGACGCCTAATCATAGGCTTTTATTAAACTCAAAAGATCTCAGACAGGAGGTGATTGGCTGCAGCAACCAGTCCCCTCCCCCCATGGGAGGGGACATCACAGGATGTCCCTTCCACACGGGAAAATGACAATACAAGGACATTCCTTCCAACAGGAGATGCCATACATGAATCCCACTCAAATATAGCTTAAAGGATTCAATACAATAATACATACAATGAATACAATAACGTATGATGGCTAAAGTTACCATTGATAGGAATTCTTATTCTGCGCTATTCCATAGAATAACGCATATTAAGATTATACTATTATTGAATGGGGGAGGGAGGCTATCTGCAGACGCGCACTACGAATCCCAATCAATGTTGATCAGACACAGCAGAGACAAGAGCACGCATTTGCTCATAACCAATGATGTTGTTGCAGAGCGAGGACATCCCCTCCTCAACGATCGTCCGTGCTAATGCACAGAGGGCCCCCCGTCGGTGGACATATCCGCACCCTGCAAACATCACACTCCAACCTCAAGACGTTTTCCCCTATCAGACGGGATTCAACCAGCCTCAGACTACCCCAATCAGTTCTTTTAGAGCGGGTTGCGGAAGTACTAACACTGGGTGACACTATGACAATACATATTAAATACATCTCCATAAAAATCTCCACAACAGAAGTCACCTTCCTGTGACACAGTTAGTTGTGTTGGTGGGCAGGTGCCCTCTCACCACATGAGGCCTTGCCTCGCTAGTATCCTCTGACAGGGCCCTCTTGGTTCGCAGCCTCTGGACGAGTCGTGGTCCCTGGTCCTCCGCTTAGCCGGCCACAAGGCATTGGTGGATAGGTGACTCTGGATGCTCAGGAGTGTGGAGCTGTCCCTCTTCCTGGTCCGATCAGCAGGGCTGTAGCTGGAATCCCTCCGACAGACGATCCGGCCTCCGTCACTTTAGGCCCAGGCTTTTCCGGTTTAAGCACTCTCACTGCGGCCCTCTTGCCTCTTGCAAGATGGCGTTCCAAGAGAGTGAACACAAGCCCCGCCTCCCTTTTAAAAGGTCCTCCCAGCAGGCAGTGCGTGGCACTATGCTCCTTTACAGCACAGAGGCGTTGTGGGCCTTGTAGTCTATTTCTGACCCATAGCAATAGAGTCTCTGTCTCTCCGCACCACAAGGTTCGTCATGCATTGTCCTTACCATAGCTGAACCCAATAACTTGCAGCAGTATGGGGCAATCGGACAATGAAAAGAGCTAAGTTCTTATAGGAACAAACTGTAGTCCATAAGCTACGTGCAAAAGTAACACCTTGCTACAAAAGTCATAAGAAGTCCTTTTTGCAGTTTACGAAAAGCCATGTGGGGGACACAACAAACATGTGGAAGAAGGTGCTCTGGTCAGATGAGACCAAAATGTAACTTTGTGGCCTAAAAGCAAAACGCTATGTGTGGCAGAAATCTAACACTACACATCACTCTCAACACACTATCCCCACCGTGAAACATGGTGGTGGCAGCATCATGTTGTGGGGATGCTTTTCTTCAGCAGGCACAGGGAAGCTGGTCAGAGTTTATGGGAAGATGGATGGAGCCAAATACAGGGCAATCTTAGCAGAAAACCCGTTAGAGTCTGGAAATGACCTGGGACTGGGGCAGGGGTTCACTTTCCGGCAGGAAAACGACCCTAAACATACAGCCAGAGCTACAATGGAATGGTTTTCATCAAAGCATATTCATATGTTAGAATGGCCCAGTCAAAGTCCAGACCTAAATCCAAGGTCTGTGGCAAGAAAATTGCTGTTCACAGACGCTCTCTATCCAATTTGACGGAGCTTGAGGTATTTTAGAAAGGAGAACGGGCAAAAATATCACTCTCTAGATGTTCAAAGCTGGTAGAGACATACCCAAAAAGACTTGCAGCTGTAATTGCAGCGAAAGGTGGTTCTACAAAGTATTGACTCATGGGGTCTGAATACAAATGCACGCCACACTTTTCACATATTTATTTGTAAAAAAAATTGAAAACCATTTATGATTTTTCTCACAATTATGTGCCACTTTTTGTTGGTCTATCACATAAAATCCCGATAAAATACATTTCCGTTTTTGGTTTTAACATGAGAAAATGTGGAAAATTTCAAGGCGTATGGATACTTTTTCAAGGCACTGTATGTAACTAGGTCTTGTGTAAAATAATACAGTTCTCCAGTTCATTGACTCTGTCACTGGAACAAATACTTGAAAATAAAGGTTACGTGTGAAGAAAAGACTTACAGGGCTATTTATAAAAAATTAATTGGATGAACGTGACAATCATTTGCCTGTCCTTGATGGCCGTATTTTTCTTAACCACTTAACGACCGCTCACTATATATATATGTCGGCAGAATGGCACGGACAGGAACAATCACGTACCTGTATGTGCCTGCCTTCGTATAGTTGGGGGGTCCAATCGGACCCCCCTTCTATACAGTGAGTGGTCGGCATCATTCCGGGAGCGATCCGTGATGAGGGGACGGCCATTCGTTTCCGGCCACCCCCTCGCGATCGCTCCTGACGAATGAAAAGCTTCCTCTGCCAGTGCAATGTTTACACAGGCAGGAGGAAGTGATGTAATCTCTCCTGCGGCGCTCACATATACCGAGCACCGCATGAGAGAAGACACAAAGGTTAGTGCACTAAACAGCACACTGACACCACACACATAGGCACACGATCGCCCCCCCACAGGCCCCCCCCAGACACCCCCAGATCACCCCCAGCCCCCAGTCACAGTGTCACTGATTGCAGTGACCATTTATTTACTGATCACTGCAATCAGTGACATTTGTGACTGTAAAAGTGTCAGGGCAGAGTGTTATTTAGGTCCAGTGTAGCCGCCTAACCCCCCCTAATAAAGGTTTAACCCCTTGATCGCCCCCTAGGTAACCCTTTCACCCCCTAGCACCGCTGTCACTAAGCAATCGTTTTTCTGATCGCTGTATTAGTGACGGTGATGCCGATAGGTAGCCAGTTATTTTTTTTAGGTTCGCCGCAGGTTTTTATAGCGTCAGGTACCCCCATATATTACCTAATAAAGGTTTAACCCCTTGATCGCCCCCCCCCCAGGTAACCCTTTCACCCCCTTTTGCCAGTGTCACTAAGCGATCGTTTTTCTGATCGCTGTCTTAGTGTCGGTGATGCCGATAGGTAGCCAGTTATTTTTTTTAGGTTCACCGCAGGTTTTTATAGCGTCAGGTACCCCCATATATTACCTAATAAAGGTTTAACCCCTTGATCGCCCCCCAGGTAACCCTTTCACCCCCTTTTGCCAGTGTCACTAAGCGATCGTTTTTCTGATCGCTGTATTAGTTATGCTGGTGCCGATAGGTAGCCAGTTATTTTTTTTAGGTTTGCTGCAGGTTTTTATAGCGTCAGGTACCCCCATATATTATCTAATAAAGGTTTTAACCCCCTAATTGCCCCTAGTTAACCCTTTCACCAGTGATCACCGTATAAGTGTTACTGGTGACACTGGTTAGCCAGTTAGTTATTTTGTTATTTAGGTTCCCCGTCAGGTTTTTATATAGCGTCAGGTACCCCCATATATTACCTAATAAAGGTTTAACCCCCTGATTGCCCCTAGTTATGGGTGACGCTGGTTAGTTAGTTTGCTTTTTATAGTGTCAGGGCATCCGCCGTATATAACCCAATAAAGGTTTAACCCCCTGATCGCCCCCGGCGGCTGATATCAATTAGGTTTTAGCGTCAGAGAGGGTCTGCGTCGCCCCAGGCAGCGTCAGGTTAGTGCCAGTAACTAGGGATGAGCTCGGTGTTCGAGTCGAACATACGTTCGACTCGAACATCGGCTGTTCGACCGTTCGGCGAACATCGAACGATTTGGGCCGTTCGCGCCAAATTCGAGTGACGCGAACGGCCCACAATACACTGCGCCATCGCAGTGCAATCCCGGCGCTGTGATTGGCCAAGCATGCACTGTGACCCCGCATGCTTGGCCAATCACAGCGCCGGCAGCTAGGAGAGCCATAATTGGCCACAGGCAAGTTGCCTGTGGCCAATTATAGCTCAGGGGGTTTAGCACACGCCCCACACTATAAAAGGCCGCCAGCGCGGCGGCCTTGTGTAGTGTGTTACGGCGCAGGGAAAGAGAAGGATAGGCAGGGACAGTGTTGATATTCTTTGTGCTATTCTTGTGTGCAGGGAGAGAGAAGGATAGGCAGGGAGAGTGTCAGTGTCATATTCTTTGCTAAACCTTGTGTGCAGGGAGAGAGAAGGATAGGCAGGGGACAGTGTCAGTGTCATATTCTTTGCTAAACCTTGTGTGCAGGGAGAGAGAAGGATAGGCAGGGGACAGTGTCAGTGTCATATTCTTTGCTAAACCTTGTGTGCAGGGAGAGAGAAGGATAGGCAGGGGACAGTGTCAGTGTCATATTCTTTGCTAAACCTTGTGTGCAGGGAGAGAGAAGGATAGGCAGGGGACAGTGTCAGTGTCATATTCTTTACTAAACCTTGTGTGCAGGGAGAGAGAAGGATAGGCAGGGGACAGTGTCAGTGTCATTGTTGCTAAGCCTCCTGCACATTATACACCTGAAGTTAGCCCGTATTGCTGTGTTTTCCTGGTGTGTTACACCAACAGGCATTTGCAGCACTTACAGCGGGCGGAGTGTTCCTCCTGCACATTATACACCTGAAGTTAGCCCGTATTGCTGTGTTTTCCTGGTGTGTTACACCAACAGGCATTTGCAGCACTTATAGCGGGCGGAGTGTGCCTCCTACACATTATACACCTGAAGTTAGCCCGTATTGCTGTGTTTTCCTGGTGTGTTACACCAACAGGCATTTGCAGCACTTACAGCGGGCGGAGTGTGCCTCCTGCACATTATACACCTGAAGTTAGCCCGTATTGCTGTGTTTTCCTGGTGTGTTACACCAACAGGCATTTGCAGCACTTACAGCAGGCGGAGTGTGCCTCCTGCACATTATACACCTGAAGTTAGCCCGTATTGCTGTGTTTTCCTGGTGTTTTACACCAACAGGCATTTGCAGCACTTACAGCGGGCGGAGTGTGCCTCCTGCACATTATACACCTGAAGTTAGCCCGCATTGCTGTGTTTTCCTGGTGTGTTACACCAACAGGCATTTGCAACACTTACAGCGGGCGGAGTGTGCCTCCTGCACATTATATACCTGAAGTTAGCCCGTATTGCTGTGTTTTCCTGGTGTGTTACACCAACAGGCATTTGCAGCACTTACAGCAGGCGGAGTGTGCCTCCTGCACATTATACACCTGAAGTTAGCCCATATTGCTGTGTTTTCCTGGTGTGTTACACCAACAGGCATTTGCAGCACTTACAGCAGGCGGAGTGTGCCTCCTGCACATTATACACCTGAAGTTAGCCCGTATTGCTGTGTTTTCCTGGTGTGTTACACCAACAGGCATTTGCAGCACTTACAGCAGGCGGAGTGTGCCTCCTGCACATTATACACCTGAAGTTAGCCCGTATTGCTGTGTTTTCCTGGTGTGTTACACCAACAGGCATTTGCAGCACTTACAGCGGGCGGAGTGTGCCTCCTGCACATTATACACCTGAAGCTAGCCCGTATTGCTGTGTTTTCCTGGTGTGTTACACCAACAGGCATTTGCAGCACTTACAGCAGGCGTAGTGTGATTCCTGCAAAATATACTCCTGAAGCTAGGCCTTATTGCTGCTTTTCACATCTCCCTGCAGGCCATTAGAATGTCTGGAAGGCAAACAAGAAGAGGCAGACAGTCAGGAGCCAATAAAAGAGGGCAAGCAGGCTCTGTGTCTAGAGACAATAGTGCTGGTCGTGGACGCGGTGCATCGCCATCAGCACGTGGCCATGGGACACGCTTGTCCTTCTTTTCGGCAGCTGGACGTGTTGAGCTGCATCATGCCGAAGACTTGGTAGAGTGGATGACCAAGCCCTCCTCATCCTCCTCATCCTCTCTCACCCAGGCTCAGGGTACTGGCAAAGCAGCTGCCAAAGCGTCCTCTTCCCTGGTATCAATGTCATCATCAGTCACTCCTTCCCTAGACCAACCATGTCCTCCTGAGGAGTCCCCCGAACTGTTTGAGCACAGTGTTGGGTACATGCTCTAGGAGGATGCCCTGCGTTTCGAAGGGTCTGATGATGATACCCAGCTAGAGGAAGGCAGTAGCGTGAGAGCAGAGAGAGGGGATGCTCAAGAAGGACACCAATCTGGCAGTCATGTTCCAGCAGCTGCAGCATACTGCCAGATTGGCTCCAGTGATGAGGAGGGAGGGGATGATGAGGTCACTGACTCCACGTGGGTGCCTAATAGGAGAGAGGAGGAGGAGGAGGAGGATGAGGAGGAGACACATCTCCAACGAGGCAGGATGCCCTCGGGGGGCCAGCGTAAGGGCAGCACACCGACGGAATCACACCGCAGAGCTCCGCCTGTGCAGGGCGCTGCCTCTGCCCGTTATTCAAAAAGTTCTTTGGTATGGGCCTTTTTTGAGTCAAGTGCATCAGATCGCACAGCTGCTGTTTGCAACATATGTCTCAAGCGTATATCGCGTGGCCAAAACATCACCCGCTTGGGCACCACATGCTTGACCAGACATAGGTTGACCTGCCATACAGCTCGTTGGCAAGCCTACCTTAAAGACCCACGCCAAAGAACAAAGCGGACATCTCCTTGCACCGCATCAGCTGGGATCTCCAACCCCACTATACCTTCAGTCCTCTCTGAAACCTGCACTGAGAGGAATGAAGGTGTAGAATTAGGTGTGTCACAGCCAAGTACTTGCGGGCACTCTGCTAGCAGTACACCGACGTCCGATTCTAGCAGGCAAATTTCCCTGCCCCAGCTGCTGGACCGTCGAAAGAAGTTCACTCCCAGCCATCGACATGCCCAGCGGTTGAATGCTAACTTTGCTAAATTGCTAGCGCTTCAACTGCTGCCTTTCCAGTTGGTAGACTGGGCCCCCTTCCGTGAGTTTGTGCAATGTGCGGTTCCTCAGTGGCAGGTTCCCAAACGCCACTTTTTCTCACGGAAGGCAATTCCGGGTCTCTACCGGCATGTGGAAGGCAATGTCTTGGCCTCGCTGGACAGGGCGGTCAGCGGTAAGGTGCATATTACGGCTGACTCATGGTCCAGCAGGCATGGACAGGGACATTACCTTTCTTTCACGGCCCATTGGGTCACTCTTTTGGCAGCTGGGAAGGATGCAGGACAAGGTGCAGTAGTGTTGGAGGTTGTTCCGCCGCCACGCCTCCAAAATGCTACTACTGGTTGTGACACACCTCTCTCCTCCACCCCCTCCTCTTCTTCTTCCTCCATGGCCTCTTCCTGTGCTTTGTCCTTGGAACCAGCGGTGCTCCGTAGGCGTTCAAGGGGCTACGCAAGTACGCAGGCAAAAAGATGCCATGCCGTGCTTGCGCTGGTGTGTTTGGGGGACAGGAGCCACACTGGGGCAGAGGTTCTGTCTGCTCTGCAGGGGCAGGCCGAGAGGTGGTTGACGCCACGCCAGCTTAAGCCAGGAATGGTGGTTTGCGACAATGGCACCAACCTCCTCTCCACCCTCCGACAGGGACAACTGACCCATGTGCCCTGTGTGGCTCACGTCCTTAACCTGGTGGTGCAGCGGTTCTTGGGCAGGTACCCGGGCTTACAGGATGTCCTGAGGCAGGCCAGAAAGTGTGCATTTCCGCAGATCTTATAATGCCAGTGCTCGCCTGGCTGAGCTGCAAAAGGAGTTGAACCTGCCCAAGAACCGCCTTATATGTGACATGCCCACCAGGTGGAACTCAACGTTGGCCATGCTGCAGCGGCTGCACACGCAGCAGAGGGCCATTAATGAGTACCTGTGCGACTACGGCACCAGGACAGGGTCAGGGGAGCTCGGTTTTTTTCACCACGCCAGTGGGGCATGATCAGGGATGCATGCACTGTCCTGGCACCATTTGAGGAGGCCACGAGGATGGTGAGCAGTGACAGTGCATGCATCAGTGACACTGTACCTCTTGTCCACCTGTTGGAACATACGCTGCGTGGAATAATGGACAGGGCACTTGAGGCAGAACAGAGGCAGGAAGAGGAGGACTTCCTTGCCTCTCAAGGCCCCCTTTACCCAGACAGTGTTCCTTCGCACAGGAAGAGGAGGAGGAGGAGGAGGAGGATTGTGTCAGCATGGAGGTGGAGCCTGGCACTCAGCATCATCAGCAGCAGTCTTTTAGGGATGATTTACAGTCCCAAGAAACCAGTGGACTTGTACGTGGCTGGGAGGAGGTGGCTGCGAATCATGTCGTCCTTAGTGACCCAGAGGACTCCGGACCGAATGCCTCAGCTAACCTACGCTGCATGGCCTCCCTGATCCTGCAAAGTCTGTGGAAGGATCCTCGTATTCTTCGGATCAAGGAGAGGGACCATTACTGGCTGGCCACTCTCCTTGATCCACGGTACAAGGGTAAGGTTGCGGACCTTATCTTACCGTCGCAGAGGGAGCAGAGGATGAGACAACTCTGGGAGGCCTTGCAGAAAGGTCTGTGCAACGCGTTCCCAGAGACTGGGAGGTTACAAACTCCTGGTCCTGGACAACGAGTTGCTGAGGCTTCGGTCAGTCAAAGAAGAAGCAGTGGGGAAGGTGGCCGTCTGACCGATGCGTTCAGACAATTCTTTAGTCCGCAGCCCCAAGGTATGATCAGTTCCAGCAACCATCGCCAGCGTCTGATATACATGGTGCAGGAATACCTAGGGGCAAAGTCAGACTTGGACACCTTCCCCACCGAAAATCCTCTGGCTTACTGGGTCTTGAGGATGGATCACTGGCCAGAGCTTGCACAGTATGCAATTGAGCTACTGGCCTGTCCTGCATCCAGCGTTCTTTCAGAACGCACATTCAGTGCTGCTGGAGGATTTGTCACGGATCACAGGGTGCGCCTGTCCACCGACTCGGTTGATTGACTGACTTTTATAAAGATGAACCAGTCTTGCATCACCACCAGCTACCAAACACCTGAAGCTGATATAACAGACTAATTTATTTTTAAATGTCACATCCCTTCAAGACTGATGCTGATGCTGAGAGACTGTCCTGTTATGTTGACTGACTATCCTCCTCCTCCTCAATGATCCGATTGATGATGATAGCTTGGAAGAACATTTTTGTTTCTGGGTGCCGCCACCAGTGGCTAAGGCCCAATTTTTCAGCCCCTGTTTAACAGGGGCATGTAATTAAAAAATTTTATGCAATGATTTGCAGCAGGGCTCATTCCTGCACTCCAACTAGAGTATCTGGGAGAGGTTGCAGTGTCGTGGCACCAGCACCAGTGCCTAAGGCCCAATTTTTCAGCCCCTGTTTAACAGGGGCGAGTAATTACAATTTTTGATGCAATACTTTGCAACAGGGCTCATTGCTGTGCTCCAAGTACAGTATCTGTGAGGGGTTGCAGTGTTGTGGCACCAGTGCCTAAGGCCCAATTTTTCTGCCCCTGTTTAACAGGGGCATGTATGGTAATTACAATTCTTGATCTAATAATTCACAGCAGGGCAGTGTTGTGTCAACACCACCACCACCACCAAAGGCCCAATTTTTCAGCCCCTGTTTAACAGGGGCATGCATTTACAATTCTTGATCTAATAATTCACAGCAGGGCCCATTCATGCGCCCACCAAGAGTAACTGTGAGGGCTCACAGTGTTGTGGCAACACCAACATGTAAGGGGCAAATTTCAGCAGAGTATATACGGCAGGCCCCTACTTTCAAACATCCAACTTACAAACGACTCCTCCTTGAAAACGGAAGGATACAACAGGAAGTGAGAGGAAATCTACCCCTAGGAAGGCAAATTCTCTCCTGTAAGAGTTAATATGGGGAAAAAAGTGTCTCCTCTCCACTGATGCTTTATCACCAATTCTTGTTTCAATAAAAACCCCAAATTTTCAAAAAACATTTGTCATTAGGACGGAAAGTGAGGTGAACTGTTCTGAACACGTGCACACTGCACAGACAGCAAAACAAATGTTACAGGGGTGATAACCCTTCCCTATGTTTTCCAAAAAGCTTAAAAATAGATTTTTTGGCTGGAGCTACACTTAAACAATGTACCTGTTCAAAATTACAAACAGATTCTACATAAGAACAAACCTACAGTCCCTGTCTTGTATGCACCGCCTGTATACGGCTGTTCAGAGTATATAGGGCCTTTTTTATTTTGTGTGCGGGGTTCCCCTTAATATCCATACAAGACCCAAAGGGGCTGGTAATGGGCTGGGGTAGGGGGGGGGGGTGTGATGGGGTAGCTATGCCATTTTTCTTAAAGATTTTCATCCATATTACCGGGACCAGACATTACATTAAAGCCGCAAGCAGTTTTAAATGGCTTTTTTTCCTTTAGAAATGTAATTTTGTGCAGGGACAGTTCTAAACACGGGAAACACGTCCTTTTTTTCATACAAATAGAGCTTTCTTTTGGTGGTATTTGATCACCTCTGGGGTTTTTATTTTTTGCGCTATAAATGAAAAAAGACCGAAAATTTTGAAAAAAAACGAATTTTTCTTAGTTTCTGTGATAAAATTTTGCAAATTATAAATTTTTCTTCATAAATTTTGGCCACAATTTATACTGCTACATATCTTTGATAAAAATAACCCCAAATTTTTGGAAATTATTTGGTCTGTGTGAAAGTTTTAGAGTCTACAAGCTATAGTGCAAATCATAAAAAAATTATCACATCTGATGTACTGGCGGCCTATCTCATTTCTTGAGACCCTAAAATGCCAAGAAAGTACAAATGCCCCCCAAATAACCCCTTTTTGGAAAGTAGACATTCCAAGGTATTTAGTAAGAGGCATGGTGAGTTATTTGAAGTTGTAATTTTTTCCCACGATTCTTTGCAAAATTCCGATTTTGTTTTTTTTGGGGGTTTTTTTCCTCAAAATTTTCATTGTAATAGCTTATTCCTCTCACATGGCATGTGCATACCACTAATGACACCCCAAAATACATTCTGCTACTCCTCCTGAGTATTACGATATATTGATTGGGGGGAGATGAAGCCATTAGCCAGCAGATACAGGGCAAGTTACCATTTTTACCAATCACATCCCGGTAATTTTGAAAAAAATGGAAAAGGGGTGCCCCTGGGATTGTGTGGATTGGAATAAATTATGGATTGCCACCAAGTATATATAGAAAAATATAAAGAATTTTATTTTACATAATACACATATATATCAAAATGATTTAAAATCAAAGAAAGGAACAGACATATACAGTCATTAAAAAACAATTGCATGAGGACACCTTACTGCTTGAGACATATAAGTCATATAGCTAGTGGTGACACAACCGACATGTTTCGGATACTCGAGCTATATCTGTGATAGCCTCCATTATTTCCTTCTTCAAGGTTCATGCAATAGTTTAAAGACAATTTAGTCTCTATATAAGAGAAAAAAACACAACATAGTATGTGATAGCTGTATAATACACAACAGTGTACTGACATGATTACATTATTTTGAATTTCTCCCATATGTGGGCAGCTAGAAGATAGACATTGTTGCAAAGAGAAAATAAATAGAAAGTAAAAAATAAAATAACAATGAGAGAGGAAAAGAAGAAAGGGGGAGGGGAGAGAGACGAAGGGAAAAGGAAGAATAAATATACATGAAAGTTCATTTAAGAATACATGGATGTATATAAACATCGTATAATTGTATATCTATACGATACAGTACATCTATATCAAATAGTGTTGCATACATACATTTCCAATGGTAATATAGACATCAGCCGTTTGGAGGAATTGTCCCGGTGATATAGAGCCCAAACGGATATGGTGCGGGTTTAATGGTCGCATAAAGACAATGCAGCGGCCAAACAGACACTGCAGACAAGATGACAGAGCCACGGGGAAATGTATAAGAGGACCAACACCAAAAACGCCCCTCAAAGCTCACAGGGAAGCCTCAAATTGCAGCGGACAGACTGCCACGGCCTCTCTGTAAAAACATACATACATGGATTATAGTTTCTAGATCGCAGACCAGCCCTGTAACCAGGCATCCCATAACTCTGATGAAGTGTTTAAAAAGAAGCTTAATACCTGTCAATGTGGCGCAAGAACATCCACACTCTGGCTGTGCGGCAATTGGCCAAGTCAGGTGGGACTTTTTATAGAGCTGTCGCTGGTGTTACAGCCAATCAGCTCAAATGGCGCCAAAGGTAAAGCTGCAAAAGGGAGGAATTCAACCAATGGGGTAGAGCATGGGAGGCCACAACAGGGCTAGACTATGCGTCCGGGTAGAAACCCAATTAACTGCGTATTGTAAATAAAAAGAGAGGTTCTTATAGGACAGGCATCGCATACAGAGGCCGCCCTCGATCCTGGCGGCGTCCGGCGTCACCGCGCACCCACGCAGACGTGAAAGACGTCCACGACACCGGCGCGGTGACGTCAGACGTCGACCCGACCGCCAGCACAACGAAAAGGGCGGAAGTGCTAAAAGAAAATCACTCCGTTGCCCGCACCAGACCCAAAAAGGTCAGCGCAAAGGCAGCACAATTGTATGTGCTGCGCCAAACGGCGCCATCGGAGGAATGGGGAAAAATTGACTAATCCAACACCCCATGGGTAGTAAACCGTGTAACATGAATACCCTCCGTCCCATATGTATGTAATTCTTGGGACAAGGAGAGAAATTTATTCATATGCACATAACCGTCCATTTGCTCAAGTATGAGCAGTCAGCCCCCGATTATCAAAACAACAACAACCGGGGGCTGTTTTTGTGCTGGGGAGCGTCAGTGGGCCCAATGGGTGGTCCCCAAATCCCCGGGCTCCAATATGTCAAAAAGTGCAGGGTACAATTGTCATTTGATTAATTTCTAAATAATAAACAGTAATCAACAATGTAATAACTAGGCACCAATCTCCAGTGGGCGAATCATCAGGTAAAGTTCCACCAAATAAATCCAATCTTGTTTAAAAAGGATTTTTTAGTTTTTACATAAATATCTAACCGGCATACATCAGAAACATTAGTATACATGTTATACAGCTGGCAGAGTTCATACATATTTATTTATTTTCCAAAAAAAAAAAAAAACAAAAAAAAAAAAAAAAAAACAAACCCAACACACAAACACGGTATAAGCAAATTGTTGAGCTCAGTTTAGCAGATCCCTATCAAACTTCGCAGATGTAAAACCTGGTAGGAAGGGTTTAAAGTTAATTGCCTGAGTATTACGATACCACATGTGTGGGACTTTTTTACTGCCTGGCCACATACAGAGGCCCAACATGCAGGGAGCACCATCAGGTGTTCTATGAGCATAAATTACACATCTAACTAGTTGACTACCTATTACACTTTTGAAGGCCCTGGAGCACCAGGACAATGGAAACACCCACAAAATGACCCCATTTTGGAAAGCTAACACCCCAACGTATAATCTGTGAGGCATAATGAGTCTTTTGAACGGTTCATTTTTTTCCAGAAGTTTTTGGAATATGTGGAAAAAAAATGAAAAAGCGTTTTTTTTACGCAAAGTTGTCCATTTATAAGATATTTCCAAAACATAGCAATTACATAGCAAAAATAACACCCCAAAATACATTCTGTTACTCCTCCTGAGTATGGCAATACCCCATGTGTGGGACTTTTACACAGCCTGTCCACATACAGAGGACCTACATTGAAGTAGCACCTTCAGGCATTCTAGGCGCATAAATTACACATCTCATTTCTCAACCACCTATTATAGTTTTGAAGGCCCTGGAGCACCAGGACAATGGAAACACCCACAAAATGACCCCATTTTGGAAAGCTAACACCCCAACGTATAATCTATGAGGCATAATGAGTCTTTTGAACGGTTAATTTTTTTCCAGAAGTTTTTGGAAAATGTGGAAAAAAAATGAAAACGCATTTTTTTTACACTAAGTTGTCAGTTTATAAGACATCTCCAACACATAGCATTTACATTGCAAAAATGACACCCCAAAATACATTCTACTACTCCTCTTGAGTATGGCGATACCACATGTGTGGGACTTTTACACAGCCTGTCCACAAAAAGAGGACCTACATTGAAGTAGCACCTTCAGGCATTCTAGGCGCATAAATTACACATCTCATTTCTCAACCACCTACTATAGTTTTGAAGGCCCTGGAGCACCAGGACAATGGAAACACCCACGAAATAACCTCATTTTGGAAAGCTAACACCCCAACGTATAATCTATGAGGCATAATGAGTCTTTTGAACAGTTAATTTTTTCCAGAAGTATTTGGAAAATGTGGGAAAAAAATGAAAATGCATTTTTTTTACACAAAGTTGTCAGTTCATAAGATATCTCCAACACATAGCATTTACATAGCAAAAATGACACCCCAAAATACATTCTGCTACTCCTCCTGAGTATGGCGATACCAAATGTGTAGGACTTTTACACAGCCTGTCCACATACAGAGGCCCAACATGCAAGGAACACCATCAGATGTTCTAAGGACACATAGCATGCACATACCAAGAATTACACCCCAAAATACATTATGCTGAGCAAAGCGTAAACAAAAGATTACCTGTGGTTTTAGTAGCGCAGTTCTACACAGCAGGATAGCACTGGTCCAGGCAGCAGGCAGGGACTTCGTCAGCAACGGCATACACAATTGTCCAAGGAGCAGGCAGGGATACTGTCCATAAACAGTCCTGGGTCAGTGCAGGCAGAAATATTGTCAGCAGTGCCAAAGATATTAGTCCTGGTAGTAGGCAGATCCATTTGGTGTGGTCAGTTCATGTGACAGGCAGAGGCATGATGGCATAGGTCCTACAGGCAGCAGGCAGAAGTAGGGCCTTGTTCAGGACAGAATGGGGACAGGGGTAGAGGCTTCTCCGACCCAAATCTCTTTGAAGCCTCCGAGTCTCCAGACCCTAATCTCGGATGAGAAAACAAAAAAAATTGTTTTCTTCATCCAGAAAAACTTTTCTGGAGCCCCTCACATATGTGAGACCCCTGTGTTGAATCCCACTAGTCCAGTAGCAGGGTACAAGATCAATCCAAGAGGCAGGCAAAAAGCATGGTCAAACAGTCCAAGGTCAGTTCCAGATCAGGCAGAGGTAGTACAGAATCGTTAGGCAGAAGCGTGGTCGAATAACAGTCCAGGGTCAGTTCCAGATCAGGCAGAGGTAGTACAGAATCGTTAGGCAGAAGCGTGGTCGAATAACAAGCCAGGGTCAGTTACAAAGCAGGCAGTAGCATAAGGGGTGTGAAGGCAGGCAATGAGGATTACGTTTACCATACTTTACTAATAATTTAGTGAAGTATGGTAACGGCGAAAGCAGCCAATTACACAGAGGCCTGGTTGGGAAGGACACTCAGCACAATAATAAACTGTGTCTCGTCTGACTCCTCCACTGGCACACACCTTACATTTTTTTTTTTTACGTTGTCGGCCTGTTGCTGTGGGAGGGACTTTATCAGGAAAGTGACGTTCGGAGAGTCGACTCATAACATCAGATCGGATGTTTTGGGGTGGGCCATTCTGGAATATCAGGGCAGTGGTGATTTCCTCCTGGTAGCCAAGGAAGGGTAGGGGGTTTTGGGTGGACTTGCGATAAATAATATAAGAGTTATATATGCTACTTTTTTATACCAATGGTATGTCCGTCTTGTGGAAAGATATGGTTCCAGCATTTGGTCGTTCAAGTCGACTCCCCCCATGAACGAATTGTAGTCCTGGATGCATTTGGGCTTTTGGATGGTGGTGCCATTCCTTCTGGGGTTTTCCACGAAGGTATCGTTGTGGATGGAAGATAACATATATACATCCCTTCTGTCCTTCCACTTCACTGCCAGAACCTTCTGGTTTCGCAGACTTGCCGACTCTCCTCTTCTCAACTTCTTATTCACAAGACTTTGAGGAAAGCCCTTCCGGTTATTTCTGACCGTGCCACATGCTGGCGTCTTCTTCAGGTGCAGGTTGCGAAACAGGGGAAGGGATGTATAAAAGTTATCTACATATAAGTGGTAGCCTTTTTCCAGTAGGGGGCTGATGAGTTGCCAAACAACTTTCCCGCTTGTTCCCAAGTAGTCTGGGCAATTGGGGGGATGCAGCTGGGTGTCTGTCAAGGTCACCTGTGGCCAGGTGACAGATGCACACCGTAGGGGGACAGGAGTGCACCGCGAGGTAGTGAACCCTATGGCTGGCTTCTGCGGATAGGAAACTGGGTGGTTTTCGAAAGCGGGACCAGAGGAGCACAACCGGGATCCTAACGGAAGCTAGAGCCAAGATTCCCCAGGGCGCGGAGTCTAAGACCCAGCAGGTCTTCTCCAGGGCCTCTAGTGGTGAGGATGTTATGCTGCAGGCTGGGACCAGGTCGCGGCCCCTGGAGTTTCCTAGCTCACGCCCCGTAGGATAAGGGGAAAAGAGGGGAAGCAGCAGCACAAGATATGAGAGAACCGAATAACAAGCTGAAGGTCAGGGGCCACAAGCAGACAAGGATAACGAAAGAACGAGCCGAAGGTCAAGGGTCACGAGCAGACAGGGATAGTCGGGGACAAGCCAATAACGTAACAGAGAGACAGACGTAGCACACGGCAGGCAGGAACCCAAACACACGATGCCTAAAAAAAAAAATGATCAGCCAAGCAGGCTTGCAGTGCACAGGTTAATATAGTGTTCTGTGATAGGGCCTGGGGTGGAGTCTGGCTGGGAGGAGATTATAAAGGAAGCCAGGTGAAAGGGCTCAGGCCTCTAAGATGAACACATGGGAAGGAAGGTAAGCTGACAGACAAACACTACTGCATATCCATGACAGTACCCTCCCTCTTATGGGCCCTCCCCCGCCTGGGCCCAGGCTTAAAGGGAAATCTCTGATGAAACCTTCTCAACAGATGAGGTGCAGCGACATCAGATGCAGCGATCCAAGACGCCTCCTCAGGACCAAAACCTCTCCAATGCACAAGGTACTGAAGAATGCCTCTGCAGAGCCGAGAATCCAGAACTTGTCTAACCTCGTACTTAAGATTATCCTCAGAGACCGAAATCGAGGTAGGGAGATGACAAGAAGATCTATTGAGGACCAAAGGCTCTCTAGGAATAAGCAAGGGCATGAGAGGATCAACAGGAATCTGAGGAGGGTCCCCTAGACCCTTAAAGGGGAACTGGTCATCTTGCACAGGACCATCAGACTGGGCAGATGTCAGTGGAACCCTGAAGTCAGGTTGGTTAGAAGGTGACATGTCGCCGGAGTCAAACTGAATAGCTGAAGGACAAGCAGAATGTCCCGAACAAGAAAAAGTAGGAGGCTCACTGGGCATGGGCTGGACTGGCATAACTAGTACAGAGGCAGAGTGAATAGCTGAGTCAGGTGTAGCGACTACCTGAATCGCATCGCAAGACGTAGCGACTGCAGGACTTGTAGACAAGCTAGCCTGGCTGTGCGTCCAAGGGTGGTTAGGGACAGAGAAATGTAAGTGGTTATGCAACCTGGAATGAATGACCGGCTCAGATTCACAGGGGGCAACCTTGAGTAGGCAGGACGAGGAACAGGAGGGACCCCAAGCCAGGATCTGTCCAGTAGTCCAGTCCACATGAGGAGAATGGAGCTGTAACCATGGGAGACCCAAAATTATAGGCGTTGAGGCCTTGGGTAAGATAAGGAAGGATATCCACTCCTGGTGGAGTGTCCCTACCGACATCTTAACAGGGAGGGTCTGGAAGCGGATAGGTCCCCCTGGGAGAACAGTACCATCAATCGCCAAGACCACCAATGGTGTGGTGAGGGGCAAAAGAGTAAGTCTCATGGACGATGCGATTTCCCAGTCCATAAAATTACCAGCGGCTCCGGAATCCAGATATGCTGAGACCGAATGAGAAGAAGCACCAACATGAAGGAACACAGAAAGCAGAAGACGAGAAGGGGAAGGTGATATTTCTGGGTCCAATACTCCACTTTCCAGATGAAGTGGACCCGAACGTTTTTCTGGACAAAGAGAGCAAGTGTCACGAAAATGACCTTTGCCCCCACAGTAAAGACACAGACCAAGAGTTCTGCGCCTAGCACGTTCCTCGGGGGATAGCCTGGTCCGACCCAGCTGCATGGGTTCCTCAGCTGGTAGGAGATGCTCTACGGGTCGAAGAGAGGGGAGCTCAGGCTGACTAAGAACCAAGGAGTGCTGGCGTTGCTTTTCTAAGGTCCTCTCCTGAAAGCGAATATCGATCTGGTTACACAAGGAGATAACGCCGGCCAGATCAGTGGGGATGGTTCTTCCTGCTAATTCATCCTTCACTCTATCAGACAGGCCATGCAAAAAGGTTGCGACTAAGGCCTCATTGTTCCAGCTCAACTCAGCCGACAGTATGCGGAAATGAAGGGCATACTGTCCCACAGAAGCAGACTCTTGGCGGAGACGTAAAAGGGTGCTGGCCGCTGAAGAGACACGAGCTGGTTCTTCGAAGATATTCCGAAAAAGTTTCAAGAAGCCAGACAGGCTAGAAACCACTGAATCATTCAGTTCCCACAGAGGGGCTGCCCAGGCTAAAGCTTCACCAGAGAGGAGGGAAATGATATAGGCTACCTTAGCCCGATCAGACAGGAAGTTTTGGGGCTGGAGCTCAAAATTAATTGTGCATTGGCTAAGGAACCCCCTGCAAGCCTTGGAGTCCCCAGAGAAACGGGACGGAGCTGGCAGTTGTAGTGAGTGTGTGGCTGCGACTGGTGCAATAGGTGCAGCCGCTGGTTGTATTTGAGGTTGCGGATTCAGGGTTCCCAAGGAGGCCTGAAGCTGCTCGAAGCGAGAAGCCAGATCCTGGAGGAATCGCATCACCTGAGTCTGATTCGATTCCTGGGTTTCAAGTCTGCAAACTATGCCCTGCAACGGATCATCCACGGGTAACGGGATGTCAGCCGGGTTCATGGCTGATCAAACTGTCAAGGTCACCTGTGGCCAGGTGACAGATGCACACCGTAGGGGGACAGGAGTGCACCGCGAGGTAGTGAACCCTATGGCTGGCTTCTGCGGATAGGAAACTGGGTGGTTGTGGAAAGCGGGACCAGAGGAGCACAACCGGGATCCTAACGGAAGCTAGAGCCAAGATTCCCCAGGGCGCGGAGTCTAAGACCCAGCAGGTCTTCTCCAGGGCCTCTAGTGGTGAGGATGTTATGCTGCAGGCTGGGACCAGGTCGCGGCCCCTGGAGTTTCCTAGCTCACGCCCCGTAGGATAAGGGGAAAAGAGGGGAAGCAGCAGCACAAGATATGAGAGAACCGAATAACAAGCTGAAGGTCAGGGGCCACAAGCAGACAAGGATAACGAAAGAACGAGCCAAAGGTCAAGGGTCACGAGCAGACAGGGATAGTCGGGGACAAGCCAATAACGCAACAGAGAGACAGACGTAGCACACGGCAGGCAGGAACCCAAACACACAATGCCTAAAAAACACGTTGATCAGCCAAGCAGGCTTGCAGTGCACAGGTTAATATAGTGTTCTGTGATAGGGCCTGGGGTGGAGTCTGGCTGGGAGGAGATTATAAAGGAAGCCAGGTGAAAGGGCTCAGGCCTCTAAGATGAACACATGGGAAGGAAGGTAAGCTGACAGACAAACACTACTGCATATCCATGACAGTGTCCTTCCCTTCGTACACTAGGAAGCCATACAGGTACCCTGTGACTCGGTCACAGAGTTTGTACACCTTCACCCCATAGCGGGCCCTTTTGCTGGGGATAAATTGCTTTAGTTGAAGCCTACCTTTAAATTTTACAAGGGACTCATCCACACATATGTGTTGGTCCGGGGTATATAACTGGGGGAATACTTCTGAAAAATAATTTAGTAAGGGCCGAATTTTGAAAAGCCTGTCATAATTTGGGTGATTTCGGGGAAGGCACTGGGTGTTATCGTTGAAGTGGAGAAACCTCATGATCATGAGGTACCTGGTTCTGGGCATTACGCTGGAGAATATTGGCATGTGATAGATGGGGCGTTTGGACCAAAAGGAACGAAAAGTGTTTTTTGGGTTGAGTCCCATGCAAAATGTGAGGCCTAAAAAAACCTTCAACTCCTCCACCGTTAGGTCTCTCCACTCGAAGGGACGGGCATAATAGGATGTAGGATTACTTGCAATAAATTGCTGGGCATATAGGTTGCACTGGGTGACAATGTTGGCTAGCATGTCCTCGGTAAAAATTAGATTGAAAAAATTGATGGGGGAAAAATTGTCCGTATTCACCTGGACTCCTGGCTGGGCAGTGAAAGGGGGAATGTTGGCTTCTCCTGAATTAGGAGGAAGCCACAAGGGGTTCTGGAGGGCATATGGAAGGCCGGCATGGGTCCTTGGCCTTTCTTGCTGAGGCACTGCGGTGCGGTGGATGGCACTGCGGTGCTGGTGGATGGCACTGCGGTGCTGGTGGATGGCACTGCGGTGCTGGTGGATGCTACTGCTGCCTCAGCAGAGCGCCTTCTTTTGGCGGGCCAACTATCTTCCTCCTCTGAGGCTGTCTCTGTTCCACTACTAAAGACTGGCTCATAGTTTACGTCCGACTCAGAACCTGAATCAGAATCTGAAAAAGAGAGCTCCCCGTCGCTCTCAGGCGTGGAAAGAATTTGGTATGCCTCCTCGGCGGTAAAACACCTTTTTGACATCTTTTGGTTGCTGGCGGTGGTGATGCGACTTCACAGGTGTGTGGCGCAGATGGGCCCTGATTGATTGCACAGATGTGCACTAATAAGGCGGCACAGATGGGTACTGAGGTGGCACAGATGGGTACTGAGGTAGCACAGATGGGTACGGAGGTGGTGGAACAGATGTACACTGATGAGGCAGCACAGATGTGCACTTATTGATGGCAAATATGGCACTGAGGCGGCACAGATGGCACTAATGAGGTGGCACAGATGGCACTAATGAGGCGGCACAGATGGCACTAATGATGCGGCACAGATGGCACTAATGAGGCGGCACAGATGAGGTGGAACAGATGTGCACTGATTGCACAGGTGGGCACGGATGAGGTGGCACAGGTGGGCACGGATGAGGTGGCACAGGTGGGCACGGATGAGGTGGCACTGATGAGCACAGATGTGCACTGATCACAGGTGGCACAGGTGGCTACAGGTGGCACAGATGGCTACAGGTGGGCACAGATGGCACAGGTGGGCACAGATGGCACAGGTGGGCACTGTGTTTTCACTGTGTTTATACTGTATTCACTGTGTTTATACTGTGTTATGGGCACTGATTGGGCACTGATTGGGCACTGATGGAAGCTGACAGAAGCTCAGACTCACTGACACAATGACAGATCGCTCTCTCTCCTCACACGCGGTGTCTGTGTGAGGAGGGAGAGCAGGCACTGAGAGATGATCTCATATGTTTACATTTGAGATCATCTCTCATTGGTCTCCTCGATCGCGCTGTAAATAGCCGCTGTGATTGGCTATTTACCACGATCTGTGAATGGCTGTGTCCAAGGGACACGGCCAGCACAGAAGTTCCCCGATGCGCGCTCGGGAGCGCGCGCGGGGAACGAGGAAAGGGGAGGCCGTATAATAACGGCCTCCCGGCATTGTAGAGCCACATTGTGGCCGTGTAATCTCGTATGCTGGGCGCGAAGGGGTTAAAATGACTGCTCCCGAAAAACGGCCGTTTTTAAAACTTATTTTTGCATTGATACATGTCCCCTGGTGCAGAACCCGGGTTCCCAAACCCTTTTTAGGACAATAACATGCATAATAGTCGTTATAATTAGCACTTTAGATTTCGAACGTTCGCATCCATTGTATTTAATAGGGTTCTAACGTTCGTGCGAACTTTCGGTCCGTTCGCGGGTTCTGGTGCGAACCGAACCCGGGGGTGTTCGGCTCATCACTACCAGTAACGCTAACACCCATGCGTGAAGCATACACCTCCCTTAGTGGTATAGTATCTGAACAGATCAATATCTGATCTGATTAGATCTATACTAGCGTGCCCAGCAGTTTAGGGTTCCCAAAAACGCAGTGTTAGCGGGATCAGCACAGATACCTGCTAGCACCTGCGTTTTGCCCCTCCGTCCAGCCCAGGCCACCCAAGTGCAGTATCGATCAATCACTGTCACTTACAAAATACAACACACATAACTGCAGCGTTCGCAGAGACAGGCCTGATCCCTGCGACTCCAGTGCTGTAGGAGGTGATTTTACCACCACAGTTAAAAAAAAAAGAGCATATATGCCGAAGCATGGGGGCAGCAGGGGCGGAGGAGCGATTTTGCTCCTAATGCTGCGTACATACGGTCTAAATTCCGACAGAGGCATGCCCGTGGAAAAGTCTGACCATGTGTGTGCGGCATAACTTTTGCGGAAGGATGCCCCCATGCTTCGGCATATATAAATGGTGCATGTATGCCCATCATTAGAAGTGGATGGATGAAGGGAGGTATTCTAATCATGGGCATACCCACCGATCAATCTCTTTTTTTCGTTCAGCCAACAGGCTGCATGAAAAAAAAAGATTACAATACATGTCCAACAAGGACCAGCAATGTACTGGTATGTTGCTGGACTTTGAATGGTTATACCAGATTGATGCCTGCGGGTTTAGGTATCATCTTGGTATCATTCTTTTCAGCCAGCGGCCGACTTTCATGTAAAAGCAATCCTAGCGGCTAAACCAGCCAAAACTTATATAAAAAGCGCCATTGGGAAATTGGGAAAGCATTTTATCACACCGATCTTGGTGTGGTCAGATGCTTTGAGGGCAGAGGAAAGATCTAGGGTCCAATAGACCCCAGTTTTTTCAAAAAAAGAGTACCTGTCACTACCTATTGCTATCATAGGGGATATTTACATTCCCTGAGATAACAATAAAAATGATAAAAAAAATATATATATGGAAAAAAGCACCCCTGTCCCGCCCTGCTCTTGCGCAATGGCGAACGCAAGCGTCGGTCTGGCGTCATATGTAAACAGCAATTGCATCATGTATGTGGGGTATCACCTCGAAGGTCAGATCGAGGGCAGTCATTTTAGCAGTAGACCTCCTCTGTAAATCTAACGTGGTAACCTGTAAAGGCTTTTAAAGGCTTTTAAAAATGTATGTAGTTTGTCGCCACTGCGCGTTTGTGCAAAATTTTAAAGCATGTCGTGTTTGGTATCTATGTACTCGGCCTAAGATCATCTTTTTTATTACATCAAACATTTGGGCAATATAGTGTGTTTTAGTGCATTAAAATTAAAAAAAGTGTATTTTTTCCCAAAAAAATGCGTTTGAAAAATCGCTGCGCAAATACTGTGTGGAAAAAAAAAATGCAACACCCACCATTTTAATCTGTAGGGCCTTTGCTTTAAAAAAATATCTAATGTTTGGGGGTTCAACATAATTTTCTTGCAAAAAAAAATAAAATGTTTTCATGTATGTGTAGCGGGGTCTTCAAAGTTAGTGGGATACACCTGGGGGTAGAGAGACCCAGGTGTGTAATTATGTCAGGGATTAGACCCCTTTTTGTTATTCGTGGAGGATTGGGTGGTGCAATATTCTCCTTGGCCTGTGGGTGGCGGGGTACCTACAGGCTCGAGGTAGAATCACTACCACAGTGTTACCCTTTTTTTGTCCCTTCCTGGAGATGGTACGGCTGGGGCGGGGAACCCGCCGTGGTGTCGATGGGAGGAGATAAAAGGGGGAGATGCTCTCGCCATGAGGTCTTTTGGGGGGGATCATCTCTTCACGCACCCAGGCACCTTAGGCCTGGGTGCGGGCGGTTCAAGGTTCCGGCCTAGGCGCCCTAGGCCTGGCCGGAATGAAGATGGAGTCCATCCCAGGCACCTTCAGCCTGGGGTGAGGTACTATTGAGGAGGCCTGGGACCCGGTGACTCCGACTGGGTCCCGCGAGGGTGAAGTTGCTCCAGGGCGCCCCTTGCGAGGGGACCCGCATCTGAGGTGAGGAGGCTGGGGAGGTCACCCGTCCGAAGACCCGGTGCAGTGTCAACCCGGTGACGGATGGGCCTTCGGTAACTCCCTTGGAGGACATCTTCCCCTGATAGGGGCTACAGCGCAGCGGAGGAGCTTTCATCAAGACTCCTGCAACCCCTGGTCATAGCACAGGGAGTGTAGGGACTAGGAACCTGTACAGTGCCTCGACCTGCTTCCCCATCGTATCATGCCGTTGCATTTGACTGTATGTGGAGATACGCAATAAACCTGAGTTTGGACTTTGATGGGTGTATGGACTCTGTTGATGGGAACAAAGGGAGATTCTGGCACGGAAGGACTGACCCTCATAACCAGCACACATTTGGCCCGAGGAAAAGATTGGTACCGGCCTTCACCTCACCCACAGCCATGGGGAGTATATGGGCCATGGCGCACCTCACTCTGTCGCTCGACATACCCATAGCTAAAGAGGTCGGGGTGAGGCCGCTACACGTGAGGGCTCGTGAGTCCGGGATGAAATGTGTGTTGACCCTGAGGTTTGGAACGGCTGTGTTTGAACTTTGCTGCCCGGAGGAGGTCCGAGCAGGTCGGCCATGTGATTGGCCAAAGTGCGTCCCTGTGCTCGAAGTCGTGGAAATTTCTCTGAAAAACCGGGAGAGGCCCATGCAGAAAGAGCGGGAAGAGGGAGGAGTCCAGCCGTGTGACGAACTACATGTGGGGACTTTTGCTGCACTGCGCCACGAGGCACCCCGTGACTGTACAATTCGTGGGCGGAGACTGAAGGAAGCCCGCGAAAACGTGCAAGTCGTGGGAGGAGTCTGGCCACGTGTGGAGATACACGTGGAGACTCCGGCGCGAGGTGAGCGCGTGATGGAACAGCAGGTGGTCGGGATGGCCTCAAGCTCCCCGTGGATGCCGGTACCTTACCCCACGAAAATGACTGCATTTGCTGCGCCCATTACAGACACGGGGATAAGGCTCAGGCCCCGAGGACAGTTGGCTCTGTATTCATGCAGAGACACGGAGGCCCTCGGTGTGATCTGTCCCGGATGCTCGGGACTGGTGGTCCAACTAAAGCCATTCGGGCGATGTGAGGCATGCAAGGAGTTCCTTTTTGAGGTTGAACCACACACGGAAAGGCCCCGGGCCCTACGCCTCAACTGCACCACAGGAACCGCCACTCCGGAGGGAGAGATCAAAGCCTTTGCGGAGTTTCCCGTGCGCGCTGACCAGGGCGATGGGACTGCCCAATCAGAGACTGAGAGAGGAAAATCCGAAGACACTGCTTCGGTCACTACAGACTCCCTGCTCCCACCTCCGAAGAGGAAAGTCGGCCTGGTACAGGCATCCTATGGTCGTGGGAAAGAGGGAGCCGCTCAGGTGTGGAAATCCCTAACAATGCCTCCTCCCAGCAGCCAAGGGTGCAGGCAAATGCAATTATGATCAAAAAGAAACAAAATCACTTCTGGAAGCAGCACTCCGATTAAAAAGCCTTTATTCCAAAAGGTTCAGGAAACAAAAAACACACTGCATGACACGGCAAACTGGTCACATCTAGCTGACGCGTTTCACACCATTATAGTGCTTACTCATAGCTGGTTATTGTACAAAAGTTACCTAAGATATACCCTAAAATAGGGGAAGTCATAGGATCCAACCCCAAGGTGAAGATAATTAATTAATTAATTGGAGATTGATGGACATGGAGTGATTCAAGTGAAATAGGTGTGGTCCACTAACCACGATGATAAAAAAAGGGAAAAGTGCCTCACCATGCATACAATCTTGTGAGAAAATGTGTAAGAAGGGTGTGTGTGTGAAGTATAAGGTGTAGAATAGTGAAATGAGAAGATATCCCATGAAACATATATATATTAGTGAAAAGTATATTGAAAATATATATTAGAACTTGTAAATAAAAGTGTATCATGTATTTAATTAATCTAGACCATTTAGTATGTATTAATGCTGACTGGTCCGTGATGATAGGTCCATGTGACTTTTTATTTTTATTTCTATTTTGTTTTCTATTTTTTATTATTAATTCTGTTAATATATTTTTTTTATATATTTTTATGTTTTATGATGGTTTGTGACGTAAAAAATACTGTGAAAAAAGCAAATGTTTTAAATAAACCGATATCTGAACAAATTGTGATTGTATGTGAGTGTATGTCCCTTTTGTCTGTTGGAATGAAGGTCGTCCCATGGGGTATGCAATATATAGCAATAAACTGCTGTAAATGCATTCAGTAGATGGATGTTTATGAGTAAACAGTGTGCATGTGTAAAAACACACATATATATATATACATATGCATGTATGCTTAAAAGCTGCACAAAGGTGCTCAATGCATGTACCTCCCCTGTAGTCTAGATAATAGGTATGCATTTGGCGAATTAACAAACTATAAAGATTATGAATATGTCCATATATGTAAGTGATAAATATAAGGATAAAGATAGAGATAATGAGAGAGCGTGTGCAGGTGTGCCTGTCTGTTTCAGGACAAAAATGCATGTGAATCCCGGGCCAACAAAAATATATCATTGTGAACCCACAGATTTAAGTATACACACATAGATAGCCCGCTATAGACGTGTGTCTATGTAGGTAGTCGTTCCAAAATTATGTGCATCAGTATAGGATGCACATCCGACCATAGACACCTCGATGGAAGTCAATATGTCCAATCAAGGTGTGGAAAGGTACACAGAATGGTTCTGTGTGAACGGTTTTATGCTGGAGCAAGTATCCATGTGGAAAATGTTTATTAAAAAAAAAAAAATGACCACAATAATAATAACCTTGTGGTTGGATCCCGACTAGAATAGGCATACATGATACCGACATGATTGTAGACGCTCAACAAATACCAATATAGTGTTGCATCTACTGCATCTGTTACATCTATGATAGGATTCAGAATGCAGTTTGAAATGCAGTTATCCCACATGTATGAGCATATTTTTACTTCCAAGGTGGAAGATTATAGTTATGTCGCCTGCATATACATAATTATGTCTGTATACATCCAAAGCAATACATGCTATCAAAAATGACATGACAGTACCAACATGAACTAAAAAGATAAGACTATGAAACACTCAAAACAAAACCGAAAAAGATGTGTAAACATGTAATGACACAACCTAATCGTTACAATCTACCACTAAACGATAATTTGTACAAATGAGAGACCAAGTCCATGTTATTTCTTCAAGACCATGTGAATTGTAATTCAATGCTAAAAAAGCAATAAAAGAAGAAAAAATGAGGAGATTGGTCCCAAAAAAATAGTAGAACTTTCATGTTCCATAAATATTGTAAATAATACTACTAAGACCACGAAAATTGAAACATGCAAAAAGCGATCAATGAGCAATCAATGTCATGGTAACTAAATAAAATAAATAAAATGAAATGAAATGGAAGCCTCTGACAGCGTTCCGAATGTGTAAATGCACGTCAGGGACAAAACACAGTCCAAACCTCAGCAAACCTACATGGATGACAGACATTGAAAAGGACACCGTGCAGGACGTGAGGACTAGTCATAGTAATGGGATACATCCCATTCAAAGTTGAGGCCCGCCGGTATCCTAGTATCCAACGAGAAAATCCAATAGACCTCACGCCTGCACAGTGTCCTGAACTTGTCTCCCCCCCTGGGCGGCGAACTGATTTTTTCCATGCCTTGTATGGACAGGCATGAGACATTTTTTTGGTGTACAGATACCCAGTGCCTCGCGACATTTGTGTTTCTGTCTTTCTGTATGTCATACAGGTGATCATACAGTCTATCCTTGAGTCTCCTAGTAGTTCTTCCGACATATTGGATATCGCACTGTTCGCATTTAATCACATATACCAAGAACTTTGTGTTGCAATTAATAAATTGCTTGATGTCAAAAGAATTGTGATTGGTGCTTAACAAAACTGTATCGCCTGTTTTTAGGTGTCTACAGTAGTTACAGTGAGGCATTCCACATCTAAAGGTGCCCTGAAAGTGCAACCAATTAGTGGCCGAAGATTTACTTGAGAAAAGACTGGGGGAGAGACGGCTGCCCAAAGTAGGGGCTCTACGGGACACTGATTTGACCCCCCTAGAGAGTATTGCGTGATAGGCAGGGTCATTCAGTAGAATGGGAAGGTATTTCTCGATAGTAGATTTTATTTTGCTAAATTCAAAACTGTACGGTGTAGAGAATACCGGAATTCCACTGAAGGGCAGTGCCACTCGGTTTTTATGTTTATTCGGATAGTTCCGAAGTAAAGTCTCCCTAGGAATGACACTCGCAGCTTTGGAAGCTTTTTTTACAATATTAGGGGGATAACCCCTACTAATGAACCGTTGGGTCATGTTAACTGCCTCAGTGGCAAAATCCTCAGGTCTGCTGCACAACCGGCGGAGCCTGAGGAATTGTCCAACCGGGACCCCGCGAATAGTGTGGCTGGGGTGACCCGAGTCTGCTCTAAGGAGAGCATTGCCTGCTGTAGGTTTTCTGTAAATGCCTGTGACTACCACATCATTGGCAGCCGACAAATGGACATCCAAAAAAATCTATGGAAGTGATGCCTAATGTCCCCGTGAAGCGAAGGTTCATGGAATTGTCATTAAAATGATCCAACCAGTCCTGTAAGTTTGTCTCCTCATTGGAGGAAACAAACAGGAGGTCATCAATGAACCTGCAAAAGAAAACCGTATCCGAACGACGGGGGCTATCATGTCCAAAAATGCGGGACCTCTCCCAAAATCCCATATAAAGATTGGCCAGGGAAGGTGAAAACTTGGCTCCCATGGAGGCCCCGCACCTTTGGAGATAATAACCCCCGTCAAACATGAAAAAATTATGTGTGAGTAAGTAATGCAATGACAACAGGATGAACTCCTGTAATGCCAATGAATACCTCCCTGATTCTTTGAGAAAGGTGGACACCGCCAAAACACCCAGGTCATGAGGGATACTCGAATAGAGACTAGTCACGTCGCAAGTGATCCACCTATACTCTGCTTTCCACTGAAAATCCCTAAGTTTTATAAGCAATTGTTTGGTATCACGTAGATAGCCTGGGAGATTGACAACTAATGGCTGGAGTTGGCCATCGATCCATTCTCCCAGGCGCTCATTGAGCGATCCAATACCTGCCACTATGGGCCTGCCCATAAGTGGGTCCAGGCCTTTGTGAATTTTTGGCAGGTGATGGAACACTGGCATCACGGGATCAGTGGGAATAAATAACAATTTTTCTTTGTCTGAGAAAATTCCCGCATGGACTGCTGTGTCCAACAAAGAGGAAAGTTTGGCAGAGAAAGTAGTGGTGGGATCACCTTTGAGTGGAGTGTAGGTATTGCTGTCAGACAACTGACGTAGGGCCTCGCTTTGGTAAGTGTCAGAGTCAAGAACCACCACCAGCCCACCCTTATCCGCATTGCGAATGACAATGTTCTTGTCCATTTCTAAATTCCTGAGGGCCTTATGTTCTAATGGAGACAAGTTGTGGGAAGCAGACCTCCTACGGCAATCGCGAGCCAGATGGGTGAGATCCCTCTCGACCATTCGTTGAAAGAGGTCGAGATCCTTGCCCCGCCTTTTCACCTTCCCTGGCCAATCTTTATATGGGATTTTGGGAGAGGTCCCGCATTTTTGGACATGATAGCCCCCGTCGTTCGGATACGGTTTTCTTTTGCAGGTTCATTGATGACCTCCTGTTTGTTTCCTCCAATGAGGAGACAAACTTACAGGACTGGTTGGATCATTTTAATGACAATTCCATGAACCTTCGCTTCACGGGGACATTAGGCATCACTTCCATAGATTTTTTGGATGTCCATTTGTCGGCTGCCAATGATGTGGTAGTCACAGGCATTTACAGAAAACCTACAGCAGGCAATGCTCTCCTTAGAGCAGACTCGGGTCACCCCAGCCACACTATTCGCGGGGTCCCGGTTGGACAATTCCTCAGGCTCCGCCGGTTGTGCAGCAGACCTGAGGATTTTGCCACTGAGGCAGTTAACATGACCCAACGGTTCATTAGTAGGGGTTATCCCCCTAATATTGTAAAAAAAGCTTCCAAAGCTGCGAGTGTCATTCCTAGGGAGACTTTACTTCGGAACTATCCGAATAAACATAAAAACCGAGTGGCACTGCCCTTCAGTGGAATTCCGGTATTCTCTACACCGTACAGTTTTGAATTTAGCAAAATAAAATCTACTATCGAGAAATACCTTCCCATTCTACTGAATGACCCTGCCTATCACGCAATACTCTCTAGGGGGGTCAAATCAGTGTCCCGTAGAGCCCCTACTTTGGGCAGCCGTCTCTCCCCCAGTCTTTTCTCAAGTAAATCTTCGGCCACTAATTGGTTGCACTTTCAGGGCACCTTTAGATGTGGAATGCCTCACTGTAACTACTGTAGACACATAAAAACAGGCGATACAGTTTTGTCAAGCACCAATCACAATTCTTTTGACATCAAGCAATTTATTAATTGCAACACAAAGTTCTTGGTATATGTGATTAAATGCGAACAGTGCGATATCCAATATGTCGGAAGAACTACTAGGAGACTCAAGGATAGACTGTATGATCACCTGTATGACATACAGAAAGACAGAAACACAAATGTCGCGAGGCACTGGGTATCTGTACACCAAAAAAATGTCTCATGCCTGTCCATACAAGGCATGGAAAAAATCAGTTCGCCGCCCAGGGGGGGAGACAAGTTCAGGACACTGTGCAGGCGTGAGGTCTATTGGATTTTCTCGTTGGATACTAGGATACCGGCGGGCCTCAACTTTGAATGGGATGTATCCCATTACTATGACTAGTCCTCACGTCCTGCACGGTGTCCTTTTCAATGTCTGTCATCCATGTAGGTTTGCTGAGGTTTGGACTGTGTTTTGTCCCTGACGTGCATTTACACATTCGGAACGCTGTCAGAGGCTTCCATTTCATTTCATTTTATTTATTTTACTTAGTTACCATGACATTGATTGCTCATTGATCGCTTTTTGCATGTTTCAATTTTCGTGGTCTTAGTAGTATTATTTACAATATTTATGGAACATGAAAGTTCTACTATTGTTTTGGGACCAATCTCCTCATTTTTTCTTCTTTTATTGCTTTTTTAGCATTGAATTACAATTCACATGGTCTTGAAGAAATAACATGGACTTGGTCTCTCATTTGTACAAATTATCGTTTAGTGGTAGATTGTAACGATTAGGTTGTGTCATTACATGTTTACACATCTTTTTCGGTTTTGTTTTGAGTGTTTCATAGTCTTATCTTTTTAGTTCATGTTGGTACTGTCATGTCATTTTTGATAGCATGTATTGCTTTGGATGTATACAGACATAATTATGTATATGCAGGCGACATAACTATAATCTTCCACCTTGGAAGTAAAAATATGCTCATACATGTGGGATAACTGCATTTCAAACTGCATTCTGAATCCTATCATAGATGTAACAGATGCAGTAGATGCAACACTATATTGGTATTTGTTGAGCGTCTACAATCATGTCGGTATCATGTATGCCTATTCTAGTCGGGATCCAACCACAAGGTTATTATTATTGTGGTCATTTTTTTTTTTTTAATAAACATTTTCCACATGGATACTTGCTCCAGCATAAAACCGTTCACACAGAACCATTCTGTGTACCTTTCCACACCTTGATTGGACATATTGACTTCCATCGAGGTGTCTATGGTCGGATGTGCATCCTATACTGATGCACATAATTTTGGAACGACTACCTACATAGACACACGTCTATAGCGGGCTATCTATGTGTGTATACTTAAATCTGTGGGTTCACAATGATATATTTTTGTTGGCCCGGGATTCACATGCATTTTTGTCCTGAAACAGACAGGCACACCTGCACACGCTCTCTCATTATCTCTATCTTTATCCTTATATTTATCACTTACATATATGGACATATTCATAATCTTTATAGTTTGTTAATTCGCCAAATGCATACCTATTATCTAGACTACAGGGGAGGTACATGCATTGAGCACCTTTGTGCAGCTTTTAAGCATACATGCATATGTATATATATATATGTGTGTTTTTACACATGCACACTGTTTACTCATAAACATCCATCTACTGAATGCATTTACAGCAGTTTATTGCTATATATTGCATACCCCATGGGACGACCTTCATTCCAACAGACAAAAGGGACATACACTCACATAGAATCACAATTTGTTCAGATATCGGTTTATTTAAAACATTTGCTTTTTTCACAGTATTTTTTACGTCACAAACCATCATAAAACATAAAAATATATAAAAAAAATATATTAACAGAATTAATAATAAAAAATAGAAAATAAAATAGAAATAAAAATAAAAAGTCACATGGACCTATCATCACGGACCAGTCAGCATTAATACATACTAAATGGTCTAGATTAATTAAATACATGATACACTTTTATTTACAAGTTCTAATATATATTTTCAATATACTTTTCACTAATATATATATGTTTCATGGGATATCTTCTCATTTCACTATTCTACACCTTATACTTCACACACACACCCTTCTTACACATTTTCTCACAAGATTGTATGCATGGTGAGGCACTTTTCCCTTTTTTTATCATCGTGGTTAGTGGACCACACCTATTTCACTTGAATCACTCCATGTCCATCAATCTCCAATTAATTAATTAATTATCTTCACCTTGGGGTTGGATCCTATGACTTCCCCTATTTTAGGGTATATCTTAGGTAACTTTTGTACAATAACCAGCTATGAGTAAGCACTATAATAGTGTGAAACGCGTCAGCTAGATGTGACCAGTTTGCCGTGTCATGCAGTGTGTTTTTTGTTTCCTGAACCTTTTGGAATAAAGGCTTTTTAATCGGAGTGCTGCTTCCAGAAGTGATTTTGTTTCTTTTTGATCCTATGGTCGTGGTCGAGCTTCACCCCGCCGCTTGCCTGGCCTGGATGGCGCCGGTAGAGAAGAGAGTCCCGGACATCCCAGTTCTTCAGAAGGTCCAGGTGAGCCAGGGGCTGGGACTGTGGTGTTGGTTGGAGGTGTCGGGGGTCCACCGTCGGTGGAGCCCGCACGGGAGGGTAGCCTTCCGTCTACTAGAAACTACCTTCCCGCTGAGATGTATGACACCTCCGACCTAGAGTCATTGTCAGAAGACAGTACGCTTCGGGCACAGGCCCCGGAGTTCCCGAGGAAATCTAGTCCTCGGGCCAACTTTCCTCATTCAACTACATCACCCGCTCTGATGGTGGGGATGCAGCGTGCTTCGTTGCGGGCACCAAAGACAAAGCAACCCGAGATGGTGAAGGTACCTCGGCACCCGGAGGCCATCGTGCAGCCAGGAGAAGGTGAGCGAGATGTGATGCCGCCTCTAGCCAGGTTGCAGAGACTTTTCTCCCAGAGAGTCGCCCGTGAATATGGGTGGGAGTACCCCTACTTACCTCGGGACTTATTGTATGAAGTCGAGGTCCTGCGACCAAGGTGGTATGACGAGTTTGTATGGGAAAAGCTTAAAGTGCCCCATGCCAGGCGATACCTGTCATGTTCGCCGCCTGTGTCTAAAAAGTTCAAGGACTGCAGAGCTGATTGGAGACTTGGGCGCCATATTCATGCCGATAAGGTGCTTATCTGCAGGAAAGAAGGAGAGGATGTCGAGTATTCGGTGGAAGTGTTTGACGGGCACCTGAAGCCCCTGTTTCTGCCGGATCCAAGGTTCTACTTATAGGAGAAGTGAGCTCCTATCTTGTTGCTGTTGAAACTTTCTGGAAGAGACATTCCCAGATGCCTAGAACTGTGCCCTACTTTTGTTTTGATTTGGGCTTTTCTTTTACTCACTGGAGACTTGGGAGCTGTTGTTTTTTTTCTCCCTTTTCTTCATGTGCCAAAGGCAGAGACTTTTGGGGTAGAGTCAGAGTAGGAAAGCAGGAAGAATGAAGATCTCACCAAGTGTCATTACCGCAGCGCTGTCACCAGGTGGCAGTGTTGTGCAACGGTTGTTTGAAATGTTGCACATGCATTACTTACTTATTGGAGTGAGTGGGTCTCTCGGCTGACGGACCCACTCATGCCAAGTTAACACAGAGTGTTAGGATGTGTTTTTTTTGTTTCCCTTCTGCAGGAGATTCGTCGGTCAAGACTACTGAGTATGGGGTGGTTCTTAGACAGTGACGGGAGGGATTGTATATGTGTACATGACAGATGTTTTATACAAAAAGTTTTAATGTTTTATAGTTCCCTTTCCCTGGAGCAGGTCTTGGCACACACAGTATCCAAAATTTGAGGGATAGCCTCTGGGGCCCACTTCATGTCACCACTCCTTGGGAGACATGGGTGTGCACCTGACGCTGGGGACCAGCGTCAAATCACAAGGGGGAGTGTGTAGCGGGGTCTTCAAAGTTAGTGGGATACACCTGGGGGTAGAGAGACCCAGGTGTGTAATTATGTCAGGGATTAGACCCCTTTTTGTTATTCGTGGAGGATTGGGTGGTGCAATATTCTCCTTGGCCTGTGGGTGGCGGGGTACCTACAGGCTCGAGGTAGAATCACTACCACAGTGTTACCCTTTTTTTGTGCCTTCCTGGAGATGGTACGGCTGGGGCGGGGAACCCGCCGTGGTGTCGATGGGAGGAGATAAAAGGGGGAGACGCTCTCGCCATGAGGTCTTTTGGGGGGATCATCTCTTCACGCACCCAGGCACCTTAGGCCTGGGTGCGGGCGGTTCAAGGTTCCGGCCTAGGCGCCCTAGGCCTGGCCGGAATGAAGATGGAGTCCATCCCAGGCACCTTCAGCCTGGGGTGAGGTACTATTGAGGAGGCCTGGGACCGGGTGACTCCGACTGGGTCCCGCGAGGGTGAAGTTGCTCCAGGGCGCCCCTTGCGAGGGGACCCGCATCTGAGGTGAGGAGGCTGGGGAGGTCACCCGTCCGAAGACCCGGTGCAGTGTCAACCCGGTGACGGATGGGCCTTCGGTAACTCCCTTGGAGGACATCTTCCCCTGATAGGGGCTACAGCGCAGCGGAGGAGCTTTCATCAAGACTCCTGCAACCCCTGGTCATAGCACAGGGAGTGTAGGGACTAGGAACCTGTACAGTGCCTCGACCTGCTTCCCCATCGTATCATGCCGTTGCATTTGACTGTATGTGGAGATACGCAATAAACCTGTGTTTGGACTTTGATGGGTGTATGGACTCTGTTGATGGGAACAAAGGGAGATTCTGGCACGGAAGGACTGACCCTCATAACCAGCACACATTTGGCCCGAGGAAAAGATTGGTACCGGCCTTCACCTCACCCACAGCCATGGGGAGGACATGGGCCGTGGCTCACCTCACTCTGTCGCTCGACATACCCCTAGCTAAAGAGGTCGGGGTGAGGCCGCTACATAAACAACAAGTGTCAGAAAGGGCTTCGTCTTCAAGTGGTTAGAAGAGTGGATGTAAGCTTCCTAATGTTGTGTATAAAATGCCAGGACAGTTCAAAACCCCCCCAAATGACCCAATTTTGGAAAGTAGACACCCCAAGCTATATACTGAGAGGCATGTCGAGTCCATGGAATATTTTATATGTTGACACAATTTGCGGAAAAAATACAATTTTTTTTTTTTTTTGCACAAAGTTGTCACTAAATGATATATTGCTCAAACATGCCATGGGCATATGTGGAATTACACCCCAAAATACATTCTGTTGCTTCTCCTGAGTACGGGGATACCACATGTGTGAGACTTTTTGGGAGCCTAGCCGCGTACGGGACCCCAAAAACCAAGCACCGCCTTCAGGCTTTCTAAGGGTATACATTTTTGATTTCACTCCTCACTGCCTATCACAGTTTCGGAGGCCATGGAATGCCCAGATGGCACAAAACCCCCCCAAATGACCCCATTTTGTAAAGTAGACACCCCAAGCTATTTGCTGAGAGGTATGGTGAGTATTTTGCAGATCTCGCTTTTTGTCACAAAGTTTTGAAAATTGAAAGAAAAAAAAAAAAAATGTTTTCTTCATTTTCAAAAACAAATGAGAGCTGTAAAATACTCACCATGCCTCTCAGCAAATAGCTTGGGGTGTCTACTTTCCAAAATTGGGTCATTTGGGGGGGTTTTGTGCTATTTTGGCATTTCATGGCCTTCGAAACTGTGATAGGTAGTGAGGAGTGAAATCAAAAATTTGTGCCCTTAGAAATCCTTAAGGCGGTGCTTGGTTTTCGGGGTCCCGTTTGCGGCTAGGCTCCTAAAAAGTCCCACACATGTGGTATCCCCGTACTCAGGAGAAGCAGCAAAATGTATTTTGGGGTGCAATTCCACATATAACCATATATATTCTTCTCGGGCCTGTGTGTTTCTATTAAAAACCAAGTCTTGCTGTACTGACACTCCCCTTCACTCCCATTAACCAGAGTTCCACACACCGATAAGGATCCAACACTTGTTTTATTGTAGCACACATTTAAAACAGTTCTTTATCAGCCGATAGGTTGAGACCCATAAACAGTTCAATACGGTGGGGTGAGCAGGTCGAGGCACTGTCCTAACGATAAACTAAACCACTGTGGTTTCACCAGCGGTTGCTATAGCCATTGGCTAGAGAGAGAAACTTGAAACTTGTGAATCTCTACCAGCGACTCTGAAGAATATGAATTGGAGTACCTTCGCTGCGTTGTGGCCCCTGTCAGGGGGAAGATGTCCCTCCAAGGGAGTGTGAGGGGGTTAGCTCGGCAGCGGGTGTGTGTGACCCCCGGGATGGGCTCCCCACACAAAACAGGCCCAGCAAACGGAGGTTGTGGTTTTCAAAATCAAAAAGGTGCGGTTTATTTTCTATTTACAGTGACAAAACACAGCAAAGCAAAAGAAACATAAACAAAATAAATCCTGGTCAAGTTGACCTCTGACTAAACATACAGGTTTCCTAACTAACAACTGGGATCAGCCTAGTGCTGTCCTAGTCCCTAAGTCCCTGGTTTTAAATGTCCAAGCAAATAGCCACACAGGCTTTGTCTCACCGCACAGGGGTTCACTCTCCCTAGACAGTCCACACAGGTCTGGTTCCAGGCATGAGCTAACATCTAATGAAGCTGGGAGTTCTTATAGAGGCCTAAATGAGCTGACAAGCTTCAGCTGGTCTCATCAACTCCCTGTCTGCACGACGCCCCACACTCTCCCTAGACATATGAGTCATCCATGAGCCCACTAGCCTTAGCTGGGCTTATACAACTCTCCACCTAGTTGTATAAGTCGGCGTAAAGCCTGAATCTGGGCGAAATATATCTACCCCCCTGGATGCAACCAGGTGACTTTACCTTCCTGCTGTCACATACCCCCCCCTCTTGTTTTAACCTCGGGGTTGGAACACCAGCAATCAGGCATTCATGTACTCGAGACAAAGCATCCACATTCCCCATTTGAACGCCAGGGCGATGCTTTACTGTGAAGTTGAATTCCTGGAGGGCCAGGAACCACCTATTCACTCTTCTATTTGTTTCCTTGTTTTGAGCCATCCACTTTAACGGAGCGTGATCCGTAACCATGTCAAAGTGCCTACCTAGCAGGTAGTACCGAAGGGAATCTAGAGCCCACTTCACCGCTAAACACTCCTTTTCAACGGTGGCGTAATTTACCTCATGGGACTTCAACTTCCTGCTGAGGTAAATGACTGGGTGCTCTTCCCCGTTCCAGACCTGGGACAATACTGCTCCTAACCCCACATCTGACGCATCACTTTGTACGACAAAGTCTTTAGAGAAGTCGGGTGAGTACAACACTGGCTGGCTACATAAGGCTTGTTTCAAGAATTGGAATGCTGCCTCAGCCTCGGGGGTCCATTTAATCATGACCGACCCTTTCCCCTTCGTCAGGTTGGTTAGGGGCACAGCCTTAGAAGCAAAGTGGGGAATGAATCGCCGATAATACCCAGCGATTCCCAGAAAGGCTCGTACCTGCTTCTTGCTGTTGGGACGTGGCCAACTCTGGATGGCCTCGACTTTGTTGAGTTGGGGTTTTATTACTCCCCTCCCAATGGTGTACCCAAGATATTTGGCCTCCTCCTGCCCAATGGTACACTTCTTGGGGTTAGCCGTAAACCCCGCTTCCCGAACAGAGTCCAGGACTGCTTGCACTTTTGGCAGATGTGAGGCCCAATCTGTGCTATGGACAATTACGTCATCCAGGTAAGCCGCAGCATACTTCCGATGGGGCCTCAGCATCTGGTCCATTTTCCGCTGGAATGTGGCCGGCGCATTCTGTAACCCGAACGGCATTCTCTTATATTGGAACGCCCCGTCTGGGGTTACAAATGCGGTTTTCTCTTTGGCCGACCTGGCCAGGGGGATTTGCCAATACCCTTTTGTGAGGTCAAGAGTCGTCATGTATCGGGCTGTTCCCAGCCGGTCGATCAACTCATCTATACGTGGCATGGGGTAGGTGTCAAATTTTGTAACTTTGTTCAACTGACGAAAATCGTTACAAAATCGCCAGCTCCCATCCGGTTTAGGCACCAACACGATGGGACTAGACCAATCACTTTGGGACTCCTCTATCACCCCTAAGTTCAGCATTTTCTGTACTTCCTCCCGTATTGCCTCCCGTCGGGCCTCTGGGATCCGATAGGGTTTTAACTTCACCCTTTCACCGGGCGGGGTAATGATGTCATGCTCTACCCCAGATGTTTGTCCCGGCAGCTCAGAGAATACCTCCTTGTTGCGAAGCACAAACTCCTTAACCTCCTGTTGTTGGGGTTGTGACAAGGTGGCTGCTATTCCAACCTCAGGAATCACGCAACCAGTTTGAGCTGGTGACCAAGTGTCTGCGACTAGGGACTCTCTATCCCTCCAGGCTTTCAACAGATTAACGTGATAGATCTGTTCGGGCTTTCGCCTTCCTGGTTGTCTGACCTTGTAATTCACTTCGCTCACTTTTTCCATTATCTCGTAGGGGCCTTGCCATTTGGCAAGGAATTTACTTTCAACCGTAGGGACAAGTACCAGTATCCTATCCCCCGGGGAAAAGGTACGGGTCTTGGCTCCACGGTTGTACACTCTCTGCTGTGCTAACTGCGCTTGGGCCAAATGTTCCTTCACGATGGGCATTACCTGTGCAATTCGGTCTTGCATCAGGGCGACATGCTCAATCACACTCCTGTGGGGAGAACTCTCACTTTCCTAAGTTTCCTTGGCAATATCCAACAGCCCTCTTGGGTGTCTCCCATACAGTAACTCAAAGGGGGAGAATCCCGTAGAGGATTGGGGCACCTCCCTAATAGCAAACATCAGATAAGGAAGTAGACAGTCCCAATCCTTTCCATCTCTATCCACCACTTTCTTCAACATTTGTTTTAGGGTTTTGTTGAATCTTTCAACCAGCCCATCGGTTTGGGGGTGATACACAGATGTACGTAATTGCGTCACTTTGAATAATTTACACAGCTCCTTCATAACCCGGGACATAAAGGGTGTACCTTGGTCCGTAAGCAGTTCTTTACAAATACCCACCCGGCTAAACACAAGAGATAGCTCTTTGGCTATGGTTTTGGCCGAGGTATTTCGGAGAGGGATCGCTTCTGGATAACGGGTGGCATAGTCCATTATAACTAATATGTACTGGTGCCCCCTAGCGGACTTGATTATAGGACCTACCAAATCCATGGCGATCCTCTCAAACGGGACCTCAATGATGGGTAGAGGGACCAGCGGGCTACGGAAATGTGGCATCGGGGCCGACCTCTGACACACAGGGCAGGAGGAACAATAATTTTCTACGTCCTTCATCACCCCCGGCCAATAGAATCTCTGTAATACCCTCTCTCGGGTTTTCTCTGTCCCCAGATGACCTCCAAGAATGTGCCCATGGGCCAACTCCAACACCAACTTCCTGTAAGGTTTGGGCACCACAAGCTGCTCAACGGTTTCTTCTGCCCTTTTTGCCACCCGATACAGTAGGTCCTTCTCTACGCTGAAGTATGGGTAAGTGCAGGTATTCTCTGGGTTCACTAACTCGCCATCTATTTTCACTACGTTTTCCCGTGCCTTTATTAGGGCGGGGTCTTTCAACTGTTCTGTGGCAAAGTTTTCCCTGTGAACCTCAAGATCAGAAAACTCCACAGACGGTAGGTTTTCGTCTGAGGAGGTGGGCTCCTCTCCAGTTTCTTGAGTCCCCCCTGCCAATACTGATAAGGGAAATTCCGGAGAGTCCTCACCACTCTCAGGGGAGTTCTGGCTATCACATTCCTGGTACATAGGGGCACCAGTGAGGGGCTCAGGATCATCCCACAGTTCCCAGAACTTCGGAAAATCCCTTCCCACAATGGCGTCATGCGGTAACTGAGATACTAAGCCCACTGGATGAGAGAGGGTACCTTTGGGGGTCTCGAAACACACTGTAGTCACTGGATACTCTCGGGTGTCCCCATGCACACAAATAACAGCTACCTTGCTATTCCCAGAGACCTCTGTTTTAACTAACTCAGCCTTTATCAGGGTCACAAGGCTACCTGAATCCAGCAATACCACAACATTTCTACCATTAACACACATTTTGCATAAATGTTTCTCAGTTCCTCGAATGGCAGTGCATGCGACTGTCGCACACAGCGACTGACGTCTGCCCGTCAGAAAGTCACACTGCATGGGTTCCTCCACAACCGGGCAATTGGCTGCAATATGTCCCGCTTGCCGGCAGCGGTAGCAAACGATCCTTCTTGCCGCCTCTTGAGCCGCTGATTTCCCAGGCTGTTCTCGCCAAACTTGGGGTAGAGCTCCCACCCTCTCACTCTCTCCACCCTCACCCCTTGGAATCCTCTTATCCGCCCCTGGGGATGGTCTGGTCTTAGGGTGGAAAGTCCGAGTGTCTCTGGAAGAGGCCGTCAGGTTCTCTGTAGCCAAGTATTTCTCCACACGATCCACAAGACCATCGGCCGTCTCTGGGTCTCCATGGCTTACCCACTTTTGGATGGCAGTAGGAAGAGCTCTCAAAAACCGATCCATTACAACACGTTCCACAATCTTTGGTGCGGACAAAGTCTCTGGCTGTAGCCACTTTCTGCTCAGGTGAATGAGATCATACATTTGAGACCTGGGGGGTTTTCCAAGCTGGAAAGTCCAGTTATGCACACGCTGAGCCCGGACAGCCTGGGTGACACCCAGCCTTGCCAATATTTCAGCTTTTAGCATCACATAGTCTTTTGCTTGGTTAGGCTCTAGGTCATAGTAAGCTTTCTGCGATTCACCAGTTAACAGAGGAGCCACCAGTCCAGCCCACTGCTCCTCAGGCCACTTTTCTCTTTCAGCGGTCCTTTCAAATGTGGTCAAAAATACCTCTGGATCATCCTCTCCAGTCATTTTTGTCAATAAACGACTCACCCCAAAGGACGCGGTATTAGTGGGACGGCTTTCCTCACTGGTCTGCGGACGTTGCTGCATTACTGCTTCCATCTGTTGTTGTAGTCTCTGCTCTTGCTTCTGCAACAGGTCTATGAAGCGGGCCTCAGATTGCTGCTGGGCTCGTTGCTGAGCCTCCAGACTCTGTTGCAAAGTTGCGTTTGTCTGCTGCTGGGCTGCAAGGCTCTGTTGATGAGCTTGCTGCTGGGCTGCGAAGTTCTGTTGTTGAGCTGCAAGGCTCTGTTGATGAGCTGCAAGGCTCTTTTGCAAACCTGCATTTGTCTGCTGTTGATTGGCATTTGCTAGAGCCAGCTGCTTCAGTATCTCCTCCATGCTGGCTTAAAAAAAACTGCCCGCATTCTCCACCAACTGTGAGGGGGTTAGCTCGGCAGCGGGTGTGTGTGACCCCCGGGATGGGCTCCCCACACAAAACAGGCCCAGCAAACGGAGGTTGTGGTTTTCAAAATCAAAAAGGTGCGGTTTATTTTCTATTTACAGTGACAAAACACAGCAAAGCAAAAGAAACATAAACAAAATAAATCCTGGTCAAGTTGACCTCTGACTAAACATACAGGTTTCCTAACTAACAACTGGGATCAGCCTAGTGCTGTCCTAGTCCCTAAGTCCCTGGTTTTAAATGTCCAAGCAAATAGCCACACAGGCTTTGTCTCACCGCACAGGGGTTCACTCTCCCTAGACAGTCCACACAGGTCTGGTTCCAGGCATGAGCTAACATCTAATGAAGCTGGGAGTTCTTATAGAGGCCTAAATGAGCTGACAAGCTTCAGCTGGTCTCATCAACTCCCTGTCTGCACGACGCCCCACACTCTCCCTAGACATATGAGTCATCCATGAGCCCACTAGCCTTAGCTGGGCTTATACAACTCTCCACCTAGTTGTATAAGTCGGCGTAAAGCCTGAATCTGGGCGAAATATATCTACCCCCCTGGATGCAACCAGGTGACTTTACCTTCCTGCTGTCACAGGAGTTACCAGAGGCCCCTCCGTCACCGGGTTGATGCTGCTCCAGACTCTTCAGACGGGTAACCTCTCCGGCCTCCTCACCTCAGACATGGGCCCCATCCACTTCAGGGTCCCTCGGACTCATCCGCCCTTGCGGAGCCCAGTCAAAGTCACTGGGCCCCAGGCCTCCGGTGTAGTACCTCACCCCAGGCTTAAGGTGCCTGGGATGGACGCCAACTCCACTCCGGCCAGGCCTAGGGCGCCTGGGCTGGAACTCCGGACCGACCGCACCCAGGCCTAAGGTGCCTGGGTGCCGGATGCAGAAGACCTCGTGGGGAGGGCGTCTCTCCCCTTTATCCCCTCCCGTGACGCCACAGCAGGTTCTCCGCCCCCGCTGTACCACCGCCGTAACGGGACAAAAAGGACAGCACTGCGGCAGTGATTCTACCTCGACCTGTGGGAACACCGCCACCCCAGGCCAAGGAGAATAGTACACCACCAGAGTCCTCCACGACTGAAAATGGTCCAAATTCTCTTATGATTTATACACACCTGGGTCATACTACCACCCAGGTGTACCCCTTAGATTTAGACCCCCGCTACACTATAAAGAAATAAGTTTGTCAGAACTCGGGATAAAGATCTGCAGCAAAAAAACAGTTTAAAGACCATTATAAAGAAGAAAACAATGCGCTGCATTAAACGAGGCAATAATTTGCAGAATGACGAATGTGCTCTCTCTATTAGGAATGCTAGTTTTACCAGAACGAGTGCTCCCGTCTCATAATTCAGTCTGAGCATGCGTGGGTTTTTTAACCGATGGACTTGCCCATAGACGATCGGAATTTTCTATCGTTTTTTTATCCATCGGAAAAATTTAAAACATGTTCTATTTTTTGACACCGATGGAAAAAAGACCGATGGGGCCCATACACGATCGGCTTGTCCGATGAAAAAAATCCATCGGACTGTTTTCATCGGTAAATCCGATCGTGTGTATGTGGCTTAAGATAAAGCTCTTTGCATGGGTGTTGTAGCTGACACTTGTCATGGTTGCTTTGCTAAATACAGGTCTGTTCCCAAGGGTGACACCATGGCTGTGTAGCTTTCTGGCATGTAGATTCTACCAGATTTAAATTCATTTTATTGTCTCTGAGCATGCATCTGATTTTTCCTTGGGTGAGACTTCTCTGGGTATAATTAAGCCCCTTATAGTGGCTGGGACAGATTCTGAGCGCCACAGCAGCTTGAGGTGGAATGAAGGCACCTAGCCGGGATGAGAATCAGGAAACAATAGCAAATAATGATTCGCTATTGTCACACAACTGGGTGGGCTCAGAGCGCAGTGCTCTGCGCTCCAAGCCCACCCTTTTTTTAAGCCAATTACAGCCTCAGGCTCTAATCGTGCTTAAAAAAAAACCCACATTGAAATCCATGCATCCGGTGCCCTGCATGTAGATTAGGGACCGGACGCATGGCATGGATTAGGGGGGCAGCGCCCTTGCGCCCCGTATGAACGGGTCGCCACTGGTCCCAGAGCTTGCACCATAAAAACAAGTTAGCAGGTTTAACTTCATGTTTTTATTCTGACTGGTGATGGTTTTAGAGCAGCTATTTTGTGTAAAGGAAGAGGCTAAATATTTTTGTACAATCTATTTTGCATAAAAGCCATTCTCCAATTTTACAATCTTAATCAAATTTATAGCTGGGTTGTACATGGTGGTTTCAACTGCTCTCTCATTAAAAACTATAGAAAGTGTATGTTCAGAACAGTGTTCTTCTTTACCAAATAACAGCAGCAAGGGGGAGTTACAGTATATCTGTATTTAAATGCATAACTAAAAGGAAAAAACAAACACATAAAAAAGGAGTAATGTGACTTTTTTAATGCTTGTACTTATTCCACGCTTGCTTTTAATTAAAAAGATATATATATATATGGTATATATATATTTTTTAGCTATCACAGTAATTTAGAAAAAAAAAATCTTTGCATTCATAATATTAGGAACTAATTATGTTTTTTTTGCTTCACAAGGTTAGATTAGGGAAATTAATAGTGTATAGTCAGTGAGCAGAGTCGTAAACAATTCCCTGAACTGACACCTTGCATATCCCCTGCTATCCAGAAAACATAAAACACAGAGGCCCATGACTAAAGCCAATGACCCAGGCTGTGTTTGCTATGGCCCATTTAATGCATGCTCTTTAATGAAGCATATAGGTTACATCTAAAGCCTCTTTTTAACAGAGAAAAGATCATGCTGAACAAAAGTATTTGTATCCTGAACCTCTAGGGACGTAAGAGGTACATGCTGAACATGTTTCACTTGCATCCACTAATTAAAAGAGCATTTCGTCTTGGGTAAGTCGAGGTTACCCTGACTTTGTATCTCATTACAAAGAGAAACTGGATGCCTGCAAGTGTTTTATCAATCTATTTTTTGCTCAAAGGCTGGATTTTGTTTTATGCTCTGCATATTGCTTTTAATTTTATTTTGTGCAGTAGCAGGCAACAAACGTGTAATATGTAGAACTAATATGAGAAATACTAAACAAAAAATTTAAAATACTGTATACTCAAATCTGATATAAATGATCAAGACGAAATGAAGTTTTTTTTTATCATAGAATCTTAAAAAAAAAAAAAAAAAAAATTAATCTGTCTTAATATAAATTTTCTGACGCCAACATGGCAGCATACTAGTAATAGAGCTCTGCCTCTTGTCAACTCCCTCAGGACCAGTGAATAGCATAAAAAAGGCATGGTTAGCCACCCCTCCGTTTTTTCCTCATACCTCAACACACCAGTGATGAAGTAAGCAGTGTTATGTCCCCACCTCTGCTTCCGTGCAGCATCCGGCTGGGTTGAGCCACTCCCAGTACGAGGTCCCAGTGCTCGGGCTGCTAAATGCGCTGAATAGCCTGGGGGCCCATTCTGTGGGTCTTGATGGGGCCCTGCAGTGTTTCACTAGGAACGAAATCTGCCAATTACCAAGTGACTGCGGGCAGCTAGCTATTTCCTTTATTTAGTTTGCTTTGAGCGCTTGTGCTATGAGGGGTTGCTGTCCCTTTTGTTTCCATTGTCTTAACCTTTAGTCTTTTCTTTTTTTTCTTTCTTTCTCAGGTCCTGGGCAGTGGCTCGGCGTTCGCGCCATCCTGGGGTGTAGAGCACGTTTGTTTGGCTGTTCCAACCTCCCTATAGGGCCAGTGCAGCCACCCTGTGCTCCTTTTCTTACTAGGGGACCCTGTGTGGTGACATCAACAGGCCAGGCCGAGCATGCTCAATGGCCGCCGTAGGCGCTGTCCGCCATCTCTGCTATTTCTACACAGGTACTACATTTAAAAAAAAACAAAAAACATTTTTGTTCTCTTTTATCCCAAATACTTGGAGGGTCACTTTGGACACAGGGTGAGCCAGGAAATAATGGACATTAAGAAATATATCTTGGGCTACCTAAAATGGGTCTGTAATATTTATCCACCATATCCCCAAGGATATCTGTAAAGGACTATTTACTGTTTCTGAACTCAACAGGTTAATTGAGAGATACTGAGGTGTTCAGCCTCAATCACCTGTTCATTGTTTGTGGTGATTTACATTCTATTGTCCATTGTGGATTGGAGCTGGTCGACCGTCTGGCTGCATATTATGGGATGTTGAAGTGTCTTCTGTGAGGAGGGGGGGGGAATCACCCCTCCTGCTAAGACTGTTTACTGAAGAAGAAGTTTGAACACACCTGACCTGTATCACCATTGTCATTGGACAGTTTAACCTGCCCTGTTCCCCCAAGGATGGGAGGGAAGGGTTTTGAAGAGAAATGTGTTACCATGTGTTTTGAAAATAAAGTCATTCCCTGTTTTGGAACTTGAAATACAGAGCGTTGTCTCGTATCTCTGGAAGGATTAATCCTATGGGAAGTGGTCGCCTGGCTGTGGAGGATCGACAGGGAATTTGTGTCCAGGAGAGGGAAGATATTTAAACGGCGTTAACCCCTTTCATATTGGGGGGTGTTGTTACATTGGTTGGCAGCAGCGGGATTTTCCCTCCAGTTCCTGGGACACTCCAAGCCACCACAGTGAATGACCAGCTATGCAGCCTGCAGGAAAGCCACGTTGAAAGACTTACTTGAGAGCCGAGATGGACCAGAGGGATGGTGATGCAGGACCCTGGTCAGTTGAAGATTTGTTTCAGCAACGAGTTCGAGAGCGCTTGGCATTATATGGTGCTAACCCATCAGAGACCGCCATACAGAAAGCCATTAGAGAAATCGAGCGGCAGGATGAGCTGCAACATGAGCAGAGAATGGCGGAAATACGGCAATCAGAGACAACACCTAAAAAAGCAGCACCAACTGAAAGGAGAGGAGAGATACAGATACCAGCCGACATGGAAAAGGAATTCAGAAGGAGGTTGCGAGAGATGCAGATACAGCATAGAGGACCAGTATCAGAGGAGGTCCTGCTGGGATGGTCTGATTCAATCCGCTGCGAACTCTGGAAGAAAACGCTAGCTCTCGAGCAGCAACACCAGGGAAAAGTTCTCCCCTCCATCCATGTAAGGTACTGGTCGCAGTATGAAGTACGAATGCTGTTATTGGGGGAACAACCGAAGCAGGAGTGGACAGCTGAGTTAAGCAGGCTGATCCGGGCAGAGATGCGGTTGGACGAGAGCTACAGAGCCCTCCGGTGGTATGTAGCCCAAGAGTGCCAGTGGTCAGCGGATGACAGCCCCACGGAAGGCTTTGAATATAATGGCCTGGGATTGTTGTATTGGAGGCTGTCCGAGGACCCTGACTTTGGGAGTGATCGGGAGTGGCGTTTGGAGGAAATAATGGAGCACAGAGAGCAAAGACTGAATGTCTCGGAAGGGCACTGGGCACAGGAAGATTTGGAGTTTCTGGCCGTTCAGGAATGGGAGCTGGAGATTGCCTACAAACAGCTGCTAGACTCGGCTCAGCAGCAGGGTGGGGCTACCTTTGCCTGGGACTATCAGGAAATACCAGTTGACAACTATGAAATCCTGGCTGAAGAATCAGCAGTGGAAAATCTGAAGATTGCCATCCCTAAAGCCGAAGTGGATGATATGGAGTTCCAGGGAGCTAGCCTGGCTGAAGAATCGGCAGAGGAAAATCTGAAGATTGCCATCCCTAAAGCCGAAGTGGATGATATGGAGTTCCAGGGAGCTAGCCTGGCTGAAGAATCGGCAGTGGAAAATCTGAAGATTGCCACCCCTAAAGCCAAAGTGGATGATATGGAGTTCCAGGGAGCTAGCCTGGCTGAAGAATCGGCAGTGGAAAATCTGAAGATTGCTATCCCTAAAGCTGAAGTGGATGATATGGAGTTCCAGGGAGCTAGGGCAGTTGGCTCATCTTTCCAGCTACAGATTACAGAAGGTATGGACTTAAGGGACTGTTCAGAGGATGTTATGGATTATGCATTGCCTGCCCAAGTACTGGCAGCAGGAAAGAGTACTGCAGACCCCTGCTCTACACCCGTGGCAGTTTTGGAGGCCCGAGATGAGAAGGTGATGGTTCCTCTTTCCCAGGGGATTTCAGAGATGCAGGGGGAAAAGCAGCCCTTTTCCCTCCCCAACAGTTAGCCAGAGCAGATGGGGTGGAGTACCCAGCAGAAGTGCTGGCAACAGGGCAGAGTGCTAGCAACCTCTGCCCAGCACCGGAAACAACTGTGGAGTTTCAGGGAGCCGGGGCAGTTGGCCCATCTCTCCAGCAACAAGCTGAGGTGGTAAAGCTTTTACCCCCAGCTGAATCACTGGCAGCAGGGCAGAATGCTACTGGCCGCTGCACACAACTGCCACTTGAGCGGATATCGGTGGATGGGACTACGGTCTCCACTTACAGCAACCCAGCGGAAGAGCTGCCGCGGGCCTCTGCTCTCAACTTACAGAAGAGGGAGTTCCTGTGGTACTGGATAGGACTTCGGTCCTCACTGACACAACCCCAGAAAATGGTGTGACACTGGGACAGGAGGATGTCAGCCTTGCTTTGCAAGCACTGGGGGATTTTCACCTACCACAAGGGGATGGGACTTCAGTCTCCACTTGTATACCTCAGGGATGCTGGGCAGTCGGCTCAGATCCCCAACAGCATGACGGACTGAGCCCAGTCACCCTGTCTTCTCCCCAGCGGCGGGTATGTTCTCTGAGAGAGGCAGAGGTTGGCTGGGTAAGTAATGCTCTGTTTGGAGCAATTTATTTGGGGTACTGTGTGGATACCGGCATTAGAAGAATGGACCTATGGACTAACTTCGGAGTCAACCCGTCTGGGGTCACCTCCTTTGTTAGTCTCCTGCCGAAAGGGGAGATGTGTGACAGGAGGGTCACTTTGGACACAGGGTAAGCCAGGAAATAATGGACATTAAGAAATATATCTTGGGCTACCTAAAATGGGTCTGTAATATTTATCCACCATATCCCCAAGGATATCTGTAAAGGACTATTTACTGTTTCTGAACTCAACAGGTTAATTGAGAGATACTGAGGTGTTCAGCCTCAATCACCTGTTCATTGTTTGTGGTGATTTACATTCTATTGTCCATTGTGGATTGGAGCTGGTCGACCGTCTGGCTGCATATTATGGGATGTTGAAGTGTCTTCTGTGAGGAGGGGGGGGGGGGAATCACCCCTCCTGCTAAGACTGTTTACTGAAGAAGAAGTTTGAACACACCTGACCTGTATCACCATTGTCATTGGACAGTTTAACCCACCCTGTTCCCCCAAGGATGGGAGGGAAGGGTTTTGAAGAGAAATGTGTTACCATGTGTTTTGAAAATAAAGTCATTCCCTGTTTTGGAACTTGAAATACAGAGCGTTGTCTCGTATCTCTGGAAGGATTAATCCTATGGGAAGTGGTCGCCTGGCTGTGGAGGATCGACAGGGAATTTGTGTCCAGGAAAGGGAAGATATTTAAATGGCGTTAACCCCTTTCATATTGGGGGGTGTCGTTACACTATCCTTCTCTTCCTAGCCTTCCTTTTTCAGCTGGCCATCCCACTTGTCCTCCAGCCATGAGTCAGTGACTGTTTACATAAGACCCTCAACTTTTAAGGTAGGGGACCGCCGCATTGGGTAAGTTTACAGGTTGTCGAAAAAAGTGCATTTTTATTGCGGATTGCTTTGATTTGTTTCAGCCCCGCACACTCATGCTTTTGAAGATGTAGAGCCAGAGAAGAAAGAGACAGGAGAGTGCAGCCACAGGCACCGCTCCCATTTCAAAAGGAAGTAAAAAAAGAGGTGTCGCGCCTCCTCTTCTCCTGAGCAATACCAGTGCCCTAATAAAAAGTCCTGCTGGGCCTGTGCAGCAGTCCCAATGCCAAACAATTTAGTGTGCAAGCGCTGCCTGGAAGAATTTGCAGTGGATAGAGAGCAGGAGTCTTCCCAGGTGTCAACCTTACTGAAAATGGTAGTGCAAAACTCCATCTCGGAGGTCGCTTCTGTTACTCTAGCAAGACAGCCAGTTAGTGGCACTAGTCAGGAAGCCCCGCTGGAGCATCAGCCAGAGACTTCAGCAGGTAGTGCTCCTCCTTTTAGTGCTGTTTCTGCGGAATCCGCACAGCAGCCGAAGGACAGCAGCTCCTCCTCTGCAAAGAGCGATCCAGAACAGCTTGGATTTAGCTTTTCCTTGATGGATCTATATATCTAAGCGATCCTCCCATGCCATTGCATGGGAGGCAGAGGATGCTTCCAAGAAGGCGAAAATAGGATTTTTATAACAGCTTACCTGTAAAATCCTTTTCTTGGAGTACATCACGGGACACAGAGCAGCCATAGTAATTACTATGTGGGATGTCCCAAAGCAATGCCACTAAGGGGAGGGAGTCACAAATAAAAGCAGGGCGCCATCAGACATGAGGACCTATACTGCAGCTTGCAGTACACTGTGCCCAAAGGCGGCATCCTCTTGCTGTCTTACATCCAACTGATAAAATGTAGTAAATGTATGGACTGATGACCAAGTTGTGGCCTTGCAAATCTGAGTCATAGAGGCTTGGTGATACACCGCCCATGAAGCACTCGCTGCTCTAGTAGAGTGCGCTTTAACTTGAAAAGGCAGAACTTTTCTTTTCTTTTTTTTGGGGAAAAATATTTATTAGGTTTTCCAAGTACCAAAATACAAAGGATAGATACGTGGTATGGGGTCAGAGGACCCAACGTTGTAAACCTGAGTTACAATGCAGGTGTTTATCAGAAATTGGGACCTTAACAGGGTCAAAGGTGGGGAGAGGGAGGAGGGAGAGAGAAGGAGCAATAAAAGGTAAGGGATGTGGGAAGGAAAGCTATTTTACCCGTGTGTAATAAACTGGCATAGTATCATACCTGCAAAAGAGAGACAAAGAACAGTAACAAATGGAACAAATGATAGTATAGTGTGGTGCCCTCAGAAGTGAAAGCCTAACATAGTACAACCCAGTGATGGACTCAGGGGGATACAGGCAGCTGAGTTATAGACCAGTGGTCTGTGAAGAGTATGAATGTCATAGGGGGGCGGAAGACCCCTGAGAACTCTGGGACTTAGGGCAGGAGGGGTCAAAGGGCTGATTCACATCTGGTAGTTTGAGTTTGCCTAAGGAATTGGTCAGATCACGTTTCAAGTACCAATCAGAGTAACGGAAAGGGCGCAAATTTGTGTAAGGAAAGGTTCCATCCGCTGGTAATATCTATCATTTGGCGTGCAGTACTGGGGTCCACCAGCAGGTATCTCCTGGCAGTTTGGAACTGTCAGGGGAGCTTCTACCTGCTGGTGTTATGTCATCTTTGGGCCGCAGTACTGGCGTCCACCAGCGGATGGATCCTGGCAGTGTGGTGCAGATTTTACCTTCTGCAATCAGGGGTCACCTGAGCTTGTTAGCATTTAATAGTATAAATAGCCGGCAAGTGCACACACACACTGCCCTGGTATCGTCCTCGTGCCCTGACCTGCAGCCTGTTTACCTGAACCCAGATTCCTGTTTCCTGTATCTGTTGTATCTGTTCCTGCATCCCTGGATCCTTGCTCTGCAGCCTGATTGCTTTCTTCTTGTCCCTGTCTGTCTACTCCTGGCCCCCCATCTGCTGATCTCCTGTTATTGATCCTGGCCTGGCTTGACTACAATTCTGGTTCCCCCTTTTGCTACATATGCTGGTTGGTTACTGTCACTGTTTGGTTGTTTGGTTGTTCACTTGTTATATTGGTGGTGTATTCACATTTATATGTATTACCTTAAATAAACGTACTTTCACCTATTTCTGTTTGCGGTTTCCTCTGTTGCAGTCTACATAGTTCTGATCACATCTGATCCTTGACAATTTGTTATGAGTTCTTCCTGTGTAAATGTACACTCCATGAATTTTCTCCATCTGGTAAAGAGACGTTGAGTCGATTTAAAGTTCGATATGATAGTATTGAGTTTTTCCAGGTTGAACAATGACCGTAAAGTTATTTTCGCGGCCAAGGGGCATGGTAGAGAAGTAGTAATCCAGTTGTTCATTATTGCTCTATGAGCTGCCCGCAAACATAGATGAGCCCATTGTGTGAGGTTAGATGCAGACGTCGAAGACGGTGAGGAGGCTGGTGGTTCACATCCAAAGAGACATAGTAGAGAATCCTTGGACAATTTGATCTTAGTGACTTTGATTATATATGTGAGAACAGAGTCCCAGTAGACAGAGATAGTCGAGCATTCCCATAGCCGGTGGAGTAGTGTAGGGTGTGGTGAAGAACACAAGGGGCACTGTGCCTGTGTAGAATCCTTAGGGTTGATACGGGAAGGGAAGTATGCTCTGTGTATTATTTTAAATTGAGTTTCACGCCAAGTCTCTGTCACAATGAGGTTTTGGACATATCGGTAGCTCTTTAAGATTTTCTCTGGAAGGTCAGCATCGTTGAATTTGGAAGACCACTTCTGAAACGGGGCCAGATGGTATTTATCCAACTGGTGCGTAATGACATGAGAGTAGAGATTGGAAATAGAGTAGTCATCACGTTGGAGCACTAAGTCAATGAAAGACTTTTGGAGAGGATCAACCTGGGACCCAGAAAAAGTTTGTATATAACTGAGAAGTTGTTGATAATGGAAAAGGTGCAATGCCGGTAAGGAGTATTCCTGAGAGATGATTGAGAAGGTTTTAAGCGTACTAGGGTTTCCATGGTATAGAGAGGTAACATTGACAAGTCCACAAGTGCGCCAGTGGTTAAAGGCCTTATATGTAGTGGATGGGAGGAACATAGGGTTACCCTGAATAGTTAGGTGGCAAAAGATACTTGAGGGCAATCCCAGTAGTCTCCGCACCTCCATCCAGGCAACAACCGTGTCTCTGATTAGGACATTGGATCTTAGGTGAACTGGTAGCGCCCTTAGTTTGGAATGGAGGATGGCTGGAAGGGTGAGCGGAGAGACCAGAGCACTCTCAAGTTTGTGATTGGAGTAACGTGATTTTTTGGATATCCAATCCAGGCCCTGTCTGAGTAGACATGAAAGGTTATAGAATCGCAGATTGGGCAGGCCCGCAGCCCCCTCGGACTTAGGGAGACAAAGTTTCTGTAGGGTAGGGATGAGCTAAACACTCAGAACATGCGAACGACCGAAATTTTGTGCAAACTTTCGAACACCGTTAAAGTCTATGGGACTCGAACGTGACAAATCAAAAGTGCAAATTTTAAAGGCTAATATGCAAGTTATTGTCCTAAAAAGGGTTTGGGGACCCAGGTCCTGCCCCAGGGGACATGTATCAATGCAAAAAAAAGTTTTAAAAACAGCCGTTTTTTCGGGAGCAGTGATTTTAATGATGCTTAAAGTGAAAAAATAAAAGTGAAATATTCCTTTAAATATCGTACCTGTGGGGTGTCTATAGTATGGGAAACAGGATAGTGTGGCGCTATACTAGTGAATAATAATATCGCTGAATGAAAAAGTGATAATCAAACATGTGATAAAAATAAAAATGCAGTGAACAAAGCATAATCAAATAAACCACAAATCAAATGAATATAGTGTTGCTGATTCCTCAAAGGGAGTCCGCACACTAAAGGTACTACAGTGAAAAACACAGGTACATAAAAATAGTGCAAACAAATGAATGTAGTGACTTATGACTCAAAAGAAGTCCATTCAATAAAGAAGAAAAACTAAAAAAAAAAAAACCCAGGGGTCTTAGTGTGTGTTGGAAGTGCACCAACCCAAAGGTGAGCACAACAACTGGTAGGTAAATTGAACTAATACGTTGACATAAAGTCCAAACACCTCAGACCCATTTCAAGAATATCTTCCCATGGATTAGACACACGCAAAGAAACAAACTGTTGTCTGATGGATATAAATCAATACTTGAGACAGTAGACAAGTGGGGTACTCTTACCACAAATGGTGGACTCATCTGCCGTACGGTAGTGAGTCAGATAGGCTTGAGGTCTCTAAGACCATGGATGATGGAACAGGATGCCTTGGATGTCTCGAACCGTCCAGGAGAGGGTGATCCAATACACTGAATGACTAGTAGGAACTCCTCCAGCATATAGGCTCCAAGAATGCACAGATGAAAGAAATAAAGATAAAAAAAGGGAAGCTCCCAATGGTGCAGGTCAAAAAAAAACATATCAGGTTTATTTCCATAAAATTGTCATACAAGATGTTGACAAAAGGTAAAAAAGTGATCACAATCTTAAAAGCAATGTGGGGTACAGCAAAATCCGACGCGTTTCGACTCCAAAGTCTATCAACATGAACATTGAGGAGGAATAGGATAGTCACTCAGAATCAGCATAGGCAGTCTTGAAGGGATCTCACATTCATAAAAAAATTATTCGGTTACATCAGCATCAGGTGCTTGGTAGCTGGTGATCCAAGACTGATTTATTTTTATGAAGGTGAGACGATCAACCGAGTCGGTGGACAGGCGCACTCTGTGATCGGTTACAAAGCCTGCAGCAGCACTGAATGTGCGTTCCGAAAGAACGCTGGATGCAGGACAGGCCAGTAGCTCAATTGCATACTGTGCAAGCTCTGCCCAGTGATCCATTCTCAAGACCCAGTAACCCAGAGGATTTTTGGTTGGAAAGGTCTCCAAGTCTGATCTTGCCCCTAGGTATTCCTGCACCATGTAAATCAGACGCTGGCGATGGTTGCTGGAACCGATCAGACCTTGGGGCTGGGGACTAAAAAATTGTCTGAACGCATCGGTCAGAGGGCCACCTTCTTCACCACTCCTTCCGCAACCTTACCCTTGTAACGTGGATCAAGGAGGGTTGCCAGCTAGTAATGTTCCCTCTCCTTGATACCATGAATCCGAGGGTCCTTTCGCAGGCTTTGCAGGATCAGGGAGGCCATGCAGCGTAGGTTTGCTGAGGCATTCGGTTCGGAGTCCTCTGGGTCACTAAGGAAGACATGATCCGCAGCCACCTCCTCCCAGCCACGTACAAGTCCATGGGTTTCTGGGGACTGTAAACGATCCCTTGAAGACTCCTATTGATGCTGAGTGCTAGGCTCCACTTCCATGCTGACACAATCCTCCTCCTCCTCTTCCTGTGTGATTAGGCCTGCAGGAACACTGTCTGGATAAACGGGGCCTTGAGAGGTAAGGAAGTCCTCCTCTTCCTCCCTCTGTTCTGCCTCAAGTGCCCTGTCCATTATTCCATGCAGCGTGTGCTCCAACAGGTAGACAAGAGGGACAGTATCACTGATGCATGCACTGTCACTGCTCACCATCCTCGTGGCCTCCTTAAATGGTGACAGGACAGTGCATGCATTCTTGATCATGAGTCACTGGCATGGCGAAAAAAAGCCAAGCTCCCCTGACCCTGTCCTGGTGCCATAGTCGCACAGGTACTCATTAATGGCCCTCTGCTGCATGTGAAGCCGCTGCAGCATGGCCAACGTTGAGTTCCACCTGGTGGGTATGTCACAGATTAGGCGGTTCTTGGGCAGGTTGTATTCCTTTTGGAGGTCAGCCAGCCGAGCACTGGCATTATATGACCGGCGGAAATGCACACAGACTTTCCTGGCCTGCCTCAGGAGATCCTGTAAGCCTGGGTACCTGCACAAGAACCGCTGCACCACCAAATTAAGGACGTGAGCCAAACAGGGCACATGGGTCAAGTGTCCCTGTCGGAGGGCGGAGAGGAGGTTGGTGCCATTGTCGCAAACCACCATTCCAGGCTGAAGCTGGCGTGGCATCAACCACCTCTGAGCCTGCCCCTACAGAGCTGACAGAATCTCTGCCCCAGTGTGGCTCATGTCCCCTAAGCACACCAGCTCAAGCACCATATGGCATATTTTTGCCTGAGTGCTTGCGTAGCCCCTTGAACGCCTACGGAGCACCGCTGGTTCCGAGGACAAATCTATACAGGAAGAGGCCATGGAGGAAGAAGAAGAGGAGGGGGTGGAGGAGAGAGGTGTGTCAGAATCACCACTAGTAGCATTTTGTAGGCGTGGTGGCGGAACAAGCTCCAACAATACTGCACCCTGTCCTGCATCCTTCCCAGCTGCCAGCAGAGTCACCCAGTGCACCGTGAAAGATAGGTAAAGTCCCTGTCCATGCATGCTGGACCATGAGTCAGCTGTAATATGCACCTTACCACTGACTGCCCTGTCATGCGAGGCCAAGACATTGCCTTCCACATGCCGGTAGAGAGCCGGAATCGCCTTCCTTGAAAAAAAGTGGCGTTTGGGAACCTGCCACTGAGGTACCGCACATTCCACAAATTCACGAAAGGGCGCAGAGTCTACCAACTGAAAAGGCAGCAGTTGGCGTGCTAGCAATTTAGTCAAGCTAGCATTCAGCCGCTGGGCATGTGGATGGCTGGGATCAAATTTCTTTCGCCAGTTTAGCAACTGGGGTAGGGAAATTTGCCTGCTACAATTGGACGTTGGTGTAACGATAGCAGATTGCCCACAAGTACTTGCCACACCTAATTCTACACCTTCATTCCTCTCAGTGCAGGTTTCTGAGAGAACTGAAGGTATAGTGGGGTTGGAGATCCCAGCTGATGAGAAACAAGGAGAGTTCCGCCTTGTTCTTTGGTGTGGGTCTTTTAAGTACGCTTGCCAACGGACTGCATGGGAGTTCAACATATGTCTGGTCAACCATGTGGTGCCCAAGCGGCTGCTGTTTTGGCCACGCTTGATACACTTCAGACATATCTTGCAAACAGCAACTGTGCGATCTGCTGCACACGTCTCAAAAAAGGCCCACACCAAAGAACTTTTGGAAAAACGAGTCAGCAGCGCCCTGCACATGCGGAGCTCTGTGGTGTGATGCAGTCGGTTGGCTGCCCTTAAGCTGGCCCCTGGAGGGCCTCCTGCCTCGTTGGAGATGTGCCTCCTCCTCCTCCTCTCTCCTATCAGGCACCCATGTAGAGTCAGTGACCTCATCATCCCCTCCCTCCTCGTCACTGGAGCAAACCTGGCAGTATGCTGCAGCTGGGGGAACATGACTGCCATTTTGTTGTCCTTCTTGGGCACCCCCTCTCTCTGGGCTCACGTTACTGCCTTCCTCAAGCTGGGTTCCATCATCAGAGCCTTCAAAACGCTGCGTATCCTCCTGCAGCATGTACCCAACACTATGGTCGAACAGTTCGAGGGACTCCTCCGTGCATGGTGGTGGGGCTAGGGAAAGAGTAAATGATGACCTGGAGCCGATGGAATAGGTCATACTGGCAGTTGCATTGGCAGCCAAAGTACTCTGAGCCTGGGTGACAGAGGATGAGGAGGATGAGGACGGCTTGGTCATCCACTCTACCATCTCTTCTGCATGTTGTGGCTCAACACGGGCAGCTGCCGAAAAAAAGGGACAAGCGTACCCCACGGCCTCGTGCTGAGGATGCATCGTGACCACGACCAGCACTGTTGGCTGTAGACACAGAGCCTGCTTGCCCTCTTTTAGTGGCCTGTGAGTGTCTGCCTCTCCTTGTTGGCCTTCCAGACATACTGTATTTGATGTATTTGTAATGTATTTGAATTGGTACACCATGAATGGCTTGCAGTGAGATGTAGCTGCACAAAGCTGGGATGTATTTATATACTGAATATACTGCAGCTAACTGAATCAACTGCCTGCCTGTAGTATATTAGGAAGAGAAAACCCCAAGGAAGACTCAAAACAATACAAAACCTGGTAAAAAAGGCAGACGTGTATCATACCAGTCGCCACAGAGACCATTAGGACCTTCATGAGGAGGACAGTACATAAAAGACGCAGGGTGGAATCATCCATATGGGCCTCTGGGAAATGGTGAACGACCCTATGGTCCACAATATAATCATGCTCAGTATCAGATGTACAGGGAACCTCATGGTTCCACGAGGGGTCCTGATAGAGCTCCTTATAACCAATATGGATATGATAGACAACCCAGTCAGGGGCCTCATCATGAACAGATTGGGAATATAACGCTGGAGTGGATACTCGTAATCGTTTTTTTCCCTTTGAGAGATAGAGATGGTCCCATGCATTCTGGTCAAGCTGAGTATGACTACAGAGACCAGGAGTATACATGGTCCTCTAGAGACCATTCAAGTAGGCCGAATGACAAGAACCAAGAACAGCATTATTGGGGTTTTCCCAGACCCAACCAGCAGACATGGGAGTAAGTCACACATGTGCAAGTCACAAGCAAGTCTCAAGTCTTAACCTTCAAGTCTCAAGCAAGTCCCAAGTTACTGTGACGAAAAGCAAGCAAGTCAAGTCGAGTCCCTGCTAGAAGTCAAGCAAGTCAAGTCATTTATTTTGGTCAAGTCACAAATCAAGTCAAAATACTGATCTACCCCATACTGTATAAAAAATAATAGGAGGGATAACAATAAATAATATTGGTTATGTGCCCATGCCTCACTGTGCCTCACTGTGCCCATGCCTCACTGTGCCCATGCTTCACTGTGCCCATAATTCACTGTGTCCATGCTTCACTGTGCCCATGCTTCACTGTGCCCGTGTCTCACTGTGCCCGTGCCTCACTGTGCCCAATGCCTCACTGTGCCCAATGCCTCACTGTGCCCGTGTCTTACTGTGCCCATGCTTCACTGTGCCCGTCAGCCGTGTACCTGATCGGCGGCATCCCGACGGCCATTCCAGTATTCAAAAGCCACGCCTCCTCCTCGTCTGTGATAGGCGGAACACTCAATTTCCCAGCATTCAGTGTTCCGCCTATCACGGACATCCGCTCATCCTCATAACACAGACGAGGATAAGAGGATGTCCGTGATAGGCTGAACACTGCCTGCTGTAAAAATTGAGTGTTCCGCCTATCACAGACGAGGAGGCGCGGCTTTTGAACACTGCAATGGCCGCCGTCTGTCTGCATGACACGCTGATCAGGTAGGCAGACGGCGGCTTGCGGTTAGTGTTAGTGGTGCCAAGTCATTGCAAGTCATATAGCCCAAGTCAAAGTCAAGTCGCAAGTCATTAGTGACAAGTCAAAGTCAAGTCGAGTCATTTATTGAATTCTGTCAAGCAAGTCACAAGTCCTCAAACAGGTGACTCAAGTCTGACTTAAGTCAAGTCATGTGACTCAAGTCCCCCACCTCTGCCAACCAGGGCATAAAGAGACCCATAGAAAGCAAAGAGGAACAAGAGGGGGAGGAGAGCACAATCAAAAAAAGCCAAAGATGTAACAGGGGAAGGCATTTTCAATTTAAGTTCCCAAGTATTAACGAAATCTGAAACGGCATTGTTGAATAAAGGCTTAAAATTTGCTCCACCAAGAAAATTGAACAAATTTAAAACATACATGGACATACACAAGTATGTCCGTAGAATTAACATTAAGAGACACTTTGCAAGTATTCCAATGCGGCAAGGGGGGCTTGTCCAACATGAATATCAACATTCAGGACTGTCGAATGCCTCTACCTTTAACCCCCCTGGAATTTTGGCACCCTCTTTGAGGGTTTTTAGGGATGTGGTCTTACGGGATTTAGAATCTGTTAAAGTAGCCAATAACAAAATGGAGAAAACCCTGGAGGAAGGACTGGATTCCCTCTGCAATAACAAAGAATTGGTCATCCGCCCTGCAGATAAGGGTGGGGGGATTGTAGTCCTGGATCGGAAAGATTACCTCCAAGAGTTATCTAGGATTGTTGGGGATCAGGACACTTATATTCCCTTAATGGGAAATCCGATCATCCAGTATAAAAAACTTTAGAGGAGTTGGTACAGAAGGGTGCCGAGTCGAGTATATTGAATGAAAAAGAACAAATATTTTTGATTTCCAAAGCACCAAGAGTCCCAATCCTTTACTGTTTGCCAAAGATCCATAAGAGTCTTACTTGCCCCCCGGGACGTCCGATAGTGAGTGGTATAGATTCCATCAGGTCTCGGGTGGGCAAGTATATTGATTATTTTTTACAACCTTTGGTGCAACAGGTACCGTCATATCTCAAAGATACGAGGCATGTAATAAATTTACTGTCTCACCAAAAACCTAATGACCACACTTGGATGGTGACGGCGGATGTCACATCCTTGTATACTGTTATTCCGCACACTTTGGGATTATCTGCAGTTAAATACTATTCGGATCTTATTTCAACAATACCGGAAGAACAACAGACCTTCATTATGGACTTACTCGAATATGCTGCTAACCATAATTACTTTTGGTTTAGTCAAAACTTCTACAGGCAACAGCGGGGTGTAGCTATGGGGGCTAAGTATGCCCCCAGCTTGGCCAACTTATTTATGGCCAAGTGGGAGGAGGACGTCATCTATAATGACCATAGCTCACATTTAACCTTTTGGGCCAGGTATATTGATGACGTCTTCCTCCTATGGGATGGCACTGCATCCCAGTTGTAGGATTTCTTCCTGCACATTAATGACAATGATAGGGGCATACGTTTTGTCCATGAAGCCAGTCAAGATAAAATCCACTTTTCGGATCTATCTATTACTAAGAGTGAAACAGGTTTCAAAACAATATCATATTTCAAACAAACAGACCGTAATGCCTATATACCTATGGGGAGCTGTCATAAAGGATCTTGGCTCAAATCAGTGCCTAAAAGCCAGTTCATTAGGATGAGGCGGAACTGTTCAGATTTGTCTGATTATACGCTCCAAGCAGATATTTCGAAGAATAGGCTGTTGGAGAAAGGATATGACTTTGGTTCTCTGGAAATAACAATGAAAGAGGTAGCGGAGATTGACAGATCATCTTTGTTAGACGGAGGTCCTAGAGCAAATAGGGATAGACCTGTAATACCATTTGTTACAACTTATTCTACTCAACATTATTTGGTCAAAAAGATCATTCGAAAACATTGGCATCTGTTGGGGAATGATCGTATCATCAACTCTTTCTTGCCAGCTGCTCCACAGGTCATATTTAGAGGTGTTCTGTTCCTTAGGGCTAGAGTAGCACCCAATGTGGTGGATCCACCCCCTAAAAAAGTATCCTTCTTTCAGAACATTTCAGGGTACCATCAATGCCGTAGATGCCAAGTTTGTGCACTTAATAAGAGCAAAACCAAAAAAACGGAGTCGTTCATATCAACAAGTACCTCGAAGGAACATAAAATTGAATCTTTTGTTACTTGGGCATAGTGTATCTGTTACAATGTCCATGCGGGCTGCAATATATAGGCAGGACCAAGAGAGCTATGCAGGTACGTATAGGAGAGCATATTGCCAACATAAAAAGTGGCTTTAAATATCACTCCGTTTCTAGACATTATGATTCACATCACCAACGCAATCCTGCCAATACACAGTTTTTGGGAATAGACAGGTATGGTCCACACTGGAGGGGTGGTTCCCTCGTTAGAGAAATATGTAGAATGGAAATTTCCTGAATCCATAGGGTACGTTGTTAAATACCGTACGGTCTCAATATAGACATAGACGTCAATGCCTTGTTCGATAACAGTTAAAACGTTTTTTGTGTGAACTGGATCTGAGTTCCCGGACGACCCCTCTCTTTTTTACTTTTTCTTTCCTTTTTTTATATTACCAGTATACACCATTCTGTGGCAATAGGGTTCTAAATAAATGCCATATAACATTGACATGGTCCACCATAAATGTGTTTATCATTTTCAGCTGAAAGGCTGATAAAATGGTGTTCTGTTGTTAATTGTGAGATGTCAATTTTGCTCTCAAATATATAGTAGGTTATTAGGGAGCCATACCCTTTTACTTACTCACCTATCCTTGGCCACATAATATTTTTACTGTAGATTCTTCCTAGAATTCCTTTTCCCCCTTTTGTAGAGCTGTCATTTCCCCTTATCTCTACAGGAGGCTAGTAGGTATACTATTCATTCAAGTTCCCTTTTTCTTATCTCCTTTTTAATATAACATTTAATATGAATATATTTTATACCAGTTGTGACAGCAGGAAGGTAAAGTCACCTGGTTGCATCCAGGGGGGTAGATATATTTCGCCCAGATTCAGGCTTTACGCCGACTTATACAACTAGGTGGAGAGTTGTATAAGGCTAGTGGGCTCATGGATGACTCATATGTCTAGGGAGAGTGTGGGGCGTCGTGCAGACAGGGAGTTGATGAGACCAGCTGAAGCTTGTCAGCTCATTTAGGCCTCTATAAGAACTCCCAGCTTCATTAGATGTTAGCTCATGCCTGGAACCAGACCTGTGTGGACTGTCTAGGGAGAGTGAACCCCTGTGCGGTGAGACAAAGCCTGTGTGGCTATTTGCTTGGACATTTAAAACCAGGGACTTAGGGACTAGGACAGCACTAGGCTGATCCCAGTTGTTAGTTAGGAAACCTGTATGTTTAGTCAGAGGTCAAGTTGACCAGGATTTATTTTGTTTATGTTTCTTTTGCTTTGCTGTGTTTTGTCACTGTAAATAGAAAATAAACCGCACCTTTTTGATTTTGAAAACCACAACCACCGTTTGCTGGGCCTGTTTTTGTGTGGGGAGCCCATCTCGGGGGTCACACACACCCGCTGCCGAGCTAACCCCCTCACAGTTGGTGGAGAACCAGTGGCAGTTTTTTTTTAAGCCAGCATGGAGGAGATACTGAAGCAGCTGGCTCTAGCAAATGCCAATCAACAGCAGACAAATGCAGGTTTGCAAAAGAGCCTTGCAGCTCAACAACAGAACTTCGCAGCCCAGCAGCAAGCTCATCAACAGAGCCTTGCAGCCCAGCAGCAAGCTCATCAACAGAGCCTTGCAGCCCAGCAGCAGACAAACGCAACTTTGCAACAGAGTCTGGAGGCTCAGCAACAAGCCCAGCAGCAATCTGAGGCCCGCTTCATAGACCTGTTACAGAAGCAAGAGCAGAGACTACAACAACAGATGGAAGCAGCAATGCAGCAACGTCCGCAGACCAGTGAGGAAAGCCGTCCCACTAATACCGCGTCCTTTGGGGTGAGTCGTTTATTGACAAAAATGACTGGAGAGGATGATCCAGAGGTATTTTTGACCACATTTGAAAGGACCGCTGAAAGAGAAAAGTGGCCTGAGGAGCAGTGGGCTGGACTGGTGGCTCCTCTGTTAACTGGTGAATCGCAGAAAGCTTACTATGACCTAGAGCCTAACCAAGCAAAAGACTATGCGATGCTAAAAGCTGAAATATTGGCAAGGCTGGGTGTCACCCAGGCTGTCCGGGCTCAGCGTGTGCATAACTGGACTTTCCAGCTTGGAAAACCCCCCAGGTCTCAAATGTATGATCTCATTCACCTGAGCAGAAAGTGGCTACAGCCAGAGACTTTGTCCGCACCAAAGATTGTGGAACGTGTTGTAATGGATCGGTTTTTGAGAGCTCTTCCTACTGCCATCCAAAAGTGGGTAAGCCATGGAGACCCAGAGACGGCCGATGGTCTTGTGGATCGTGTGGAAAAATACTTGGCTACAGAGAACCTGACGGCCTCTTCCAGAGACACTCGGACTTTCCACCCTAAGACCAGACCATCCCCAGGGGCGGATAAGAGGATTCCAAGGGGTGAGGGTGGAGAGAGTGAGAGGGTGGGAGCTCTACCCCAAGTTTGGCGAGAACAGCCTGGGAAATCAGCGGCTCAAGAGGCCGCAAGAAGGATCGTTTGCTACCGCTGGCGGCAAGCGGGACATATTGCAGCCAATTGCCCGGTTGTGGAGGAACCCATGCAGTGTGACTTTCTGACGGGCAGACGTCAGTCGCTGTGTGCGACAGTCGCATGCACTGCCATTCGAGGAACTGAGAAACATTTATGCAAAATGTGTGTTAATGGTAGAAATGTTGTGGTATTGCTGGATTCAGGTAGCCTTGTGACCCTGATAAAGGCTGAGTTAGTTAAAACAGAGGTCTCTGGGAATAGCAAGGTAGCTGTTATTTGTGTGCATGGGGACACCCGAGAGTATCCAGTGACTACAGTGTGTTTCGAGACCCCCAAAGGTACCCTCTCTCATCCAGTGGGCTTAGTATCTCAGTTACCGCATGACGCCATTGTGGGAAGGGATTTTCCGAAGTTCTGGGAACTGTGGGATGATCCTGAGCCCCCCACTGGTGCCCCTATGTACCAGGAATGTGATAGCCAGAACTCCCCTGAGAGTGGTGAGGACTCTCCAGAATTTCCCTTATCAGTATTGGCAGGGGAGACTCAAGAAACTGGAGAGGAGCCCACCTCCTCAGACGAAAACCTACCGTCTGTGGAGTTTTCTGATCTTGAGGTTCACAGGGAAAACTTTGCCACAGAACAGTTGAAAGACCCCGCCCTAATAAAGGCACGGGAAAACGTAGTGAAAATAGATGGCGAGTTAGTGAACCCAGATAATACCTGCACTTACCCATACTTCAGCGTAGAGAAGGACCTACTGTATCGGGTGGCAAAAAGGGCAGAAGAAACCGTTGAGCAGCTTGTGGTGCCCAAACCTTACAGGAAGTTGGTGTTGGAGTTGGCCCATGGGCACATTCTTGGAGGTCATCTGGGGACAGAGAAAACCCGAGAGAGGGTATTACAGAGATTCTATTGGCCGGGGGTGATGAAGGACATAGAAAATTATTGTTCCTCCTGCCCTGTGTGTCAGAGGTCGGCCCCGATGCCACATTTCCGTAGCCCGCTGGTCCCTCTACCCATCATTGAGGTCCCGTTTGAGAGGATCGCCATGGATTTGGTAGGTCCTATAATCAAGTCCGTTAGGGGGCACCAGTACATATTAGTTATAATGGACTATGCCACCCGTTATCCAGAAGCGATCCCTCTCCGAAATACCTCGGCCAAAACCATAGCCAAAGAGCTATCTCTTGTGTTTAGCCGGGTGGGTATTTGTAAAGAACTGCTTACGGACCAAGGTACACCCTTTATGTCCCGGGTTATGAAGGAGCTGTGTAAATTGTTCAAAGTGACGCAATTACGTACATCTGTGTATCACCCCCAAACCGATGGGCTGGTTGAAAGGTTCAACAAAACCCTAAAACAAATGTTGAAGAAAGTGGTGGATAGAGATGGAAAGGATTGGGACTGTCTACTTCCTTATCTGATGTTTGCTATTAGGGAGGTGCCCCAATCCTCTACGGGATTCTCCCCCTTTGAGTTACTGTATGGGAGACACCCAAGAGGCCTGTTGGATATTGCCAAGGAAACTTGGGAAAGTGAGAGTTCTCCCCACAGGAGTGTGATTGAGCATGTCGCCCTGATGCAAGACCGAATTGCACAGGTAATGCCCATCGTGAAGGAACATTTGGCCCAAGCGCAGTTAGCACAGCAGAGAGTGTACAACCGTGGAGCCAAGACCCGTACCTTTCCCAGGGGGATAGGATACTGGTACTTGTCCCTACGGTTGAAAGTAAATTCCTTGCCAAATGGCAAGGCCCCTACGAGATAATGGAAAAAGTGAGCGAAGTGAATTACAAGGTCAGACAACCAGGAAGGCGAAAGCCCGAACAGATCTATCACGTTAATCTGTTGAAAGCCTGGAGGGATAGAGAGTCCCTAGTCGCAGACACTTGGTCACCAGCTCAAACTGGTTGCGTGATTCCGGAGGTTGGAATAGCAGCCACCTTGTCACAACCCCAACAACAGGAGGTTAAGGAGTTTGTGCTTCGCAACAAGGAGGTATTCTCTGAGCTGCCGGGACAAACATCTGGGGTAGAGCATGACATCATTACCCCGCCCGGTGAAAGGGTGAAGTTAAAACCCTATCGGATCCCAGAGGCCCGACGGGAGGCAATACGGGAGGAAGTACAGAAAATGCTGAACTTAGGGGTGATAGAGGAGTCCCAAAGTGATTGGTCTAGTCCCATTGTGTTGGTGCCTAAACCGGATGGGAGCTGGCGATTTTGTAACGATTTTCGACAGTTGAACAAAGTTACAAAATTTGACACCTACCCCATGCCACGTATAGATGAGTTGATCGACCGGCTGGGAACAGCCCGATACATGACGACTCTTGACCTCACAAAAGGGTATTGGCAAATCCCCCTGGCCAAGTCGGCCAAAGAGAAAACCGCATTTGTAACCCCAGACGGGGCGTTCCAATATAAAAGAATGCCGTTCGGGTTACAGAATGCGCCGGCCACATTCCAGCGGAAAATGGACCAGATGCTGAGGCCCCATCGGAAGTATGCTGCGGCTTACCTGGATGACATAATTGTCCATAGCACAGATTGGGCCTCACATCTGCCAAAAGTGCAAGCAGTCCTGGACTCTGTTCGGGAAGCGGGGTTTACGGCTAACCCCAAGAAGTGTACCATTGGGCAGGAGGAGGCCAAATATCTTGGGTACACCATTGGGAGGGGAGTAATAAAACCCCAACTCAACAAAGTCGAGGCCATCCAGAGTTGGCCACGTCCCAACAGCAAGAAGCAGGTACGAGCCTTTCTGGGAATCGCTGGGTATTATCGGCGATTCATTCCCCACTTTGCTTCTAAGGCTGTGCCCCTAACCAACCTGACGAAGGGGAAAGGGTCGGTCATGATTAAATGGACCCCCGAGGCTGAGGCAGCATTCCAATTCTTGAAACAAGCCTTATGTAGCCAGCCAGTGTTGTACTCACCCGTCTTCTCTAAAGACTTTGTCGTACAAAGTGATGCGTCAGATGTGGGGTTAGGAGCAGTATTGTCCCAGGTCTGGAACGGGGAAGAGCACCCAGTCATTTACCTCAGCAGGAAGTTGAAGTCCCATGAGGTAAATTACGCCACCGTTGAAAAGGAGTGTTTAGCGGTGAAGTGGGCTCTAGATTCCCTTCGGTACTACCTGCTAGGTAGGCACTTTGACATGGTTACGGATCACGCTCCGTTAAAGTGGATGGCTCAAAACAAAGAAACAAATAGAAGAGTGAATAGGTGGTTCCTGGCCCTCCAGGAATTCAACTTCACAGTAAAGCATCGCCCTGGCGTTCAAATGGGGAATGTGGATGCTTTGTCTCGAGTACATGAATGCCTGATTGCTGGTGTTCCAACCCCGAGGTTAAAACAAGAGGGGGGGGGTATGTGACAGCAGGAAGGTAAAGTCACCTGGTTGCATCCAGGGGGGTAGATATATTTCGCCCAGATTCAGGCTTTACGCCGACTTATACAACTAGGTGGAGAGTTGTATAAGGCTAGTGGGCTCATGGATGACTCATATGTCTAGGGAGAGTGTGGGGTGTCGTGCAGACAGGGAGTTGATGAGACCAGCTGAAGCTTGTCAGCTCATTTAGGCCTCTATAAGAACTCCCAGCTTCATTAGATGTTAGCTCATGCCTGGAACCAGACCTGTGTGGACTGTCTAGGGAGAGTGAACCCCTGTGCGGTGAGACAAAGCCTGTGTGGCTATTTGCTTGGACATTTAAAACCAGGGACTTAGGGACTAGGACAGCACTAGGCTGATCCCAGTTGTTAGTTAGGAAACCTGTATGTTTAGTCAGAGGTCAAGTTGACCAGGATTTATTTTGTTTATGTTTCTTTTGCTTTGCTGTGTTTTGTCACTGTAAATAGAAAATAAACCGCACCTTTTTGATTTTGAAAACCACAACCACCGTTTGCTGGGCCTGTTTTTGTGTGGGGAGCCCATCTCGGGGGTCACACACACCCGCTGCCGAGCTAACCCCCTCACAGTTCATTGGTTTTTCCCATTGGAAGCCACTGGCACTAACATCGTGTGCAGTGCCGATGTCTGCCACTGGGACTCCACCTTTGACATATAGAAACATTGTTATTCCGGACAAACGGTATACATATATAAGTTAGTGTACTATTTTAACCACATAGATAGCTCATTGCTTTTTATGCGTATAGATATTCAATTTGTTAATTCCCTGCTTCAGGACATATTCCGGGGGCTTTACCATCCCACGGGGTATGTTTTGAGTAATGTGTGGCGTGGTATAGTTTAACTGATTTGTAATCATTACTAGTATTGCATTGGAGTCTTCATAACAACCAAGCCACACATTGGGAATTGATTAAGCCAGAACAAGCAGACTTCGGGTTCGTTCGTGTCTACAGTGTGGGCAGAAGCCCTCAGTTGACACGGCGATGTACGCGGTGGGTACGCTGGGAGCGCAGATCTGGGCGATCCTGCTGGATGTGAAGTATAATTGGCGGTGAGTCAGCACGCCGCCCGTGCCCCTGGATGACGTCATTTGTGACGAAGCGGCGTAGGGAGGGGCGGCGTGCTGACGTCACCACAACGATAACGCAAGGTCCCGGAAGGAACGGGCTGTGAGAGCCGGCCGGCTACACAAACATTCACACGCGAGTTTTATCTTCACTTATTGTAAGTGCATTTCTTTTATTATTTTAATAAAGTCTTTATGCTGGGTTACGCTATGTTGGTTTTCCTCTTTTCATCTTGCCATGAACCAATAATGATGGTATGAGACAGATTGAGGATACACACATTGAAGAAGCAGGGACGTCCGAGTGAGCTATAGAGAGACCCTGGCTGGGATATAAGCCATCTGTGATTACTGATCTCTTTTTGGGATCTATCTTTCCGGTAAGCGTCAGTGTTTTTTTTTTTTTTTACTTTTTTTGAAGTCAGTCACAGCTTTGCAAACATGGTACGATATGTGTTTAACATTGACAAACAGTTTTTCATTCAACAGGGACAAAGAAGGAAAAGCATGTGGAAACATATTAGATTGTGGCATTTTGAAGGTTAGGCATACATATCAGGTGCAGGGCATAGGAGCCCCTTGCCCTCTAGCTATTGCCGGCGGAAGGTCTCGGCTACCAACAGTGCATTGGCCAACCAGGCCCACTGTCCATCTATAGGGTCCGTCTCCTAAGCTGAGGCAGACCTTCCCACTGGGAGACAAAGTTGTCCAGGGTTAGCCCGGGAACACCCCCGTCCGGGCCCCACACCAGAAGAGGGAGGCAACTAAGGCCTCCTGCTAACCTCCTCCAGCGCTGCGCCCGGCCTCAGGCTGCACTCAGGCCCCCCGGAGCCCCCAGTGGGAAGCATAGCTCCATCTGCATCCACTATGAGATGGGTTCGCTGACCCAGGACCTTTGCTACCACAAGTTATTTAAACCACAAGGGGTTGCCCGCCATCAGGCATTCAAACGTCAGAACCTTCTGGTGGCAACAACTAATTAGAAGAAAAAAAAAAAGGGAGAGAGAGAACACAGGGGGGAGGGGGGAGAGCAGAGGGTGGTCATAGAGAAAAGGGGATAGAAGAGGTAGGGTTAATAGGGGTGGGAAGAGGAAGACAGGATCTCACCTTGAGTGTAGATGTGTCTCACAAGGTCCACTCCGGACAGTCAGCCGCCAAGTAGCCACTTTTGCCTGTAGAAAAAAATGATTGGGCAATGCACGCAGGCTCCGCTCCCATCTGGGGGTAAATACTCATGGGTATCACCTAGGTTGGTCTCGGTGGACCAATGTTGGGTCTGCTAAGTGCAACAGGGACACATCTAGGCTAGAAGGTACATGGGCAAGAACAGAAAAGTGGTCCAAGCGGCAGTGGTTTTAAAGGTGGAGGATCCTTTTCTGTCTAAAAACTCAGCACTGTTCTTGGGTGTTTCTTCGTTTCATGTCACCAACCTTTAAAGGACTTTTGATTTATTGATCTTTCTCAATAAGAACTGCAATATTATCAGTATTCAATTGTTATCATCTGATTGCAATTTCTTTTTGGATGGACTAATTATCCACATTTGTGCAGTTTCCATGGGGATTGGTGCGGCAGTGTCCAATAATACTGGGTGAATTTCTAGCTAACATTAGCTGCACATTTGTTTTATTGTTGGTCCTAATGTATGGACTTTATAGATGGTTGAATTCAACAGCACTGTATTATAGGATCATTTTTATATTGAGCAGCTTATATTTATACCAAGTGAATCAACTGCCTGCCTGTAGTATATTAGGAAGAGAACAACAGGAACGGTCTGCAGTGAGATCTAGCTGCACACTGTGCACAGCATACAGTACTGAATATACTGCAGCTAACGGAATCAACTGCCTGCCTGTAGTATATTAGGAAGAAAACAACAGGAATGGTCTGCAGTGAGATCTAGCTGCACACTGTGCACAGGATACAGTACTGAATATACTGCAGCTAACTGAATCAACTGGTGTACACAGGGCTCAGTCTCTATTGTAGATGTTAACAACTATATTTTAGAAGTCCCAACTGTTGCCAGACATTCGGACAAATAACAAAAAGAGCAGGTCCTGTGTAAAAAAATTATTGTAAAACTGAAAAATCCTAAAAACAAAGGATAACTATGTAGTGCAGATGCGAATCTTCTCATTCAACTATTGGTGATTTCAAACACAGAACACCCTATGAAAAGTGCCGGTTGCTTGATAGAGAGAGGTTCCACCACCACCAATTATTACTGCCACTTACCAGAACAAATGATCCCTTCAGGGATCAATATAAACAGATGGCTATTCCCCTGCCAGGGTCTCTATTTCACTATCAGCTTTCCTCCAAGATTCCACGCCAATCCTCTCCGTATGCCACAAACTGCTCAGGGAGAAGTCAGCAACTCAGAGCTGTCCTCTGTGGATCAGGACACAGGAAAGTTCTGCATTAGCCTTCCCAGGGTCCTGTGCTTGTGTCTGCCTCTGTGCCTCTCCTGTGATCTGTGCGGTGGGAGTGACTAGTATGACATCACTGCAGACAGGTAATGGGAGGGATCCAGGAAGGAAGGTGTAGGACATTTTAGCTGCCTCCTGCTGCTCTGCCCATAAGTCGAAGTTATGTTTTGCCAGTTGCCATGCTTTTATAGTAACCGGAGTGCGTGTCCTATTCAGAGACTCATGTGCCGAACGAAGCACTTCACTGGCCTGTTGATATTGCTGCTGGGAACGTTTTTTTAAATGAGATGTGTGGGAAATGATTTTCCCCCTCAAGAAAGCTTTACCCGGTTCCCAATAAAGATTTGGATCAGTAATATGAGCTCCATTATTGGAAGCATACTCTGCCCAAGCATCGTATAGCATTTGACGGAAATCTTCGTTGTCTGCTAAGTACAAGGGAAAACGGCATATGGGCGAGGGTGACGATAGTTTAGTATTAATTAAATTAACACTTATGGGGCTATGATCTGATATTACTGTATCTCTTATTTCCGCTTCTGAGAGTAGGGAGCTTAGTGGGGAAACAAAAAAATAGTCTATACGCGAGAATAAATTATGTGGAGGTGAAAAAAAGGTAAAATCGCGATCGGTCGGGTGCGCAAGTCGCCAAATATGTACAAAATGCATAGATAAAATGGATTGGGCCAGAAGGGTGGGATTTGTAACCGAGGGAGTAAGGTCACATGGAGTGCCGGACCTGCTACCGGTACGATCCTCCGAGGGGCGACTGACAGAGTTAAAGTCCCCGCCAACTAGGTGGAGAGCCTCAGGAACTTGTAGTGTCCAGGATACCATATCTTGGAAGAAGAGAGTGTCTGGGGAGTTAGGAGCATAGATATTGGTGATAGCGATGTCACTAGAAGCGAGGGTCAGATGTAGTGTGAGTTTGCGGCCTATCGAGTCAGACTGAACATTACGGACAGTATGTCTCAGATTTTTATGTAGCAAAATTGCTACTCCAGCTTTACAGCCTATCGCCGGAGAGCCATAGATGTCACCCACCCATAGTTTGCGTAAGCGAGACAAGTCGTCCGCGGATAGATGGGCCTCTTGGAGGAGTGCAACATCTGCCCGGAGGCGCTTTAGGTGCCTAAGAATTTGCATTCGCTTACCTGGGAAGCGTAGCCCCTTGACATTCCACGAGACCACTCTTAGGTGATCCCCACTGCTTTAAAAGGAGCCATGTCTGTTTTGTAAGAGAATTGGTAGAAGATCGCACAGAGTTGAGCCTCCTGTATGATACCATTCCTCCCAGTTGAGGAACATAGATAAGGTGAAAACAAGCTGAGGGTATAGCAGCGAAACAGGTAAACAGCTTACACACTAAGGAAAAGAAAGAAAAAAAAAGAAGAGGAGAAAGGAAACATTTTGGAAAACCTGGGGTAAGAACCACCAGTTTAATTGCGTAGTCCTCACTTTTTTCCACATGAGGACCGACTCCCATGTAGAGCTCCCGCTAGCTAATTACTCCTCTCCAAAGGATGAAACTAAAGCTCGGGGGGTTGGTGGTAGGGGAGCAGGGATGAGGAAGGGAATGAGGAGGGGGGACCCGCGTAATGAGGCGCATGAGGGTGTAATTGAGGCGACGGTTCAAACTAAAGAGGGATTAAGGAGCTGGCCTATGAGAGGTGCCCTTTGTTAAGAGCTGAGCAAGGAACATGCAATGTAAATAACTGCATTTAAAAATTTATACAATCAATGTGGACCATTACAACATAAAACAGAGTAACCATTACCCAAAAGGATTGTAGAGACCAGAAAGTAGTGCTGGAGTATCGGCGGACCTCTGGTTGCCTGCCCTGATTGGCAAAGTGACCCCTTTTGTATGGCGGCTTATAGGGACTGCGTTGATGTTGCGGCAATGCAGGGGAATCTTTGGCATTGTTTATAGGAGGGTCAGTTGTGTCCATATCAGAGGCGCTATTGACGTAGTGCTCTGCTTCCTCCGGTGAAGTATAAGTGACATGTGTCCCGTTTGGAGAAGTAATATGCAAAACGGCTGGATAGGCCAGAGTAGATTTGACATGTTTGCGATATAAGGTTGAACAAACCACGGAGAAGTCTTTGCACGGTTTCATCACCTCCATCGAATAATCAGCAAAGAGCAGCAGATCCGCGCCATCAATAGTAAGGGCTCGAGAGCATCAGAATTTTGGCAGGATGGCATTCTTATCCGCATAATTAAGATAAGGCACAATGACAGCTCGGGGTATAGTGCGGTGGTCAGTATGCTGGCCGATACGGTGTGCACGTTCGATGAGGCAGGGAGTGTGCAGGCCTATTTGTGAAGACTGGTATAAGACTGGCGCAATGTAAGGGAGCTGGGTAGCAGAGAGCGATTCTGGTAAACCGACAATGCGCAGATTATTGCGCCTTGAGCGATTCTCAAGGTCATCCAGCTTTTCCCATAGATCTTTGTGTGAATTAGACATGCGGGCCAGGGTAGCAGAGCTGGCTGCAGCTTCATCTTCTAGTGAAGAGATTCATTCCTCAGCCTGTGTGATCCATTGTGCCTGAGATTGGAGGTCCAGGTGTAATTGCTCCAGGCCCCTCTGGACTGCAGAGTTCACAGTAGCTGCCAGGGTAGGTGCTAGGAGGGCCACCACAGCTTGTGCGATGCCCGCAGGAGAGGCAGGATCGTATGCTGCTATGTCAGGCAGCGAGGGAGACTGCAGCTTGTCTTCAGTGTTGAGAGCGGCCACCATCTTAGCTGCGATGGCCGCCGTGTCTCCCGCAAATTGCAGTGAAGAGGAGGCAGATCAGTTGTGGGTGCGCTCCACAAACCGATCCATAATGGTACCGCTGTAAGTGGAGGTGTGGGGGGGGGTCGCCCTAAGGCAATGGCTGGCTTTATGGTGGGTTAAAGGAGAGGAGTGGAGCGGGAGCTTGCTCTGCTTACCTCCTCCTTATACGGCGCTGAACCGGAAGTCTCTAACTTTTCTTTTCAAACCATAAGCCTGGATTATAACCTGACAAATCCACTTTGAAATAGTCAATTTCGATGCTGCCTGCCCTTTCCTGGGCCCTTCTGGCAGCACAAACAAAGCATCAGTTTGTCGTATCTGAGCTGTCACCTTCAGATAGAGCCTGACAGCTCTCACTACAATAAGAGAATGTAACAATTTTTCCTCTGGAGAATAAGGATCTGGAAAAAAGGAAGGCAGGGAGACATCTTGGTTCAGATGAAAACTGGACACTACTCCAGGTAGAAAGGTTGGGTGAGGACGCAACACCACCTTATCTTTATGAATAATTAAGTATGGCTCTTTTCATGAAAAAGCTGCCAATTCTGATACTCTCCTTGCCGAGGTTACTGCAACCAAAAAAAACAAAACGTCCTTGTCAAAAGGATCAAGGGAATATGGCGCATCAGCTCAAAGGGTTGTCTTTGCAATGCCGATAAAACTAGATTCAAATCCCTTGGGCACAAGGGTGACCTAACTGGTGGAATTATACGAGTTACCCCTTGTATAAAGGTCCGGATCAAAGAATGCAAAGCAAGCGGTCTTCGAAAGAATACTGACAAGGCCGAGATCTGACCCTTGATTGTACTCAAGGCTAGCTTAATTTCTACCCCCAACTGTAGGAAGGCAAAAATTCTTCCTATGACACACTTCCGAGGATGCCATCCTTTGGTTTCACACCAGGAAACATAGGCCCTCCAGACCCTATAATAAATGGTCCTGGAAGCCGGCTTCCTTGCATTAAGCACTACTACAGTTACTACTGAGCCTGAAAGCCCCCGATTCTTTAAAATGTGGGCTTCAATAGCCACACTGTTAAATTTAGCGACTGTAAGGCAGGATGGAACACTGGTCCTTGCAACAGAAAGTCTGGACAGGACGGAAGAGTCCACGTTTTTCCTACTGCCAACCTTACGATCTCTGCATACCAGGATCTTTTGGGCCATGCCGGGGCTACCAGTATTACCGGCTTCCCTTCCTCTTTGACCTTGTGAAGAAGCTGCGGTAGCAGCTGAACTAGAGGGAACTCATAAATCGGTGAAAACTGATCCCAAGGGGTTACTAACGCATCTGTCCCGCATGCGAGTGGATCCCATGTCCTTGATACAAAGTTGTCCAGCTTTCTGTTGAACCTGGACGCCAATAGATCTACGTCCGGGGTGCCCCATTTTTGGCAAATGGCTGAAAAAATTTCAGGATGGAGAGACAATTCTCCCGGGAACAATTGTTGTTCAAGAAATCCGCCTGCTAATTCTCCACTCCTGGAATGAAGACTGCCGATAGGCAAGGTACATGCTTCTCTGCCCAGGCCAGAACATGGTTCACTTCCCTCTGGGCTGCATGACTTCTGGTACCCCCTTGGTGGTTGATGTAAGCTACTGCTGTGGCATTGTCGGTTTGTTTCCTGACGGGACAACCCTGTAATCTGCAAGTCCAGGCCATTAGGGCCAGACGCGCTGCCCGAATCTCTAGAATGTTGATGGACAAGGCTTTTTCGGACTCTGACCATTTCCCTTGGACAGTGGTCTCCTCCAGAACCACTCCCCAGCCTAAGAGGCTAGCATCCATTGTTACAACCTTCCAGGTTACTGGCATGAAGGATTTTCCCTTCTGCAAATTTCTGGTTATCAACCACTAACTGAGACTAGCACTCTTGGGGCCAGATACATTGGGTAATCCAAGGCTTGGATTTTCTTGTTCCAAGGCTTGGATGTTCTTGTTCCAAGCAGACGGAATACTGTTTTGCAACAGTCTTGAATGATACTTGGCATAGGGAACCGCTTCGAATGAAGCCACCATCTTCCCTAGCAACCTCATGCAAATGCGAATGGAAGGATCCTTCTTTGCCTTGACCACATGGACCAGCTCTCTTATAGCCCTGACTCTTGTCTGAGGCAAAAAAACTTTTTCTTGGGCCGTATCTATAACCAGACCTGTCAGGGAAGGCATGGCCATGCAGGAGGAATCGCACGGCAGACACGCACATTCACAGCGCGTCAGCACGCGCCCACACACGTGCGCCTGTCACCAACGTTGGCGCCAAAGGGGCTATTTAAAGTGAGTGCACCAAAGACTCTTTGCTGTTTGGTCTGCAGCTTCTGTGTGTCCTGAAACCTGTTATTTGTGCTGACCTCTGATCCTTGAACCGGCTTGCTCTCACTAACCCTGTCTGCTTGATACCCTGACTCCGGCTTGTTTTTGGACTTCTCTTCTGCCTGCTGCTCTGCCTGATCCACCAGAATGTTTCCGACCCGGCTTGCCTGACTCTGCATCTACTCCTCCAGTCTGCTGCTGTTCTGCTCTGCAAATCGCACCTGTTCCTGCTTTCATCTGCGATCCAGCCTGCCACAGTTCTGGTCTACCCAGCCCTGACGGTCTGCCTGCTGCACCACCAGCCACTAGCATCCAGCCATACTGAATACTGGACTGATCCTAGGAACTCCTGCGTCACTGTGCTTCTCTGGCTGCTATCTCAACCTCAGGGGCCCACAAGCCGGTGCGGCAAGAGAGGCTCTCCTCTACATGTCAGGCTCACGATCCAGGTACGTGACAAGACCCAAGTACTCCAGCCTTCTTACTGGCCGTAAAGCTGACTTCTCTAGGTTGAGAATTTAACCCAGGTGATCCAAGTACTTGACCATGTTGGACACACTCTGGTCTATCCGTGCAACCGTCTGATCTATCAGCAGCAGGTCGTCTAGGTATGCCATTACTGCTATACCCTGGCCCCTTAGTCTTGCTAGTACTGGGACCAGCACTTTTGTAAACACCTGGGGCGCGGTGGCTAACCCAAAGGGCAAGGCCACAAACTGAAGCTGATGCTGTTCTACCGCAAAACACAGAAACTTCTGGTGAGCTGGAAAAATTGGCACATGCAGATATGCATCTTTGATGTCTATAGATGCCAGAAATTCTCCTCTCCGCAGGGTAGATACGACTGACCGGATTGACTCCATGCAAAAAGAGAAGACAGTTAGGAACTGATTTAGATCTTTGAGATCTAGAATGGGTCTGACATCTCCATTCGGTATTGGCACGTGAAGAGATTTGAATAAAACCCCATGCCCTGCACTTCTGAGGGAATCTCTATGATTACACCCTGAAACGTCAATGGGTCCAGTGCCTGGAACAAAGACCTTCTTTTCACTGGTTCTTTGGGAACGTTCAACCTTAGAAAACGAAAAGGTGGAAACTCTTGAAACTCTAGTTTGTACCCTAGATATACCGCAGGGATGACACATCTGTCTCGGATCTCTTCCTGCCAAGCCTCTGAAAACTGCAGAAGCCTTCCCCCCACTCGAGCGAGTGGGAGCGCCCCTTCATTAGGAGGCCTTGGGACTCTGCTTTTCAGATTTCTGCCCCATGGCTTCTTCTGGCCTTGAGGCTTACCTCTCGCACCTGACAGCGGAGGCCGTCGCGACTGCCTGGAGGCCATCACGGCTGGTGCCAGGGAAGAAGAACGTTTAAATGAAGGACGTCTACTCCTTCTTTTCACTAGTAAAAGGGCACTCTTACCACCCGAAATTTTCTGGATATATTTATCCAAATCATCCCCGAACAACCGTTCCCCATGAAAGGGAAAACCTGCCAAAAGCTTTTTGCATGGCAATTCAGCTGACCAATGCTTCAACCAGAGAATTCTACGCATATGCACTGATAAGAGAGAAAGGCGTGACACCTGATGAATAGAATCTTTAAGAGCGTCAACCGCAAAACATAAGGCCCTAGGTAGCTCAGCCCCTAGGTAGCGGGCTGCTTCCATTTGAGCAGGGACACTTTTAATAACCTGTTTAAGCTGGTCTTTTAGGGATTGACAAATGTCTATCGCTGCAACTGCAGGCTGTGCTGCTGCACCTGCTACAGCAAACGAGGCTTTGAGCAAGGATTACAGTTTCTTATCGGCTAGATCCTTAATAACCTGGACATTGTCTACTGGACAAGTTAGACTTTTATTCACAGAAGAAATAGCAGCATCTACTGCTGGCAAACTCCACTTCTTAGTGAACTTTTCCTCCATAGGATAGAGAGGAGAAAATCTTCTAGGAGGAAGAAAATATCTATCTGGGTGATCCCAGTCAGCATATATCAGCTTCTCCAGCAATAGGTGTACAGGAAATGCATGTGGACCCTGTGGAGGCCTTATGGAACCCAAAGAAGAAAAGGGCACCTCAGCTACCTGTGCTGGGCAACTTGTATCCAGAACGGACCAATTCCGTAAAGGGATTGCACTAGCAATTTCTGAGATTGCGAGGCTGAAAAGGGCTCTTTTGAGAGTGAATCCTCAGAAGGGGAGTCATCTGCCTGCCCTTCTTCCTGGTCACCCAATGGAATCTCAACATCATCAGCCCATTCCTGTTCCAACACTGGAAGGTCAGGTGAAGGAGAAGGGGACCTATCACATTTTTTCCTGGACTGGGAGGAAGACGCGAACATATCAGCTATTTTTCCTTCCAAACCAACTAAAGCTGAAGCCCTTGGTGACGTATACAGAGGCTGAAGTATTGGAAGTGGCTACTATGCCTGAGAGCCTGAATGACTCAAACTGGCCAGATACTTCTGGTCCTTCAGGGGAGGATAGAACTGTGGAAGCGGGACTAGGATCCTCAGACCCTGACTGCGGCGCCTTTGCGCTTCTCCCCTTCGGATACTATTGCGAAACATGTAAGGCAGTACCTGGACGATGTAAGCATGCCACGATTTATGGACCTTTTATGAGATTCTTTGCCTGTTATCTTCTTAAGCAGGCCATACACGGGTTGAATTTCGAACAAATTTTATTTTCAAAATCAGAAAGTTCGTTTTTTTTGTGATCCGATGATGCCACCATTGATTTTCGAAATTCGGCCGACCAAACCTTCATGTTGCCGGGAATATTCTTTTCTCTCCGGGAATATTCGTTTCTCTCCGGGAATATTCTTTTCTTGCACATGCGCATTTTCTTTTCTATTACATTTCTTGCACGATTCTCCCATCATTGATCAGAAAATCGTTCGTTTTTCAAAAAATTTCCAACATGTCGGATTCCTCAAATTTGATTGCCGCACGAAAATCGGCTGTTGCTGCAGCATACTAACGGTGCAAAATTCGTACGAAAATTCTTTGATACGATTTTCGAAAGAAAATTCTTTCGAAATTCGAACCGTGTATGGCCGCCCTTATGGAAATAGGAGTGTACTATATAGTTACATAGTTACATAGTTAGTCAGGTTGAAAAAAGACACAAAGTCCATCCAGTTCAATCATAAAAAAAAAAAAAAAAAATATCGTACAATCCAATATTCCTCAAATTTGATTGCCGCACGGAAATCGGCTGTTGCTGCAGCCCGCTAACGGTGCGAAATTCGTACGAAAATTCTTTGATACGATTTTCGAAAGAAAATTATTTCGAAATTCGAACCGTGTATGGCCGCCCTTATGGAAATAGGAGTGTACTATATAGTTACATAGTTACATAGTTAGTCAGGTTGAAAAAAGACACAAAGTCCATCCAGTTCAACCATAAAAAAAATAAAAAAAATATCGTACAATCCCATATACCCAATTCTATACCCACAGTTGATCCAGATGAAGGCAAAAAACCCCAGCAGAGCATGATCCAATTTGCTACAGCAGGGGAAAAAATTCCTTCCTGATCCCCCGAGAGGCAATCGGATTTACCCTGGATCAACTTTACCTATAAATGTTAGCACTCAGTTACCGTATATACTCGAGTATAAGCCGACCCGAGTATAAGCCGAGGTACCTAATGTTACCACAAAAAACTGGGAAAACTTACTGACTCGAGTATAAGCCGAGGGTCAACAATGCCTCACTGTTCCCATCCTTACTGTGCCCATCTTCACTGTTCCTCACTGTTCCCATCCTCACTGTTCCTCACTGTTCCCATCCTCACTGTTCCTCACTGTTCCTATCCTCACTGTTCCTATCCTCACTGTTCCTATCCTCACTGTTCCCTAGCTCACTGTTCCCTAGCTCACTGTTTAAATTTAACATTGTAAATAGTACCTGAAAAAAAGTTGAGAGGCTGCGGCGTCCATCGTTTAAATCTTGCGGTCTCTTCCTGGTCCCTTCCGTGATAGGCGATTCTCAGCAGACACTCTCCGCCTATCACGAACGTTCTCTCATCCTCACCCATCCCAGCAGACACTGTGTTCGGTGTTCCGCCAATCACAGACGTCTGCTGGGAAACTGAGGATGAGAGAACGTTCGTGATAGGCGGAGAGTGTCTGCTGAGAATCGCCTATCACGGAAGGGACCAGGAAGAGACCGCAAGATTTAAACGATGGACGCAGCAGCCTCTCAACTTTTTTTGCAGCTACTATTTACAATGTTAAATTTCGCTGACTCGAGTATAAGCCGAGGGGGGGGGGGGGGACTTTCAGCCCAAAAAAAAGGGCTGAAAATCTCGGCTTATACTCGAGTATATACAGTATATTATGTACATTTAGGAAAGTATCCAGGCCTTTCTTAAAGCAATCTACTGAGCTGGCCAGAAACACCTCTGGAGGGAGTCTATTCCACATTTTCACAGCTCTTACTGTGAAGAAATCTTTCCGTATTTGGAGATGAAATCTTTTTTCCTCTAGACGTAAAGAGTGCCCCTTGTCTTTTGTGTTGACCGTAAAGTGAATAACTCAACACCAAGTTCACTATATGGACCCCTTATATATTTGTACATGTTAATCATATCCCCCCTTATTCTCCTCTTCTCAAGAGTGAATAAATTCAGTTCCTCTAATCTTTCCTCATAGCTGAGCTCCTCCATGCCTCTTATCAGTTTGGTTGCCCTTCTCTGCACTTTCTCCAGTTCCCCGATATCCTTTTTGAGAACTGGTGACCAAAACTGAACTGCATAAATATTTTTTTTTTAATAAAATAGTGGTTTTAAAGCAATATTACACTATTGTGGTGCCAAGAAAAATGGGTCACCATTGGGCCGGACTTTAGAGGCATAGACAACAATGTGGAGGTTATAAAAATAACAATTTATTGAAAAAAGTACACGGTATAGTCGAAAATGTTCAAAATTGTTCAAAATCATATAAAATGATACAATTTGTACAGTGAGCCCTAGTGCATCAATGCGTTTCACCGTTAGGCTTCTTCAGGATATATGGGAGGGAGACCTCCTTACATTAATGTATTAAAGCAGAAGTAAACCCATCTATTGTTTTCAGCCAAGGAAACTGCCATTCTGGCCTCTGTTTGATCTTCAACTGCCATTCTGCTGCTCGTGTGATCAGAAATGACACCAGAGATTTGATGGTTTGACAGTTTGGTTGAGAGCACAAGCAATGTGACAGTTACATTCCCAGCACATGCCAAGAAATTAACAGTTTTTTTAAAACTGTTAAATTGTTGGGTTTAGTTCCGCTTTACTGTAAAAAACGCACTTTAGAACTACTTTACTCACAGAGAGGAGATTTTTTTTTCTCAACAAAAGTGGAGTTACTCCTTAGACCTAGACCCCTTCACACTGAGTCGCTTTACAGGAGCTATAGCGCTAAAAATAGTGCCTGCAAATGCCTCTCCTTTCACTCCAAAGAGGGAAAGCCCGAGGGCTTTCACACTGGGGCGGTGCGCTGGCAGGACGCTCAAAAAAGTCCTGCAAGCAGCATCTTTGAGGCACTGTAGGAGCAGTCTATACACCACTCCTAAAGCGTCCCTGCCCATTGAAATCAATGGGTAGCGCCAACGAAGCTTCAACCCGTTTTCGGCCGTTAGCAGGGGTTAAAAACGCCCCACTAGCGGCCAAAAAGCGCCGCAAAAACTACGGTAAAGCGCCTCTAAAAATATTATAAAAAAATAAACCACCGACGCCCGGGCGCTGCCAGTGTGAAAGTGCCCTTTTGGTAGCATAATTATTAATGTGGAATGTATGTTCCTTGCTAAAGAACATTATTTTTTATTAAGTTGTTATGGGTAAAGTTCCCCTTTAGGTTGGGTTCACACTGCTGTAGGAGCAAAATTGGAAAGGAAAAAACTGTGCTAACTCATATAAATGATAAATAAATATGAATGACCCCTTTGTTCAGCAGCAATAATAGTGGGATAAACACAAAATAAACATGGAAAATAAAAAATTGCGCTATGGGTTTAAATAATTAGAGTCCAAATGTGAAGCCCTTATGAAAGAATGATGAGATCAACACAAACAACAAAGGACGCAATGCTTGTCATGAATATCTGGGCAAATCTTGTCAAGATATGTGCTTACCAGATGATAAGCCAAAATGGACAAATGGCTATAACCCAGCCCAGGCCTTTGTTTGGCACACCAGTGGCAATTCCTCCAATGAGAATGAATAGCAGCAATGGGGGGATGACTCCATGGAATGTGTTGGTGCGTATATCCAAGGAACGAATTTAAATGAAAAAAAACACAGAAAAAGAAAAAAACACATAGCGTAATCCTGCTACATGAGATGTCTCTATGCCGTATCAAAGTTGTGGGATGGAGAAGACAAAACAACACCCAGTGTATGACTTCTATCTATAGTAAACCATCACCGCGCATAGAGTCTCCTTACCAGATAACAATGTGGGAAAAGACCTTATCGATAATAAACAGTCATAGAAGACACATCCACCACTGTGTGAAACCGCCACCTTACATAGAGTCTGCTTACCAGAATGATCTAAGTTGTATGCAGTACATTCAACCGTAGGCTAGTGAATGGCTGGAGGGGTGTAAGTGTCACTCATAGGAGCGGCTCACAGCAGGGGTCAGGTGCGTCCCTGTTCACCATTTCAGGTCCGATTCCGGTCTGAATTTTTGGCTGAATTAGGACCTAAAATGGACCAGAAGATGCACAGGACTCCTGTGAAGTTCGCCTTGCAGCCGTCCCCGAGCTGTGTGAACCGGCTCCATTGAGAGCCAGGCACAATCTCCTGACATGTGAATTGGATGCGCAGAAACCTGCCTTAACCACTTCCCTACCGCCCATAGTCATATGACGTCCACAAATGGGATCTCCCATCCTGGGTGGGCGTTATATGACGTCCTCGGCTTTGTGGGGGGATTTCTGAATGATGCTTGCAGCTAGAGGCATCATTCAGATATCCTTTTGTTGTGCCGGCGATTCTGCGCACCATAAGAATGATCATAGCGGCGTTTCCGCCGCTTGATCATTCTTATAGGCGGCGGGAGGGGACACCCCCCCTCCCGCCGTCATCCGGTCCTTCTCCGGGCTCTCCCGTGCCATCGGGGACCCGGAGAGAATCGTCCGGCGCCGGTGGTGGGTCACGTGACGAGCATAGAGATGACTGGTGACCAGATGGTCACCAGTCATCTCTATGATCGTCAGAGGCCCGGGCGCGATGTGATGACGTCACGCCCGGGTCCTCAGATGTAAACAAAGCCGCCATTGCGGCTAGTAAGTATGATATCAGTGTAAAAAAATTCACGATCTCATGCTTTCCAGCCTGGAGGAGAGATGTGGGGTCTTATTGACCCCGCATCTCTCAATAAAGAGGACCTGTCACACAGATTCCTATTACAAGGGATGTTTACATTCCTTGTAATAGGAATAAAAGTGATCAAAAAAAATAAAAAAGTAAAATAAGTGTAAAAAAAATTAAAAATAAGTAAAATAAAAAAAAAATAATAATAAAAAAAAAAAAATTAAAAACGCCCCTGTCCCCGGTAGCTCGCGATCAGAAGCGAACGCACACGTAAGTCCCGCCCACATATGTAAACGCCGTTCAAACCACATATGTGAGGTATCGCCGCGTGCATTAGAGCGCGTGCAACAATTCTAGCACTAGACCTCCTCTGTAACTCTAACCTGGTAACCTGTAAAACATTTTAAAGCGTCGCCTATGGAGATTTTTAAGTACCGAAGTTTGGCGCCATTCCATGAGTGTTCGCAATTTTAAAGCGTGACATGTTAGGTATCTATTTACTCTGCGTAACATCATCTTTCATATTTTCCCAAAAAATTGGGCTAACTTTACTGTTTTGTTATTTTTTAATTCATGAAACCATTTTTTTTCCAAAAAAAAGGCGTTTGAAAAATTATTGCACAAATACCGTGCAAGAAAAAAAGTTGCAATGACCATCATTTTATTCCCTAGGGTGTCTGCTAAAAAAACATATATAATGTTTGGGGGTTCTGAGTAATTTTCTAGCAAAAGAATGATTATTTGTACATGTAGGAGAGAAGTGCCAGAATAGGCCCGGTATTGATGTGGTAAAAAAAGCCCGGTATTGAAGTGGTTAAGCAGTATTAAACTGAAAAGCAAACATTTATTATATTGCAGCTAGCCAATTCTTAGATGCTGTATTATTATTATTTTTTTTAGGCTTTCTTTCTTTTATTTTCACCTGGTGATCCAACTGGTAAGTCTTTCAACAGAACCAGCTGTCCTGGAAATGTAGCAGTAAGAGGGCTGAGACAAACCATTTAGCACTGAAATGTGTGCTCCAATGACCAGCTTTAATTTATGTAAAACATTTATCTCAAAGGGATTTTTTTTTTTTATTACTATAACTGCTTATAAAATGTGAGCTGGAGTTTGTCTTCAGTTTGTTAGTGTATTTAAATTTACTAGTACATCTAACACTCCCCTCCCCCCAGATATGACAATACTGTTGTCCAAAGGTGCCCCCTGTGCTATTTCATCCAGAATGGGACACTATGACAGGAGGTGTGGTGTTACTGACCAGATCACCAGGTGAAAACAACCTAAAAAAGAGAAAAGGAATGCAGCCACTACATCTAAGGGCTCTTTCACAGTGATCAGTTTTTCAGTTAAAAACAACAGCAGAAAAATGCATCGTTTGAAAAATCCTATGGATCTCTTCACACTGGTCCGTTGCGTTTCACTTGCGCTTTAAGAGCCCATTCACACAGGGACGACTTTAGATCCGACTTCAAGTCGCCTCAAGTCACGCTGCATGAGAAAGACAATGTAAGTGAATGGAGCCGTCTTAATGCACACTACTGCAGTCGCTCCGACTTCAGAAAAGGTTTCTGTACTACTTCAATCCGACTTCTAGGCGGCTTGTAGGCAACTTGTACCCATTGATTTCAATGGAAGTCGCCTCAGAAGTCGGATCACTGTCTTAAAGTGGAGTTCCACCCTCTTTTTGAACTTTGCTGCATCCTCTCTATGAATGTCCCCTTAAGAACAATTGGCATATTTAAATTTTTTGTTTTTAAAACTCACGTTTTGCTGGGACTCTTTTTGTATCTCCCGCCGCGGCCGCTGAAAACTCTGCGCGTCATACACTGATCGCTCGGCCTCCTGGGAGATATTTGTCATCAATCCCAGGATGCTCATCGCGTTTCCATGTTCATGTAGGCACGCCCATCCTGCCCTCCCTCGGTCCGCCTGGTGACCACCTTCCTCCGCTCCTCCCTCCCTCCCTACCCAGCGAACCTCAGCCTGTCACATCTCACACTGCACTGTGTGATGATGTGACCGGTGTTCTGCCGAATAAGTTCCCCAGGCAGAGGTGGAGGCGCTGAAGCGCCAGAGTGCTCCCCTCCCTCCTCCTTCTCCTCTCCTCTCTCCACCGATCACGGCCGCCGCCACGTTCCCTGCCGAAGCCCCCATCCTCCTCCCTCCTCCTCCTGTCAGAGGAGGAGAGCGAAACAGCTGAAGATCGGAGCGGCTGTCTCTGACCAGCCGTGCAGTGACGTTGCTGGGGGGGTTAGTACTAATAATGGAGGGGGGTTAGTACTAATAATGGAGGGGGGGTGGTTTGTTCTGGGGGGTAGTACTAATGATGGAGGGGCTTGGTTTGTTCTGGGGGGGTTAGTACTAATGATGGAGGGGGGGTGGTTTGTTCTGGGGGGGTTAGTACTAATGATGGAGGGGGGGTGGTTTGTTCTGGGGGGGTCAGTACTAATGAAGGAGGGGGGTGGTTTGTTCTGGGGGGGTTAGTACTAATGATGGGAGGGGGGTGGTTTGTTCTGGGGGGGTCAGTACTAATGATGGAGGGGGGGTGGTTTGTTCTGGGGGGGTCAGTACTAATGATGGAGGGGGGGTGGTTTGTTCTGGGGGGTCAGTACTAATGATGGAGGGGGTGGTTTGTTCTGGGGGGGTTAGTACTAATGATGGAGGGGGGGTGGTTTGTTCTGGGGGGGTTAGTACTAATGATGGAGGGGGGTGGTTTGTTCTGGGGGGGTTAGTACTAATGATGGAGGGGGGTCAGTACTAATGATGGAGGGGGGTGGTTTGTTCTGGGGGGGGGTCAGTACTAATGAAGGAGGGGGGTGGTTTGTTCTGGGGCGGGTTTGTACTAATGATGGAGGGGGGGTTGTTTGTTCTGGGGGGGTCAGTACTAATGATGGAGGGGGGTGGTTTGTTCTGGGGGGGTCAGTACTAATGATGGAGGGGGGTGGTTTGTTCTGGGGGGGGGTCAGTACTAATGATAGAGGGGGGTGGTTTGTTCTGGGGGGGTCTGTACTAATAATGGAGGGGGGTGGTTTGTTCTGGGGGTGGTCAGTACTAATGATGGAGGGGGGTGGTTTGTTCTAGGGGGGTCAGTACTAATGATGGAGGGGGGTGGTTTGTTCTGGGGGTGGTCAGTACTAATGATGGAGGGGAGTGGTTTGTTCTGGGGGGTCAGTACTAATGATGGAGGGGGGTGGTTTCTTCTGGGGGGGTCTGTACTAATGATGGAGGAGGGTGGTTTGTTCTGGGGGGGTCAGTACTAATGATGGAGGGGGGGTGGTTTGTTCTGGGGGGTCTGTACTAATGATGGAGGGGGATGGTTTGTTCTGGGGGGTCTGTACTAATAGAGGGGGGTGGCTTGTCCTGGGGGGTCTGTACTAATGGAGGGGGGTGGTTTGTCCTGGGGGGGTCTGTACTAATGGAGGGGGGTGGTTTGTTCTGGGGGGTCTGTACTAATGGAGGGGGGTGGTTTGTCCTGGGGGGGTCTGTACTAATGGAGGGGGGTGGTTTGTTCTGGGGGGTCTGTACTAATGGAGGGGGGAGGAAAGCCACACAGCCTGGAGGAAAGGAATGGAGTCATTGCCAGAATACAGATCTGGGCTCTACCCAGTGGAGTCGCCACGGGCAATTCAGAGTGAGCCGACTCCTGATCAAAGGAACCGCTGTTGCTGTATCGCTGGGTCAGGTGAGAGGGCCAATCGGCCATTATCTACTAACGTCCATAGGAACTGCAGTCTCTGACCATCTCCTGTACTATGTCTGCATAGATGCGATTCGATGTGCTGGGGGTGATGCAATGTGCTGTAAATGATGCGATTTGACGTGCTGGGGGTGATGCAATGTTCTGTGGGCCATGCGATTCGATGTGCTGGGGGTGTTGCAATGTGCTGTGGGCCCATGCGATTTGACGTGCTGGGGGTGATGCAATGTTCTGTGGGCCAAGCGATTCGATGTGCTGGGGGTGTTGCAATGTGCTGTGGGCCCATGCGATTCGATGTGCTGGGGGTGTTGCAATGTGCTGTGGGCCCATGCGATTCGATGTGCTGGGGGTGTTGCAATGTGCTGTGGGCCCATGCGATTCTATGTGCTGGGGTGTTGCAATGTGCTGTGGGCCCATACGATTCGATGTGCTGGGGTGATGTGATTCGATTTGCTGGGGGTTATGCAATGTTCTGTGGGCCATGCGATTCAATGTGCTGGGGGTGTTGCAATGTGCTGTGGGCCCATGCGATTCGACGTGCTGGGGTGATGCGATTCGATTTGCTGGGGGTTATGCAATTTTCTGTGGGCCATGCGATTCGATGTGCTGAGGGTGTTGCAATGTGCTGTGGGCCCATGCGATTCGATGTGCTGGGGTGATACGATTCGATTTGCTGGGGGTTATACAGTGTTCTGTGGGCCATGCGATTCGATATGCTGGGGGTGTTGCAATTTGCTGTGAGTGATGCGATTCCATATGCTGGGGGTTATGCAATGTGCTGGGGTGATGCGATTCGATGTGCTGGGGTGATGCGATTCGATGTGCTAGGGTGATGCAATGTTCTGTGGGCCATGCGATTCGATGTGCTGGGGGTGATGCAATGTGCTGTAAATGATGCGATTTGATATGCTGGGGGTGATGCAATGTGCTGTGATTGATACACACACATACCCCTCATCCCTCACCTTCGGCCTTCTCGTCCCTCATCCCTCACCTTCGGCCTTCTCGTCCCTCATCCCTCACCTTCAAATACAGAAATCTGTTGCTAAGGGTAAGAGCTTTAAAAATGTCCTAATTGTAAACTAAATCATTTGTTTCTGTGCAGATATATCTACATAATAAGATTATATATATATAATGTAGATATATCTGCACAGAAACAAATGATTTTGTTTACAATTAGGACATTTTTAAAGCTCTTACCATTAGCAACAGATTTCTGTATTTCTAGAATATTATTGCTTGTACATACTGGAGGGGAGGAGGGGAGGAGATGTTTACATAAATAGGGGGCGGCAACTTGCTATGAAACTGGAGAGAAAATGTAACATGAAACTGAAACCGATTACACTGCTTGTGATATCCAGGAAGACATATGCAGTCTGGCTTCAGATGCCCACACTTAAAATGGCCATGGCCTATTTCTAGTTTATACATGTAGCGGGGTCTCTAAAATTAGGTGGGGTACACCTGGGTGGTAGTGTGGTCCAGGTGTGTAAAGTATGGGAGTAATTGGACCATTTGTATTCGTGGAGGATTGGGCGGTGTAATAATCTCCTTGGCCTGTGGGTGGCAGGTGCCCGCAGGCTCGAGGTAGATTTGCCGCCACAGTGCTGTCCTTTTTGTCCCTTCTCGGAGATGGTACGGCGAGGGCGGGAAACCTGCTGTGGCGTCATTGGAGGGGATAAAAGGGGGAGACGCCCTGGTCACGAGGTCTTGCTCTTTTGGAGGTCCTTCATCACGCGCCCAGGCACCTTAGGCCTGGGTGTGGGCGGTTCTGGATCCGGCTCGGGTGCCCTAGGCCTGACCGGAATTGGAGTTGGAGTCCATCCCAGGCACCTTCAGCCTGGGGTGAGGTACTAAACCAGGAGGCCTAGGGCCCAGTGACTTTGACTGGGTCCCGCGAGGGTGGAGAAGTCCGAGAGTCCCTGAAGTGGACGGGGCCCAGGTCTGAGGCGAGGAGGCCGGGGAGGTTACCCATTCAGAGAGTCTGGAGCAGCATCAACCCAGTGACGGATGGGCCTCTGGTAACTCCCTTGGAGGGACATCTTCCCCTGACAGGGGCCACAACGCAGCGAAGGTACTCCTATCTACGTTCTCTTGAGTCGCTGGTAGAGACTCTCAAGTTCTAAGCCCTTTCTAGCCAAGGCTATAGTAACCGCTGGTGAGATCACAGTGGTTTAGCTGACAATCAGGACAGTGCCTCGACCTGCTCATACCCCCTGTATCAAACTGTCCCAACCAGTTGGCTACTGAAGCACTGTTTATTGTGAGTTATGCAATAAAACAAGAGTTGGACTGTGATCGGTGTGTGGAACTCTGGTTAATGGGAGCAGAGGGAAGTGTTGGCACAGCAGGACTTAATCCTTGACAGAAGCACACAGGCCCGAGGAAATATCTGGTACTGGCCTTCACCTCACCCACAGCTATGGGGAGGACATGGGCCGTAGCGCATCTCACCCTGTCGTGTGTGATACCCCTAGAAGAAAGAGATGGGGTGAGGTCGCTACATACACTATCTAAATGCTGTAATAACCTAACAAAACAGACCTTAGTTTACAGACTAACTTTACTAGAATACATTAAAATTGTGTATTCTAGGGGTATTTTTATTTAAAAAGTGTAATTTCGGCCGGAACACCACTTTAACAGAAGCAACTTTCCAGGAAGAGAACATACATTTCTCAGGTAAACCCCTCCCTCCCCCTCCCTCCCACAGAGCTGATTCTTGTTTGATTGGCCACTGGAAAGGCTCCTGTCCTGGAGGCAACTTGAAGTTGCCTTGTAAGTTGCCTCAAGTCACGCTGTGAAGTCGTGTCCAAGTTGCCTCCCAAAGTCGCGCTGGAAGTCGTGTTGCCCCTGTGTGAATGGAGTCTAAAGCCCCATACACAGGGTCGGACTTCCATCTGACTTTTCCGTGGATTTTTGTCTGGAGTTGGCTGGGAACACCCATAGCATACACACCACATGACTTTTCTGCAAACTTTCCCAAAACTTTTTCCAACATCACGTGGTTTTTCTGCTCTTTTCTGCTCTTTACCGCCACCCTTTGGTCAACTTCTGCTATTGTTGGTTGATTTTAACATTATTTGTTTTGTTCATCGGACAAAAGTCCGATGGTTTTCCGTACACACGGTTGGACTTTGCTCCATCGGACTTTTGTTGGCCAAAAGTTTGTCCGTTTGCAGACCGAACTTTTGTCCGATGAAAACCAAAAAAGTTTGTCCGATGGAGCGTACGCACGGTCTGATTTTTTGGCAAACATTCTCAAAATGAAGTTTCTTGGCAAAAAGTCTGACCGTGTGTACGGGGCTTTAAGCCTCGTACACACGGTCGGACTTCCATCTGACTTTTCCGTGGTTTTTTGTCCGAACGGAGTTTGACGGGCACACCCATAGCATACACACGCTCAGACTTTTTAGCCAACAAACATGAACGTAGTGACGTTTCAACGTTCTGACGAGCCTTCAAAAGAGGATCCTTCAATTTTCCTGCGTCACGCTTTGGACTCGTTCTGCTAAGCGCGAGGTAGTGACGGTTTGGCATCAGCAGATTCGTTCTGTTCCTTTACGTTTGTGTCTTTAATCCTCCGTTCTTTCTTGCAGATGTTGAGGAACGCAGAGCGAGAGCGTGCTGTGTATAGCCTGGGAGTTGTGGCCATTTCCCATGCGCAGTCAAGGGGTAGGAGGAGGACTATCTGGTGTAAAAATTGGTTGCAGCAACGCGACCAATTTTCCCATATGACGTTGCTGAGAGAGCTGAGGGAGAATAATCCCAATGATTTTAGAAACTATCTCAGGATGTCCGACTCATGCTTCCAGCACCTATTGTCCTTGCTGTCCCCCCACATTAGGAAGCAGGACACCTGCATGAGGAGTGCTATTCCTGAAGAGCAAAGGCTCATAGCAACGCTGCGCTACTTGGCCACAGGGAGAAGTCTCCAAGACCTGAAATTTACCACATGTATCTCTCCCCAGGCTCTTGGCCATATTATACCTGAGACCTGCTGTGCTATTATCCAAGTTCTGCAGAGGGAGTATATTCGGGTATGTAATGTGATATTATCTCCAATTCTATATATTTGTTGCAATTTATTATTTGATTCTGTATGTTTTCTTTCATGTTTTCCAGTAATGTATTTTGCCCCAATGTCCTTTATGTAGATGTTATTTTTTTTCCCAGTCCTCTATGCATATTTGTCAGCACTTACCTCCCCAGCATGCTTTCCTTGGCACATCGACATTTTGATTATTTTTTAGTTCTGACAATTTTTATAGTGGATTACCCTAAACACCCCCTAAACTGTGTCACATTATTATTCTTATTTATTTCATTTTTTTGTAAGTTTTGGTCTACATAAAATATTTTTTAACCCTCCCTCCCCTCCCCAAAATGCATAATCAACTGATCCAACTACTATTTGTATGCATTTTTAATAATCCATTCTCCCTATTATTTTCTTACTTTATAGAAATGTTTCTTCATGACTTTAAAAAACCATGTAGTCACTAGCATGCAGTATACTTTTAATTATTACTCATCACATTTTTTAATGATCTTTAATGTATTACAAATATTAATATCTAAAATTACATAGAATGTTGATATTTATTTTCACATTGTGCTGTCAATATTTTTGAAACACAGTGGCTTATAAAATGAACCTTCATTTGTTACTCATTTATCTTTAATGGAAGTGGAGAGGGTTCTTACCTGTCCCCAAAATCCCCCCCCCCCCCCCCAAATTCCCTAAATGTGCCACCAGAGGGAGTGAGTAAGCATATAAAATAAAGATTATTTTTTTTAATGGATTACATATAGCTTAAAATTGTTGAATTTAATTTTGGCACAGAATGTATGTGTGATAACTAATTACCAATTTCAAGGCTCAAGTTGTAATAATTTTTTTTTGGTTTTACTTCTCAGTTTTCTTCAAGTCATGAGCAGTGGCAGGATGTTGCGGCCCAGTTCAACAACCTATGGAATTTTCCCAACTGTGGGGGTGCCATTGATGGCAAACATGTGTGAATCATCCCCCCACCCAACTCTGGGTCATATTATTTTAACTACAAGGGCTTTTCGAGTGTTGTTTTGTTAGCCCTTGTGTCCGCTACTTATGAATTTCTTTTTTTGGATGTGGGCATTAATGGCCGCCATTCCGATGGTGGGGTGATGCTCCACACGGAGTTTAATACCCATTTACAAAATGGCACATTGAATTTGCCCCCTGCCCAGGACAATATAGAGGGCCTTAATTTTGTTTTTTTGGCAGATGATGCTTTTGCTTTGGGGCCTCATTTATTGAAGCCGTTTCCGATGAGGAACTTGACCCCAGACCAGCGCATCTACAACTACCGGTTGTCCTGTGCCAGGAGGGTTGTAGAGAATGCGTTTGGAATTCTGTCAAACAGGTTCCGTCTTTTTTTAACCGCTATCAATATGGCGGAATATAAAATTAACCATGTAGTGTTGTGTTGCTGCATTCTACATAATTATTTGCGTAGGCATGGCACAAACTATATTGGTACAGTGGCTCAAGATCCAATCACCGGTGTTCTGGCAGCTGAAGAGCCAGTGATGCCAGCTCTTCAACCTGGTGGAGTTGGGCTTTCCTCACAAAGTGGGCGTCTCGTGAGGGAAGCATATAAGGAGTACTTTGTGGGTAGTGGGGCAGTGCCCTGGCAAGCAAATATTTAGGAGAATGTTTCCTAATAAGCTTAAACCTCTATATATCTTTGAAATACTGTTGTATGTGTATATTATTTTGAATTCTTTCTCGAATGTAATTGGTAAGTATTTTATTTTATTTTACAAACAAGAATTGTAAAGTATTATCTATGAATGTTGCCTTTACATATGTAGTGTATTATGTTGTGCTGTGGCTCTGCTACACCCATTTCAAGTACACTGTCAATGTAACTACACCAACTTAACAAATATACTGTTCGTATTAATCATATAAATAAGAAGCCAGACATAGGAAATAATCTAAATTTTTACTTTCAGCACCCCAAAAAAGTTCGGTTTTGCTTTAACAACAAAACAACGTTTATAGTATATATTTTTTTTTGTTTTATTTTGGTTGTTTCTTCTCAAATTTGAGGTGGGTAAACGTGTTTTTTTCAAAGCACAGCAATACACATCCCAAAATAACTACCGTACAAATCTTCTTGAAAAAGGCCATACAATACAAGACATTTTGCATTGGATTTTCAACGTGAGAATATCTTGCCTTCCTCAGGTGTAAAGAGCTCCTACCTTTATGCAACAAATGTTAAAGAGGGCCAATTATTTGATGGCACTTATGACATTAGTAAACAAAGCCCACTTTGTCCACATGTGCTAGCTGACATCATGGTCTCGTTTTTTTTTTTGTTAATGTCAGCTTGCACATGTGTGCACAGTGCTGTTTTGTAACTTACTAAAAATTTGTAGGAAAATACAAGTGCACTTGACACTGCACTTGTATGTAAAAATATTTTTATATTATTTTCAAAACACACTAAATTTTTGCTAACATTTTCAACACTCATGGTTTCAAACCATATTCTCTTTTGTATTCTCAAAAATACCCTAGTATGCAAAACATTCGTAAAATTTTACATTTGTGAACAGTGTTTGCCATCTCTCCTTCTCCAGGTGCATTTGGTCTTTTATTTTTTGCTATTTGTAACTATAGTGACATTATTTTTTTACTTTTTTTTTTTAAATACCATAAGATGTTGTGTATATTGACTACACAAATCTTAAAGGAGGCAGTCAAGCACCTAGAGAAGGCGGGTGGAGAAACACTGACCTAAAAACCTTAATAACACACTTATTTTGTGACAGTTAAATTTTTTGAAAAGCTCCCATTTTTAAGCAATAAATATCTTCCTTTATCTTAGTGCAGTCCTCCTTCACTTACCTCATCCTTCGATTTTTGGGAAAAAATGTCCTTATTTTCTTACTAGTAATCCTCATTTGGTGTTCTTCTGTGTGTAAATCCACACAGTATTGCGAGGCTTTCTCCCTGGTGTGGAGTGTCAGCCTCGCCCCCTCCCTTGGACTACAGGAGAGTCAGGACGACCACTAAAACACAGGTCCTTTTGAAATCTGCTACGTAGATAGCATCCTGACTCTCCTGTAGTCCAAGGGAGGGGGCGAGCACGACACTCAACACCAGAGAGCATGGCCCGGATTCCAGTGTGGATTCCAGACAGAAGAACAGTAAATGCTGATTATTAGAGGACAAATTAAGGACATTTCCAATTAAAAATTAAGGATGAGGTCAGTGAAGGAGGGCTGCAGTAAGGTAAAGTTAGCTTTTTTAAAAATCAAAACATTTTGGTAAGAACCCCTTTAAGTGAATTGTCATGCGATTCCAGATGACAATTCACATTAAAAGACACAGCATATGGCATTGTTATTTCCTACTCCTAAAACTCAGCAAATACATGGAACTATTGTTATTTAAACATATCAATAATCATAATATGTGTTTAAAAGTATAGTCAAAAAAGTATAAAATAAAAAAAGAAATTAAAATTTTGCTAACAGGTCAACATAATCCTGCATACGCCTCTGAACACCAATGGCAGCCTCCTTTATTTTTTCTAGTTCTGTCATTGCCTGCAGAATATCAGCAGTGATCCGTCCAATTGTGCATCTTGGTAGTTCGTGGCCTTTGAAAAATAGAAAACATACTAATGTGAATCAAGGCCAAGTGGCTGGGGCCATACAAAAGTGAATTATGTTCAAATTATTAACCCTGCCAATTGTGGAAAATACTTCCCTCCAATCAAATTATGATTACCAAACCTGCTTGCTCTTCAGACACCTACACTACTAGGAATGTACACACTGTAGCTACTCTTCAATCTTGTCCCTGGTGGCTGGGTCTCCCACACTTGTTTATCTAGGAACATTGCCAGTAGGGATGAGCTCGGTGTTCGAGTCGAACATAGGTTCGACTCGAACATCGGCTGTTCGCGTGTTCGGCGAACAACGAACGATTTGGGCCGTTCGCGCCAAATTCGAGTGACGCGAACGACCCACAATACACTGCGCCATCGCAGTGTAATCCCGGCGCTGTGATTGGCCAAGCATGCACTGTGACCCTGCATGCTTGGCCAATCACAGCGCCGGCAGCGAGGAGAGCAATGATTGGCCACAGGCAGGTTGCCTGTGGCCAATTATAGCTGAGGGGGTTTAGTACACGCCCCACACTATAAAAGGCCGCCAGCGCGGCGGCCTCGTGTAGTGTGTTCCGGAGCAGGGAAAGTGAAGGATAGGCAGTGACAGTGTCAAATCCATTCTTTGCTAAACCTTGTGTGTAGGGACAGAGAAGGATAGGCAGGGAGAGTGTCAGTGTCATATTCTTTGCTAAACCTTGTGTGTAGGGAGAGAGAAGGATAGGCAGGGAGAGTGTCAGTGTCATATACTTTGATAAACCTTGTGTGCAGGGAGAGAGAAGGATAGGCAGGGGACAGTGTCAGTGGCATATTCTTTGCTAAACCTTGTGTGTAGGGAGAGAGAAGGATAGGCAGGGAGAGTGTCAGTGTCATATACTTTGATAAACCTTGTGTGCAGGGAGAGAGAAGGATAGGCAGGGGACAGTGTCAGTGTCATTGTTGCTAAGCCTCCTGCACATTATACACCTGAAGTTAGCCCGTATTGCTGCTTTTTCCTGGTGTGTTACACCAACAGGATTTTGCGGCACTTACAGCGGGCGGAGTGTGCCTCCTGACCATATTACACCTGAACTTAGCCTGTATTGCTGCTTTTTCCTGGTGTGTTACACCAACAGGATTTTGCGGCACTTACAGCGGGCGGAGTGTGCCTCCTGACCATATTACACCTGAACTTAGCCTGTATTGCTGCTTTTTCCTGGTGTGTTACACCAACAGGATTTTGCGGCACTTACAGCGGGCGGAGTGTGCCTCCTGACCATATTACACCTGAACTTAGCCTGTATTGCTGGTTTTCCCATTTCCCTGCAGGCCATTAGAATGTCTAGAAGGCAAACAAGGAGAGGCAGACAGTCAGGAGCCAATAAAAGAGGGCAAGCAGGCTCTGTGTCTAGAGACAACAGTGCTGGTCGTGGACGCGGTACATCGCCATCAGCACGTGGCCATGTGACACGCTTGTCCTTCTTTTCGGCAGCTGGACGTGTTGAGCCGCATCATGCCGAAGACTTGGTAGAGTGGATGACCAAGCCCTCCTCATCCTCCTCATCCTCTCTCACCCAGGCTCAGGGTACTGGCAAAGCAGCTGCCAAAGCGTCCTCTTCCCTGGTATCAATGTCATCATCAGTCACTCCTTCCCTAGACCAACCATGTCCTCCTGAGGAGTCCCCCGAACTGTTTGAGCACAGTGTTGGGTACATGCTCCAGGAGGATGCCCAGCGTTTCGAAGGGTCTGATGATGATACCCAGCTAGAGGAAGGCAGTAGCGTGAGAGCAGAGAGAGGGGATGCTCAAGAAGGACACCAATCTGGCAGTCATGTTCCAGCAGCTGCAGCATACTGCCAGATTGGCTCCAGTGATGAGGAGGGAGGGGATGATGAGGTCACTGACTCCACGTGGGTGCCTAATAGGAGAGAGGAGGAGGAGGAGGAGGAGGAGGATGAGGAGGAGGCACATCTCCAACGAGGCAGGATGCCCTCGGGGGGCCAGCGTAAGGGCAGCACACCGACGGAATCACACCGCAGAGCTCCGCCTGTGCAGGGCGCTGCCTCTGCCCGTTATTCAAAAAGTTCTTTGGTGTGGGCCTTTTTTGAGTCAAGTGCATCAGATCGCACAGCTGCTGTTTGCAACATATGTCTCAAGCGTATATCGCGTTGCCAAAACATCACCCGCTTGGGCACCACATGCTTGACCAGACATATGTTGACCTGCCATGCAGCTCGTTGGCAAGCCTACCTTTAAGACCCACACCAAAGAACAAAGCTGACCTCTTCTTGCACCGCATCAGCTGGGATCTCCAACCCCACTATACCTTCAGTCCTCTCTGAAACCTGCTCTGAGAGGAATGAAGGTGTAGAATTAGGTGTGTCACAGCCAAGTACTTGCAGGCACTCTGCTAGCAGTACACCGACGTCCGATTCTAGCAGGCAAATTTCCCTGCCCCAGCTGCTGGACCGTCGAAAGAAGTTCACTCCCAGCCATCCACATGCCCAGCGGTTGAATGCTAGCTTGGCTAAATTGCTAGCGCTTCAACTGCTGCCTTTTCAGTTGGTAGACTCGGCCCCCTTCCGTGAGTTTGTGCAATGTGCGGTTCCTCAGTGGCAGGTTCCCAAACGCCACTTTTTCTCACGGAAAGCGATTCTGGCTCTCTACCGGCATGTGGAAGGCAATGTCTTGGCCTCGCTGGACAGGGCGGTCAGCGGTAAGGTGCATATTACCGCTGACTCATGGTCCAGCAGGCATGGACAGGGACGTTACCTTTCTTTCACGGCCCATTGGCTCACTCTTTTGGCAGCTGGGAAGGATGCAGGACAAGGTGCAGTAGTGTTGGAGGTTGTTCCACCGCCACGCCTCCAAAATGCTACTACTGGTTGTGACACACCTCTCTCCTCCACCCCCTCCCCTTCTTCTTCCTCCACGGCCTCTTCCTGTGCTTTGTCCTCGGAACCAGCGGTGCTCCGTAGGCATTCAAGGGGCTACGCAAGTACGCAGGCAAAAAGATGCCATGCCGTGCTTGCGCTGGTGTGTTTGGGGGACAGGAGCCACACTGGGGCAGAGGTTCTGTCTGCTCTGCAGGGGCAGGCCAAGAGGTGGTTGACGCCACGCCAGCTTAAGCCAGGAATGGTAGTTTGCGACAATGGCACCAACCTCCTCTCCGCTCTCCGACAGGGACAACTGACCCATGTGCCCTGTGTGGCTCACGTCCTTAACCTGGTGGTGCAGCAGTTCTTGGGCAGGTACCCGGGCTTACAGGATGTCCTGAGGCAGGCCAGGAAAGTCTGTGTGCATTTCCGCAGATCTTATAATGACAGTGCTCGCCTGGCTGAGCTGCAAAAGGAGTTGAACCTGCCCAAGAACCGCCTTATATGTGACATGCCCACCAGGTGGAACTCAACGTTGGCCATGCTGCAGCGGCTGCACACGCAGCAGAGGGCCATCAATGAGTACCTGTGCGACTACGGCACCAGGACAGGGTCAGGGGAGCTCGGGTTTTTTTCACCACGCCAGTGGGGCATGATCAGGGATGCATGCACTGTCCTGGCACCATTTGAGGAGGCCACGAGGATGGTGAGCAGTGACAGTGCATGCATCAGTGACACTGTACCTCTTGTCCACCTGTTGGAACATACGCTGCGTGGAATAATGGACAGGGCACTTGAGGCAGAACAGAGGCAGGAAGAGGAGGACTTCCTTGCCTCTCAAGGCCCCCTTTACCCAGACAGTGTTCCTTCTGTCCCACCCATCGCACAGGAAGAAGAGGAGGAGGAGGAGGAGGAGGAGGAGGAGGAGGATTGTGTCAGCATGGAGGTGGAGCCTGGCACTCAGCATCATCAGCAGCAGTCTTTTAGGGATGATTTACAGTCCCAAGAAACCAGTGGACTTGTACGTGGCTGGGAGGAGGTGGCTGCGGATCATGTCGTCCTTAGTGACCCAGAGGACTCCGGACCGAATGCCTCAGCTAACCTACGCTGCATGGCCTCCCTGATCCTGCAAAGTCTGCGGAAGGATCCTCCTATTCTTCGGATCAAGGAGAGGGACCATTACTGGCTGGCCACTCTCCTTGATCCACGGTACAAGGGTAAGGTTGCGGACCTTATCTTACCGCCGCAGAGGGAGCAGAGGATGAGACAACTCCGGGAGGCCTTGCAGAAAGGTCTGTGCAACGCGTTCCCAGAGACTGGGAGGTTACAAACTCCTGGTCCTGGACAACGAGTTGCTGAGGCTTCGGTCAGTCAAAGAAGGAGCGGTGGGGAAGGTGGCCGTCTGACCGATGCGTTCAGACAATTCTTTAGTCCGCAGCCCCAAGGTATGATCGGTTCCAGCAACCATCGCCAGCGTCTGATATACATGGTGCAGGAATACCTAGGGGCAAGGTCAGACTTGGACACCTTCCCCATTGAAAATCCTCTGGCTTACTGGGTCTTGAGGATGGATCACTGGCCAGAGCTTGCACAGTATGCAATTGAGCTACTGGCCTGTCCTGCATCCAGCGTTCTTTCAGAACGCACATTCAGTGCTGCTGGAGGATTTGTCACGGATCACAGGGTGCGCCTGTCCACCGACTCTGTTGATCGACTGACCTTCATAAAGATGAACCAGTCTTGGATCACCACCAGCTACCAAACACCTGAAGCTGATATAACAGACTAATTTATTTTCAAATGTCACATCCCTTCAAGACTGATGCTGATGCTGAGAGACTGTCCTGTTATGTTGACTGACTATCCTCCTCCTCCTCAATGATCCGATTGATGATGATAGCTTGGAAGAACATTTTTGTTTCTGGGTGCCGCCACCAGTGGGTAAGGCCCAATTTTTCAGCCCCTGTTTAACAGGGGCGTGTTATTACAATTTTTTATGCAATGCTTTGCAGCAGGGCTCATTCCTGCACTCCAACTAGAGTATCTGGGAGTGGTTGCAGTGTCGTGGCACCAGCACCAGTGGCTAAGGCCCAATTTTTCAGCCCCTGTTTAACAGGGGCGTGTAATTACAACTTTTGATGCAATACTTTGCAACAGGGCTCATTGCTGTGCTCCAAGTACAGTATCTGTGAGGGGTTGCAGTGTTGTGGCACCAGTGCCTAAGGCCCAATTTTTATGCCCCTGTTTAACAGGGGCATGTAATTACAATTCTTGATCTAATAATTCACAGCAGGGCCCATTCATGCGCCCACCAAGAGTAACTGTGAGGGCTCACAGTGTTGTGGCAACACCAACATGTAAGGGGCAAATTTCAGCTGAGTATATACGGCAGGCCCCTACTTTCAAACATCCAACTTACAAACGACTCCTCCTTGCAAACGGAAGGATACAACAGGAAGTGAGAGGAAATCTACCCCTAGGAAGGCAAATTCTCTCCTGTAAGAGTTAATATGGGAAAAAAAGTGTCTCCTCTCCACTGATGCTTTATCACCAATTCTTGTTTCAATAAAAAAAACAAATTTTCAAAAAACATTTGTCATTAGGACGGAAAGTGAGGTGAACTGTTCTGAACAGGTGCACACTGCACAGACAGCAAAACAAATGTTACAGGGGTGATAACCCTTCCCTATGTTTTCCAAAAAGCTTAAAAATAGATTTTTTGGCTGGACCTACACTTAAACAATGTACCTGTTCAAAATTACAAACAGATTCTACATAAGAACAAACCTACAGTCCCTGTCTTGTATGCACCGCCTGTATACGGCTGTTCAAAGTATATAGGGCCTTTTTTATTTTGTGTGCAGCGTTCCCCTTAATATCAATACAAGACCCAAAGGGGCTGGTAATGGGCTGGGGTAGGGGGTGGGGGGTGTGATGGGGTAGCTATGCCATTTTTCTTAAAGATTTTCATCCATATTACCGGGACCAGACATTACATTAAAGCCGCAAGCAGTTTTAAATGGCTTTTTTTTCCTTTAGAAATGTAATTTTGTGCAGGGACAGTTCTAAACACGGGAAACACGTGGCACTTCACAGGCATACTTTAGACACCCCCCAGGTACGATATTTAAAGGAATATTTGACTTTTTTTTTTCACTTCATGCATCATTAAAATGACTGCTCCAGAAAAACGGCCGTTTTTAAAACTTATTTTTGCTTTGATACATGTCCCCTGGTGCAGAACCCGGGTTCCCAAACCCTTTTTAGGACAATAACATGCATAATAGTAGTTATAATTAGCACTTTAGATTTCGAACGTTCGCATCCATTGTATTTAATAGGGTTCTAAAGTTCGTGCGAACTTTCGGTCCGTTCGCGGATTCTGGTGCGAATCGAACCCGGGGGTGTTCGGCTCATCACTAATTGCCAGCTCATTGCACCTCCTGTCTCCTTCTCCATGAAAATGTTCAATGCACTACCTAGTTTGCCTCTGTGTTTGGCTTTTAATTCCAATATAATTTCACCAATCCCTAGACATGTATATACCAGTTATGTTGCGTCAATATATGGTGACGTCTAAACCCCCCCACTCTGTCTTGTAATGGCACTCAAAGACAATACACATATTCATGCATTGCATGAAGCTGTATATTGTTGCCCCTTTCAAAACAATCTTCTGATGGCTGGGCTACTGTTGAGTACAGGACATCTTTATTTATAATAGCAATGGTTGTGTTTTGGAAGTGTCTATGATCACAGCAAGTTTCTCTGAATACCCTTTACATTTGAAAATACCTCACACTGTAATTTATCATAAAAAAATAGACTTGGTATCACACAGTGAACTATTTTTAATTAAAACTATGACATGCATCTCAGCCAATCAGGATTATTGTATATTGTTAACGGTAACAGCGGCATTGGAAGAAAGGTGCGGGGGGGGGGGCGGACCGCAACCGGGTGACACCCATGGATAGTATCACAACGCTAACACCGCCCACCCGCTGACCTCTGCCGCAGCTTGTGTCACTCTGCGTATCAAAATGAACACGCCGCCCCCACCTCCTCTCTGTTTACATACACAGAGGAGGAGGAGGCGGAGCCCACGCTCGAGGGTCTCACCGCTGTGTGTATAGTCATTCCGCTGTTCTGTAATGTAAGTGGGGGGGGACTGTAAGTGAGGGTTGTCTGTAAATGAGGGGATGTCTGTCCTGCTGGGGGGTCTGCACTGAGGTGGGTAAGTTTTTACTGAGGGAGGTGGATCTATAATGCGGGAGGGGGTCTGTAGTTAGTTGAGGGGGGTCTGTACTGAGGGGGTCTTGTACTGAGGGGGTCTGTACTGAGTTGTTGGTGGATGACACCATTTTTTGAGTCAACGCGTGACACCAACCCTAGTGACGCCACTGACCAGTAACATCATTGTCTCAAGCAACATTGAGGGCGAGAGAAGACATCTATTACTGAAGAAGGACATTGATGAGCCAAGGCTGGTAAATGCATGGCTGGGTGTAAAGTGGCTTGATGTTTAGCCTAAATTGGGGCATTTTTATTAGCCAAACTGTTGCCCTTGGGCCACACTGGCTGCGTTTAATGGCCACATTGGCTTACTTGTTGCTTTTTTGGGCAACTTTGTTAGCGGCCCACAAAAGATATCAAGTTACATTCACAAAATAATACTGTATACACTTTTAAAGACAATGGGGTTGTTTTAATAAAGGAAAATCCACTCTGCACTCCAACTGCTTTAGAAAATGCACTTGGAACTACAGTCACTGTAGTTCGCTGTAGTTCTGAGGTGAAGCTCTGAAATTAGAGGAAGCTCTGCTTATTTTAGCATCCAATTATGTGCAAGAAACTTTGTTAGTCAAAATTGTACCTTGCATGTCACCCTCAGATCTACAGTGACTGCACTTGAAAGTGCACTTTCAGTGCAATTGTAGTGCAAACTAGATTTGGCTTTTTTAAATAAACAACTATATGTATTAAATACTTAATGGGGCAAACAACAGGCTCATTTAAATCATCTTCTAGTAGATGCCCTACTCCACCCTCTGCATGACTGGTGTCTGGGGATGTGAGGTCCACTGGAGGCTCTTTGCTGGGTCCAGCTCTCTGATCACACTCCTCGAAATTTGGGCCATCACCACACTCACGTTCCTCTAAAAATTATACACAAATATTATCACTAAATCACCCAAATTGTTAGGACCTGGGCTTGAACCTGGGACCTCTGGTGTGTCTGGTGGTGACTCTACTTGCTGAGCCACCTGGAATGCTGGACAGCTCCTTGGATAGTTCATTAGACAATTCCTTGAATGATCTTTCTTGTCTTGAATCTTGTTTGCCTTGAACCTTGAACCCTTTGCTCCTCCCAGGAACTTCCTGATTTAAGCCATGTCCCTGCACTTCCTGGTTGCCAGAATATTGTGTCTTCACCAGCCAATATCTTGCTCCTGTCTACTGCTGCCGACCGCATCTTTGCTACCACTCACTACCGACTTTTGGCTCGTCCCCGACTACGCTTCTGCTGAATCCCAACCTGCAACTATCTGTTACCGACTTTTGGCTCATCCCCGACTATGCCTCTGCTTGATCCCTACCTGTATTATCTGTTTCTGGACCCCGGCTTGCTCACCCCCTGGTGGGGCTAATCTGAGGACCGCGACCTGGCACTGACACGCAGCGAAGCCCATCTCCACCTTTAGGAGCCCTGGTGAATACCGGTCAGTGCTTAGACCCCGCACCTCAGGTGAACCCGTGTCATCAGCCAGGGTGACCTGTGTGAATACCTGCTCTGCTGCTATAGCTACTGGCCTCTGAGCCTGACTCCAGACCGTGACACAAATAAATCAAAATATGACTATAATCCCTGGAGCAGAATTATGAGGCCAAGCTTGCACTAGTGACAATGTTTTCTCCAGCCAAGTGGACGATCATGCGCAATTATCAAATTGACAATTACTAAATGTGCATTGTAAATGTAAGATGATGTACTTTAAAATGAGGAGCAAAATAGAAATATGCCAAGATGTTGCTATAAAATGACATTTGACAACAACCACTCTTGTGTCCTCTGGGATATGGGATCTATTATTATGATGAAAATTCCATCAGGCGTGACTCTGTGTGACTGTGATCCCCAGGCCCTCTCCTCTACCCATGTATAGTGTTGAAAGGCGTCATTAATGTGCAGTGATGATTTCCACAGCAGACCTTCAATATTTAATACACCTTATTAAAGGTAACTATATGTGACCATGTCCTTGTGACAACCAAGAATATCCCCTGTCGGAGGAAAGCGCTATTTTATTAGAGGTTTTACTTACGATTTGTGGATAATGCCACTGTTGCCTCCCCTGTTGGGGCCTTGCCAAGGGAAGCCTCCCTTTTTCCCCTCTGCTGGCTTGTCTGCTGACTTGCTCTGTGCCTTTTTCCTGTGAATTTCAATTGATAATGTATGTTAATTATTGTTCCAAAAATGGGGAGCCATCAAGAATACGTTTAATCAAACATATATGCATTAAAGTTCCAAAAAAATAAGATTCCCCACATCATAATTTTGTTAAGCAAAAAAAGGAAAGTCAGGTAATTCCCACATCAAAAAAATTACTACAGTCAGGAATTGTTCTTACTTATTTTGATGATGATGCGGTGAATGGAGTCCAACTGTTCTTTCTCTCTGTGTTTTAAATCAGACCATCTTTTCCTAATTTGATCTTTCGTTCGTTTTATGCCATATTCACGATCCAATAACGCAATTACCTTCTCCAAAATATAATCTTTATGGCTGTTGGGCCTGTCATAGTTCTCCTGCTTACAATCGTAGTCATACTTGTCAAATATCCTCACCATCTCCACCATCTCCCCCTTGCTCATGGGGGTGGCCTTGTGATTTATATATTCTCCACCGCGGGGCCTGGTCTTTTTTCGTTGCGGCATCCGTCTTGTTCTCCCTCACGAATGTTCCGCCGTTATGTCGCATGCACTAAAAAGTCTGTTGGCACTCCCCAGCGTCATGACGTACTGAGAGCGGAGTTTGACGCATGCGCAGGGTATAAAAAGACCTAACGACCGTTCGCCATACCGGACGCTGGAACGTAACCTTTGGGAAACGAAACTCAGATGATCGCATAGTCGAAAGAAAGGTACGTGACAACTTTGTGACAGTGTGTGCAATGGACACATAGCATAACATTGAATGAGTGCTGGGGCAGTTAGAAAAAGTGTAACTAATGCCTATTGAATGTGCATTGAGCAGCGTCTCATGTGCATGGGGCCTAATGACAAAATTAGAATTACCTAAAGGCAGGGCTGCCAACAGGGGGGTACAGGCAGTACACCTGTAAGGGTCATGGAGGCAGGGCCACCATCAGGAATGTAGGGGCCCCTTACACAGCTTCAGGCATGGGCGCCCTGGAGCAGAGGAGAACACGGGGGGGGGGGGTTTGCTAACGGCACCAAAAGAAAAAGCGGGGGGTGCCACGAATTGAGAAGGGGGGTGATGCCAATTGAGAAGGGGGGGTGCTGCCAACGCTAATTGTGGAGGACAAGGGTCTTTGGGTGCTGACGAACACTAAATAACTTAAAAAAAGGTCCGGGGGCCATCCGGGGCCCTAGGGACCTCCGGGCCACTTACAGGTGTACTGCCTGTACCCACATGATGGCGGACATGCCTGGAGGTCCCAGGGGCACAGGATGCAATCACACACTTTTTATTTACTTGTTCATCAGCATCCAAAGCAAACACAATCTAAAAAATTAGATGCGTCAGCAGACCCCGCTTTAAAAAAAAAATGCGTAAAGGCCCACCCCCCCACTTCACCTAGGCTCCAGGGGGCACATGCCTGAAGCTGGTTAAGGGGAACATCATTTTATGATGGCAGACATGCATAAAGGCCTATATTCTTATCAGGTTATGAGCTTGAAGGTAAAAAATATTATTTGTTCTTTTGTTATTTCTTGCAGCCATCTTATCAAATTTACTAAATAATGAAGGGGACAATTCTCAATAGCCCTGAATTTATTGGTGATTTCATTGAAAAATATCGCCATCACGCCTGTCTGTGGCAGGTGAAACACAAAGATTATTTGAATAAAAACAAAAGGCAGGCAGCAATCGATGAATTGGTGGAATTGGCGAAGACTGTGTACCCCAGGGCAGACGAGACATTGGTGAAGACAAAAATTGGAGGCCTCAGGAGTATGTACAACAGGGAGATAAAGAAGATCGAGGAATCGAAGAGATCGGGAGCAGCAACAGAAGACATTTATGTCCCCAAGCTGTGGTACTTTGCAAGCCTGGGATTTTTGAAGGACCAGACTGTGCCACGCAGGCATATTTCTACCCTACCCTCCACACTACCCTCCACACTACCCTCCACATCAGCTGAGGCCACTGATACAGAGGCGGATCCTACACAAGAGGATGAGGAGGAGGAGGAGGAGGAGCTCAGCTTGCCCCAGGTATAGCATTTTCTACAAAATAAAATATTTGAGAAAGTGAGGGCAATGTGTTGTTATGATTTTTAAAAAATATTAGGAATGTAAATCTGTGGAAATGAGAAACCAATACAAAAATATGATTAAAAATAAAGTTAAAATAAGGAAAAATGCTGCAGTGACAATGCTAACCTTTGTTTTTTGATGACATTCTATTTTTAAGAAACAAAAGGACGCTAAAATGTGTTGGGAAAATGTGTCCTACTAATAAATAATTTTATAATTATGTTTAATTTACAGACCCAGGAAAATTTGCAACAAGAGGAGGCCGGGCCCAGCAGCATAAGCACGGAGTCCAGAGTGCCTACCCTGCGCCCTCCTAGCAAAAGGGCCAGGAAGAGGCACCACCTTGACGAGGTAACAAAGGGAAAAAAAACGCGCTTACTACGAAAAATAATTAATTAAATTAAATTAATAATACAATAATAAAGTCCTTACAGCAGCAATAAAAGTGGGATAAACACAAATAGAAATAAAAAAGAAAATCGCGCTAAGGAATCACAAATTATTGAATAAAGTCCAATTTGGCAGGCTGGTGTGAAAGGAACACAAAAATCCCAATTACTGAATACACCTGGAAGAATTCATGCTTACCAGATAAGTAAGCCAATAGAACATATGGCTTTTACCCAGCCAGGGCCTTTCAATTCCCACAAGGTTGATTCGTCAGAGAATTATTGGGTATGGTCGCTTGAACTATGACTCCATATTATGTATTACATTCGACCCAAAAAGGAGAGAGAAAAAAAACATAGCGTGATCCTGTCTCGATAATTAGTCAATAGAAATCAGCATTGTGAACAACACTCGATGTGGGAAGTATGCAAAAAGTGAACCACCACCTCACAGTCAATCTCCTTACCAGATTGCACTACATAAGGAGCTTTAAGCCAAAAAACACCCCAAACACAGAAGGTTGTGATCCACCACCTCTCATGCAATCTTCTTACCAGATAGCTAGTGTAATACAGCCTGATGTATGTAGGTGACGATCCGTAACCGAAATCCTATAGATAGCTGCAGGCTCGAATGATAAGGGGGTGAAATCAGATTCTCCCCACTCATATTATTCCCGGCATCGATCTCAGTTTGCCAACACTTGGAAAGATCATTCGCTCTGTTCAGACAATTTGTCGTTGGGTTCCTTGACACACTCTGAACGAGGCCACTGCTGAGTTTCTGCATCGGGCTACGGTAGTCATCACCAACGCACCCGATAGTGCGGAAGGATTTGGGTGCTTTACAGCCAACAAGCTGAGGGAGGTGGATGTGGAACAAAGAGAGCGATGTGAGGGGCTCATCATCCAGCTCCTTAGCAAAGCAAGAAAAGGGGAGATAACACCAACATCACATCTGTGTGATTTGGAGCACACAGCTCCTCAAATTCTAAACTACCCACCCCATCCAAACTACCCACCCCATCCAAACTATCCACCCCATCCAAACTACCCACCCCAGCAAGGCCACCCACCCCATCCTGGGTCAGTGGCAACATCAGCCCCAGGATCCACAACAAGGCCAATGGTCTGGGGAGTTTAGGGGCTACTAAAGATTTAAGTAGGATTTATGCTAAAAAGTTTCCTTTTACTAACCTATTTTAGGGGGTCAGCCTGAAAAAAAAAAGGCATTATTTAAGTTGTGTAGGTTAATGCACACTATTAACAAAATGGCCTCAGCTGATGTGGATGGTAGTGTGGAAAGCAATGTATGTATGTGGTTCAGTCTGGTATGCCACAAATACCAGACCCTTTCTGGAGTACCACAGCCTGGGGACAGATATGTCTTCTGCTGCTGCTCCCGATCTTTTTTATTTCTTGACCTTCTTTGAGCTCCCTGTTGTATGTACTCCTCTGGTGACCAATGACAACATTCATTGGATATTTGTATGCCCTGGGGTACAGAGGCCTCGCCATTTCCACCATTTGATCGATTGCTGCCTTCCTGTTTCTCTAAATTATAGTATTATGTCATTATTATTTATGTGTTTTTTTGTTAGTAAACAAAATAAAATGATTGCACAAATATAAATTTTGTCTTTTATCATAATAATTTATGTTTGTGAGTAGGCAGTTAATTTTTTTATAATATTAATAAGGGACAAAAATATAGTAGCTTGTATTACAGCATCAAATACATATGGGATTATGTGGTTGTGCTTAAATAGCCAATAAAAAAAAAAAAAAAAAAAAAAAAAAATGATATATAAAAAAAAAAAAACATTAAACAAAGAGGAAAGACGTTGTTTGCAAATAATTACATCGGTATATACAGATAAAATGCTTTTAGATTTATTACGGCATTGTACACAATATTAAAAATGTGCTCTGTATTAAAATAGTTCATAATTGCTGCGTCACGAATGTGAAATCTCCATAACGAACGCTAGTTTTACAAGACTGAAGGGTCAGGGCTGTTAATTGCTTCGGAGCATGCGCGTTCGTACCTAGGACAAAAGTCAGATGGTTTTCTGTACACACGGTCGGACTTTGCTCCATCTGACTTTTGTTGGGCAAAAGTTTGTCCGTTTGCAGACCCAACTTTTGTCCGATGAAAACAAAACCAAACGAAAAAAAGTTTGTCCGATGGAGCGTACACACGGTCGGATTGTTGGTCCAACTTGCTTAAAACAAATTTTGTTGGGCAAAAGTCCGACCGCATGTACGGGCCTGTGTGCTGCATTTTTGGTGTGGCAACAAAACCACACCTCTCCATTGAAATGAATGGAATTTGTGGCCAAAACACAATGCACCTGTGGGAAGTGCTTTGTCCAGTCACATGTCCAGGGGGAAAACGCAACGAAACGCAGCAAAAGTGCACTGCACCAAAAACACGTTAAAAACACATATGCATTTTTGCAACGGAGCAGTGTGAAAGCACGCTACAGATTAGTAGCTGCAATGTAATACATTTTTGGTTTTAACCGGTTGTCCCCCACACTATAGCCAAAAGACGGCTACAGCACGGGCTTCCAATGCTGGGAGGGCATACATGGACATCCTCCCGTGATCCTGCTGCCCGGACTCACAGATCGAGGTAAAGGGCCAAGTAACCCTTTACCACGTGATCAGCTGTGTCCAATGACAGCTGATCACAGGATAGAAACACAAGCCGGTTATTGGCTTTTCTTTCCTCACACTGACAGTGTGAGGAGAGAAGAAGAAAGCTGATAACCAGCTTTTGTTAGGGACATTGCCACTTATTATTAGTAACCTGATTATCACTGCAGTCCCAACAGTGCTGCCAAGCAGTGCCAACCAGTGCGACCAATCAATGCCCACCAGTGCCACCTATCAGTTCCACCTCATCAGTGCCCACCAGTGCCACCTATCAGTGCTGCCTCATCAGTGCCACCTCATAAGTGCCACATATCAGTGCTGCCTTATCAGTGCCACCTCATCAGTGCAGCCTCATCAGTGCCACCTATCAGTGCAGCCTCATCAGTGCACATCGGTGCAGCCTCATCAGTGCCCATCAGTGTAGCCTTATCAGTACAGAATCATCAGCGCCCATCAGTGCAGCCTTATCAGTTCCCATCAGTGCAGCCTCATCGATGCAGCCTCATCAGCACACATCAGTGCAGCCTCATTAGCACACATCAGTGCAGCCTCATTAGCACACATCAGTGCAGCCTCATCTGCGCACATCAGTACAGCCTCATCCACGCACATCAGTGCAGCCTCATCAGCACACATCAGTACAGCCTCATCAGTGCCCATCCGTACACACCAGTGCCGCCTCATCAGCACAGCCTCATCAGTGCCCAATCAGTGCAGCCTCATTAGCGCACATCAGTGCAGCCTCATCAGTGCCACCTCATCAGTGCCGCCTCATCAGCACACATCAGTACAGCCTCATCAGTGCAGCCTCATCAGCACACATCAGTGCAGCCTCATTAGCACACATCAGTGCCGCCTCATCAGTGCAGCCTCATCAGCGCACATCAATACAGCCTCATCAGTGCAGCCTCATCTGCACACACCAGTGCAGCCTCATTAGCACACATCAGTGCCGCCTCATCAGTGCAGCCTCATCAGCCCACATCAGTGCCGCCTCATCAGCACACATTAGTGCCCAATCAGTGCAGCCTCATCAGCGCCCATCAGTGCAGCCTCATCAGTACACATCAGTGCCGCCTCATCAGCACAGTCTCATCAGCGCACATCAGTGCCCAATCAGTGCAGCCTCATCAGTACACATCAGTGCCGCCTCATCAGCACACATCAGTGCCGCCTCATCAGCGCACATCAGTGAAGGAGAAAAATTACCTGTTTGCAAAATTTTATAACAAACTGTGAAAAAAATATATTTTTTTTCAAAATTTTCATTTTTTTCTTTAGCAAAAAATAAAAACCCCAGAGGTGATCAAATACCACCAAAAGAAAGCTCTATTTGTGTGAAAAAATGATACAAATGTCATATAGGTAGAATGTAGCATGACCGTGCAATTGCCATTCAAAGTGTGAGAGTGCTGAAAGCTGAAAATTGCCCTGTGCAGGAAGTGCCCAGTAGGCAAATGGTTAATATCACTTTAATAATGTCTGCACATTTCCTTTGGAAACATCAGAAATTTTCCCAGAGTCACAGCTGATAGAGTGAGTGTGGAGGAATGGATACATAGCAGATCTCCTGTCACAGGGCGTGGGTCGTAAAGAACTGCACTAAGTCATATGAACACGCATATGTCTAACCACACCCCTCATTAACCTTCCACGCTTGTCCTTTCCTTGAATTGATAAAGTTATTCAAACAGCCAGCTTTGCGTTGCATGACGGTCCTCGTAGTTCAAGAAGCCTCGTCGTCCCTCCACTGAACGAGATGGCAAACTACAATTCCCGAGAACAAGTAGAAGTATCCGTCCTGTTTTGATTGGGCGAACGCTTTTCGCTGCAAGATCTGATTGGCTACGAGATTTCCCGCAGCTGCGCAGTTGGTGCGTGTCAGTGTTTTGGTGTGAGAGAAGGAAGAGAGTGAGAAGACATGTCTGCATTCAGGGGCCAAATCAGCAAGAGCAAAGATCCTTCGGGGCTACTTATCTCTGTCATTAGGTAGGTGAGGACAATGGCTTGATGGTGTTCAGGCTGTTGGTGACAACATGTTAGAAGATTCATGGAGGAGGAAACGGGCATCAGTCTGAATGGGTAGAGCAAGGCTTGCTAGCTGTGTCAGGGGTCTAATGACTTGTATCTAATTTGTATTATATTTTATGTTGATGTTTCCCCTTGGGAAGAATTCTCTGCACTTCCTGTCCATTAAACACAAGAAGAAGTGAGGAATTCTCTGCACTTCCTGTCCATTAAACACAAGAAGAAGTGAGGAATTGTCTGCACTTCCTGTCCATTAAACACAAGAAGAAGTGAGGAATTGTCTGCACTTCCTGTCCATTAAACACAAGAAGAAGTGAGGAATTCTCTGCACTTCCTGTCCATAAACGCAAGAAGAAGTGAGGAATTCTCTGCACTTCCTGTCCATTAAACACAAGAAGAAGTGAGGAATTCTCTGCACTTCCTGTCCATTAAACACAAGAAGAAGTGAGGAATTCTCTGCACTTCCTGTCCATTAAACACAAGAAGAAGTGAGGAATTCTCTGCACTTCCTGTCCATTAAACACAAGAAGAAGTGAGGAATTCTCTGCACTTCCTGTCCATTAAACACAATTAGAAGTGAGGAATTCTCTGCACTTCCTGTCCATTAAACACAATTAGAAGTGAGGAATTCTCTGCACTTCCTGTCCATTAAACACAAGAAGAAGTGAGGAATTCTCTGCACTTCCTGTCCATAAACGCATGAAGAAGAAGTGAGGAATTCTCTGCAGAATCAGATTAGGTGACACAGAATTGATGTTGCATGAGTGTCTCGCCTGCCCTGGACTCTCCCTCCTCATTGGCTGAGACAGCAGCGCAGCGTCATTAGCCCCTGCTGCTATCGATCAAAGTCGGTAAGCCAATGAGAGAGGGGGCAGGGCCGAACCACAGCTCCGTGTCTGTAGGGGCACTCAGCAGGAGGGAGGGACTAGGAGCACTGAAGAGGGACCCAAGAAGAGGAGGATTCAGGCAGATCTGTGCAAAATCATTACACAGTGTAGGAAAGTAAAACATGTTTGTTATTTTTAAATAAAAAAAACAAAGACTTTAGTATCGCTTCATATAACATGCTGCAACATCTGGGGCATGGTCCTATTCACTTCAATGGGCAAGTGTGACACAGACAAGGGTAAAACCTAATTGCCTAAGCACAACTTTGACATGTGTTGGTAAAACTGTACATATCATCACAACTAATTTGTGCATCCAGGTGGATTATACCTGTTTTTTTTTTTTTCCAGGACAAATTGGGCTTTCATTTGGTAGTAAATGGTTGTGGATATCTCCTGATTTTTTTTTTTTTTTTTTTTTATTATTAAACGAAAACAGACCCAAAATTGTAAAAAAATAAATATTGTTTACAATTTTAGCTGTATATTTCATGTTACTACCATAACCTACCACCAAAGAACAACCCAAAATACATTTTCCTGCTGCTGACAATCACAACAATACCACATATGTGTATGTTATTTGTTCTTTGTACCCGTAGTACAGCCCAGAAACAATAGTGCGCATTTTGCATGTTTTATTTGTCCTTCCTAAAACACACTGATGCTAATTTAACCACATCAATACCAGGCACTTTCGCACCTTCCCGCCCAAGCCAATTTCCAGCTTTCAGCGCTGTTACCTTTTTTAAATGACAATTGCGCGGTCATTCTACACTGTACCCAAACAGTAGAAATACAAAAAACACAGTCGCTTCCAGCGCTAATAGGTCTTCCAAGGTGTGGCATGAGAGAGAGAATGAATCCCAAAGCTAGGTGGATGCTGCCTTCCTCAGATGGGGTAATCCTGAAAGGAACTACAAGAAAAACAGAAATGGAAGGCGCGCACACCTACTGCATTACCAGAGATAATTTAATAATAAGAAATGTTAGTGTAAAAGTGGGTACTCACAAAAGTCCATAAACACAGTGCATGGACATACACAGAACACTGGGTACAACTGATGCGTTTCAGGGGTGCGCCCCCTTCCTCAGAGCTAGGCTAAGCTAGCTCTGAGGAAGGGGGTGCGCCCCTGAAACGCGTCAGCTGTACCCTGTGTTCTGGGGTACTCTTGGGATTTGTTATTTGGCAGGGCACAGGAGGCTAACCAGGGTCCCCTGCCAGTATCTCCCACATGCTGCAGCTCAGACCTGTGGTAGAAGCCCAGCATTGTCACATTTGGAGATATTGGCAGAGATTTCTCTTGCTTTGGAAATGATTTGCTGATGTCAGCTTTTTCCTTTTTAAAGCAAATTTGTCACTTAAGCTGTCTGCAGTAAAATTTTCTCAAAGCTTACCTCTCTGGGGAGCAGCAAGCCTGAACCCTGTTGCTTTCAAGAGCTACAGCCTCCGGCAGAATCTTCACATCAACACATTTCAGGGTGTGTCCGATGCCTGCTCCTGTGCTGCACTGAATTGTCCTACCTCAAAAAGTAGCTGGGGCATCAAGCGCTTGAGAAATTTGGCATTCTGACTAGCAGCCGACCAGAGAGTTAAGTTCAGAGGCTTCTATAAGGTAAGCAAGTCGAAACATGCCTCACTTTTTGGCTGGAGGACATCCAGCATCATCGAATCCTTTCCTACCCAGCTTTACTTTTCCCTGGCCCACCCTTTTCATACGTTGGACTTGAATTCTTTAAATCATGGAAGCTCAGCATCACATCTGGGTGTTACCACAACTTCCTTTGTTCAAGAAGCTACAGTGTATGTAGCACCCTGCTTGCCCTACCTTTTAGTCTTGATCTGCCTGCATAGCATAGTGAAGCACAGAGAGCCAGGGAGGACATTGTGGTTTCTACAATAAGGTATGTATGAAAAACAGATTTTTATTTAATTTTACGTTCAATACTAGCATTGTCATGTTGGGGCAAAGGAGCAACCAGGCAAGGCAAAATATAAGCAGATTAAACTTCAGCTGTAAGATGATTTTGTTAGTGTACTGTGCAGTTAAGTGATTTGGACACAATTGGTATAACCAATGTGATTATGTCCCTCCACTTCATAAATGCAGATTTTTACATGTTTGTGACAAAATTGTCAAAACATGTGATAGACCATTTACATGTGTGGGTTGCCAGGTAAAACATTTCTGATGTGCCAGACACGCTGCGAAGATGAGGCTGATCTAAGTGATGTGGTCATTAACCACTTAAGCCCCGGACCATTTCGCTGGCCGAAGACCAGGCCATTTTTTGCGATTCGGCACTGTGTCGCTTTAACTGACAATTGCGCGACGTGGCTCCCAAACAAAATTGACATCCTTTTTTTGCCACAAATAGAGCTTTATTTTGGTGATATTTGATCACCTCTGCGTTTTTTTTTTTTTTTTTTTTTTTTTTTTGAGCTATAAACAAAAATAGAGTCCCAATTTTGAAAAAAATTCAATATTTTTTTACTTTTTGCTATAATAAATATCCCCAAAAAATATATATAAAAAAACTTTTTTTTTCCTCAGTTTAGGCCGGTATGTATTCTTCTACATATTTTTGGTAAAAAAAATCGCAATAAGCGTTTATTGATTGGTTTGCGCAAAAGTTATAGCGTCTCCAAACTAGGGGAAAGTTTTTATGGCATTTTTATTAATAATTTTTTTTTTTACTAGTAATGGCGGCGATCAGCGATTTTTATCGTGACTGCGACATTATGGCGGACACTTTTGACACCATTTTGGGACCATTGTCATTTTTTCAGCGATCAGTGCTATAAAAATGCACTGGTTACTCTAAAAATGACACTGGCAGTCAAGGGGTTAACCACTAGGGGGCGCTGAAGGGTGTGACCTAGGGAGTGATTCTTACTGTTAGGGGGTGTGGCTTGCCTTGACAAATCACTGATCCTTGTTTGCGATGAGAGGGAACACGATCAGTGACAGTGTCACCTAGGCAGAATTTGGTGTTTACACTAACATCTCCCCGTTCTTCAGCTCTGTGACCCGATCGCGGGACACCGGCGGCTATTAGGTCTGCGGGTCACACGAGCGCGACCACACGGCCGGCAATTTAAAAGGGATGTATATGTACGCCCTTTTGTCTGTCCGTGCCATTCTGTCGACGTACATCTGCGTACGGCGGTCGGCAAGCGGTTAATGCTCAGCATCACTCCCGCTTATGGGACAGTTTACAGGCAAATTTGGAAACCTCATTGCATCTCCTTTCTTGGACGTATTGCCTCTATTAAAATGACTATACTGCCCGAACTTCTTAAACCTTTTGCAACATTACCGATTCCTGGACCCTCGATGCACCTCAGGTGACTTCAGATGGACTTCTTGAATTTTATATGGGACTTTAAGTGACATAGGATAAGCTAACGCAGTTATTTTTGCCTCTTGGAATGATGGTGGCCTGGCCTTTCCAAATTTTATGAGGTATTATTACGCGACCCAGTTGTGAGCTGTTGCCTTCTGGGTGACACTTTTTGCATATAGTCGTTGGACAGAGGTTGAGAAACTTTGGTTGGCTCCTGTCAACCCTAACCACTTACTGTAGAATGCCACTAAGGATGTTGCCGCCTCCTTCCCTCCTGCACTCTGTCATTGTTACGTGGATTGTGGAGACTGTTGAAACGTTCACACTGTCTTTTGTCCGAAGCCTTTCTGGTGACTGCCTTTTTGATCAACCCCAAAGTGCCAAATAATCTTACCTTCCTGATGTCCTCCCCATGGATGTCAGAAAAATTATTTCATTTTGGTCAACTGGTAGACCCTAGAACATAGAAGATGCTTTATTTCTATCTACTTGGAGAGAACACAATTTACTGCATCGTGTGGACTACGGATACTTACAGATACGTCACCATGCATCCTCCATTGCCCCATGCTGCAGTTTTCCAAATTGACTTCCTTTGAGAGATCAGTCCAAAAGGGTTTAATTTCTGATATTTCCAAAAAATTTTAATCCCTTCCCAATGCAAACACAGGGAAAGCATGACTAAATGTGCAAATGGGGAAGGGGCAATTGGTGAGTAATTGTCCCTAGAAGCATGGCAAGTGATTTGGTCTCAGGCTGCAAGGAGCTCTATATGTACACATATATAGATATGTGTAACAATCAGTGCCACCAATTCCTAAAAAATAAAGTGCTAGATGCTAATAAAAATAAATAAATAATAAAAATAAAAATAAAAATTCTAGTGCCAAATTAAATGATTAACTAATTATCCACAGCTGCTGTACACTCTCAGTGAATCACAACACCAAACGGTAAACAATTATTCTAATAGTGCAGCGCTGCCTCAAAAAAAACATATATCACTTGTGCAATTGCCTATATTATTAACCAGTCCCATGTGAACTGATAAATGTGCTCTAATAAATTTCCAATGTATATAGTTAATAGATCAGGGGTGCCCAACCAGTGGCCCGCGGAGCCCTCTGATGTGGCCCGCAACCTCCTGCTCTGGGATGGAATGGAATAGAATAGAATACTGTTATTATAGGTCAGTTTATTACTAAAATCAGTATACATATGGGCATATCTGTTCTGCTGTGGTTACTGGGCTGCTTTTACCACTTCAATACCAGGCACTTACGCACCTTCCTGCCCAAGCCAATTTTCAGCGCTGTCACAATTTGAACGACAATTGCGTGGTCATGCTACACTGTACCTGAACTATTTTTTTATCATTTTGTTCCCACAAATAGAGCTTTCTTTTGGTGGTATTTGATCACCTCTGCGATTTTTTATTTTATGCGCAACGAATAAAAAAAGACTGAAAATTTTGAAAAAATATGTTTTTATTTGTTTGTTAATATTTTTGTAAATACGTTTTCTTCTTCAATGATGGGCACTGATAGGCGGCACTGGTATGTGGCACTGATGGGTACATATGGGTGGCACAGTTGGGCACTGATGGTCACTGATAGGTGGGCACTGATGGTCACTGATGGGTGGCACTGAGGGACACTGATGAGTGGCACTGGTTATTACTGGTGGTGGTATTGCTGGGCATCACTTTTTTACGCTATTATGGTGCCAGTCAGTGCCCATTTGTGGGCACTGATTGGCACATGTTGGGCATGTTTTAAAACATGTGGATGGCCATGGGGGATGTACCTGGCCATCCACATGTTGCCCGCTTCCCTGGTGGTCCTGGGCGGCATCCTGGTGGTCCAGTGTGGGCATCTGTCAGACGCGAGTGAAGAAGAGCTGATCAACGGCTCTTCCTGTTTACATCGTGATCAGCCGTGATTGGACACGGCTGATCACGTGGTAAAGAGCCTCCGCCGGAGGCTCTTTACCGAGATCGGTGTTGCAGTGTGTCAGACTGACACACCGCTCCACTGATCGCCGCAATGGGTGCCCTGCCGGGCGCGCGGCGGCTGTTATCCTGCAGGATGTCAATAGACGTTCAGTCAGGATAACAAAACCACTTCCCGGACGTCAAACTGATCCGCAAGTGCAGAGCGGGTTACCTGCTCTGAGCCATAGACTTCTGTTATTACCTGCGAGTTTGGTGAGCTTTCTGAAAGTGCACCAAACCTGCAGAATATAATAGAGGTCTATTGCAAAGTGCAGGAAAGCCAAAGGTACACTGCATTGCAGCCGCAGTGCAGGTAAACTGCAGCGCATCAGTGTGAAAGCAGCCTTGGGCCCCTTTCATACGGTCAGTCCGACCAATTGGATCCTCCATTCACCTCTAAGTAGTGGCAGACAATCACTTGTGTCCTACCTCCAATCTGATCCGCTAAAAAAAAGTATAGTGGGATGTGTCCGTGTCCGCTCTGCATATGCAGAGCAGACACAGACATGCCATCCACCCGCTCTGCTCATTGTGGCCCGGGACTAGTTACCAAGTCGCTTAAGTAGCCCTTGCTCTTCAAAGGTTTGGGCACCCCTGTCATAGATGTATATTTAAATCTTGATGGTTGTGAACTTCAGTCCTTCTTTTATACAAAAACACCACTGTGCTCCTCTGCTCTCCAACAGATCACCCTTATCTGTTGGAGAGCAGAGGAGCACAGTGGTGTTTTTGTATAGAAGGGCTGAAGTTCATAAAATATGTACACATGTATCGACTTTTCTCAAGAAACCTAAATTGTTAGTTCACTTTACAGGAAAAAAGTTTAAGGGCTCTTTCACACGGGCAGTTTGCCCAACGGACTCCGCTTTGCTCAGCGGGGGATCGATCCACTGATCCCCGCTGAGCAGGCGGAAGACAGGTCTGTCTCCACTCACTGTGCTGAGACGGACCTGTCAGAGTCCCGCTCTACTCTGGGGAGATCGGATGAAAAAGGACCTTTCTTGTATGAAACCAAGTGAGCATTTCCTTGGCTTTGTGTTTGGGATCATTGTCTTGCTGAAATGTCCACCCTCATTTCATATTCATCATCCTGGTAGATGGCAGCAGATTTTGATCAAGGCTGTCTTGGTACATTTTTCCATTCATCCTTGGGTTGTTACTAATCTGTGAAAATTTCATGTCAATGGCACCTTTAGAAATATATTTACCTCGAAAACTGGTGATGCGTTTAATACTTGTTTTACTTGCTGTATATAAACTAGAGTTATGCAGTAAAATTTTATCCACATGAAAAATAGTATAGTGATGCAGCTGTGCCCTGTTTTACATACTCTGTGCAGCTTGTTTTCATCTATGTTTTCTTAGAACTGTGAACCACCCCGCCAAGTAGCCATGTTCCATCATGAGATGAACACTACCATTTTATATCAATTTAAAATCTGATTCCGAAGTTTCATCTAGCATGTTTTGGTCAAGTATGTAATTTTTGTGTGTCTCACCACTAAAGACATAACCTTACACGATCCTGGTTGCTGTGGTTTCCCTATCTATGGAGTTTCTCAGGCCTCAGAAATAAAATCTAGGCAGGAAGGCATTGTAAAACAAAAGGAAACTGAACAGGATATTCGCAGTTCCTATCATCACTGAAGTGTGGACTTTTCAGAGCTACAAGCCTTTTTTTCTAGTCAACTGCTTGATTTTTGTTTGTGTTTATCTACTCTAGACTATACACTGCATTTTATTTTATTTAGAATTTTACTATGTATGAAATTCACTCAATTTAATAAGAAAAATCCACATTACAAACTGGCAAATCTCACAATTGTATAGTTTTGTAACATACAAAATTAAAGTAAAACTATCAGCAAAACCTTTTTTTTTTTTTTGTGGATAGAGTAAGGAAGGGTCATAACACCTGTCAGTTTTTTCTTTGCCATCTGTGCCTCATTGGGGAGATTTCCCTTCAATTCCTGTCCCATAGCCAAACAGGAAGTGAGGGGAAATCCCTGCAAATTAAGGGAATCCCTTGGGGGGGGCCCAGGGAGTGGGCTCACTCTCAATTTTGCCTAAGAATACAGCTATGAATAAAGAATGGTACAAAAACCTCCTTCTAGAGCAGCTTCTCCCAAACCTCCAAGAACAGTTTGGTGATGAACAATGCCTTTTCCAGCATGATGGAGCATCTTGCCATAATGCAAAAGTGATAAGTAGGGATGGGTTTAGGCGTATGTGGATCGTACCTGCCAGGAAGCCATCACTGCACACTGCCAATAGTAGGCAGTGAGGCATTTCTCGGCCCGCAGCTGCACATACACATGCTGCCTATGATTGGTGGTGTGCAGTGATGGCTTCCTGGTGGGTACAATCACACTTGAGCCCATCATTAGTGATAACTACGTGGCTTGGGGGAACATTTTATTTAACTTTGTCCTGCACGCTCCTGGCACAGTTACCAGTGGCTAATGCAAAGCTCTCGATTGCTCCTTGCAATCAGGAGCTTTTCGATCATGTGACTGCTGTAAAAGACAATCATAGCGGTCACATGATCATAAACCTCTCCCCGCCTCACGGCATCTTAAACCCCTTAAAGGGCTCTGAAGCTCTGGCGCCAATAGGATAATTTGTGGGAATTTCCTCTGTTTTTTGCTGTGTGTCAGGAAGTGAAGGGAAATCTCCCCAATGGGACCCCGGAGACTAAACAAATCTGACAGGGGTTGTAACCCTCCCTTACTCTATACAGCTTATATATCCAGCATATAAGTGAACGGCTGTAAACCCTGTATTGATGTAAATGCTGATGTTTCATTGTATTGGTGTTTACTTGTACATGTGCATACAGCATATTTCCCCAAACATGGAAGAAGAGAAACATGTAACTGCGTTTTTTCATGGCTGGGGAGCCACAGGTGGGGGCGTACAGCCTTCCATCGAAGTTAATGTCTGTGCGCCCCCCCAGCCGCAGAAAAATTCTTTAGGCATAATTGATACCTATATACTGTATTTCCATATGCATGAGGCCTAATAATGTGAACCCGCCCCCCCAAAAAATAATAATTCAGAAATCAAAACCACAGTGAGGTAAATGCCAATTTGTCCTCTCAGTATAGAAAAAATACTTTCCTATCCCTGTTAATGGAAGTTGGATTGATCAATAATTTCTTTGAAAATTATTGTAATTACAGCAGGGCATGTTTCTAGTAAAGAAATACATCTAGCCCATCATTTTACCAGGAAATACTGTTTATCACTCCACATCTGTCATTGTTGTGTGATTACTGTACAGTAATATAAGAATAATACATTGAGTTATTATTATTTTTTTAGAACCCTTTCAACTAGTGATGATGTGGAAGACCGAGAGACAGAGCGAGGACGCTTGGAGAATGCCTATGAACAATGTGACAAAGACCTGGATGAGAAGATAGAGCAGCACTTTACAGAGCTTACCACTGCCATACGTACTTACCAGAGCATAACTGAACGTATCACCAACTCCCGTAACAAGATCAAACAGGTGAACCACACCTATGTTCACATAATATTACATCTCTGTGAATGCTCAATACATATATTGCCAACTTTTTTTTCAACATGCTAAGCTTGTTCTATATAAATAGAGGTTCAAATGTCTTATCAATAAGTCGACTCAAAAGACTAAAAGACCACAAGGTGTACTGTAAAGACTATGGCTACAGCCTGATCTCAACTGACTTAAAGAGGAAGTAAACCCTCTAGAAATTGTCCTAAAAAAAAAAAAAGAAGCATAGTATAGCATACTAGCTCATTATGAATGACTTACCTAAGATCGAAGCCCCCGAAGTGCTCCTCGTTCCCCTCCTCCGCCCCCGCCATGTCTCCTCTGAGTGCCTTCCAGGTATCGCCGCTCCGGCGCTGTGACTGGTCGGAGCGGTGATGACGTCACTCCCACGCATGCACGCGGGACCGGCAGATTCCTGGCAGATCCCATTCAAGACCCGGCATGCTCAGTGCGCCTGCGCCGTTGTCTACGTCTCACATGCGCCATAGACATCGGTGCATTCTTTTTGGCAAATATCTCCTAAAACGTGTAGGTTTAGGAGATATTGCAAACACCTACAGGTAAGCCTTAATCTAGGCTTACCTGTAGATAAAAGTTGTCAGAGAGGGTTTACAACCACTTTAACTAATTTGAAGGCAAATGGAGCCATGCAAGGTTCATGACAATGTATTAGTTCTGAACTATTAGCATAAAGTATATAGTATATTAAGGAATTCATCTGTGTTTGTTGAGGACTTCATTCATTTGTCTTGCAATACTAATGCATAACAAAATTCCTTCAGTGCTCTTAAAATACTTAACAATTGAATGTCTTTGAGTACAAAGACCTTCTTCCCTTCATTTTAAGACAAATACTGGTCAAAGTTACAATTTTTTTATTTATTTTTTTATAATCCTAGGTAACTACCGTGTTTCCCTGAAAATAAGCCCGGGTCTTATAATAATTTTGGCAACAAAAGACACAGTAGAGCTTATTTTCGGGGTAGGTCTTGCCATGTAATGTGCCATCTTCTCTCCCCCTCCCTCTCCCTGCCTGACAGGAATCCCCACTGAACCGAGGTAAAATGCTTGTAAAATCCTATAATCCACTCTATTACAGTAGTATATAATGTACAATGTGTTTGTTTCTGTAATATACTGTATTTATTGGCGTATAACACTCACTTTTTTACACTGAAAATAGAGGGGAAACTGTGCCTGCGTGTTATACGCAGGGGGCTGTGGAAAGTTTTTTTTTTTTTTTTTTTTTCCCTGAAACTTCCCTCTTAACCACTTAAGCCCCGGACCATTTTGTAGCTAAAGGACCAGAGCTGTTTTCAGAATTTTGCACTGCGCTGCTTTAACTGTAAATTGTGCGGACATGCAATGTTGTACCCAAACGAAATTTGCGTCCTTTTCTTCCCACAAATAGAGCTTTATTTTAATGGTATTTGATTGCCTCTGCGATTTTTATTTTTTGCGATATAAACGGAAAAAGACCGAAAATTTGGAAAAAAAATGATATTTTCTACTTTTTGTTATAAGAAAAATCGAATAAACTCAATTTTAGTCATACATTTAGGCCAAAATGTATTCAGCCACATGTCAATAAGTGTATATTTATTGGTTTGCGCAAAAGTTATAGCGCCTACAAACTAGGGTACATTTTCTGGAATTTACACAGCTTTTAATTTATGACTGCTTATCTCATTTCTTGAGGTGCTAAAATGGCAGGGCAGTACAAAACCCCCCCATATTACCCAATTTTGGAAAGTAGACACCCCAAGGAAATTGCTGAGAGGCATGTTGAGCCCATTGAATATTTTTTTTTTTGTCGCAAGTGATTGAATAATGACTAAAAAAAAAAAAAAAAAATTACAAAAAGTTGTCACTAAATGATATATTGCTCACACATGCCATGGTTATATATGGAATTACACCCCAAAATACATTTTGCTGCTTCTCCTGAGTACGGGGATACCACATGTGTGGGACTTTTTGGGAGCCTAGCCGCGTACGGGACCCCGAAAACCAAGCACCGCCTTCAGGATTTCTAGGCACAAATTTTGGATTTCACTCCTCACTACCTATCACAGTTTCGAAGGCCATAAAATGCCAAAATAGCACAAAACCCCCCCAAATGACCCCATTTTGGAAAGTAGACACCCCAAGCTATTTGCTGAGATGCATGGTGAGTATTTTACAGCTCTCATTTGTTTTTGAAAATTAAGAAAAAAAAATTTTTTTTTTTTTTTTTAAATTTTCAAAACTTTGTGACAAAAAGCGAGATCTGCAAAATACTCACCATACCTCTCAGCAAATAGCTTGGGGTGTCTACTTTCCAAAATGGGGTCATTTGGGGGGGTTTTGTGCCACCTGGGCATTCCATGGCCTCCGAAACTGTGATAGGCAGTGAGAAGTGAAATCAAAAATTTACACCCTTAGAAAGCCTGAAGGCGGTGATTGGTTTTTGGGGTCCCGTACGCGGCTAGGCTCCCAAAAAGTCTCACACATGTGGTATTCCCGTACTCAGGAGAAGCAACAGAATGTATTTTGGGGTGTAATTCCACATATGCCCATGGCATGTTTGAGCAATATATCATTTAGTGACAACTTTGTGCAAAAAAAAAAAAAAATTGTCTATTTTCCGCAACTTGTGTCAACATATAAAATATTCCATGGACTTCGACATGCCTCTCAGTATATAGCTTGGGGTGTCTACTTTCCAAAATGGGGTCATTTGGGGGGGGGTTTGAACTGTTCTGGCATTTTATACACAACATTAGGAAGCTTACATCCACTCTTCTAACCACTTGAAGGCAAAGCCCTTTTTCACACTTTTTGTTTACATGAAAACATATTTATTTATTTTTTTGCAAGAAAATTATGTTGAACCCCCAAACATTATATATATTTTTAAAGCAAAGGCCCTACAGATTAAAATGGTGAGTGTTGCAATTTTTTTTTCTACACAGTATTTGCGCAGCGATTTTTCAAACGCATTTTTTGGGGAAAAAATACACTTTTTTTAATTTTAATGCACTAAAACACACTATATTGCCCAAATGTTTGATGAAATAAAAAAGATGATCTTAGGCCGAGTACATAGATACCAAACACGACAAGCTTTAAAATTTCGCACAAACGCGCATTGGCGACAAACTACATACATTTTTAAAAGCCTTTACAGGTTACGCCGTTAGATTTACAGAGGAGGTCTACTGCTAAAATTACTGCCCTCGATCTGACCTTCGCGGTGATACCTCACATGCATGGTGCAATTTCTGTTTACATATGACGCCAGACCGACGCTTGCGTTTATTATTCATTTTGCTTTTTTATTTTATTTTTAAACTGTTGCTTCCATATTTTTTTTTTTATCATTTTTATTGTTATCTCAGGGAATGTAAATATCCCCTATGATAGCAATAGGTAATGACAGGTACTCTTTTTTTGAAAAAACTGGGGTCTATTGGACCCTAGATCTTTCCTCTGCCCTCAAAGCATCTGACCACACCAAGATCGGTGTGATAAAATGCTTTCCCAATTTCCCAATGGCGCTTTTTATATCCGGGGGGGGGGGGACATTCCCTCCCACTGCTTGTAAAAGCAGTCCAGAGGCTAATTAGCCACTAGGATTGCATTTACATGAAAGCCAGCCGCTGGCTGAAAAGAATGATACCAAGATGATACCTAAACCCGCAGGCATCATTCTGGTATAAACATTCAAAGTCCAGCAACATACCAGTACGTTGCTGGTCCTTGTTGGACATGTATTGTAATCTTTTTTTTCATGCAGCCTGTTGGCTGAACGAAAAAAAAAGATTGATCGGTGGGTATGCCCACCATTAGAATACCGCCCTTCATCCACCCACTTCTAATGATGGGCATACATGCACCATTTATATATGCCGAAGCATGGGGGCATCTTCCCGCAAAAGTTATGCCGCGTACACATGGTCAGACTTTTCCACGGGCAAGCCTCCGTCGGAATTTCGACCGTATGTACGCGGCATAAGGAGCAAAATCGCTCCTCCGCCCCTGCTGCCCCAATGCTTCGGCATATATGCTTTTTTTTTTTAACTGTGGTGGTGAAATCACCTCCTACAGCACTGGAGTCGCAGGGATCAGGCCTGTCTCTGCGAACGCTGCAGTTATGTGTGTTGTGTTTTGCAAGTGACAGTGATCGATCGATACTGCACTTGGGTGGCCTGGGCTGGACAGAGGGGCAAAACGCAGGTGCTAGCAGGTATCTGGGCTGATCCCGCTAACACTGCGTTTTTGGGAACCCTAAACTGCTGGGGACGCTAGTATAGATCTGATCAGATCAGATATTGATCTGTTCAGATACTATACCACTAAGGGGGGTGTATGCTTAACGCGTGGGTGTTAGCGCTACTGGCACTAACCTGACGCTGCCTGGGGTGTGACGCAGACCCTCTCTGACGCTAAAACCTAATTGATATCACCCGCCGGGCGATCAGGGGGTTAAACCTTTATTGGGTTATATACGGCGGGTGCCCTGACACTATAAAAAGCAAACTAACAAACCAGCGTCACCCGTAACACTTATATGGTGATCACTGGTGAAAGGGTTAACTAAGGGCAATTAGGGGGTTAAAACCTTTATTAGGTAATATATGGGGGTACCTGACGCTATATAAAAACCTGACGGCGAACCTAAAAAAAAATTACTGGCTACCTATCGGCATCACCGACACTAAGACAACGATCATAAAAACGATCGCTTAGTGACAGTGGTGATAGGGGGTGAAAGGGTTACCTGGGGGGTGATCAGGGGGTTAAACCTTTATTAGGGGGGGGTTAGGGGGCTACACTGGACCTAAAACTAAATGTAGTGACACTTTTACAGTCACAAATGTCACTGATTGCAGTGATCACTAAATAAATGGTCACTGCAATCAGTGACACTGTGACTGGGGGCTGGGGAGTGATCTGGGGGGTCTGGGGGGGGCGATTTATGTGCCTATGTGTCCTGGTGTCAGTGTGCTGTTTTGTGCACTAACCTGCATCTTCTCCTGTACGGCGCTCGGTATATGTGAGCGCCGCAGGAGAGATGACATCACTTCCTCCTGCCTGTGTAAACAGTACACAGGCAGGGGAAGCTCTCTCATTCGCCGGGAGCGATCGAGAGGGGGTGGCCGGAATCGAACGGCCGTCCCCTCATGCCGGATCGCTCCCGAAGGTAAAACGACCACCCACTGTAAAGAAGGGGGGTCCGATCGGACCCCCCAACTATACAAAGGCAATCACGTATATGTACGTGATTCTGCCTGTCGGTGCCATTCTGCCGACGTATATTTACAGTGGGCGGTCGTTAACTGGTTAAAGTTGGGGTGCGTGTTATACGCTGATAAATACGGTAATTGTGCCAAATACCTTCATTATAGCGCTGCTCTGAGCATTTGTCACCCGCCGGAGCTCTCTTCCCTGCAATTATATTACAGAAACGCACACATTGTACATTATATACTACTGTAATAGAGTGAATTATAGGATTTTACAAGCATTTTAAACTAGGGCTTATTTTCAGGGTAGGGCTTATATTGCAGCCCTCCTGGAAAATAACGCTAGGTCTTATTTTCGGGTAAACACGGTAGCAGAAATCGGCTGTAACTTATCTCTCATGTTCACAGGCCCATACACCTCCGTGAATAATGAGTTAATATATTAAAGAGGAACTGCAGTCTGCTCATGTAATTTGTAATAAAAACATCTTTGCCATTATGAAGCTTCTATCCAACCACTTTGCATATTTTATGTATACTGAGATTCTGTACTTGCCAAAAATGCTGCAGAAATCTCCCTCTGAGTCTAGCTGCAACTATTTTAACTGTGGGCAGCTGAAGCTGCTGCCTGGTCACTTCTTGGATTTAAACCGAAACACAGAGGCACATCTCCAGCTCTCAATGGCCCTCTTATGACTCACCCCTGGTCCCTTCCTGGCAAACTCTCACGGGCTTTGCATGATGTCATAAGGCTAGGCTAATTACCAGACAAGAAACAGGAAGAGGGCTGTATAAAGGCATTTACTGGCTGAAAAATGTTTTAATATCCAAAGCTAAAACAACAAGGGCAGGAGCTTTAATAGATGGAAAGTTTTTAAAAAATGACTAAAGGTCCGCTTTAAGCTAAACTAAGGGGCCTTAAATTGAACCTGTCTTCCGAGAAATACTGAGACTACTATTGGCGACCTGCTCCTAAAATTCTAGTTGTTTGGCTGTTCTGCCTAGACCTTTGCTTCAGTACTTCTCAGAGTTTGACCTAGAAGTATGCAGATTAGTGTAATCAGACAAAAGTCACAAGTCCTTTATCTATTTGTATGTTTTGTGTCAATAACACAGAAAATATTAAAGCCAAATTATCAGGACAACAATCAGATAAGCTACTTGCCTTTTCAGGAGTAGAAACCAGCAACAGCAGCCGCCATGTTTTTCCCTTTACAATTTGTTTAACTATTTTCCAAATTTTTTTTTTTTTTTTCTTTTCAGGTAAAAGAAAACCTTCTGTCATGTAAGATGCTTCTTCACTGCAAGCGTGATGAACTGAGAAAACTTTGGATTGAAGGTATTGAGCACAAGCATGTCCTGAACCTTTTGGATGAAATTGAGAACATTAAACAAGTGCCTCAAAAACTGGAACAGTGTATGGCCAGCAAACACTATCTGAGTGCCACTGACATGTTGGTGAGTGTATTTTTTTAATTTCTTTTTAAAACCTTTTTTGGGACACTGTAGGTATTTTTAAGATATATATAAAACTATTTTAAGTTTCAGTAATCAATTTATTATATGATTTTTTTATATGAATTGGATTGCCCTCATCTACTTGCAAAAAGCATTAATCATGGGAACTGTTCTTCAGATGTACTGTGTTGAGAAATGGAAGCTGTTCATTTTTCTTGTGAAGTATTTTGTAGCATTTTCTAGGTGGTGTTGTATAGTTAAATTATCTGCATAATTGATAAAATAGAGAATAAATTTGACCTCTTTTACTTGATCACTATAAAGCCGGCCTTAGACGGTATGAGTTTCTTTCCTGCAAGCACGGGCTGCAGGAAAAAAAATGGCTTCATTTCCCCATCAACACAGACTCTATTGATGGAGTGGATTCTTCCTGCGAAATTATTGTGGTCTCCTGGTGGGGCAAAAATCGCATAAAAAATTTGACAGGCTGGTTGTACCTAAGTTCATCATCGATCAATCAAAATAGGTACAAGCAGACTACTCATACATAGTTTAACTCTTGGCCAGTCCCTGCTGAACCGGCCTGTATTCGGACTATCTTTGGCCGGCTTAATATTCTAAATTAGGACTCAGCCTTACCTAAATACTTTGTTTTTAATATCTTTTTATTAATTTTACCAAAATTTTTTACAGTACAAATCATACAATAGTTCATCAACATTTAAATACATTATCCATTTCAACTGGTTTAGGGTCATATCTCACAATTTAGGAACCAGTGTCCCTCCTCTTTCCTCTTTTTTTTTATTTCTTCCCCTTTCCAGTTATTAGGATCCCTTAAAACTATTATCTTTATACTTTGAACTAATGTGCTTCTAAATGCTAATTTCACACTTTTTGCTAACAATTTAGTTGAGAGATTGGTGGATTTACCCAAAATGATTTCATTGCCAAAACTCATACTTAAAGAGGAAGTAAACACTGATGGGTTTTACTTTCTCCTTAGTCCGCTGTACAGCCTGCAAATGAAAAGCATAATGGGCTAGTATACATCGCATACTAGCCCATTATGTGCCACTTACCTGCAAAAGAATCCAGCGATGTCCCCATAGTAGGCAGCGTCCATCTTCTGCCTCCTCTTCCTTCCGGGTCGCTGACTCACAGCGCCGGAGCCGCGTGACGTCACTCCTGCGCATGCGCAAGAGAGACGCGATTCACGGCACTGGCTGGGGAAGAAACGGCACTTAGTTTTGTTTCTTCCCCACGCATGCGCAGTGAAGATTAGCGGCGGACTACAAGTGAGATATCTCATAAACGGCACACGTTTAGGAGATATTTCCACTACCTATAGGTAAGTCTTATTCTAGGCTTACCTATAGGTAGTAGTCCAACAAGTGGGTTTACAACCACTTTAAGTCCCGTAAACTTGTAGTACCTCACCAAATTCATATGGGCAAATAAATACCTTCTGGTAAAAAAAACAATTAAACATTCTCTTAGGCCCCATGTACACTGCTGCTGCTAAATGGACGTTCAGAGGCAGTTGGACACTTTTTTCAACTGCCCCTGAACTCATTCAATGTTATCTTATGTGTACATGTACACTGGTTCGTTTACTGTCGTTTTTAGGCAGTTATGTTTTATAGGCCTATTTTTTAAGGCAAAAAAATGAGTTCAGACGCCAAACGCGACTAGACGCGGTAACCCGTGTTTGGCCGTGTTTCGTTTATAGGCGGTTTTGGCCGTTTACAAAAAGAAAAACATAATATATAAATAAATTATTATATATTAGCTGCAATAAATCGTTCCTGGACGCAGTCAAATTTATTTTTTCTAACCACACCAAACCCCATGTAACGAAACCGTTGCTAAACACAGTGTGTGCAGTTTAGCTGCGGTAGATAACTTGATCTATCTGCAGCTAAAAGCTGAATTCTATCCACCTGTGTGAAAGGGGCCTTACGGGTCAGTAATAAATGCTGGTTAGCCAGGTGAATGTATGTTATGTCATGAAACCCTCTGGAACAGTGTCCTGTAGAGCTGATCAACAAACTACCTATGTCAGCGTGGATCTGGATCTGCATCTGTGCTTGTTGTGGGCAGATTGCAAAAGCAAAGAGGAGGAACTGGCAGGCTAACCAGATTTTTAATGCAAAAAAAAAATTCAACAGGCTACAGTTTCATACACCCACGTAGAAAATAAGCCCATATCTACAAATAAATTAAAGTGGATGTAAACCCTCCATACACCCAGTGAAGTGAACAGCCTCAGATGATACACAGGGATGAACCAAATCTCCCTACATAGGTTTTACATTTATATCTGCTGTCTTCACATTTATATACTGTTTAGAAAGTTCAGATCGTGTTAGGAGATTTTCTCTTCCTGTTTAACACAGAGTGTGATGTCTGGGCATACAGCTAAAATTGCTGATTTGGAGAAAAGGCACACACCCCCTCTCCTCATAGGCAGAGACTCTCAGAGGTGGTTTGTAACAGGGCCAGCTCCCTGCTAATCTATTTATAGCAACCTCCCCGGACAGAAATGTCAGGCTGCTTTTATCTGATGTGTCCGAGAATTTGACAGGAGTTATCAGACTGATAACAGAGGAACGGTTCAGGAGACGGCTACGGGACATAGCTCTTTGAAGAGAGATAACAAAATACTGCAGATATATATGCCCAGCTCAATATTCATGAATTGGGTTTACATCCACTTAAAGGGGAACATACACTTTAGGTAAACCCGTGTCCAGGCTTTGCTCAATAAAGTATTTTCATATTCTAAACAAGCAGTAAAATCACTTTGAAAGAACCCTTAGTTTACTTCTGTATCTATAGGCATTCTGGAGAAATGTCTCTTCAAATTTCATAACCAAGGCACTGGAAATCCCAGCTTCTTTACCCTTCATTTTCTAGGAAGAGCAGAACCCTGACGGGCTGCCAGAAACCTGGCTTAAAAGTTTGTTGAGAAATAATTACTTCACAGTACAAACTGCTAGAGACGTCAGGAATGGCTTGTTTTATGTCTCTTGCATTTGTAGCTGTAGTAGCATTTTTTTTTTTCATGGATCTGGACACAGGCGCATTGTTGTGTATGAACAATGCACACCGCTAATGTAAAAACCCATAATGCAGCAATGCTTTCAGAGTGCTATCAAAAATAGTTCAGTAATTTACATGGGTATACCAGCATAGTTTGTGCGTGAATTAAATCGCTGGAAGAGGATGAAGCAGAATTTTCCACGTGTATACATGAGGTCTTTGCGGAATCTAACTTTCTTTTTTTACTTGGGATTTTTCTGCTAGCAAGATCCCGAGTGTGAACATCAGTAAATGTGTACTAAAGGCCTAACGCTAATATTTACTGCTTGATAAGGAATTGTGATATTGTGGAGCCAACATGGACTCTCATGGTACGATATGAACTTGCAAAAGTCAGTTTACAAAAAATATACCTACATTTATTTTATAAAATTATACATAATAAAAACGGCCTTAAATAAGTAGATCCTAGAAACTGGATGCTGCGATAGGTGAAGCATGTGTCAGAAAAGTGGATGAAGGTATTTAATTTTTTTTTTCATATCAAGTAGTTTTTCTTATAGAAATTGACTGCTTGTTTTGTTAAGAACATGTAAATACTTCAGACTCAGTTCAGATAAATGCAGAGTTATGCCGCGTACACACGACCGTTATTCATGTCATGCAAAAAATTGAAGTTTTTCTCGTCATGATTACTCTCTCAAGCCTGCCTTGCATACACACGTTCATGGAAAAAAAAACACTCAAGCAAAGTGCGGTGACGTGCAACAGCACTATAAAGGGGAAGTTCCATTCGAATGCCGCCATCTTTTGGGCTGCATTTGCTGATCCTCGTGTTAGTTAAGTTTGGTGAGAGACGATTTGCGCTTTTCAGCCTCGTGCTCTTCAGTCCGTTACAGCGTGACGAATGTGCCATCTCCATTCTTAAACGCTAGTTTTACCAGAACAAGCGCTCCCGTCTCATACTTGATTCTGAGCATGTGCGTTTTTTTTTCCCCTCGTAAAAGCGTACACACGACCGTTTTTCACGACTTGAAAAACTACGAGAAAAAATAGAGCAGGTTCTAAAAAAAATTCGGGCAGTTTTCTTGTCACGAAAAATGCTATGGAGCATACCCACGACCGTTTTTCACGACCAATCTAAAAAATTGCATTTTTCTCGTCATGGAAAAATGGTTGTGTGTACGCGGCATTACATTCAACAAAGATAACACAAGATCACAACAATGAATGGAACAAGACACAATGACACACAAAAAAATTACCAATAACCGCAAATAGTACCAAGTAAAATAAATAAATTATACTCTAATAAACCATCCATACTATTAAATTAGAACATTTAACAGAAAATCAAACTACCAAAATGCAAATTGTACACCACTTTCTCTAGCATTACCCAAAAATAACTACACACAGTTAACCTAATACCAACAAAATATAAAAACAACGGTATTATAAACCAGATTGAGACATGGTTCACTGAATGTGGCTTTGAAATCATGTAACTTCACTTTAAATTGCACAATTTTAAAGCTGCATGTGCGACTTCAGGTGCAACTTGGCTGACATCTGTGCGACTTCATGCACAGATGTCTATGCAAGTCGCACCTGAGCACCAAAAGTAGTGCAGGAACTACTTTTTCAAATCGGTGCGGTACTGTAAAGTCGGTGTCCTATCGATTTGAACAGTTCCATTGCCGACAATAGGGTGTGACATGTCATGCGATTTTGACCTGTCAAATCGCATTACAAGGTGCATCGGTGTGAACATGGGCTAAATCCTCACATCCAGCACTCACAGAGCAGAAGTAGATAAATTGATGGCCCAGGGGAAAAATGATTTCCTGTGTCGCTCTGTGGTGCATTGTGGTTGTAGCAATCTGTCACTGAAGGTACTCCTCAGACTGACCAGCGTATTGTGGAGTAGGTGGGAGGAGTTGTCCAAGATTGACTGTACCTTGAACAACATTCTCCTCTCCAACACTGGCATAGACTCCAACTGCAATCCAACATCACTGGCCTTGCGAGTCAATTTGCTGGTGTCGGCCACCCTAAGTCTGCTTCCTCAGCATGTGACTGCATACAGGATAGCGCTGGCCACCACAGACTTGTAAAACATCTTCAGCATCGTCCGGCAGATGTTAAAAGACCTCGGCCTCCTCAAAAAATAGAGACAGCTCTGGCCCTTCCTATAGAGCACTTCAGTGTTCTTGCTCCAGTTCAGCTTATTATCTATGTGCACCCCCAGATACTTGTCTGCTGCATCCACATCCAATCCTCGGATAGAGACGGGGGTCACCATTGCCTTCCTCCTTGTCAAATCAACACCAGTTTTTTTTTCTTAGTAATATCTAGATACAGATGATTATCCTCACACCATGTGACAAAGTAATCCACCACAGTCCTATACTCAGTCTCTTCCCCATTCCTGATACATCCCGCTACCACAGAGTCATCAGAAAATTCTTGAAGATGACAAGGCTCTGTCTGGTAGCTGAAATTGGTGGTATAGACCAGGGGTCCTCAAACCTCCGGCCGCCAGGCTGATTTACTCGGCACGCAGGCTGCCCCGTCCATGAGATCGCAGCACTCCCCCTCTTCTACCTTAATCACACAAGACGAGAACGAGAAACGTGACCGGTCTGGACAAAGGGCGGGACTTTTGGAGTTAAGCGGGTGATAGCTGGGACCGCCCCGCTGACTAGTAACAAATCAATCACATGCCTTTATCTTGATAAGTCCTGCCCTTTGTCCAGACCTGTTATGCTTCGGGTCTTGTGTGATTAAGGTAGCAGAGGGGAGTGGGAATGCTGCAATCTCATGGACGGAGCAGTGTATTACCGCTGGGGGAGTCTGTGATGGGGGACCTGTGATTGGGGGTGGCGCTGTGATTTGGAAGGTGGAAATCTGTGATGGGGGGGCTTTGTGATTGGGGGGGAGTCTGTGATGGGGGGAGGGGATCTATGATTTGGAGAGGGGAAGAGTCTGTGGTGGGGGGGTGCTTTGTGATGGAGAGGAGTTTGTGATGGGGGGATATCTGTGATGGAGAGGAGTCTAAAGGTGGGGGATCTGTGATTGGGGGGGGGGGGAATCTGTGATGAGGGAATTCTGTGGAATACTAAACAAGTTTGTTGATTTAAAATTGTTCTTTATTGTAAATATTTTATTGTTTTTTTTCTGGTGCAGCTGTGCATGGTAGCCAATCAGCTTCTAACTTCAGCTTGTTCAACTAGGCTTTGACAAAATCCGGGAATCTGATTGGTTTCTCTGCAGAGCTGCACCAGAACTCTTCTTCAGTTTTAGTAAATCAACCCCATGATGTCCTATTTCCTTTCCTTTCTTGTTATTTATAAGCGATCAGTACTTAAGTCATGTATAAACAATATAAGCAATTCCGGATGCTAAATCCAAAGTACGGGGTATTGTCTAGCACCTCCAGACACCCCATCTGGGTGCAAACTGTGCCGCTGGGGGGAAGACAACACCACCGATTAATTTTTTCATATACAAACAAATTTATTCAAATAAATAACCTATAGGTTACAGAAACAAGTAATATAATAAGAATGAGGACCATAGGTACTAAGCAAGTAAAATATAACGTTAAGCGGAATTCAGGAAGGAATGAATAAGGCCTGATGGCCTATCAATAGGTAACTGGTGGAGGATAATTTACTCTAAGTTGCATAAGGGCGGGTTGAAAAGTTCTAGGTTTACGATACATTAACAGCAAGGGTTAGGATTTGGGGGGAGATGGGGAGGAGGTTTAGAAGCTGAAAAGCTTAAGTTTTCCATGGACTTCCCAGACATTGACAGTGGAGGTGGCAGCTTGGCATCCTAGTAGGAGCATGTCAAGGGGCCCAAGAAATCTGGGAGACTATAGAACAAGGGAGGAAGATATGGGCATGTATGAGGGTATGTCTGGTTAGGAATCCATCCGAACCAGGGGTAGGAAAGTCACGGGGGGAGATAGGCGGAAGTAAGATTGAAAGGAAAAAAGAATGACCGGGGTAGGGGGAGAAGGGAAAGCCAAGGTGGGGAAGGAAAGAGATTAGAGGGGGAGTGGTAAGGGGGGTGATGGAGAAGATGGGAGGAAGAAGTGGGGAGGAGCCTCCTTGGGAGGGGGGCATGGGTTTAATGGCAGTCTCCAAGGGGAGGGTGGAAAAAGTGGTGCATATAAAAGGTTAAAGGCGCAATAGGGTCTCGTCAAAAGCCAGGGGGGGTAGCAAGCGGGTCAACCAGGGGTTCAAGAGTTTCTTGAATTTTGGAACTTTGTCCAATAGTATTGCCTCTTTCTCGGCATGGATCATGACTTGGGTGATTCTATGCTTTGCTGCGAGAATACATAAGGTAGAGGATTTCCAGGCTTTTTGCAGTAGTGATTTGGAGCAGAACCTAAACTGGCGGTGGGTCATGGACATGGGTCTGTTCAGGAGAGCCTCTGTTGGATCTGGTGATAGAGATATAATAAAAAGCTTTGGTAGGATTGAGAAAATCTCTCACCAGAAGGTTTGCGCTATGGGACAATCCCACCAAATGTGGAGGTGCGTTCCTGCTGCGAAAGCAGTGTGGTGGGTATTGTGGGAGAAATTTATGAATCCTGTAGGGGACCAGGTACCACCTGGTAAGCACCTTATAGTTAGTTTTTAAGGCGGCAATGTTTGGGTAGGAAGATTTAGTCGCCTGCTATGAGACTACATTTTTTTTTTACCCCTCAATATATAGCCATAAAAATCCTTGGCATGCTTCTTTTTTTGGTCTTCTTACTTCCAAGTAAACCTTTCACAATCCTTGGCAATTCAAACTGAGCATATGATGAAAAATGCATTAGCTGGTCAATTCAAACTGAACATATGATGAAAAATGCATTAGCAAAGGTTAGCGTCAATGAAAACAGCATGTCAAAACAATCAGTAGATCCACAAATAAAAGCAGCAGATATGCAAATTTCAACTTTTCCAAAAAAAGGTCAAGCTTGGCCTTGAGGTCCTTATCTGCTTATGCATTTTTGTTCACATCAACAGCTCAGTTTGAATTGTTCAGGTTTGTGACAGGTTTACTTTCAAGTGTATGTCTGGGCAGGGAGGGAAAAAAAAATTCTCTTCAGTACATCTTTGCAGTACATGCATTTTTCCCCATAGACCTTTTATAACTGCTGCGTATACAGAAAAATACCTGTTTGTCAGCCAGACATACTATGTCCTGGCTGAAAACACAATGCCTTTGCTGCGCTGACAGCCCTGCCCAGTTTTCTCACCTGGACTACAGAACACATTCCTTTCTACTCCTCTCCATAACATAAGGGGTGAGTTCTGTCTTTTTTTTTTTTTTTTTTGTAACAGAGACAACATTTTCAGCTCAGATGAGAAGTTGAATTTCTGGCAGAATCAAGTAGTATTTACTCTTTCGTTCATGGACCGACACAGCTTCCTATTGACATAGTGGGTATTGTCCGTTATTTATGAGTGACTAGGCAGAAAAACTTGTAAAAAGTGTTTCATCACACCCTCTACAGCACCGCCCAGGGGGAGGGCCCTCTGGGTATAATCCCTCTCTCTGCACCTCGCAGATCAGTTTTTTTCTGTCTAGCAAGGAATAGGATATGGCTCCCTTCGGGCCCATTGGTCCGTGGAAATTTTTTTATTTATTTTTTGGTTCCTGCGATCTTTCATCAACTGCCGACTGGGTGACAGGCTGGGTCCTCGATCCTTGTAGTTCCCCCAGTTTCGGCCATCGAGCGTGTGCTGACCCTAGGTACGCGCTGGGTTTTCCACGACATGCCCGTCGCTCTATGGGTGGCCGGTGAGCCTACGCTCCAGGGCCTGCATCGGACCGCTCAGCTTCGGCTGACCTTACGACCGAGTTGCAGTAGCCTGTCCAGTGAGCTTACGTTCCAAGGCTTGCATCGGACCGCTCAGCTTCGGCTGACCTTGTGGCCGAGTCGCAGTAGCTTGTCCGGTGAGCTAGCGCTCCAGGGCATGCATACGATCGTTCCCTAGGGTTCAATCACAGCATGCCTGGCCGACAGTCACCTCCGTGCGCGGATGATGATGATGTGTCTGGAATGTCTTCCAGCATGATCCACGCAGGAAAGGTAAGTAGCTCCCCTGCTTCGGTAGGGTGACTTGTCTGGACATTCCTGGAGAGATCAAGTAAGTGGTTGTGGCCCCTTTCTTTCCTCTCTTTATGCCTTCCCTCCTCCCTGGGCTCTGAGCTAAGGTGGCTGGGTGCTGGGGGTCACCTGGCGGGCTCCATCTGGAGCGGGGCTGCGCTGTGTTGTCATTGTAAAAGATTTCATTTTGCTTACCTGTAAGTGTGCCTCTCTCCCGCCATGCTGTCGGCGGCCATTTTGCGGTGGTCCATGCCTGTTTTGGCCTCTAGTGACTGTCCGGCGGCCATTTTCTTGTGGTTTGCACCCGCTTTGGCCTCTATCAACTTCTCGGTGGCCATGTTTCTTAGGATTCACGCCTGTAGGTATATACCGCCGCCCGGCGGCCATCTTTTTGTGGTCCGCGGCCGCTTTTGCCTCTACTGATGGCTCGGCGGCCATTTTCTTGGAGCCCACATTGTTCAATACAGCCGCTTGGTCGGCCATTTTGCAGTAGTCTCCGGCCTCTAGGGTGCATTTCACTGGCGCAAATTCACCCAGGAGACACCAGCAGCAGTGGGATGGCATCACAGGCGGAGCACAGGGCAGCATAGCGGTACCAATCCAAGGGTGGTGAGTCCTCTGGGAGACCCTGCATCTCTGAAGCAGCTAGGAGGGTGGCCTATTGATACCTTGCCTGGAGCCCTGCGGGTGTCAGCGTGTGGGTCAGCATGGCATCTGTAGCAGATGTTCTTTTCCCCCCTGAAACACCTGACTGATAGCTGGTGCCCCTGATGTATCTGTGGACACTGTCTTTTGCCAGGGTGGAAGCGGCACACGGGAACACGGGGGGGTAGTAAACGCCCCCGTTCCCTGCAATCTTCCGGGGATAATTCTGATGCAGAACCAGGCCCAGCTACGGCTCATGGCCTGGATTCTGATGCATCAGAGACTGCAGACCGTGACCAATCGGACAGTGAGAAGGCTCCAAGTCCAGGTCAGCACGCGAAAAGGCTCTGGTATCTGACCTGTTTACTGCAGTGCGGAATACGGAAGGTTGCAGAAGCAGCAGAAACACCGGTCCCCTTTGGGTTCCGTAAGCCGGCCCGCCTGAAAGGATGGACCTCTCCCCCGATAGTGGACCCCCCTGTGTCCAGACTTAACAAGTTACCACGATTCCAGTGGAAGGGGCTCCTGTCTTCAGGGACACTCGCTACCTATACACAGTGGGGGGGGCTCAGCGTTACGTCCAGCATTGGCTGGGGTTTTTTCTGATGCCTCAGACACTTACTGAGTAGGCAAAGATGCTACTCCAGGGGTGAAAAAAGCACGGGAGGCTCCTCCGTACAAGGTAGCTATGGCCGACCAGTTGGTACAGGGCCCCGAGTCTGTCTGCAAGTCAGACACGGATACTATCCCCTTGCTGCCTTGAGCCTCAGTTTATGCGGTGGCGCTACGCCACCTGATCTGACTAAGGTGCTGGTCTGCGGATCAATCTTCTAAGAAGGCCCTGTTGGATCTGCCCTTTTTAGGGGCGACAGACTTTTGTGGGTCCTCTCTGGATGACATCATTTAAGAGTAGAGCTGCACGATTAATCGTTATAAGATCGCGATTTCGATTCACCCCCCCCCCTCGCGATCTCCAGGCTGGATTAGCTCGATTTTTGTATTTTCGTATTTCCGCGCCGGAACCAGCATGGAACGCAAATGGCGCTGATTGGAACTGGCGTCAGCAATAGGAACTGACGTCAGTCAGCAGAGAGCGTGATGGGCCGCAGCACCGCATCATCGTGGGCGGTACCACCACGTTTTTTCGCCGCTCCAGCCCTCTGCTTATTAGCATTCCTGGAAAAAAAAACGTAGGCGTGAGCGGCAAAGCAGAGGGCTGGAGAGGCAGGGCGGTATTAGGAAAATTTGCATTCGTGAGGAACAGTAGGAGGGAGCGGCAATGTACAGGGCTGGGGGGCGGAGTTCCGATAAGAGCCGAGAGCTAGGGGGAACAGAATCCGGTGGGGAACCATTCTCGGCACAACGCCTGTTAATGAAACACCACAGTGAGTGCGCATTGCACACTGTGAGTCTGTGTGTACACCAGTATTTATCCGATGATTCCAACACACACGTGAGTACCGGCAACCACTGGCACTGTCCCTTATAAAATATTATGAATATTACCACAGTCAGCTACCCCAGAGTTTGGGGTAGCTGACTGTGGAAATATTCATAATATGGGTAGCTGACTCTGACTGTGGTAATATTCATAATATTTTATAAGGGACAGTGGTTGCCGGTATTTTAAGTCCACTCCTCACATGCCCCCCTTTAATAGCCTGTCTGACTGTCATCTGCAAGGTCTGGGGCCCAGACCTTGCAGGTGAAAGTCAGACAGGCTATTAAAGGGGGGCATGTGAGGAGTGGACTTAAAATACTGGCAACCACTGTCCCTTATAAAATATTATTAATATTACCACAGCACAGTCTGAGTCAGCTACCCAGACCTTGCAGACAGGCTATTAAAGGAGGACTTAAAATACCAACCACTGTCCCTTACGAGACTGCGCACAGATTTTATATCTCTCATGTTCAGAGGTTGTAAATCTGTAAAAAAATTTTTTTTTGAGAATCGTGATCTTCTTCATTCTATGCAAAAGAATCGTGATTCTCATTTTTCCCAGAATCGTGCAGCTCTATTTAAGAGGCTACAGGAGGTAAGAGCACATTGCTTCTGCAAGCCAAAAGAGGGTAAGGAGCCACGCCATAAGCTAGGGCCCTCATTCACCGTGCACAAGCGGTCCCTTCGTCCACCTAGAGCGGCAAGTAAACGACCCCAGGCTGATAAAGCGCCTGCTGAGGGACAGAAGCGTCCCTGGGTTTGCAAGCACAACCTTGCTTGCCTACCGAACAGGTTTTTTTCCCCTCTTAACCGCCAGCTTCAGCCGACTTGTTGGGAAGCCCTACATGGGGCGGTCCAGGACCTGCTGATACGCAGGGTAGGCCTTCCTGTCTTAGTACAGGAACGGGTTCAGGGGTTCTACCCAAATCTGTTAGTAGTGCTAGAGGGGGTTCGTCCAATTTGGATCTCGGGACCCTCAACTGCTTTGTGCAAGTACAAAGATTCTGGAAAAGAGTTGGCTCGCTCTGTGGTCGCTGCCCTCCATCCGGGGGATTTTCCGGCATCCTTGATCATCAAGGACGCATGCTTGCATGTCCCCATATGCACCAGGCATCAGTGACGTCTGCGTTGGCGGCCGGGGAAGACCACTACCAATGGTGGCTCTCCCCTTTGGCCTGGCATCGGCACCAAGGGTGTTCACTAAGGTGCCTGCCCCACTTATGGCCCTACTAAGACAGCGTGGCATCGCTATCGGGGGCAACTTGGACGAGCTTCTTCTGAGGGTCACTTCAAACTTAAATTTAGAAGCGAGCGTGGCTTTAACCTGTCAGACCCTCCGATACTTGGTGGGGTGCAGAATACTCAGAAGTTAGTATTGGAACCGTCCCAACTCCTAGTGTGTCTAGGGTTGATTCTGGATTCTTCAAAGGCGTAAGTTGTTTTTCTCCCTAGCCGAAAGTGGCAGACCCTTCGGGCTGCGTTGCGGTAGTTGACATCCCTTTTTAAGGCGGTACCATAGGCGCTATTTCACACACAAGTGTTACAGAAGGTAACTCTGTCCTGAAGGGTCAAGTGCCCTTCATCCCTGGATTAACAAAATCTGGGTGAGCCACCTAATCAGGACCTCCCTAGTTGGTGGCCGACAGCACCAGCATTTCTGTTGGGGAAATTGTTCCTTCCTGTTTACTGGATGGTGGTCACGGCGGACGCCTGTCTTCCCGGTTGCAGAGGAGTCTGAAGAGCTCTGTCAACCTGGGTCGCTGGACTCCGGAGGATTCCCATTTATTGGCCTGAAATCCGGACGAGCTGGCCTTGCCTCTCCACATGGTCTCAGAGGCTACAAGGGCGTCCAGTCACAATCCAGTCGGACAAACACCACAGTGGTGGCGTATGTCAATCATCAAGGAGGAACAAGCAGCTCTGCTGCAGCATCGGAGGTCGCTCGCATCCTGAGGTGGGCACAAGGGAGCGTACCGGCACTATCGGCCGTTTACATTCCGGGTGTGGAGAACTGGCAGGTGGACTAGCTGAGTTGCCAAATGCTGGATCAGGGAGAATGGTCCTTTAAACCCGGATGTGTTCTAGCTCCTCTGCCAAAGATAGGGCATGCCAGACGTAGATCTTTTGGCCCCCCGACTCAATCGAAAGGTATTGAGGTTTGTGGCCAGGTCAAGAGACCCATAGGCAAGCACGACAGATGCGTTGATGGCACTGTGGAGTTAGTACCGACTAATCTATGCCTTTCCTCCTCGGAAGCTCCGTCCTCATCTGCTTCGCAGACTGGAGGCAGAGAGGATTACAGTGGTCCCAATTGCTCTGAATTGGCCTCGACGTCCTTGGTACACCGATTTAGTGCGTCTGGTAGCAGACGCCTTTTGGCATCTACCGCTAAGGAAGGACCTGCTTTCGCAAGGTCCCATACGCCATCCTGTTTTTCAGTCACTGGCTTAACGGCATGGCTCGAGAGCCAGGTGCTAATAGACCGGGGTCTGTCAGACTCGGTGATCTCTACTATGAGGAGTGCTCGGAAATCATCCCCTAGGAAGATTACCATCGCACTTGGAAGACCTGCATATCCCATTGTGAGGAAATGAGGTGGCATCCGCGTACTTATTTGGTTCCAGAGTCCTGCTGTTCTTCAGCAGGGAACGGGCCAAAAATTTTACTTATGTACAATTAGGGGGCAGGTATCTGCCCTGGCTGTCTTTTCAACGACCCCTGGTGGCTCACTCTCTAGTGAGTACGTTTGTACAGTGGGTTCGGCAGACGGCCCCTCCAGGCCACCCTCCACTACCTCCGTGGGGCTTGTGTAGCAGACGCCCTTTTAGCGTCTACCACTACGAGAGGACCTGCGGTCGCAGGATACCATATACCATCCTGCCTGCAGCTGATGGCTTCAACGGCATGGCCTCTAAGTGTCTCAGAAACCACAGTTTAAGAACATCAGGGAGATCCCTTGTTGACACTTTTTCTTAGAAGGTGGTCTTTTTGGTGGCTGTTATGCCAGTTAAGACGGGTTTCTGAACGGGCAGCCTTGTCATACAAGCCTCCCTATCTGATCTTCCACAAAGAAAAGGTGGTGCTGCGTCCACAGCCTTTGTTTCTTCCTAAGCTCGTGTTCGACCTTCCATCTCAAGGAAGACATTGTACTGCCATCCTTGTGTCCTCATCCGTCGAATCCTAAGGAGACGACTCTGCATTTCTTGGACGTTTTTCAAACTCTGAGAGAATGCTTGTCTGGTACTGCTACGTTCCAGAGTCCAGGCTCACTGTTTGTTTCAGTGGCTGGACCCTATTGGGGCCCAGTGGATTCGTCGGCCACCATCTCTAGGTGGATCCGACAGATTGTGATCAGGCTTACGCCATGAAGGGTCAGGGGCCTCCCTTTCCCGGCGCCTTCGACCAGGGCAAGAGATGCCTCTTGGTTTACGTCAGACGGTTTTCTGGGCCGGCAGCCTTGTCATGCAAGGTTCCTTATATGATCTTCCACAAGGATAGGTGGTGCTGCGTCCGCAGCCTTCTTTTCTTCCCAAGGTCGTTTCGACCTTCCATCTCAAGTAAGACATTGTTCTACCATCATCCGTCGAATCCTAGGAGACGACGTATTTTTTTGGACGCTGCCCGAGCTCTGAGAGCATCTAGTGTCTATTTCACCAGGTGTGTAAGGCAGCAACCTGCTTGTCTGTTCACACTTTCACTAAACTTTACAAATTGATGTGTGTGCATCTTCCGATGCTTCTTTCGGCCGCAAGCTATTGCAGGCGGCTGTTTAGAGTTGCAACTCCTCCATGGAGGAGCTCTGTTCTGTTTTGTTTTGGGGTGAAGTTGTTTTAATGCTGTTCCCACCCCTCGTTTTTGACACTGCTTTGGGACTATGTCAATTGGAAGCTGTGTCGGTCCATGAACGAAAGAGTAAATAGGATTTTTTACTCACCGTAAAATCCTTTTCTCTGAGTTCATGGACCGACACAGCACCCACCCCTCGTTTTTAAGTTTGTACTGCTTTTGACGAACTGATCTGCGAGGTGCAGAGAGAGGGATTATACCCAGAGGGCCATCCCCCTGGGCTGTGCTGTAGAGGGTGTGATGCAACACTTTTTACAATTTTTTTCTGCCTAGTCACTCCTAAATAACGGATAATACCCACTATGTCAATAGGAAGCTGTGTCGATCCATGAACTCTGTGAAAAGGATTTTACGGTGAGTAAAAATACTATTTTTCTGTACATGCATTGTTTTTTGTTTTGAGAATTGTGCTTCTTTCCTTTGTCACAACTTGGACTTCGTTCACACCGGTGTACTTGAAGATTTACTAAACCAAGGACCCTGCATTCAAAATATCTGGTCTTCCACAGTACACAGAACATCAGTAGTATATAGCAGCCTTGTGACTTCTATCAGTGCCTGGTTAAAGCTTGTAGAAGTGTTGATTCTACTCTGACTGTCCTATGAGGCTGCAGGACCCCTGACCCTCTGACCCACTCTCCCAAGGAAAAAAAAATAACTGTAGCAATTAGGGTTGTCCCGATACCACTTTTTTAGGACCGAGTACAAGTACCGATACTTTTTTCCAAGTACTCGCCGATACCGATTACCGATACTTTTTTTTCAATGTCATGTGACAGTTTGAAAGATGGGGACTGATAGGTGGCACTGACAGGTGGCACTTATGGGCACTGACTGGTGACTGGCTCTGATGGGCACTAATAGGTGGCTGGCACTGATAGGTGGCACTTATGGGCACTGATAGGTGGCACTTATGGGCACTGATAGGTGGCACTTATGGGCACTGATAGGTGGCACTGATAGGTGGCACTTGTGGGCACTGATAGGTGGCACTTGTGGGCACTGATAGGTGGCACTTATGGGCACTGATAGGTGGCACTTATGGGCACTGATAGGTGGCACTTATGGGCACTGATAGGTGGCACTTATAGGTGGCACTTGTGGGCACTTATAGGTGGCACTTGTGGGCACTGATAGGTGGCACTTGTGGGCACTGATATGTGGCACTTGTGGGCACTGATTGCGCTGTCAGTGCCCACAAGTGCCATCTATCAGTGCCACCTATCAGTGCCCACAAGTGCCACCTTTCAGTGCTATCAGTGCCCACAAGTGCCACCTTTCAGTGCTATCAGTGCCCACAAGTGCCACCTTTCAGTGCCCACAAGTGCCACATATCAGTGCCCACAAGTGCCACATATCAGTGCCACCTATCAGTGCAATCAGTGCCATCTACCAGTGCCACCTGATAGGTGGCACTGGTAGATGGCACTGATAGCACTGATAGGTAGCACTTGTGGGTACTGATAGGTGGCTGGCACTGAAATGCTGCGGGAAAAAAAGACACAGGATTTAAAATAAAAAAAACTGCTGCAACGCCCATCTTGGTACACCCTGCACTCGGCTGAAGTAAGCAGCAGCAGACATCTTGTTACACCCAGCCCATATAGCTCGGGCTGGGTGTAACAAGATGTCTGCTGCTTACTGCAGCCAAGTGCAGGGTGTACCAAGATGGGTGTGGGGACGTTCAGCCGCTGACGGCGACCGAATGCGACATCACTGGTCACCGATCCTGATGCGGCTGCGCCCTGCACCCCTGCCAGCTTACCAGTTTCAACTGCAGGTGAGGGACTCGCTCTCCGCCCTGGTCTCCGCCCCCCGCCACACTCTCCGTCCCGCTCTCCGCCTTGGTCTCCACCCCCCGCCCCACTCTCCGCCCCCCGCTGCACTCTTCGTCCCGCTCTCTGCCCTGGTCTCCGCCCTGGTCTCCGCCCCCCGCCACGCTCTCCGCCCTGCTCTCCGCCCCCCGCTCTCCACCCCCTCTCTGCGTCCGCTCTGGAAAAAGAAAAAAAGTATCGGACTGGGCATCGGGAGCATTTGCGCGAGTACAAGTACTCGCGCAAATGCTTGGTATCGGTCCCGATACCGATACTAGTATCGGTATCGGGACAACCCTAGTAGCAATGCATGCCAAACTGAGCATGTGCAGGTTGTCCTCTAGCCTTTGTTCGATCATCAGATATATTGGGGACTGTGGAAGAGGGGAATGAACAGAGAAGACGAGATCAAACAGCATTTTTACACAATGCAGAGGATTCACCCCTTTGGGTTCCACAGGGAGTATGACAAGCATGCTTTATTGCGTATACACACTGATTTTACTGTTGTGGGTTTAGTAACGCTTTAAGCATACATCCATGCGAAGGGCTGTATTTGCCTGCATGGGATACACAGGTGTTCCATGCACCTGTGTGCAGGCAGTCCCATTCCTGTTTATGGGGATACAGCGGCTGCACAGAAACACCTGCTGCTCCGAATTTGACATTCATGTAGGTGTGAGTGCGTGTCCCCTAATGCAGGGTTTCTCAACTCCAGTCCTCAAGGTGCCCCAACAGGTCATGTTTTCAGGCTTTCCATTATTTTGCACAGGTGATATGATCAGTTTCACTGCCTTGTAATTACCACAGCTGTTTCATATGATGGAAATCCTGAAAACATGACCTGATGGGGAGCCTTGAGGACTGGAGTTGAGAAACACTGGTCTAATGCATACAGTGTGAGTTTGTGGACATGCACCCACACTATCAGATTGGGAACAGGGATTGTTCTTGTGTAGCCGCTGTGTCCCTATAGACCTAAATGGGACTGCCTGTACACGGAACACCTGTGCATCTCATGTGGCAAAACGCCACCCTTGGCACAGATGTATGCTTAAGAACACCCATGTGAATGAGGCCCTAATATAAAACAATAAAAGTTTGTTGAATAGTCTTAACTACTGCATTAGAACATTTTTCAATCATCCACAGTACAACATCATATCTATCATTTTAAATGACTCTAAAGTATAGTGACTGCCATGCAATTATCTATATAAAATGTCATCAGAAAATGTGAGCACAAATGTTCAGAATGCCTATTACACCAAATAACTGACTAGTTTACCAGTTTAGTAGATATTGGCCTGGATTATTCATGTGCTTTTTGTTCTTGTAAAATTACAGAATAAAGTGGTACCTTCATTTTAAAAAGCTATTTTATATTTAAATCGCTTATTTAAAAGACGCTTTATATACAAAAAAATAAAAAAGCTACAAGGCTGCAATTCTTCCCAGAAGCACTTAAATAAATCTGTTGAACCTGGCTGAAGATGATTAGATTGCCTGGAATTGCTCTTTAGCCATGCTGCATTCCAGAGCACTCATACATTAAATGGTTTGCATTCTGCTTTATGGAACACAGCTGCAGATGTCATTGCCACTTTCTGGATGTGTTGCCTCAAATGTCTAAATTGCCTTTTTTCTAACTAACTTGTTAATAAAATATATTTTAATGACCCTTTTAGGTCATGCTCTGTTTAGGGTGGTAATCTGAACAGTATTAAAGTGAAGTTTTTATATATATATATATATATATATATTTTATTTTTTACATACTATAGTCAAATAACTCTGTCCTCTTTACAGCGCTGAACTTTTGGCAGTGCAGTGGCTAACAAACCTGTTGTTATACTTGCCTGCTCTTTTACGGTGGATTTGCACGGAGCTGCCCGGATCCTCCTCCTTTTGGGTCCCTCTTCTTCTGTGATCCTGGCCTCTCCCTCCTGTTAAGTGCCCCCACAGTAAGCAGCCTGCTATGGGGACACCTGAGCTGAGTCACAGATCCCTGTGTCTATCCAGACACGGAGCCCCGACCAGGCCCAGCCCCTCTTTCCCCTGATTGGCTAGTTGACTTTGACAGCAGCAGGAGCCAATGGCGTCTCTGCTGTGTCTCAGCCAATCAGGAAGGAGAATCTCGGACGGATGAGACATTCATGGACATCACTGGAACTAGATGGACCTCAAGTAAGTGTGAGGGATGGAGATCTCCTCTGAATAATTCAAATGTTCATTGGTTAACTTCAGACTGGCGTGTACATGTGCTTTCTTGAGCAGGGGGACCTTGCGGGCGCTGCAGGATTTTAGTCCTACAAGGCGTAGTGTTTTAGCATTTGTTTTCTTGGTGATTATGGTCCCAGCTGCCTTGAGATCATTGACCAGATTCTCCTGTGTAGTTATGGGCTGATTCCTCACCGCTCTTGTGTACATTGAAACTCCACGAGGTGAGATCTTACATGGAGCCCCAGACCGACGAAGATGGACAGTTATTTTGTGTTTTCTTCCATTTGTGAATAATCGCACAAACTGTTGTCTCCATCTCACCAAGCTGCTTGGCCATGGTCTGGTAGCCCATTTCAGCCTTGTATAGGTCTACAATCTTGTCCCTGACATCCTTGGACAGCTCTTTAGTCTTGGCCATGGTGAAGAGATTGGAATCTGATTGCTTCTGTGGACAGGTCCTTTTTAGAGGTAACAAGCTGAGATTAAGAGCACTCCCTTTAGGAGAGTGCTCCTAATCGCAGCTCGTTACCTGTATAGAAGACACCTGGGAGACAGAAATCTTTCTGATTGATAGAGGAACAAATACTTATTTCACTCATTAAAATGCCAAACAATTTATTAGGTTTTTCAAATAAGTTTTTCTGGATATTTTTGTTCTGTCTCTCACTGTTCAAATAAACCCACCATTCAAATTATGCCCACTAACCAGCTAAACACAATAAGGGCAGGATGTTACATGTAGATTGATTGAGGTTTCACCTCCCTCTTATTCTAAGACATGGCTGGAGGGGCGTTACAGCCTGTGACTGGCAGAAATCTGCCCACACTATGTTAATGCCAAAACATAATGAATATTTGATTTCAAATATATATATTTGTATGACAATTTAAAACCGTTTATTGATATTTATTTATTTTTACTTTTGTATCTCGTAGGCTGTTTTTATTTTTTATTTGAACATGTGACCAGTAGCATAGGACTAGAAGCACCTCCTGCTTATGTTTCCATGCAGACAGTCTGCGAAAGAGCTGGGTTATGTTGTTTATTAATTAGGAAAAAGGTACTTTAGATTTTTTTTTTATTATTATTTAAATAATTACAATGCCATCATCCACATACATAAATAGAAGGGACAATGTAAGTTAAACGGCGTGTGTTTAGTATTACTTTAACCATACAGAAGTTTTACAGGGAGAATTAATTTTTTCAAGTGGAAGGGCACCAACTCTGGGATCATTATTTTCTTTTTCGTACATCACGGGACACAGAGCGACTTAGTCATTACTAATGGGTTATATAGATACCTTCAGGTGCTGGCACTGGCAACTTCCAAAACCGGAAGTACCCTCCCCTATATAAGCCCCTCCCATCCGGGAGCACCTCAGTTTTTTGCCAGTGTCTAAGGTGTTGGCCAAAGAGTAACATGTGTTTTCACTGGGCTTGCGTACAGGTTCTTTTACGGGCCTTAGTAAGCTGTTCCGGATCCGACCAAAAAAGCTTCACAGCTAAACGGTCGGTACCAGGGCCTTGCAACAGAAGAGCAAGGTTTTGCCTGTAATGCCTCTCTTAGGAGGGCTGGACCCTGGGATCCAGAGCTCTGGTCATACCCACGACCAAGATGTTGTCTGTGCAGGGTGCTATACAGGTCCAGGGGAGTGGAATCCTTGGGAACCCGGTCCCTGAAGGTTTAAATACAATGCCTGCCGTGATAGGTGAAGTTTGGGCTTCTGTGGACCAAACAAAGTCCTGCGGCCGGGAACAGGTAAGTGGGGGCCCCCAGGAACTTGGTTCTATTGGGGGACCCCCAAGCCTAATTTGTCTTGCTGTCTGTTACCTAACGGTATTCCCGCTGATATCTGTGTATGCCTGTAACTACTGGAAAATGTAAAATTTTAATAGTAGTCAAGAAAAAAAAAAAAAAAAAGGAGACCGCGGTACCTGTGTTAAACCACTAGAGGCCGCTGTGGTCCATTTTTCTTGTCATGTGGATCTTTGGCTTTTTCAAGTCAAAAGATCCAGGCAGTTGGTAAGTTTCTCTGTGGGAATCCACTTCCTCTGCCCTGTTGCTGCGCTCATCCACCGCACAGGCCCTCCGGCAAAAAGGGCCCTGGCTCCTAGTCCCTGCTTGTTTTCAAAAAAGGCGCACGGGCGCGCGCGCGGGCGCGTGCACGCGCCTCCTATGAAAGGAAAGGGCCGGGGCGGGTGGATGACGTTCGATGCGCGCCGCGGCGCTTCTGCGCATGTGCACGCGTCCCAGCATGGATAAAAGACTCACTACAAGTGTCAGCTGGATGCAAGCAGAGCTAGCAACAAACGGTGGCACACAGAGGCGGTTGATGCAGGCATCCCCATAGAAAGACACTTTAGTGGACATCACCTGGTATATAGCAGCAACTGTGTTAGACTATTACCAGTAAAATTGGTGTATGACGATGGGAATACCTCAGCTTTGTGCTTAAAGGATATGTCGTCCAGACGCTCCGGAAATAAGTCTTCCAGGAAGCCAAAGGGGTCTCCATCGGGCTCTGAGGATTTTGGGCATGCTTGTACTGCACCAATCTCCCCTGAAAATTCAGAGGTCAGTAGCCGTAGGAACCCCGCAGGAGTACCTGGTGCTGCGGCTGTCCCCAGTCCACCTGCTCCTGTATATATAACAGAGGAGGTTTTTGCCTCAACTCTGGGAGGATTGGAAGAAAGATTAACAGCATTGATCGCTGCTTCCCTGTCACAGGGAAAGCGCGTCCGATCTCCGTCTCCTCCTTCAGAGTGCCTGTTAGTGGAGGAACAGTCCCACACAGAGATCGACCTACCTGAAGGGGATCAGGATGAGGTTGATTCGGTTATAGAGGAATCAACAGTGGAAGAACCTTTCTCAGCATTTCAGGCTGAAAGATTATGGGTTCAGTCTCGGACTAACATGGTCCGATCAGCATTTAAAATGCCTCTGGCGGAACCATCAACCACTACTGTTTCCTCGCTGGGGTCGCTGAAAGCTCCCCAGACTGTCTGTTCCTTCCCAATCCACCCTTTATTGGAAGGGCTTATTTACCAGGATTGGGAGCATCCTGATAAAATATTTACTCCCCCCAAGAGATTTCCAGTGATCTATCCCATGGAGGATAAGTTCATAAAAAAATGGAGGGTCCCTACAGTGGACGCAGCCATCTCTTGTGTGAATAAATCACTGACATGTCCAGTAGATAATGTTCCAATGTTCAAAGACCCAATAGATAAAAAATTTGGAGTCTTTGCTAAAATCTGCTTTCTCTACAGCAAGCATGGTGACACAACCTGCAGTAGCAGCGATTGGAGTCTGCCAAGCAGTGAAGGATCAGTTGAAACAAGTCTTAAGGGACTTACCAGATCAGCAGGCTCTTGCCCTAGCTGACCTACCTAGAGCCTTGTGTTTTGCGGTGGACGCCATAAAGGATACAATCCAACAGGCCTCCCGCTTTACGCTGTCTGTAGTACATATGCGTAGGCTTCTATGGCTCAAAAACTGGTCTGCTGAAGCTCCCTGTAAGAAATTGCTGATTATCTTCCCATTTCATGGAGAACGCTTATTTGGAGAAGATCTGGACAAATATATCCAGAAAATTTCTGCCGGTAAAAGTACACTCTTGCCGGTTAAGAACAAGGGTAGAAGTCCTTCTTTTAAGAGGCCTACTTCTCCAGTCCCTGGCACATCGGCTGTGAAACAGTTCCGACGGCCTCCGCGGTCAAATCCAGGGGGCAGAAATCAGGGACAATCACAGGGTAACAAGAAACCCTGGGTCAAGAGAGGTACAAAACCTCCCCCCAAGTCATGAAGGGTTGCCCCCACTCAATCGGGTGGGGGAAGACTTCAGTTGTTCACAGAGACCTGGCGGGACACCATCAGAGACAGATGGGTGATCTCCGCAGTAAGTCTGGGATACAAGCTGGAGTTAAAAGACACTCCTCCTGCCCATTTTATGAGGTCAAACGTGCCAAGCGATCCCCAGAAGAGAGGATCCCTCCTTCTGGCACTAGAACAACTATTGCTCCAAGGTGTAATCATGAAGGTTCCCTTGGAAGAAAACGGGTTCGGGTTTTACTCGAACCTTTTCACAGTCCCCAAACCAAATGGGGACGTGAGGCCCATATTAAATCTAAAAGGGCTAAACAAGTTCCTACATATCAGGACTTTTCGGATGGAGTCGATCCGATCGGTGGCCACCGCCCTACAAGGGCAGGAATGGTAGAGCCTCGATCGACATAAAGGATGCTTATCTGCATATTCCCATCTTTCCGGCCCACCAGAAATTTCTACGCTTTGTAGTAGAATGGTGCCATTTTCAGTTCAGAGCCTTACCTTTCGGTCTGGCCACAGCACCACGAGTGTTCACAAAAATTCTGGCCCCACTATTGGCCAATCTAAGAACACGGGGTGTAACGATAATGGCATATTTAGACGACCTGCTACTAATAGACCACTCAGTGGAAAAACTGGAAGTAGCTATTCACGAGACAATCAAGTATCTGGAATATCACGGTTGGATTATCAACCGAGGCAAGTCAGCTCTAAGACCAGTCAAAAGTCTGGAATACTTGGGGCTGAGGCTGGATTCAAATCAGAGAAAGATTTTCTTACCTCCAGAGAAGGTGTCGTCTTTGAAAGATTTGACCCACTTAGTGGGTACAAAAAGAAAACCATCCATACGCCTGTGCATGAGGCTGCTGGGAAAAATGGTGGCTTCATTCGAAGCAGTACCCTACGGTCAATTCCATTCAAGGAACTTGCAGAGGGCCATACTGTCAGCCTGGAACAAAAAAGTTCAGGCTTTAGACTTACCAATGTCCCTGTCCCCTTCCGTTCACAATAGCCTCCATTGGTGGTTGGTGCCCCAGAATCTGGAAAAAGGGAAACCCTTCAGTCCGGTTTCTTGGAAGGTGGTCACTACAGATGCCAGCCTCATAGGCTGGGGGGCAGTACTGGAGCAATGGTCTCTCCAGGGCAAGTGGTCAGAAGCAGAGAAGGCCCTGCCCATCAATCTCTTAGAGATACGAGCAGCCCGGTATGCCCTAGTAGCATGGACTTCCAAACTCCAAGGGTCCCCTGTCAGAATTCAATCAGACAATGACACAGCAGTGGCATATATCAATCACCAGGGTGGCACCAGGAGTCGTGCAGCCCAGAGGGAAGCAAATTGCATCCTGGAATGGGCAGAAAGATATGTCCCAGCCATATCCGCGGTTTTCATCCCAGGAGTGGAAAATTGGAGAGCGGACTTTTTAAGTCGCCAGCAATTATGCCCGGGGGAATGGTCTCTTCACCCCGAGGTTTTCCAGGCAATATGCCAGCGGTGGGGAACACCGGATGTAGATCTGCTAGCATCCAGATTCAACACAAAGGTGGACAGATTTGTGTCTCGCACAAGGGATCCCCTAGCTTGCGGCTCGGATGCCCTAGTGTTCCCTTGGGATCAGTTCAAGCTGATATATGCATTCCCACCGCCACAATTGTTACCGCGATGAATCCGCAGAATCCGGGTAGAAAAGAAACCGGTGATTCTGGTGGCTCCAGCGTGGCCCCGAAGGGCATGGTACGCAGAGATTGTAAAAATGTCAGTGGGGAGTCCTTGGACCCTCCCACATCGTCCGGACCTGCTTTCGCAAGGACCGATATACCACCCTTCCTTACCAGCCCTAGGTTTGACGGCCTGGCTATTGAAGCCCACATTCTAGAAAAGAGAGGTCTCTCTAATCCTGTGGTATCTACCATGATCAATGCCAGGAAGCCGGTATCCAGGCAGATCTATTATAGGATCTGGAAGGCGTACATCGCGTGGTGTGAGGCCAAGAAATGGCATCCACGTAACTACGTAATAGGTAGGATTCTGGACTTCCTACAGTGGGCTGTGGATAGGAAGCTTGCCTTGAGTACTATCAAGGGTCAGATTTCGGCCTTGTCAATATTTTTTCAAAGGCCCTTGGCTTCGCATTCACTAGTCAAAGCTTTCATACAAGGAGTGATGCGTATTAGCCCTCCGGTTAGTATTCCCATATGTCCATGGGACTTAAACCTGGTTCTGTCGGTTCTACAGAAACAACCATTTGAACCATTGCAGCACATTTCCTTGGTTCTTCTCACCAGGAAATTGATTTTCTTAGTAGCCATTTGTTCGGCTAAAAGAGTATCGGAATTAGCCGCATTGTCCTGTAAGGAGCCATATCTGGTTGTCCATAAGGACAGAGTAGGATTACGTCCTCATCCAGCCTTTCTTCCTAAGGTGGTATCGAGGTTTCATTTGAACCAAGATGTGGTTCTTCCTTCCTTTTTCCCCAAACCTAGTTCGGTAGAGGAAAAGTTATTGCATTCTTTGGATGTAGTAAGAGCAGTTAAAGCTTATCTAAAAGCCACTGCTCAGATTCGTAGAACGGATACTTTGTTTGTTCTGCCGGAAGGCCCCAGAAAGGGTCAGGCAGCATCAAAATCTACTTTAGCCAAGTGGATTCGACAGGTCATAATACAAGCCTATGGCTTGAGAAGGAGACCGCCTCCGTTCAAAGTTAGGGCGCACTCCACAAGAGCAGTTGGAACTTCATGGGCAGTGCATCACCAGGCCTCCCTGGCTCAAGTCTGTAAGGCCGCAACATGGTCTTCAGTACACACGTTTACTAGATTCTACCAGGTAGACGTTAGAAATCAGGAGGATGTCGCCTTTGGGCGCAGTGTGTTGCAGGCCGCAAAAGATCCTCATGCCTGATGGCGCCCAGCTTATGTATAGTGTATCCCTCCCCTCATTTGGCATTGCTTTGGGACGTCCCATTAGTAATGACTAAGTCGCTCTGTGTCCCGTGATGTACGAAAAAGAAAAAAATTGCAGCTGTGACAAAAATCTGGTCCTGAGGCTTGCAAATTCATATCAGAACAACATCAAAAACGCACCTGAACCGCTGAACAAATGCTTTTTTTTTTATTGGCAGTGAAAACCGACATACAAGTCGCACTGCACAAGTGTGAATCCAGCCGTATCCAGGTGTGTTATGATTTATTTTAACTTGGATATTGACTTGGGCATAAAGGGATTTTTATAACAGCTTACCTGTAAAATCCTTTTCTTGGAGTACATCACGGGACACAGAGCTCCCATCCCTCTTTTTGGGACACTTATTGCTTTGCTACAAAACTGAGGTGCTCCCGGATGGGAGGGGCTTATATGGGGGAGGGTACTTCCGGTTTTGGAAGTTGCCAGTGCCAGCACCTGAAGGTATCTATATAACCCATTAGTAATGACTAAGTCGCTCTGTGTCCCGTGATGTACTCCAAGAAAAGGATTTTACAGGTAAGCTGTTATAAAAATCCCTTTATGCCCAAGTCAATATCCAAGTTAAAATAAATCATAACACACCTGGATACGGCTGGATTCACACTTGTGCAGTGCGACTTGTATGTCGGTTTTCACTGCCAATAAAAAAAAAAGCATTTGTTCAGCGGTTCAGGTGCGTTTTTGATGTTGTTCTGATATGAATTTGCAAGCCTCAGGACCAGATTTTTGTCACAGCTGCAATTTCAGTGCTGGCCAATACATAGTAGATAAAGGGTGTCAACTCCTGTAGCAGGAGAGCAATCCGTGCTGAAATCCTGAACTGAATCCTGAACACATGTGCGATTTCAGAAGCATTCCTATAGAATTCAATGAGCTTGGAATTCACATCTTAACTGCACCGCAGTGCTCAGAAAACGCACAGTACTCTTTTTAAATTCGCACTGCTGATGCACCACATATGTGACCTGCTTCAATGGAAATCAATGTTATATCACCTAACATGCGAACCGAATCCGGTTCAAAATGCATCCGTTTTGCATATATGTGAAGTGAACCGAGCCTAATAGTCAAAGGTTCATATAGATGTGGATATAAAACCTGTAAATATTGTAAAGTCCACCTTTTGGTGACTGGACAAGGACAATGATGACATTGTTGCTTATGGAGCCAGTTGGGCAGAGCTTAGGGAGTGTGTGGAGAGAGAGGAGTCTGTTGGCTGGGTTGTTTTTAGCTTGAGTAGATTGGTGTATTTTGCACCTTATATATGGATGAGGAGATGTTGTACAAGCGCTGCCCTTGTAACGCTATCCTGAGAATGAAGGCAATCTTTTATCTATGTACAAGTAAGTGAGTGCATCTCTTTTTGCAATAATAAAAGGTTTACTATGGAGAACACTGCTTTTCTTTTATTGTATCTTTGAGCATGAGTTTTGATTCTGAAGTTAAAGTAGTGTGCAGGCACCAGAGAAGAAGTACCTATGTTCAGGCTATAAAAAGAATAAGTGCTTGAGATCATTTATCTTCCAGGTCACATTAATAAGGCGAGAGAGTGCCCATAGGAGTATGGGTAAAGGCTTCAGTGATAAAAATTTACATCCACAGGTTGAAGATTGCAAGAGTTTTCATTCAGTTATTCATGGCCATTTAACCACTTGCTGACCGCCAGCAGTACCTCCTGGCACGATCTTCATTCTGCTGTATCCATGGTGCTTGTTATCATGCCGCTGTGAGCAGCCCAGATACCACGTGATCGCTTTGCGACCACTTGGCACCTAGTAAACAGTAGTTCCTAAATGGAATCCATTCATGGCATCATTGTTTACTATTGTGTGTGTGATCTTTGATTGGTCACCAGTGACTACATGATACCTGGGCTAATCAGAGCATCACAATAGTTAACAATGAGTCTTGAATGAAAGCCATTCATCACCGTTCAGAATGATGTTACAGGGATCATCACTGTATCAAGCAATCAGTATAAAAAAAAAATCTCCAATTATGGTGACACTGAACTACCCTGATGAGAGAATGTAAAAAAAAAAAAAACAGTAAAAATAATTGAATATAAAGTTATTTTTTACATACTGTTACCAGTCAGTATTCCTGATCACAGCTACACCAGTCACATGATGACGCTGTACTATACTGGTGACAGTGTGTAAAATAAAAATAAAGTATTGTCGCCTCGTTTTATTAGGCTGCTTCATTAATTCATTTTCCAAAAAATTGTGACAAATTACAATTTCAAAAAACTTGCCTTGCCTCTTACTAAATACCTTGGACTGCCTACTTTCCTAAAAAGGGTCATTTTGGGGGAAATTTGTACTCTCCTGGCATTTTAGGGCCTCAAGAAATTAGCTTTTCGCACATCAGAATTGATCAATTTTCAAATGTTTATACCATAGTTTGTAAACGCTTTAATTTTCACAAAGGCTAAATAATATACACTGATTTGGGTTATTTTTTACCAAAGAAATGTAGCAGTATACAGTCTGGCCTGAATTTATGAAGAAAGACAAAAATTTGCAAACAAATTATAACAGAAAAACGTGTTTTTTGTTCCAAATGTTTGGTATTTTTCCGCTTTTATATAGCAAAAACATAAATCCAGTCGTTACCACCAAAAGAAAGTGTTATTTGTGTGGAAAAAATGATATCAATTTCATCAGGTACAGTAGTGCATGACCAAGCAATTGCCAGTTAAAGAAGCTGAATAACAAAAAAATTCCTTGATCACGAAGGGGGTAAAACATTTCCGGGGTCAAGTGGTTAAAAGAGATGTTTCTTCGTTATATTTTTGTGACCGTAGTTTGAAATTATCATGTGTTTTTTTTTTTTTTTTTTTTTTACTGCATATGCACTTTATTTGTTTGCGTTTGAAACACTAATGCCGCGTACACACGATCATTATTCACGGCGGTTAAAAAAACGCCGTGAATAATGTCATTTAAAACGGAACCGTGTTCCCCACACACGGTCGTTTTTCACGTCGTTTTTTCTCTTGTCGAGAAAAACGACCGTCTGTGGGCATGTTCTAATTTTTCTCGTCGTTTTTAATGCCGTTTTTCTCGTCGAGAAAAACGACAGAGAGCCCACAGACTATCGTTTTTCTCGTCGAATGGGAAAAATGTCGTTTTTCCCGACGAGAAAAACGGCCGTGTGTACGCGGCATTAGTACGCTTATGTTTTTTGTGTTTAATTATTTAGTGGCTGATAATGGACATGATTTTCTCTTAATTTTGAAATGGCATGGCATCCATTTTTATTTTTTTCTGGTTTGTCACTTTATGCTTGTAGCTCACTAGTTTTATTTATTTCACTGCGTGAAAGATTTTGTGAGATAATAATGGTCGGTTTTATTCATTTAGTTAAATCCATTATCCCAGTAGGGAAAAAAAAAGCTGTTTTCTGTAATGGCTTAAAAACTGTTAATTTGCTACATGGACCCTCGGCTGGACAAGCACCCCCTGGTGGTGTCGGGGCATGGTGCGTGTCGCACAACCATGAGGAAACTGGTGGAAGAGGTGGGTTGGGTGGATTTGTGGAGGAGTAGGAACCCTGGGAAATGTCAGTTTTCATGTTTCTCCAAAACGCATATGTCCTTGTCACGTATTGACTTGTGCATGTGCTCAGAATAGGGCTGGGCGATTTTCCCCCAAACAAAATCTGCGATTTTTTTTTTTTTTTTTTTTTTTTTTATAAAAAACTCTATTCGATTCGATTTTTTTTTTTTATTATATTAATTAAAGTGCATCAACAAACAAAATTGCAAAGGCAAACCCTTTCTCTAACTGCAAAGTCAGTGTGCAGTGTGCAACAAAGATTGTTAAACATCCAAATTATTAATACTGTATTTGTATTTAGCTAATAAAACAACAAAAAATCCTGAGGTTACTCTTAGTTGAATTGAACTGTGTCCATGCCTCACTGTGCCCGTGCTTCACTGTGCCCATGCTTCAATCACTGTGCCCGTACCTGATGCAGATTTTCATGGTATACGGATTTTACTGCTACACCGGTGGCCATTCCAGTATTCAAAAGCCGCGCCTTCTCCTCATCTGTGATAGGCGGAACACTCAATTTCCCAGCATTCAGTGTTCCGCCTATCACGGTCATCCTCATAACACAGACGAGGATGAGAGGATGTCCGTGATAGGCTGAATACTGCCTGCTGTGAAATTGAGTGTTCTGCCTATCACAGACGACGAGGACTCGGGAGGCGCGGCTTTTGAACACCGTCTGTCTGCATGACACGCTGATCAGGTAGGCAGACGGCGGCTGCGGCGAGTAGATGTAATTGGGGTAACGCTGCCCAGTGCCATTCCAGATACGCCCCCTGCAGTCCTGATACGGAAACTTTGAAGGAAAAAAAAAAAATCTAAAAAAATCGATTTTCTTCAAAACTGAATCGATTTGAGCTCAAAACTCGATTCAATTTTAAAATCGATTTTTTTTTCCCAGCCCTAGCTCAGAAACAGCAATGCGATCAGTGGCGGAGCTAACTTATGCACTTAGAGGTATTTCGGACCATGCCCCGCTGATTATGGGGTTGGCTGTTTGCCCTCCTTCGTCACTGCTCAGAGCCCCCTGGAAGCTAAATGCCTTTTGGCTTAACCTTCTACCGGCCTCTGCTCAGATACAACGAAAAATTGCTGACTTTTGGGGGGACCAGGCAGACTACCCAGATGCTGGGGTAGCTTGGGAGACATTTAAGGCCTTCCTGAGGGGGCTGTTCATTATAGAAATCAATGCATTTAAAAGACAGTCGGGTGCACATAGGGAGGGGGTGGAGAGATTGGTACTTGACCTGGAGGCCAAATTTGTTGCTGACCCCACCGAAGACCATAGAGATGCATGGGTGTCTGCTCAGGATGCCTTTAGTCAAATTACTTTTTCTGCAGCTGAGCGGAAACCGGGTGAAGGTGTGGTCCAAACTGAAAATGTCCCCATTGGGTAGGATAAATTTGATAAAAATTATCCTAATGCCACAGCTCATATTATATTATATTATATTATATTATATTATATATATATATATATATATATATATATATTTACACAAATCCCCCATGGTTGTCCCCCTTAAGCAGTTCAGGGTTATCAACTCAATTTTCAGGTCCCTTACATGGCTAAATTCAACAGCTAGGGTAGAACGGCTTCAATGCCTGAAGGAGGCAGGGTGGCTTGCTCTCCCAAATCCATGGCTGTGCCCCCCTGGTAACCCAGTGTTGAACTTGGTGGATCCTGTGGTGCATCCTGTGGCGCACCGTTCCGTTCTGCAACTGTGGAGGAGGGCCTGGAGGCGCTGAGATTTGACAAGTCAAATAAGTTATTCCCTACTTCTAATCTAATGCAGAAAATATGGAGCAAAACTAGAACACTGCAACAAGTTGAAGGTTTCACTAGGTATAGCCCCATCTGAGGGAACAAACGATACTTGGAAAAATTACAATACGGTAGGCGATGGCAACAATACGGGATTACTTATATGACACAAATTTTCAGAAATGGTAAGCTGCGCCCATTCTTGGAGTTGCGGGCGGACTTTCAGCTCCCTATCTCTATACAGTTTTATTATTTCCAACTCCAACACGCAGTCAGGGCCCAAGCGGATGGGGGCGAATGGGTACAGAGTTCCACGCCAATTTTTAACTACACGAGAGGCGTAACCTCATTTAAAGGTTTCATTTCCTGCAGTTACTCCATGGTCCTCAGTAAATTCCTTCCTGACAATACGGCAGGCATTATATCAAAGTGGGAGTGGGACGTCGGAGCATTTGAGGAGGACCAATGGGAAGAGGCCCTTTTGGCAGTTCCCCTGTGTTCTCTTAATGTGGCCCAAAGGCTCTCTGCTATACATCTTGCTGCGTGTGCACTACACACACCGGCTAGACTGGTAAGAATGGGGGTGAGAGAGGACCCTTCCTGTACTAGATGCATGAGGGTATTTTAGGTGCAGCTTGCTGCACACCCTAAGCTGTGCTTGCTGGGAATTATTGACAATGTGCCGAAGGAGGACCCCGTTAGGTTGGGGATAGCAAGAGCTCTTTTCCAGGCAAAGAAACATATTCTGCGGCACTGAAAGTCGGAGGAACCCCCCACGGTGAGGGAATGGCGGAATCACATGGGGGACACTATTAGATTGGAGAAATACATATTTCAACATAGAGGGAGTGTGAAAAAATGTGAAAAGATTTGGGCAAGATGGTTGGAGGTTCCGGGTCTAGCCCCGGTTGATCTGATTATGGATCGTCTGCTTGTGTAAGGGACGGGTCGTAGATGGGGGAGGGAATATGACACCCGGGATGATAAGCCCCCCCCCCCCCAGTGATCTTTTTTGTCCTGTGGCGGGACTCCTGTTTTCAAAAGTTTTTAATCGTATTGGTTAATATACTTTGGGCTGGTTACGACTACTGTGTATTCCTATTTTCTTCCGAGTATATGTGCGATACCCTTATTGATGCATCGCCAGAACTACATTTCCGGTGTAAACGTATGTGGTTAAGTGTCTTTGCCTAGAAGGTGTACTTTTACTGTGTGCAAACAAATGTAGGTACTGTACTGTGTGAATAGTTTTTTGTATGTCTGTCGTTCTTTTAATAAACGTCTATTTGATTTAAAAAAAAAAAAAAAAAAAGTTAATTTGTTAGTCACTTATGTAAAATCATTCTAAATCTGCTAATCCATCTAACACTACCCCCTGCAGACAGTGCTGCTGTCCTACGGTGACTCGGTTGCTCCTCCCACTGATAAAGGAGCCACCCTAAAACAGGAAGTGTGATACTGGCCAGATCACAGGTAAAATAAAGGAAAAAAGCCTTAAATGTAGTAGCTGCATAGGTTTCCTTTTTTAAGGATTGATAACCTCCCTATATTACTTTTTTGGGGGTTTTATACTACTTTTATATTTGTCAAATGCCTCCAAACCTTTTTGGAGGTGCATGAGGGTAATATGTCTTCATTTATCCTTCTGGGCATTTTTTTTTTTTTTCAAAATTGTCGCTCTTCTTTTGTTTATAGCGCAAAAAAAAAAAATCGCAGAGGTAATCAAATACCACCAAAAGAAAGCTCCATTTGTGGGAAAAAAAGGACATCAATATTGTTTTTTGGTACTGCGTCGCACGACCACGCAATTCTCAGTTAAAGGGACGCAGTGCCGTATAAAAAAAAAAAAAAAAGGCCTGGTCATTGAGCAGCCAAATCTTCTGGGGCTGAAGTGGTTAATGGGCCTGAACCTGAAGAAAAGGCCTGCTTCCATTGTGGTAGGAGTTGCCTATGTTCTGCTCTTTGTTAGCGCTGCTGTTAATAAGCATTTTTTGGAAGAAGGTGGGCACTGACCTAAAATATGACTTTGTAAGACCATGGACTGCCTGCCTATTCTCTCTACCTGTAAGGAAAGAATGTAAAATTGTTGGTAGCAATTTTTTTTAACCACTTAAGGACCGCTCACGGCATATATACGTCGGCAGAATGGCACGTACAGGCACTATAACGTACCTGTATCTCCCCTTTAACTGCCTGCCGTGTGGTCGTGCGCACGCCGCCGGCGGCGCGCTCGCGACCCTGCAGTCATACCCCGTTAGTCGGACCGCGGGTCCCGCAGACTTGATTGCCACAGGAATCCCCGCAATCGTCTCACGGAGGGATGGAGCGGGGAGATGTTAGTGTAAACACAACATCTCCCCGCTTGCCTACTGACACTGTCACCGATCTCCGCTCTGTGTAATCAGAGCGGAGATCGGTGACGTGTCACTCGTAGCCACGCCCCCCTCAGTTAGAAACACGCCCCTAGTGGTTAACCCCTTCACTGCCAGTGTCATTTTTACAGTAACCAGTGCATTTTTATTGCACTGATCGCTGTAAAAATGACAATGGTCCCAAAAATGTCAAAAGTGTCCGCTGTGTCCACCATAATGTCGCAGTCACGAAAAAAATCGCTGATCGCCACCATTACTATTAAAAAAAAATAAATAAGAAAAATGGCATACAACTATCCCCTATTTTGTAAACGCTATAATTTTTGTGCAAACCAATCAATAAATGCCGATTTGTGTTTTTTTTTGTTTTTTTTACCAAAAATATGTAGAAAAATACGTATTGGCCTAAACTGAGGAAAATAAAAAAATGTATATATATTTTTTGTGGATATTTATTATAGCAAAAAGTAAAAAAGATTGCATTTTTTTCAAAGTTGTCGCTCTATTTTTGTTAATAGCGCAAAAAATAAAAACCGCAGAGGTGATCAAATACCACCAAAAGAAAGCTCAGGGGCTTTAGTTTTCAGTTAGACATGAGTTCTTTCCAAAACAAACACTAGATGAAAGTCAGTACTATATTTTATTGCCTGTATTTTTTTAATCCACGTTACCAATAATGGAACTTTTTCTTGTAGGAGTGAGCTGCCTGTTAACCCAGTTTTATTAACGTATTTTCTGGCATCAGACTAGCTCATGCTGTAGCAGTTGATGCTGGTACACGCTTGAATGTATGGGTTAATGGTTAGTTTGTGTAGCAGAACTAAAATCCTGAGACGCACACCTCTGGCAGCTGGCACACAGGCTTAGCATTGGGTTCATTAATTGACACAACTCTAAGTTTGCTACATCACCTTTGGCGCTGTCATCTATTTATATTCTGTTCGCATTAATTGAAGTAATTTTGCCACTGAAGTGTGTTTCAGTCCTCTGCATTTAAATTGAAATTTTAATTCCCTTATTGTCTGGGAGAAACGGCTGAAGATGGCTTGTTGCAGGTTTCATTATCACTCAGAACACTCCAGCTGCTGCTTCTAATGTACAATGACTGATTAATGCCGGAAAGAATTATTAAAAGAAGAATGGCAGCTTTTTCCCAGTAGGAAAGGGTAAACATGAAGTAGTATGCTGACAGCTTTATGGAGCTGGTTTTACCTTTCCTCTGCTATAGTTCGATGGAATTATTGCAGACTTGCAGTTTTATGGGCAGCATATTGCACACAGCAGAAGCAAAGCAAATATTTAGTGACTACAGCAGTTGGCGAGTTCTGATCCACTTGCCTTCTTATTGACCGTTGTACAATATACAGCCTTTGATAATGATTCCACTTTGTTTCAAAATAACAGTAATTAACAGTCATTTGTATGCAGTGAAATCTTTTTCTGTGATGCCAGTGGAAGCTCCTTAAAAGTTCACCAGGTAAAGGAATGGGATGCACCACTAATACAGTGGGGAAAATAATTATACAGATTTTGTAATTTTGCCCACTTAAAAAGAAATGAAGGGTCTATAATGTTTATCATAGGTGTATTTTAAATGATAAAACAAGGAGAGGCGCGCCTCTGAGATAGATATCAAAACAACATTTATTGGTAGCAATATTCACTCACATTGAAGATGAACCAGTTGCATTCAGCTGGGCAGAGGAGTAGATGAACTACAGGTCACAGAGGGTCCATGGAGCTGTCATCACAGAGAATCCTGTCAGGGAAGCTGGTGATGGTAAGCAAGCAGGAGGATTTCCTTCTGGACAGATCTTTATATTGCCACAACAAAAACAGAGTTTATTTAAAAAGGCAGAGTGAGTAAAAACAACAGAGTGGTTTTCATTCAGTCTAAGGTTCCAAACACAGTGGACAGGAGGGGAGACATCCAAGCCGGATGGCTGGCAGCGCTGTGCTGAGGTCGCAGGTGCTCGCTGCACTTCCTGGTGGATGGAGGAGCCCGACCATGTGATCTAATTCAGAACGAGGCTTGAGCAGCACTTGGGCAGCACAACAGTACACAGCGCCGAGCTATGACGTCATAAACATGCGACGCGTTTCTGAGCGGGCTCGTTGTAGAGGTTTAGAGCAACGGCACTCCTTTTTCAAGCATTAGGACCTGTTGTGCTGCCCAAGTGCTGCTCAAGCCTCGTTCTGAATTAGATCACATGGTCGGGCTCCTCCATCCACCAGGAAGTGCAGCGAGCACCTGCGACCTCAGCACAGCGCTGCCAGCCATCCGGCTTGGATGTCTCCCCTCCTGTCCACTGTGTTTGGAACCTTAGACTGAATGAAAACCACTCTGTTTTTACTCACTCTGCCATTTTAATAAACTCTGTTTTTGCTGTGGCAATATAAAGATCTGTCCAGAAGGAAATCCTCCTGCTTGCTTACCATCACCAGCTTCCCTGACAGGATTCTCTGATGACAGCTCCATGGACCCTCTGTGACCTGTAGTTCATCTACTCCTCTGCCCAGCTGAATACAACTGGTTCATCTTCAATGTGAGTGAATATTGCTACCAATAAATGTTGTTTTGATATCTATCTCAGAGGCGCCCCTCTCCTTGTTTTAGCTCACTGGAAAGTAGCTTCTGGTCCTGCTGGTGGCTGCCCTGACTGTCCTTTCTTTATGTATACACCTGAGAGTTATCTCTCAATATATTGACCACTGACTATTGGTACTCTACATCATAAACTGAGGTACTTGTACAATGTGCCTTTTATTACTTGTTTTTTTTGGAATTTTAAATGATAGAGACAATATCAACTTAAAAATCCAGAAAAAAACTGTGTCATAGGTATAACTGAAATGTCCAGAAATCCAATCTATATAGGCAAAAATATAAGTGACAAACTATAGGCAAATAAAGTAAACTAAAATAAAAAGATATGGGGCTCATCAAAACTGGGCTTACTTTGTCAATGGGTAAATTATCAGTTATTTGGAAAATAATAAATATCTGTATATCCAGGTGGAAAAAAGGGGAAAAAGGACTTCAATCAAATATCAACAGTCATATGCCAGCCACCTGATGGTCACCTATGGTATAATGAAGACATAACCCATCTAACGGTTCACAATATTAAACCATAGTAACAAGATTCCCAAGCTTAGTGTCTATAAAAATCAAATGCAAAGAAAGGATCCATTACCTTAGACAAAACACCAGGCAGGATAGACTCGCAGCTTTTTTAGAAAATCGCCAAACTTGCTATTTCCTTAATGTTTTACCATGGTGATTTTCTAAATAAAGGTGATTTCTGCAGCAGTACGGCTATCCGGAAATCCTTTTTCCTACTTCATCAGCTGTGAGCTGGACTGGTACCTGTTCAGTGCTTTCACAGCAGTGTGTGGCTGGCGGACCTGGCGCTGTGTTTTCTCTCTTGTTTAAACAACCCCCTTACATTGGTGGTCAGGGGTAAAAGTGCCCCTTGCATTAGTGGTTAGTGGAAATATACCCCTTTGCATTAGTAGTCAGTGGATATTTACCCTATTGCATTGATGGTCAATGGAAAAGTAACTGGTCACGGTCTAGGGTCCGGCTTAGTGACCAGTAGCTTTAGCAGTAGAGGCTCCCACCAACCAGCTGGATAAGTGCAGCAGCAGGTCACACTGACACAGGTGGATGTCACAGGCGAGGTGCAGAGTCTCTAAGCACCAACCAGTGTTCACTGGAGCTCCTGATGGTGGAGATTAGTACCAGGTCTCAGTCCTCAGGATCGCCTCACCAGGAGATGAGCAGGCTGGGTCCCAGTCACAGATATAGCAGGTAGGGATCAAGCAGAAGCCTAGTCGGTAAACAAGCCAAAAGTCGGTAACACATGGTTGGTTTTAAGCTGGAGCATAGTCTAGGAACAAGCAGAGGTCAGTAACGAGTGGTAATTGAGATACGGGTGGCCGCAGGAGTGACAAAAGCGAGATATTGGCTGGAGAGAGCACACAAATCTGGCAAACAAGAAATGCAAAGACCTGGTCTAAATCAGGAAGTAATGGGGGGAGCAAAGAGTTCAAGGTTCACAAGAAGCAAGAAATAAGGCAAGGTTGTCTAAGCCAGTGTTTCTCAACTCCAGTCCTCAAGGCGCACCAACAGGTCATGTTTTTGGGATTTCCATTGACTTCCACAGGTGATTTGAGCAGTTTCACTGCCTTGGTAATTATCACAGCTGTTTTATCTGCAGGAAATCCCAAAAACATGACCTGTTGGTGCGCCTTGAGGACTGGAGTTGAGAAACACTGATCTAAGCAGTCAGGCATGGAGCTGTCTCAGGCGGCTCAGTGAGAAAAGTCACTGCCAGACACAGCAGAGGTCTTGGGTTCCGGTCCAGGTCTTGACATTACCCCTTTACATTGGTGGTCAGTGGGAAAAGTGCCCCTTACATTGGTGTTAGGCGGTAAAAATGCCCTCTTATGTTTATTGTTGCTGTGAAGATGCACCGATTACAAATGGTTCAATAAGAATAATGTCCCTCTTAAACACGTCTATAAAGATGATTCTGAGTGCCTGGAAAACTGGGTGGGAAAGCTAAGAACAGCTTTGGCAGCACTGTGAATGAGAGTGGTGTGGCCAGACTGAACATTGAAGAGCCTGAGCAGAGAGGAGCTGGGGATGACCGTTAAGGAGATGGCCAGCATGTGCCAGCTCCTTAGCAACCCAGCTAGTCATTGCTTGTTATGGATGATGGCTCCTTCACAGCCAGCATTTTTTAATTTATTTTTTAAAGTCACGTGGCTGCAAAAAAAACACCAAAAAACTTGGTGCATTTCCATTGACCTACAATGGAAACTGCGTTTTTGGCATGCTTTTGAAAAGGGCACCAAAGATCTGCAAATGCAGCTCAGTGGTGTGACAAGGAATTAAAAGGGAATCATTTTGATACATTTTTTGTTTTGCTGGAAAGGTGCGTTCTAATGAGGCAAAAGGGCACGTGTGAAAAGGCCCTAAAGAAAATAAGGTGTGTGTGTGTATGTGTGTATATATGTGTGTGTGTGTGTGTATATGTATATGTATATGTATATGTATATGTGTGTATATATATATATATATATATATATATATATATATATATATATATATTACACACACACACACACACATATATATATAAAAATTTTATATGTAAATAATTGAGTTGTATAATTCACCATTACAGTCTTTGCAAAAGACTAAATATTTATCATTCATCTTTCGGCCTAAGGCCCCTTTCACACGTACGGACCGTATGTCCGCTTTTTCATCCATCCGTTTACGGATGAAAAAGGGACATACATTGGTCCCTATGAGATCGCGGGTGTCAGCGGATGAAACATCCGCTGACACCCGATCTCCTCCGTGTCCGCAATGCTCTGTTTTTCTGGATAGAAAAATTCCTATTTTTCTATCCGTCTGCGGAGCGGATCGGATGAACACGGACAGAGCAGAGATCTGACAGGGCGGTCCCTGCACAGTGTGCGGGTACCGCCCTGTTATCCGCCGGCTCAGCGGGGATCAACGGAGCGATCCCCGCTGAGCAAGCGGAGGTTCACAGGGCGGATCATTACTGATCCATCCCGTGTGAAAGGGGCCTAAAGCTGCTAATGCTTTTAAAAGCATGCATTTCATAAAAATATAGCATGCATTTATCTGTATAGTAAATTTGAGTTGTAATACATAGAGATCATGTCTTAACATGACCCTGTCACTAATTGAATTTTTTTTTATTTTATTTTTTAAACTTTGTAAAAAGAATCCATCAAGTTTAAAATAGAAATGCAAGGCAAAATGTGTGTGCAGAGAAATTATATAAAAAAGCATTAGCAGCTTTAGGCCCCTTTCACACGGGATGGATCAGTAATGATCCGCCCTGTGAACCTCCGCTTGCTCAGCGGGGATCGCTCCGTTGATCCCCGCTGAGCCGGCGGATAACAGGGCGGTACCCGCACACTGTGCAGGGACCGCCCTGTCAGATCTCTGCTCTGTCCGTGTTCATCCGATCCGCTCCGCAGACGGATAGAAAAATAGGAATTTTTCTATCCAGAAAAACAGAGCATTGCGGACATGGAGGAGATCGGGTGTCAGCGGATGTTTCATCCGCTGACACCCGCGATCTCATAGGGACCAATGTATGTCCCTTTTTCATCCGTAAACAGATGGATGAAAAAGCGGACATACGGTCCGTACGTGTGAAAGGGGCCTTAGGCCGAAAGATGAATGATAAATATTTAGTCTTTTGCAAAGACTGTAATGGTGAATTATACAACTCAATTATTTACATATATAAAAATTTTATATGTGTGTGTGTGTGTGTGTGTGTGTGTGTGTATATGTATATGTATATATATATATATATACACACACACACACACACACACACACACACACACACACACACACACACACACACACACACACACACACACACACACACACACACACACACACACACACAGTTACGACCACTGATAATTTTCCGGTCTGCAAGATACATGTATAATTAAAACTCTCACCCTCTTTCACTGTGTAACATTTAAATCCATTATCATTAACATAGCCCATTACCACTGTGTGTGCATAGGTTGTCTTAATTTGCATTCATACATTCTTGGCCCCCGACCCATTTACCCTTTTTAATTCAGCAGCACGTACAGTATTTCCCAAATGTATGATCCACCCAACTGTTAGCTCATCTAATAAAGGACTTCTTATCTGAATGAATTCAGATTAATTAAAAACTAGTAGTTAACTGTGTCTGAAATAGATTTTTGCTTGGTATCGTGATCGTCCTTATTATGACTATTAAGCTGGCATATGGATTCAGTAGTAATTGGAAAAGGTTGGTACAGTTAGATGCTGGAGTGTTCTGGTAGATTTTTAATTTTTTTTGTAATTTGTGTCCTGCTGATAACATTGTAAAACTTTTTTTAATGCAGTTTGTTAGTATATGGTGATTGCAGGTTTCTCCTCTGTTCCTTTTTGCTGGCTCGGGTGCTAATTTTTCAAGCATTACAGGTATGCTCTGAAAGGTGTAGTATTGTTTGATGCAATTTATCTGTTTTTGATTTAACGTGCTATTTGTTTACTTTACTAGAAGTTATTATTTTTATTCAGTAAAGGACCAGTAAGCATGAATTCTGTAACAGAATTGTTTATTCCATTCCCAGATATATAGGAAAAAAGGTCTCAAACCGAACAAAGCTTAAAAGTGAAGTAAAGGATTTTTTTTTTTCCCCTAATCATACTCAACTAGGTGGGTGCTGCATCTGTCCCCTGGCGCCTCTAACACTAAGAACCAAGCGATCGAACACCGCCGATCACTCTGTTTTCTGAGCTCCGTGAGCAGAGAGCTGTAGACTGTCAGTCACAGCTCCTTGCTCTTCTCCCTCCTCGCTCACTGGAGTGCTGGGCTGTGGAGGAGCGGACCGGACATCTCAGGCTCTCAGCTGCTCACTGAGAGGCTGAGACGAGTGTCAGTCCAGGCACCTGGCGGATCGAGACTCGGTGAGCGGGAATGACGCAGGCCCTGGACTGACACTGGTAACGTCAGCAGAGAGCGGACTTCAGCCCGCTCTCTGCTGAAAACGTGTCATAGGAGTGCAAAACTAATTTGAACCCATGTGATCCATAGGAAAAGTACAACCAAATGAGCTTTTCCTTTTAAATTTGCCATGGTGGTAGTTTTTTTATATTTGATCTAGCGTGGTCAGCTCTAGTTTTCCAGCCACGTTAGTTTAAATGCTGTGAAAAGATGCCCATGGACCTTGCACTACCTTGTGTAGCGTGGAACACAATCAAGTGTGTTCAGAGGTTCTGGGCAAAGCAGTAGCCTCCATGTTATCAATCTTTCCTTGTGGTAACTTAGTCTGGGCCTTTTAGCAGCAAGGACCTTGTACACATGGTTGTTTATATTCTTTTCCATGTTACATGGAAGACACAGGTCCATCCACTTCAACCTGTATGTTTGTATGTATGTGTGTGATTTTTGTTCTCTAACAATTCCCATAGCCTTGTATATTCTGCTTACTTAGGAAGACATATAAAAAAAAACAAAAACTTTTCAAGTTGATTACACTCTCAGCTAGTGCCACTTCCTGGGGGATGGAGTTCCTATTTTTTTACTGCTCTGACAGTAAAGAACCCCTTCTGCAATTTAAGTTTATACCTCCTTTATACTAATCACAAATCATGGCCATGTGCCCTCTTGAGGAACCTTAGAGTAAACCATTTTTTACTGTTACTGAAGTAACCTTTTGATATATCTGTACATTTTTAATAATATCCCCTCTTAAAGTGGTTGTAAACTCACCCTGACCATTTTCTGCCATATAAAGCATTACTAATCACTTAATTGATTGCTCTGAGTTAAATCCTTACAGCCTTGTTTGTTTGCTTATAATCCGTCCTGTTACTTTTCATTACGTCACCGGCGCATGCGCATGTTTGTCTCTTTTTACGGCATGCGATGAGCATCAGTCCTTAGATGACATGCTGGGGCTCCGTTATCTCCTGTGTCCACGGCACAGCTCAGAGATATCGCGAGATTTGATTTCCATTCAAAAAACGATCTTGCTAAAGGATTAAGGCGCATGCGCGAGATTACGGGCGGGAAGAAGAAAGGGCTGAAGTCCAGAGGACATCAGATGCAGGAGACAATAATTTAGGATGGCGGCGCCTACACCCGGAAATTAGGAAATAAAAAACCAAAGAAAAAATAGTAAGAAACATGCAATGGGGTTTCATTTTACTGCACACTGGTTTTAAATTCCTTCTGTGAAATGTAGCTTCGGAGGGTCAGAGTTTACTTCCTCTTTAACCACCTAAGCCCCGGACCAATACGCAGCATAAAGACCAGAGGTGTTTTTACAATTTGGCACTGCGCTGCTTTAACTGGTAATTGCGCGGTCATGTAATGTTGTACCCAAACAAAATTTGCGTCCTTTTCTTCCCACAAATAGAGCTTTCTTTTAATGGTATTTGATTGCCTCTGCATTTTTTTTTTTTTTTTTTTTTCCGATATAAACGGAAAAAGTCCGAAAATTTGGAAAAAAATGATATTTTCTATTTTTGTTAGAAGAAAAATCGAATAAACTCAATTTTAGTCATACATTTAGGATAAAATGTATTCAGCCACATGTCTTTAGTAAAAAAAAATGTCAATAAGCGTATATTTATTGGTTTGCACAAAAGTTATAGCGTCTACAAACTAGGGTACATTTTCTGGAATTTACATAGGTAGTCATAAATTAAAAGCTATCTCACTTCTTGAGGTGCTAAAATGGCATGGCAGTACAAAACCCCCCCAAATGACCCATTTTTGGAAAGTAGACACCCCAAGGAAATTGCTGAGAGTCATGTTGAGCCCATTGAACATTTTATTTTTTTTGTCCCGAATGATTGAATAATGACAAAAAAAAAAAAAAATTACAAAAAGGTGTCACTAAATGATGTATTGCTCACACATGCCATGGTTATATGTGGAATTGCACCCCAAAATACATTTTGCTGCTTCTCTTGAGTACGGGGATACCACATGTGTGGGACTTTTTGGGAGCCTAGCCGCGTACGGAGCCCCGAAAACCAAGCACCGCCTTCAGGATTTCTAAGGGCGCAAATTTTTGATTTCACTCCTCACTACCTATCACAGTTTCGAAGGCCATAAAATGCCAAACTAGCACAAAACCCCCCCAAATTACACCATTTTGGAAAGTAGACCCCCCCAAGCTATTTGCCGAGAGGCATGGTGAGTATTTTACAGCTCTCATTTTTTTGGAAAATGAAGAAAGAACATTTTTTTTCTTTCTTTCTTTTTTACATTTTCAAAACTTTGTGACAAAAAGCGAGATCTGCAAAAACTCACCATACCTCTCAGCAAATAGCTTGGGGTGTCTACTTTCCAAAATTGGGTCATTTGGGGGGGTTTTGTGCCATCTGGGCATTCCATGGCCTCCAAAACTGTGATAGGCAGTGCGGAGGGAAATCAAAAATTTACACCCTTAGAAAGCCTGAAGGCGGTGATTGGTTTTTGGGGTCCCGTACACAGCTAGGTTCCCAAAAAGTTTCACACGTGGTATCCCCGTACTCAGGAGAAGCAACAGAATGTTTTTTGGGGTGTAATTCCACATATGCCCATGGCATGTTTGAGCAATATATCATTTAGTGACAATTTTGTGCAAAAAAAATAAAATTATTTTTTCCGCAACTTGTGTCAACATATAAAATATTCCATGGACTCGACATGCTTCTCAGCAAATAGCTTGGGGTGTCTACTTTCCAAAATGGGGTCATTTGGGGGGTTTTGAACTGTCCTGGCATTTTATGCACAACATTAGGAAGCTTACATCCACTCTTCTAACCACTTGAAGACAAAGCCCTTTCTGACACCTTTTTGTTTACATGAAAACATATTTATTTATTTTTTTGCAAGAAAATTACGTTGAACCCCCAAACATTATATATTTTTTTAAAGCAAAGGTCCTACAGATTAAAATGGTGGGTGTTGTATTTTTTTTCCCACACAGTAATTTGCGCTGCGATTTTTCAAACGCATTTTTTGGGGAAAAAAATACACTTTTTTTATTTTAATGCACTAAAACACACTATATTACCCAAATGTTTGATTAAATAAAAGATGATCTTGGGCCGAGTACATGGATACCAAACACGACATGCTTTAAAAATTCGCACAAACGCGCAGTGGCGACAAACTACATACATTTTTAAAAGCCTTTACAGGTTACCACATTAGATTTACAGAGGAGGTTTTCTGCTAAAATTACTACCCTCGATCTGACCTTTGCGGTGATAATTCACATGCATGGTGCAATTGCTGTTTACATATGACGCCAGACCGACGCTTGCGTTCGTTTTGCGCAAGAGCTGGGCGGGACAGGGGTGCTTTTTTTTTTTTTTATTATCATTTTTATTGTTATCTCAGGGAATGTAAATATCCCCTATGATAGCAATAGGTAGTGACAGGTACTCTTTTTTTTGAAAAAACTGGGGTCTATTAGACCCAAGATCTTTCCTCTGCCCTCAAAGCATCTGACCACACCAAGATCGGTGTGATAACATGCTTTTTATTTCCCAATGGCGCTTGTAAAAGCAGTCCAGAGGCTAATTAGCCGCTAGGATTGCTTTTACATAAAAGCCAGCCACTGGCTGAAAAGAATAATACCAAGATGATGCCCAAACTTGCAGGTATCATTCTGGTATAACCATTCAAAGTCCAGCAACATACCAGTACGTTGCTGGTCCTTGTTGGACATGTATTGTAATCTTTTTTTTCATGCAGCCTGTTGGCTGAACAAAAAAAAGAGATTGATCGGTGGGTATGCCCACCATTAGAATACCTCCCTTCATTCACCCACTTCTAATGATGAGCATACATGCACCATTTATATATGCCGAAGCATGGGGGCATCCTCCCGCAAAAGTTATGCCGCGTACACGCGGTCGGACTTTTCCACGGGCAAGCCTCCGTCTGAATTTCGACCGTATGTACGCGGCATTAGGAGCAAAATCGATCTGCTGTCCCCATGCTAAGGAAATATGCTCTTTTTTTTTTAACTGTGGTGGTGAAATCACCTCCTACAGCACTGGAGTCGCAGGGATCAGGCCTGTCTCTGCAAACGCTGCAGTTATGTGTGTTGTGTTTTGTAAGTGACAGTGATAGATCGATACTGCACTTGGGTGGACTGGGCTGGACGGAGGGGCAAAACGCAGGTGCTAGCAGGTATCTGGGCTGATCCCGCTAACACTGCGTTTTTTGGAACCAAAAACTGCTGGGGACGATAGTATAGATCTGATCAGATATTGATCTGTTAAGATACTATACCACTAAGGGAGGTGTATGCTTTGCACGTGGGTGTTAGCGTTACTGACACTAACCTGACACTGCCTGGGGCGACGCAGACCCTCTCTGACGCTAAAACCTAATTGATATCACCCGCCGGGCGATCAGGGGGTTAAACCTTTATTGGGTTATATACACGGTGAGTGCCCTGACACTATAAAAAGCAAACTAACTAACCAGCGTCACCCGTAACACTTATACGGTGATCACTGGTGAAAGGGTTAACTCTAGGGGCAATCAGGGGGTTAAAACCTTTATTAGATGATATATGGGGGTACCTGATGCTGGCAGCGAATCTAAAAAAATAACTGGCTACTTGGCGGCACGAGCATAACTAATAGAGCGATCAGAAAAACGATCGCTTAGTGACAGTGGTGATAGGGGATGAAAGGGTTACCTGGGGGGCGATCAAGGGGTTAAACCTTTATTAGGGGGGGTTAGGGGGCTACCCTGGACCTAAAGGGACCTAACTCTAACTGCCCTGACACTTTTACTATCACAAATGTCACTGATTGCAGTGATCATTTATTTACTGATCACTGCAATCGGTGACACTGTGACTGGGGGGTGATCTGGGGGGGGGGGGGGATTGTGTGCCTATGTGTACCTACGTGTCAGTGGGCTGTTGGGGCACTAACCTTATGTCTTCGCTCCTCGGCGCTCAGGACGAATAGAGCGCCGCATGGAGAGATGACATCACTTCCTCTGCCTGTGTTTACATTACACAGGTAGAGGAAGCATCTCATTCGCCTGGAGCGATCGTGAGGGGGTGGCCAGAAACCAATGGCCGCCCCCTCATCACGGATCGCTCCCTAACTTATACCGACCACTCCATGTACTGGAGGGGGGTCCGATCGGACCCTCCACCCATACGAAGGCAGTCACATACAGGTACCTGGTTGTGCCTGTCCGTGCCATTTTGCCGACGTATATGTACATGGGGCTGTCGTTAAGTGGTTAAGCACTTCTACTCCAGACTGAATAATTGTAATCTATGTAATCAATTCTCATAGATAAGGCCCTCTGTCATCCTTATTCTATTTCTCATCTAGTCTAGTCTAATTCTAAGTCTAGTCCAGGCTTTTCTTTAGATTATTGACCAAAACTGAACTGCATTTTCAAGATGAGGCTGAACCAGTGTTTTGTAAAGGAGTAGAATGATTGTTTTATCTTTTGAATGTATGCTCTTTTTAGACATGAGTCTTTTGCCAGCTGTGTTGGTTGAGGCTTGGCATGGCATGCTGCTGCTGTCTGTATGATCTACAAGCACCCCTCCCTTTCCATCAGGTTCTTACAGGGGATCCCCTTCTAATGTTTAATTTGCTTTCACATTTTTTGACACCGAAGTGCATAACTTAAATTTTTTTAGTATTAAACGTCCTCTGCAATGTAGCTGCTTAAAGTGGAGTTCCAGTCTGTAAAAAAAAAAAAAGTCAGAAGCTACAAATTCTGTACCTGCTGACTGTTAATATAAGGATACGTTCCTTCTCCAGGGATCCCACGATGTTGGCAGCCCTAGCCGATTAGTCAGTCATCTTCGGGCACAGGTGCCGGCATCTGTAGTAAGGGAAACAGGAAGTGAAGTCTTTCGGCTTCACAGCCTGTTTCCTACTGTGCATGCTCGAGTCGTCTTCTGGAACCTCTGTGTGTCCCAGAAGGCAGGGTCTGGAAATGACGTAGATCGCTGTGCGGCGATCTTGCCCCCAAAAAGTGACAAATGTGGGAGTGGAGGGGGGAGGGTGCGCACAAGCGGAGCTTCCCCATTTGGGTAGAGCTCTGCTTTAAAGTATAATTAAAGGCAAAGCTTTTTTAAAGTTTTGGATAGAGTGGAGGTAGATTAGAACACCTGTACGTTTTTAGTGCTGTCTGTGTCCCCGTTTAAGGATATTCACCCTCTCTATTTGTCCTGTTTACCATTATCATTGAAAGTAAATTTAAAGATGGGTTGTCCCCAGAAAAGTAATAGAGGGGAATTCTTCCAATGAAGACACTAGTTCTGGTGACCTGGGGCCCCCATAGAAATCCCTTAACTTTGAAGGGATTTTCTCTGACTTCCTGTTTTTCTGACTTCCTGTTTTGGCTATGGGGCAGGAAGTGAAGGAAAAACTCTGTGCAATGGGACACAGATGGTGAAAAAAAATTGACAGGGGTTATAAACCCTCCCTTACTCTATCCAAAATGAAAAAAATTAAATGTTTTGCCTATAGTTCTACTTTAACCACGTGCTTATTGGGCACTTATACCCCCTTCCTGTCCAGGCCAATTTTCAGCGCTCTCACACTTTGAATGACAATTGCATGGTCATCCAACACTGTACCCATATAAAATTGTTATCATTTATTTTTCACACACATAGAGAATTCTTTTGGTGGTATTTATTCACCACTGGGCTTTGTATTTTTTGCTAAACAAACAAAAAAAGACTGGAAATGTTGGAAAAAAAAAAAAAAAAACTTTTTTTCAAATTTTGCAAACGGGTAATTTTCCCCCCTTTACTGATGGGCACTGATCTGGTGGCACTAGTAAGTGATACTGCTGATGAGGCACTCATAATGGGAACTGATAGATGGCACTAAGAGGACCGCGATGGCCCTCAAACTGAAGCTGGTTATTAGCTTTCTTTTTTTTTGAGGGAAAAAAAAAAAAAGCAGATAACCGGCTTTTGTTTACTTCCGTGATCAATTGTCACTGCCGCTGTGATCGGCCCTTTACCCCAATCTGTGATCAGCCAAGTCCCAAGGTCTCAGCAATCGCAGGGCGGACAGCGCGAGAATTGGAGGACGTCCATTTACGCCCTCCCGGCATTTTAAGTGTGCACTGTAGCCGTCATTCAGCTATAGCGTGGGCGCCTAGTGGTTAACTCCCTATTTTACTATAGCAGTAGTAAAGTCAGCTTTTTTTATCTGTACCTACAGATAAGCCTATAATAACACTTGCCTGTAGGAACAGTGAATATATCCTAAGTATGCACTGTTTAGGAGATATTCACATTTGTAGCAGCTGGTGATGTCACTGTGTGCTGTGGCATGATCGTGACCCCCGAGCGCATGCATGGGAGTGATGTCATCGCGGCCCGGCCATGCAAATGGCCGGAGCGAGCAAACCCATAAGGAAAACCGGGTGAAGATGGAAAATCTGTCAGCAGTGGCAGTGCATCACTGGAGGGGGATCCCTTTTACAGGTAATTTAGTCATAATGTGGAAGTTTGTGGTGCATATTATTATTATTATTATTATTATTATTATTATTATTATTGATTTTTTTAAACAAACTTTACTTCCGCTTTAAGGTCTTCCTGTAATGATGTTCTAACCTGTGCAGAAGTTATTTCCCTGCATAACTTGATATTGTCAGAAACTCTCTGGACCTCTTCATGTAATCAGTTTCCTATCCATGCACATAAAATTTCCTCAACTCTAACAGACCTTTAAAGATTGATAGAACTGAGCTAAGTTCCCTAAGGACTCACGGGTGTAAGCCTCTTTATCTGGCGTTTCATTCACATTAAAGTGGTTGTAAAGTCTAAATGGTCTTTAACCTTAATGCATTCTTTGCATTAAGGATTAAGGTTATAAAAACACCCCACTAACTGTTCCAACTCCACCCCCCCCCCAAGTACTTACCTGGCTCTTTTCACTGCTCCAGCACTGTCTCGTCTTTAGAAACGCTCCTCCATTTCTTGGTCCCACAGGAGACAAAGGCAGCAGCCAAAGCCATAAGTTCCTGCTGCTGTCATTTAAATCCTGTGAGGGGGAGGACGCACAAATCACGGCTCAGGAGCACATGTGCACGTATGCTTTCTTAGAAGCTGGCATGCAGAGGGGCGTTTAGAAGATGAAGGAACGGATAGTGCCAGGGCTGGAACCGTGAAAGAGGAGGTAGGTGACCACCCTGTGCAATATCGTTACAAAGAACAGGTAAGTATAACTTATTTTTTATTTTACCTATCACTTTTAAATTTAATGAAGACTTCTACCTGGTACAGTAGAGGATGTCAAGTCATCTGTGCCCAGTATTGCCACAAAGAGTTAATCCAGCGCTGAGCAAACCTCTTGCCTTTTTTTGCTAGGCTAAAAACCAACACACAGAGAAATCTGTCTCGCCACATCCCCCACTGCTGTGACTGACATCTGCTTTCTTCCTCTGCTCGTGCATGACTGCATGCTTACTGCAGACGAGTATGGGGTGTAGCAAGATGGCCGCCGCGGGTGTTGTGACGGAATGTCGCTTTCATTACCTATTTTGATGGGTCTCTGATTCTGACAGAACACTGGCGCCGAGGTAGATGACATGCATACATCGATGGTGACAATGAGCGCTCTCTGCCTGTGTGAGATTGTTCCTTTGCGACGCTGCCTGGCTAGGGGGAGTGTAGAGGTGGGCGAGGGAGTCATGTCGCATCATGACCCTGCCCCCCGAGCGCCGGCAAAGAGACCCGCCTACGGAATCAAGACTTTTGCAGAGCCCCTACAGCTGAAAGAAGTAACATTTTAAAGGTAATGACACATGCATGATGTTTCTAACTATGGACACCTTAGTGTTGTGCCTTTTTGGTTTATACTGTGTAATCACCGAGTTTTCAGATACTTTAGGTTTCTCCAGTATCTTTTGTATCTGGTTAAAACATCATTAAAGTGATACTAAATACACACTGTTTAATTTACATGAACCCTTTTCTTTATATATACGGATAATGCCACTGTATTTTATTAAAAACAGAACAGCACCCTTTTTCACATTTGATATACAGGGAAACATTGGCAGGATGAGCTTCTAGTCCTCTGCTGCTGGTCACGTTCAAAAGAACAGCCTTCGGAATACAAAGAAAAAAATACATAATATCAAATGTTTTAAATTGTAATACAAATATTTATTATGTTTGTGCAGAAACATGATGTGGACTATCTAGGGGAGGTTCTGCCAATCACATCTTGTTTCTGGCCCTTCCAGCCTGTGCCTGTTGTTTTGTATGAGCTTAGAATTACAGGGAGGTGATGCCTGTATCAGTCAACACGTAAAATCCCACCCCCATTGTGTTTGGAAAGTAGACAGGTCAAGGTATTAAGTAAGAGGCATTTGAAGTTGTAAGTTTTGTCAAAAGTTTTTGGACAATGAATAATAATTTAATTTTAAACATGTTATTTCCCACAAACAGCCTAGGCATACTTATAATCACACCCCAAAACACATTCTGCTACTCCTCCCGAGTATGGAGGTACCATATGTGTCTGACTTTTAAAAAGCCTAGCCACATAAAGGACCCCAAAATCCAAGGCGCACCATCAGGCGATCTAGGCACATTGAATAACGCATCTATTTCCGCACTACCTATCGCACTTTTGGAGACCCTGGAGCACCAGGACAGTAGAAACACCCACAAAATTACTCTGTTTTACAAAGCAAATACTCCATGGTATTTTCTGAAAGACATAGTGAATCTTGTGAAAAAAAAAAAACATTTTGCCACAAGGTTTTGGAAAATGCAGGAAAGAAAATGAAAATATATTTTTTAACACAAAGCACACAGAATAGGCATACTTAGAATTTCACCCCAAAACACATTATGCTACTCCTGAGCAGTGTGAAACTTATAGAGGCCCAAAATCCAAGGAACACCTTCAAGCTATCTAGGGCATAAATTGTGCATCTAAATTTGATAAGGGACTGGTGTAGCGGTGACCAGGGAGTGGGCATGATTAGGGGACAATTTGACTGGTGTCGTGGTGATCGGGGACAATTTGACTGATATGGCGGTGATCAGGGACACTGGGACTAGCGTGGTGGTGATCAGGGGCAGCAGGAATGGTGTGCAGGTAATCTGGGACACCTGTAACTGGTGTGGCGGTGATTAGGGACACAAGACTGCTGAGAAATTTAAAAAAAAAGTGTAAATATAGAGAATATATTCTGCGAGGCTCTGTCCCAATGAAAATGGGGTTAAAGTGGACACAGAGGCTGCATATCGCCTGAGTGCAGAGCTACAGAGCGTAAATTTAATAACAGAAAACTGCTCTGGCAGTTTTCTCAGATTTTGCTATTTCTGCATGGGGTTCTGTGGTTTGGAGATTCTTCAGAGTCTTGGGTGGGATGGGATCTCCAACCATGTGTCTGGGTCTTGTGGACAGCCAGCATGCTGTGTGCTCAGGTGCACACAACCAATATAATGAGGGGCTGGTGAGAGCAGAGAGGGGAGGATGGGGGAGAGTGAGCAGCTTGCTAACTGCAGTGGCTGCTAGTGTGTGTCTGTGTGAGGATAAACGCTGTGTGCGTTGAAGGGCGTTAAAGCTGTGTGCGTCCAAGGAGCCAGAAGCTGTGTGCATTAAGGGACTTCAAGCTGTGTGCGTTTTAAGAAGCCCAAAGCTGTGTGCATCCAAGATTGTGAGACTGGAAGATCTGGTGGTTTAGGCCCCATGCACACGAGACGCTGTTATTTGCTGTTGAACCCGTGTTCAGAGGCAGTTGGACGCTTTTTTCAACTGCCCCTGAACCCATTCAATGTTATCCTATGTGTCCATGCACACACTCTCGTTTTTTGGCGTTTACAAGCAGTTGCGTTTAACCTCGTTTTTCCAGAAGCAAAAAAATGGGTTCAGATGCAAAAGTTTTCCACGTTTCAGACGCTAAACGCGGCTAAACGCGGTACCGGCGTTTTGCCGCGTTTGCGTTTATAAGCGTTCTTAAAGGGGACCTATTTTTTAACATTAGAAATCTCAAAAATGATGGCAAATGATTAAAAACTATTAAAAAATATAAAAGAAAACTGTAATTGCTTGCATTGCATTGTGGACAATCCACAACTTGTGGCAGGTAACGTGGCATGTGGACAATCAACAACTTGTGGCAGGTGACGTGGCCAGGTGACGTGGCAGGTGACGTGGCAAGTGGACAATTCACAACTTGTGGCAGGTGTCGTGGCCAGGTGACGTGGCACGTGATGTGGCCAGGTGACGTGGCAAGTGGACAATCCACAACTTGTGGCAGGTGACGTGGCCAGGTGACGTGGCCAGGTGACGTGGCCAGGTGACGTGGCAGGTAACGTGGCCAGGTTACGTGGCCAGGTAACGTGGCAAGTGGGCAATCCACAACTTGTGGCAGGTGACGTGGCCAGGTGACGTGGCAAGTGGACAATCCACAACTTGTGGCAGGTGACGTGGCCAGGTGACGTGGCAGGTAACATGGCCAGGTGACGTGGCAGGTAACATGGCCAGGTGACGTGGCCAGGTGATGTGGCAAGTGGACAATCCACAACTTGTGGCAGGTGACGTGGCCAGGTGACGTGGCAAGTGGACAATCCACAACTTGTGGCAGGTGACGTGGCCAGGTGACGTGGCAGGTAACGTGGCCAGGTGACGTGGCAGGTAACATGGCCAGGTAACGTGGCAAGTGGACAATCCACAACTTGTGGCAGGTGACGTGGCCAGGTGACGTGGCAGGTAACATGGCCAGGTGACGTGGCAGGTAACATGGCCAGGTGATGTGGCAAGTGGACAATCCACAACTTGTGGCAGGTGACGTGGCCAGGTGACGTGGCAGGGGACGTGGCAAGTGGACAATTCACAACTTGTGGCAGGTGACGTGGCCAGGTGACGTGGCACGTGATGTGGCCAGGTGATGTGGCAAGTGGACAATCCACAACTTGTGACAGGTGACGTGGCCAGGTGACGTGGTAGGTGACGTGGCAAGTGGACAATCCACAACTTGTGGCCAGGTGACGTGGCACGTGATGTGGCCAGGTGACGTGGCAAGTGGACAATCCACAACTTGTGGCAGGTGACGTGGCAAGTGGACAATCCACAACTTGTGGCAGGTGATGTGGCAAGTGACACGCTAAGTACAAGTACACTGCTGCTCTCTCAGCTGCTGCTACTCACTCTGGTCTCACAAACTGGCTGAAATGGTTAAAATTTACTGTTTTTTGAGCTTAGGGAGGGTCTATGATGAAACGCTTATAAACGCAAACGCGGTAAAACGCCGCTAAACGCGGCTGCAAACGCGGCAAAACGCGCGTTTTTAAACGCCGGTTTCAGCGTTTAAAAACGTGTGTTCAGCAGAGTTTGCACCTGCGTCTCGTGTGCATGGGGCCTTAAAGGTATCAGTACCTAAAGCAAGCAGAGGAACTGCTAACAAGAGAGCCAGATGGCTTGGTATGTTTTCCTTATTTTTTGACTGCTAAATGAAGTTAAACCCCTGCGTGGGAATCCTGAATGGACATTTTGCTTTTTTTTTTCTGTTTAAATAAACATGGGCTACCAGGCCCTTAACTAGAATGCCTGTCTGATATGGACTCACTGCATAAAAATGCATCTATCCTCTTGAGCTAAAACACCCCAATATCACCAATTTTTTTATATACTGTGTGTGTGTGTGTGTGTATATATATATATGTATATATATAATCTATCTCTCTACATTCATAAAGTATTCAGACCCCCCTCCACTGTTTTAAATGTTGTTATGTTGCAGCCTGATACTACAGTTGTTTAAATTAATTGTATTTCTCATTATTCTAAACTCTGAACCCCTTATGACAAAGTAAAAACAACATTTTAGAAATGTCTGTGAATTTATTAAAAATAAAAAAATAGAAACATCACATTGGCATACATATTTAGACCCTTTGCAACAACACTTGAAAATTATTTCAGGTGCCTGCCATTTCTCTTGACCGTTGTTGAGATGTTTCTACATCTTGATTGGAGTCCACCTGTGGTAAATTAAATTGATTTGGACATGATTTGGAAAGGTCCACAGCCCGGTATAACAATTGGTTATTGGCTGTGTCTGGTGGACAGAGCGGGTCACAGATCCTGCTGCTGCAAGCTCTAGAGATCACGTACGAGTAGGCTATATGCGAGGACATACTGGTACATCCACCCACATTGGGGCTGCTCCTGTTTGGCCATTTATGTATTATGGGCGGATGGGAAGCTTTATTTTATATTTAAAAAACGCTGCCTTCTGTGCTCTTTGTCATAAATATGTGGGCTTATTGAGAGTTGTTCAGTAAGAATTGCTTTTTTGGAATTAAGAGTTCTTGTCATACTAACATGCCTCTTCTGTAACTTATCTCAAATGTGATTACACCATGATCACTATTATCCAAGCTGTCTCCAATGTGCACATCTGTAATAAGCTCAGTGTTATTTAACTTTTTAAAAAATCCAAAAGAGTATTTTTCCTTGTTGGGGCTTTCACTATCTGTTCCATTAAATTGTCCTGCAAATTCTTGGCAAACCGTTGTTAACCACTTAACGACCGCTCACTGTATATATACGTCGGCACAATGGCACCGACAGGCACAATCACGTAGAGCATACGTGATTGCCTTTGTACAGTTGGGGGGGTCCGATCGGACCCCCCTTCTGTACAGTGAGCGGTCAGAATTTGTCTGGGAGCGATCCGACATGAGGTGACGGCCGTTCGATTCCGGCCACCCCCCCGCGATCGCTCCCGGCGAATGGAAATGCCCCCTCTGTCTGTCGAATGTACACACAGACAGAGGAAGCAGGAGGAAGTGATGTCATCTCCTGTGCGGCGCTCACATATACCGAGCGCCGTACAAGAGAAGACATCAAGGTTAGTGCACAAACACTACACTAACACCAGCACACATAGGCACATAAATGGCCCCCCCAGATCACCCCCCAGCCCCCAGTCACAGTGTCACTGATTGCAGTGACCATTTATTTACTGATCACTGCAATCAGTGACATTTGTGACTGTAAAAGTGTCACTACATTTAGTTTTAGGTCCAGTGTAGCCCCCTAACCCCCCCCCTAATAAAGGTTTAACCCCTTGATCACCCCCCAGATAACCCTTTCACCCCCTAGCACCGCCGTCGCTAAGCGATCATTTTTCTGATCGCTGTCTTAGCGTCGGTGATGCAGATCGGTAGCCAGTAATTTTTTTTAGGTTCGCCGCAGGTTTTTATAGCGTCAGGTACCCCCATATATTATCTAATAAAGGTTTTAACCCCCTAATTGCCCCTAGTTAACCCTTTCACCAGTGATCATCATATAAGTGTTACGGGTGACGCTGGTTGGTTAGTTTGCTTTTTATAGTGTCAGGGCACCCGCCGTATATAACCTAATAAAGGTTTAACCCCCTGATCGCCCGCCGGGTGATATCAATTAGGTTTTAGCGTCAGAGAGGGTCTGCGTCACACCCCAGGCAGCGTCAGGTTAGTGCCAGTAATGCTAAAACCCACGCGTGAAGCATACACCTCCCTTAGTGGTATAGTATCTGAACAGATCAATATCTGATCTGATCAGATCTATACTAGCGTCCCCAGCAGTTTAGGGTTCCCAAAAACGCAGTGTTAGCGGGATCAGCCCAGATACCTGCTAGCACCTGCGTTTTGCCCCTCCGTCCAGCCCAGGCCACCCAAGTGCAGTATCGATCGATCACTGTCACTTACAAAACACAACACACATAACTGCAGCGTTCACAGAGACAGGCCTGATCCCTGCGACTCCAGTGCTGTAGGAGGTGATTTCACCACCACAGTTAAAAAAAAAAAAAGCAAATATGCCGAAGCATTGGGGCAGCAGGGGCGGAGGAGTAATTTTGCTCCTAATGCCGCGTACATACGATCGAAATTCCGACGGAGGCTTGCCCGTGGAAAAGTCAGACCATGTGTGTGTGGCATAACTTTTTTGCGGGAGGATGCCCCAATGCTTCGGCATATATAAATGGTGCATGTATGCCCATCATTAGAAGTGGGTGGATGAAGGGCGGTATTCTAATGGTGGGCATACCCACCGATCAATCTCTTTTTTCGTTCAGCCACCTGGCTGCATGAAAAAAAAAGATTACAATACATGTCCTACAAGGACCAGCAACGTACTGGTATGTTGCTGGACTTTGAATGGTTATACCAGATTGATGGTTTAGGTATCATCTTGGTATCATTCTTTTCAGCCAGCGGCCGGCTTTCATGTAAAAGCAATCCTAGTGGCTAATTAGCCTCTGGACTGCTTTTACAAGCAGTGGGAGGGAATGTCCCCCCCCCCCAGATATAAAAAGCGCCATTGGGAAATTGGGTAAGCATTTTATCACACCGATCTTGGTGTGGTCAGATGCTTTGAGGGCAGAGGAAAGATCTAGGGTCTAGACCCCAGTTTTTTCAAAAAAAGAGTACCTGTCACTACCTATTGCTATCATAGGGGATATTTACATTCCCTGAGATAACAATAAAAATGATAAAAAAAAAAAAAAAAAATGGAAGGAACAATTAAAAAATAAAATAAAAAAGCAAAATTAATAATAAAAAAAAAAAAAAGCACCCCTGTCCTGCCCTGCTCTTGCCCAATGGCGAACGCAAGCGTCGGTCTGGCGTCATATGTAAACAGCAATTGCACCATGCATGTGAGGTATTACCGCGAAGGTCAGATCGAGGGCAGTAATTTTAGCAGTAGACCTCCTCTGTAAATCTAACGGGGTAACCTGTAAAGGCTTTTAAAGGCTTTTAAAAATGTATGTAGTTTCTCACCAATGCGCGTTTGTGCGAAATTTTAAAGCATGTCGTGTTTGGTATCTATGTACTCGGCCTAAGATCATCTTTTTTATTTCATCAAACATTTGGGCAATATAGTGTGTTTTAGTGCATTAAAATGAAAAAAAGTGTATTTTTTTCCCCAAAAAATGCGTTTGAAAAATCGCTGCGCAAATGCTGTGTAGAAAAATAAATGCAACACCCACCATTTTATTCTGTAGGGCCTTTGCTTTAAAAATATATATATATAATGTTTGGGGGTTCAACATAATTTTCTTGCAAAAAAAAATATGTTTTCATGTAAACAAAAAGTGTCAAAAAGGGCTTTGTCTTCAAGTGGTTAGAAGAGTGGATGTAAGCTTCCTAATGTTGTGTATAAAATGCCAGAACAGTTCAAAACCCCCCCAAATGACCCCATTTTGGAAAGTAGACACCCCAAGCTATATACTGAGAGGCATGTCGAGTCCATGGAATATTTTATATGTTGACACAAGTTGCGGAAAAAAGACAATTTTTTTTTTTTTTTTTGCACAAAGTTGTCACTAAATGATATATTGCTCAAACATGCCATGGGCATATGTGGAATTACACCCCAAAATACATTCTGTTGCTTCTCCTGAGTACGGGGCTCCCACATGTGTGAGACTTTTTGGGAGCCTAGCCGCGTACGGGACCCCAAAAACCAATCACTGCCTTCAGGCTTTCTAAGGGTGTAAATTTTTGATTTCACTTCTCACTGCCTATCACAGTTTCGGAGGCCATGGAATGCCCAGATGGCACAAAACCCCCCCAAATGACCCCATTTTGGAAAGTAGACACCCCAAGCTATTTGCTGAGAGGTATTGTGAGTATTTTGCAGATCTCGCTTTTTGTCACAAAGTTTTGAAAATTGAAAAAAAAAAAAAAAAATGTTCTTTCTTCATTTTCAAAAACAAATGAGAGCTGTAAAATACTCACCATGCCTCTCAGCAAACAGCTTGGGCTGTCTACTTTCCAAAATTGGGTCATTTGGGGGGGTTTTGTGATATTTTGGCATTTTATGGCCTTCAAAACTGTGATAGGTAGTGAGGAGTGAAATCAAAATTTTGCGCCCTTAGAAATCCTGAAGGCGGTGCTTGGTTTTCGGGGCCCCGTACGCGGCTAGGCTCCTAAAAAGTCCCACACATGTGGTATCCCCGTACTCAGGAGAAGCAGCAGAATGTATTTTGGGGTGCAATTCCACATATAACCATGGCATGTGTGAGCAATATATCATTTAGTGACAACTTTTTGTAATTTTTTTTTTTTGGTCATTATTTAATCACTTGGGACAAAAAAAAATATTCAATGGGCTCAACATGCCTCTCAGCAATTTCCTTGGGGTGTCTACTTTCTAAAATTGGGTCATTTGGGGGGGTTTTGTACTGCCCTGCCATTTTAGCACCTCAAGAAATGAGATAGGCAGTTTGTAAACGCTATAACTTTTGCGCAAGCCAATAAATATATGCTTATTGACATTTTTCTTACTAAAGACATGTGGCTGAATACATTTTGGCCTAAATGTATGACTAAAATACTAAAATTGAGTTTATTCGATTTTTCTTATAACAAAAAGTAGAAAATATCATTTTTTTTTTCAAAATTTTCGGTCTTTTTCCGTTTATATCGCAAAAAATAAAAATCGCAGAGGCAATCAAATACCATTAAAAGAAAGCTCTATTTGTGGGAAGAAAAGGACGCAAATTTCGTTTGGGTACAAGATTGCATGTCCGCACAATTTACAGTTAAAGCAGCGCAGTGCAAAATTCTGAATTCACCTCTGGTCCTTTAGCTACCAAATGGTCCGGGGCTTAAGTGGTTAAAGTGGAAGGCAAGTCAAAACCTAACAAAGCTTAAATCTACTCCCACCCCCATTCTAAGCCTTTTCTATGTACTCTGTAATAGGAAAGATGCCTAAACTTACCAATTCTGAAGTCCTACAGAAACACAGGAAAAATCCTAATGTCCATACACCATTTGCGTGTTCCACCTTTTAACCAAAAGGCATAAACAAAAAGGGGGGGGGGAAGTGGTTACCGCATCGTGGAGGTAAAGCCCCCACGATGGGCAACCCAGCGGTTATTGAGGCAGTAAACTTGGCTTACTGGAATCAAAAAATCCTAATAAGGGAATATAAAAATCTATTTGATCACACGGTACAAACATATATATACAGTCCCTCAACCACACCATAAAAACAGTGTCACTCATTGATATGTCTAGACCATATAACCATGTGTTGTGCACTCATCTGTGTGGCTGCCACATGGGTAACCTAGCAATATACAGAGTATGCATACTTTTAAACCATTACAGTAAGTCCAGTTTTCTGCCTCAATAACCGCTGGGTTGCTCATTGTGGGGGCTTTACCTGCACGGTAAGTTGAAGCTTTCCCTACTTTTTGTCTACTCTGAAGTCAGCCTGGTCACATGTTTGGGTCCCAGCGCTGGCTTCAGTGTAGAGAAGGGGAGACCAATTGTCAGCGATCTCTGCGAGACCTGGAGATATTATGTAACTGGACCTTCCACTTGTGCAGTTCCAGTTGCCCAATTGTTTTTATGTTTATTAAAATTGCCCATAATATTGCCCTGCTTTCCAAGGTTTAGGAATGTGTTTATGGGAATGTTTTACCATTCTTCCCGAAGCGCATTTGTGAGGTTAGACACTGATGTGGACGAGAAGCCCTGGCTCGCAGTCTCCACTCTAATTCATCCCAAAGGTGTTCTATCGGGTTGAGGTCAGGACTCTGTGCAGGCCAGTCAGTTTACTTCACCCCAAACTTGCTCATCCATATCTTTATGGACCTTGCTTTGTGCACTGGTCCAAATCATTTGGTGGAGGGGGGGGGGATTATGGTGTGTGGTTGTTTTTCAGGGGTTTGTCTTGGCCCCTTAGTTCCAGTGAAGGCAGCTCTTTAAAGCTTCAACATACCAAGACATTTTGGACAATTTCATGCTCCCAACTTTGTGGAAACTGTGGGTTGACTCCTTCCTGTTTTAATATGACTGCGCACCAGTGAACAAAGCAAGGTCCATAAAGAGATGGATGAACGAGTTTGGGGTGGAGGAACTTGACTGGCCTGCGCAAAGTCTTGACCTCAACCCGATAGAACACCTTTTGGGATGAAATGGAGCTGGCACTGCGAGCCAGGCCTTGTCATCCACATAAGTGCCTGACCTCACAAAAGCGCTTCTGGAAGAATGGTCATATGTTTCCATAGATACACTCCTAAACCTTAAAGGACAGCCTACCCAGAAGAGTTGAAGTTGTTTATAGCTGCAAAAGGTGGGCCTACTGAATATTGAACCCTATGAACTAAGACTGGGATGCTATTAAAGTGTGTGTGTGTGTGTGTGTGTGTGTGTGTGTGTGTAAAGGCAGGCGTCGCTATACTTTTAGCAATATAGTGTACCTGTACACCTCTTCTGCCTTTTCTGTTCCGCCGAAATAGTGTACTTATGTTGACTTAAATTTTTCTTCTGGCTGTTCGTTTTCTCCCACATTCTAAAAACATGTAGTAGGTTATTCGTTCCTGACTTTATTGGACCTGTCTTAAGTTAAATATGGATATGTATGAATGTGTTTTGACGTTTGTCAGTAGTAGTGACTGATGTGTATGTGTCTGTATCTTGTGCAGGGCACTGATTAATTTCTTAGAAAAGTATAAATATAGGGAGTGAAAGTAAAAAAAAAAGCTGAAATAACCAGATACTCTTCTCTGAAATCAGACTTCTTGATCATACATGGAACAGTAAGGCCCCTTTCACACGGAGGGTCTGTTCAGGTCCGCCTGTCAGTTTTTTAGGCGTCAGTTTTTTAGGCGGACCTGGACGGACGTTCCATGTAGCCCTATGGAGCCACGGATGTCAGCGGTGACATGTCCGCTGACATCCGCTCCGCTCCGCCAAAGTGTGACGGAGGAAAACCCTATTTTTCCTTCCGTCGGCGGAGCGGATCGGATGAACACGGACAGACTGTCCGTGTTCATCCGATCTCCCCATAGGGGAGAGCGGCACTCTGACAGGGCGGTCCCTGCACAGTGTGCGGGGACCGCCCAGTCATCCGCCGGCTCAGCGGGGATCAACTGAGCGATCCCCGCTGAGCAAGCGGAGCTTCACGGGGCGGATCATGACGAAAGAGCCCTAAAGGTGTTTTTAAAATTATATGATTACATTCACTGACAAAAGCCAAGTATTCATTCATTTATTAGCCCTTTAAAAACACATGCGTAGACTTCTTTGAAAGTAAAAGGAATTTTTTTTTGTCCTTTTTAAAAGCACCTCTTCCCTTGAGATGGATCTCGAGGCCATTTACATAAGAGAAATATCTGCATTATGAGCTATGATTTATAGGAAAAGACTAGCCAATTTACCAATCATTTACATGAGAAAAGTGGCATCTTACTGCAGATATGATTACTATGTAGAAGAGTAGTGAAGGTCAATACAAGGGAATTTTCCATTATTGATACAAGAGGTGTTTCTTAGTAAGAACAATAGAAGTAGACTGTTAAGTTTTAGTAACCAAAATTGAATAGGAGTTTCAATAAGGAGTTTCAATAATGTGTTTTAAATTGGAAAGAAAAGCCTTGCTTGAGGGCCTCATATGAGGTACACTAAATTTTCTAGTTAAAAAGTATTACTAATTTTAAGACTCAAGGGTTTAATTGACATTGATAAAAGTAAATGTTTTACTTGTTCCTCTTCTTGAGAGATAACACACCAATAAAGTCCCTTAGTACCTTTTTGGCTGCCTCTATAGACAGCTATTATTTGTTTATGATTTATGGCACAAGGCCTGTGAGCCGAATCTGGCCTGCCATGCCATTTCATGTGGATCTCGCACCCAGGACTTTTTTCAGCCAAATTCTTTTCTGCCACCTCTGGCTCTCGTCCCTCTGCTCCCCCGGTTACCACTATCACTTGTAAACATAGAAGCCTTCTGTGTTTACAAGGACAGATTACCTCTAGGCGGTGTTGTATCGAATACTGCTTCCCGTTGGGTAATGCCTCTGACGGTCTGCGCATGTGTAGTACACAACGTCACTCCTGCTGATATGTGTATCAGCTGGCGTGACTTCAACCATGTGCAGATCGTCTGAAGCATTATTTGACAATCTGAAAAGTGCTGAGGTAGAAGGTTGTCAGATTCTGCCTCGCTGTTGCAGGGCGGTTTTGGCTGTGTTGCAGGGTGGGTTTTACCTGCCCTGCAACACACCAAAACCTGCCCTGCAACACCCTAAAACCCGCCCTTTAACACAGTTCAGTTGGCCATACCCAATGTTTGATGCAAGTTGGGAAAGGACGGGGGTGGGGTGGTCATATATTCTTCCAGATACAACCAGCCCTTTTGAGGGCAATCCTATTACTGATGCGGCCCACAATAAAATTAAGTTAGACACCCCTGATTTATGGGATGTAGTGTCAGGTAGTTCAAAGTTGTACAGAGAATTAACAGCAAATGTTTCTTTCTGTATACCACATGTTGACAGTTAGGTTCTTTGTAAGACAGAATTGTAAGGGAACCTGATACAGATCTGCAAAATTTATATTTTTAAATATGCATAATTAGAGGTTATCTTCAGTGAAAAGCATATGATCCATAGATATGGACAGCCAACATTATACATTATGTGAATCCCAACTTTTTCTATGCTGAGCTTGGTTTGGCCTCTGCCTTCACCAAAGCTTCTCTGTAGGTTCATTAATGTGATGCAAGCCTCTTTGATTATTAGGGAGACATGTTGGGCAGGTATGGGTTCTGGATCTACTGATATTTTTGTATATGAAGGTTTCCTCTGTTTATGCATTTTTTTTGTCAATATGTGTTTACTGAGGGTACATTTGCACCCGGCCTGTGGGATTTTGTTGGGTGGCTATGTCTGCACAGTCGCATCACAAGACAAGGGGAAAATGCCTTCTCTCCTATGTGCCCAGTTCACCACCTTGCACCATGTGGCAGCCAATTGAACTTAAAGAAGAATTCCAGGAATTCATAATCCTCAAAATTTAACCCTATCACACCGACCGTACACAAATGTACGTTCTCGTACATTTGTGTACGGTCGCTTGAAGGGAGTTATACAGCTGCCGGTATCACCACGGTACCGTTGTTTAGAGCCTGCGGTTGGCTTTCTAGTGATAAAAACCTATGCGACTAAAAGCCGCTGGGCTGTTATCCTAAGGAGTGGGAGGGGACATACCGCCACCTTCCGCAGCTCTCCCGTCTCACTGAGAGGCCCGAGGGACCAGCCGACTTACCCGCCAGCTGGCCGATGACCTAAATGAAACCAGTCTCGGCTTTGATCGGGTCTCCTATCTAGTAACCCGGAAGCAATGTCATGGCATCACTTTTGGTTTACTCAGCTGGCAATGGCGCCTATTTAAAAAAAAATCAGATTTTTGATACTTTTAAGTGCAAAGGAGGGATTTTGGGGTCTTAGAGGCCCCCGATCCCTCTATAAATAGTACCTGTCGCTGCCTATTACTGTCACAAGGGATGTTTACATTCCTTGTGACAGCAATAAAAATGATGAGAATTTTTTTTTTCTTTTTAAAGAGACAGTGTATAAAAATAAATAAAACCAAAAATAATAATAATTAAAAGTGCCCCTTCCCTCCGTGCTCTTGCGTAAAAGCGAAAACAAGTGTAAACATTGTTCAAACCACACATGTGAGGTGTCACCATGATAATTCTAGCACATTATGGGATAATACCAGATTTGCAGTCGATTTGGATGATCAATTTTTGTTCATTTTTTTTGGATCTGTGATGGGATGACGCAGGTTTTTATGTATTATTTAGGTTGTGCCTCTTTGTTTTGTATATATGTCTTTAATTTGTGTGGGGAAAAAAAAATTCTAATAAATACAATTTGATTAAAAATAAAAATGCTTATCTAGTATTTATTTTTAAGTTCTGACATGCCTATTCTGTTGCAGGTGTCTGCAGTGGACTCCTTAGAAGGACCTTTGCGCCAGGTGGAGGGGTTGAGTGACCTACGTCTGGAGCTTAACAGTAAGAAAATGAACATGCACTTTGTTTTGATCGATGAGCTACATCGTCACCTGTACATTAAATCCACAAGTCGTGTGCGGCAGTGGAACAAAGACAATATGAGAACCAGGTACTGTGACATTTGTGACACTCACTTAGGCATGTTATTATCTAAATATGAAATATTCTGTATGCTTCTTTTGCCGTTAACTTCTGCTCTTCTAAGAAGTAAAGAAATCCTGCTTTTTGTTGCAGTCAATAAAATATGCTTAACTACCAGAGGATTTTGAACGTAAGAGAATACAGTACATCCTATTCAAACAAACTTTCTTTATCGTACATCACGGGACACAGAGCAGCCATAGTAATTACTATGTGGTTATATGCCACTTATAGATGAATGGACACATGCACACCCAAAAGACAGGAAGTCCCCCTCTATATAACCCCTTTCATACAGGAAGTACCTCCAGTTTTTCCGCTAGTGTCTCAAGGTGTTGGTCACGGTGGTTAGTGATATGCTAAAGAAGAGCCCCGTTGGAGAAATCCTTGCAATATCAAGGGGCTATGCAGTTGGATCCATTCAAGGTACCAAAAAAGAATGGCCAAAATGGATGGTACCCGAGCCTCGAGGAAGAATAAGATAGGTGTCTTGCCTGTAATGCTCCTTTTTTTTTTTTTTTTGAGGGCTGGATCCTGGTCCTTGGTTACATGACTAAACTAAAGGTTGTCCTGGCAGGGTGCTGTACAGGTCCAAAGGGTGTGGACCTTAGTATGCAAGGGGGATCCAGTCCTTGAAGGTCCGTCATAACATGGCCCGACGTGATGGGTGAAGATTGGGTCTGGCTGTGTTTTCCAGCAGTATCCTGCGGCTGGAATGGCAAGTTAAAAGAAGATCCTTAGAAAGGAACACATGTGGTTCACTTTATGGGACTAATGAGTAGCGAATGCCTTGCCTGTTTGTTACCACTAGAGGGTGTAGTGTAAACATACCTGGAGTTTTAACATTACCATGCTTCCCTTTCGTTGGGCTGATATATGCTGACTGGGATCACCCAGATAGGTATTTTCTTCCTCCTAGAAGATTTTCTCTTTATCCTATGGAGGAAAAATTCACAAAGAAGTGAAGTTTGCCAGCAGTAGACGCTGCTATCTCTTCTGTGAATAGGAGTCTAACTTGTCCTGTGGACAATGTCTATGTTTTTAAAGATCCAGCTGATAAAAAGCTGGAATCTTTGCTTAAGGCCTTCTTTTCTGTGGCTGGCGCACAGAAGCACAGTCTGCAGTAGCAGCAATAGGCATTTGTCAATCCCTAAAAGAACAACTTAAGCAGGTTATTAAAGGTGTCCCTGCTCAAGGGGAAGCGGCCCGTGAGTTTGCTGAACTACCTAGGGATTTCTGTTTTGCGGTTGACGCCCTTAAATATTCTATTCATCAGGTATAACGCCTTGTTCTCTTATCGGTACATATACGTAGAATTCTCTGGTTGAAGCATTGGCCAGCTGAATCGCCATGCAAAAAGCTATTGGGAGGTTTTCCCTTTCATGGGGAACTGTTTGGGAATGATTTGGATAAATATATCCAAACATTTTTAGGCGGTAAGAGTGCCCTTTTACTGGTTAAAAGAAGGAGTAGACGTCCTTAATTTAAATGTTCTTCTTCCCCGGTACCAAGTGCAACCTTCTCCAGGCAGTCGTGACGGCCTCCGCCTTCAGATTCAAGAGGTAAGCCTCAAGGCCAAGCACAAGGCCAGACGAAGCTCTGGGGGCAGAAGCCTGCAAAGCAGAGTCCCAAGGCCTCCTTATGAAGGGGCGCCCTTGCTCGATCGAGTGGGGGGAAGACTTTTACAGTTTTGATGGATGGGTCATCTCCTCGGTATCTCTAGGGTACAAACTAGAGTTTCGAGAGTTTCCACCTTTTCGTTTTCTAAGGTCAAACGTTCCCAAAGACCCAGTGAAAAGGTCTTTGTTCCAGGCACTGGACCGATTGACTTCTCGGGGTGTAATCATAGAGATTCCCTCAGAAGAGCAGGGCATGGGGTTTTATTCAAATCTCTTTATGGTGGCAAAGCCGAATGAGGATGTCAGACCCTAGATCTCAAAGATCTAAATCGGTTCCTAACATCTGCTCTTTTCGAATGGAGTCAATCCGGTCAGTCGTATTCACCTTGCGGGGAGGGGAGTTTCTAGCATCAATAGACATCAAGGATGCATATCTGCATGTGCCAATTTTCACTGCTCACCAGAAGTTTCTGCGATTCGTGGTAGAACACCGCCACTTTCAGTTCGTGGCCTTGCCTTATGGGTTAGCCACCTCGCCCAGGGTGTTTACAAAAGTTCTGGCCCTGGTACTAGCAAGACTTGGGGTCCAGAGTATATCAGTAATGGCATAACTAGACGACCTGCTGCTGATAGATCAGTCGGTTGCACGGCTAGACCAGAGTGTGTCCAACATGGTCAAGTATTTGGACCGCCTGGGTTGGATTCTCAACCTAGAGAAGTCAGCCTTACGGCCAGTAAGAAGGCTGGAGTACTTGGGTCTGGTTATAGACACAGCCAAAGAAAAATTATTTTTGCCTCAGACAAAAGTCAAGGCTATAAGAGATCTGGTCCATGTGGTCAAGACAAAGAAGGGTCCTTCCATTTGCCTTTGCATGAGGTTGTTAGGGAAGATGGTGGCTTCATTCGAAGCGGTTCCCTATGCCCAATTTCATTCAAGACTGTTGCAAAACAGTATTCTGTCTGCTTGTAATAAGAAGATCCAAGCCTTGGATTACCCAATGTATCTGGCTCCAAGGGTACGCCAGAGTCTCAATTGGTGGTTTATTGCCAAAAATTTGCAGAAGGGGAAATCCTTCATCCCAGTAACCTGGAAGGTAGTAACGACGGATGCCAGCCTCTTGGGCTGGGGAGCGGTTCTGGAGGAGGCCTCTGTCCAGGGGAGGTGGTCAGAGTCCGAAAAAACCTTGCCCATCAACATTCTAGAGATTCGGGCGGTGCATCTGGCTCTAATAGCCTGGACTGTCAGGTTGCAGGTTTGTCCCGTCAGGTTACAATCGGACAATGCCACAGCAGTGGCTTACATCAACCACCAAGGGGGCACCAGAAGTCGCGAAGCCCAGAGGGAGGTGAACCACATTCTGGCCTGGACAGAGGGGTATGTACCTTGCCTATCTGCAGTCTTCATTCCAGGAGTGGAGAATTGGCAGGCGGATTTTTTGAGCCGTCAACAATTGTTCCCGGGAGAATGGTCTCTGCATCCCGACATTTTTTCGGCCATATGCCAACAATGGGGCACACCGGACATAGATCTATTGGCATCCAGGTTCAACAAGAAGTTAGACAACTTTGTGTCAAGGAAAAGAGATCCACTCGCATGCGTGACAGATGCGTTAGTAACCCCTTGGGATTATTTTTTCACTGATTTATGCGTCCCCGTCCCTGTCCCCCAGTTCACACAGGATCTACGCAGGATCAAGGAGGAAGGGAAGCTGGTAATACTGGTAGCACCGGCATGGCCCAGAAGATCCTGGTATGCAGAAATCGTAAGGATGGCAGTAGGGAAACCGTGGACTCTTCCATCCCTTCCAGACTTGCTTTCGCATGGACCGGTGTTCCATCCTGCCTTACAATCGCTAAATTTAACGGTTTGGCTATTAAAGCCCACATTTTAAAGAATGGGGGGTTTTCAGGCTCAGTAGTAACTACCCTGATTAATGCAAGGAAGCCGGCTTCTAGGACCATTTATTATAGGGTCTGGAGGTCCTATGTTTCCTGGTGTGCAACCAAAAGGTGGCGTCCTCAGAATTATGTCATAGGAAGAATTCTTGCCTTCCTGCAGTTGGGGGTAGAAATTAAGCTAGCCTTGAGTACAATCAAGGGTCAGATCTCGGCCTTGTGAGTGTTTTTTCAAAGGCCGCTTGCCTCGCATTCTTTGATCCGGGCCTTTATACAAGGGGTAACGCGTATAACTCCGCCAGTTAGGTCACCCTTGAGCCCATGGGGTTTGAATCTAGTTTTATCGGCCTTACAAAGACAGCCCTTTGAGCCGATGCGCCATATTCCCTTGATCCTTTTGACAAGGAAGTTGTTTTTTTTTGGTTGCAGTAACCTCAGCAAGGAGAGTATCAGAATTGGCAGCTTTCTCATGTAAAGAGCCATACTTTAATTATTCATAAGGACAAGGTCGTGTTGCGTCCTCGCACAACCTTTCTGCCTAAGGTAGTGTCCAGTTTTCACCTGAATTAAGATGTCTCCCTGCCTTCCTTCTTTCTTTCAGATCCTCGTTCTCCGGAGGAAAAATTATTACATTCTCTCGATGTGGTGAGAGCTGTCAGCGTCTATCTGAAGGTGAAAGCTCAGATACGGAAACTGATGCTTTGTTCATGCTGCCAGAAAGGCCCAGGAAAGGGCAGGCAGCGTCAAAATCGACTATTTCAAAGTGTATTTGTCAGATTATAATTCAGGCTTACTGTATGGTTTGAAAAGAAGGGTTCCGCCTTTTCAAGTTAAAGCGAACTCTTCCAGGGCAGTGAGTGCTTCATGGACGGTGCATCACCAAGCCTCTGACTCAGGTTTGCAAGGCCGCAACTTGGTCGTCAGTGCATACATTTACAAAATGTTATCAGTTGGATGTAAGGCGGCAAGAGGATGCCGCTTTTCGGCGCAGTGTACTGTGTACTGCAGGCAGCAGTATAGATCCTCATGTCTGATGGCGGCCTGCTTTGATATATGTCTCCCCCCCCCTCAGAGGCATTGCTTTGGGACATCCCACATAGTAATTACTATGGCTGCTCTGTGTCCAGTGATGTACGATAAAGAAATTAGGATTTTTATAACAGCTTATCTGTAAAAATCCTTTTCTTGGAGTACATCACGGGATTCAGAGGTCCCTCCCCTCTCGTTGGGATATATATTGCTTTGCTACAAAAACGGAGGTACTTTCTTTATGGGAGGGGTTATATAGAGGGGGACTTCCTGACTTTTGGGTGTGCCAGTGTCCATTCACCTATAGGTGGCGTATAACTACATTGTAATTACTATGGCTGCTCTGTGTCCTGTGATGTACTCCAAGAAAAGGATTTTACTCCCCCTGCTGCTCCCAACCCCCTCAGTTGTTAATGGCATTTACTTGCGGTCAGAAAAAAAACTGCTTTCTATTACAGAGCTGGAGAGTCTGTCAAAACACAGTGTCCCCACACTCTGTAAATGTCATTGTGTAAATACAACAAATGATTGTTTGTTTTTTTTTTTTTTATTATATATATACACTATTTAATTCATATGAAGATCATAGGTAGGACTTTGGGTCTATTTTTGACGTTAGTTTAAACTCCCTTGCAGTGGGGCTATGCTCGCATTGCAAGGGTTAAATACCCGTTTTTAGGTCTGCGAGCCACATAAAACAGTATAACTTGCCTGATCCTCCATTCCCGCAGTCTTCCACATTGCAACCCTACAGTTTCCCTCCTCTTCTACCCTATGCTTTGTCGGTTAGAGGCCTTCTGACATCAAGTTCAATGCAGAGCTCATTGCCCTGCATTGGATCTGAGGATGCTAAGGGGCCTTCAACTTCCCGAGTGTGGGGAAGTGCAGAAAAGCACCGTCTGCAGGTAATGTGATTGGTTGCTATGGAAAATGCTTGCATTACACTCCTACCACACTTTTTAAGTCACTCTGCCTACCTCCTTGCTCTTTAACTACTTCATACTATCTTCATACGTATATATGGCATATTTCAGCTCTTAGATGATTGCATGATATCATTTTGTTAGTAACATCATGTTAACTCTAAATGTAATTTTGGACCTTAAGTGGGTTGCTGATCAAAGCTAAGATTTCCTAATTTATTGGTTCTCTGTGTACAATATATTAAGGTTTTAAGGTTGCAGTCATTTTCCTGTTGCCTTTAATTTGAGGGCATTACCCTCAGGAGTTGTATGATCATAAAAGGTCACAAGTCAGCACATTTTGGAGTCATAGATTCTCCTTCTTCATTTTTCAGTCAGTAGGCAAGTACAGAGAATGCTGATGTTGACTTTTCTTAAGCGTTTGCTGTATTGCAAATCTAATGGATGTGGTGTGTGCTTCCTGTGTCCAGAAGGCAAAATACAAATGGTCTCTTTGATTTGCAGATTGTTTGTTTGATCTGGTGTTCACATCTGTATGTTTTAGGACAACTATACCGAGCTAAATTCTGTGTGTTGTTTGTCATTGCTCTTCACTACTCTACTTATTTTACAGATAGAGCATTATTTATTAATGTCCCTTGACTATAAGGCCTCATGCCCACGGACGTTTTTACAGCCGCGTTTTTGAGCGTTTTTTACAGCTTAAAAACGCCTGTCCATGTTAGTCTATAGCTTCATGCCCACCTAGGCATTTTTGAGCTGTAAATAGCATAGGCGTTTTTAAGCGTCGGCATTAGGCATAAAAAAACCGCACAAAAACGCTGCGATTGCGTTTTTGAGCTCCGGCGTTTTTTTTTTTTTCGAAAAAAAATACGGTCGAAAAATTTATACAATAACATGGACAGGTGTTTTTAAGCTGTAAAAAACGCTCAAAAACGTGGCTGTAAAAACGTCCGTGGGCATGAGGCCTAAGAGTTCTGTGATTCTTTTGTAACAGAAATAGGTTTAATACAGTTACAGTAAGTTATAGCACTTAAGACCCCTTTCACACTGGGGCTGTTTGAAGGCGCTATTGCGCTAAAAATAGCGCCTGCAAACTGACCTGAAACAGTGTCTGCTGTTTCTCCAGTGTGAAAGCCTGAGGGCTTTCACACTGGAGCTGCGCGCTAGCAGGACCGCTCCAAAAGTCCTGCTAGCTGCATCTTTGGAGCGGTGAAGGCGCTGTGTGTTTACCGCTCCTCCACCGCTCCTGCCCATTGAAAGCAATGGGACACCGCACTGCTAGCGGGTGAATACCGCCGCAGTTCCGACGGTGAAGTGCCGCTAAAAATAGCGGTGCTTTTACGGCCATTGCACCTCCCGCCCCAGTGTGAAAGGGGCCTTAGTGTTAGAAAAATAAATATGATTTGACAGAAAATGTTAGATCAGATCAATTTTTTAGATATTATGCAGAAAGTCTCGGAGGGAGTCGGGAAAAGTCCTCTTCGGGGTTTACACATCTCCCATGCTCCTCTCATACATGTTTAGGGATCTTTGATCCAAGGTCCAGTTTGGGTCCTCTCCCCTGGCTCAATTTTTACCCACTTGAGACGTACAGCCAGTGCCTCTCTTACCTGGGGAACAGACCAGGCCTGTCTGAGAGAGCTGCTAAAGTTGTTAAAAGCAAACAAGTTGTGTGTGCAGAGACTGACCAGCAGTAGGCTTGTTCACCCTGATATTATGGGCTGCAGTTGTATAGTTAGTGCCGGGATACGGTTAAGATTTTTTTTTGGAGTTTTTGCCTTATGTGGAACTGTGTACAGCACCTGTAAATAGCTTTGTAAATGGCTTTGTAAGTAGCACCAATAAACACTGCACTGTTTGGACACTTCCTCACTGAACTGGTGTCTATGCCTGCAAGTTTGCTCACCCCAGGGGTGTGTGTGCCTGCTACCTAACCCCCAGCTTACTGGTCATTTTTGTATTTTCTATTTTTATTTATGATAAATACTAAGTGTTGTATAGTCAAAGCTTCTAAAATACTTATCTTTAAAATAAGCAATAACTTGTATTGGATAAGAACATTTGGAGACCTTCAATGTATTGCTGTGGGACAGCACTTACTTGAAACAATTTCGTAATCTAGTTCTAGAGCAGGGACATACTAACCATTTGCTTACAGTGCAGAAAGATCCTTTCACACCATTTGTTCTTCGTTGATGGAACTTGCAGTCTAACCTCTCTAGCACATACATACGCTCTAGGGCAGGGGTAGATAACCTTTTAGAGGTGGAGATCTACCTGAACAACATGAAAAAGATCAGCGATCACTCGGGGTTTTGGTGACTTTTTTTTTTTTTTTTAAAGAATTTAACTAGGAGGAAGAGGAGAGCAAAACAAATCCCAAGAAATTATTTAAAGGGGAGTTCCACCCAAAAATGAAACTTGCGCTTTTCGTAATCCTCCCCCCCTCCTGTGTCACATTTGGCACCTTTCAGTGGGGAGGAGGGAGCAGATACCTGTGTAATCCAGGTATTTGCTCCCACTTCTGGGCATAGGTCGCCACGGTGACCTATGTCACGTCCGGTGCCTACTCCGTCCCTTCGCTGTCTTTTGGGAGACACACAGGTCACAGAAGACAGCAGGGACCAGTGGGATTGTGCAGCACGACACACGCATGCGCAGTAGGGAACCAGGAAGTGAATCCGTAAGGCTTCACTTCCTGATTCCTTTACCGAAGATGGCGGCGCCTCCGCCTGAGAGCTGAGGGACAGATCGGCTTAGGGTGCCGACATCGCGGGCGCTCAGGACAGTCAAGTGTCCATATATTAAAAGTCAGCAGCTGCAGCATTTGTAGCTGCTGACTTTTTTTTATTTTCTTTTTTTTCGTCGGAACTCTGCTTTAAGTATGTAAACAGTAAAAAAGGGAGGACAGACCATATTGGCCACATAAAGAATGAGGAAAGACATCTGGTTACAAAGGATGGGGAGATGGCGAAGGTACCGAATTTATTCTTCTCCTCAGTCTTCATGAGGGAATTAAGGGGGCTTCAGTAACCAAAACTGCAGTGTTAATCCTCGTGATACATCACAGGAAGCACCCTCATGGCTAACAGAGGACAGAATTAGAATTAGACTTGGGAAACTTAAAATTAATAAATCACTGGGACCGGATGGCTTGCACCCGAGGGTACTTGGGGAACTCGGTCAAGTAATTGACAGACCATTTTTCCTAATTTTTACTGACAGTCTACTGACTGTAATGGTACCAGCGGATTGGAGAAAAGCCAATGTCGCACCAATATTTAAAAAGCTCCCAAAATACATCCCTGGGAATTAGACCAGTTAGCCTAACATCATTAGTATGTAAGCTCTTGGAGGGGATGATAAGGGGCTTATATACAAGATTTTAGTAATGAGAATGGTATCATTAGCAGTAATCGGCATGGATTCATGAAGAATCGTTCTTGCCAAACCAATCTATTAACCTTCTATGAGGAGGTGAGTTGCCATCTAGATAAAGGAAGGCCCGTAGACGTGGTGTATCTGGATTTTGCAAAAGCATTTGCCACAGTTCCCCATAAACGTTTACTGTACAAAATAAGGTCCGTTGGCATGGACCATAGGATGAGTACATGGATTGAGAACTGTCTACAAGGGCAAGTTCAGAGGGTGGTGATAAATGGGGAGTACTCCAAATGGTCAGGGGTGGGTAGTGGGGTCCCCCAGGGTTCTGTGCTGGGACCAATCGTGTTTAATTTGTTCATAAATGACCTGGAAGATGGAGTAAGCAGTGCGATCTCTGTATTTGGACGATACTAAGCTGAGCAGGTCAATAACTTCTCCGCAGGAAGTGGAAACCTTGCAAAAAGATCTGAACAAATTAATGGGGTGGGCAACTACATGGCAAATGAGGTTCAATGTAGAAAAATGTAAAATAATGCATTTGGTTGGCAAAAATACGAATGCAATCTATACTCTGGGGGGAGAACCTCTGGTGGAATCTAGGATGGAAAAGGACCTTGGGGATCCTAGTAGACGATAGGCATGCAATGCCAAGCTGCTGTTAACAAAGCAAACACAATATTGGCATGCATTAAAAAAGGGATTAACTCCAGAGATAAAACGATAATTCTTCCACTCTACAAGACTCTGGTACGGCCGCACCTGGAGTATGTTGTCCAGTTCTGGGCACCAGTCCTCAGAAAGGATGTACTGGAAATGGAGCGAGTACAAGGAAGGGCAACAAAGCTAATCAAGGGTCTGGAGGATATTAGTTATGAGGAAAGGTTGCGAGCACTTAACTTATTCTCTCTGGAGAAGAGAAACTTGAGAGGGGATTTGATTTAAATTTCTAAAATACCATACTGGTGGACCCCACAATTGGGATAAAACTTTTTCACGGAAGGGCGTTTAACAAGACATGTGGCCACTCCATTAAAATGAGAAGAAAATAGGTTTAACCTTAAACTACGTAGAGGGTTCTTTACTGTAAGTGCGGCAAGGATGTGGAATTCCCTTCCGCAGGTGGTGGTCTCAGCGGGGGGCATCGATGGTTTCAAGAAACTATTCGATGAGCACCAGAACGACCACAACATACAGGGATATACAAGGTGATACTGACATAAAATCACACACATACAGCCAGGTCCATAAATATTGGGACATCGACACAATTCTAATCTTTTTGGCTCTTTACACCACCACAATGGATTTGAAATGAAACAAACATGATGTGCTTTAACTGAAGACTTTCAGCTTTAATTTGAGGGCATTTACATCCAAATCAGGTGAACGGTGTAGGAATTAGAACCTTTTGTATATGTGCCTCCCACTTTTTAAGGGACCAAAAGTGATTGGACAATTGGCTGCTCAGCTGTTCCATGGCTAGGTGTGTGTTATTCCCTCATTATCCCATTTACAAGGAGCAGATAAAAGGTCCAGAGTTCATTTCAAGTGTGCTATTTGCATTTGGAATCTGTTGCTGTCAACTCTCAATATGAGATCCAAAGAGCTGTCACTATCAGTGAAGCAAGCCATCATTAGGCTGAAAAAACAAACCCATCAGAGAGATGGCAAAAACATTAGGTGTGGCCAAATCAACTGTTTGGAACATCCTTAAAAAGAAAGAACGCACCGGTGAGCTCAGCAACACCAAAAGACCCGGAAGACCACGGAAAACAACTGTGGTGGATGAACGAATAATTCTTTCCCTGGTGAAGAAAACACCCTTCACAACAGTTAGCCAGATCAAGAACACTCTCCAGGAGGTAGGTGTATGTGTGTCAGTCAACAATCAAGAGAAGACTTCACCAGAGTTAATACAGAGGGTTCACCACAAGATGTAAACCATTGGTGAGCCTCCAAAACAGGAAGGCCAGATTAGAGTTTGCCAAACAACATCTAAAAAAGCCTTTACAGTTCTGGAACAACATCCTATGGGCAGATGAGACCAAGATCAACTTGTACCAGAGTGATGAGAAGAGTATGGAGAAGGAAAGGAACTGCTCATGATCCAAAGCATACCACCTCATCAGTGAAGCATGGTGTTGGTAGTGTCATTGCGTGGGCATGTATGGCTGCCAATGGAACTGGTTCTCTTGTATTTATTGATGACGTGACTGCTGAAAAAAGCAGCAGGATGAATTCTGAAGTGTTTCGGGCAATATTATCTGCTCATATTCAGCCAAATGCTTCAGAACTCATTGGACGGAGCTTCACAGTCTAAATGGACAATGACCCGAAGCATACTGCGAAAACAACCAAAGAGTTTTTTTTAAGGGAAAGAAGTGGAATGTTATGCAATGGCCAAGTCAATCACCTGACCTGAATCCGATTGAGCATGCATTTCACTTGCTGAAGACAAAACTGAAGGGAAAATGCCCCAAGAACAAGCAGGAACTGAAGACAGTTGCAGTAGAGGCCTGGCAGAACATCACCAGGGATGAAACCCAGCGTCTGGTGATGTCTATGCGTTCCAGACTTCAGGCTGTAATAGTTGCAAATCCTTTGCAGTCAAAGTATTAAAAAGTGAAAGTTTGATTTACGATTGTTAATCTGTCCCATTACTTTTGGTCCCTTTAAAAAGTGGGAGGCACATATACAAACTGTTGTAAATCCTACACCGTTCACCTGATTTGGATGTAAATGCCCTCAAATTAAAGCTGAAAATCTGCAGTTAAAGCACATCTTAGTTTAATTTCAAATCCATTGTGGTGGCGTATAGAGCCAAAAAGATTAGAATTGTGTCGATGTCCCAATATTTATGGACGTGTCTTTTTTCAATTTCACCTACTATGTAACTATGTGGTTTTGCATTGTCCTGCTGAAATATGCATGGCTTTCCCTGAAAAAGACAATGGATGAGAGCATATGCTGCTCTAAAACCTGAATATATATTTCAGAGTTGATGGTGCCTTTTCCAGATGTGCAAGCTGCCCATTCCATGTGCACTAATGCACCCCCATACTATCAGAGTTGTAGGCTTTTGATATGAACGTAGATAATAAGCTGGAAGGTCTCTCTCCTCTGTAGTCTGAAGGACATTGCGCCCATGTTTGGCAAAAAAAGTATCACATTTGATTAATCTAACCATAGAGCAGTTTTCTACTTTGTAACAGACCATTTTAAATGATCTTTAGCCCAGAGAAAGACGGAGGCGTTTCTGGATCATGTTCGGATAGGACTATCTTTGTAGGATAGAGCTTTACCTTGCTTTTTTGGATGGCACAGCAAACTCTGTTCAGACAGTGATTTTTGAAAGTATTCCTGACCCCATCCAGTGATGTCCATCACAGGATCTTGCTTATTTTTAAGTGTACAACGATTATGGGCATCCACTATTACGTTTCAGCTTTGCACACAGCGATTCCTCCAGATTCTCAGAATCTTTTGATTATATATTCAAATATTTGCAATTTTAAGGTCAAATATATGGGCAGAGACCAGCACAAAGATTTTTTACAACCGATATGGCACCAACATCCCTAAAAGACACTGGGAGCCTTGTGTCAACCGGACTGGACAGCAGGTACAGGCATTGGTTCCTAGATTTATTTCCTCCATGTGTCCGTCTCTTCATTTTTATTGCATGGAGTGCCCAGTGACCCATGGATGGGTGTCACGGATTTAGAATTGAGACAAGTAAAGATCCATGCAGCAGTTCTCCATACTATCAGATATTCAGTGCTTCCTGTTGGTTGATAAGGCTCCCAGTGTATATCATTACCATAGGCTGGCGGGATTGAGGCTCGCTTTGAAATCATCCTTTGAGATAACGGTGTATACCTCTCCCTATGGGAGACCTGGCATTAGGATGGGCGGTTTATGACTGCGAGGATGTATTTCATTGCAGGATCCCACATCCCTCCTTTTTTTGAGCCAATTCCAGCAGGCTCCTGTACTCAGTCCAAGAGCTGATCGAGTTATTGACTTTCATATTTAATAAACAAATCTTCCCATTCTCTCCTGAAGAAGCCACACGACAAAACATGTAGAAAAATATGGACATGATGAAAATATGTATGTGAATACAGCAAATCATTGTCAAAAATAGGATGTTTGTATACACCTATGACTATGATTTATATTGTATGTATCAATTTTATGATACTGTTGATTTAATAAACAATTTTGTATATATTTTTACATGAATTTCCCAGTGATTTTTCTATGTTGTAATGCACCTATAAAGTCCCATATCTCCTAAATTTTCCCATTTGCAATTTTAGGCTGAAGAACAAAATTCTGAAGTTGTTTGACAATTTTTAGCTTTTCCCAGATAGGTGAACCTCGGCCCATCTTTACTTATGAGACACTCTGACTCTCTAAGATGCTCTTTTTATACCCAGGTATTGCAAAATGCTCTTCTTTGTTAGTACCACCTACTTTGACAAAAAATAATTTGTGCCTTAAATATATTTATGGATCTTGGCATAGATTGCCATGAAAAATATTAAAATAAAATTGCAAGTGCACATTAAGAATTTAGGCATTAAAGACAATGATTAAATGTAGAGAAAGACAAAGAAAAGAAAAAGGGAATAAACGACAAGGGCCTGTCAACAAGATATCCAATAATCCTATAAAGAAAAATATGTTGTTTTTTTTTTTTGTTATTTTTTATGGTCAGGTGGGGAAATTCAATAGTAAGGTTGCAAAGTCAGGTCTTTTTATTTTTTATAAAAGATATCCAGGGGAGCCATACATTCTGGAAATGAGAATATTGGTTGTGTAGCTGCGCCAATAGTTTTTCCTTTTATCATAACCTTTTTTCATTTGTTTATCCATTCTATTATTGAAGGAGTGTGCTGGGATTTCCATTATCTCTGAATTATCGCCCTGGCAGCCACTAAAATAAAACGAAAAATTCCCTCCTTAACTTTTTAGACAGATTCTGGGAACATAGATAATAGTGCTATTTAGGGAGTTCAGGGCACTGTCTCTGAGGCAAAGCACTATATATTTTAAAAACATTGTCCCAAAATGGGTGCAAAGCAGGGCAACTCCACCATATATGTTGCCTGGTGCCTACATGTGGTAGACATCGCCAACATTGGTCTGATGTGTTTGGAGTGTAGTTTCCAAGGACAGTGATACCATCTCATAATGACTTTGTAATTTTGTTCCTGTATTTTATTTGCAACAGAAGATTTATGGGTCCAAATACAGAATATACAAACTTCTTCCTCCACAAAAATTACTCCTTGTGTCCTTTCCCATTCCACAAAGTAAGAAGGTTTGTCAGAAAAGGTCTTGGTTAGGAGAAAATTATGGAGCTGGGAAACAGTATGTGTAGGGGGGTCAGGTTGTGTACATAGAGATTTGAAAACGGTAAGGGGAGGATGAAGATCGCCTCTTGTTTTTAATGAAACCTAGAAGTTACAAAGTTGGAAATACAATGGCCACCTACTTGAGGGACAGGGAAAAAACGAATTCAGTTGTGTCAAAGTTTCAGGCTGGTTGAATCAGTAATATCAGTCATTAAGAAATGGATTTTAGAAGTAGCAAAAGAGGGATGTGGCTTTGATCGCAACCATAGGGAGGATTTGGGATTGCCTGTGAGTGGCATTAGTGGACTAAAGCCCTGTACACACGATCGGTTTAACCGATGAAAACCGTCCGACGGATTGTTTTCATCAGACAAACCGATCGTGTATGGGACCCATCGGTCTTTTTTCCATCGGTTTTCAAAAATAGAGCATGTTTTAAATTTTTCCGATGGATAAAAAACCGATCGAAAACTCTGATCGTCTATGGGCAAGTCCATCAGATAAAAAAAACCACGCATGCTCAGAATCAAGTCGACGCATGCTCAGAAGCATTGAACTTCATTTTTCTCAGCTCATCTGAGTCTTTTACGTCACCCGCGTTTGGAACGGTCGGTTTTTTGACTGATGGTGTGTCGGCAAGACTGATGGAAGTCAGCTTCATCGGATTTCCGATGGACAAAACCATCGGATTAGAATCCATAGGATATCCGATCGTGTGTACAAGGCTTAACCGTATGTAAGAAGATAATAAAGGAATGTTAAATACATGGTACCATATTTTAAGATTTGCTAAAACACAAAAAGTTAGTTTGCCTGAGGACGTAAGGATGGCCAGATCCACAAGAGGGTAAGGAGACAGTATTTCTTCAATTTTGTACCCATAATTTTCTCAAAGAATGATGAAAGCAGTCTAATACTTGAGCTATGTGAACCGCTTCGTGATAATGACCCATGCAAGGCAGACTTACTCCTCCCAAATATTTGTCCAGACTTTTTTGAGACGGGTTGCTGGCATAAATTTCAAAATTAGCTTTTTTTTTCTTCTTAAAATGGTACATTTTCTCAGCCTAAACATTTAAGATGTTTTATAATTTCTATTATTAATAAAGTATGGGTTTATGATATTTTCAAATCTTTGCATTCTATTTTATGTCGATTTTGCACAGCGTCATAACTTTTTTGGAGTTGGGGTTGTACCAATACTTTTTACATTAAATCTTACAGCTGGAGGTGTAGCAGTATTTAAAATATACAGGATATGAATATGTAAGCTCACATAAAGAGAAATCCTGGGTAATGTGAAATCCGTTAACTGCTATAAAAAAACTTGTAACTATCGCATGTCCTCTTTTTTTGTTTTTTTGCAGCTCTACTGCAAAAGATTCTGCAGCTCCACTTCTTGATGTCACAAACTTGTCAACTCCACCCAGATTTCTTGATGGCTCTCAGTTTGGCACTCCTGGCTGCTCATCTGGTATGTATATAAGTTGGCAATAATGGGCAGCATGATGCTACTCATTTATCAGAAATTGTGGTCATCCACAATGGCCAGCAATCATTCAGTGTCAATGTCCGTTACAGAGTCGTTGAGTATAGTTGGTATAATATGCAGGTTTATTTTTTTTATTTTTTTATATAGAAATGATTGCTCTATAAAAAAAAACATTAACTAAAAATTGCCCAAAAAAAATGTTAATGGTAAAGATAAAGAAATAAACAATTCTAAATATTCCACAGTGAATTCATTATAAGTGATTAGTCCCCTTTAGGAAGAGCATAACAAATCTTCCCTCTTCATCTAATATCAGCCAGTTTCCTACTGTGCATGCGCTAGTTGCATTGCACTTTCTGAATGATCCCACCGTCTTCTTGGACCTGTGTGTGTCCCAGAAGGCAGGCATCGGGGGGAGGAGGAAGGGCTGGAAATGTCGTAGATCATCAATCGGCGATCTCACTCAGAAGTGGAAGTGGGTACCTGTCAAAACCAGGTACCCGCTCCCCCCCCCCCCCCCCCAAAAGTGGCAAATGTTGCAGTGGAAACAAACGGTGCTTCCCCTTTTGGGTGTAGCCCTGCTTTAAGCTTATTTCTGTTTTATAAAAACGAGAAGAATTGCTGGATGATGCTTTTAGCAGTGGAAAATTTACTACACACAAAAGGGAACGCAATGCACAGATGTCTACTAATACATTAAAGTGGTTGTAAACCCTTACATATACCTGTGAAGTGACTGGCCTCAGGTGATACACAGACATGAAACAAATCTTCCTACGTAAGTTGTACCTGTGCAACTACAGCCGTCTTTCCCCTACATCTATTCAAATTGCAGCATTAATACAGGATCTCTCATCTCTGAAAAGCAGGGGGCGGAGAGCTGAAGTTACATCAATGAGGAGAGCTCTAAAAGCCGATTAGAGGGAAGAGAAATGCACCCTCCTTCACACAGCACACGGGTACAGAGTTAAGTCTGTCAATCACAGGTTGTGTTTTCCCCTGTCACCATTTTTTTCCTGGTGTCAGGAAAACTCGTCTGAAGTGACTCCTACAGATAGTAGAGGAATGAGGCAGCCGACAGAAATGACACTGCTATAGATTGAGACAAGCACACACTATACAGGAATATGCTTTGTTCTCATAGTTCATGTCTCAGGTTTAATACCACTTTAGCAGGGTTCACACTAGTGCGAATTGGATGCGTTTTTCGCCGCATCCAATTCACATAGCAGGAGTTTTTGTCTGGCTCTCTAATGATCTCTGCAGCGGTTCCGGAGCAAATTGCACAGGAGTCCTGTGCATCTTTTGGTCCATTTCAGGTCCAAATTCTGCCCAAAATTCGGGCTGAAATCGGACCTAAAACGATGAATGGGGAGAGTATTAGACTCCTGCTGTGAGCTGGAAAATATGTGTAAACCCAGCCTTAAGCCTCGTACGCACGATCGGATTTTCCGCAGACAAAGCGTCAGACTTTTGTCCGAAGGGCGTTGGCCAGGAACTTGTTTTGCATACAAACGGCACACAATTGTCGGCCAACAAACACAAACTTAGTGACGTACTATGTGTTTTTTCAGCTCTTGACCGCCACCCTTTGGGCACCTTCTGCTAATGTTGTTGTGTTTGGTGAGCATTGCTTCCAAGCGTGCGTGTTTGTACTTTGGACTTTTGTCTGACGGACTTGTGTACACACGATTGGAAAATCTGACAACAGACAGTTGTCCGTAAAAAATTTTAAATTCTGCCATCCAACATTTGTCCACAGAAAATCTGACAACAGTTGTCTGATGGAGCGTACAAACGGTCAGATTTTCAGCCAACACTCTGTCATCACACAATTCCAGTCGGAAAATCTGATTGTGTGTACGAGGATTTAAGGTTAAATGAATCAGAAAATCTGTTAATGGTCTATAGCAGTTAAAAGAACCATTCTCTAGTTCTAACCAGGACTAAATGAGGTGTTATTTCACTCTAGTCTTCAGACAGGAGAGTTTTGACTACATCATTTCCACCCAGAAAGACAGTTCTGTCCCTTATCAGAAATCCAGACCTGTTTGAAACCCATCTGCCTTTATGGAAAACATTGTAATTGTGCCATTTTTATTTTTTTTATCACACAAATGGGGTAAGGCCCCTTTCACACTGCTGCGACTTCACCGCGATCTCACGACCGCGATTTTGCCACGATTCGCGGCCACCATTCCAGGGAATGCCTATGTAAGTGGCATCAAAATCGGACCTAAGTAGTGCAGGGACTACTTTTGAAGTGGGAAAGACTTGAAGTCATACTAATATGAATGGTTGTCATTGGAAATCATGGGAAACGACTTGTCAGGCGACTTTGCCATAACAAATCGTGGAACAAGTCGTATAAGTGTGAAAGGAGCCTAAAGCTATGTGTTTCTCAGTTCTTAGAGTTGGAAAAACTCTTCCTGTGTCTTGGGCTGATTCCACATGACCTATCACAATCCTACCACATACTCAATTTGCCTTCACCTGCTAAAATGTTTTGACCACCACCTTTACAGCTCAGCAACGAGACAGGATTGTAGGTATGACTCCATAGGGCTTCAAATTCCTGTAAAACCAGGAGTACAGCATAAAAGATCCTTTCTAGGTGGTAAAGAATTCCCAAAACTCTTCACAAACTATTCCCACAAAGCTCCACTTTGTGCTGGAGATGTCGAAGTGGAGTGCTCCGTGTTTTCTGATCTTGCACTGATATCAAAGACTGTGTTGCTGCTTTCCGACTTCATTGACACTGAACATTTGACATTGAAACTTTATGAACCTTCTTTACCGATACACTTGCTGAACACAGCTAAATCATGCATTCCTATTTACTGGAAACAACCTGTTGGAGCTCCAATTAGCCTGTGTGTTTTTTTTACGATTAACAAAATCAAACTGAAGAAGGAAGTTCCGGCCTTATCACAAGGAAGATGGTTTCTGTAAGACATGGTTCTGTTGAACTGAATTTACTTGTTCACCAGAACACTGCAAGTTACTGAACTGCCAGACATGGAGGCAGTAGGAAAACCTCTACACAAGTCTGTCCTACTTAGAGATTCCCTGGACTCTCATACAGTGGTGTATGGCCAATTTGATACAAGTTATGCATGTGTCCCCTCCCTCCTTCCTTTATCTTGACTCTCATTCTTTCTACCCTCAACCCGTCTCACTCCTCCCTCTATTTTGGAGGCAAATTGTGGTTTACTCCTCCCTCAGCTTCCATTGATGGTTACTTATATGGAAGCAATCTCATGTATCCCCTTTCTTTTCTTTCTCGTACATCACGGGACACAGAGCGACATAGTCATTACTAATGGGTTATATAGTTACCGTCAGGTGCTGGCACTGGCAACTTCCAAAACCGGAAGTACCCTCCCCTATATAAGCCCCTCCCATCCGGGAGCACCTCAGTTTTTTGCCAGTGTCTAAGGTGTTGGCCAAGAAGAAACATGTGTTTTTCACTGAGCTTGCGTACAGGTTCTTTTGGGCCTCAGTAAGCTATTCCGGATCCGACCAAAAAAGCTTCATAGCTAAACGGTCGGTACCCGGGCCTTGCAGAGAAGAGCAAGGTTCTGCCTGTAATGCTTCTCTTAGGAGAGCTGGACCCTGGGATCCAGAGCTCTGGTCATACCCACGACCAAGATGTTTTCTGTGCAGGGTGCTATACAGGTCCAGGGGAGTGGAATCCTTGGGAACCCGGTCCCTGAAGGTTTGATTACAATGCCTGCCGTGATAGGTGAAGTTTGGGCTTTTGTGGACCAAACAAAGTCCTGCGGCGGGGAACAGGTAAGTGGGGGCCCCCAGGAACTTGGTTCTATTGGGGGACCCCCAAGCCTAATTTGTCTTTCTGTCTGTTACCTAACGGTATTCCCGCTAATATCTGTGCATGCCTGTAACTACTAAAAAAAAAAAAAATGTAATAATTTTTAATGGTGGTCAAGAAAAAAAAAAAAAAAAAAAAAGAATGTTTTTTTATATATGTTTAGTATATTAAACTGCGGTACCTGTGTTTGTCCACTAGAGGCCGCTGTGGAATGTTTTTCTTGTCATATGGACTAGTTTCTTCTCAGAGAGCAAAGTCCAGGCAGCTGGTGAGTTCTCCTACAGGAAACTGTTTCCTCTGCCATGTTGCAGTGTTCGTCTATCCCCCGGCCTGCGGCAAAGGGGGGCCCTGGCTCCTGTCCCTGGTTTCCATGTTTGAAAATTAGCGCCGAGGCGCACGTGGCCGCGCGCGTGCGCGTGCACGCGCCTCTATATATAGAGGTGGCCGGAAAAAGGGGCGGGGCCTGGGGGATGACGCTCTGTGCGCGCCGCAGCGCTTCTGCGCATGTGCGGGCGTCCCAGCAGGTTTTTAAAAAGCCACATTATTGCAGTAAGCTGGCTATGAAGTACAGAGACAGAGCTGGCAACATTTAAAGGCATACAGCAAGCGGTTGATACAGGCATCCCCTAGAAAGGCACATTAGTAGACACCAACTGTGATATAGCAGCAATTGTGCTAGACTATTCTCAGTAAAAGTGGTGTATTACGGCTGGAATACCTCAGCTTTAGGCTTAGGAATATGCCGTCCAGTAGCTCCGGAACTGAATCTTCCAGGAAGCGAAGGGGGTCTCATCGGGCTCTGAGGATCTTGGGCATACTCCTGCTGCACCAGTCTCCCCTGAAGTTCAGAGGTAAGTGACCGTAGAGACCCCGCAGGGGTACTTGGTACTGTGGCTGTCCTCAGTCACCTGCTCCTGTGTATGTAACAGAGGAGGTTTTTTCCTCAGCTCTGGGAGGATTAGAGAGAGATTGTCAAAATTTATCGCTGCCTCCCTGTCAGGGAAAGCACGCCCGATCTCCGTCTCCTCCTTCAGAGTGCCTGTTAGCAGAGCAACAGTCCCATACAGGGATCGACCTGCCTGAAGGGGATCAGGATAAGGTTGATTCTGTTATAGAGGAATCAACAGTGGGGGAACCTTTTCTCAGCATCTCAAGCTGAAAGATTATGGGTTCAGTCTCTGACTAACATGGTCCGATCAGCATTTAAAAATGCACCTTGCGGAACCATCAACCACTACTGTATCCTCGTTGGGGTCGCTAGAAGCCCCCAGACTGTTTGTTCTTTTCCACTTCACCCTTTACTGAAAGGGCTCATTTACCAGGATTGGGAACGTCCTGAGAAAATATTTATTCCCCCAAGAGATTTCCGGTGGTCTATCCCATGGAGGATAAGTTCATCAAAAAAAAAAAAAAAAAAAAAAAAAAAAATGGAAGGTCCCTACAGTGGACGCAGCCATCTCTTGTATGTATAAATCACTGACATGTCCAGTGGATAATGTCCAAATGTTCAAGAACCCAATAGATAAAAGATTGGAGTCCTTATGAAAATCTGCTTGGTGATACAACCAGCAGTAGCAGCTATTGGGGTCTGCTAAGCAGTGAAGGATCAGTTGAAACAGGTCTTGAGGGACTTGACAGATCAGCAGGCTTTGCCCTAGCTGATCTACCTAGAGCCTTAGGCTTTGCGGTTGACGCCATAGAGGATTCAGTCCATCAGGCCTCCCGCCTTACGCTGTCTATAGACATATGCGTAGGCTCCTATGGCTCAGAAACTGGTCTGCTGAAGCTCCCTGTAAAGAATGGCTGGTTAGCGTCCCATTTCATGGTGAACGCTTATTCAGGGAAAACCTGGACAAATATATCCAGAAAATTTCCAGCGGTAAAAATACGCTCTTGCCGGTTAAAAGCAGAGTTAGAGGTCCCTCTTTAAGGGGCCTGCTTCTCCAGTCCCTGGGGCATCGGCTGTGTAACAGTTCCGACGGCCTCCTCGGTCAAATCCCGGGGGTAAAAAACAGGGACAGTAGCAGGGTAATGAGAAACCCTGGGTCAGGGGAGGTACAAAACCTCCCCCAAAGTTAAATTCATTGAAGCCCCCACTCAGCGGGTGGGGGGAGGACTCCAGTTGTTCGCAAAGAGACCTGGCGGGACACGATCAAGACAGATAGGTGCTCTCCGCAGTAGGTTTGGGATACAGTTTGGAGTTAAAAGACTCCTCCTTCCCATTTTTAAGGTCAAACGTGCCAAGGGATCCCCGGAAGAGAGAGTCCCTCCTGTTGGCACTAGAACAACTATTGCTCCAAGGAGTAATTATGGAGGTTCCCCTGGAAGAATGAGGGTTCGGGTTTTACTCAAACCTCTTTACAGTCCCGAAGCAAACGCGGACGGGAGGCCCATATTAATTCAAAAAGGGCTATACAAATTCCTGTATATCAGGACTTTCCGATGGAGTCGATCCGATCGGTGGCCACTGCCCTACAAGGGGAGGATTGGTTAGCCACGATCGACATCAAAGATGCTTATTTGCACATTCCCATCTTTCCAGTCCACCAAAAATTTCTACGCTTTGCAGTAGAAGGGCGCCATTTTCAGTTCAGAGCCTTACCCTTCGGTCTGGCCACAGCACCAAGAGTGTTCACAAAAATTCTGGCCCCATTATTGGCCAATCTAAGAACACGAGGTGTAACGATAATGGCATATCTAGACGACTTGTTGCTGATAGACCACTCAGTGGAAAAACTAGAAGTGGTTGTTCACGAGACAATCAAGTATCTGGAATATCACGGTTGGATTATCAACCGAGACAAGTCAGCCCTAAAACCAGTCAAAAGTCTGGAATACTTGGGGCTAAGGCTGGATTCAGACCAGAGAAAAATTTTCTTGTCTCGAGAAAAGGGGTCGTCTTTGAGAGATTTGATCCACTTAGTGGGTTCAAAAAGACAGCCATCCATACGCCTGTGCATGAGGCTGCTGGGAAAAATGGTGGCATCATTCGAAGCAGTACCCTACGGTCAATTCCATTCAAGGAAGTTGCAAAGGGCCATACTGTCAGCCTGGAACAAAAAAGTTCAGGCTCTGGACGTACCAATGTCCTTGTCCCCTTCCGTTCGCAGAAGCCTCCGTTGGTGGTTGGTTCCCCGGAATCTGGAAAGAGGGAAATCCTTCAGTCCGATTTCTTGGAAGGTGGTCACTACAGATGCCAGCCTTTTAGGCTGGGGAGCAGTACTGGAGCAATGGTCTCTCCAGGGCAGATGGTCGGATGCGGAAAAGGCCCTGCCCATCAATCTCTTAGAGATACGAGCAGCCCGGTATGCCCTAGTAGCATGGACATCCAAACTCCAAGGGTCCCCTGTCAGAGTTCAGTCAGACAATGCCACAGCAGTGGCATATATCAATCGTCAGGGGGGCACCAGGAGTCGTGCAGCCCAAAGGGAAGTAAATTACATCCTAAGATGGGCAGAAAGATATGTCCCAGCCATATCTGCGGTATTCATTCCAGGGGTGAAGAATTGGAAGGCGGACTTTCTAAGTCGCCAACAATTATGCCCAGGGGAATGGTCCCTTCATCCCGAGGTTTTCCGGACAATATGTCAGCGGTGGGGAACACCGGATGTAGATCTGCTAGCATCCAGGTTCAACACGAAAGTGGACAGGTTTGTCTCTTGGACAAGGGATCCCCTAGCGTGCGGCTCGGATGCCCTAGTGTTCCCTTGGGATCAGTTCAAGCTGATATATGCATTCCCACCGCCACAATTGTTACCTCGATTACTCCGCAGAATCAGGGTAGAAAAGAAACCAGTGATTCTGGTGGCTCCAGCGTGGCCCCGAAGAGCATGGTACGCGGAGATTGTAAAAATGTCTGTGGGGAGTCCTTGGACCCTCCCACATCGTCCGGACCTGCTTTCGCAGGGACCGATATACCACCCTTCCTTACCAGCCCTAGGTTTGACGGCCTGGCTATTGAAGCCCACACTCTAAAAAGGAGAGGGCTCTCTAATGCTGTGGTGTCTACCATGATCAATGCCAGGAAACCGGTATCCAGGCAGATCTACTATAGAATCTGGAAGGCGTACATCGCCTGGTGTGAGGCCAGGAAATGGCATCCACGTAAATACGTAATAGGTAGAATTCTGGACTTCCTACAATGGGCTGTAGATAGGAAGCTTGCCTTGAGTACTATCAAAGGTCAGATTTCGGCCTTGTCAATATTTTTTCAAAGGCCCTTGGCTTCGCATTCACTAGTCAAAGCCTTTATACAAGGAGTGATGCGTATTAGTCCTCCGGTTAATATTCCCATATGTCCATGGGATCTAAACTTGGTTCTGTCGGTTCTACAGAAACAACCATTTGAACCATTACAGCATATTTCCTTAGTGCTTCTCACCAGGAAATTGATTTTTCTAGTAGCCATTTGTTCGGCTAAAAGAGTATCGGAATTAGCAGCTATGTCCTGTAAGGAGCCATATCTGGTTATCCATAAGGACAGAGTAGTATTACGTCCTCATCCAGCCTTTCTTCCTAAGGTGGTATCGAGTTTTCATTTGAACCAAGATGTGGTTCTTCCTTCTTTTTTCCCCAAGCCTACTTCGGTAGAGGAAAAGTTATTGCATTCTTTGGATGTAGTAAGAGCAGTTAAAGCTTATCTAAAAGCCACTGCTCAGATTCGCAGAACGGATACTTTGTTTATTCTGCCGGAAGGCCCCAGAAAGGGTCAGGCAGCGTCAAAATCTACTTTAGCCAAGTGGATTCGACAGGTCATAATACAAGCCTATAGCTTGAGAAGTAGACCGCCTCCGTTCAAAGTTAGGGCGCACTCCACGAGAGCAGTTGGAACTTCATGGGCAGTGCATCACCAGGCCTCCCTGGCTCAAGTCTGTAAGGCCGCAACATGGTCTTCAGTACACACGTTTACTAGGTTCTACCAGGTGGACGTTAGAAGTCAGGAGGATGTCGCCTTTGGGCGCAGTGTGTTGCAGGCCGCAAAAGATCCTCATGTCTGATAGCGCTCAGCTTATATATGGTGTATCCCCCCCCTCATTTGGCATTGCTTTAGGACATCCCATTAGTAATGACTATGTCGCTCTGTGTCCCGTGATGTACGAGAAAGAAAATAGGATTTTTATAACAGCTTACCTGTAAAATCCTTTTCTTGGAGTACATCACGGGACACAGAGCTCCCACCCCTCTTTGGGGACACTTATTGCTTTGCTACAAAACTGAGGTGCTCCCGGATGGGAGGGGCTTATATAGGGGAGGGTACTTCCGGTTTTGGAAGTTGCCAGTGCCAGCACCTGACGGTAACTATATAACCCATTAGTAATGACTATGTCGCTCTGTGTCCCGTGATGTACTCCAAGAAAAGGATTTTACAGGTAAGCTGTTATAAAAATCCTATTTTTTCTTCTCTCCCAATATTTCAAGCTGTCATGCAAAAAAATGCACTCAGTAATTCTTATATTTGATGATGTTGATTGAATATAGGGAGATATGTTACAGTACGAATCCTTGAATAATGTTGATTGTTTTGTAGTAAAGGATATTTACTATATGTATGGTTATGGGTGGCTACAACGGGCTATTTCAACTATTCACAAGTGGGTCAAATGATTCATGGTAGTCATCTCCTTTTTTTAAATGGACTGTATATTTCTGTATGACTTTGTAAACCGTAAACAAAGAATAAAATAAAAATAAAGTCTAGATAAATTAAAGTGATTGTAAAGTCAGAAGTTTTTTTTATCTTAATGCTTTCTATGCATTAAGATAAAAAGCCTTCTGTGTGCAGCAGCCGCCCCCAGTACCCCTTAATACTTACTTACCTAAGGTCCCTCTAGCTCCAGCGATGTTGTAGGAATGTCTCAGTCATCCAGGACTCCCCTCCTAAATGGCTGAGACAGCAGCGCAGTGCCATTGGCTCTCACTGCTGTCCATCAAAGTCAGTCAGCCAATGAGAATAAAAAGGGGGCAGGGGCGGGCCGCAGCTCAGTGTCTGGACACATGGAGCTGTGACCAGTTTCAGGTGCCCCTGTTGGGGCACCCAACAAGAGAGTGGGGCCAGGAGAGCCAAAGAGGGACCCGAGACGAGCAGGATCCATAGATTAGTGTGCCCCTCACTCTGGATGAAGGGACACAGCAGACAGCAGCATTGTTAATCTCGGGAGGGGGAGGGGAATGTTAGTTGTACTAGCAGATTTAAATACACTAACAAATTGAAGCCAAACTCCAGCACACACTGCTGTTACACTTTTTTTATTTTCGGATAATAGTTTTACATGAATAAAATAAATCGGATCATTTAAGCACCCCTGTTAGTGTTAAAGTGGTTGTAAACCCAATAAAAAAAAGAAAACAAAAGAATAACCTGCAAGAGAAAAGCACAATGAGCTAGTATGACTAGCATACCAGCTCATTATGCAGTACTTGCTTTAGATCGAAGCCGTCCTCGTCTCCCCCTCCGGCCACAGACATCGCTCCGGAAAGGTTACTTCCGGGTATTGCCGCTCCGGCACTCTGGCTGGAGCGGCGATGAAGTCACTGCGCATGTGCGCGGGAGCCGTCAAAGCCGGCATTATGCATTGATAAAACCGGCGTTGACAGTGCGGCAGCACCGTTGTCTATGGCGCACATGCATCACATACAGCCCCTCCTCTTTGTCCGGGCACTTTGATAGACAGATCACCTGTCCAATCCTGGGACGGGTGATCTGTCTATCAAAGTTCCCTGGACAAGAGGGAAGGGGCTGTATGTGATGGTGCGCCACAGGGAACACACAGCTATTGAAATGAAAGCTGTTATGTTACCGACACTCTAATCACCAGGCGGCAGCATCTCTCCTCTCTTCCCCTGCAGAGATGAGGCTGCTGAACTGGGGACACAGGTGAGGCTGCTGAAGTTGGGGACACAGGTGAGGCTGCATTGATCACCATGGCCCCAGTCTCTGGCCATCCTCCTGTACCATGGCCCCAGTCTCTGGCCATCCTCCTGTACCATGGCCCCAGTCTCTGGCCATCCTCCTGTACCATGGCCCCAGTCTCTGGCCATCCTCCTGTACCATGGCCCCAGTCTCTGGCCATCCTCCTGTACCATGGCCCCAGTCTCTGGCCATCCTCCTGTACTATGGCCCCAGTCTCTGGCCATCCTCCTGTACCATGGCCCCAGTCTCTGGCCATCCTCCTGTACCATGGCCCCAGTCTCTGGCCATCCTCCTGTACCATGGCCCCAGTCTCTGGCCATCCTCCTGTACCATGGCCCCAGTCTCTGGCCATCCTCCTGTACCATGGCCCCAGTCTCTGGCCATCCTCCTGTACCATGGCCCCAGTCCCTGGCCATCCTCCTGTACCATGGCCCCAGTCTCTGGCCATCCTCCTGTACCATGGCCCCAGTCTCTGGCCATCCTCCTGTACCATGGCCCCAGTCTCTGGCCATCCTCCTGTACCATGGCCCCAGTCTCTGGCCATCCTCCTGTACCATGGCCCCAGTCTCTGGCCATCCTCCTGTACCATGGCCCCAGTCCCTGGCCATCCTCTTGTACCATGGCCCCAGTCTCTGGCCATCCTCTTGTACCATGGCCCCAGTCTCTGGCCATCCTCTTGTACCATGGCCCCAGTCTCTGGACATCCTCTTGTACCATGGCCCCAGTCTCTGGACATCCTCTTGTACCATGGCCCCAGTCTCTGGACATCCTCTTGTACCATGGCCCCAGTCTCTGGACATCCTCTTGTACCATGGCCCCAGTCTCTGGCCATCCTCTTGTACCATGGCCCCAGTCTCTGGCCATCCTCTTGTACCATGGCCCCAGTCTCTGGCCATCCTCTTGTACCATGGCCCCAGTCTCTGGCCATCCTCTTGTACCATGGCCCCAGTCTCTGGCCATCCTCTTGTACCATGGCCCCAGTCTCTGGCCATCCTCTTGTACCATGGCCCCAGTCTCTGGCCATCCTCTTGTACCATGGCCCCAGTCTCTGGCCATCCTCTTGTACCATGGCCCCAGTCTCTGGCCATCCTCTTGTACCATGGCCCCAGTCTCTGGCCATCCTCTTGTACCATGGCCCCAGTCTCTGGCCATCCTCTTGTACCATGGCCCCAGTCTCTGGCCATCCTCTTGTACCATGGCCCCAGTCTCTGGCCATCCTCTTGTACCATGGCCCCAGTCTCTGGCCATCCTCTTGTACCATGGCCCCAGTCTCTGGCCATCCTCTTGTACCATGGCCCCAGTCTCTGGCCATCCTCTTGTACCATGGCCCCAGTCTCTGGCCATCCTCTTGTACCATGGCCCCAGTCTCTGGCCATCCTCTTGTACCATGGCCCCAGTCTCTGGCCATCCTCCTGTACCATGGCCCCAGTCTCTGGCCATCCTCCTGTATAAAAATATTATTTAAAAACAGTCACATTCGGTATCGGTGCTGTTTCAGTATCGGCTTTCGGTGTTCGGGATCAATCAAGATTGGTTTTCGGTATCGGTTTCGGTACCAAAAAAACATTCAGTGCATTACTAACTAATACATTTGCAGGAGAGCTTGTTCTGTTGAAAAAACAGACTTCTTGGCCAGAGGTAATAGTAAAGGAAAGAAAACCTAAAAATTGAAAAGCAATGCAGCTGTCACAGCTAAGATTTGGTACACTGCAATATAATATATTTGCTTTTGGGTTTAATACCGCTTTATTAGTATTTTAAAAGATTATTTTACTTTTGTTCAAATACTAACAAGAAACCCAATTACAAAAGCAATTTTTATGACTGGAAATTGAGACCTGCACAGTGTAATTCTATTTGTCAAGTTTCTCTCAAGCATCTTCCCACGGAAATTATTCCTTCAGAGCACAGAATTTATTTTTACTATGTCTATAGCTCGTTCCTTTTTTAAGTTTTTATAAAGCATACCTTGTTTACTTTTGGCCACTTTATTTAGATTGAGATGCTGCGGAGCATATTTCATAAATGCATATTACTATGTGTACGCTTTTAGTTAAATTGTTTGGTAACCCACTTTCACATTTTAATACTATCCATTTTGTTTCCTAATACTGTGCCCTCCTGTCTCTGTTTTATTAAAAAAAAAAAAAAATCCTCCTTTACCGTATTTCATGGCAGCTCCCGACTCTTATGTCACTGGCTGTGTCTTCTCTCTGCCCGTCTTGCAGAAGCAAGGGACAGGGCAGAGGTTTCCCCACTGACGTCAGGAGGAGAGGAGAGAGGAGACATGGCCGGTCACGTGTCCAAAGGGAGCCGCCGTGAGATACAGTAAAGGAGGATTTTTTTTAAATAAAACAGACAGCAGGGCACAGTATTTGTGAACAAAACAAAGTATTAAAATGTAATGTATATTCCTGCAGCAGGAGGGGGATGGAGTGGCACTGCACGCAGAGGGGGGAGGGGGGGACAGAGGAGACAGACACAGGAGAGCAGGTTGCGGGTGATGGAGGTACGCAAACAGACCACACTGTCAGGGGATCAGCAGCCTTGATTATCGTGGTCTGTTTGCAGAGGGGAGGAGAGAAACTGTCAGGATCGGACAGTTTTTTTTTTTTTTTTTTTCTTTTTAGGTGTTAGAGGGGTCCAAATTGCACAAGCACTGTGCTGTATAAAATGCTTCAAAGGAGCAGGATCCATATTTTTTTTTTTTTGGGTTAACAAACGCTTTAATTTTTTTAAGTTGTTCTACAGTCAAAACATTTTTTTACTTTATTGAATTCCTTACATTAGGTTAAAAAAGATGTCCCGTTACTTGTATCACCTCCCCCACACCATAGATACTTACCTGAGTCTTTTCACAATCCAGTGCTTTAACCGTCTGCAGCAGCACTCTCCTCCCTCTCTGCTTCAACAGGACACAGAGGCAGCAGCCATTGACTTCTGCTGCTGTTACTCAAATCCTGTAAGGAGGGAGAAGAAAAAGCTGGGCCAATCCGCTCTATGTGTGTCTTTGGACGCATGCAGCCCAGATTGGGAGCACCTACACAAGTGCCCCTATAGCAGCCGGCTTGCTGTGGGGACACTCGCAATAGAGGATGAACTGAGAGCGCTGGCAGCGGGCCCCAGAAGAGCAGGTAAGGGGTGGCTCTATTTAATACCATTGCACAGAGCAGGTAAGCATACCATGTTTATAATTTTAGGGGGGAAAAAAATGTGCCTTTTTATAACCGATTTAATAACTGGGTAATTAAATAGCTTTGAGCAAAATAATTATTGCTGCTGTTTTTATCAGTCAGGCAGAAGTTAGTTGATTTTCCTAATCTCTCCATACAAAATTATTTTAGCAAATCCTATTTTTGAATAGGTAGCCAAAGGCTTGTTTTCAGAAAGGAAATGTCTACTGTTAGTGAATCTTCCAAGTTCTACCACACAGCTGATGAGCTGGTTGTACCCAGGTGCACTGGTTATCGAGTCTTGCTATAGAATAATGATGGTTGCTAGCTGTACAAGGCCTGAGCAGCTAGAAAAAGTGCTTTGAATACCACTAGTTGTCAAAAGGTCAGTGATATGTGGAGACAATTTAACATGTTGCAACTGGTTGGTCTACTCATTTTTTCTAGTGAAGGAGCTGAGTCTTCAAGAGATTAAAGAAGATCCAGATTCTGACCCTGAGGAGAACAGCATTGTGTTTATGGGAATTCTCATCAAAGGTCTGGCGAAGCTGAAAAAGATACCAGAGACCGTAAAAGCCATAAAAGAACGCCTGGAGCAAGAGCTAAAACAGATAGTAAAACGCTCTACTACGCAAGTTGCAGATAATGGCTATCAAAGAGGAGAAAATGTGACTCAAGAAAATCAACCAAGGTATGAAAACATGCAGATGTATAGCTTCAAATTTATGGCATGTGCACATTAACTTTATGCACATCTGGCATTTTTATGCTAGTGATGCTTTAATAACTAATTTGAAATCTCTTTTTGCCCAAATGAAAGCAATTGGGCACAAATAAATAAATAAAATATACCAGTAAAGTACACAACACTTCCAGGAACACAAGCCTGACCATGTAGCATCTTTATGGATCTTTATTTTCCTATTGTGCATATTTTCATATTTTACAGGGCACAAAATAGTTTTCTGAAGCACTGGGTTATGCTGCTGTGTTCAGGAGAATTGGATATTGGCAAAGCAAACTGTAACGACAACCCAAAATCCCTTTTGATCCCAGCATGCCTCAGTTTTTTTGCTAATGTCCTTAGGAGAAAAGACATCTGGTCTCTGCTTTGAGAAAGGCCAATCCTTTTTTTACTTTATATCAATAGGCTTTTTCTATCAAGATTCTTCTGTTGCTGGAGAGCCGCTGGGTCTCATGTTTACAGTACCCAGATCGGTTACATCTCTGCATTACACTGGGTACTGTACCCAAACTCTGCCAGGAAGAAAATGCAGGATCAGCCTGTAATGTGGCCCTCTGGACACTGGATCATGCTCTTGATACTTGCCTAAGCATGTGGTGCAATGTGTTGAGCTAGCCACAGTGTTCTTAGCAGGTCTAGGGCTGAGGTCCACCTGTTTGGTGGAACCCAATCCCTGATGACCCCTTGGGGGTATGCCTACTGAATAAGTAAAGATTGCTGCATAGGGCTTCTCCCTAACAACATCTTGCCTATCAACCTGTTGGACCCTCAGAAATTGAAGACAGGTGCAGTAAGGGCTCTTGCCCTTTAAATGCTTTGCTCTTCTAGCAGTTTAACAGCAGAGCGCAGACTATAACACCTTCAGTCATATTTGAGTGGCCCACTATGAGCCCTGGGCCCGCAATCCTCCAAGCCTGGAAGCAAGTCCTCACAGTGAGAGGCAGCCCCCATGTGTAAAAGTGGGAGGATTTCTTTTGACCTTCAAGGCTCTCTGGTCTTGGGGTGCTACAAAGTAGAATTTAAGCCCTTGTCTTCAACCCACTATGTGTCAAACTTGCCAACGTTTCCACAAAGATTGCCAGACCTCCACACTTCTCTGGAGCAGTTTCTCTCTCAAGAGGTCATAACCATAGCTTTTAGGGGAAGTGGTTCCAAGGTTTTAATTCCAATACTATCCTCACAGCTAATGGTCATCTGTCCTAAACTGGCTCTAAAGATTATCAACCTTGTCTGGTTCAAATGTATGTTAAAGAATCTACCTGATCAGCCATCGATTCCTTCTACCCCGGAGATTTTTTAGCCTCTGTGGACATCAAGGTTGAGTACTCGCACATTCCCAATAAAAACAGAGGAGAAAAATAGTGGGACTTTAAATGAGGGATGCCACTGCAGACAGATATTGCATAAAGTATAAATATATATTTTATTAATCAAATACAGGTACATTTGAACATTCTATATTCAGGAGCTACATAATGTGTTTATAGCTGGTGATAAACCATATGCAAAAGAGCTGCCATGTACACACACAAGAATACACATACATAACATTGGACTGGATAAAATCTAGGTACATACGTTTTATATATGCGGGCTAATAAAATTTGATGAATTGTTTACTGACCTTGTCAGGGCACCCTAAAAAAACTTTACGTGTTTCATGGCTCTTTACCATTTGTCAGGAGTTAGGTGCAAAGATAAAGCTATAAATATAAAAGATTTAGGTTAATTTAAAAAGGGAGAAAAGCTTTTGGGGAGCAAAGGATCTGTACTCACAAGTCGGCTGTGAACTGTGCCCAGCTGATGTCAAGGAAGGAGGGGCCCCCAGACCATTGTCTGTCTTGGGACTGAGGTGGGGTGCCCTGACCAAAAAGAGAGCCCAAAGGCAGGCTAGATCGACATGACACATTCCCTGTGTGTAGACCATGATATTCTAGAATACATTTTTGGGAAAAAAACAAAACTGTGTGCAGGTTAGGTGGGTGTTCAGGCCTCAGCTGATGTCAACTTCATTCATAAGTTTCTTAAGGTTCTTCAGATGGTGCTGTAAGCTAGCTTGAACTGCCCCTCTTATCCTGTTTATTTATTTTTTCCTTGTGGGCTGGCTTGATTCCTCCTATGTTCCATAATGTTAAAATTAAAAATATACAAAAATGTTTTCTTACCTGTGAAATCTTTTTTTTTTTCTTGGAGTACAGGGAACACATGTCCCTCCCTTTTATGTTTATGATCCACTCCTATCATTGCTTGCTTCTAAACTGAAGCATACTAGACTGTCCTTACAGCTTAGCTTTGTCTGTGTCCAATTCTTCTGACTATGGCAGTATAAACCCAGTGTTTCAGAATAATATCCTGTGTCCTGTAATGTAATTCAAGAAAAGTCTTTTACAGTTCAGATAAAAATCCTATTTTTTTTCACACTTAAATTGTTGGTGTCTTTTGCAATAAAGATTTATTGAACTTACATTAGATCTGTGATGCTCTCATCTTTTTCACATCTATGAAGACTATCCTGAGAACCCCCAACGCTGACAGAGAGCTGTCTCTATTTATTTTTCTTTAGAAATTAGGACTTACCTGTTCAGCTGTGGGCCTGGCAGCCCAAAACAAATGTTGTTGCCTCTAATGATGTGAAACACTTTCAGTGATTATTGGTAGTCAAAGATGATGGGATCTAAGCTGGCAGTGGAGCCAAAAGAAAAAAAAAAAGAAAAATCGGCACAATTGATGTAATGTGCCCATTGAATCCAGTGCAGCAGGGATTAATACAACTAAAGGGCAAGCTCTTATTAAGCTCTTTCCACCAAGCTCTGCCATTTTGTAGAATCAGTACTACAGCTTGTGTGAATAGAAAACACTCTGTGATTGAAGGGCTCAGAGCTATCAGTCATCTACTCATCTACCATAATTGGGTCCTGTTCCATTCATGAAAGCTATAGTATGGCTTCTGTGAAAAGCTGAGCTGGACGGAAAAGTGGGGAATAGTCAGGGTTTCTTTATTGGAGCCTGTGACAGCCCTATAGTTGTATTTACCCCCACCACACTGGGAAGATTGCAGGGGAGAGGGGAGCAGGATGTAGAAAGATAACTACTAACAGCAGAGGAATCAGTATGAGGGACACATCCTACTGACGGTAAGGCATTTCCCTTGTGCTAATTTTTCTGTTTTTGATTTTGCTGCACATAAGCTCTTTGTTACATGAGGTAGCAGTTTATATTTACGACAAAAAAAAAAAAGGAACATTGTTGCTTCGAATAATTTGATTTAATAGTATATGAAGCACTGCAAAGCTCCCTGTTGTTGTTTTTTTTTTTTTTTTTTTTTAGAATAGGAGCAGATAGAAATTTAAACAGCTTGAGTCTTCACTTTTGGTAGTTAAAGTCTGAGCGAAAGAGGGGATTGTACAATAAATATTTTTGACATATACTCTTCTGATTTAAAAATACAATAGAAGTGGAGCTTTTGGTCAAGAACACTTTATGCTCATGGTGACTGAGTTGAGGAGTACCAGTCATTTCCAATCATGTCACCCCCTCCAACTAACAAAGTAAAGATGAAAAGCCTAGAGGCTGTTGTCATTCAGTGAGTTAGTTTGTAAATTCAGTAGTGGCCTGCATGACTTGTTTTTTACATATCAACTCTATAGCTTTTCTATAGTTCTCTGATCCTTTTCTTTATATTATGGATATGTAATTTAAATTTGAACAAATAATAAGCGTTTGCTTTATGTAATTGCATTTACCCTCTATTGCCTCCTCCTCTACCTTTGTTTCTGGGGATAGGGAGAGATGGAGAACAGGAGCGATTTGATATAGACATTTATCTGCAACTCTAATGGTTTTTGTAATGGCTCCTTCCCTAGGCTTCTCTTGGAACTTCTGGAGCTGCTTTTTGACAAGTTTAATGCTGTGGCCGCTGCACACTCAGTTGTTTTAGGACATCTGCAGCAGACTGTGGCTTCTCCCACAAGTCAACACGATGGAGACATTAAGCTATATGACATGGCTGATGTCTGGGTAAAGATACAGACTGTTATCCAGGTAAAGCATTTATCACAACAGATCTAAAACAACAATATTTTGCTGTGTCTACTTATATGGGTGCCTCTTGTTAGAGATTTGCTATGTTAATTAGTTGCATAGGTGATAGCTAGTACAGACCGCTAACATATATTAGAAAATGAGCTAGTTGATGCAAGATTTTTCTTTTTACCCAATATAGACATGTACTCTTGTATATTATATGTAGGATCTAGGAATAAAAATGTCCTGCAGTGTAAGGGCTCTTATCAACAGGCTTGGGTCGATGGTATCCATTTGGGATGCTTCTGAGATTATTCAGAATTGTTTGACAGGTGCATTCGACCTGCTGCGTTTATATGGGAATGAAAAATCCACTTGAAGCGAACAGTAGCATGTTGACACAGGTCCTTAATGTCAGTTAGCAAACACCTTAGGCATTATGTTACATTTATATTTTTTGTGTAGGTAGAGAAGTAAATCCTGTGTTTTTCTTTTCAAACTGTACATTTCCTTGAAGCGTGATTTCACCCAAAAGCGTAAGTTCTGTTCTTCCTCCTCCTCCCTACCCTCTCTATCATATTTGAAATATATTGATATATCTATATTATAATTTATTTATTTTTCGGGGGGCGGGACCTAGTTTTGGCAGGTGTCTGCTTTCACTTCTGCTTAAATTTCCTAGGCGATCCAAGCAGAAGTTGGCCTCTTTATCACAGTAAATTAGAAGTCATCTTTTTACTAAACAACACCCACCAAGTAGTTAGCTTGCAGCTGTTTAGGAAAGCCTCTTCTGCCAGGTTCGGCCGGCAGTACCGCTGCCAAACAAGAGGGGGGGGACGCAAACATGAGTCAAACGCTTGACTAGCAGTTGTGGAACAGTATTTACATACAAAATCACTTCCGGAATTCCTGGAAGCCGCTGCTCTACGGCCCTCTAAAAAGCACTCTGCCGAGGATGCTTTTCAGAGTTGTGGCAGGGGCTGCGGTCTGTGTGAATGATTTGTTACCCCAACATTTAATATTCCTGGTATATGTCTGTGTTCCCATGTACTTGTTTGAAATGGTATCCTGTTCTGTTTGTGTTTCTTTCTTTGTGTAAAATACCTGGCAATCCTTCCAGTCCCCCTGCTTTCCTTTTTCAAACTGACCATGCTAGGTAGGATCAGTGTGCTGCAGTTTCTCCATTTCCTGCTGACACGCCCCCTCCACCCCACCCCCTGCGTAGTCTCTTCCCCCAGCCCAGCTCTTTAAGCACTTATGCAGCAGAGAACAGAGGTCATGTGATCACTTATTAAAAAAGAAAAAATGTATTTAAGTTTTTTCATACAAATATATACAGAAATGTTTTGCCTTGCATTTTCATTTCAAACTGAATGTGTTGTTTTACAAGGTAAGGGTTCACATATACTTTAAAGCCATTCGTGGAAAAAGTATCTGCATACAGTATTTGTTTAGTACTCCGCATCATCTCCTTATTTACTAAATAAAATACTGCCTGTAGCTGTTGAATAGCTGAATAGATATTTTTTCTTGCTGTTGATAATCCTTGGTGTTTTATCAGTGCTGCGTTTTGTAGTTTATAGACTCTACTGGGGATCTGTTTGAAATTACTAGTTTAAAAACTTGTTTGTAGTGTTGATCCTTGTATCAAGCTCTAAAGCGTTTTACGTTTTTTATTCTTATTCATTTTTTTCACAATGCTCCTCCTCAAAGCAAAAGCTGCATCTTTCAGTATCAATATTTTTTATTGAGATTAAAATGAAAGACTGTTAAAAGATACAAATAAGTATCTAGACCAGGGTTGGCCAACCTGCAGCCCACAACGGCTCTGGATGAGGCCCAACACAAAATTATAAGCTTGAAAATTTTGATTTTTTTTTTGTGGGGGAGGGTTTGGGAAGCTTTTGTACAACTGTGTTTTTACACTTCGTGAACACATGCGACTGCAGAAACCATTGACAGGGCCTCTTTACTGGACCTTTATAAGTTTTATTTTCCCCCCAAAAAAATCCCACTCTTCACAGCACCTATATTTGTGAGCAACTATCCATCAAACCAGATATTGATGCATTCGTTTATCAAATACAGTGTCAAATGTCACACTGGTTTTATGTTGCCCTCTTTTTACGTTTATTATAAAAAAATTAAGTTGTATTACTCAGGTACATTATGTTTATCAGTGATCGTTAACACGTTATCTACACAACTTTCCTGCTCATCAGCTATCCCTATTGTTAGCGTTTTTATGTGTGGTCCAAGACCATTCCTCTTCTTCCAATGTGTCATAGGAATTTCAAAAGGCTGGACACCCCTTAACTAGACCAACAAGCAAAATATAGATGTGTCCAGTAGAACAATAAACAAAAATCAAACTTTGTCGGCAAATTGGCAATAACTAAACATTAGACAGAGTTTCACAGTAAATCTACATTGGCATATCATGTCAATGTAGCCTCATATGTTATTCAAACATATGAGGCTTAAGGCAAAAAAAAAGGGGGGAAAAGGGAGAGCATTTGAAGGAGAAAGGGGGAAAAAAAAGAGTGGAGAGTGGACAGAGGAGAGAGAACTGCAACGAATTTCCAAATATCAAGAGAAGAGAACAGGAGTAAGAAAAGTCGTTCTGCCCAACTTCCCTATATACCACCCCGTCAGATAAGTGATTGTAAATATGTGATCAAGGGATTCTGAGTTTTATCAAAATCAATTCATGTAACATTTTCCAGGATAGCTTATGTTTAATTGTAGCAATGCACACCCCAGGAGATTTCCAAGCTTTTGCCCCAGACATCTTTGCAGCTACTAGTATGTAGACGATCAGATCCAGTATGTCTAGGGATTTAATCTGCCAAGCCATCAAGGAGCACTGTTTTTGTAATTTTGGTAAGGTTAGCAGAGACCACAGAATAAATCGGAGTAAACACTCTGATCCCAAAGCACTAGAATTTTGAGCATGTTCAGCAAGTACGGTCCCCTCCGGTCTACATCCTCCCGAAACACAGTGGAGAAGCAACGGGGTAACTTTAAGCAAGCCTCGCTGGCACCATGTACCACCGAGAGTGTACCTTGTGGTTCCCTTCAACCAAAGTGGTATTGAGGATCCCTTTGTGCACCATGGAAGACCATCTAGACTAGTCCTCCACTTCTGTTTCTAGGTCCCATTCCCATTCCCATCTAATTTTGTCATGGGTTCAGAGAGAAAAAGGTACATCACTGATATATTTCCTCTCGAGCCAGGATCCTGTATACACCTGTTCTCAAACAGCATCCTTGATGAAATATCATCTGTGAGTTGCTTAACCACTTCAGCCCTGGACCATTTGGCTGGCCAAAGAGAGAACTTTTTGTGATTATACTGCGTCCCTTTAACTGACAATTGCGGGGTCGTGTCACGTGGCTCCCAAACAAAATTGACGTCCTTTTTTTCCCACAAATAGAGCTTTCTTTTGGTGGTATTTGATCACCTCTGCGGTTTTTATTTTTTTGCGCTATAAACAAAAATAGAGCGACAATTTTGGAAAAAAAAACAATATTTTTTACTTTTTGTTATAATAAAACCCCCAAAAATATATATACATTTTTTTTTTTCCCTCAGATTGGGCCGATATGTATTCTTCATATTTTTGGTAAAACAAAAATGGCAATGAGTGTTTCTTGATTTGCGCAAAAGTTATAGCGTCTACAAAATAGGGGATAGTTTTATGGCATTTTTATTAATATTTTTTTTATTTTTACTAGTAATTGGGGTGATCAGCGATTTTTATCATGGCTGCGACATTATGGCGGACACATCGGACACCTTTGGCGCTATTTTGCGACCATTCATATCTATACAGCGATCAGTGCTATGAAAATGCACTGATTACTGTGTAAATGTGACTGGCAGTGAAGGGGTTAACCAGTAGGGGGCGGGGAAGGGGTCAAGTGTGTCCTGGGGATGTGTTCTAACTGTAGGGGGGATGGGCTACGTGTGACATGACACTGATCACCGCTCCCGATCACAGGGAGCTGTGATCAGTGTCCTGTCACTAGGCAGAACGGGGAAATGCTTGTTTACATTAGCATTTCCCTGTTCTTTCTCTCCATGAGACGACCGCGGGACTCCCGGCGGACATGGAGTCGGCAGGACCCCCGGTCAGACTCACGGACAGACTCACGGAGCTCGTGGTGGGCGCATGCGTGCCCACAATGCCGCTTCTTAAAGGCGACGTGTATATATATATATCGATCTGTCCAGCCGTGCCATTCTGCCGACGTATATAGTCGTGCAGTGGTCGGCAAGGGGTTAAAAGAATAATAATAAAAAAATAAAATAAATGAAATATTTGGTGGAGGCAAAACTTTTCAGTCTAGGGTGTCAGTCCCTTGTTAAGCCACCAAGAGACGTAGTGAGGATATTGTTGAAGAGAGGGGCCATCGGAGCACGTGTTTTACAGATAGAGTCCTAGAGATGGAGGGTATGTGACAAAGTTGCGCAAAGGATCGCTTTGCGGTCCTTGGAGGGGATCCACAAAAGCAGATCCATGGGTAGAGGACAAATTGCTTTAGCTTCTAGCTTGACCGAATCGGTCTATAGCCAGTGGAGAAGATTTGTGTAAATTAGTACCTGTCAGTATCTTTCAATTTTCCAGCAAAATGACACCAAGGTGGGTAACTCCCAGTCCTATAAACTCAGCCATGGGCAAAATATGATCTAACCAAGCATTTTATAGTGTTCTATAATTTGTTTTGATTCACAGCTTCTTAAACTAGTTGGTAGTAGTTAATCACATTTACCTTGTATTGTTGCGGATATTTCAAAACTTATCCAAGCATCTTTTTCTGTTCTCATGAATGTTTGCTTTTTGGGCAGCCCTTAAATGAGCCCCATACACATGACATTCTCCCATGTGGATGAGGGAATCCCCCCCCCCCCCCCCCCCATTGAGCTTTTGTCTTCTAACAGCAGGGAGACTTCCCCGTGGTTAGAATTCATTAATCAGTGTTGCAGGCTATAGCCTACAGTGCTGATGGAGCAGGGAAAATTTTACAGGGCAGTTGAACAGAAGTCCAGTTACTGTGCTCAATTCTTTGTAGGACTTCAACTGATGAGCTGTATATCTTTCCATCAAGTTCCCAAATTTATTTGATTTGTACTTCAAACTATCTAGATATCTGTAGGAAATTCATAGCAGCAGTCAGTAGTGGAGTTTTGTGACCACATGTTGAAAGGCTCTTTTTCCAAACCTTGGTAAAATGGTACAGCATACCGTATATACTTGAGTATAAGCCGAGTTTTTTAGCACATTTTTTTGTGCTAAAAATGCCCCCTCGGCTTATACTCGAGTCACCTTTTTGCGCCTGATCTCCTGGAATTTGGGGAGCGGTTACCGGCCAACCGTAGGTCCCCTGGACCCAAAACTTATCACACATGTAGATCTTCCTCTATAAGTGTGCAAAGTTTGTTGTCCGGGGGACCTAAGGCTGGGGAGCACTGATTTTTCAAACCCGGGCACCCCTTCCATAGACTCCCATGTTAAACGGTAAATTCTCTGGTGACTTTGGGGACCCGGTACCGGCCGTTCGTAGGTCCTCTTGACCCGAAACTTGGCACACATGTAGCCCCATTTCTTCTCTATAAGTGTGCAAAGTTTTTTGTCTGGGGGACCTACAGCTGGGGAGCACCGATTTTTCAAACCCGGCCATAGACTCCCATGTTAAACGTCAGTCTAGTCATGGGCACAGTGAGGCATGGGCACAGTGAGGCATGGACACAGTGAGGCAAAGTGAGGCACAGTGAGGCATGCAGATGGACACCCTAGGCTTATAATCGAGTCAATACGTTTCCCATTTTTTTTTTGTGGTAAAATTAGGTGCCTCGGCGTATCTCCAGTATATACGGTAAATGTTTTCACTTGGCAGCATAATAATTAAAGATAATAATTGCTAATGCAACATGCTGTTGGATATAGGTCCCTGGAAACTGCTTCATATAATGTAGAAGATGTATAGATCAGAGACTAAGCTTACAGATAGAAGAGGCAATAGTTGGTTTCTTATAATATAGAAGATATATAGATCTGAGAATATGTGCACAGATAGAAATAGCAATATTTGCAGATGGAGAAGATATAACTCCTTCCTAATAAGTGTTTCCATATGTGTGTGTGTGTGTGTGTGTGTGTTTTATTTTTTATTTTCATGGTATCTGTTTAATAACTTTACATCTAGTGGGAAATAACAGTTTAAAAAAATAAAATAATTCAACTGGGAAATATTTATATTTAGTATCCATTTTTTGATCTCTCTGTGCTTTTACTAGAACTCTGTTGTCCCCCCTCAATTTATTTATAATTTCAACATATTAGAACCCCAAAGTCTGTACTAACCGCTCAGCTGATACAGTTGGTTAGCGCTGTGAGATTGCGAAACATGGCCACCAATGCTAATGAGACCTCCTCTGCAGGAGAGTCCTTCTAATATAGGACAGGTTAATGCTTTATGCTGTTTTATCACTTACTGTGGCTGTTTCTGTAAATGTTTTCCTTTTTTAATTAAACCTTAATTTACTTAGAACAGTATTCCAATGTTCTTAATTAAAGCGATTACTTTTTCCGCAAGAATTGCATGTGGAATACAAATTGCAGGATGTTTTTCAGACAAGCACAGGTTGTCATTTTTATTATATGCAGTCTCCTTATTCAATTTCTTTCTGAAGATAATTGGCTTTAATGTACTCACTGCTGCACAAATCAAGCCTTCTTTGTTATTTATTGCAGTAGTGTTGGGAGCGTCTGCTTGTTTATGTTCCATATTTGGTGAGAATGAAGATAAAAAAAATGCTGTGCCATAAATTAGCAATAAAATAAAGTGCTAGTAACTTCCAGGAATCATACAGCACACACTCTTTAATACTCCATACTATGGCGTGAAATACAAGGTAGTAATCAATTTAATTAAAGTGACCTTGTCATGGTAGAGGGTCACTTGTATCCAGTAACATACTTGCTAAAATTAGAGAGAATAACTTTACCTTGACAGCAACCTGTGTCTTAAAATTCTCCTGCTTGCGGGCGTGGCTTGCACGTGCACGGAGATGGCCGCTTAAGCAGTGAGCTCCGCCATCCAGACCGGACAATCAGCGACTATCGAGCACTGACTACCCTCTACTCTGCCCCACAGCACAGCGATCGTACCTGCCAGGCTGCGCCGTCATGTTGTCCCGCAAACGCATCCAGGATAGAGGCTTAAAACGCCTGGAATCCTTCTCCTTCCAGCCCCGCTGCCGAAACCAAGATGGCGGCGCCGGACCCTCAGCGCACCACTCTCTGCAGTTCTCGTACCCCACGTGGGTCTATCCACAGAACATACCAGCTGGAAATCATTCCTCCCTCCCTTTTGGATACCTCTCCTACAACCCCGGTGTCCCAGAGCCCGGCGAAATCGAGGATGCGGATTGATCTCTCAGACCAGGCCTCAATCACAGTGAGTACAGGCCTGCATAATAACTCTGCTGTTTCATCATTACAATCCTCCATAGCACAATTCCCAACATCAGGACAACCGGTGCTAGACACTACTATGAAAGACATGCTCCTATCGCTGCAGTCTTCTCTCATGTCCAACTTCTCATCCCTGATTAATACTTTCTCACTAGAAATGAAACACATGGACAATAGGGTGCAATGTGTGGAAAACAAAATGGAGGAATGTACTGACACTGTTAATGAATTAGTGGATGCACACAGTGATCAGAAAGAGGAATCTCTCTGGATCAAAGTGAAATTAGCGGACCTCGAGGACCGTTCCAGACGCAATAACCTTAAAATACGCGGAATCCCTGAGTCCGTTCAACCTACAGAATTGCGCAATTATGCCACCGCTATGTTTTCCAGCATGCTCCCTGAACTCTCCCTGATTGAGCTTACGATTGATCGTATACACATGCTGCCTAAACCATGCCACCTGGAAGCAGAGGCACCCCGAGATGTACTTCTGCGAGTGCATTTTTTCCAAGCGAAAGAACAGATACTTATGAAAGCTAGAGAACTGTCACCACTCCCTGCATCATAATCTGATATACAACTGTTTGCAGACCTATCTCAACAAACACTCCAAATGTGTCCGCAACTTAAAACTATCACTAAGGCGATGAACAATCACAAAAGTATATACAAATGGCGCCACCCAGCGACCATCTTGGTCAATTACAACGGCATTCCTCACACCATCTCCACCCTGGAAGGGGGCTTGAAACTACTTAAAGCATGGGGAATCCTACCAGATCCTCCCCTCAACCAAACTGACAATGACGGTACACCAAACCCGTTCACCTTTGGACGTAACAGGGAGAACCGCAGAAACAACCAACGTTGATCTACTAGCTCAAATTGAATCATTATGCGACTACGTTAGTCCGGTCTGGTCACGTGCTTAACACCAGCTTACTGAACTTACCCCCATTAGTTGTCAGTTGCTCTGAGGAGCTGGTTCATGCTGACACACCTGTGAGCTTAGTTTACTCACTTAGTCTTTACTAAAAAGCGGGGTCTATTTTTTTTTTCTTTTTTTTTTCTTCTTGACCCTGTTTTTTTTTGTTGTTGTTTTTCTTTCTTTTTGATTGCGTGTCTGCAAGTGCCTTCACCTGCTTCAGACATCTACAGTTCGTTCACACATAAAGTTTGTTGATCTTCAAATCTAACTTGTTTTATACCTCTATAGATCCAAAGACTGAATTTACTGCTTCTTTCTCAAATCTCCAACAGAAGTATTCTCGCCCACATCGACCGGTGGATTGAATATTTCTCCTTCATTCTTCCACAACTGTAAGTAGTTGCTTCACGGACTCACCACACCTCCATTCAGCATGGGGATCACTATCCTATCACTCAATGCGAATGGACTGAATCACCCAGCAAAAAGGTCCTCCCTATGGAAATCAGCCATTACCCAGAACTGTGACATTCTTTGCGTACAGGAGACGCACTTTGCTGCGACTTCCTCTCCTGCCTGCCAACACAAACAATTCCCCCATGTGTTTCGCTCCTCCTTGGGTAAAAAACAACGCGGAGTAATGATAGCGATCAGAAACACTGTTGTTTTCACCCTGCAGAACTGTGTCACTGACCCGGAAGGGCGATATATTATCCTAATTTGCACAATCAACAATATCTCCTTTACCCTGGTCTCCATTTATGCCCCAAACCATGGCCAAATAACTTTTCTCAGGAAGACACTACGGGCTGCCCGTAAGATCCAACAAGGACATTTGCTCATTTGTGGGGACTTTAATATGGTCCCGAACAACTCAATAGACTCCACTGCGGGGTCTCACAGAAATACCTCTCCTTTAGATCCGTTTATTAGTTCCAATGATCTATTTGACGTGTGGAGGTGTTGTCATGCGAGCGAGAGGGATTTCACGTTCCTTTCGCCGTGTCACAATACCTACTCACGGATTGATTTATTCCTAACTGACAGTCGGTTACTGCATAAAATTTCAAACTCTACCATTCATACCACCACCTGGTCAGATCATGCCCCCATTAGCATTACCATATCTGACGACTCTTGTCAACCCAATAACTTTATTTGGAGAGTCAATAACTATCTCCTAACTACACCACACTATTCTACCCATATTGAGCGCCAATTGGAAGAGTACTTTTCAATCAATCAGGCATCAGTATCTGACCCGCTGGTGGTATGGAACGCACACAAGGCAGTCATGCGAGGAGTGTTCATCCAAATGGGAGCTAGAGCCAAAAAAAAAGGACCCAACGGTTAGATGAACTCAAAGCTGAGATAGCCAAATCCGAATCACTGAATAAATCCAACCCATCACCACTTCTCCAATCTAAAATATTCACCCTTCGCCACGAACTAAGGGCCCTTCTACTTGAAAAATGTGCTAAATCATACAGAATTCTCAAAGCCACCTCAAACACTACAGGGAACAAGGCAGGAAAGGCAATGTCCCTTTGAGTTAAGGGTCATAGAACCAGAACAAAAATCCCGTACATACATCACCCTCACACGAACTAAAAACTTCTTAAACCCCAAGACATAGCGAACTCCTTTAGTACCTACTAATGAGGATCTATACAACCTCAAGGATGATACCTCCACTACCCAACCCTCCCAGGCGGGGATTAAATCCTTCCTGGGAGGTTTGAATCTCCCGACTGTGTCCCCCCAACAACTTGAGAACTTAAATACTCCCTTCACAGCTGAGGAAATACTTCCAATAATAAATAATCTGCCTAACTCCAAATCGCCTGGCCCTGACGGCTTCACTGGGGAATATTATAAGAAGTTCAAGCATGTATTAGCTCCCACTCTGTGCCAACTGTTCAACCTAACAGCAACTTCAGCCTCTTTCCCTACTGAAATGCTCAACGCCATGATTATAACCCTCCCTAAACCTGGCAAAGATCCCACATCTCCAAAAAACTTCCGACCCATTTCACTGCTCAACCTTGATGTAAAAATTTACGCCAAATTGATAGCCAACAGACTAGAGGACATACTCCCTTCCCTTATATCAATAGACCAATCAGGATTCACTAAAGGACGCCAAGCGTCGGACGCCACTAGAAGGATAATCAATATCATACATCATGTAGAAACGCAAAAAATCCCGGCCCTTCTATTATCATTAGATGCCGAAAAGGCCTTCGATAGGGTCCACTGGGGATATATATCGGAGGTTCAATACAAGTTCGGTATTACGGGTACGATACACAATGCCATAATGGCCCTATACTCCAATCCTTTGGCCAAAGTATTTTCTGCAGACACCCTTTCCTCTCCATTCCAAATTACCAATAGCACAAGACAAGGCTGCCCACTCTCACCCATTATATTCAACCTAGTCATGGAACCCCTTGCCGAACAAATCAGAAATAACAGCAAAATCTCAGGTATACCCATTGCTGGTTTAGACCATAAGATAAGTTTGTTTGCAGACGACGTGATCCTCATGATCACAGACCCTGACAGATCCCTTCCTGAGGTCCAGAGGACGCTAGCCTGGTTTAGTGAAGTATCGTACTACAAAGTCAATGAAACTAAATCATACGTGCTCAACTTAGGTCTTGACACGCCCACAGAAAACCAACTCAAAATGAAATTTCCATACACTTGGGCTAAAAATAGCATAACTTACTTGGGCATCCAGCTGACTACTACACCAAAAGCACTATTTGCTTCTAACTATTTACCAATCAGATCCACTCTTCAAGCGGATCTCACCAGGCTGGCATCCTTTGAATTCTCGTGGATGGGTCGATTGGCAGCATTTAAAATGTTCCATCTTCCCCAAATCTTGTACCTCTTTAGAACTATAACAATTCCTATACCCATTTACTACTTCAAATCATTGCAATCGATCCTGACCAAATTTCTTTGGAAAGGCAAAAAAGCTAGATGCAGCCATGCTCAACTAATCAAACATCGCTTAGCAGGAGGGACTGGTTCTGTTGACTTTCAGGATTACTACATGGCATCTATACTCACACAAGCTAAGGAATGGTTTCTAGAATCCCCCCCAACCACGTTGTGGGGGAGGATAGAGGCATCTATGATACCAGGAGGCAATTTAGCTTCGTGGCTATTCATCTCACCACTAAGGACAAGGCCCCACATCCACGTCTCACCGACCATGAAGGCGACTAGCAAAGTTTGGTCCAGATTCACACAGCTCTCAGCACTCTACCCCAATCAAGCGACCATCCCCGTCACCATAGACTCCCTGACCCACGTACTAGAAACAGCCTCCTACACACATTGGAAACACAAGGGCATTATATATATCTCAGATCTACTGGATAATAATCGCATCAAATCCTTTACCAAACTTCAGAAAGAATACCAACTCTCACACTCTGATTGGTTCTTATACGCACACACCCATCATTGCCTCACTTCACTTAAAACATGGGCATGGAAAATACCCCAAATAGCGTGGATTTTTTTTAGATCCCCTGCACATCATCGGAGGGGAATTTCTCGGTTCTATTCTTTACTACAACAAAAAACCACCTTCACTACTTCCACAGCACTATTGCACTGGGAAAATGATTTAGGACAACAATTCACAATTCTACAATGGGAAACAGCGTGTAAATCCACATACAAAGCTACTTGCTGCTCAACATTGTGGGAACTTGCGTTTAAACTGACGTACCGTTGGTACTTGACTCCTGACAGATTATCCAAATTTAACTCCTCACTCCCTAGCACATGTTGGAGGAACTGCGGACAAAAAGGTGATCTATTGCATACATTTTGGAAATGTTCCAAACTCAAACATTTTTGGTACTCCATTTTCCAATTAATCTTTGAGGTCACTCGTCTGTCAATCATAGCCTCACCATCCTTAGCCCTACTATCCCTGGAAATAGAAAAAATAGGATTTTTATAACAGCTTACCTGTAAAATCCTTTTCTTAGGAGTACATCACGGGACACAGAGCGACATAGTCATTACTAATGGGTTATATAGATACCGTCAGGTGCTGGCACTGGCAACTTCCAAAACCGGAAGTACCCTCCCCTATATAAGCCCCTCCCATCCGGGAGCACCTCAGTTTTGTAGCAAAGCAATAAGTGTCCCCAAAGAGGGGCGGGAGCTCTGTGTCCCGTGATGTACTCCTAAGAAAAGGATTTTACAGGTAAGCTGTTATAAAAATCCTATTTTCTTTCTCGTACATCACGGGACACAGAGCGACATAGTCATTACTAATGGGATGTCCTAAAGCAATGCCCAATGAGGGGGGGGGATACACCATATATAAGCAGAGCGCTATCAGACATGAGGATCTTTTGCGGCCTGCAACACACTGCGCCCAAAGGCGACATCCTCCTGACTTCTAACGTCCACCTGGTAGAACCTAGTAAACGTGTGAACTGAAGACCACGTTGCGGCCTTACAGATTTGAGCCAGGGAGGCCTGGTGATGCACTGCCCATGAAGTTCCAACTGCTCTCGTGGAGTGCGCTCTAACTTTGAACGGAGGCGGTCTCCTTCTCAAGCCATAAGCTTGCATAATGACCTGTCGAATCCACTTGGCTAAAGTAGATTTTGACGCTGCCTGACCCTTTCTGGGGCCTTCCGGCAGAATAAACAAAGTATCCGTTCTGCGAATCTGAGCAGTGGCTTTTAGATAAGCTTTAACTGCTCTTACTACATCCAAAGAATGCAATAACTTTTCCTCTACCGAAGTAGGTTTGGGGAAAAAAGAAGGAAGAACCACATCTTGGTTCAAATGAAACCTCGATACCACCTTAGGAAGAAAGGCTGGATGAGGACGTAACACTACTCTGTCCTTATGGATAACCAGATATGGCTCCCTACAGGACATAGCTGCTAATTCCGATACTCTTTTAGCCGAACAAATGGCTACTAGAAAAATCAATTTCCTGGTGAGAAGCACCAAGGAAATATGCTGTAATGGTTCAAATGGTTGTTTCTGTAGAACCGACAGAACCAAGTTTAGATCCCATGGACATATGGGAATATTAACCGGAGGACTAATACGCATCACTCCTTGTATAAAGGCTTTGACTAGTGAATGCGAAGCCAAGGGCCTTTGAAAAAATATTGACAAGGCCGAAATCTGACCCTTGATAGTACTCAAGGCAAGCTTTCTATCTACAGCCCACTGTAGGAAGTCCAGAATCCTACCTATTACGTACTTATGTGGATGCCATTTCTTGGCCTCACACCACGCGATGTACGCCTTCCAGATTCTATAGTAGATCTGCCTGGATACCGGCTTCCTGGCATTGATCATGGTAGATACCACAGCATTAGAGAGCCCTCTCTTTTTTAGAATGTGGGCTTCAATAGCCAGGCCGTCAAACCTAGGGCTGGTAAGGAAGGGTGGTATATCGGTCCTTGCGAAAGCCGGACGACGTGGGAGAGTCCAAGGACTCCCCACTGAAATTTTACAATCTCCGCGTACCACGCTCTACGGGGCCACGCTGGAGCCACCGGAATCACTGGTTTCTTTTCTACCCTGATTCTGCGGAGTAATCGAGGTAACCATTGTGGCGGTGTGAATGCATATATCAGCTTGAACTGATCCCAAGGGAACACTAGGGCATCCGAGCCACAAGCTAGGGGATCCCTTGTCCGAGAGACAAACCTGTCCCCCTTTGCGTTGAATCTGGATGCTAGAAGATCTACATCCGATGTTCCCCACCGCTGACATATTGTCCAGAAAACCTCGGGGTGAAGGGACCCTTCCTCTGGGCCTAATTGCTGGCGACTTAGAAAGTCCGCCTTCCAATTCTCCACTCCTGGAATGAATACCGCAGATATGGCTGGGACATATTTTTCTGCCCATTTCAGGATGTAATTTACTTCCCTCTGGGCTGCACGACTCCTGGTGCCCCCCTGATGATTGATATATGCCACTGCTGTGGCATTGTCTGATTGCATTCTGACAGGGGACCCTTGGAGTTTGGATGTCCATGCTACTAGGGCATACCGGGCTGCTCGTATCTCTAAGAGATTGATGGGCAGGGCCTTTTCTGCATCCGACCATCTGCCCTGGAGAGACTATTGCTCCAGTACTGCTCCCCAGCCTATAAGGCTGGCATCTGTAGTGACCACCTTCCAAGAAATCGGACTGAAGGATTTCCTTTTTTCCAGATTCTGGGGAACCAACCACCAACGGAGGCTCTTGCGAACGGAAGGGGACAAGGACATTGTAAGTCTAGGGCCTGAACTTTTTTGTTCCAGGCTGACAGTATGGCCCCTTGCAAATTCCTTGAATGGAATTGACCGTAGGGTACTGCTTCGAATGATGCCACCATTTTTCCCAGCAGCCTCATATACAGGCGTATGGACGGCTGTCTTTTTTGTACCCACTAAGTGGATCAAATCTTTCAAAGACAACACCTTTCCTCGAGGCAAGAATATTTTTCTCTGGCCTGAATCCAACCTTAGCCCCAAGTATTCCAGACTTTTGACTGGTTTTTAGGGCTGACTTGTCTCGGTTGATAATCCAACCGTGAGATTCCAGATACTTGATCGTCTTGTGAACGACCACGTCTAGTTTTTTCACTGAGTGGTCTATCAGCAACAAGTCATCCAGATATGCCATTATCATTACACCTTGTGTTCTTAGATTGGCCGATAAAGGGCCAGAATTTTTGTAAACACTCGTGGTGCTGTGGCCAAACCGAAGGGTAAGGCTCTGAACTGAAAATGGCGCCCTTCTACTGCAAAGCGTAGAAATTTTTGGTGGACTGGAAAGATGGGAATGTGCAAATAAGCATCTTTGATGTCGATCGTGGCTAACCAATCCTCCCCTTGTAGGGCAGTGGCCACCGATCGGATCGACTCCATCGGAAAGTCCTGATATACAGGAATTTGTATAGCCCTTTTAGAATTAATATGGGCCTCCCGTCCGCGTTTGCTTCGGGACTGTAAAGAGGTTTGAGTAAAACCCGAACCCTCATTCTTCCAGGGGAACCTCCATAATTACTCCTTGGAGCAATAGTTGTTCTAGTGCCAACAGGAGGGACTCTCTCTTCCGGGGATCCCTTGGCACGTTTGACCTCAAAAATGGGAAGGAGGAGAGTCTTTTAACTCCAAACTGTATCCCAAACCTACTGCGGAGAGCACCTATCTGTCTTGATCGTGTCCCGCCAGGTCTCTTGCGAACAACTGGAGTCCTCCCCCCACCCGACTGAGTGGGGGCTTCATGAATTTAACTTTGGGGGAGGTTTTGTACCTCCCCTGACCCAGGGTTTCTCATTACCCTGCTACTGTCCCTGTTTTTTACCCCCGGGATTTGACCGAGGAGGCCGTCGGAACTGTTACACAGCCGATGCCCCAGGGACTGGAGAAGCAGGCCTCTTAAAGAGGGACCTCTAACTCTGCTTTTAACCGGCAAGAGCGTATTTTTACCGCTGGAAATTTTCTGGATATATTTGTCCAGGTTTTCCCTGAATAAGCGTTCACCATGAAATGGGACGCTAACCAGCCATTCTTTACAGGGAGCTTCAGCAGACCAGTTTTTGAGCCATAGGAGCCTACGCATATGTACTATAGACAGCGTAAGGCGGGAGGCCTGATGGACTGAATCCTCTATGGCGTCAACCGCAAAGCCTAAGGCTCTAGGTAGATCAGCTAGGGCAAAGCCTGCTGATCTGTCAAGTCCCTCAAGACCTGTTTCAACTGATCCTTCACTGCTTAGCAGACCCCAATAGCTGCTACTGCTGGTTGTATCACCAAGCAGATTTTCATAAGGACTCCAATCTTTTATCTATTGGGTTCTTGAACATTTGGACATTATCCACTGGACATGTCAGTGATTTATACATACAAGAGATGGCTGCATCCATTGTAGGGACCTTCCATTTTTCTTTTTTTTTTTTTTTTTTTTTTGATGAACTTATCCTCCATGGGATAGACCACCGGAAATCTCTTGGGGGAATAAATATTTTCTCAGGACGTTCCCAATCCTGGTAAATGAGCCCTTTCAGTAAAGGGTGAAGTGGAAAAGAACAAACAGTCTGGGGGCTTCTAGCGACCCCAACGAGGATACAGTAGTGGTTGATGGTTCCGCAAGGTGCATTTTTAAATGCTGATCGGACCATGTTAGTCAGAGACTGAACCCATAATCTTTCAGCTTGAGATGCTGAGAAAAGGTTCCCCCACTGTTGATTCCTCTATAACAGAATCAACCTTATCCTGATCCCCTTCAGGCAGGTCGATCCCTGTATGGGACTGTTGCTCTGCTAACAGGCATTCTGAAGGAGGAGACGGAGATCGGGCGTGCTTTCCCTGACAGGGAGGCAGCGATAAATGTTGACAATCTCTCTCTAATCCTCCCAGAGCTGAGGAAAAAACCTCCTCTGTTACATACACAGGAGCAGGTGACTGAGGACAGCCACAGTACCAAGTACCCCTGCAGGGTCTCTACGGTCACTTACCTCTGAACTTCAGGGGAGACTGGTGCAGCAGGAGTATGCCCAAGATCCTCCGAGCCCGATGAGACCCCCTTCGCTTCCTGGAAGATTCAGTTCCGGAGCTTCTGGACGGCATATTCCTAAGCCTAAAGCTGAGGTATTCCAGCCGTAATACACCACTTTTACTGAGAATAGTCTAGCACAATTGCTGCTATATCACAGTTGGTGTCTACTAATGTGCCTTTCTAGGGGATGCCTGTATCAACCGCTTGCTGTATGCCTTTAAATGTTGCCAGCTCTGTCTCTGTACTTCATAGCCAGCTCACTACAATATTGTGTTTTTTTTTTTTTTTTTTTAAACTGCTGGGACGCCCGCACATGCGCAGAAGCGCTGCGGCGCGCACAGAGCGTCATCCCCCAGGCTCCGCCCCCTTTCCCGGCTCACCTCTATATATAGAGGCGCGCGCACGCGCGCGGGCACGTGCGCCTTCGGCGCTAATTTCAAATAGGGTAACAAGGGACAGGAGCCAGGGCCCCTCTTTGCCGCAGGCCGGGGGATGGACGAGCACTGCAACATGGCAGAGGAAGCAGTTTCCTATAAGAGAACTCACCATCTGCCTGGACTTTGCTCTGCTGAGAAGAAGCTAGTCCACATGACAAGAAAACATTCCACAGCGGCCTCTAGTGGACAAACACAGGTACCGCAGTCTAATATATTAAATATATATATATAAAAAAAAATTTTTTTTTTTTTCTTGACCACCATTAAAAATTATTACATTTTTTTAGTAGTTACAGGCATGCACAGAATTTTGCGGGAATACCATTAGGTAACAGACAGAAAGACAAATTAGGCTTGGGGGTCCCCCAATAGAACCAAGTTCCTGGGGGCCCCCACTTACCTGTTCCCCGCCGCAGGACTTTGTTTGGTCCACAAAAGCCCAAACTTCACCTATCACGGCAGGCATTGTAATCAAACCTTCAGGGACCGGGTTCCCAAGGATTCCACTCCCCTGGACCTGTATAGCACCCTGCACAGAAAACATCTTGGTCGTGGGTATGACCAGAGCTCTGGATCCCAGGGTCCAGCTCTCCTAAGAGAAGCATTACAGGCAAAACCTTGCTCTTCTCTGCAAGGCCCGGGTACCGACCGTTTAGCTATGAAGCTTTTTTGGTCGGATCCGGAATAGCTTACTGAGGCCCAAAAGAACCTGTACGCAAGCTCAGTGAAAAACACATGTTTCTTCTTGGCCAACACCTTAGACACTGGCAAAAAACTGAGGTGCTCCCGGATGGGAGGGGCTTATATAGGGGAGGGTACTTCCGGTTTTGGAAGTTGCCAGTGCCAGCACCTGACGGTATCTATATAACCCATTAGTAATGACTATGTCGCTCTGTGTCCCGTGATGTACGAGAAAGAACATCCCCAATCCATCAAAACACATTATAATACACATACTACTAGCAGCTCACCTTAGTATAACCCGTAAGTGGAAAGATCCAATTCCCCCTACGATTAAAGATGTAGTTCAAACCACTCATGAACACTTTACACACGAAACTTCCCTAGCACTAAAGCAGAATAGTAAAATGAAGATTGCCCAACTATGGGAACTGTGGAAAGAATGGATTAAATCTCCCAGTCTCACAACAGCGTTCACTCTTTAACTTTGTTTGATAACGTGTCTGTTAATATGTGGGTACAGAGGGCACTTGACGAGGGAGGGGGGTCAACACGCGGGCACAGTTTTGCTCCCTATAAGGGGTGCTTAAGTGGGGTCTCCCCTCTCCACCCTAACCTACATGAATAGCTTTACCTGTCCTCTGTACCAACCACCACCTTGGTACTAGACTTTGATCAATGCACTATCTGTTTGCGGATGAACCCGTAATACTTGGGTAACGACAGACAGCATATTATTGATTGTATTATTTTTGTTTAATCCAAATCTTATGTGGACGGTCATGTTACATATGTAGGCACTTTCTTATATTCTTATATTTTTTGTTTATGACTCTGTAACATTTGAAATATGCCAATAAAAATCTATTGAGGGGAAAAAAAAAATTCTCCTGCTTTACGGCTCCCAGGCTGATGCAAGTATTCCACTTTTCTGAGTATGTGGAATACCTGCTTTCCTTTACAAAGCGAAGGGAGGAACCGCTTGAATGCTGCGGGATAACAGTTTTTCAACCCATCGGTCAAATAATTTCTGCAGCTATTGAGCAGCTGCGTTTCAAGACGAGACAGGCAACAAAAAAGGTAGCTATATTCCCTTTTCATCCACCAGATGTGTTATTGGATATTCCAAAACTTTTTCTTTTTCTTTTACCTGCTGTCTTGCAGAATACCATGTTCTTTGAAGGAGGCAGGTGGCCAAAGTAGGTGGTATTATTATGGACAGGTAATACTCATGCTAAACTCTTGGCAGATCTCAAAACAACAATTTATGCAATGTATTTTTGAACACAGCTAGTTTAAACACCAATATTTCCTTTATTGGCTTACTGTGATCTTCTGCATAGTGACATACATATTGATGGAGCAAGAGACGGCACTACCAACCACACAGGTTTTGCTGCAATGCTTGTGTGCTGACTGTGAATATTATGTGAAGAGAGCAGAGTAAGAAGCGTTGATTACTCTTGCTGGAGCTCTTTTTTTGTCAGAAGCCTAGGGACATGCTTTTACAAAGCTGTGCTGCTTCTAAACTGGAGGTCAGGGACTTGGCTGTGCTGTCTGGATCACAAAGTTGAATACACATAATGAATAATCATTTGGCAGGTAAAACCGTTCCCATACATATATTTCAACAGTGTATTAGGCTGCCTGCTTGGATTTCAGCCTTAAATCAAACCTTTTGGGGAAAACAGAGATTTCAGTTCTGATAACTCCATCTGTTCTCTAACATTATCTGTATGTAACAGAGACATCTTGGAACTTTCATTGATTATGAATGGACATCTTTGTCAGAATAACTTTAAAAGATAAGTTCACCTGTAACAAAAAATATTTTAAAATTAAATGCACATTTTTTTGCAGATAAAAAAAAAAGTATATATATATTTTTTTTTGGAGGAGTTTGCTGAGCATTGCACTCAGCAGATCATAGGTGCAATGTCTAGCTCCTGTAGACTCGCAGCATAGCTGTCTTCTCGTATGGTCAACCAGTTAGTTACATGAGAGGCAGAAAATCAATGGACTCCGAGGGCACTCACCAGTGCCCTCCCAGTTCATTGACAACGACAAGCTCCCAGTTGCAATGGCTGACGGTACTTGGTAGTCATTCATTCAAGGAAACTGAATGAATAAGCGTCCCTGTGGGTGGAGCCCTGTACGGCCTCACTGTTTTCAAATAGTGACAGTGGGTGCGCGGAGAAGATCCCCGGCCCAATGTCACAGGGAGAGGGATATTGGGGTATTGGGGGGGGGGGGGGGAGGCTGCAGATGCTTGAACATGTTATATGTTCCACCATGAAAATGAGTGGAGAATGTAACATGTTCCAAAGGTGAACTTCTCCTTTTAAACTAAAGGACACATTTTAGAGTGTAGAGGGGTTGAAATACCTGTCAAGTTTTTATTGCGGTCTCTGGCCTCCTCAGGGAGATTCAACCTTTCTATTTCTCCTGTTTCCCTTTGCACCAAAAGTGGAAGTGGGAAAAAAAACCTCCAATTTTGGGTTGTCACCCGAACAGAAATAGAAATTATTCTAAAGGGGGCACTAGTTCTGGAGACTATTTTGGCCAAAGGACAGAAAGTAAAAGGAAATAATCCTCAATTGGACATGCAAAAAAAGAAAAAAGACTGGTGGTATATACCGTATATACTCGAATATAAGCCGAGGCAACTACTTTTACCACCAAAAAATGGGAACATTTATTAGTAGTATAAGCCTAGGGGTGAGAATGCAGCAGCTACTGTAAGATGAAAAGAGGGTCAACAATGCCCATTTGCAGCTTCACTGTGCCCATTTGCATGCCTCAGCCTCACTGTGTCCATCTCACTGTGTCTCTCATCAGTGCCTCCTATCAGTGACCATCAGTGACCATCCGTGCCTTCCATCAGTATTTTCTATCAGTGACCATCAGTGCCTTCTATCAGTGACCATCAGTGCCTCCTATCAGTGTCCATCAGTACCGCCTATCAGTGTCCATCAGTGCCTCCTATCAGTGTCCATCAGACACTGGCAGTCAAGTGGTTAACCTGTAGGGGGCGCTGAAGGGGGTTAGTGTTTTCTAGGGAGTTATTACTATTGTTAGGGGGCTAACTCTATGCTTTAAGATAAAAAAAACTTCTGTGTGCAACGGCCACCCCAGCACCCCCTAATTGCTTACCTGAGCCCTATCTCTTACCAGCGATGTCCACGAGCATCTTAGCCATCCGGGACTCCTGATTGGCTGTCAATCAAAGTCACTCAGCCAATTGGGAGAGGGGGGGCGGGGCTGGGTTGGGGCTCCTTGCCTGAATGGACACAGGGAGCTGGTGCCCCCATAGCGAGCTGCTTGCTGTGGGGGCACTCGACAGGAGGGAGGGGCCAGGAGCACAGAAGAGGGACCAGAGAAGAGGAGGTTCTGGGTTGCTCTGTGCAAAACCAACTGCACATATGAGGGAAGTATAACAATTAAAAAAAACAAGACTTTACAATCACCTTAAGTTAAAGTGAATGTAAACCCACTCTCATCCTTTAACTACTGCCATAGTGCTGATCTATAAGAATATAGATGCCTCCTGCATGTATCCTTATCTGTCAAATGTCTCCCCTCTGTTATAAGAACTGAAACATTGCAGATTCTGTGGGTGGATCTGTTGTCTGGAGCTCGGTGGGTGGAGTCGTGATGTCAGTAGACTCCCCGCTCACCTCTACACTCCCTTTGTCAACATGCATTTTCTCCTGTGTATTCCTTCTGCTATGATCACTAACATCCAGTCAAAATCCAGAAAAGTAACCACATGACTTCAGAAAAGGAGTGGGGGTGGAAATTAAAAAATAATGCCTGTCTAAAGCTAGTGCACGAGATATGTGTTTGTCAGTTTTATCTCACTGAACAATAAAAGAGGATTGCTCAGAGCTGGATTAACTCGTTGTGGCAAGACCTGGCACAAATGATAGGAAATTTTATACTCTACATTGTGACAGCAAAAAAAAAAAAAAAAAAAAGATTTTCGGGTTTACATCCACTTTAAAGCATACCATTTAAAAATATATAAGTAATGTTATAATGAAAACATGACATAAAATGGCACATAAGGAAAAAAGGCTTTTCACCAGCACAGCTTGGCATAGTGATAAACTTGTCTCTTATTTGGGTCATTTTACTTTGAATAAAAGATCTTGCGAGGTACTGAAAGGTCGACCTGTGATCCATGTTTATGTGAATAATGGACAAGATAATCACTATACCAAAGTCTGTTAGTGAAGATCCTTATTTTCCTATGATTGCATAGTAGTGCCATCCATCAATTCAGTACAGCAAGGTGCCCCAACAGGTCATGTTTTCAGGATTTCCCTCAGATGAAATGGCTGTGGTAATTTCTAAGACAGTGAAACCGATCAAATCACCTGTGCAAAATAATGGAAAGCCTGAAAACATGACTTGTTGCCTTGAGGACTAGAGATAAGAAACACTGCTGTAAGGTATGTGACAGCTACAATGCAACTTCTCTATAAAATAGCACATGCCATGTAGTAAAGTGTTCCCAGGGTTTCAGAGCTTTTACAAGAAGCACCTTGCACCAACAGGACTGCATCAGGTGGGTATGCTGTAACATGAATTATGTAATTCTACCTATTGCAGCATGTTCTCAGCGTAGGTATTATATTACACTATTTTCTTTACGTCTCATGACGAAGTATGCAAAATCTGGAAACTTAAATCAGTCTGTCCCTTTGTAGTACATTTTAATGGTAAAATCCTATATGCACCAATTCTGTTAGCTGGTGTGAGATTTGGAAAACACCTCCTGCCAGTTCCTAACAGGCTGAAAAGGAATTAATTGCTCGCTGCCTGCAGAAACAGTCCTCCTGGATAAACATTTTGTTTCATATGTCTTTACTCCTCATCACTAAGGCTCTCTGTCACTTTCCTTGTGGCGGCCAGGCTGACAGATTGCAGGTTGGACATGCCCTCCCCTCAGATTTACATGCGTGGTGACAGAGCATTTAATTGTTGCCTGGCTCCAATGAATATTCATGGTTCACAGAACAATACAATTAAGCTCTCAGTTGTCACAACAAAACTTGCTGTGGCCTTTTGGTGAATGGGACCTAGCAGAACAATTAATGAGCCTAGATAATTCATTTCCAGGGCTATATGCAAAGAAATATGGAAAGAACAGCTTGTATTGGGAACACAAAACCTATGCAAAATGTATGTTTTCTTATTATATTTACCAAATAGGCTTGCTAAACAAGTCATTTAATTAAATATTAATGGCCTCTACAAAAATAATACTTTAAGAAAAAAAGATGTTCTAGGCCTCTTTTTCACATGGGCATACCTGGGCACTCACCCATGCAAAGGGCCATGTTTGTCCACATGGATGGACAGGTCCACGTGCAGGCAGTCCCGTTCATGTCAATTGGAATGCAGCTTCTGCATGGACACAGTAGCTGCTCCCAATGACATCTGTGTGGGTACGTATCCCTGAACTCACTGTCTGCATTCGGGGACACACCAACACCCAAATGTCAAATTGGGAGCAGCAGCAGTGACCGTGTAGCCACTGCATCCCAATTAACATGAATGGTCTTGAATGGGTGCTGATGTAAATTACACCTGTGCATCCCTTCTAGACAAACACGGCCTTTCACACAGGTTTGCTCTTACAGCGGTTTTAACCCAACACCAAAAATGTTTGTTTTTGGGTTCAATACTGCTTTAAGTACACCCATGTGAATGAGGACTTAAAATAAATAGTTTGGATTTACATCCTTGTTTTTTACAAAATAATGTGGAATATTGGATGATTCTTAAACTTTTGAAACATAGATATCCCTTTTTTTCCCTCAAGCAGTCTTTTTAGCTGTTCATAGGCAGTGGTTCTTAATTAAAAAGAAAAGTTCCTGAAAAGTTCTAATTTTAACGCTGAAGATACACAACATAAGTCTTAAACAGCTTGCACTGTAAGTCTCGTGCACAATGGTTTATTGTAAAAAGCTGTTTCTCCTGACAGGAGAAAATCGGCCTAACCTAATCTGCGTTTTTTTTCAAGACAGTTTAGCAGAATTTGGTGCGTGGGTGTTCATTTCATTGACTAGAATTGTAATTGATTCTGGCTGTTGAGATATTCGCTGAAGTGCTAAACGGGCCTAGCGTTTAGGTGCGTTTAGCAGTTTTTCTGCCAAAACTCTGCTGGCCCCTAGAGGCTCTTGCAGTGTTTTTGATTTTTTTTTCTGCCTCTAAACTCTCTTGCCAATGAACGCTCCTAAAAGCTTATGTGTGCATGGACACACAGGCTAACATGTAGGGAAGTTTAGAGGCAGGAAAAAAAATGCCTGACACCCTAGGAGCAACTGTAAAAACATCCAGTGAGCATGAGGCCTAAGAAAACTCTCCATCTAGTCCATAGCTTCTCTTTTCATTATGGGAGAAGAAGTTACCATTGGTGCAAGAGATGCAAACATTCCTAGGCCTTATTGGATGACTCCAATTCAGATTTGAATTAGAAAAATCAAGATAAAATTGGCAGCTACTGCTATGCTTTCTTTCTAACCAATCCATAGTGCTGTAGGATCCCCTTATCTTGTATTAAATGTTTGTTGGTAAAACAAAAGTTTGTATGCTTTTATAGGAAAAAAATTATAATCATATAAGCTCAAACAAAAATGACATGAAATTGTTCCCCCTATAGCAGATACATATACAGTAGGGCAAAAAAAGTATTTAGTTAGCCACCAATTGTGCAAGTTCTCCCACTAAAAAATATGAGAGAGGTCTGTAATTGTCATCATAGGTATACCTCAACTATGAGAGACAAAATGTGGAAACAAATCCAGACAATCACATTGTCTGATTTGGAAAGAATTTATTTGCAAATTATGGTGGAAAATAAGTATTTGGTCACCTACAAACAAGCAAGATTTCTGGCTCTCACATACCTGTATCTTCTTCTTTAAGAGGCTTCTCTGTCCTCCACTCATTACCTGTATTAATGGCACCTGTTTGTACTTGTTATCAGTATAAAAGACACCTGTCCACAACCTCAAACAGTCACACTCCACTATGGTGAGCTGTCGAAGGACACCACAAACAAAATAATTTGAACAAAATAATTAGAAAATGGAAGACATACAAGACCACTGATAATCTCCCTAGATCTGGGGCTCCACGCAAGATCTCACCCCGTGGGGTCAAAATGATCACAAGAACGTTGACAAAAAATCCCAGAACCACACGGTGGGACCTAGTGAATGACCTGCAGAGAGCTGGGACCAACGTTACAAAGGCTACTATCAGTAACATACTACGCTGCCAGGGACTCAGATCCTGCAGTGCCAGACGTGTCCCTCTGCTTAAGCCAGTACATGTCCGGGCCCGTCTGAGGTTTGCTAGAGAGCATTTGGATGATCCAGAAGAGGATTGGGAGAATTTCATATGGTCAGATGAAACCTGGGGCTGTTTCTCTGCAATGGGAACAGGACGACTGATCTGTGTACATGAAAGAATGAATGGGGCCATGTATTGTGAGATTTTGAGTGCAAACCTTCTCCCATCAGCAAGGGCATTGAAGATGAAACGTGGCTCGGTCTTTCAGCATGACAATGATCCCAAACACACTGCCTGGGCAACGAAGGAGTGGCTTCGTAAGAAGCCTTTCAAGGTCCTGGAGTGGCCTAGCCAGTCTCCAGATCTCAACCCCATAGAAAACCTTTGGAGGGAGTTGAAAGTCCGTGTTGCTCAGCGACAGCCCCAAAACATCACTGTTCTAGAGGAGATCTGCATGGAGGAATGGGCCAACATACCAGCAACAGTGCGTGACAACCTAGTGAAGGCTTACAGAAAACGTTTGACCTCTGTCATTGCCAACAAAGGATATATAACAAAGTATTGAGATGAACTTTTGATATTGACCAAATACTTATTTTCCACCATAATTTGCAAATAAATTCTTTCCAAATCAGACAATGTGATGGTCTGGATTTGTTTACACATTTTGTCTCTCATAGTTGAGATATACCTGTGATGACAATTACAGGCCTCTCTCATCTTTTTAAGTGGGAGAACTTGCACAATTGGTGGCTGACTAAGTACTTTTTTGCCCTGTGTGTGTGTGTATAATAGTAGGATTTTTAAAACAGCTTACCTGTAAAATCCTTTTCTTGGAGTACATCACGGGACACAGAGCAGCATAGTCATTACTATGTGGGTTATATAGATTTCCTTCAGGTGCTGGCACTGGCAACTTCCAAAACAGGAAGTACCCTCCCCTATATAAGCCCCTCCCATCCGGGAGTACCTCAGTTTTGTAGCAAAGCAATACGTGTCCCCAAAAGAGGGGTGGGAGCTCTGTGTCCCGTGATGTACTCCAAGAAAAGGATTTTACAGGTAAGCTGTTTTAAAAATCCTACTTTCTTGTTCATACATCACGGGACACAGAGCAGCATAGTCATTACTATGTGGGACGTCCCAAAGCAATGCCACATGAGGGGGGGGATACACCATACATAAGCTGGGCGCCATCAGGCATGAGGATCTTTTGCGGCCTGCAACACACTGCGCCCAAAGGCGACATCCTCCTGACTTTTAACGTCCACCTGGTAGAACCTAGTAAACGTGTGTACTGAAGACCATGTTGCGGCCTTACAAATTTGCGCCAGGGAGGCCTGGTGATGCACTGCCCATGAAGTTCCAACTGCTCTCGTGGAGTGCGCCCTAACTTTGAACGGAGGCGGTCTACTTCTCAAGCCATAGGCTTGTATTATGACCTGTCGAATCCACTTGGCTAAAGTAGATTTTGATGCTGCCTGACCCTTTCTGGGGCCTTCCGGCAGAACAAACAAAGAATCCGTTCTACGAATCTGAGCAGTGGCTTCTAGATAAGCTTTAACTGCTCTTACTACATCCAAAGAATGCAATAACTTTTCCTCTACCGAGCTTGGTTTGGGGAAAAAAGAAGGAAGAACCACATCCTGGTTCAAGTGAAACCTCGATACCACCTTAGGAAGAAAGGCTGGGTGAGGACGTAATACTCTGTCCTTATGGATAACCAGATATGGCTCTTTACAGGACATGGCGGCTAATTCCGACACTCTTCTAGCCGAGCATATGGCTACTAAAAATATCAATTTCCTGGTGAGTAGAACCAAGGAAATGTGCCGCAAAGGTTCAAATGGCTGCTTCTGCAGAACCGACAGAACCAAATTTAGATCCCATGGGCATATGGGAGCCTTAATCGGTGGAATAATACGAGTCACACCTTGCATAAAGGATTTGACAAGTGAATGCATAGCCAGGGGCCTTTGAAATAGTATTGACAAGGCCGAAACCTGGCCCTTGATAGTACTTAAGGCAAACTTCCTGTCTACAGCCCACTGCAGGAAGTCCAGAATTCTGCCTATAACGTACTTACGTGGATGCCATTTTCTGGCCTCGCACCAAGTGATGTACGCCTTCCAAACTCTATAGTAGATCTGCCTGGATACAGGCTTCCTGGCATTGATTATAGTTGATACCACAGAGTTAGAGAGACCTCTCTTCTTTAGGATGTGGGATTCAATAGCCAGGCCGTTAAACTTAGAGTTAGTAAGGAAGGGTGGTATATCGGTCCTTGCGAAAGCAGGTCCGGACGACGTGGAAGGGTCCAAGGACTCCCCACAGACATTTTGATGATCTCCGCGTACCAGGCCCTTCGGGGCCACGCTGGAGCCACCAGGATCACCGGCTTCTTCTCCAACCTGACTCTGCGAAGGAGTCGAGGCAACAATTGTAGCGGAGGGAATGCATATATCAGTCTGAACTGATCCCAAGGGAACACCAGAGCATCCGAGCCGCAAGCGAGGGGATCCCTTGTCCGGGAGACAAATCTGTCCACCTTTGCGTTGAATCTGGATGCTAGCAGATCTACATCCGGTGTTCCCCACCGCTGACATATTGCTCGGAAGACCTCGGGATGAAGGGACCATTCCCCTGGGCATAACTGTTGGCGACTCAGAAAGTCCGCCTTCCAATTCTCCACCCCTGGAATGAAGACAGCTGATATACATGGGACATGCTTTTCTGCCCATTCCAGGATGTGACTTACTTCCCTCTGGGCTGCACGACTCCTGGTGCCTCCCTGATGATTGATATATGCCACTGCTGTGGCATTGTCTGATTGAATTCTGACAGGGGACCCATGGAGTCTGGATGTCCAGGTTACTAGGGCGTACCGGGCTGCTCGTATCTCTAAGAGATTGATGGGCAGGGTTTTTACTACATTTGACCATCTGCCCTGGAGAGACCATTGCTCCAGTACTGCCCCCCAGCCTATAAGGCTGGCATCTGTAGTGACCACCTTCCAAGATATCGGGCTGAAGGGTTTTCCCTTCTGGAGATTCTGGGGGATCAACCACCAGCAGAGACTCTTCCGAACGGAAGGGGACAAAGCCATCGGGAAGTCTAGAGCCTGAACTTTTCCGTTCCAGGCTGACAATATGGCCCTTTGTAAATTCCTTGAGTGGAATTGGGCGTATGGTACAGCTTCGAATGATGCTACCATCTTTCCTAGCAGCCTCATGCACAGGCGTATGGACGGCTGTCTTTTTGCACAAAGCAGACGGACCAAGGCCCTCAAAGAGGATACCTTGTCTAGAGGTAAGAAAATCTTCCTCTGGTCTGAATCCAGCCGTAGCCCTAGATATACCAGGTTTTTCACTGGCTGTAGGGCTGACTTGTCCAGGTTGATGACCCAACCGTGAGACTCTAGATACTTGATTGTATCGACAATTACCACTTCTAGCTTGGCAACTGAGTGGTCCATCAACAACAGGTCGTCTAGGTATGCCATTATCGTTACACCCCGTGTTCTTAGATCGGCCAACAGTGGGGCCAGAATTTTTGTGAACACTCGTGGTGCTGTGGCCAGACCGAATGGTAAGGCTCTGAACTGAAAATGGCGCCCTTCTACTGCAAAGCGTAGGAATTTTTGATGACCTGGAAAGATGGGAACATGCAAGTAAGCATCTTTGATGTCGATCGAGGCTAACCATTCCTCCCCTTGTAGGGCAGCGGTGACCGATCGGATCGACTCCATCCGGAAAGACCGGACGTTTAGAAATTTGTTTAGACTCTTTAGGTCCAATATGGGTCTTATGTCCCCGTTTGGCTTCGGGACTGTGAAAAGGTTTGAGTAGAAACCCAACCCCCACTCTTCCATAGGAACCTCCATAATTACTCCTTGGAGCAATAGTTGTTCTAACGCCAATAGGAGAGACCCTCTTTTTAGAGGGTCTCTTGGCATGCCTGACCACATAAAATGGGACGGAGGAGACTCTTTTAACTCCAACTTGTATCCCAGAGTTACTGCGGAGAGCACCCATCTGTCTTTGATCGTCTCCCGCCAGGTCTCTGCGAACAACTGAAGTCTTCCCCCCACCCGTTTGAGTGGGGGCAGCCCTTCATAGGCTTGACTTGGAGGCTGGTTTAGTACCTCTTCGGATCCAGGGTTTTTTATTACCCTGTGGCTGTCCCTGATTTTTACCTCCTGAGTTTGACCGAGGAGGCCGTCGGAACTGCTTAGTAGCAGACGTCGCAGGGATAGGAGAGGTAGTCCTCTTAAAAGATGGACCCCTAGACCTCTTTTTACTCGGTAAGAGAGTACTTTTACCACTGGAAATCTTCTGGATATACTTATCCAGGTCTTCGCCAAAAAGGCGTTCCCCATGAAATGGGAAGCTAACTAAGAGCTTCTTACAGGGAGCTTCAGCAGACCAGTTTTTGAGCCACAGAAGCCTACGCATATGTACCAAAGACAGCGTGAGGCGGGAGGCCTGATGGATAGAATCCTTGATGGTGTCAACCGCAAAGCATAATGCTCTAGGCAGATCAGCCAGAGCCTGGGCCTGCTGGTCTGGCAAATCCCTCAGGACCATTTTCATTTGATCCTTTAAAGCTTGGCAGACCCCAATAGCTGCCACTGCTGGCTGTGTAACAGCCCCTGCTGTGGAAAAAGCAGATTTTAATAAAGATTCCAATTTTTTATCCACTGGATCTTTGAACATTTGAACATTATCTACTGGACATGTCAGTGATTTGTTCACAGAAGAGATGGCTGCATCCACCGTAGGAACATTCCATCTCTGGGTGAACTTTTCCTCCATGGGATAGATCACCGGAAACCTTTTAGGCGGAACAAATAGTTTATCAGGATGTTCCCAGTCCTGGTATATAAGTCCTTCCAATAATGGATGTATTGGAAAGGAGCAATTAACCTGGGGAGCTTTTAGCGACCCCAATGAGGAGACAGCAGTAGTTGATGGTTCAACAAGAGGCATTTTAAATGCAGATCGAACCATGTCAGTTAGGGTCTGGACCCACAATCTTTCAGTCTGCGATGCTGAAAATGGTTCATCTACTGTCGATTCCTCAAAAACAGAGCTAACCTCCTCCTGATCCCCTTCAGGTAGGTCGGTCCCTTCCTGGGACTGTTGCTCTGCTAACAGGCACTCTAATGGAGGTGATGGAGATCTGGCGCGCTTTCTTTCCTGTAGAGAAGAAGCGATCAATGCTGCCAATCTCTGCTCCAATCCCTCCAGAGTTGAGGAAAAAACCTCCTCTGTTATATATGCAGGAGCAGGTGGACTGAGGACAGCCGCAGTACCTGGCACTCCCGGGGGTTCCTTATGGGTATTAACCTCTGATTTCTCAGGGGAGGAGGGTGCAGATGACTGCTCCAGATCCTCAGAGCCCGATGGAGACCCCCTACACTTCCTGAGAGGTATATCTCGGAGTTTTTTAGGCGGCATATTCCTTAGTTCAAAGCTGAGGTATTCCAGCCGCAATACACCCCTTACTGAAATAGTCTAATGCAATTTGCTGCTATGTACATCAGTGGGTGTCTACTAATGCGTCTTTCTGGGGATGCCTGTATCAACCGCCCACTGTAAGCCCCTATACCATGCTACCAGCTCCTTTTCATGCTCTGTGTCCATAGCAAGCAGCGTGGACTGAGTCCTTTTATCTTGCTGGGACGCCCGCACATGCGCAGAAGCGCTGGGCGCACAGAGCGCGTCATCCGCCAGGCTCCGCCCCCTTTTTTTAAGCTAAACCTTATAAAAGGAAAGCATGTGTGTGCGCGTGCACGTGTGCGCTCTTGGCGCCATGTAGGGAGAGGAGCCAGGGTCCCTGTTTCACCAGGACTCGGGGATGGAAGGAAACTACTTGGCAGCATGACAGAGGAATGCAGCTTCCCTGATAGAGAGCTCACTCATCTGCCTGGACTTTCACCATGGAAGGAATAGTCCCAAGAAAAAAGACGTTCCACAGCGGCCTCTAGTGGACAAACACAGGTACCGCACCTTTGTCTTTTTTTTTTTTTTTTTTTAAACCTCCTTTATGAAAAAACATTTCCAGGTTTACAGTTTTTTTAAAACTTCCCTTATGAAAAAACATTTCTAGGATTTCTTAGGCATATACAGCTATTAGCGGGAATACCCTTTAGGTAACAGGCAGAAAGACATATTAGGCTTGGGGGTCCCCTCAATAGAACCAAGTTCCTGAGGGGCCCCCACTTACCTTTTCCCCGCCGCAGGACTTTGTTTGGTCCACAGAAGCCCAAACTTCACCTCTCACGGCAGGCATTGTACTAGACCTTCAGGGACCGGGTTCCCAAGGATTCCACTCCCCTGGACCTGTATAGCACCCTGCACAGATAACCTCTTGGTTTTGGGTATGACCAGAGCTCTGGATCCCAGGGTCCAGCCCTCCTAAGAGAGGCATTACAGGCAAAACCCTGCTCTTCTCTGCAAGGCCCGGGTACCGACCGTTTAGCTATGAAGCTTTTTTTGGTCGGATCCGGAATAGCTTGCTAAGGCCCAGAGAACCTGTACACAAGCCCAGATGAATACATGTTAACCTTGGCCAACACCTTAGACACTGGCAAAAAACTGAGGTACTCCCGGATGGGAGGGGCTTATATAGGGGAGGGTACTTCCTGTTTTGGAAGTTGCCAGTGCCAGCACCTGAAGGTAATCTATATAACCCACATAGTAATGACTATGCTGCTCTGTGTCCCGTGATGTATGAACAAGAAATATATACACACACACGTTACGGAAAGTATTCAGACCCCCTTAAATGTTTCTTTGTTATATTGCAGCCATTTGCTAAAATCATCCAAGTAAATTTTTTTCCCTCATTAATGTACACACAGCACCCCATATTGACAGAAAAACACAGAATTGTTGACATTTTTGAAAATTTATTAAAAAAGAAAAACTGAAATATCACATGGTCCGAAGTATTCAGACCCTTTGCTCAGTATTTAGTAGAAGCACCCTTTTGATCTAATACAGCCATGAGTCTTTTTGGGAAAGATGCAACAAGTTTTTCACACCTGGATTTGGGGATCCTCTGCCATTCCTCCTCGCAGATCCTCTCCAGTTCTGTCAGGTTGGATGGTAAACGTTGGTGGACAGTCATTTTTAGGTCTCTCCAGAGATGCTCAATTGGGTTTAAGTCAGGGCTCTGGCTGAGCCATTCAAGAACAGTCACGGAGTTGTTGTGAAGCCACTCCTTCGTTATTTTAGCTGTGTGCTTAGGGTCATTGTCTTGTTGGAAGGTAAACCTTCGGCCCAGTCTGAGGTCCTGAGCACTCTGGAGAAGGTTTTCGTCCAGGATATCCCTGTACTTGGCCGCATTCATCTTTCCCTCGATTGCAACCAGTCGTCCTGTCCCTGCAGCTGAAAAACACCCCCACAGCATGATGCTACCACCACCATGCTTCACTTTTGGGACTGTATTGGACAGGTGATGAGCAGTGCCTTGTTTTCTCCACACATACCGCTTAGAGGCCAAAAAGTTCTATCTTGGTCTCATCAGACCAGAGAATCTTCGTTCTCACCATCTTGGAGTCCTTCAGGTGTTTTTTTTTTAGCAAACTCCATGTGGGCTTTCATGTGTCTTGCACTGAGGAGATGCTTCTGTCAGGCCACTCTGCCATAAAGCCCCAACTGGTGGAGGGCAGCAGTGATGGTTGACTTTTCTACAACTTTCTCCCATCTCCCAACTGCATCTCTGGAGCTCAGTCACAGTGATCTTTGGGTTCTTCTTTACCTCTCTCACCAAGGCTCTTCTCCCCCGATAGCTCAGTTTGGCCGGACGGCCAGCTCTAGGAAGGGTTTTGGTCGTCCCAAACGTCTTCGATTTAAGGATTATGGAAGCCACTGTGCTCTTAGGAACTTTACGTGCAGCAGAATTTTTTTTGTAACCTTGTCCAGATCTGTGCCTTACCACAATTCTGTCTCTGAGCTCTTCAGGCAGTTCCTTTTTGACCTCATGATTCTCATTTGCTCTGACGTGCACTGTGAGCTGTAAGGTCTTATATAGACAGGTGTGTGGCTTTCCTAATCAAGTCCAATCAGTATAATCAAACACAGCTAGACTCAAATGAAGGTGTAGAACCATCCCAAGGATGATCAGAAGAAATGGACAGCACCTGAGTTAAATATATGTGTCACAGCAAAGGGTCTGAATACTTGGGACCATGTGATATTTCAGTTTTTCTTTTTTAATAAATCTGCAAAAATGTCAAATTCTGTGTTTTTCTGTCCATATGGGGTGCAAATTATATATATATATATATATATATATATATATATATATATATATATATATATAAATAAAATGTGTGTGTGTATCTGCAGTTTCCCCTAGGGGGCGTGCGTGCCACGGACCGCTTTTTTTGTTGTGATTACTCACAGCAGAAGCCGATCTGCGGGTGCTGGGCAATGGATGTCCATTGGGCAGAGACACCGAACAAAGCAGAGCTCCGTTCTGACAGGGGAAAGTAATGGATTTTCTTTCCCTGCAAAGTAGGGAATAAAATACATCACTTCCCTTATTAAAAGCAGCACATACAGTACACAAAAACACTGGCTAGGCACACAGTTAAATCTTTAATTGCCCTAGATGTTTAACCTCTTCCCAGTCAGTGTCATTAGAACAGTGACCGTGCATATTTTTAGTTCCCACAAAGTGTCAGTGTCGGCTTGTCCTCTGCAATATTGCAGTCCTTGGAGGAACACCCAAAGATTATTATAAATAAATAATGTAAAACAATAAAATTATGCACAATAAAAAATTGTAGACAATTAATACCGTAAAACACTAAAATATATATAAAAACTCAGTAAATGTCCATAAATATTGTAGCAGCGCTTCTTGTCATGAATAACAAGCTTCTTTATGTGTTGCCTACACAAAAGGAACTGATGAGCAGAGGGAAAGTGTGATTGATATCTCAAAGTGGTTGATATAGTTCAAAAAGTTCATCCGTCATGTATTGTATATACAGTAGAGAAGTCCCCTTTTGGGGATACACTCACCAAAAGGTAGATATGAATGAGCCTTATCAATGTCACCAGGATCACTTCTTTCCTTTCTTTCACTCCTTCCACCGATATCCAACTTTGTTTGTATGCTCACACCACTTGTCGGTAATAGGGCACCTCACCTCACACCACTTGTTGGTAATAGGTCACCTCACCCCACTTGTCGGCTCGTTGTGATTGGGATCCCCATTTCCAATCAGATAGACATTCAGCCCTATATTACTCTAGTCATACCATCAATTGTGTTTATCCCAGGCGCTGAGCGGTGCTCATGCAGGAAGGGCCACTTTAAGCATCTTCATATTTAAATATTGCAGTCCTGCTTTAAGTAGCTGATCGCCGCCATTACTAGTATAAAAATAAATAAATCCAAATTCCAGTATATGTACCATAGTTTTTAGACGCCATCTATATACGCTTATTGGGATTTTCTTTACCAAAAACATGTAGCAGAATACATATTGGCCTAAATTTATGAGGACGTTTTATTTATTTTTTCTATTTTTTTTATTTGGTATGTTTTTTATAACAGAAAGTAAAAAATATTGCTCTTTTTTAAAAAAAAAATTTTTATTGTTGGTCTTTTTTTGTTTTACAGTGCAAAAAAAAACAAAAGCGGTTATAGTTTTCCTTTTTAACAAAGAAATATTGGTTAAGTTCTACTAAGTCAATGTTGTGGAGCTCTAGTCCATAAGGTTGAGGTCAGACTTGTTGTACTGTGATTTTCTTTCTTTAAAACACATGCCATAACTCCCCTGCACAGACCTGAAACCAGCATAGAGGTTTTATAGAGAGATATCAAATAACAATGTGTAATATATATATTAGCGTAAGTGACCACAACAATGACTTTTCTTCTCCCACACTAATTTAGGTAAGCCTGAAGGTGTTTTTAAAAGCAAAAAAATAATCTCTATTTCACTACTCTAATGCCTCGTACACACGACCGGTTTTCCCGGCAGGAAAAAAAAGACGCTGTTCCCGACGGGATTCCTCTCAAGCCTGCCTTGCATACACACGGGCACACAAAATACCGCTGATCTTTTGACTGCCAAGAACGCGGTGATGTTGAGGACTACGACGAGCCGCCAAAATGACGTTCTATGCTTCCGCGCATGCGTCGTATTGTTTACGTGCATGCGCGGTTTTTCCCCTCGGGAAAGCATACAGACGACCGGTTTTCTCGGCAGGATTTTTTCCTGAAGGGATAAAAGAGAGCTGGTTCTTTTTTTTTTTCCCCCGCAGTTTTCCTGTCGGGAAGACTGCGATGGAGCATACACACAGCCGGTTTACCCGGCCAAAAGCGGCCATGGCAGTTTTCCTGACGGGAAAACCGGTTGTGTGTACGAGGCATAACGTGTCAATAGTAGAGCGCCACAACTGCCTAATATTAGGCATCTAAGAGGGTATTTACAACCACCAGACATGTTCATCAGATTTTCTATGTTCAATCAGAACTTTTTTTTCCCTGTATTTTTTTCAGTCTCTAAAATATCATTAACATTCACTCCAAGGAAAACATCATTGCTTTGCCTGAAACGTGATATGCATTTTGGTTTTGTGTTGTGTAGGAAGAAAACCAGAGGCAAATCAATCATGTCAATAAAAGGAGATGGTACATAAAGCTAGAGAAAATATGTTTGCTTGCAAAGTTGATAGAGCAAAAGAACATTTGTTTTCGACAGCTTTATTCGCGCTGTCATTGTGTATCAATTACAATGCACAAACTTCTGAGTCTCATTTAGTTTTAAGCGACTAAGAACTTTCATCTACTATAATGATGATGCAAGTAACCTGTGATTTCAGTGGGAGCTTCAAACGCTATATTCATCCTCCACTGTAGAAAAGTCTGCAAGAAGAAGATCAGATGTACTTTGCAACATCTAGAAGCACAGCTTAATCCCACGGTGAGCCTGCTGCTCAGCTTATGTGATTATAGGGCCTTTCATTCACCATAACCTGGATATCTGTTACCAAGCATAAGGCTTTCCAAAGCGGTGGAGATAATACTAAAAAGATGAGAATGACCCCTTTAGAGGTTGAAAGAGATCTTGTTAGGTGTCAGTTCTTGAAGTGGTCTAATGCCAGAATGGGAGAATAGCTGTAGCAGAATGCTGAATACTTAGAGCATAGATCAGGCAGCGTGCCATCACAAGCTGTGCTAACAGTTTCTCTGAAGGGATAAATGCAAGCGACCTAAGAGAGCTGCTATTTACTAATACCTTTTGAAGAATATGATCCATGGTATATGATGAACGGTATTCCAAGGCAGTGACAACACAGTCATGAATTATGCTGGGTTCGGATTTGCAGTTCTTTAGACATCAACCTTAATTATTGCACAGTGTTCCAATATGTAGACAATTATAGTGATCCAATATGTAAACAATTATATTAATAGCCAGTGAACCTCCACTAAAATAAATGAATAAAGTGGTTCCAAAAATAAATGAAAGTGCTTTCCGAATATCAATGTTTAACCACTTCAATACCAGGCACTTATACAGCTTCCTGCCCAAGCCAATTTTGAGCTTTCAGCGCTGTCGCAATTTGAATGACAATTGCGCGGTCATGCTACACTGTACCCAAACAAATTTTTTATCATTTTGTTCCCACAAATAGAGCTTTCTTTTGGTGGTATTTGATCGCCTCTGCGATTTTTATTTTTTGCACAACAAATAAAAAAAGAGCGAAAATTAAAAAAAAAACTAAGTTTTTCTTTGTTTCTGTTAATTTTTTTTGTAAATAAGTACCTTTTCTACTTCAATGACGGGCACTGATAAGGCGGCACTGAAGGGCACTGATAAGGCGACACTGATGGGCACCGATGAGGTGGCACCAATGAGGTGGCACTGATGAGGTGGCACTGATGAGGTGGCACTGATGGGCACTGATGATGGGCACTGATGATGGGCACTGATAGGCGGCACTGATGGGCACTGATATGTGGCACTGGTATGCGGCACTGATGGGCACTCATAGGTGGCACTGATTGGCACTCATAGGCGGCACTGATTGGCACTCATAGGCGGCACTGATGGGCACTTATGGGTGGCACTGATAGGTGGCATGGACGGGCACTGATAGGTGGGCACAGATTGGCACGGATGGGCACTGATAGGTGGCACTGATGGACACTAGTAGGTGGCATTGGTGGCACTGGTGCCCAGCCATGCCAGCCACCACACATTGTGAAAGTGCCAGTCAGTGCCCATTTGTGGGCACTGATTGGCATATTTTTTTTAATGTTTTTATTTTATTTATTTTTACTACATGTGGATGGCCATGGGGGCCATCCACATGATTGGGGCTTCCCTGGTGGTCCTGGGGGGCTTCCCTGGTGGTCTAGTGTGGGTATCCGAGGGGGGGCTGCGCTGATAAACAATCAGCGCAAACCCCCCCTGTCAGGAGAGCCGCCGATCGGCTCTCCTCTACTCGCGTCTGTCAGACGCGAGTGAGGAAGAGCCGATCAACGGCTCTTCCTGTTTACTTCCTGATCAGCCGTGATTCGACACGGCTGATCACATGGTAAAAAGTCTCAGACGGAGGCTTTTTACCGAGATCAGTGTAGCGGTGGGTCAGACTGACCCACCGCTCCACCGATCGCCGCGATGCGCGCCCCCCGGGCGCGCGGCGGCTGTTATCCCGCAGGACGTCATATGACGTCCAGTGTGGATAACAGAACCACTTCCCGGACGTCAATCTGCTATTGACGGGGCGGGAAGTGGTTAAGGGCCAGTTCACACCAGATGCAGTTCCGTTGAGCTCCGTGTGCTTTTTTTCTGCACAAAATGCATGCACAGTATTTTCCATGTATTCCAATGGTTCTAGTTGGCTCTAGTTTAAACCATGCAGTCAGTTTCCGGTCAGTTTCTGCACCGGAAACTGACCGGAAACTGACTGTATGGTGTGAACTAGAGCCAACAAGAGCCATTGGAATACATGGAAAACATTGGGCATGCATTTTTAGTGCAGAGAAAATGTGCACGAAACTGAACGGAACTGCGTCTGGTGTGAACTGGCCCTTAGAAAGAAAGTCAACACCACTCCTTAGTGAAGATAGAAATCAGGAGGACAACGATACCCAGATGATCAGGATTAGAGTCTCCAATGATGTAATGGATTGCTTTCAAACCTTCATTACTTTCAATCCTTCATAGACCCGTGTTGCTCAAGAAAAGAGTGACAAAACTCATTGCGCAAATAAATGAACTGGGAACGACATATGTGTAATAGAAACACAGTTGCACTCACACATGCCCCGCAATATGATCTCATATAGGGAAGGTCAGTTGCATAACAGAGCTCCTCACTTAGCTGTCCGTGCTCACACAGCACTGAGGTTGATGGCTCCTCCTTACGCGTTACATCACTGGACATGTGACTTTGAAAAAGTAATCCTGATCATCTGGGTATCGTTGTCCTCCTGATTTCTATTTTCACCAAGCAGTGGTTTCTGACTTTTTTTTCTTAAACATTAATAGATATTTGGAAAGCAATTTCATTTATTTTTGGAACCACTTCATTTATTTTAGTGGAGGTTCACTGGATATTAATATATTAATATATTAATATAATTGTTTACATATTGGATCACTGTGCAATAATTAAGGTTGATGATAGTGCTTTATTAACCCTTACTTCTATTTTCTTTTTGTGATATCAGTACACAACACAATAATTGCAGCAATCATCATTTGATTATCTTAATTTTTTGGTTCACGTTTATTTGTTCACTTCAGTGCTCTAGTAACTTTAACACTTACAGTACTTTAGACATAGCGTTGGACTTAACTTAACCCCCTAATTACATTTTACAATTTAAATGTGAAAACATGCCTTGTGTTATAGCTTTTAAAATATAATAGTAAGACCTATTAGACCTAATAGTAATTCACCCTATAAATATTTAGAAGTATTTTTTAATTCTACCGTCGCCTGTTTTTCATTAGCCCCATGTAATCCTCTGCACGTAAACATTTCGAGTAGGAGATGAAGGGCCAGTCGGCCCTTTTCTGCAATTCCCATCTAACAAATGAAACTTGAAGATTAAAGAAGCTGGCAAAGAGATTACCTCATTAGTGAGCTCCAGTTAACTAATTGTTCAGTGAGCTTCTCAGACGTCACTGTGATGAGTATGCATTTCAGATTGAGCTACAGAGCTCTGTAAATCTCAGGCATTTTTCATTAAAGGGTCTTGGGGAGAGTTTAAGCATATCAAATGCAATCTATGCTTTACCTTCCGACTTAAACAATACAAAATATTATCTGCAATATTTCATAAAAAATAACGTACAATATATAAAAAAAGTGTAGCGTTTACAAACCATAATTTATACATATTTACAAATTCAAATATTTCTTTGCTGTAGTAGTGCACCAAATGAAAATTATGGACCAAAACTGAAAATTCAGGATGTACTTGGCCGAAAACTGAAATGGACAACTTTAAAAAAATATATACATATATTTTTAAGATATATTTGTATTATATTCGACTTTTATAATAGTTTTTGAAGCAAATTTGCGTGAAAAGCTCAAGAAAAATTAACCTCTTAAATTGTATGTATGTCTTCACACTGGTCCGTTGCAGTGTAACGAACCTCCCTATTGAAATGCATTGAAAACGCAGCAAAAATGCACCCATGTTGCAATTTTGATTTACATAAGCTATGAAAATTGTGGGAAAATGGCACATGTTTTTCAGTGGCCATTATCGGCAACAAGCCGATTTTTAGTATTTTCGGACGATAATTTCCCACGGCCGATCTATATAGGTCCCTTCCCAAAAAATTGTATTCTGTACCCTCACTCCTAACATAAGACTTAACTATGTGTAGTGCTAGGACAAAGAAAGTCCCTCAAGTGCAATACTACTAAATTTATTGGTGGAAAGGATACAAAACACTCCCAGGAGTAGGAACAAAAGTAGGCTCGTCTGTAATAAACTGCACAGTGAAGACAGCACTCATCCATCGCTTAGTGTATTCCAATACGTCCTCCCTGTCCTGCAGCACAGGACTGGGTAGTAGGCGAGATAATGTCCAGGTTTCGGAACCAGCGTGGAATGCAGCATGATGATATTACACAGCAGTGGGAAGCAATGCGTTTCGGAACATGCGCTCCTTTGTCCAACCGATATACTGAGATCGCCGTGGGACTATAAAATCCAGGGAAACCCAAACATCATACAAATTCGGCATTATTAACCACTTCAGCCCCGGAGGCTTTGGCTGCCCAATGACAGGCCATTTTTTGCGATTCGGCACTGCGTCGCTTTAACTGACAATTACACGGTTGGGTGACGTGGCTCCCAAACAAAATTGACCTTTTTTTCCCCACAAATAGAGATTTCCTTTGGTGGTATTTGATCATCTCTGCGGTTTTTATTTTTTGCGCTATAAACAAAAATAGAGTGAACATTTTGAAAAAAAAGCAATATTAAATATCCCCAAAAAACATATAGAAAAAATATTTTTTTCCTCAGTTTAGGCCAATACGTATTCTTCTACATATCTTTGGTAAAAAAAAAAATCGCAATACGCGTTTCATTGGTTTGCGCAAAAGTTATAGCGTCTACAAAATAGGGCATCGTTTTATGGCCTTTTTATTTAATATGTTTTTTTTTTACTAGTAATGGCGGTGATCAACGATTTTTATCGTGACTGCGACATGGTGGACACATCGAACACTTTTGATGCTATTTTGGGACCATTGTCATTTATACAGCGATCAGTGCTATAATAATGCACTGATTACTGTGTAAATGACACTGGCAGTGAAGGAGTTAACCACTAGGGGGCGAGGAAGGTGTTAAGTGTGTCCTAGGTAGTGATTCTAACTGTGTGGGGGCTGGGCTTGCTGTGACACGACACTGATCGCTGCTCCCGATGACAGGGAGCAGACGATCAGTGTCCTGTCACTAGGCAGAACAGGGAGAAGCCTTGTTTACACAGACATGCCCTGTTCTGCAGCTCCGTGACACGATCGCGGGACACCGGCGGCCATTGAGTCCACGGGTTCCGCGGGCACGGTCACGGAGCTCGCGGCAGGGGCGTTTGCGTGCCCACACGGCGGCAAATTTAAAGGGACGTATATATACGCCCATTTGCCTGTCCGTGCCATTCTGCCGACGTAAAAGTGCGTGCGGCGGTCGGCAAGTGATTAAGTAACTAATTACTTATAATACAAAAAGATTCTGGCAAAAGAAAAAAAAACTAAAAAAAAAAACGCATATAAAACGATATATATGAGTGAAGAGCTGTGGGAGCAACCGATATAATATCTATGGAAATAATTAATTGCTCCGGCAGCCCCTAATGAGTGCATGAACACAAATTACAAATTTAATAAAAGTTGTTGTCTATTGTATGTCCCTGTTACTTAAAGTAGAACTATAGGCAAAACTTTTTTTTTTTTTTTTTTTTTTTTTTATTTCATTTTGCCATCTTTGTTCCATTGCAGAGAATTCCCTTCAATTCCTGCCCCATAGTTACATAGTTACATAGTTAGTCAGGTTGAAAAAAGACACAAGTCCATCCAGTTCAACCGTAAAAAATAAAAATAAAAAAATAAAAATAAACATATATCGTACACTCCCATATACCCAATTCTATACCCACAGTTGATCCAGAGGAAGGCAAAAAAACCCAGAAGAGCATTATCCAATTTGCTACAGCAGGGGAAAAAATTCCTTCCTGATCCCCCGAGAGGCAATCGGATATTCCCTGGATCAACTTTACCTATAAATGTCAGTACCCAGTTATATTATGTACATTTAAGAAAGAATCCAGGCCCTTCTTAAAGCAATCTACTGAGCTGGCCAGAACCACCTCTGCAGGGAGTCTATTCCACATTTTCACAGCTCTTACTGTGAAAAAACCTTTCCGTATTTGGAGGTGAAATCTCTTTTCCTCTAGACGCAAAGAGTGCCCCCTTGTCCTTTGTGTTGACCGTAAAGTGAATAACTGAACACCAAGTTCACTATATGGACCCCTTATATATTTGTACATGTTGATCATATCCCCCCTTAATCTCCTCTTCTCAAGAGAGAATAAATTCAGTTCCTCTAATCTCTCCTCATAGCTGAGCTCCTCCATGCCTCTTATCAGTTTGGTTGCCCTTCTCTGCACTTTCTCCAGTTCCCCAATATCCTTTTTGAGAACTGGGGCCCAAAACTGAACTGCATATTCCAGATGAGGTCTTACTAATGATTTGAACAGGGGCAAAATGATATCTCTCTCTCTGGAGACCATACCTCTCTTAATACAAGAAAGGACTTTGCTCGCTTTGGAAACCGCAGCTTGGCATTGCATGCCATTATTGAGCTTATGATCTACCAAAACCCCCAGATCCTTCTCCACTACGGATCCCCCCAGTTGTACTCCCCCTAGTATGTATGATGCATTCATATTATTAGCCCCCAAGTGCATAACTTTACATTTATCAACATTAAACCTCATCTGCCACATAGTCGCCCAATTAGACAGAGCATTGAGGTCGGCTTGTAAATTGGCGACATCCTGAAAGGACGTTATTCCACTGCATAGCTTGGTGTCATCTGCAAAGACAGAAATGTTACTTTTGATCTCAGACCCAATATCATTTATAAACATATTAAAAAGTAAGGGTCCCAGCACTGAACCTTGGGGTACACCACTGATAACCTTGGACCATTCAGAGTAAGAATCATTAACCACTACTCTCTGAATTCTGTCTTTTAGCCAGTTTTCTATCCATTTACAAACTGATATTTCCAATCCTGTAGACTTTACCTTACACATGAGCCGTGTGTGGGGAACTGTATCGAACGCTTTTGCAAAATCCAAGTATACCACGTCCACTGCCACCCCTCTGTCCAAGGTCTTACTTACCTCTTCATAAAAAGAAATCAGGTTTGTTTGACAACTTCTGTCTTTCATGAATCCATGCTGTCTGTTGCTTAAATAGTTTTTTTCCAGCAAGAACTCATCTATGTGGTCTTTTATTAATCTCTCCAGTATTTTCCCAACTATAGAAGTTAAACTAACAGGTCTATAGTTACTTGGTAAACACTTAATTCCCTTTTTAAATATAGGCACCACATTGGCCCTGCGCCAATCCAGTGGTACTATTCCTGTCATTAATGAGTCCCTAAAAATTAAATACAATGGCTTTGAAATTACAGAGCTCAATTCTTTTAGGATCCGTGGGTGTATGCCATCTGGTCCAGGTGCTTTATCCACCTTTATTCCATCTAAATATTTCTGGACCATATCACTTTTGAGCCATTGTGGATTTGGGGCTGTGTCACTACCACCCCCATTTTGGAACAAGAAATGAGAGGAAATCCCTGAAAATTAAGGGAATTCCTTGGGGACCGCAGGTCATCAGAACCAGTGTCCCCAGTGGAAGATTCCCCCTCTATTACTTTTCTGGGGACAACCCGAAATTTGGGATTTTTTTAACTTTCACTTTTAGAGATAATGGTAAACAGGACAAATGGAGGGAGTGAATTTGGAATACATCAAACGATGGATGATTGCGGTCTTCACTGGGCAGATTATTACAGATGAGCCTAGTTTTGTTACTACTCTTGTGAGTGTTTGTTATCCTTTCCACCCAATACATTTAATGGTATTGCAATTAGAGGCGCGTTCTTTCCCCTTTCTTTTTCGTACATCACGGGACACAGAGCGACTTAGTCATTACTAATGGGTTATATAGATACCTTCAGGTGCTGGCACTGGCAACTTCCAAAACTGGAAGTACCCTCCCCTATATAAGCCCCTCCCATCCGGGAGCACCTCAGTTTTTTGCCAGTGTCTAAGGTGTTGGCCAAAGAGTAACATGTGTTTTCACTGGGCTTGCGTACAGGTTCTTTTACGGGCCTTAGTAAGCTGTTCCGGATCCCACCAAAAAAGCTTCATAGCTAAACGGTCGGTACCCGGGCCTTGCAACAGAAGAGCAAGGTTTTGCCTGTAATGCCTCTCTTAGGAGGGATGGACCCTGGGATCCAGAGCTCTGGTCATACACACGACCAAGATGTTTTCTGTGCAGGGTGCTATACAGGTCCAGGGGAGTGGAATCCTTGGGAACCCGGTCCCTGAAGGTTTGATTACAATGCCTGCCGTGATAGGTGAAGTTTGGGCTTCTGTGGACCAAACAGAGTCCTGTGGCGGGGAACAGGTAAGTGGGGGCCCCCAGGAACTTGGTTCTATTGGGGGACCCCCAAGCCTAATTTGTCTTTCTGTCTGTTACCTAACGGTATTCCCGCTAATATCTGTGTATGCCTGTTACTACTGGAAAATGTAAAATTTTAATAGTAGTCAAGAAAAAAAAAAAAGAGGACCGCGGTACCTGTGTTGAACCACTAGAGGCCGCTGTGGTCCATTTTTTCTTGTCATGTGGATCTTTGGTTCTCAACTCAAAAGATCCAGGCAGTTGGTAAGTTCTCTGTGGGAATCCACTTCCTCTGCCCTGTTGCTGCGCTCATCCACTGCACAGGCCCTCCGGCAAAAAGGGCCCTGGCTCCTAGTCCCTGCTTGGTTTCGAAAAGGGCGCCAATGGCGCACGGGCGCGCGCGCGGGCGCGTGCACGCGCCTCCTATGAAAAAAAAGGGGCGGGTGGATGACGCTCGATGCGCGCCGCAGCGCTTCTGCGCATGTGCAGGCGTCCCAGCATGTATAAAAGACACAGTACAAGTGTCAGCTGGATGCAAACAGAGCTAGCAACAAAACGGTGGCACACAGAGGCGGTTGATGCAGGCATCCCCTTAGAAAGGCACTTTAGTGGACACCAGCTGGTATATAGCAGCAACTGTGTTAGACTATTACCAGCAAAATTGGTGTATGACGACGGGAATACCTCAGCTTTGTGCTTAAAGGATATGTCGTCCAGACGCTCCGGAAATAAGTCTTCCAGGAAGCCAAAGGGGTCTCCATCGGGCTCTGAGGATATTGGGCATGCTTGTACTGCACCAATCTCCCCTGAAAATTCAGAGGTCAGTAGCCGTAGGAACCCCGCAGGAGTGCCTGGTGCTGCGGCTGTCCCCAGTCCACCTGCTCCTGTATATATAACAGAGGAGGTTTTATCCTCAACTCTGGGAGGATTGGAAGAGAGATTAACAGCATTGATCGCTGCTTCCCTGTCACAGGGAAAGCGCGTCCGATCTCCGTCTCCGCCTTCAGAGTGCCTGTTAGTGGAGGAACAGCCCCACACAGAGATCGACCTACCTGAAGGGGATCAGGATGAGGTTGATTCAGTTATAGAGGAATCAACAGTGGAAGAACCTTTCTCAGCATCTCAGGCTGAAAGATTATGGGTTCAGTCTCTGACTAACATGGGCCGATCAGCATTTAAAATGCCTCTGGCGGAACCATCAACCACTACGGTTTCCTCGCTGGGGTCGTTGAAAGCTCCCCAGGCTGTCTGTTCCTTCCCAATCCACCCTTTTATTGGAAGGGCTTATTTACCAGGATTGGGAGCATCCTGATAAAATATTTACTCCCCCCAAGAGATTTCCAGTGATTTATCCCATGGAGGATAAGTTCATAAAAAAATGGAGGGTCCCTACAGTGGACGCAGCCATCTCTTGTGTAAATAAATCACTGACAGGTCCAGTAGATAATGTTCCAATGTTCAAAGACCCAATAGATAAAAAATTGGAGTCTCTACTAAAATCTGCTTTCTCTACAGCAAGCATGGTGACACAACCTGGAGTAGCAGCGATTGGAGTCTGCCAAGCGGTGAAAGATCAGTTGAAACAAGTCTTAAGGGACTTACCAGATCAGCAGGCTCTTGCCCTAGCTGACCTACCTAGAGCCTTGTGTTTTGCGGTGGACGCCATAAAGGATACAATCCAACAGGCCTCCCGCTTTACGCTGTCTGTAGTACATATGCGTAGGCTTCTATGGCTCAAAAACTGGTCTGCTGAAGCTCCCTGTAAGAAATTGCTGGTTAGCTTCCCATTTCATGGAGAGCGCTTATTTGGAGAAGATCTGGACAAATATATCCAGAAAATTTCTGCCGGTAAAAGTTCACTCTTACCGGTTAAGAACAAGAGTAGAAGTCCTTCTTTTAAGAGGCCTACTTCTCCAGTCCCTGGCACATCGGCTGTGAAACAGTTCCGACGGCCTCCGCGGTCAAATTCAGGGGGCAGAAATCAGGGACAATCACAGGGTAACAAGAAACACTGGGTCAAGAGAGGTACAAAACCTCCCCCCAAGTCATGAAGGGTTGCCCCCACTCAATCGGGTGGGGGGAAGACTTCAGTTGTTCACAGAGACCTGGCGGGACACCATCAGAGACAGATGGGTGCTCTCCGCAGTAAGTCTGGGATACAAGCTGGAGTTAAAAGACACTCCTCCTGCCCCATTTATGAGGTCAAACGTGCCAAGCGATCCCCAGAAGAGAGGATCCCTCCTTCTGGCACTAGAACAACTATTGCTCCAAGGTGTAATCATGAAAGTTCCCCTGGAAGAAAGCGGGTTCGGGTTTTACTCGAACCTTTTCACAGTCCCCAAACCAAATGGGGACGTGAGGCCCATATTAAATCTAAAAGGGCTAAACAAGTTCCTAAATATCAGGACTTTTCGGATGGAGTCGATCCGATCGGTGGCCACCGCCCTACAAGGGCAGGAATGGTTAGCCTCGATCGACATAAGGGATGCTTATCTGCATATTCCCATCTTTCCAGCCCACCAGAAATTTCTACGCTTTGCAGTAGAAGGGCGCCATTTTCAGTTCAGAGCCTTACCTTTCGGTCTGGCCACAGCACCACGAGTGTTCACAAAAATTCTGGCCCCACTATTGGCCAATCTAAGAACACAAGGTGTAACGATAATGGCATATCTAGACGACCTGCTACTAATAGACCACTCAGTGGAAAAGGTGGAAGTAGCTATTCACAAGACAATCAAGTATCTGGAATATCACGGTTGGATTATCAACCGGGACAAGTCAGCTCTAAGACCAGTCAAAAGTCTGGAATACTTAGGGCTAAGGCTGGATTCAAATCAGAGAAAGATTTTCTTACCTCCAGAGAAGGTGTCGTCTTTAAAAGATTTGACCCACTTAGTGGGTACAAAAAGAAAACCATCCATACGCCTGTGCATGAGGCTGCTGGGAAAAATGGTGGCTTCATTCGAAGCAGTACCCTACGTTCAATTCCATTCAAGGAACTTGCAGAGGGCCATACTGTCAGCCTGGAACAAAAAGGTTCAGGCTTTAGACTTACCAATGTCCCTGTCCCCTTCCGTTCGCAAGAGCCTCCATTGGTGGTTGGTGCCCCAGAATCTGGAAAAAGGGAAACCCTTCGGTCCGGTTTCTTGGAAGGTGGTCACTACAGATGCCAGCCTCATAGGCTGGGGGGCAGTACTGGAGCAATGGTCTCTCCAGGGCAAGTGGTCAGAAGCAGAGAAGGCCCTGCCCATCAATCTCTTAGAGATACGAGCAGCCCGGTATGCCCTAGTAGCATGGACATCCAAACTCCAAGGGTCCCCTGTCAGAATTCAATCAGACAATGCCACAGCAGTGGCATATATCAATCACCAGGGTGGCACCAGGAGTCATGCAGCCCAGAGGGAAGCGAATTGCATCCTGGAATGGGCAGAAAGATATGTCCCAGCCATATCCGCGGTTTTCATCCCAGGAGTGGAAAATTGGAGAGCGGACTTTTTAAGTCGCCAGCAATTATGCCCGGGGGAATGGTCTCTTCACCCCGAGGTTTTCCAGGCAATATGCCAGCGGTGGGGAACACCGGATGTAGATCTGCTAGCATCCAGATTCAACGGAAAGGTGGACAGATTTGTGTCTCGCACAAGGGATCCCCTAGCTTGCGGCTCGGATGCCCTAGTGTTCCCTTGGGATCAGTTCAAGCTGATATATGCATTCCCACCGCCACAATTGTTACCGCGATTAATCCGCAGAATCAGGGTAGAAAAGAAACCAGTGATTCTGGTGGCTCCAGCGTGGCCCCGAAGGGCATGGTACGCGGAGATTGTAAAAATGTCAGTGAGGAGTCCTTGGACCCTCCCACATCGTCCGGACCTGCTTTCGCAAGGACCGATATACCACCCTTCCTTACCAGCCCTAGGTTTGACGGCCTGGCTATTGAAGCCCACATTCTAAAAAAGAGAGGGCTCTCTAATCCTGTGGTATCTACCATGATCAATGCCAGGAAGCCGGTATCCAGGCAGATCTATTATAGGATCTGGAAGGCGTACATTACGTGGTGTGAGGCCAAGAAATGGCATCCACGTAAGTACGTAATAGGTAGGATTCTGGACTTCCTACAGTGGGCTGTAGATAGGAAGCTGGCCTTGAGTACTATCAAGGGTCAGATTTCGGCCTTGTCAATATTTTTTCAAAGGCCCTTGGCTTTGCATTCTTTAGTCAAAGCTTTCATACAAGGAGTGATGCGTATTAGCCCTCCGGTTAGTATTCCCATATGTCCATGGGACTTAAACCTGGTTCTGTCGGTTCTACAGAAACAACCGTTTGAACCATTGCAACACATTTCCTTGGTTCTTCTCACCAGGAAATTGATTTTCTTAGTAGCCATTTGTTCGGCTAAAAGAGTATCGGAATTAGCCGCCTTGTCCTGTAAGGAGCCATATCTGGTTGTCCATAAGGACAGAGTAGTATTATGTCCTCATCCAGCCTTTCTTCCTAAGGTGGTATCGAGGTTTCATTTGAACCAAGATGTGGTTCTTCCTTCTTTTTTTCCCCAAACCTAGCTCGGTAGAGGAAAAGTTATTGCATTCTTTGGATGTAGTAAGAGCAGTTAAAGCTTATCTAAAAGCCACTGCTCAGATTTGTAGAACGGATACTTTGTTTGTTCTGCCGGAAGGCCCCAGAAAGGGTCAGGCAGCATCAAAATCTACTTTAGCCAAGTGGATTCGACAGGTCATAATACAAGCCTATGGCTTGAGAAAGAGACCGCCTCCATTCAGTTAGGGCGCACTCCACAAGAGCAGTTGGAACTTCATGGGCAGTGCATCACCAGGCCTCCCTGGCTCAAGTCTGTAAGGCCGCAACATGGTCTTCAGTACACACGTTTACTAGATTCTACCAGGTAGACGTTAGAAGTCAGGAGGATGTCGCCTTTGGGCGCAGTGTGTTGCAGGCCGCAAAAGATCCTCATGCCTGATGGCGCCCAGCTATGTATAGTGTATCCCTCCCCTCATTTGGCATTGCTTTGGGACGTCCCATTAGTAATGACTAAGTCGCTCTGTGTCCCGTGATGTACGAAAAAGAAAAAGGGATTTTTATAACAGCTTACCTGTAAAATCCTTTTCTTGGAGTACATCACGGGACACAGAGCTCCCACCCCTCTTTTTGGGACACTTATTGCTTTTCTACAAAACTGAGGTGCTCCCGGATAGGAGGGGCTTATATAGGGGAGGGTACTTACGGTTTTGGAAGTTGCCAGTGCCAGCACCTGAAGGTATCTATATAACCCATTAGTAATGACTAAGTCGCTCTGTGTCCCGTGATGTACTCCAAGAAAAGGATTTTACAGGTAAGCTGTTATAAAAATCCCTTTTTTCTCACTACACAGAGTCACTTTTACTCTGAGAGCAGCCCTGGTGCCCACCAAATCTATTCCCAAGGAACTGTTATATTGGACCTTTTGCCAGAAATACCAATTTTCTTTCTCGTACATCACGGGACACAGAGCGACATAGTCATTACTAATGGGTTATATAGATACCGTCAGGTGCTGGCACTGGCAACTTCCAAAACCGGAAGTACCCTCCCCTATATAAGCCCCTCCCATCCGGGAGCACCCCAGTTTTTTGCCAGTGTCTAAGGTGTTGGCCAAGAAGAAACATGTGTTTTTCACTGAGCTTGCGTACAGGTTCTTTTGGGCCTCAGTAAGCTATTCCGGATCCGACCAAAAAAGCTTCATAGCTAAACGGTCGGTACCCGGGCCTTGCAGAGAAGAGCAAGGTTTTGCCTGTAATGCTTCTCTTAGGAGAGCTGGACCCTGGGATCCAGAGCTCTGGTCATACCCACGACCAAGATGTTTTCTGTGCAGGGTGCTATACAGGTCCAGGGGAGTGGAATCCTTGGGAACCCGGTCCCTGAAGGTTTGATTACAATGCCTGCCGTGATAGGTGAAGTTTGGGCTTTTGTGGACCAAACAAAGTCCTGCGGCGGGGAACAGGTAAGTGGGGGCCCCCAGGAACTTGGTTCTATTGGGGGACCCCCAAGCCTAATTTGTCTTTCTGTCTGTTACCTAATGGTATTCCCGCAAAATTCTGTGCATGCCTGTAACTACTAAAAAAATGTAATAATATTTAATGGTGGTCAAGAAAAAAAAAATATATATATTTTTTTATATATATATATTTTATATATTAGACTGCGGTACCTGTGTTTGTCCACTAGAGGCCGCTGTGGAACGTTTCTTGTCATGTGGACTAGTTTCTTCTCATCAGAGCGAGTCCAGGCAGATGGTGAGTTCTCTTATGGGAAACTGCTTCCTCTGCCATGTTGCAATGCTCGTCCATCCCCCGGCCTGCGGCAAAGGGGCCCTGGCTCTTGTCCCTGGTTTCCATTTTCGAAATTAGCGCCGAAGGCACACGTGGCCGCGCGCGTGCGCGTGCACGCGCCTCTATATATAGAGGTGAGCCGGGAAAGGGGGCGGAGCCTGGGGGATGACGCTCTGTGCGCGCCGCAGCGCTTCTGCGCATGTGCGGGCGTCCCAGCATGTTAAAAACCACAATTTTGTGTGGTGAGCTGGCTATGAAGTACAGAGACAGAGCTGGCAACATTTAAAGAAGGCATACAGCAAGCGGTTGATACAGGCATCCCCTAGAAAGGCACATTAGTAGACACCAACTGTTTCTTATAGCAGCATTTATGCTAGACTATTGTCAGTAACTGGTGTATTTCGGCTGGAATACCTCAGCTTTGTGGCTTAGGAATATGCCGTCTAAAAACTCCGGGACTAGAAATTCCAGGAGGAATAGGGGGTCTCCATCGGGCTCTGAGGATCTTGGGCATGCTTCGGCTGCACCAGTCTCCCCTGAAGAATCAGAGGTTAGTGACCGTGGAGCACCCTCAGGAGTACCTGGTACTGTGGCTGTCCTCAGTTCACCTGCTCCTGTGTATGTAACAGAGGAGGTTTTTTCCTCAGCTCTGGGAGGGCTGGAAGAGAGATTGTCAGCATTGATCGCGGCTTCCCTGTCACAGGAGAAAAGCGCCCGATCTCCGTCTCCTCCCTCAGAGTGCCTGTTAACAGAGCAACAGTCCCATACAGGGATCGACCTACCTGAAGGGGATCAGGATGAGGTCGATTCGGTTGTAGAGGAATCAACAGTGGAAGAGCCGTTCTCAGCATCACATGCTGAAAGGTTATGGGTTCAGTCCCTGACTAATATGGTCCGATCAGCATTTAAAATGCCACTTGCGGAGCCATCATCCACTTCTGTCTCCTCGTTGGGGTCGCTAAAAGCTCCCCAGACTGTTTGTTCCTTTCCGATCCATCCTTTACTGGAAGGGCTCATTTACCAGGATTGGGAGCATCCTGACAAAATATTTACTCCCCCCAAGAGATCTCCGGTAGTCTATCCCATGGAGGAGAAGTTCATCAGAAAATGGAGGGTCCCTACAGTGGACGCAGCCATCTCTTGTGTGAATAAATCACTGACATGTCCGGTGGATAATGTCCAAATGTTCAAGGACCCAATAGATAAAAAATTGGAGTCCTTATTAAAATCTGCTTTCTCTACAGCAGGATTGGTGACACAACCAGCAGTGGCAGCTATTGGGGTCTGCCAAGCAGTGAAGGATCAGTTGAAACAGGTCTTCAGGGACCTGCCAGATCAGCAGGCTCTTGCCCTAGCTGATCTACCTAGAGCCTTATGCTTTGCGGTGGACGCTATAAAGGATTCAATCCATCAGGCCTCCCGCCTTACGCTGTCTGTAGTACATATGCGCAGGCTTCTATGGCTCAAAAACTGGTCTGCTGAAGCTCCCTGTAAAAAATTGCTGGTCAGCTTCCCATTTCATGGTGAACGCTTATTCGGGGAAGACCTGGACAAATATATCCAGAGAATTTCCAGCGGTAAAAGTACACTTTTGCCGGTTAAAAATAGAGTTAGAGGTCCCTCTTTTAAGAGGCCTGCTTCTCCAGTCCCTAGGACATCGGCTGTGAAACAGTTCCGACGGCCTCCTCGGTCAAATCCCGGAGGTAAAAATCAGGGACAGTTGCAGGGTAACAAGAAGCCCTGGAGCAGGAGAGGTACAAAACCTCCCCCGAAGTAAAATGCATGAAGGGTTGCCCCCACCCAATCGGGTGGGGGGAAGACTTCAGTTGTTCACAGAGACCTGGCGGGACACGATCCGAGACAGATGGGTGCTCTCCGCAGTAAATCTGGGATACAAATTGGAGTTAAAAAAACTCCCCTCCTTCCCGCTTTATAAGGTCAAACGTGCCAAGGGATCCCCAGAAGAGAGGATCCCTCCTGTTGGCACTAGAACAATTATTGCTCCAAGCAGTAATTATAGAGGTTCCCCTGGAAGAATGGGGGTTCGGGTTTTACTCAAACCTCTTTACAGTCCCGAAGCCAAACGGGGACGTGAGGCCCATATTAAATCTAAAAGGGCTAAACAAATTCCTACATATCAGGACTTTCCGGATGGAGTCGATCCGATCGGTAGCCACTGCCCTACAAGGGGAGGAATGGTTAGCCTCGATCGACATCAAAGATGCTTATTTGCACATTCCCATCTTTCCAGCCCACAAAAAATTTCTACGCTTTGCGGTAGAAGGGCGCCATTTTCAGTTCAGAGCCTTACCCTTCGGTCTGGCCACAGCACCAAGAGTGTTCACAAAAATTCTGGCCCCATTATTGGCCAATCTAAGAACACGAGGTGTAACGATAATGGCATATCTAGACGACTTGTTGCTGATAGACCACTCAGTGGAAAAACTAGAAGTGGTTGTTCACGAGACAATCAAGTATCTGGAATATCACGGTTGGATTATCAACCGAGACAAGTCAGCCCTAAAACCAGTCAAAAGTCTGGAATACTTGGGGCTAAGGCTGGATTCAGACCAGAGAAAAATATTCTTGCCTCAAGAAAAGGGGTCGTCTTTGAGAGATTTGATCCACTTAGTGGGTTCAAAAAGACAGCCATCCATACGCCTGTGCATGAGGCTGCTGGGAAAAATGGTGGCATCATTCGAAGCAGTACCCTACGGTCAATTCCATTCAAGGAAGTTGCAAAGGGCCATACTGTCAGCCTGGAACAAAAAAGTTCAGGCTCTGGACTTACCAATGTCCTTGTCCCCTTCCGTTCGCAAGAGCCTCCGCTGGTGGTTGGTTCCCCAGAATCTGGAAAGAGGGAAATCCTTCAGTCCGATTTCCTGGAAGGTGGTCACTACAGATGCCAGCCTTATAGGCTGGGGAGCAGTACTGGAGCAATGGTCTCTCCAGGGCAGATGGTCGGATGCGGAAAAGGCCCTGCCCATCAATCTCTTAGAGATACGAGCAGCCCGGTATGCCCTAGTAGCATGGACATCCAAACTCCAAGGGTCCCCTGTCAGAATTCAATCAGACAATGCCACAGCAGTGGCATATATCAATCGTCAGGGGGGTACCAGGAGTCGTGCAGCCCAAAGGGAAGTAAATTACATCCTGAGATGGGCAGAAAGATATGTCCCAGCCATATCTGCGGTATTCATTCCAGGAGTGGAGAATTGGAAGGCGGACTTTCTAAGTCGCCAACAATTATGCCCAGGGGAATGGTCCCTTCATCCCGAGGTTTTCCGGACAATATGTCAGCGGTGGGGAACACCGGATGTAGATCTGCTAGCACCCAGATTCAACGCAAAAGTGGACAGGTTTGTCTCTTGGACAAGGGATCCCCTAGCTTGCGGCTCGGATGCCCTAGTGTTCCCTTGGGATCAGTTCAAGCTGATATATGCATTCCCACCGCCACAATTGTTACCTCGATTACTCCGCAGAATCAGGGTAGAAAAGAAACCAGTGATTCTGGTGGCTCCAGCGTGGCCCCGAAGAGCATGGTACGCGGAGATTGTAAAAATGTCTGTGGGGAGTCCTTGGACCCTCCCACATCGTCCGGACCTGCTTTCGCAAGGACCGATATACCACCCTTCCTTACCAGCCCTAGGTTTGACGGCCTGGCTATTGAAGCCCACATTCTAAAAAAGAGAGGGCTCTCTAATGCTGTGGTATCTACCATGATCAATGCCAGGAAGCCGGTATCCAGGCAGATCTACTATAGAATCTGGAAGGCGTACATCGCCTGGTGTGAGGCCAAGAAATGGCATCCACGTAAATACGTAATATGTAGGATTCTGGACTTCCTACAATGGGCTGTAGATAGGAAGCTTGCCTTGAGTACTATCAAGGGTCAGATTTCGGCCTTGTCAATATTTTTTCAAAGGCCCTTGGCTTCGCATTCACTAGTCAAAGCTTTCATACAAGGAGTGATGCGTATTAGTCCTCCGGTTAATATTCCCATATGTCCTTGGGACATAAACCTGGTTCTGTCGGTTTTACAGAAACAACCATTTGAACCATTACAGCATATTTCTTTGGTTCTTCTCACCAGGAAATTGATTTTTCTAGTAGCCATTTGTTCGGCTAAAGGAGTGTCGGAATTAGCCGCTATGTCCTGTAAGGAGCCATATCTGGTTATCCATAAGGACAGAGTAGTGTTACGTCCTCATCCAGCCTTTCTTCCTAAGGTGGTATCGAGGTTTCATTTGAACCAAGATGTGGTTCTTCCTTCTTTTTTCCCCAAACCTAGTTCGGTAGAGGAAAAGTTATTACATTCTTTGGATGTAGTAAGAGCAGTTAAAGCTTATCTAAAAGCCACTGCTCAGATTCGCAGAACGGATACTTTGTTTATTCTGCCGGAAGGCCCCAGAAAGGGTCAGGCAGCGTCAAAATCTGCTTTAGCCAGGTGGATTCGACAGGTCATAATGCAAGCCTATGGCTTGAGAAGGAGACCGCCTCCGTTCAAAGTTAGAGCGCACTCCACGAGAGCAGTTGGAACTTCATGGGCAGTGCATCACCAGGCCTCCCTGGCTCAAATCTGTAAGGCCGCAACATGGTCTTCAGTTCACACGTTTACTAGGTCCTACCAGGTGGACGTTAGAAGTCAGGAGGATGTCGCCTTTGGGCGCAGTGTGTTGCAGGCCGCAAAAGATCCTCATGTCTGATAGCGCTCAGCTTATATATGGTGTATCCCCCCCCCCTCATTTGGCATTGCTTTAGGACATCCCATTAGTAATGACTATGTCGCTCTGTGTCCCGTGATGTACGAGAAAGAAAATAGGATTTTTATAACAGCTTACCTGTAAAATCCTTTTCTTGGAGTACATCACGGGACACAGAGCTCCCGCCCCTCTTTGGGGACACTTATTGCTTTGCTACAAAACTGGGGTGCTCCCGGATGGGAGGGGCTTATATAGGGGAGGGTACTTCCGGTTTTGGAAGTTGCCAGTGCCAGCACCTGACGGTATCTATATAACCCATTAGTAATGACTATGTCGCTCTGTGTCCCGTGATGTACTCCAAGAAAAGGATTTTACAGGTAAGCTGTTATAAAAATCCTATTACTTTCAGAGCGCCCATATAACTCTCCTACGATTTAACTATATCCTAAAACAAAAAAGATTTTGCATGCACTACGGACTAACTTTCTTCTCTGCACTGTGCAATATTTACAGCCAATTTAACTGGGTGCCTCTGTTGCAATGCACAGTCATGGTTCTGGGGCTGTAGAGATGAATGAGTGAACTTTTGTTCGTGGTAAACACTCAAAGTGAGCTATAAACGGAGACCAGCATTGAGGACGACTGGTCCTCCTCCGTTCTGAGATTTCTGATCGCATTTATGCCTTCTGAAATGGTTGGAGGGAGCACAAGATTTTATGTTAAAGGTACAACTGCACAGCATCAAAGATTATAGAAAAATATAAGGTAACTCTGTTGCCATAAAGAAAGAAATATATTGAAAAAAAAAGCAGTCTATAAAGGAACCATAATACTTACCTGCCCTGTGATCAGTACTTCCAATATTTACTGTCTTGCAAATACGTGCCAGCTAAAGTATCTTTCAATTTCAACCCTTCTTGGTGTGTCAGATGCCTATTTTCTGTGTTGCAGGCTGTGTGGTTCTACCTGCTGGCTGCTACATTATTACCTACACAGTAGTGACTTGGCGGCCTGTGGGGTGGTACCACATTATACAGTGGGGGATGCAGGTATCCAACACACACACACAAGTCTCGGATAGATGATTCTCCAGTCAGTGTATTTCTGCAAAAGAGTGCAGATCAGAAGCAGAGGGAGTGGGACTGATAAGTAACATGACTATTTTGAGGCTGTTTTTTTGCTTTAAATTGAATCATTGGCCAGGCTATGGGCATTCTAATTAAGGATTAAATGAGTTTAAAAACTATCTCTCACTGGCCTCTGCAGATGTGGGCATTGTGGAGAACTTGATCCTTTAAATTCACAGTGAAGCACTAAAATCATAGACCATCTTTCCTTGCTTCCTCTGGCAGCAGGGACTTGGCAGCCTACCACGATTTATGCAGTGGTTTTAAGCTACCGTATTTGGAAACCCACTGCAACTGGACCCCAGAGTCTTTCTTGTGATCTTGGAGGATGAATTACAGTGCCTGCAACTACAGAAGTCACTAAAGGCTTGTTTTAAAAGTGATATTAAACTGAGCTTTTAAACTTTGCCCAATTAGACTTGAAGTATGTCTACTTGTCCATAGCCTGGCCATGGGTTTACAATTTACTTTTTACCCTTAAACTGCATAAGGGTTTTTTCACTATCAGGGTTGTAAGGATGTGGCACTCGCTTCCAGATATGGTGGTGTCAGTATTGACAGTTTTAAAAAACTTATAGATGGGCAGCTTCACAAGCACATACGGGGATATGGGAAATTATTTTTGACATGAGCGTACACACACCCACACAGGTTAAACTGTATGGACTGGTGTCTTTATTCAACATCATCAACTATGTAACTATTTAAACTAAAAAAAAAAAGAGAAAAAATAAATCCTCCCTCTAACATGTTTGTGTTTTAGTTGTTAAATCTTTAAAATATTTTTCTTTTACAGAAGTTTTATTAATAAACAATCGAACATATACGGACAGCATTGGGATGGTTACAGTTTGTAATAAAAAGACATAAGGTGAAAAAAAATAAAAATTTAACAAGAAAAATACGGATAAATTATAATAAAAAAAAGGGGAGAACATAGACTATAACCTTACACAAGTCACAAACATAATGGCCCAGGTAAATAGGAATGTAAGGAAGAGTCCAAAAGCCACCTTTTGGGGTATTATGGATATCATTTCATGCCTACAGACCTAAATGACCAGATGTTGAATATGAAATGTCTGAACGAATGCATACATAGTCCAGTACCCCCGAATGGGAGAGGGTAAAAAAAATAAAAAATTAAAAGGGGGTATTCCAAGATAACATAAAGAGCAATATTATCAAAATAACCATCCCTGTCGGCAAAATATCCACATCAACTGAATGCATAAAGCATATTGAACGGAAAAGGTGAAAGAAGAAATTAAGGGAAGAGAAGAAACAAAGATGAAAAGAGAAGAAAGAAAAGGGGAGAGTCCACGGGGAATGTGTCGGAGGAGTGTACTGTCGAAATGAGAGGGATGAAAATATGTGATCCACGGTTGCCAAACTCTGAGAAATTTATCATGCGTATCCAAGAGAATGGCCGTTAGTTTCTCATTTACCATAATGTCATTCATTCGGTTTTTAACAGCCTCAAAGCTAAGCGTAGGAGTCTTCCATGCCCTGGAAATCGTCAATTTAGTCACAGCAAACAGATGTTGGGCCAGTTGCCTTTCCGGGTGAAGTAGTTCAATAATTGGCTTGCCTAGTAGGGCTTCACAGGGATCTATTTTGAGGTCAACATGAAATAGATTGCGTAGAAGGGCATAGGTTCTGAAGCCAAAACAAGAGTGGCGAGAGTGGGCAACCTTGATGGGTACCCCTCCTAATATTAAAGACCGATGACTCAAATCCGTAGTATTTAATTTTGGCCCGAGGAGAGTCGTAAAGCACTATCATGCATTGCAAAAATTATGCTCTGAAACCATAGTGGCGCAGTACGGACATAAGATACGGCCAAGACAGAGTATCAAATGTCTTGTTCACATCCAGTGACAGAAGCATTGATTCCAAAGGGCGACTATAGGCTACATGCTGCAGTATGCGCCGAATATCGTCCCCCGCTTGTCTTTGCTGGACAAAGCCCACTTGGTCTTAACTTAAACGGGGAAGGAAAGAGTTCAAGCGATTGGCCAGGATTTTTGTTAGTATTTTCATATCCACGTTAATAAGGGAAATTGGCCTGAAGTTGGCCCACGAAGAGTGGTCACGGTCAGGCTTAGGAAGCTTCACTATGTTAGCGGTTAAGAGGTCTGATGTGAATTTTTGGCTGTTTTTAACAGAATTGTACACAGCTGTCAAATGTGGGGCTATAACGGCAGCCAACTTCCTATTATAAAGTACTGTAAAGCCGTCTGGGCCAGGCTTTTTGCCCACTTTCAAATCCTTAATACGTTGGAGAACCTCTGGGACTTGAATATCTCGGCCAATTAGGGACACATGAGCCTCAGGCAATGTGGGAAGCGAAACACGACTCAGAAAGGTATCAGTGTCCCCACTACACGTCTGGGATGGAGCTTCATATAATGTGGCAAGGCGGTGGCGAAATTCCTCTAAGACTCGCACTGGCTTACCAGTGAGCACATTATGTCGAGTTCGTAGAGTAATGGGGGTGAATTTAGGAGCGAACGTGCGTAACCTGTTTGCCATCATCCGATTCGGCTAATTCGCCTTAGAATACCATTCTGGCGGGGCCAGCGTTAAACACGCTCAGCCCCATCTGTGAGACAAAGATCCAACTCCGAGCGAGTTTGGTTTAAAAGCTTGTGGTTGGCGGGGGTAGGGGCCCGCTTGAAAACAATAGAGAGTACCTCCAAACGGGCCTCCAAGTCCCGTTGTTTTAGGAGGCCTTCTCGTTTACGCTTTGAGGCTAACTGCATAATGCGGCCCCTGAGAACTGCCTTTATATGTCTCCCAGAGAGTTACAGGAGTCGATACTGAGCCTGCATTAGTGCGGAAATATTCCACAGAAGCTTCTAAGATAACAGCTTGAACCTCCTTGAGGGACAATAATGAATCATTCAAGACCCAGGGTGAGTGTTGAGGCTTGTCAAGAATGAATCGGCACACGACCAAGACGGGGTCATGATCTGACCATGGGGCGGCTAGAATAGAAGTAGATGCCACTAAGGGGAGGTGTTTTCTCAGCATAAACATGTGGTCTATTCTAGAGTGAGAATGATGGGGGTGGGAATAATACGTGTAATCCCAGCCCAGGGAGTGGCACTCCCTCCAGAGATCAACCAGATCAAAATATTTTTTAAGATTACACTGACACCATGATTTGAAGCAGAATTGTACTTGAGGCTTGGGTTAATGATCTCGTTAGAAATAAAAATATTTAAAATAGTAATGCGAAAATATATATTTTCCCCTTCTTTTATAAGGAAAGCCTGTAAGGGGAGAAGTTTGCTGACTTCACCTTATGAAGATGCTAGTTGCCTGGCTGTCTTTCAGATTAAATCAGGGGTCTCCAAACTTTCTAAACTAAGGACCAGTTTATTGTCCTTCAGACTTTAGAGGGGCCGGATGTTGGCCAGCAGGAGTAGAAATTTTCCTGACATCAGTGGGAGTAAACATTGCCTTATTGGGTATTACGGGGAAGTATAGTGTCCCATTGTTGGTATCATTGGGAGGAATAGTACTCCATTGTTGATCTTAGATGGCAGAATAGTGTCTTGAGTCAGTGGGAGAAATAGTGCCTCAAGGGCCAGATCAAGGCATTCGAAGGGCGGCAGTTTGGAGACCACTGACTTAAAGTAGAACTAAAGGCAAAACTTTTTTTCAATTTGGATAGAGCAAGGGAGGGTTATAACCTCCTGTCAGATTTTTTTTCTCTCGCAATCTGTGTACCATTAGGGAGATTTCCCTTCACGTCCTGTCCCATAGCCAAAGCAGGAAGCGAGAGGAAATCCCTGCAAGTAAAGTAAATCCCCTGGGGACTGCCACGTCACCAGAACTAGTGTCCCCATCGGAAGATTTCCCCTCTTATTACTTCTGGGGACAACCAGAAGTAATGGTGATAATGGTGAACAGAACAAATGGAAAGGGTGAATCTCCTTTAATGGGGGGGGGGGGGGGCACAGGCAGTAATAAAAAGTGGCAGGTGTCCTAATCCATCCCCACTCTATCCAAAACAAAAACAAAAAACTTACCCTGAGTCAACATGCAGATCAGAAGTTATGGGTGCAATCTGATTTTACTGGCTGCACTCTTTATCTAGAGCAATAAAATTATTGAAGTCTGTGACAACCAGGCAACAAGAAACACCTGAAAGGGAAGTTGACAATGGTAGCCTATATACCGTATATACTCAAGTTTAAGCTGACCCGAATATAAGCCGAGGCACCTAATTTTACCACCAAAAAATGGGAAAACTTATTGACTCGAGTATAAGCCTAGGGTGCCCATGCCTCACTGTGTCCATGACTAGACTGACGTTTAACATGGGAGTCTATGGAAGGGGTGCCCGGCTTTGAAAAATCAGTGCTCCCCATCCGTAGGTCTCCCAGACAAAAAACTTTGCACACTTGTAGAGGACAAATGGGGCTACATGCCAAGTTTGGGACGGTACCGTGTTCGCAAACTCTGGGAGATCAGGCGCAAAAAGGTGACTCGAGTATAAGCCGAGGGGGGCATTTTCAGCACAAAAAAATGTGCTGAAAAACTCTACTTATACTCGAGTATATACGGTAGGTATATTTCTCTCGATACTCAGTATTTAACCACTTAACGACCGCTCACTGTATATATACGTCGGCAGAATGGCACCGACAGGCACAATCACGTAGAGTGTACGTGATTGCCTTTGTATAGTTGGGGGGTCCAATCGGACCCCCCTTCTGTACAGTGAGCGGTGGCTAAGTGTCCGGGATCGTTCCGGGATGAGGGGGCAGCCATTCGTTTCTGGCCACCCCCTCGCGATCGCTCCCGGCGAATGGAAATGCCCCCTCTGTCTGTGTCAGACAGAGGGAGCAGGAGGAAGTGATGTCATCTCTGGTGCGGCGCTCACATATACCGAGCGCCGTACAAGAGAAGACATCAGGTCAGTGCACACAACACTACACTGACACCAGGGCACATAGGGACATAAATCGCCCCCCCAGGCCCCCCCAGATCACCCCCCCAGCCCCCAGTCACAGTGTCACTGATTGCAGTGACCATTTATTTAGTGATCACTGCAATCAGTGACATTTGTGACTGTAAAAGTGTCACCAAAGTTTAGTCTTAGGTCCAGTGTAGCCCCCTAACCCCCCCTAATAAAGGTTTAACCCCCTGATCACCCCCCAGATAACCCTTTCACCGCCTATCACCACTGTCGCTTAGCGATAATTTTTCTGATCGCTGTCTTAGCGTCTGTGATGCAGATCGGTAGCCGGTAATTTTTTTTAGGTTCGCCGCAGGTTTTTTATAGCGTCAGGTACCCCAATATATTATCTAATAAAGGTTTAACCCCCTTGATCGCCCCCCAGGTAACCCTTTCACCCCCTATCACCACTGTCGCTAAGCAATTGTTTTTCTAAACGCTGTCTTAGTGTCGGTGATGCAGATCGTAGCCAGTAATTTTTTTTAGGTTCACCGCATGTTTTTATAGCGTCAGGTACCCCAATATATTATCTAATAAAGGTTTAACCCCCTTGATCGCCCCCCAGGTAACCCTTTCACCCCCTATCACCACTGTCACTAAGCGATCGTTTTTCTAAACGCTGTCTTAGTGTCTGTGATGCAGATCGGTAGCCGGTAATTTTTTTTAGGTTCGCCGCAGGTTTTTATAGCGTCAGGTACCCCAATATATTATCTAATAAAGGTTTAACCCCCTTGATCGCCCCCCAGGTAACCCTTTTACCCCCTATCACCACTGTCGCTAAGCAATTGTTTTTCTAAACGCTGTCTTAGTGTCTGTGATGCAGATCGGTAGCCGGTAATTTTTTTTAGGTTCGCCGCAGGTTTTATATAGCGTCAGGTACCCCCATATATTACCTAATAAAGGTTTTAACCCCCTGATTGCCCCTAGTTAACCCTTTCACCAGTGATCACCATATAAGTGTTACGGGTGACGCTGGTTAGTTAGTTTGCTTTTTATAGTGTCAGGGCACCCGCCGTGTATATACACCCCAGGCAGCGTCAGGTTAGTGCCAGTAACGCTAACACCCACGCGTGAAGCATACACCCCCCTTAGTGGTATAGTATCTGAACAGATCAATATCTGATCTGATCAGATCTATACTAGCGTCCCCAGCAGTTTAGAGTTACCCAAAAACGCAGTGTTAGCGGGATCAGCCCAGATACCTGCTGGCACCTGCGTTTTGCCCCTCCGTCCAGCCCAGGCCACCCAAGTGCAGTATCGATCGATCACTGTCACTTACAAAACAAAAACACACATAACTGCAGCGTTCGCAGAGACAGGCCTGATCCCTGCGACTCCAGTGCTGTAGGAGGTGATTTCACCACCACAGTTAAAAAAAAAAAAGCAAATATGCCGAAGCATTGGGGCAGCAGGGGCGGAGGAGCGATTTTGCTCCTAATGTCGCGTACATACGGTCGAAATTCCGACGGAGGCTTGCCCGTGGAAAAGTCCGACCATGTGTGTGCGGCATAACTTTTTTGCGGGAGGATGCCCCCATGCTTCGGCATATATAAATGGTGCGTGTATGCCCATCATTGGAAGTGGGTGGATGAAGGGCGGTATTCTAATGGTGGGCATACCCACCGATCAATCTCTTTTTTTCGTTCAGCCAACTGGCTGCATGAAATAAAAAGATTACAATACATGTCCAACAAGGACCAGCAACGTACTGGTATGTTGCTGGACTTTGAATGTTTATACCAGAATGATGCCTGCGGGTTTAGGTATCATCTTGGTATCATTCTTTTCAGCCTGCGGCCGGCTTTCATGTAAAAGCAATCCTAGCGGCTAATTAGCCTCTGGACTGCTTTTACAAGCAGTGGGAGGGAATGCCCCCCCCGGATATAAAAAGCGCCATTGGGAAATTGGGAAAGCATTTTATCACACCGATCTTGGTGTGGTCAGATGCTTTGAGGGCAGAGGAAAAATCTAGGGTCTAGAAGACCCCAGTTTTTTCAAAAAAAGAGTACCTGTCACTACCTATTGCTATCATAGGGGATATTTACATTCCCTGAGATAACAATAAAAATGCTAAAAAAAAAAAAAAAAAAAAAAGCAAAATTAATAAGAAAAAAAAAAAGCACCCCTGTCCTGCCCTGCTCTTGCCCAATGGCGAACGCAAGCGTCGGTCTGGCGTCATATGTAAACAGCAATTGCACCATGCATGTGAGGTATCACCGCGAAGGTCAGATCGAGGGCAATCATTTTAGCAGTAGACCTCCTCTGTAAATCTACTGGGGTAGGCTTTTAAAGGCTTTTAAAAATGTATGTAGTTTGTCGCCATTGCGCGTTTGTGCGATATTTTAAAGCATGTCGTGTTTGGTATCTATGTAATCGGCCTAAGATCATCTTTTTTATTTCATCGAATATTTGGGCAATATAGTGTGTGTTAGTGCATTCAAATTAAAAAAAGTGTATTTTTTAACCCAAAAAATGCGTTTGAAAAATCGCTGCGCAAATACTGTGTAGAAAAAAAAATGCAACACCCACCATTTTAATCTGTAGGGCCTTTGCTTTAAAAATATATATAATGTTTGGGGGTTCAACATAATTTTCTTGCAAAAAAAAAAATGTTTTCATGTAAACAAAAAGTGTCAAAAAGGGCTTTGTCTTCAAGTGGATAGAAGAGTGGATGTAAGCTTCCTAATGTTGTGTATAAAATGCCAGAACAGTTCAAAACCCCCCCAAATGACCCCATTTTGGAAAGTAGACACCCCAAGCTATATACTGAGAGGCATGTCGAGTCCATGGAATATTTTATATATTGACACAAGTTGCGGAAAAACGACAATTTTTTTTTTTTTTTTTTGCACAAAGTTGTCACTAAATGATATATTGCTCAAACATGCCATGGGCATATGTGGAATTACACCCCAAAATACATTCTGTTGCTTCTCCTGAGTACGGGGATACCACATGTGTGAGACGTTTTGGGAGCCTAGCCACGTACGGGACCCCAAAAACCAAGCACCGCCTTCAGGCTTTCTAAGGGTGTAAATTTTTGATTTCACTTCTCACTGCCTATCACAGTTTCGGAGGCCATGGAATGCCCAGATAGCACAAAACCCCCCCAAATGACCCCATTTTGGAAAGTAGACACCCCAAGCTATTTGCTGAGAGGTATTGTGAGTATTTTGCAGATCTCGCTTTTTGTCACAAAGTTTTGAAAATTGAAAAAAAAAAATATATATATATATATATTTTCTTTCTTCATTTTAAAAAACAAATGAGAGCTGTAAAATACTCGCCATTCCTCTCAGCAAATAGCTTGGGGTGTCTATATTCCAAAATGGGGTCATTTGGGGGGGTTTTGTGCGATTTTGGCATTTTATGGCCTTCGAAACTGTGATAGGTAGTGAGTAGTGAAATCAAAAATTTGTGCCTAGAAATCCTGAAGGCGGTGCTTGGTTTTCGGGGTCCCGTACGCGGCTAGGCTCCCAAAAAGTCCCACACATGTGGTATCCCCGTACTCAGGAGAAGCAGAAAAATGTATTTTGGGGTGTAATTCCACATATAACCATGGCATGTGTGAGCAATATATCATTTAGTGACAACTTCTTGTAATTTTTTTTTTTTTTTGTCATTATTCAATCACTTGGGACAAAAAAAATATATTCAATGGGCTCAACAGGCCTCTCAGCAATTTCCTTGGGGTGTCTACTTTCTAAAATGGGGTCATTTGGGGGGGTTTTGTGCTATTTTGGCATTTTATGGCCTTCGAAACTGTGATAGGTAGTGAGGAGTGAAATCAAAAATTTGCGCCCTTAGAAATCCTGAAGGCGGTGCTTGGTTTCCGGGGTCCCGTAGAGGCTAGGCTCCCAAAAATTCCCACACATGTGGTATCCCCGTACTCAGGAGAAGCAGCAAAATGTATTTTGGGGTGAAATTCCACATATAACCATGGCATGTGTGAGCAATATATCATTTAGTGACAACTTTTTGTAATTTTTTTTTTTTTTTTTTAGTCATTATTCAATCACTTGGGACAAAAAAATAAAAAATTCAATGGGCTCAACATGCCTCTCAGCAATTTCCTTGGGGTGTCTACTTTCCAAAATGGGGTCATTTGGGGGGGTTTTGTACTGCCCTGTCATTTTAGCACCTCAAGAAATGAGATAGGCAGTCATAAATTTAAAGCTGTGTAAATTTCAGAAAATGTACCCTAGTTTGTAAACTCTATAACTTTTGCGCAAACCAATAAATATACGCTTATTGACTTTTTTTTACTAAAAACATGTGGCTGAATACATTTTGGCCTAAATGTATGACTACAATTGAGTTTATTCGATTTTTCTTATAACAAAAAGTAGAAAATATCATTTTTTTTCAAAATTTTCGGTCTTTTTCCGTTTATATCGCAAAAAATAAAAATCGCAGAGGCAATCAAATACCATTAAAAGAAAGCTCTATTTGTGGGAAGAAAAGGATGCAAATTTCGTTTGGGTACAACATTGCATGTCCGCACAATTTACAGTTAAATCAGCGCAGTGCAAAATTCTGAATTCACCTCTGGTCCTTTAGCTACCAAATGGTCCGGGGCTTAAGTGGTTAAAGCCGTATTAAGCCCAAAAGCAAACCTTTATTATTTTGCAGCTTAGCGTTTCTTAGATGTGATGTCTGCGTTCATTTTCTTTTCTTTATTTTCACCTGGCGATCCTGCCAGTAAGTCTGTTCTTTTTCAACAAAACTAGCTATCCTGCAAATTTAGCAGTTAGAGGGTTGAGACAAACCATTTACAATTGACAGGGGGCTTACAACGATCATTTTTATTTGTTTATTAATGTAAAAGCTTTAACCCAAAAGAAAAGTATGTATGTGTATGTATGTGTGTGTGTGTATATATATATATATGTATGTGTGTGTATATGTGTGTGTGTGTATATGTATATATATATATATATATATATATGTGTGTGTGTGTGTGTGTGTATGTATATATATATATATATAACACACGGTTCATCCAGATTAGGAGCACTCTAACACAGTCGGTGTGCTACTGACCAGATCACCAGGTGAAAAGAGAAGGCATTTAAAGGATAAGTTCACCTTTCTACAAAAAATAATAAATGCACCTCCTTTTTCCAGGTAAAAAAATTTGCATTTATTATTTTTTGTAGTAAGAGCCTGTAGAGCAGTGATTCTCAACCTTTTAGTGCCGTGACCCCTTGATAAAATTTCTCAAGTTGTGGGGACCCCTAACAGTAAAATTATTTATAGCGTGGGTTGTCAGCACCCAAGGCAAGACAAGTAATTTGCTTCCCTAACCCACAGACATTTAGCGCTCCCGGAGTCCTTTTAATGGCAATTATAATCACAGGTAGTGTTACTCACTGTGTCTCCAGCTTCACTGTGTCTCAGACTTTGTGGTGTCTCGTAGCAGTGACACCTATGCCGAAATCAGGAGATAGGGTCTCCTCAGCCCCTCCCACTAAACGTTCCTCATCAGTCAGCTGACCTCTAGTCTTTGCCCCCCAGCCATTCCTTGAACTGAATGGGCGGCTGCAAAGAGGCTGAGTGGGCGGCTGCGGGCTCCAGGAACAGCCCAGCTGGGCGGCCGTGGGCTCCAGGGATAGCCCTTTTGGGTGGCTGCAAAAAGGCTTGGAGAGTGGTGCAGGCTTCAGGACCAGCCCAGGATTCGGTGACCCCTGGCAAATCATCATTCGACCCCCAGGTTTAGAACCACTGCTGTAGAGCATTGCACCAGCGATCAGCAGGTCTCCTACACACTGCCAGTGTATCTGCTTGCCCTATCATCCCATATGGGTAAGCCGATACTCACTGACAGGAAGACTTTATGAACTACCACAGCGCTCCTCAGCACCGTAGTTGTTCCATGAGAACAACAAGCTGAAAGCCACTGAGGATGGTCGGGGCTTGTAGTTCATTCGGACACACAGATCTCTGTGTATGAATGACGTGGCCATGTAGGTGGAGCCCTGCGCTGCTGTGCTGTTTTTAATTTTTTAATTAGTGATAGTACAGGGAACCTCTCCCCATACTGCTGCCACAGAGGGGGGGGGGGAGCGGCAGCTGCCACACTGGTAACATACAGCCACTGAGAAAAGACAGCTTGCAACTCCATAGTCCTTGAGTATTTCATTTTGCCATACCAGTGAGTACACAGACAGTGGCAGACGCGTTTCCTGTGCACAAGGCTTATCGCTGAAACACATCTGCCACTGTCTGTGTACTCACTGGTATGCTAAAATAAAATACTTGAGGACTATGAAGTTGGCAGCTGTCTTTTTTCGATGACTGTATTGTCTTTTGGTCGATGGGAGGACACCACAGCTTAGGCAATCAGATTGCTACTTCCAGTCTTTACCTAAACTCCACTGCTCTGAGCGATGCATCATTTTGTTTGAAGCACTGGGAACATGTTCTATATTCCACCCTAAAATCGGATGGAACATGTAACATGTTCCCAGAGGTGAACATAACCTTTAAAAGGAAATGAATGCAGCCATCCCTTCTAAGGATTGGTAAGCTGTAATATATTACATTTTTGCTTGTGGGTTTAATACAGCTTTAAATGAAAAACCAGAACATTTTCAAGGGTCCAGAAATTTGCAGATAGAACCATGGCAAAATCACTTGAAATTTAGGACTGCTGCCAACTAATTACCTGTAACCTCTAGTCATATAAATAACCAATAATGATGTTTCAAATTAGACTGCCAGTGCATCTGCTCTAGCTGCTGACATTTTGCAATGAGTATGGCTGTTTCTCCAAAGAGCTTATTTAAGTGTTTTTAATTTTTTTTCACCTTTTTGTTTTTCAATTGTAGGAATATGTTAAATTGAAGTTTTGTATTTGTGAAATAACAGCTCAGCAAAGTCTATGTAAAATTTTGTTTTTAATAATTGTAATGCAATGTATCCAGACAAATGTTGGGGAGGAGGTTGCAGCTCTTGAGCCTATTAAAATCGCTGCTTTTAGATCAATGCCGAAAAAGCCTGTTAGCAGAACAGATTTCTTTCTTGACTCCGAATGTCATGTTTGGTCTTTGACCGCATCTTACTTTTTTTTTTTTTCACATGCTCTTATTAAGCTTTTAGTTTTGGAAATGGATGCTTTAGGTTAAAGAAACTCTTGCTTGTTCAATAAAATTTATTTTTTATTTTGGGCAATTATATTGGTTGGAGGCTGCTTCTAGCAAGTGCCGACAGCACAAAAGAGAGGTTGATATAATAGGTCCCCATATTTCATATGACTTTAGGGAGGATCAGAGTGAAACTGACTTCAGACTGTACCAAGTATGTAACAGCCAGTGTGGGTGAATCAGTGGAAGAATAAAGATTTTTGCTTGTTATAGTGAAATCTGCCAGCTGCAGAAACCTCTCAAGGTCATGTGTACCTAGAATGACCTTGGGCGTTTCATCTCTTCAAAGTAGAGTATTTGTCTCCTCTTTATATTTGATGTAAAACTATAACCGTGAACATAACTAGTCTGGAAACATACACCAGGTTCTTGTCGTATTTTTAGTACAAGTTCTTCGTGATGTCTGTGTAGACAGACTAGTTTTGTTCTGTATTTCATACCAAACTAGGAAGCATATCTTGGTGTTACAAGTACAATAGTTTAACTTGTACCTCGCACATTCCAATGGTTTTATATTTTTTACTGAGAATATCTTTTTATAATCTGGTAATATGTGTATCAAATATAATACAATGTGTATTAATTAATATTTTTATAACAACTAATATCTTATCTCTCATATGCATTTGACACCTTTTTATGTTTTATGGCATGGAGGTAGGTGAATTTTGCGAAGACCTTACCATTTAATACAAAGTTGTTATCGGGTAGCTGGTGCTAGAGACCGATAGATAGAGGGCTTCTCCTGTGGCTAAGCTCCAGACTCCTCTAAAAGTGGAACAGGAGGAGTCAGGCTCAAAGAAACATTAGTCACCTGCTGAAATTGCTTGCAGAGAAGTTCTGACTGGAGTGTTGTCAGACAAGATGTCAAAGTACTCAGAGGAGACACTGGGATAGTGTCTGCAGACAGGTGGCGCCAGTGGGAAGTAGCAGGACTCAGGTAGAGCAGGAGTCAGGAGAGAAGCCAGTTAAAAGCCAAGGTCAGGTTTCGAATGTGGACAAGAGCAAGTGTAGTCAGGAGGATAGCCAAGGTCATGCATAGGAGAGCAGGATAAGAACGTCTGCTTAGCAAGCCGAGGTCAGATCAGGAGGTAGGCAGAAGACAGGTCCAGGGGCAAGCCGAGTTGGTAACAGGTATCCACAGGTGCAAAGATTAACACAGGAACAAACGCACTGGAGAGCTGAAGATCAACCAGTAATCACAGAAGGTGACTGGCTTCCTTATAAATGCCATTAGGTGTGAGGCCAGGAGCATGCATGACCACGCGCCAGCTCGCATTTGTGCATCCCTGTGCGTCGGTGCTCATTTGTAGGGCCTTGTAAGATACTGGCAGGAATGTCGGGTCTTAATGAGCCTCTGCTGCAGATAGTGCCTGGACAGTTGTCCTGTGTTTTTGGTTTTTGTAAACTGTAAAATAAAGTGAACCTAACAGAAATTTTGGGTGCTGAGCCTAGTTTATTTCAGAAGTAACTGGTGCATGGTAGGTGACAGCTTCTAAAAAAAGAATACAACACCCGTTTTCTGTAATGACAGGTTTTCTTTAAGAGATCCATACACATGGGCTTCATATTTGCATATGGTATGCAAACACAATCTTTGGTCAAACTTCTTCTAGTCTAGAAAATCTCTCTCACTTGCCAACCTTAATGCTCACTGAATGCTTATTTCTGACAATGCATTCTTTCATGCAGTATCATTGTCGTATGCTTGTATCAGATAGATTAGTTCTCTGCCAATTTGTCATGTGCTGTGTACATTTTTTTTTCTTTACAAATTATATTTTTTTAGGCAGTCTTTGCCAGTGTTAAGAAGTCAGTGAAACAAAATCAGTCTATGTAAAAACATTTTCACATTAAACACTTCCAGTGTTGTCACTTTGTATAGCATGCATTCCTGCACACTCACAAATAGTTGGCAAAGGCTGTGGACATCTGTCCTGGTACGCACTGTAAGCACTTGCCATTCATGGCCAGCTGTTGAATTTTTATCTCTGGGTCAGATGCTTAGCTGACATCCATTTCTATAAAGCATAGAATGTGTGTTGGAAAACAACATGGTCAGTAAATAAACAATAAACGTTATCCCTACTCATTATCTACGATAACTTTAGGAGTAATGGTGAGGTCCCAGTAAGTTCTTCCAGCAGTCACAGTGGGGTCACAATTATCTAGACAATTGGCAATACTTTTAGGAATTGAGTAAATTATCTGACAGACCACATTAAAGTGAGGCGCAGTGCAAATTTGCTGAAAATCCGCACTGCATCAAAACCGCTAACCTGTACATGCAAACCGATTGCGGAGTGTATGTCAAGTTAATGACACCCCGAAATCGGTTTGCTAAACGCAGTACAGTTTGCAGAATCGGATTGCCTGGGTGTTTACACTCGTGCGATCTGATTCTGGTGCGGACAAAAAAGGGTCCTGTACAGGTTTGGTGTGAATGCAGCGTGATTTGAGACGTATAAATCCATGGTTTAAATTGCACCCCAGATGCACTGTGATTCCTGTGCAAATGACATGCCGTGTCCTGCAGCAGTGTGAACTTGGCCTGAATCTTTATTGAATCTTTATTGAAAACATCGCCCCCCCATCCTGACCTCTGTTGTATTTACTTATTCAGCGGAAAATGCTACCCAAAACTCCCACAGTGTACAGTCATGGAATTATGTGCCTTCACATTTGGTCATGTAAAGATCACCGTTTAGGCAGAGATGCTGATTGATCATCTCTAAATGTTAGTCTCCAAGCCTCGTGGGGTTATACCAAATTCCTAGTCATTTGATGTGCTACCATGGCAGTCTGAAACTGCTTTTCCTTCAGCATGAGTAATACAAAGCTTATTTTTCAACTTTTATTTTAAGGGGCCCTGTGGTAAGTGCTGTATGCGTGTGCCACACACTCCCTTTCCTGCCTTTTTGTCCTGTAGGAAGCATCATCCTGCACTGTTTCTAATCCTGAAGGACATGATGGATCTCTGGACTTTGATATGTTTTACATTGCTTGTCTACAGTGAACTGGTTATCTTAGATCACCTGAAACCTGCATCAGCTGCCCAGGTTTGAGAGTACCTGGGGCTGTGCCGAACATTGGGCATGGTTATAATTCCATCATATGGATGCGGCAGGACTGCCCTCACTAAGACACACAGAGGACAGTCCCAGCACCATGTGTAGCCTCAGCCTATACTCCCCATGGAGCATTTACCTGGTATCCCTTGAAGGAACTGATGCCCGAAACCTGGGATTCCTTTTAATTATAGGTTCATCATCGTCTGAGTCTTTCTTGGCTCCTTCAGGTGAGGCCAAGGTCTTCCCCATGTCCACGGGGACCTCCTTTGTTGCATGTGCTCAGCTGCTGTGGCACTCTGCCTTCAGAGGCTCTAAGCACACTTTTGTACTTTTGTCTTTCTAAAACCTGTTACCGTTAATGATTCTAAATCCATTTTCAACAAAATCCATTTCTAGAAAGGCAAAGACTGTTTGTTTTTGTTTTTTTGTTTTGTTTTTTTGGTGACTCTGCTGTCTTATGCCATTTACCCAGTATGTCTTCAGGTCTAGAGTAGCCCTAATGTGTTCTGTTTCAGTACGTATTTAGCGGCTGCTATGTGTTTTATCCATTTTTATGCTATTATGCATTGGAGATCTGTGTTTATTCATTATACAAAGAATTTAGGCAATTCAGAAGTGCTTACATTTTAGTTAAGTGGTCTGATAAGACCGGGTTTTAGAGTTGTACTTTTGATTTGTGTACCAGTGTTTACTGACTACCCTACTCTTGGTACCTTAGCCCTACTACCACCTGTAACTTCCAGGGGTACTCTAGGGGTTACCTGTGTCACTGGTTTATAACTAGTGGCTAGGTAATATTTATGGTTTGGCTTATACTTATGCCTCATATATTATGGACTGTGGATCTGTATATTGGGAATACTGGCCCAAAAAACAATGTCCCCTGATGTAAATCTAGTGTCAATCACGATGAACATGGGCCGCCATCCTGCACAGAAAAAAAATCTGCAGAGCATGACCGCTACTGTCACTGGGTTACCTTGCCTCCATGATGGTACTCACTATGACTCTATGATGTCATAGGGACGGGGTCATAGGTGCGAAGTCTCCAAGTACCGTCATGGGGGTACTTGGTGGTGGGGGAGCAGGGCTGCCATTCGGCGAGTGTCTAGCAATGGGAGTGGTTGTGTTTGGTGGGCAGTGTTGTTGTGTTTTTTTTCCCCTGTGGGTCAGCAGCCAGAGTTAATCATGATTGAAAAATGAGGGAGGGGGGATCCCCCCTTTTCTCACCTCGTCTTTCAGGACAGCACCTGGAGAGAGCGCAGCTCCACCCCTTTTCCCAGGAAACACTGCAGTCAGTTTTCTTTAAAGACCGGACACTTCCACCATGGCCTCAGTTGTAGTGTTTCCTCCGCCATGGTGGAAGCGCTGCGGGGAACCAGGGGTAATGCTGCGCTCTCTCCAGGTGGAGACAGTATGGGGCATACCTGTTAGTTTTTTTCTTTTGTTCCAGGCCAGCCCAGCACCCCCCCTTACGTGAGGTGGATGCTGCGGTACCTTCTCCCCTTCATACCCGGCGAGGGTTCAGGCTGCGGGAGGGCCCGCTCTCATCAGACCGGCACTGGGGGCATGGAAGGAGGGATGGCGTGCTCCTCAGGAGACGAGCAGCGTCTCTTTCGTTTGTATCCCCATGTTTTCCGGGTCCCGGATGGCGAGCGCGTCATTCCGGCCGGGGGCGGGACTTCCCGTGGTGCGACGCGGCTTCCGGTTCCGGCCGCTGGAACGCAGGGGGAGGAGGCGGCCTTCGGCTGGTGTCATTTCCGGTCCTCACAGCGGTGAAAGGACCGGGAAAATCAAAAAAGGAGCTGTCGGACGCCACTTCAACCTCGCAATGGAAGAGGAACAAGCGGCAGTGGTGGGAACAGGAGCCACTCACACCAGCCAGACCCAGGTAAGCAGGGACAGAGGTCCCTGTATATATACTTTATGGGGTCTTGTATATTCTTTCCCTCCTTTTCTCCCCTGGGGGGAAAGCAAAGGAGCCTGTGCCACTCTCCCTAGAGATTGTTACTAGAGAGTTGGTTTTTTTGTTGTTATGGTGGCTCAGGGGGTGAGACACTAGGTAAGCTGTGCTTATAAATGTAAGGGCTAAAGTGTTAGTTCCTTCCTCTTTTATTTTCCAGCTGATTTAGAAGGTTTTGGTTACTATTATGTTTTAAAAATGTTTTAAATATAGTATGGTGTTGGTGTATTTCAGCTTAAAGCCAAAGACAAAACCAAACACTCCTCTCCTCTTCCCAAGAGGAGATGTCCGTCTTGCAAAGACACGCTTAGGGAAACATGGCCTAAAGCGCTATGCAAGACATGTATTGCAGAGCTGTTAAAAGAGGAAACTGCCTCAGCTGCAGCTGCTGCTCAACCAGGGGAGCTATTAAGCTCCTTCCGAAAGGAACTAGCGGACACTTTTCAGTCATTCCGCTCCCTTTTGGATAGACGTCCGGCGGCCCAGCCAAACAGGAAAGGCAGTTCACCATCCTGTTCTCATCCTAGTACTCCTGCACCCAGAGGGGTCAGCGACTCGGAGGATGAGGAGATAAATGTTGCCACAGGTTCGGATGAAGAAGAGGAAGAAGAAAGGGAAATTTCTTCTTCCCGCTATAGGTTATCCCTGGAGGAAGTAGACGATCTATTAAAAACAATACACACAACGCTTAATATCGAAGAGGATAAGACGCAATTATCCTTACACGATAAGATGTTTCAAGGCATGGGAGAAGTAAAGCAACGGGTGTTCCCAGTGCACAAATACATCTCCGAGACAGTAAAGAGAGAATGGAAGGACCCAGAGAGGGCACCTTTCTTTTCCAGATCCCTCAAGAGAAGATTCCCCTTTGAGGATGATAGTCAGCAGGTTTGGAATAAAAAACCAAGGCTTGACGCAGCCTTTTCGCAGGTTTCAAGGAATACAGACTTGGCCTTCGAGGACATGGGCACCCTAAAAGATGCCATGGACAAGAGGGCAGACTCCCTACTAAAAAAGGCATGGGATTCGACTCTAGCCAACTTTAAGCCAGCAATGGCATCAACCGTGGTAGCGAGAAACTTAGAACACTGGTTGGAGCAATTAAAAACTCACATTGAGGCGGGAACTTCTCGTAAGGATCTACTTGACACGCTGCCTATACTTCAAAAGGCGGTAGGGTACATGGCTGATGCCTCTGCTGAATCTATCAAAATGTCAGCTAGATCAGCAGCCTTGGTCAACTCAGCCCGCAGAGCCTTATGGGTTAAGACCTGGTCAGGGGATATAGCCTCAAAGGCGAAGTTATGTGGTTTGCCTTTTGACGGTGACTTAGTTTTTGGCCCTGATTTGGAAGCCGTACTTAATAGAACGGCTGATAAAAAGAAGGCCTTCCCAATAAAGAAGAAAGTGGTTCCTCAGGGTAAAACTAATTTTCGTGCTTTTCGGCAAACCGAGGTTAAAAAAGACACGGGCTATAAAAGACCTTGGAGGTCCCAGAGAGGGAGAGGAAAGTCAGGGGTACTATTCCGCCCTCCTGGCCAAACCACAAACAACCAGTGACAGTCCGCCAACGGTGGGAGGAAGGTTACAGGCCTTTCTTCCACAATGGAAGACAGCGACGTCCAGTCCATTTGTCCTCAAAATAATATCAGAGGGCTACAGGCTGGAATTCTCGCAACCCCCTCCAAACCGTTTTTATGTAACCCGGACTCCTCGAGACCTGGAGAAGTCTATAGGGATGTCATCCTTACTGGAAGAACTCATCCAGCAAGAGGTAATTATAGCTGTTCCCCCCGAAGAGGAAGGGATAGGGTGCTATTCACACATCTTCCTAGTGAAGAAGACGTCAGGAAAATTCCGGTTGATCTTGAACCTGAAGATACTAAACAGGTCCATCAGATACAAAAGATTCAAGATGGACACAATTTTCTCAGTGAAACATCTCCTGACGCCAGGTTGTTTTATGGCATCCATAGACCTGAGGGATGCGTACCTACACGTTCCTATAGCGCCAATATCACAGAAGTATCTGCGATTAGCAGTAAAGACGGGAGACTCGATCTCACACCTGCAGTTCAGAGCCCTCCCTTTCGGACTGTCATCCTCACCAAGGATATTTACAAAGGTCATAGCAGAGGCTCTAGCACCCCTCAGATTAAAGGGGATATCAATAGTGCCATATCTGGACGACCTCCTGATATTTGCCAAGACAAGGGAGTTATTGGCGAAAGATCTAAAAGAGACGAAAAGACATCTCGAGAGTCTCGGATGGATCATAAACCAAGAAAAATCAAAAATGATCCCTTCCCAGACGATAACATTTCTTGGATATACAATAAATTCCATACAGGAAAGACTTTTTCTCCCAGAGGAAAAAATAGAGAAACTCCAGAGGGCAGTAAAGGGGACTCAAACAAATCTGCCGATGACAATCAGAGCAGCCATGTCAGTCCTAGGCCTACTCACCGCCTCAATACCAGCGGTACAATGGGCACGTCTGCATGCGAGAGACCTCCAGCAGACAATTCTCAGGAATTGGTCCTACGGAGAGTCGCTGGAAAAATTGATAAAAATACCCCCTCAAGTTCAGAGAAAGCTGTGGTGGTGGAGGAAGCAAGCAAATTTAGACAAAGGCCTGCTTTGGACTTTCCCTGTAGAACACAGATTGACAACGGACGCAAGCTTCTGGGGGTGGGGTGCTCATCTGGATGGACAGATGGCCCAAGGAACATGGTCAAACAGAGAAGCCCGGAGATCCTCCAATTGGAGAGAATTGAGGGCCATTCTACTGGGACTATGGGCGTTCAAGAAACAAGTCCTGGGTCACCACATTCAGGTGTTATCAGACAATGCCACGGCAGTGGCTTATATAACAAGGCAGGGAGGCACGAGGAGCAGAGTGTTGCTATCCTCAGCCCTCCACATTTTGGCCTGGGCAGAATCCAATCTAGCCTCCTTGACGGCGGTACACCTAAAGGGAGATCTGAACCAAATAGCAGACTTCCTAAGCCGAGAAAGAGTACTGGAATCAGAATGGAGTCTGAATCCGGTAGTATTCCAGAAGATAACAGGAAGATGGGGAGTTCCCCAAATAGACCTGTTCGCATCCCACGCCAATGCGAAGGTGGAAACATACTTCTCCCTAAACAGGCAAGATCAAGCGGAGGGTCTAGATGCACTGGCACAACCATGGACCTTCCACTTGTGCTACGCTTTTCCCCCCTTCCAAATGATCCCATTGGTCCTCAAAAAGCTACAGAAGGAGCCTACAACATTAATCCTAGTAGCCCTATTCTGGCCCAAAAGGACTTGGTTTTCAACCATCCAGAGGATGGCGGTGGAACCCCATTGGTTTCTTCCTTTACAGAATGACCTTTTAACACAGGGGCCCCTACAACATCCCAATATCAAGCACCTCAGACTAGCTGCTTGGCTACTGAGGAGCAAATCCTAAAAAAGAGGGGCTTGTCCAATAAACTAATTTCAACATTATTGGACAGCCGAAAAAAGGTCACCAGAGCGATCTATTTCAAAGCTTGGAAATGTTTTAATTCCTGGTGCAGAGAAAAGATCCGTTCACCAAAGGAGACTATCTCTGTATTAGAATTTCTCCATGAGGGAATGGAGAAGGGGTTGGCGATTAGCACCCTAAAGGTGCAAGTAGCCGCCTTATCGGTGTTCCTGGAGAGACAACTATCTCAGGACCCCCTTATCGTTAGATTTTTTAAGGCACTGACCAGAGTTAGGCCAGTACCCTTTAAGTTCTTCCCAAAATGGGACTTATCTCTGGTGCTACAGGGTCTGACAAAAAGACCCTTTGAACCTCCGGAGGAAGCAACGATTAAATTTTGGTCCCTGAAGGTAGCACTCTTAGTGGCAGTTACCTCAGCTAGGAGAGTGAGTGATCTACAGGCCCTGTCAATCATAGAACCTTTCCTTTCTATATTTCCAGACCGGGTAGTGCTGAGAACTGACCCGGGCTTCCTACCAAAAGTGGCAACGGTATTCCACAGGTCACAGGAAATAGTTCTCCCTTCCTTCTGTCCTACACCAGTGGGCACGAAAGAAGAAGCCTTTCACAGCTTGGATGTAAGGAGGTGCATACTGCACTATCTAAAGATAACAAGTGAATTCAGAAGATCGAATTCCCTGTTTATTTTGTTTTCTGGCCCACGTAAAGGTTATAGTGCGTCCAAAAATACCATAGGTAGGTGGCTACGAATGGCTATCGGCGAAGCCTACAGAGCTTCAGGGATAGAACCTCCCACAGGAGTAGGGGCTCATTCAACCCGGGCAGTAGCAACATCCTGGGCAGAACGAGCTGGAGCTTCGCCGGGAAGAATATGCAAGGCGGCTACGTGGACAAGCTTCTCCACTTTCACCCGCCATTACAGGTTGGATTTACTCTCTGCATCTGAGCAATCATTTGGCAGAAAGGTCCTACAGGCAGTGGTCCCACCCTAGAGTAAGTACTCTTTTATCATCTCCAGGTGCTGTCCTGAAAGACGAGGTGAGAAAACCTCAGTTAGACTTACCGGTAACGGTATTTCTACGAGTCTTTCAGGACAGCACCGATGACCCGCCCTAAAGTAATGATAAGATGTGGTGTTATTGCTATGTTCTGCTTATCTAATTTCAGCATGGCTGGAGGTACTCTTAAACAACTGAGGCCATGGTGGAAGTGTCCGGTCTTTAAAGAAAACTGACTGCAGTGTTTCCTGGGAAAAGGGGTGGAGCTGCGCTCTCTCCAGGTGCTGTCCTGAAAGACTCGTAGAAATACCGTTACCGGTAAGTCTAACTGAGGTTTTTTCCTTTTAGGTTGTGATACAACCCTGGGATAAAGTGTATTATCTATTGTTTAACCAATAAAGTCATTTAAATAGACAGCTGAGTTGTGGGTGATTCACCATCTAAACTTTCTGTTGGGACTCTTTCCCAACCCCCCTCTCCCTATTTTTCTGTAATCATGATTGACCATGGATTTTCATTGGACATGTTTTATATATATATATATATATATATATATATATATATATATATATATATATATATATATACATATATATTTTTTTAAATAAATGACTTGTTAAAAACTGTTTTTAATTTTAGCATATTTTTGGTGAATGAGTAGGGGTACTATGGATCTGGGGGCCCCCTTCTTAAATTGGGCTTCCACATTTCGATTAGACACCTATACAACCACCAGGACAGGGTTGTGGGGAAGAGGGCCATAGACTCATCAACATGGGGACAAACTGCCCCCCCATGTTGAGGGCATGTGGCCTGATATGGTTTGAGGGGAACCCTCGTTCGCCCCACCCCCATTTCTGACCTGTTGGGCTGCATGCTCAGATAAGGGTCTGATAGAGATTCTGGTGGGTCCCTATGCAAATTTTTTATTTATTTTTTTGATGTGCGTCTCCCCTTAAAATCCATATCAGACCTAAGGCCATTGCATGGATTTTGTGGGGACCCCACACATTTTTTTTTGGGCTTGGAGTCTCCCTTAAAATCTATACCAGACCTGAAGGGCTTGGTATGGATTGGTGGAGGATCCCCATGCTTTATTATTTTTTATTTATGCCGTCTCTTTTGTATACATTCTGCTGTCTACGGGGAATCCCTTGCTGAAATGAAAGCAGGAATGACTCATGGGAAGCCGGTATATACAGAGATGAGTCAATGGTGGTTTGGACATCGACGGGTGCCATCTCCTAACAACCAGCACAGATTGCATTGTAAAATCAAAAGAATTCAGATGTGATTTTGATGTGTGTCCATTGAAAGCTGTGGTCCACAAAATTGCACTGCATTGCACCTTACTTGCATATTACCCATTTCAAAGTCTGATCGCAGTCGCACTGCATCTATGTGAATAGGTTCTATAGAAACTGTTGTTTCACTTGTCATGCGATTTAATGCGTTCCGGCTCGCATTAGGAATCGCATCAGTGTAACCCAGGACTTGAGGCATATTGCGAGAAACAAGAAGGGGGGGGAGGCGCCTCTCCAAGTGTTGTATTAAAACAGTAACATTTATTGCACAAAATTAAAAACACTTACAAGATATAAGTGGGAGTCATGCTCATCAAAAATATGTAGTCCTGGCAGTTCTACTGTGTCCCACAGGCTTCTCACACGATCCGGGTAGCTGGGAAAAGTTCTGGTGTGACGTTGTGCTGAATAGCTGTACATTCAAGAAAATCAGGAAGTAGTCAGCTCCATGCTGACCAGCTTGAGCCGGAAGCGTAAATGACGTCACCAGCATGGGGCGGGAGCTCTCTGTTCTTAAGCACAACATCACACCAGACCTTTTCCCAGCTACCTGGACCGTGCGAGGAGTCTGTGGGACGCAGTAGAACTGCCAGGACTACATACTTATGATGGGCATGACTCCCACTTATATCTTTTAAGGGTTTTTAATCTTTTGCAGTAAATGTTACTGTTTTAATACTACACTTAAAGAGGGGCCTCCCCCCACTTGTTTCTTTTATATGTTTTGCAGAGTTGCTGGACACACTCTGAGGATGGCTGACTCTTTTTAAATCGCCCACTTACCGTGGTTCAACTTTGTTTTTACCTAAAGACTGACGAATCAAATGTACATTATTACAAACTAAGGGCATTGCCTCCTGGAGCGCCAGATACCCAATTTACCTTCACTAAAGCATATTGCGAGGCCACTGGCTTGCAGGGTTGTGATCGGTGTGTATGTGTCCTCTAGAATTCTCACCTACACATAGTGAAGGGCTCCAGGGTTTATGTCTGATGTGGAGAAGACCAACTTTCTTTTCTCAGAATCTTAATCATTTCTGTCTTGGTATTGGTTCCAGGAGGCTTTGTAGTGTTTTGAGTGGGATAACTCCTCCATTTCTAGGTTCACATCTTACTGTGAAAAGGCAAAGTATTGATAGAACACCAGACACAAAAAATACAAGAGCTGCCTGTTTACATTAGGGAACCCATTAAAGGTAGCTAATGGCTCAGATGAGCAGATGTTTTGTTTATTTTATGATATGAACTTGCTGTACAAAGCCCCTTTTTGCTGCCTTGCTGAGTAAGCCTGTATGCCTGACATTGGTCACCTGGAGAAGAAGAAAGGGATAATCTTCTTGAAGAAGAAACAGACAGCAGTAAAATCCTGACAGATTTTAAAGTTTTCTTACTATACTAGAGATTTTAATTTTATTGCTGCCTGTGTGAGCTTTTCCCACATTTCTGACACCAATGAAATAGACACTTCTTGCTAAACAGATAGCAAGAAAAAAAGTTAACAGATTTTGTTCCTTTCTTAGGACCAGTTCACACCACATGCAGTCCAGTGCGTTTATCTTCTGCATCAAAAATGCATGGAAAGTAGGTTATATGGTTTTCAATGGCATAGTTCACACCAGTGCTTTCAGTTCCAGTGCGTTCCAGTTCCAGAAAAAAAAAGTAGAACATGCTGCATTTTACCTGCACTGAACTGTACTGGAACGCTGTAAAACGTATCAAAAACGCACTGGAACGCACCAGAACACACCTAAATGCACCAAAAACGCACTGGTACACAATTGCCATTATTTAAGGTTAAGAAAAAAGTGGGGTGAAAACAGCACTGGACGGCATCAAAAACGCGTCAAAAATGCGCATGCAAAAAAGCACCTGGAACACATGCGGATTGCGTTTCTATGGTGTGAACTGGCCCTTACTCTATCAAAGAAAAACTATGTCTGGAGTTGAGCTTAACCAACCAAAATGACTCCTGCTTCAATGATCACTGTAACAACCTATTACAATGATCATTCACTGTAACTTTGTGAATTATTACAACGTTACCCTTGCAGCACCTGTCACTGCAGATTATAAGGCTTGTTCCATAATCTTGTAATGAAGGGTGCTCCAGCACAGCTATAGTAAATTAAATTTTATTTTTTTAAGTTTTTTACTTTGATTCTTCCTTGTCTCATAGTTATACTACAGCTCAAATTTTTGTAATACAGTAATCATCTATGCCCTTCATGAATAATTTTTTTAGCTCTTTATGCACTACTCATTTGACTGTGCTCCAGTGATGCCCTCTGCATCCTCTTCCACCACTATTTTGGTGGTCCTTTTTTAGGTTGAATGATGCCCAGCCTTAATCAACCCATTCCATGTGTTCCCAGGTCATTATGCAGATACTTCCAGAAGTTTGGGTCTGTTGATCCTAGTTGTAGTTGAGCCTATTGGCACAGTTCTGTTAACCTAGGGTCTATGGGTCTGTGAATACTTTACACGTGTCCTGTAGGGTAAAATTATGAAAAGAGGAATTCTAACTTATCTGTAAATAACAGTATAATAATGGTATAGAGTATAGTACAGGGTACACACCACCCTCCCTTCCGTTCTTTAGTCATTCTGCATTGCTTGCTACAAAATTGAGGACTCGTGGAGTGGGGTAGGGTCATTGGTGAGGTGCCAAGGGGAGAGTGGGTGTGTCATTGAAAGCTCTGTCAGTGCCCAATCATCTGAAGGTACAAGCCTTTAACCCAGGGTCTATGAACACTTTGCCTGTGTCTTGTAGTGTACTCCAAGATAAGGAATTTAAAGGTAATTCATAATTCCTCTGGTGAGTACAAAATAGGGGTTGACCGATATAGTTTTTCAGAGCCAATACCGATATTTCGGCTGTTTTTCAGGTCGATCGCCAATGTCAGGTGCCGATATTCTGTAGATATATTAAAGTTTGTTCATTTTTACCCTGTCCTTTTAATTAATAATTTTTTTTTTAACTTTTATAGCTGCAAATGTAAACATCCCTTGTTACACTAATAAGCAGTGATTCTTTATGGAGAGATCTGGGATCTATAAGACCCCAAACTCCTCCTCTGCACTTGAAAGTATTCAAAACGCCAAGATCGGCATTTTTAAAAACGTTCTATATTTTTTTTAAAACTGACGCCTTTAGTATACCAGTAATCTTAAAGTGATGTCATGACATCGTTTCCAGGTTACTAGATCCGAGACCCAAACCAAGCTGATTCTGGCTTTGTTCGGGTCTCCGGCCAGCCAGCGGACATGCCGGCTGGTTGCTCGAGCCTCCCACTGCGTTCCTCTGCATTACGCATACTTAATTTATTTCCTGGAAAAGCACAACTTTTTCCTTAACTCCTAAGAACTTCTCCATGCTCAGGGTGCTGTTATGAAAGTGTAAAGTGAAGATAGTTCTGGGGAGCATGCCTACGTCAGTAAGAACTGACCTGGAGCACCCTGCTGATCCCTTCTTCGAGCAAGAAGTATTTTAATATCTGGGTGATAATGTCGGACTGTGATGAAACAAAGTTTCTAGCTACAGGAACAAAATAAAAGGAAAAAAAATGATGTTGAAACAGCCTTGAGGAACAGGGAGTATTTTTATACAGCTTATATTTGGTAATGAGTGCTGCTCTTATTTTATAAGAATGCAGATGCGGCACAATCGTCAGTGTACATGAACGCTTATAAATACTTTATATGTCTCTGTTGTGAAAATGAATGAAGGCAAGGAGATAATGGAGAGACTAAAAGGGAATAAATGCTCCTTGTAGATATCTCTTCCTAGATCTGGCCTTTTAAAATGTTAGCATAATATGTGTAAACGCTTATTCTACAATTACATATGTAACTACATGTATTTGTCCCCATTTGTGACTTCAGTAGAGTTCAGTAGAGTTTTATTTATCATTATTGCTTGGCGAGAATGGGGTTGTTCCATGGAGCTAATGAGACAGGGTGCCAGAATAAGTCAATTTAACAAGCTCCCCTCAAGAAAGCAAAGCAATAAATGCAGAGATTTTTTATTTGCTATTTTTTCTCTGTAGCTAATGCAGCGGAATAACGACCATTACACTAAACAAAAAAGCAGTTCCATTAGAAGTAGTTTGTCAGCATAGCTTGTGACAGGAACAAACCTTAACAAACAGTGTCCTTGCAAGAGTCATTCTTCTAATAAGACATAACTAGCAATAGAGATATAGAAAAATGTCAGTAAAGTGAATCATTCCAGCAAAAACGAACCTAGGAGTGTTTTGTAACAGCAAGAAAATTACAGCCAGCATACCACAGGTTGCCTGACATGTGACAAAAATAAAGTTGACTTTTTTTTTATTCTAGTATTATACCTGCTACATTGAATTGTGATATGACCTGCCTTTTCAATTTGAGGAAGATGTTGGGATTACAAATTTGGTAAATTGGTTAAGGCGCCCCATCCAAAACAGAGATTTTTTGCACAGTATTCCCTTTGTTTTCTTCATCATTAACAATATGATTTGTGAGCAGCTCACTGGGGATATGGTCTCTGTGCCTGGCTACATGCTTCAGATTGCCCTGATTTGATTCCAGTGTGTTCTCGGTCCAGCTTGAATATATAATTATTCTACCATGGTATTGGACTGCCTTAAGCCTGGTACACACGATCGGATTTCTGTGGACAAAGCGTAGGACTTTCTTTATCGTACATCACGGGACACAGAGCCTTGTAATTTCTAAGTGGGTTATATTCCACCCTCAGGTGCTGGACACTGGTGTAATCAATTAGACAGGAAGTTTCCCCCCTATATAACCCCTCCCATACTGGGAGCACCTCAGTTTTTTCGCCAGTGTCTAAGTGGTTGGTGACGAGTGAAGATGTGCTCTGAGGAGCTCCACTGGAGGGATCCATGCTGGATTTAAATATCCTCCATAAAGACCAGATCCATCCAAAGTGCCATTGAGGCAAAAGTGGATGGTACCTGGGGCCTTGTATCCGAAGCACAAGGTTTTTGCCTGTAATGCCTCTCTTCGGAGGGCTGGATCCTGGTTTCCAGTACTTTGGTTTTAACCACATACCAAAGATTTTCTGGCAGGATGCGGTACAGGTCCAGGGGAGTGGAAACCCTATCTAGGATCCCAGTCCCTGAAGGTCTGTTGACTTAAACCCCCGTGATGGGTGAAGATTGGGTCTGTCTGTGCTCAGCAGTATCCTGCTGTGGGGATAAGGTAAGTGAAGACAATCCTAGGTAAATACCTTAAGGATTATCTTCCATGAGTATCTGCATGTCTTATCTGTTTTCCACCACTAGATGCAGTAAAGAGACATACCTGGTGTTTCACTTACCATGCTCTCCAGGAACGAAATCTCAGTGTCAGCCGGTCTGTTGAGCGGCTCACTTCCTCCGCTTCAGGCTCTGCCACAGTTGTGGGGGGTCCCTCGTAGTCTGAGGTCCACGGTGCTCCTTTTGGGGATCTCTTTCCCCCTCTTGCCCCCGCCTCCACCATTTCCCTACGCGTGCGGGAAGGGAGCGCGCTTTTGAAGCAGGGAGGGCCCCTCAAAAAAAGCCCCAGACCTCAGAGCTCTGTAAAGCCAGAGGGATACAGGAGCTTGGGGCACGTAAGCACCTCCTGTGTGTTGGATACAGACATACCAAAGACGCCTACTCGGCATCAAGCTGTGCAGATTAGCAGGCATTGTTTTTTTGCTAGACTAAGTTCAGATGTTGATGCACCTGTGTTAAGTTCCTCTGCTTTTAGCTTAGGACTTTGTCTCCCTATAGAAAAGGTTCAGGGGCAGGAATATAAAAGCGCACCAAGGTATCGCCATCTGAATCTGGTGGCCCTAATCATGCTTGCATGATACCATCCTCCCCTGTAGAGACTTGAGGCAGCCGCACAGGTTGAGCCATGGGCTCTGTCAGGCATTGCAGCCTCCCCCAACATTGCATCACTCTGCATATGTCAGTTTGGACGTTTTTTTTTGCATTGCATTTGTTGATCTATAAGAGGTTAACTGCTATATTCGCAGCTTCCTCACAAGAAGCAGAAACCGGGGTGTGCCCCTTTCCCTGCTCTAAATCTTCAAACAAGAGGATTAAAGTTCACCGTCAGAGGAAAGAGAAAAGGTGCAGTCTAACGAGGCAGAGGTATCCGAAGCCTCACAAGTTGCAGCTGCAGTCTTTTTCAGAGTTTCATACTGCGTATAACTTACCCTCAGCCTAGACGGCCAAAGCCTCGGTCTTCCCCTTGGGGTTTTTAAAAAATAAATAAAAAATCCCATAGGTTGCTTGTACCTTCCCACTCCATCCATTACTGCAACAGTTTATTTCTGCTGATTGGGCACCCGCATAAGCTGTTGTATTCTCCTCCTAAAAACTCTAGCCGAGGAGTATAGGTTTCTAGAAAAACCTACACAGGATCCTCATCCTGGTGCTGGCTTCAGGCTAGCCAAACGCACAACTGCTGGGATGCACAGTTGCTGGTGCACATTGCTAACGCACAACAGCTATATCGCATGATTGCAGAAACGCACGTCTGCGGAGGATAACTTCCTTTTTTTCCAGTCCACATGTTTGCATAAAATACATGAGTTTTGGAATGTACAAAATGCATGCAGGGTAAAAACAAGTAACAAAACATGTTTATTGTCGATCACATAAAGATACATGTTTCTGTTTGTATGGATTTACATATTTTTTACATAGTCGCATGAGGATGCTTGGTCACATTAAAGTGCTTAAGTCGCACGGAGAGGCTTGTTTTCACAGAAATGCCTAAAGTCGCATAAAAATGCTTGATTGCATAAAGATGCTGGATCACACAAGGTTGCCTGATCACACAAGGTTGCCTGATCACACGAGTCCTTGATTACTCAAGGATATTTGTTCACACAGAGAGGCTTGTTTTCACAGAAATGCCTAAAATCGCATAAAAATGCTTGATTGCATAAAGATGCTGGATCGCACAGGGGTGTTTGATCACACAAGAGTCCTTGGTCACACAAGGGTACTTGTCCGCACAGTAGTGCTTAAAATGCATAAGATGTTTGATTGCATAAAAAATGCTGAATCGCATAAGGATGCATGATCGCCTAAAGTTGCATGTTCGCCTAATTAGTTAGTCAGGTTGAAAAAAGAAACAAGTCCATCCAGTTCAACAATAAAATAATAATATCATACAATCCCATATACCTAATTCTATACCCACAGTTGACCCAGAGGAAGGCGAAAACCCCAGCAGAGCACGATCCAATTTGCTACAGCAGGGGAAAAAATTCCTTCCTGATCCCCCGAGAGTCAACCTAGATTTTACATGGTTGCATAATGAGGCATGATAATTTAAGTTTCCTTAATTATAGAGGATTCCTTGTGTCCACATAAAAATATGTGTCTGCATGGGTACATGTAGCGCAATGTTGCATAACACGTTCATAAACGCATGCTTGCTTGCAAGATGCCCGTTCCATAGCACACGTGCTATATGTATGCGTGTATACAGCGCACACTTTTCTTTCTCGTACATCACGGGACACAGAGCGACATAGTCATTACTATGTGGGTTATATAGATACCTTCAGGTGCTGGCACTGGCAACTTCCAAAACCGGAAGTACCCTCCCCTATATAAGCCCCTCCCATCCGGGAGTACCTCAGTTTTTTGACAGTGTCTAAGGTGTTGGCCAAGAAGTAACATGTGTTTCACTGAGCTTGCGTACAGGTTCTTTTGGGCCTCAGTAAGCTATTCCGGATCCGACCAAAAAAGCTTCATAGCTAAACGGTCGGTACCCGGGCCTTGCAAGAGAAGAGCAAGGTTTTGCCTGTAATGCCTCTCTTAGGAGGGCTGGACCCTGGGATCCAGAGCTCTGGTCATACCCACGGCCAAGATGTTTTCTGTGCAGGGTGCTATACAGGTCCAGGGGAGTGGAATCCTTGGGAACCCGGTCCCTGAAGGTTTGATTACTATGCCTGCCGTGATAGGTGAAGTTTGGGCTTCTGTGGACCAAACAGAGTCCTGCGGCGAGGAAAAGGTAAGTGGGGGCCCTCAGGAACTTGGTTCTATTGGGGGACCCCCAAGCCTATTTTGTCTTTCTGCCTGTTACCTAAGGTATTCCCGCTAAATATTCTGTGCATGCCTGTTACTACTGAGAAAATGTAAACATTTTTATAGTAGGCAAGAGAAAAAAAAAATGTAAGACCGCGGTACCTGTGTTAAACACTAGAGGCCGCTATGGTTCTTTTTTCTTGTAATGTGGATTTTTTTCTTCCGAAATCAAATCCAGGCAGTTGGTAAGTTCTCTGCTGGGAAGCTGTCTCCTCTGCCCTGTTGCTGCGCTCATCCATCCCCGGGCCCTGCGGCAGGGACCCTGGCTCCCATCTAGCTCCTTTGTTTTTTCAAAAAAGACGCCGAAGGCGCACGTGCCCGCGCCTCTCTATATAGAGGCGATCTGGAAAAAGGGGCGGAGCGGGTGGATGACGCTCGGTGTGCGCCGCGGCGCTACTGCGCATGTGCGGGCGTCCAGCATGTTTAAAAGCAATCAAGCTGGCTATTGAAGTGCACAAACAGAGCTAGCAACAGTAAAAAGGCACACAGAGGCGGTTGATGCAGGCATCCCCTAGAAAGGCACTTTAGTAGACACCAACTGATATATAGCAGCAATTGTGCTAGACTATTATCAGTAAAAGGGGTGTATTACGGCTGGAATACCTCAGCTTTGGGCTTAGGAATATGCCGTCCAGAAGCTCCGGAACTAAATCTTCCAGGAAGCAAAAGGGGTCTCCATCGGGCTCTGAGGATCTTGGGCATGCTTCTGCTGCACCAGTCTCCCCTGAAAATTCAGAGGTTAGTGACCGTAGAGACCCTGCAGGAGTACCTGGTACTTTGGCTGTCCTCAGTTCACCTGCTCCTGTGTATGTAACAGAGGAGGTTTTTTCCTCAGCTCTGGGAGGATTAGAAGAGAGATTGTCAACATTAATCACTGCCTCCCTGTCACAGGGCACGCCCGATCTCCGTCTCCTCCTTCAAAGTACCTGTTAGCGGAGCAACAGTCCCATACAGGGATCGACCTGCCTGAAGGGGATCAGGAGGAGGTTGATTCTGTTATAGAGGAATCAACTGTGGAGGAACCTTTCTCAGCATCTCAAGCTGAAAGATTATGGGTTCAGTCTTTGACTAAACATGGTCCGATCAGCATTTAAAATGCACCTTGCGGAACCATCAACCACTACTGTCTCCTCGCTGGGGTCGCTAAAAGCTCCCCAGACTGTCTGTTCCTTTCCAGTTCACCCTTTATTGGAAGGGCTCATGTACCAGGATTGGGAACATCCTGATAAAATATTTACTCCCCCCAAGAGATTTCCGGTGGTCTATCCCATGGAGGATACGTTCATCAAAAAATGGAGGGTCCCTACAGTGGATGCAGCCATCTCTTGTGTGAATAAATCACTGACATGTCCAGTGGATAATGTCCAAATGTTCAAGGACCCAATAGATAAAAAATTGGAGTCCTTATTAAAATCTGCTTTTTCTACAGCAGGCTTGGTGACACAACCAGCAGTGGCAGCTATTGGGATCTGCCAAGCAGTGAAGGATCAGTTGAAACAGGTCTTAAGGGACTTGCCAGATCAGCAGGCCCTTGCCCTAGCTGATCTACCTAGAGCCTTGTGCTTTGCGGTTGACGCCATAAAGGATTCAATCCATCAGGCCTCCCGCCTTACGCTGTCTGTAGTACATATGCGCAGGCTTCTATGGCTCAAAAACTGGTCTGCTGAAGCTCCCTGTAAAAAATTGCTGGTTAGCTTCCCATTTCATGGTGAACGCTTATTCGGGGAAGACCTGGACAAATATATCCAGAAAATTTCCAACGGTAAAAGTACACTCTTGCCGGTTAAAAACAGAGTTAGAGGTCCCTCTTTTAAGAGGCCTGCTTCTCCAGTCCCTGGGGCATCGGCTGTGAAACAGTTCCGACGGCCTCCTCGGTCAAATCCCGGGGGTAAAAATCAGGGACAATCGCAGGGTAATAAGAAACCCTGGGTCAGGAGAGGTACAAAACCTCCCCCAAAGTCAAATGCATGAAGGGTTGCCCCCACTCAATCGGGTGGGGGGAAGACTCCAGTTGTTTGCAGAGACCTGGTGGGACACGATCAGAGACAGATGGGTGCTCTCCGCAGTAAGTCTGGGATACAGGTTGGAGTTAAAAGACTCTCCTCCTTCCCATTTTATGAGGTCAAACGTGCCAAGAGATCCCCGGAAGAGAGAGTCCCTCCTGTTGGCACTAGAACAACTATTGCTCCAAGGAGTAATTATGGAGGTTCCCCTGGAAGAATGGGGGTTCGGGTTTTACTGAAACCTCTTTACAGTCCCGAAGCCAAACGGGGACGTGAGGCCCATATTAAATCTAAAAGGGCTAAACAAATTCCTGCATATCAGGACTTTCCGGATGGAGTCGATCCGATCGGTGGCCACTGCCCTACAAGGGGAGGAATGGTTAGCCTCGATCGACATCAAAGATGCTTATTTGCACATTCCCATCTTTCCAGTCCACCAGAAATTTCTACGCTTTGCAGTAGAAGGGCGCCATTTTCAGTTCAGAGCCTTACCCTTCGGTCTGGCCACAGCACCACGAGTGTTCACAAAAATTCTGGCCCCATTATTGGCCAATCTAAGAACGAAAGGTGTAACGATAATGGCATATCTAGACGACTTGTTGCTGATAGACCACTCAGTGAAAAAACTAGAAGTGGTCGTTCACAAGACAATCAAGTATCTGGAATCTCACAGTTGGATTATCAACCGAGACAAGTCAGCCCTAAAACCAGTCAAAAGTCTGGAATACTTGGGGCTAAGGCTAGATTCAGGCCAGAGGAAAATATTCATGCCTCGAAAAAAGGTGTTGTCTTTGAGAGATTTGATCCACTTAGTGGGTACAAAAAGACAGCCGTCCATACGCCTGTGCATGAGGCTGCTGGGAAAAATGGTGGCATCATTCGAAGCAGTACCCTACGGTCAATTCCATTCGAGGAATTTGCAAAGGGCCATACTGTCAGCCTGGAACAAGAAAGTTCAGGCCCTAGACTTACCAATGTCCTTGTCCCCTTCCGTTCGCAAGAGCCTCCGTTGGTGGTTGGTTCCCCAGAATCTGGAAAAAGGGAAATCCTTCAGTCCGATTTCTTGGAAGGTGGTCACTACAGATGCCAGCCTTATAGGCTGGGGAGCAGTACTGGAGCAATGGTCTCTCCAGGGCAGATGGTCGGATGCGGAAGAGGCCCTGCCCATCAATCTCTTAGAGATACGAGCCCGGTATGCCCTAGTAGCATGGACATCCAAACTCCAAGGGTCCCCTGTCAGAATTCAATCAGACAATGCCATGGCAGTGGCATATATCAATCATCAGGGTGGCACCAGGAGTCGTGCAGCCCAGAGGGAAGTAAATGGCATCCTGAAATGGGCAGAAAGATATGTCCCAGCCATATCCGCGGTATTCATTCCAGGAGTGGAGAATTGGAAGGCGGACTTTCTAAGTCGCCAACAATTATGCCCGGGGGAATGGTCCCTTCACCCCGAGGTTTTTCAGACAATATGTCAGCGGTGGGGAACACCGGATGTAGATCTGCTAGCATCCAGATTCAACGCAAAGGTGGACAGGTTTGTCTCTTGGACAAGGGATCCCCTAGCTTGCGGCTCGGATGCCCTAGTGTTCCCTTGGGATCAGTTCAAGCTGATATATGCATTCCCACCGTCACAATTGTTACCTCGATTACTCCGCAGAATCAGGGTAGAAAAGAAACCAGTGATTCTGGTGGCTCCAGCGTGGCCCCGAAGAGCATGGTACGCGGAGATTGTAAAAATGTCAGTGGGGAGTCCTTGGACTCTCCCACATCGTCCGGACCTGCTTTCGCAAGGACCGATATACCACCCTTCCTTACCAGCCCTAGGTTTGACGGCCTGGCTATTGAAGCCCACATTCTAAAAAAGAGAGGGCTCTCTAATCCTGTGGTATCTACCATGATCAATGCCAGGAAGCCGGTATCCAGGCAGATCTACTATAGAATCTGGAAGGCGTACATCGCGTGGTGTGAGGCCAAGAAATGGCGTCCACGTAAGTACGTAATAGGTAGGATTCTGGACTTCCTACAGTGGGCTGTAGATAGGAAGCTTGCCTTGAGTACTATCAAGGGTCAGATTTCGGCCTTGTCAATATTTTTTCAAAGGCCCTTGGCTTCGCATTCACTAGTCAAAGCCTTTATACAAGGAGTGATGCGTATTAGTCCTCCGGTTAGTATTCCCATATGTCCATGGGATCTAAACCTGGTTCTGTCGGTTCTACAGAAACAACCATTTGAACCATTACAGCATATTTCCCTGGTTCTTCTCACCAGGAAATTGATTTTTCTAGTAGCCATTTGTTCGGCTAAAAGAGTGTCGGAATTAGCAGCTATGTCCTGTAAGGAGCCATATCTGGTTATCCATAAGGACAGAGTAGTGTTACGTCCTCATCCAGCCTTTCTTCCTAAGGTGGTATCGAGGTTTCATTTGAACCAAGATGTGGTTCTTCCTTCGTTTTTTCCCAAACCTAGTTCGGTAGAGGTAAAGTTATTACATTCTTTGGATGTATTAAGAGCAGTTAAAGCTTATCTAAAAGCCACTGCTCAGATTTGCAGAACGGATACTTTGTTTATTCTGCCGGAAGGCCCCAGAAAGGGTCAGGCAGCGTCAAAATCTACTTTAGCCAAGTGGATTCGACAGGTCATAATGCAAGCCTATGGCTTGAGAAGGAGACCGCCTCCGTTCAAAGTTAGGGCGCACTCCACGAGAGCAGTTGGAACTTCATGGGCAGTGCATCACCAGGCCTCCCTGGCTCAAATCTGTAAGGCCGCAACATGGTCTTCAGTACACACGTTTACTAGGTTCTACCAGGTGGACGTTAGAAGTCAGGAGGATGTCGCCTTTGGGCGCAGTGTGTTGCAGGCCGCAAAAGATCCTCATGTCTGATAGCGCTCAGCTTATGTATGGTGTATCCCCCCCCTCATTGGGCATTGCTTTAGGACATCCCACATAGTAATGACTATGTCGCTCTGGGTCCCGTGATGTACGAGAAAGAAAATAGGATTTTTATAACAGCTTACCTGTAAAATCCTTTTCTTGGAGTACATCACGGGACACAGAGCTCCCACCCCTCTTTTGGGGACACTTATTGCTTTGCTACAAAACTGAGGTACTCCCGGATGGGAGGGGCTTATATAGGGGAGGGTACTTCCGGTTTTGGAAGTTGCCAGTGCCAGCACCTGAAGGTATCTATATAACCCACATAGTAATGACTATGTCGCTCTGTGTCCCGTGATGTACTCCAAGAAAAGGATTTTACAGGTAAGCTGTTATAAAAATCCTATTTTTTATGTTTTGCCTAAAACATATTTGTATGAATTTATGCTTCCATGAACGCACGCTTCCATAGAGGCATATGGCTTTAACACTTGCCACATACACATATGGGGAGCCATTTGCATATGTGTTTATTTACATATGTGTTTATTTACATGGGACTGCAGAGGTTGTCTGCGTTTCGCAGGGGAACAGCACCTCTTCCAGTTAGTGGTCTTGCCCTTTGGGTCAGCCACCGTGGCCGGGTTTACAGGGTGCTAGGGCCCGCCTCTAGCAGGTCTAAAAGCCCAGGGTATAACAGTAATGGCATACTGAGGCAATCTGCTGCTGATGGATCAGTCAGTAGCATGGCTGGACCTAAGTGTGTCCAGCATGGTCAAGTATCTGGAATTCCTAGGTTAGGATCCCAGTCTAAAGGTACATTGTTAAGTTCGGTAAGAAGCTTGGAATGTTTGGGACACAGCCCATAAAGGAGAGTTTTTTTTGCCTCAGACAAAGTCAGCGCTATAAGAAAGCTGGTCTATGTGGTCAAGGCAAGGAAGAGTTCCTTACATTTGCCTTTTGCTTAAGGTGCTAGGGAAGATGGTGGCTTCATTTAAAGTGGTTCCCTATGGTCAGTTTCATTCAAGGCTGCTATAAACATTATTCTGTCAGCCTGGAACAAGTAGATCCTAACCTAGCATTATCCAAAGAGTCTGGTCCCAGGGATACGCTGGAGTCTAAGTTGGTGGTTCTTAACCAAAAGATTGTCGGAAAGGAAGATCCTTCATGCCGGTTACCTGGGAGGTGGCGGCTACGAAGGCTGGCCTCTAGGGGTGGAGGCCAGGCATGGAAGAGACCGTTGCCCAGGGGAAGTGGTCAAGCTCCAAGTGAGCCTTATCTGTCAACATTCTAGGGCTTTGGATGGCACATCTGACTTAAGGGCCTGGGCGTTTAGGTTGCAGGATTGTTCTGTCAGAGTACAATCCAACAATGCCACACCAGTGATTTACTTTGTTTATCAAGGAGGCAGTAGAAGTCATGCAGCCAGAGGGAAGTGAGCCATGTTCTGGCTTGGGCAGAGGAGCTTGTGCCTTGCCTATCGACAATCTTCATTACATGAAATGGAGAATTGGCAGGCGGTGCTCTGGATCTGTCAACAATTGTTCCCGGGAGAATGAACTCTACACCCCGACTTTTTTCTGACCAAATGCCAGAGAAAGAGTACCCCGGACATAAAATGTATTGGCGTCGAGGTTCAACAAGAAGTTGGACAGCTTTGTGTCAAGGACAAAGGATCCACTCGCATGCGGGACAGATGTGTTTGTGACCCCGTGGGACCAGTTGTCATTGGTTTATGCGTTCTCTCCCCCCAGTGCCACGACTACCGTGGCTTTTATGCAACATCAGAGGGGAACGGAAGCCGGCCTAATAGCTCCGGCATGACCCAGACGACCTTACTGTGCAGGGATCGTAAGGGTGGTAGTAGAGGACCCAGGGTCTCTTACATCTTGTCCAGACCTACTTCGCAAGGGGGTATTTTATCCTGTCTTGCAAACATGGGAATTATTGGTCTGGCTGTTTAAGCCCACATTCTTGAGGATCGGGGCTTTCAGAACCAGCGGCAAATTACCTTGATTTGTACGGGAGAGCTAGCCTCCAGGACCAGGTATCATAGGATCTGGAAAGCCCATGTTCCTGGTGTGAAACCAAGGGGTGGCATCCTTGGAAGTATGTCATAGGTAAAATTCTTGCCTTCCTACATTAGGAAAGGAGATGGAGCTAGTCTTAAGTTCTATCAAGGATCTGATCTCGGCCTTGTCAGTATTTTCAAAGGCCGCTTGCTTCACACTCTTTGATCCGGGCCTTTATACAAGGGGTAATGCGTATAAGTTCGCCAGTTAGGTCGCCCTTGTGCTTGGGGAATTGAGTCTAGTTTTGTCGGCTTACAAGGTCAGCACCTTGGGCCGATGCACCATATTTCCCTTCATCCTTCTAACAAGGGAATTGGTGTTCTTGGTTGCGGTAGCCTCCGCAAGAGTTTCAGTATTGGCAGCTTTCTTTGTATAGAGCCATACTTAATTATTCTTAAGGTTAGGGTGATGTTAAATCCTCACCCAGCCTTATTTCCTAGAAGGATCTAGTTTTCATTTGAATCAAGACGTTTCTTTTTCTTGCCTTCCTTTTTTCCAGAACATTGTTCTGCGGAAGGAAAAGTTATTACTTTTCTCTCAATATAGATGAGAGCAGTTAAAAATCTATCTGAAGGTTTCAGATATAGGTAACTGACATTTTGTTGTGCTGCCAGAAGACCCTAGAAATGGGCATGCAGCGTTTAAATTAGCTATTAAAATGGTTACACTCTCTCGTTGGAGTGAGAACAGTCAAGGTCTATCTGAAGCGGCTGCTCAGATACGGAAAACTGATGTTGCGCTATCAGAAGGCCCCGGGAAAGGGCAGGCAGCGTTTAAATAAACTGTTTCTATGTGGATTCATCAGGTTATGATTCAGGCTTGTGGTTTAAAGAGAATTTTCTCCTGTTTCTTTTTTAAAGTACACCCTACCAGGATAGTAAGCGCTTCATGCGCGGTGCATTACCAAGCTTTTATGACTCAGATTTGCTAGGCCGCAACTTGGTCGTCGGCGCATACGTTCACTAATTTCTATCAGGTAAATGTAAGACAGCAAGAGGATGCTGCTTTTTGGTGCAGTATGCTGCAGGCAGCAGTATAGGTCCTCACGTCTGATGGCGGTCTGCGTTTTGTCTCCCTCCCCTCAGTAGGCATTGCTTTGGGACGTCCCACTTAGTAATTACTAGGCTCTGTGTCCTATGATGTACGATAAAGAAAAATAGGATTTTTATAACAGCTTACCTGTAAAATCCTTTTCTTGGAGTACATCACGGGACACAGAGCTCCCGCCCCTCTTGTTTGGGGATATTGGGACACTTATTGCTTTGCTACAAAAACTGAGGTGCTCCCAGTATGGGAGGGGTTATATAGGGAGGAAACTTCCTGTCTAATTGATAACACCAGTGTCCAGCACCTGAGGGTGGAATATAACCCACTTAGTAATTACTAGGCTCTGTGTCCTGTGATGTGCTCCAAGAAAAGGATTTTACAGGTAAGCTGTTATAAAAATCCTATTTTTATCCGAAGGGCGTTGGTCGTTAACTTGTATTGCATACAAGCGGTAAAGAATTGTCGGCCAGCAAACACGAAACTACGTGGTTTTTCAGCTCTTTAGCGCCACCCTTTGGGCAACTTCTGCTAATGTTGTGTTATGGTTAGCTTGGCTTCTGAGCATGCGTTTTTGTACTTTGGAGTTTTGTCCGATGGACTTCTGTATACACGATCAGATAATCCGACAACCCACATTTGTTGGCGGAAAATTTTAAAGCATGCTATCCAACATTTGTTGGCGGAAAATCCAACAATTGTCCGATGGAGCATACACACAATTCCCATCCGAAAATCCGATCGTGTGTACGGGCCTTTAGATAGATAGGCATCCCTGGAACAGCTCCCAATGATGCCTCCAATGGCATCTTTGTAAGATGACAAAAACATCCCCCCTCCCCCCTTTCTCCTTGTGATTCAAAGAAACAACTTTTGAGTTTTGGGTGGTCTTTGGTCCAACCTTTTTATTATGCCTTGAAGAACATTATGTAATGTATATTGAAAAGGGAAGTTTTATTGATTTTCATGGACAGATTTCTATGATTTTGAGCCCCAGATACCACTTGGACTTTACCTTGGTTGAATATTGTTATGTCTGTTGTGACAGTAGGAGCTACTGTCAAGGTAAAAAGGACAGTTTGCTGGACACAGGTTGTGCACATTTGCGAGGTGCAAGACTACAGAGCGTAGATGTGGACTGGAGAAGAGTGCTTTCGCAGCTTTCTCCAGGTTTTGGTATTCTGGAATGGGGCTTTGTAGTTTGGAGATTCCATAGTGTCTTGGGAGGGATGGGATCTCCAACCCTGTGTCCAGACTTTGCTGATTACCAGCAGGGTGTGTGCTCAGGTGAGCACAGCCCTTATAATGAATGTATGGGAAGACCTCATGGCTCCCAGTTGGAGAAGGCTCCACACCAAGAGATAGGAGGTCTTCAGGAGTCAGAGAGGCTGTAGGAGGCAGCCAGAAAGTTTGTTGACTGCAAGAGGCAGCCAGAAAGTTGGTGACTACAAGAGGCAGAGCTGTGGACGCTAAAGGGAAGCCGTCTACTTTGAGGAGTCCGGTGGTCTGGCTGACTAGGATAAAGTGCAGAAGTACTGCTACAGATACTGCTACAGAGAGCCAGGTGGGCTAGCATTTTCTGTTCTGTGTATTTAATGGAGAAGAACCCCTGCGTGGGAAACATTTTGTTTGGACTTTTATTTTGCCTTTTTAATAAAAATGGGCTACCATGCCGTTAAATATAGTTCCTGACTGGCTTGAATCGCTGGAAAAAACGCATCTACCACGAGAGCTAACAACCCCCATCTCACACTGTCAAGATTTCCATGAAGAACATGAATAATTGTCCTTTTTCTCAGAAAAAGAGAAAAAAAACTTTTTTTATTTTTTATAGTATGCTTGGTGCACCAGCCCTTCTGTTTGAGTTTTACCACAGAGCATCATTTTGACTACCCCTGATTCTTGTTCCAAATAGTTGTTGCTCAGCTTACCAGTATAGTTAGCATAGCTATACTAATATAATAATTTCATCCTGTAGATTTCTTGAATTGATTCCTTGGTATATTGATGTTTCTTCTTGGAATTAACTATATATTTGAGCCTTTGTTTGCTTTGTGGTATCCCTGTATCTCAATTTGAAGCTCTGAAAGCTGTCCTACTCAATAAGGACAGTCTAACACGCATCAATTCACCTTACGGACATTTGGCAGCACTCTTTCAGTAATTTCCCAGTACAGTAGGAATCTTTTATTTTTTTTAAACTCTGTATTTTTAGCTGTTTCTTAAGAACTCAACACAAACTATTCAGCAGAGGGATTACACTGTAGAGTTATCAGTTAAAGGATTTGTTATAGTCATATAATATTGTGGATTAATTTGTGGAATATATTTTTATCCTGTAATCTTCTGTGTGTTGTCCTAATCTGCCCCATAATTACCGTATATACTCGAGTATAAGCCGACCCGAATATAAGCTGGGAAAACTTATTGACTCGAGTATAAGTCTAAGGTGTGCCTCACTTTGCCTCACTGTGTCCATGCCTCACTGTGTCCATGCCTCACTGTGTCCATGCCTCACTGTGTCCATGACTAGTCTGACGTTTAACATGGGAGTCTATGAAGGGGGGGCCCGGTTTGAAAAATCGGTGCTCCCCGGCCGTAAGTCCCCCGGACAAGAAACTTTGCAAACTTGTAGAGGAAGAATGGGGCTACATGTGTGCCAAGTTTGGGGTCCAGAGGACTTTCGACCGGCCTGTACCGGGTCCCCAAAGTCACCAGAGAAATTACTGTTTAACATGGGAGTCTATGGAAGGGGTGCCCGGGTTTGAAAAATCCGTGCTCCCCGGCTGTAGGTCCTCCGGACAAGAAACTTTGCACACTTGTAGAGGAAGCGTGAGGCTATGTGTGTGCCAAGTTTGGGGTCCAGGGGATCTACGGCCGGCCGGTAGCGGCTCCCAAAAGCCTGGGAGATCAGGCGCAAAAAGGTGACTCGAGTATAAGCCGAAGGGGGCATTTTCAGCACAAAAAATTGTGCTTAAAAACTCGGCTTATACTCGAGTATATACGGTAGTTCTTAAAGTGGTTGTAAACCCACTTTTTCAACTTGCACCTACAGGTAAGCCTAGATTAAGGCTTACCTGTAGGTGCAAGAAATATCTCCTAAACCTACACGGTTTAGGAGATATTTACTAAAATGACAAGCGCCGCTGTCTACGGCGCATGCGCGCCGTAGACAACGGCGCATTTATGGGGTTAATCCCATTCACATACTCTGCTACTTCCCAGCAATCGCTGGGCGTAGCCGAGTGGGACGCCTCCCGCGCGCATGCGCAGAGTGACGTCTCCGCCGCTCCGGCCAATCACAGCGCCGGAGCGGCGCTGTGATTGGCTGGTGCGGCGATACCCGGAAGTAACATTCCGGCTATCGCCGCAGTGATGTCTGCGGCTGGACAGAGGGACGAGGACGGCTTCGGGGGCCCCGATCTAAGGTAAGTGGAACATAATGAGCTATTATGCTAGTCATAATAGCTCATTATGCCTTTCTCTTGCAGGTGGGCCAAAAAATAAAAGTGGGTTTACAACCACTTTAAATGAGAACGCTGCTTTCATTAAAAAGAATAATGCATATACAATTGCTACACAAGTCATTTTGAAATTTAGGGCTAGTTTGCACTTGCTTCAAAACAAGGCTTTACACAGGCTTTGTTAATGCCAGTCAAAGCCCCTGTCACTAAATAAAATGGTTCGCTTACAGTCCTGTTTACACCTTGCTTTTGCTTTGCTTCAAAAATTGTCGCTTTAGTGGTGCTTCAAAGTGTCTTCAAAGCCTCCATTGAAGTTTATGGCAATGCTCGCTTGAAGCACCTGCAGCTTTTGTGAGGCAGTAATTCAGCTTTAGCTTTGCTTTGTTTTGGAGAAATTGCAGGTATGAGATATAGACAGACAGACAGACACCTGCCAACCTTCAACTAGCTTCAAAAGAGCATCACGAAGCATCACCAAAGCTTCATCGAAGCACCACCGAAACATCAAAAACACCTAATACCATGTTGAAGCTGTAGGCACTTTAATGTGTGTTGAAGCCAAAGCAATTGTAAATGATCCCTTAATGTTATTAAAATGTACCATTCAATTTCAAACTGCAGCCTCTGTCTTTTCTAAAACTGTCAAAAAAAAATTCAATGCATTATGGCACGCTGCAGGAATTCTGTACACAGCTGGTATAGAGAATACCCCCCGAAATTTTATTTTCTGCTTATTTTTGGATAATTGATTTTCAAAGACAGTTGCAATAGCATACATGCAAGTCAACGTTAATGCATCTTCCTTTAACAGGAAGTTCAGTTTTGGTGAGATATTCCTCAAGGATTAATTACTTTTAAAGGCATGCCAACACTGCACCTTTCCTCACCAAAACACTGAGATTTCACCAGGTTTTTATAGTGAACCAGACTCATAGGCAAATTGTGAGTTATGTTCAACGAGGTGCGTGTCACCTCATAAACTCATCTTTTTATCGCCAACAGGTTTATTGAGCTCCTGTCCAGGAGCTCAGATGCTGGACTTTTTGGTCTCGGCTCTTTCAGTTGCAGAGTCCCTTCCTTCTGCCCAATCACAGAATTTTTTGTATTATGTGAACTCATTCACAAAATACAAAGGCTTCTTTCAATGGGCAGCAGAGGAGGGGGGAAGGCATAGCTGCTGTGTGTACTTCTCTTCTGTCAGAGCTCCAAGTGTTTCCTCCAGGAGCTCCATACAACTGTTAGATGTAAATGATATAGATTTAGGAGCTGTCATGCACCTCTTTGGACCTAACTCATAGTCTAAACGTTTATCAACTTAATTCCTGTAATCCAGCTCTAAAGTACCAGTAAACCTAAAGTACATTTACACCATGTCTGGTAAATATGTAAAAAAAAAAAGTTGTCTCCAGAAAGTAAGGGGAAATCCCTATAACAGCAACACATAGAAGTCAAAATGTTTTTTTAGTTAAAGTGGTTCTAAAGTTGAGGCATTTTTTACCTTCATACATCCCCCTGCGTTATGTTAAAAAAGATCCCAGTAGTAGTACTTCCACCTCACCTCCCTGTATACTTAGCTAAGTCTTATCTCAATCACATCTTGTGAGAAGAAAGCAGGGTGGGTGAGGCCAAGCCAGGCTGTGTGTGTCTATGGATACGCACAGCCTGGCTCTGGAGCGCACCCTCACATCTGCCCCCACAGTAAGTGCCTTGCTATGGAGCAGACACAGAAGAGGAGGGGTGGACAGCACCAGTTGGGGACCCCAGAAAAAGAGGTTCGTGACACTCTGTGCAATATGATTCCACAAAGCAAGTAAGTATAACTAGTTTGTTAGTTTAATAATAAAAAAAAAAGTATATTTTACAACTCTTTTAAGTAGGGAAATGCTAGCAACTCAATCAGCTTTTTATTGTTTTTTTTTTTTTTTTGCAGATTGTCCCTCACTTTCCCTTTTGGTAAAATGTTGTCACCAAAACATAAAGGGAAAATCAATCTGTGATCCCCAGGTAGCAATAAAATGTGACTAACCTTTCCCCATTTTGTTCAACTAACTAAAGATTTGCACGCCTCACTGTGCCCATTGCAACCTCATGAAGCCTATTGTCACTGTGCCCAACCTCACTCTGCCCATTGCCACCTTACTGTGCTCATCCTTACTGTGCCCATCCTTACTGTGCCCATCCTCACTGTGCCGTTGTCGGTGTACCTGAAATTAAGAGGCTGCGGGCGTCCATTCATTGTTTAAAACTCGCGGTCTCTTCTTGGTCCCTTCCGTGATGGGCGTTTCTAAGCAGACACAATTCTGCCTATCACGAACGTTCTTTCATCCTCCGATTCCCAGCAGACACTGTGTTCAGTGTTCCGCCAATCACGGGCGTCCTCTTGTCCGAGGATGAAAAGGCGTCCGTGATTGGCGGAACACTGAACACAGTGTCTGCTGGGATGGGTGAGTATGAGAGATTGTTGGTGATAAGCGATTCTCAGCAGACACAGTTCCAGGGACCAGGAGGAGACCGCGAGATTTAAACAATGGACGCCCGCAGCCTCTCAATATTTTCAGGTACACTGACTCGAGTATAAGCCGAGGGGGGCATTTTCAGACCAAAAAAGGGCTGAAAATCTCGGCTGATACTCGAGTATATACAGTACTTTTTTATGAGGTCCAGGAGCTAGAACTGAAATCTGATTTTATGTTGCAGAGTTGCAATAAAATTACACCATTCTTCAATGACACTGGGCTTAAAACTAAATATGGGTATAACATTTAAAAACAAAGAGCAAATCAAGTATGGTTCAACCATAAAGTTTTTTGTGCCAATTTGTTCCAAGGTATCCCTCTATTTAGAAAGGAAGGAGGAACATAGGGGATGTACAGTAGATAGATATAAATATAAGGAATCAAAAGTCAGGTTTGGCATTTGGGGATAAGCATGGGGGAGGGGATGGGGATGACTTGTATGTATTTAATTTGTGTATTTAGCTGTTTGCCTGATGATCTGATTTTAAACCCACTTTTTTTTATAAAAGGGACAAAGGGAATGGGGTGTTGCTGCATAGAGTTGGTTCAGTAAAATAGGGGGAAGTCAATGAAATATATTTATTTAAACTATACATGTATTTATGCAAATATATGCTATATTTTCTTATATATTCTACTCCCTACTGTACATTCAGGAATCATTTACATGTAGCACAGATTGATGTACTTACACATTTTTGCAAGAAGCATTCACACAGTGCATGTACCATAGACTTCAAGATATTTGGAGGGAATCTATCACTCAAACATTTGGAAGGCAGGGCTGAATGACATCCTGTCATTTCTGCCAGAGTACATTGTAGTTTCTAATAATAATAAAAGCTCTCACCCGTGTAGGAACTCTTAGTTTTAACATTTGCCGCTGAAGATGACAAATAAAATGTCACTAATTTGTCCAGTATTCCCATGAAATAAACTCTGCCCAGAAATCAACTATCCAAACTTATTTATGTCATTCAGTTCTTTTGCTTCCGAGACGTAAAAGAATGCACATTGCTTCCACCTTCGCTGCTGTCAGGGTAAAATTGATGTGTACCTCCCTGTGTCAGGCTGAGGGTTAATTGTTTAAATAGTCTTAATAAGTGAAAGCGTTGGATGTTGAAACTTCTTTGCCGGAAGCCTTTTAGAAGAGTTTATGGTGCTTAAACAATTTAATGCCCTCTCCCAGAGTTTCCTAAAGTGCTTTTGTAAAAGTAAGGTTTTAATTTTTGTTTTCATTGAGTTAAGAAACATTAGCAAATCTACATTAATGGCGTTTCTAATTGTACAATTGGCATTCCTAATGGATTTAATTCTGCTGGCAGCTATTTCATTACCTAAATTACCCTCAATGCTTTGCTAATAATGTTTCCTTGTTTTTCTTGGTTTTAGTACAGTATCAGCTCACATCGTTTTATTATTAAAAACATACAAATACATTTATATTCCCTAGCAAATGAGTGCCCATTCTGGGCAGATAAGGGATTCTGATTATCAAAATTTAATATTTGCGCAGCAAGTTTAGTCATCAGTAGCCCTTTGTAATTTTCGTGATTGTGGCTTACCAGTCTTAAAGTGGATAGCAGCTCAGAAACATTGGGGTTTATTTACTAAAGCTGTAGAGTACAGAATCAGTCTCGCTTCTGCATAGAAACCAATCAGCTTCTAACCTCGGCTTTTTCAATTAAGCTTTGTCAATCAAACCTGACAGCTGATTGGTTTCTATGCAGAAGTGAGCCTGATTTTGCGCTCTCCAACTTTAGTAAATAAGCCCCAATTCCTAGGTGAGCTTGATCATTATTTTGTACAGAGGCTTAAAATTATTATCAAAGGTGACTCATGTCCTGCAGGTACTAAAGGCCGTGGTACTGTCCTATATTTGTGCCACAGTTTTGTTAAGCAATTTTCTTTATTAGTTAATGAATCGTTTAGCTTCAAATCACAGTTCTAAAAAAAATCTGAATGGCACAGTTTTGTAAACTTTTTTTTTTACTATTGCAGTTTCATAGAAACGCAAACAACCTTAGGCTGGAATTCCACTTTAAAAATATCTTGAACTATGCTTAAAATGTCCCCCCCACTATCTATCCAGCCAAACCTGTGTAAAAAAGATGTATATCCTTACCTAGCTTTAGGCCTCTCCAGTCCAGCCATGTGATCTCTTCTGTATCAGTGAGCAGCAGCTGAAGGGGAAGTGCTTGACACCAGCTGGGAGTTTCAACTGATGGTACTCCCTCCTCCTGGCAGTCACATGCCTGTAACCGAGCAGACTAAAAATAGGTAAGTATGCACATCTTTTTTACACAGGTTAGGCAGGATAGGTAGAAGGAGGCTGGAGGAAACATTTTTAGGCATAGTTAATGTTAAGTTGGAATCGTACTTTACCTTCTATATCAGCGTTTTTTAAATCGGGGTGCCTTCAGGATTCTTCAGGGGTGCCTTGGCAAAATGCCTAAAAAATGTCTAAAAATTGTATACCAGCCAGCGGGTGGATGAAGCCCACTTCTTAGTTACAAAAAGCCACAGATTTTCATTGTGCACCATTACTACCTTTCCAGCCACTGGTGTCCCAACAACCAATGATGTCATCAGTTCATAAGGAGGACATTGGCACCTGCACACCATCTTTTTTTTTTTTGCCCTTCTACATTACTGGGGTCACATTAGCTGAATGAGGAAGAAAAGCTGAGGGAGAAGAGAAACCTTGGAATACTAGTCAGTATTAGTGCGCAAAGGTGTACTTGCTTTGGAAGAATAAATCACCTCTAACTTTGGGCGTCCTACATGTGTGAATGTTGATGCATTATGTTGTCAGAATGTTTATAGTGAAATATTAAAACAATATTATATTTATGGAATTATGCAAAATCTGTGTATTTTAGGGAGATTTTCAATTTTTTCCACAAATACAACCAATTAATTCAAGTTTGTTTATCCGTGCTATTTTGAAGACAAGTGACTACAACGATATGCTAAAAATATATATTTATTAACTAAAATTCAGTGTAAAATAATATCAGATATATTTGGTGATAATATAAAAAGATATATTGGAAATACAGATAATACAATTTTACCACAAGCTCTTATTACAAAATGTCATATTTCAACACTTCGTAAACTTATGCTTAGTAACACTTGGTAAATAGCTTTCCGTGGCTCTACGGACTTCTGTAAACAGGCTAGGTGTTGACTTTAACCTTCTGATTCTAACAAAAACAAATAGACCTTCAAACTTGCACTTTAAAAATGCACGGACAAAATGTTGTACTGTGCACATAGCTTGATAATTTAATCAAGACTTATTTTAAAATTTAGAATGAATCTATGGTTCAACACATACTATACCTTATCCAATTCTAAGACTTTGAAGTCTGTTTTGTGAGATATAACGAGATGTATATCTCCCATGGTTTAAAAGCAAAACAAATTCGTACTGCAGTTAGAATTCCATTCACTGCAAAACTGAACTACCAATATTGATTGGTTTAGTTAAAGCGGAGGTTCACCCAAAATATTGACATTAGCCCATCCTGATCTTTGTACCATATACTGCTACATATGTATAATATTTTTTTTTGGTGCGGGTGTCATTACCGAGATTCAGCCGTATTATTCAGGACTTCCGGGTATTCCTCCCGCGGGAGTGGGCGTATCTCCTGCTCTCCCTGACGCCCCAGTGTTTGCTGGGAGGTGACCGCAATGTCTCCTGGGAGCACAGTGTCACGCTTCCCAGGAGACAATTAGTAACGCAGACGATCGTAATCTCGCAAGATTTCCCTGCTGGGAGACTAGCATTCGCCTATTCCCGGAAGTCTGTGCTTGTGGGCTTCACATTGCCCACAAGCAAAATGGATAATACCAGGATCGTTTCATCTAAGTTGATATTTACCACAAAAACAGACGGGGATGCATCATAACGCCGAACAAGTGAGTACTAACCATGTACATGTAACCCCATTAGAAGCACTTAAAAAAAAAAATCGAGGGACCGCGGAACCTCCGCTTTAAGTATATGCTCAAACAACTTCAATTACCCAAAAGGTAAAAATAAAAGATTAATACTTTTCCATGGTTTAACCACTTGCTGTCCGCGCCATAGCCGAATGACGGCTGAGACTTGGGTGATCACAGATCTGAGTAAGGGGCCGGCCCCTTACCACGTGATTAGCTGTCAGCCAATGACAGCTGATCACGTGATGTAAACAAAGCTCGGTAATCGTTTTTTTTTCTCCTCACGCTGATAGCGTGAGGAGAAAAAAAGCCGATCACCTGCTTATGTGCAAGGGACTTCGGTCCCGAAGAGGAAGGAGGCAAAATCTGCCTCATCTGTTCCCACAAATACCACCTGCCAGTGCCCACGAGTGCCACCTATTAATGCCCACGAGTGTCACCTATTAATGCCCTCCAGTGGTGCCAATCAGTGCCTCATCAGTGCCACCTAGCAGTGCTGCCTATCGGTGTAACCTACCAGTGCCCATCACTGCCACCTATCAGTGCCCATCACTGCCAGCTATCAGTGCCACCTATTAGTGCCATTTCTCAGTGCCCACCAGTGTCACTATCAATGCCCTTCAGTGCCACCTCTGTGTCACCTCTCAGTGCCCACCAGTGCCACCTATCAGTGCCCACCCTTGCAGCCATTGGTGCCCATCAGTGCAGGCTATCGGTGCCCATCAGTGCAGCCTCATCAGCGTACATCAATGAAGGAGAAAAATTACCTGTTTGCAAAATTTTATAACAAAATATAAAAGAAATGTGACAGGAGGGTCACTTTGGACACAGGGTGAGCCAGGAAACCATGGACATTAAGAAATATATCTTGGACTACCTAAAATGTATTATTTATCCTCCATATTCCCAAGGATATTTGTAAAGGACTATTTACTGATTCTGAACTCAACAGGTTAATTGAGAGATACTGATGTGTTCAGCCTCAATCACCTGTCTGCCTAGTGTAATGCTAATGAATCACAGCTTCTAAAAGACCTGTTCATTGTTTGTGGTGATGTGGATTGGGGAAATTAAGTCTGTCCTTGTGTGTATTGTAAAGTAACAGACAGTCTGGTGAATATAAAGGTCATGCATAGTTATTTAAACATAAGGGGATTAGAACCTGTTGTCTCCTAACAGGTGTCAAAATAATGTGTATTGGGTCTTGTTATATTGTGGGTGGAGCTGGACCATTGTTCATTTTAGGTTAATGCAGTATTGGATGTGTATAAAGGTTACAATGTTTTTGGCAATAAAGTCAGTCTATCCAGAGAAAGATACAGAGTGCGTCTCGTTCTTTCAGAAGGATTAATTCCTATGGGAAGTGGTCGTCTGGCTGTGGAGGATCGACAGTGAATTTGTGTCCAGGAGGGGGAATATCTTTAAACGGCGTCCCCCCCCTTTCGTATTTGGGGTGCCGTTACAAGAAATATCTTTTTTTTATTTTTTTTTATTCTAGCTTTTTTTTATTTTTTCAACAAAAATAAAAGCCGCAGAGGTGATCAAATACCACCAAAAGAAAGCTCTATTTGTGGGAAAAAAATGATAAAAATTAAATTTGGGTACAGTGTTGTATGACCGCAATTGTCATTCAAAATGCATCAGCGCTGAAAGCTGAAAATTGGTCTGAGCAGGAGGGGGGTTTAAGTGCCCAGTAAGCAAGTGGTTAAGATTCTATTGTTTGGTGAAGTATCAACTGAGTGTCCAAAGGATTTCTTTGATCCTCCTTCCTACATTTTTCCATACTCAAGATCTCAACCCCTCTCGCCTTCCACAATTCTTTCCGTCTCAAAATTCTTTCAGACCTCCCTCCCAGCTATGTGTAACCATTCTATATTGTCCTTAGAACGTGGGTGGGGAAATGCCTTTCACGTCATGAGAGACGTCAAAACATACGTCATTAGGGAAATTGTGGTGTCCTACACTTAGTTTTCAGTAAGGCGGTATAGGATAATAAATATATTGAAAATTATTTTAGTTTGTCCAAAATCAATCTTCATGCAACCTTTAAATTTAGGTTTAACAAAAAAATAAGAATTATCTAAAGCTGACACTTTTCTGTCATTCTCTCTAGCCATCCTGGCTCCTATTGAAATATGTGTTTGAGAAAATATACCCCACACAATTAACTTGTGCTCTAAATACCTTGAACATGAAGTCATGATTCTGACTAGAAGCATAACAACTATTCATGAATATTCTCAATAATCGAACTCTTAAACTTTTCATAGGATTCCATATTTGTAACCCTTATCATAATATATATGCATTAATGGTTTATGAATACCTAAACAATACATTATGATTATATTATGAAAGAAAAATTATTATTAAACTACATAAACCAATATATGTAAAATTATTCACTTAATCCTGCATATAATTACTTCAATATAATGAACTTACATATTTTGCATTATAGCTAATATGATTGTTTATGCAATACACAATACAATATTTTTCATTTCCAAATGCAATTTAATATGTCTTTTTCTCTATTCCTTAGTCAAGGAAAGGGGAAAAAAATACACATTTCAACTCATGGTTCTCTTAAAATACGGGACCTTGGTCTCCAACAATACACACCAGCCCATAGACCTTATATTGTTTATTTTACTAAGTGTCCAGACCTTTCATTTACAATCTAAACCGATAAGCAAGAGCCTTTAAAATCTCTTAGAAAAAAAAATCTCTTCTCTAGAGACGGTGAACTTGGTTTCAACTTTAGAGAAAGGGAATTTTTATTTTTTTATTAAAATGGCCTTTGATTTGTTTATAAAATATATATGAAAAATATATGTTATAAACGCCTTAGGGATTAATTATTTTTAACCCCAATATTTCTGACAATGTAAAACTATTAGTTTAGTTTTTTACACTTTAAAATGGGGTTCCTCAGGACTGTGCAGAATTTGAAAGGGTGCCTTGACTGAAAAAAGGTTGAGAAACACTGCTCTTGTATAATATACCTGTGTAATACCTATTTATTATAAGCAGCAACCTCAAAGCATATCAATGGTCAAAATATAAAATCATATGTTCATTTCTACATTGTGTTTCAATTATTTTTAGCTGTTAATAACCTTGTAAATGTACTTTTGTGAAGATCCCCTCACATTTACTTCCCTGAATGCTGTGAAATGTATTCACTATGCCCTGTTGATGGGTACTTCTACCTCACAGAATTAAAAAAGCCAACCTTCTGAACTGCAGGGATGCTGAGTGGATGCTTTTTAAAAGGTGTAGTTGGTACAGAAATCACTGCTTGTAGGCAGCAAGGTACCATGGGATATGCAGTCCTTAGAAATTAAAAGTAAACAGCAGAGGAGAAGCTGCAAAGCATGCAGGGAATCCAGGAAGTTGTTGAACAAATTGAGCAGCAAACAGGCAGCCATAACAATATAAAAGGAGATTTATCAAGTAATCTTACACTGGATTGTCAAATATAGCTATTGTTTGTTTATTTTTATTATAATGCTGATATGAAATGAAAGTGTATACACTGAATCTCCTCTAAGCTAGTAAAGTAAACCGCTTTAAAAATTGAAAATTAAATAACAATATGTGTGGCGCTAAGACCAAACCGTGAATAGATGGATAAGTAAATAAATAAAAATAAAATGCAATACAATAGGGCGAAAAACTATAAAAATAACCTGGTACACAAATATATTAATAAATTAATGAATTAAATAAATATAATGAATTAATAATAAATCTACCCTGTGCACAAAGTCCAAAAACGTGCAAATAACATTCAAGTATTGTAACAAAATAAAGTGCAAGTGCTCTATGTGCTGCATACTATCCTTCGTATATTGAATCAAAATCTTGACAGTCCATCATAGGGAGTTGGATAAAAGTAATGCTGGTGACTATATATATATATATATACATATATATTAAGAAGCAGCAGAACCAAATTGCTTTTCTGTAAAAGTTTTAATCATACCAACACCATGAACAGTTTAAAACTAGATTCAATGTGCAGAATACAAGTATTTAAAGAAAAAAAAAAGTCTGATATATTCTCAAAGTTGAACAAAAGTGAAAACTTCTTTTTTTCTTTTTCTTTGACATTCAGGATAGAGTAAGGCAAGGTCTGCCATCTCTGTAAGCATTGGCATATTTCCCCTCTATTTCTGTTCTGATGACCTTTTTGAATTTGCCAATTTCTTTCTCTTCAATACTTAGGGAGATTCACCCTTTCGCCAATGGTACCGATTATCACTAACAGGGACACAGACCACAATAAAAACCTAGTGTTTATTATTCCTCTACACTAAGACCCCTTTCACACTGCTAGCGCGGCCACATTAGCGGTAAAGTACCACTAGTTTTGGCGCCACCTTACTATAGTTTTAGTGGCATTATCTGTCATTGGTGCTTCGGAAGCAGTGCCCATTCATTTCAATGGGCAGGGGCAGTCTGGAAGCGGTGTGTACTTCGCTCCTCCACCTCCCCAAATATGCTGCTTGCAGGGCTTTTTCTAACGTCCTGCAAGCGCACTGTCCCAGTGTCAAAGCACTGATGCTGCAGGGGAGGTGTTTTTCAGGCGCTTTACAGTCACTATTTTTAGCCCAAAAGCACCTGAAAAATGCTTCCATGTGAAAGGGGTCTAAGTATACACTTAGTTATGCTTCAGGTTGTTCCAGAGTTCAAAACCCCTTGAAGTGGAAATAAATGTTTCTCTTTCGTTCATTGATGGACACAGCACTTTCTATCTTGACCTTAGGGTTATATCGCCACCTTCAGGAGAGGACTAGGCAGAACATGTAAAAGCAACAAAACTGCACCGTACAGCCCAAGGGGCGGTCCTACTGGCTATAACCCCTCACACTGCATCCAGCAGCTTAGTTTTTTTCTGCCTAGTGTAGAAGGACCTGGCTCCCGGTGGGGACCGATGGTCCTGGAGATTTTTTTTGCTTTTTGATTCCTGTGATCTGCTATCGACAGCCGGGCTGGGTGACAGGCTGGATAATATAGATCCTGGTAGTCTCCCCAGCCCGGCCATCGAGCGTGAGCAGGGCTTAGCTACGCGCTGGGTCGGCCACGAAATGCTCCGTCTGATCCAGGGGTGGCCGGCGAGCTATATGCTCCGGGGCACACATGACTGGGCTACTGCTGTCCGTGTCACAGTGTGCCGTGGCCGACAGCCACCCCATACCGCTGGGGTGATGGGTCTGTCCGCGGAATGCGTCCAGCAGTCCTCACAGGAGGGGTAAGTATGGTTCCACCTGTCTCGGCAGGACGGAGCAGCTGGGCATTCCCTGGGAGGTCGATATGGGGGTTTCTCATTCTCCTCTAATTCTCTCCCTGTCCTTTCCCTCCCCCTATGCTTGGGCCGCTGCGCGACTGAACGGGGGTCTTCCGGGGGCTCCGTGTCCGGCGAGGGGGCTGCGCTGGGTGTTGGGGGTCTGCTTGTTCTCTTCCCTATTTTTGGGCATAGTGGGGTGTTCTGGTGTGCACATTGTGGGACGCTGCCGTGCGAAGGGTCTGCGTGGTCGCGCCATTTTCCTGTAGTTTTAGTCAGGAAGTTTGGCGGCCATTTTCCTGTAGCCTTAGTCAGGAAGTCCGGCAGCCACCTTTTCGGAGCCCTCAAGCGTTTTCTTGCTGAGGCGGCCAGCGGCCATTTTCTCGTAGTCTCAGCTTGTTTTTGCCTGTAGCACTGGTTATCCTTCTGGAACGGCACGAATTGCACAGAACACCTCGTGAGGGAGAGCGGACGGTAGCACAGTGCAGTACCTGGGTCAGGGTGGTGAGTTCTGCGGGGGGCCCCTCAGTCTGTGGCAGGAGGGTGGACTTTTGGTGTACCTGGCCTGCGATCCCTAACGGGTGTCAGGCGAGTGTGGGTCAGCATGGCGTCAGAAGCTGGCGCTTCTTCTCCAGACATCCCTATGGTGGCAACCGGTTCCCCTGCACCTGCGGTGCCTAGGAACGCTTTGTCGGCAGTCCTGGAGTCCTTTTTTGCCAGGGTGGAAGCGGCATGCGGGTGCAAGGGGAACCGGTTGCCACCATAGGGATGTCTGGGGGGTAAAAAAAATGCCCCCTCCCCCCACCCTCTTCTGGGGAAAGCTCTGATTCAGACTCAGGCCTTGATGTGGCAAACGGCCCCTGTTCTGAAGTTTCAGAGGATGTGGACCAAGACCGTTCGGACAGTGAAGATGACTCTGTGTCCAGGTCAGCGCAGGAAAGGGCGTTTATCACAGCGGTACGGTATACCTTAAAGATGGAGGATACGGCGGGGGCATCTACCGAGGTGTCGGTCCCTTTTGGGTCCCACAAGCCAGCCCGCACGGCTAAGGTGTTTCCCTACCTAACTTATTTTGATACTTTTTTTACAAAGAATGGGAACGCCCGCAGCGGGCCTTTTCGGTTCCAAAACACATGGCGGTACGTTACCCCTTTTGAGGAGAGTTTCCTGAAGAAATGGATGTCTCCCCCGATTGTGGACCCCCCGGTATCCATGTTAAATAAGGTAACCACGATTCCGGTGGAGGGGACTCCTGCTTTTAAGGACCCTCCCAATAGGAGGTGTTGGCCATGGCCCTGGTGTCCCAGACGCTTACTGAATGGGCAAAATTGCTGCACCGTGAGTTTGAAAAGCAACAGGCTTCCCCGGTCTGCGTGGAACTGGCAGACCAGCTGGTGCATGGCCTTAAGTATGTCTACGATGCGGCCTTAGATACGGCCCGTTTGCTTTCCAGAGCCTCAGTATCTGCTGCAGTGCTGCGTCGCCTGATTTGGCTAAAATGCTGGTCTGCGGACCAGGCATCTAAGAATGCTCTGGCGGATTTGCCCTTCCAGGGAGAGGGGCTATTTGGAGCCTCACTGGATGATATTATTAAAAATGTTACAGGGGGTAAGAGTATGTTGCTCCCACAATCCAGAAAAGGTAAGGAGCCACGCCGTAGGCCAGGCCCCTCCTTTTCTGCTTGGAAGCACTTTTTCCGTCCACCCGGGTGCTGAGGAACAAAAGCATCCCTGGTTTTCGCAAACCAAACAAGCCTGCGAACAAATCTGCGACAGCATGAAGGTTTGCCCCCGCCCGATTCTCGAGTGGGGGGGGCGCCTACGGGAGTTTGCAACTTGGTGGACCTCCCTGCTTTCTGACCAGTGGGTCTGCAAAGTGGTTTCCTCAGGATACAAGATCGTTTCTTTCTTGTCCACCAAACAGGTTTTTTCCCTCCAACCTTCATCTTCCTCTGGCTCGTCAGGAAGCCTTGTTCGGGGCAGTGCAAGACCTGCTGCTGAGCGGGGTGATAGTGCCTGTGCCATCGCCGGAAAGGTTCCAGGGATTCTATTCCAATCTGTTTGTAGTCCCAAAGACGGAGGGGGCCCGTCCGATCCTGGATCTCAAGGCCCTCAACAGCTTTGTAAGGATAAAAAGGTTCAGGATGGAATCAGTTTGCTCGGAGGTCGCTGCACTCCATCCAGGGGATTTTCTGGCATCTTTGGATATCAAGGACGCATACTTGCGTGTCCCCATATGCGTCAGGCATCAGAGATTTCTGTAGTTTGCGGTCGGGGATGAACACTACCAATTTGTAGCTCTCCCGTTTGGCCTGGCGTCTGCACCAAGGGTCTTCACCAAGGTGCTCGCCCCGATTCTGGCCTTGCTGAGGCAGCGAGGGATTGCAATCATGGGATATCTGGACGACCTCCTTCTGAGGGCGGCTTCCGCCTCAGAATTAAGGGAGGATGTGGTGATCGCCAGCAAAGCTCTTAGGGAGTTTGGTTGGGTACTGAATCCTCAGAAGTTGGTGTTGGTGCCGACTCAACGCCTGGAATACCTGGGCTTGATTCTGGACTCCTCAGAGGCGAGAGTTTTTCTCCCTTCGGACGAGCTGCAGACTCTTCAGGCTGCGGTGAAGCTGTTGGCGTCCCGCAGGTGGTCGTCGCTGCGTTTTTTGCATGCGAGTCCTGGGTCTCATGGTGACCACTTTCGAGGCGGTACCGTATGCTCAATTCCTTACTCGAGTCCTGCAAAAGGAGATCCTGTCAAAATAGGACAAATCTCCGTTGTCTCTGGATTGTCAGCTTCGGAGGAGTCACCTAGTCAGGGAATCCCTGGTATGGTGGCGGAAGTCTCCGGCCCTTTGGGCCGGGAACTCGTTCCTTGCTTTTCATTGGACGGTAATCACGATGGACGCCAGTCTGACCGGCTGGGGGGGGGGGAGTTTGGGGCGTACAGTCAAAACAGGGTCACTGGACGCAGGAAGAATCCCGCCTGCTGATCAGTGTGCTGGAACTTCGGGCAATCAGGCGGTACCTCTCCACAGGGCCGCCCAGTCAGGATCCAGTCGGACAACGCCACGGCGGTGGCATATGTCAACCATTAAGGAGGAACAAGGAGTTCGGCTGCATCATTGGAGGTCGCTCACATCCTACGGTGGGCAGAGCGGCAGGTTCCGGCTCTATCGGGCGTGTACATTCTGGGCGTAGACAACTGGCAAGCGGACTACCTAAGTCGTCAGATGCTGCACCAAGGGGAATGGTCGCTACATCCGGATGTGTTTCGACTCCTTTGCTTGAGATGGGGCACACCAGATGTGGATCTCCTGGCCTCACGACTCAATCAGAAGGTACCAGGGTTTGTGGCCAGGTCAAAAGATCCCTGGGTGGACGCGGCAGACGTGTTGGTGGCTCCATGGGGACAGTATCGGCTTATTTATGCCTCCCCCTCCCCCCCCCCACTGAAACTTCTTCCTTCACAAAGTGGATACCGAAGGGATTCCGGTATTCTAATTGCCCCTGATTGGCCTCTGCGTCCCTGGTACGCCGACATAGTACGAATGGTGGCGGATGTTCCTTGGCGACTGCCAATGCGAGAGGACCTTCTGTCGCATTGGCCCTACTTTTACAGTCGCTGGCTTTAACGGCATGGCTGTGGAAAGTCAGGTGCTAAGGGACCGAGGTCTGTTGGATTCGGTGATCTCCACTATGCTGAGGGCACAAAAGTCATCTTCTCTGAAGATTTATAATCGCACGTGGAAGGCCTACATCTCTGTGTGAAGAGTTGGGGTGGCGTCCATGTACATATTCGGTTTCCAGAATACTGCTGTTTTTGCAGCGAGGAGTGGATCAGAAACTTGCCTTAAGCACCATTAAGGGGCAGATATCGGCCTTGGCTGTCTTTTTTTTTCAGCGTCCTTTGGCGACTCATTCATTGGTGAGTACATTTGTGCAGGGGGTTCGACATGTGGCCCTTCCGGTTCGCCCACCGCTGCCTCCGTGGGATTTAAATCTGGTGCTCTCGGTACTTCAGAAACCACTGTTTGAAAACATTCGGGAGATCCCTCTATTGACGCTCTCGCAGAAAGTAGCCTTTCTGGTGGCTATTACATCTGCCAGGAGGGTTTCTGAGTTGGCGGCCTTGTCTTGCAAGTCTCCCTACTTGATCCTCCACAAGGATAAGGTGGTGTTACGCCCACAGCCTTCGTTTCTTCCTAAGGTTGTTTCGGCCTTTCATCTAAATGAGGACATTGTGCTTCCATCCTTGTGTCCCCGGCCGTCGCATCCCAAAGAGGTTGCTTTGCATTCCTTGGACGTGGTCCGGGCCCTGCGGGTGTATCTGTCTGCTACGGCTCAGTTTTGGAGGTCAGATTTATTGTTCGTGTCGGTAGCTGTCCCGAAGAAGGGCCTGGCGGTCTCGTCGGCCACCATTTCTCAGTGGATTAGACAGATCGTGATCCAGGCTTATGCCTTAAAGGGGCTCCCTTCCCTGTCACGGCACATTCGACCTGGGCAATTGGTGCCTCTCGGGCTTTCCGACATCAAGCGTCCGTTTCCCAGGTGTGTAAGTCGGCGACCTGGTCCCTAAGGTCAAGATTGAAAGTGCTGTGTCCGTCAATGAACGAAAGAGAAAATAGGATTTTTGTACTTAATGTAAAATCCTTTTCTCTGAAGTTCATTGACCGACACAGCACCCACCCCTCCTTTTTATGTTTGTACTGCTTTTTGACGAACTGAGCTGCTGGATGCAGTGCGAGGGGTTATAGCCAGTAGGACCGCCCCCTGGGCGGTACTGTGCAGTTTCGTGGTTTTTACATGTTCTGCCTAGTGCTCTCCTGAAGGTGGCGATATAACCCTAAGGTCAAGATTGAAAGTGCTGTGTCCATCAATGAACTTCAGAGAAAAGGATTTTACGGTGAGTACAAAAATCCTATTTTTGGTTTAGTTTTCCCTTTCGTCACTCCACAGTCAACATTGCCATCTTCCTAGACGCTTCGGCCACTGATGGTATCTCCATCCTTCATCAATAAGTCAGCCTGTGCTAATACAAATCCCATGCATGCATGATAGAGTTGCACCTTCCTAGTTTTAGACATCACGCTTTGGCAACTAGTAACCCACACTGCACTGTACACATGCAGGCAGTGTTATAGGGAAAAAAGATTGCTTGCAAGAAAAGTAAGAAGGGTTTTTTCTGGGCATAAGAGACATACAAAGTCTATTCTACAGAAAGACAGGGCTAGCAAATATTTTTCACTGTGAAGTTATCCTTTAGGTATAAGCTTGTTTTTGAGGATTTCATACTGGAGGTCTTCTTTTTTTATTTTTGCTAAAATGTTTCTTCACGTTGAGTAATGTCATTACTCAACGTGGATTTAAAACGTTTTACTAAAATATTGGCGACCAGACTTCAACCATGGCTCTCCTATATAATAGACTTGGATCAAGTAGGCTTTGTCCCTACAAGGGAGGGACAACACAACAAAGGTACAACAAAGGTACTTAATTTGGTCCATTATGCTAATAAGACAAATACACCTTGTGTGTTTTTGAATACTGATGCTGAGAAAGCATTTGATAGGGTTAGCTGGCGGTTTCTTTTTGAGGTATTGAAACAGGTAGGTCTGGGGGAGCGTATGATCGGTTGGTTACAGGTGTTTATACGATCGCCCAGGCTATGGTAAGGGTTAATAGGGTCTCTAAAAGGCCTTTCAGAGTTTCGAATGGTACCCGCCAGGGATGCCCCCTATCCCCCCTACTTTTTGCTCTGTCATTAGAACCCCTATTAAATAAAATCCGTCAAAACCCAGACATACAGGGATTACAGGTAGGAAAGGGCCAGCATAAGATTTCTGCTTATGCGGACGACCTAATGTTCTCTATATCACATCCACACACCTCTCTACCTAACTTAGTACGAGAAATTGAGAAATACGGCTCATTATCCAACTTAAAAATAAATCATAGTAAATCAGAAGCTATGAGTGTGGCTATGCTGCCTCAGCTACGAAATACTATCCAGTTAAATTTTGGTTTCAAATGGGGAAAGTCACTTAAGTATCTGGGTATAAATATACCTGCAAAGGAAGAAGATATTTTTAGGGTAAACTTTCCTCCGGTATATAATTTAATTCGATCACTTTTGGATAAATGGCAACATGGTCTACACTCATGGTTTGGCCGTATTAATATTATAAAAATGTCCATTCTCCCAAAAATTTTATATCTACTTCAGGCACTTCCAATTACGATTCCGAAGGCTTTCTTACGCCAGGTACGTGCACTTTTTATGAAACTTATTTGGTCAGGCAAACGGCCTAGGATTGGGCGTGATCTTTTGACCTTGCCTAAGAGTTTTGGGGGGATGGCCGTACCTGATGTAACGAAATATTATCGTGCTGTTCACCTACTGAGATTAGTAGATTGGTGCAGACATACTGACCTTAAGAGATGGGTAGTCCTGGAACAGCAGATGAGTCTTATCCCTCTAAGTAGAGCCCCATGGTGTTTTATGCATTTGCCAATTTCTCTTAAGAAACACCCCCTAATCGGAAAGACACTACGGATTACAGCAAAGATCTGTCAGCATCTACGTTTTCCTCAAGACAAACACCTTTATACCCTATCTTGGGAAATCCAAGTTTTTCTCCAGGTATGGAAGCTGGCGCATTTCAAAATCTTATAGATAGGGGTATATACCAAGTCTCACACTTTCTTAAATTTGAATCATGGCCAACAGTTAAAACATTGACTCAAATAGGTGGTTTATTTGAAATTACCTTTTGGCAAGCCCTCCAAATTAGCCACTTTATGAGAACCTTAGGCCCCTCAATAAATTTTCGACGTCCACTAACAACTTTCGAATCATACTGTAATGAGAAAGATCCATTATTACATGGGATTTCTAAGATGTATAAATTGTTAAACAACCCCATCGAGGACTATTCAATGCCATGCTTTAGTAAGTGGGAGAGAGATCTAAAGAGAACTTTTACCCCGATGCAACGTAAACAAATTATTTATCTGACTTTTAATTCTTCAGTAAGTAGCAAGACTCAGGAGTCTAATTATAAACTTTTGACAAAGTGGTACTATACCCCCGCACGACTGAATAAATTTTCAAATGAAAATTTAGACAAGTGTTGGAGATGTGGAGAAGAAAGCGGATCATTAGTACATATATTTTGGTCTTGTAGGAAAATAAGGCAATATTGGCTTGATATTCAAAAAATTATACCAGACATAATGGACTTATCAATACCAGATGACCCTGCATTTCTCCTCCTTCATTGCTCACAGATTCCCGTTCAAACTTATAGAAGATCAGAAATGTGTCATATGATTAATGCAGCTAAAGCAGGGATCCCATTGCATTGGAGAGAATCTCGATCCCCTTCAATTTCAGAGTGGTTAAATAGGATTCTTGAAATAGAAGCTATGGAGGATCTTGTCCTCTCTGCTAAGAATAAGGAAAACCAATATAAACTTGGTTGAGTTGGATCAGATTTAAAAACTCTGAAACTGGGAAGAGACTACTGTCAGCATGAGTAGTAGTAAAATAAAGACATTTATAATGGGAGCTATATTGTTATATATGGTTAGAAAATGTAAATTAAAAAGGGAAATTTACATTTCAATAGGTTGACAATGGACTCTCTCCTTTCTCTTCTTCTTTTTCTTTTTTTTTCTCTCTCCCTCCCTCTCTTACACTCCTGCTCTCCCTGACCCCCTTTTTTATGTTGGGGTGATGTCGGAAGAGGAGGGGGAGGGTGGGGTTTGAGGGGAACTGATTATTATAGGGATTGGGTAGGTTGGGTTTAGGTAGGAAGAAGGATGGAAATAAACTTTTTGTCAAATTATTTTCCTATTGCATAGGAAAGAATGCTGTAAAATAATTATTTTTTCTTGTTTTTGTTATGACAAAATTTAATAAAAAAAAAAAAAAAATGTTTCATCACGAAGAAGAAAACGGCTAGACCACAGTAGTAAAACCCATATCCACAAGGTAATATCCAAGGTTTTGAAGCTCATGCCTACCACAAACTCCTTTTTATTCAGCAATGTTCAACATCAATTACTTTGCTGTGACGAAAAAACATTTGTTTTACATCTGTTTTGAAATTGTATTTTGTTAAAAGGTTTTTAAGCGATACTGACTAATGTGTTTTGTGCAGATTCTTCTCACTGAATATCTTGACATGAAGAACACCAAGACGTCATCAGAACCATCAGCCCAGCTCAGCTATGCTAGCACTGGCAGAGAGTTTGCAGCTTTTTTTGCTAAAAAGAAACCCCAGAGGCCTAAGAATTCTCTTTTCAAGTACGTCCAAATTTATATACACTAATATGCTTAATTTAAAATGTATGCAAACCTTATATTGACACTAAACTTTATCGTTATTCTTAAAAAATAATCCATACTTACCCACTACCTTCTGGCCCATGCATCTATTTTCATGAAGTACAGTGAGTCCTCTACTTATGAAGTTCCGTGTCAGGGGCTTGTTCGCAAGTCCAACTTGTAAAAAAGTCCAACAAAAAAATTAACGCTTGCAGACAATGGCGGCGAGTGCTTATCAGTGTGTTCTGGCCGGGGGAGTCCCCCTGTCAGAAAACAAAGACCCAGCGACGGAGATGGCCGCACCAACATTGCTTGTGTTAGTATGGCGATCCTTTTATTATTATAGCCAGCTGGGTTGAATGAAAAAAGTGTGTGTACTCAGCTTTACATGACTGGACATGCCAACACATGTTCGCATCTTTGAATGTTTGCAAGTTGAACATTTGTAGGTAGATGATATACTATAATATCTTACTGTGTTTTTCTGTTTCTTTGTAAGATCAGCCCAAACCTCTGCTTTCTCCATTACTTCTGTTTGTTTGGAATGAGCAGTGCACACTAGTTGCTGTCATGTTCACTGCTGTATGCACACTACAGATGCCATAGTCCATGGTCTTTAGTCCCTAGTGAGTACGAGACAATGGCTATGTTCCTATAAATATTAAGTTGGACTATAGGAAAAAAAAAAAAATTGGTGATTAGGAGGAGGCTGAGAGCCATTAAAGTTTAGGCATATGTATTAAATAGATTTTTTTTATTTATTTTTTTTTAAACCAAAGTCTAGTTTTACTTTAACAATATATGTCTTGTATTTGCCTCCTTATGGACTGTTCAATATGAAAGTGTGTTTTGTTAAATCTTTAAAAAAAATAATAATAAAATGGTTGATCTTGTCAGAAATTCAGAGCTGCAAAAGCCCTGTATACATTTTCTATTTTCTGTGGTGTCTTAGGGAGCCTAATTAGTGCTCCCAGTTTTGACTTCGGGACTACAGATCAATTATTGTTTGTTACAGGGGTCCTGAACAGGGCTTACACCACTTAATCCACAAAAATGCTGTGTGTTGTCAGCCTGCAACAGGACAGGAGTGTATTTCTGGCAGAATCAGCAGATTTTTTTTCTTATATTTGCAGTGTCTATAAAGGGATAAAACATGGTGAAATATGTATGTTATTCAAAGATGTACTGCATATTTTTTTTTTTTTTTTCCTTGACATATACTTTAGGTCAGCAACACATCACATTCTAAAGTGTATTTCCATTTTTACAGTCAAATTTAAGAAGCCCACACTATGTTTCAAGTGCTCCTATTCACACAGCATACATTAAAAATCATTTTTAAACAATATTTCTAGTTGTTAGTTTGGAGCAGATTTATGCATCGGACTCAATGGGAAGCTTTTATTCCTTTGAAAAGATGGCAATGTGAAGATAAGGGACAGAAGTAGGGACATTTTTTTAGGTGCAGTAACATAAATTGTAGAACCCTGAGATATTTAACTCTGTCAGGACAGACCATGTTAAAATTTTGTTTACAACTGATAAGGAGATTTGTCAGAAATGTACAGGCAGGGTTAATTATGCTAAACATTACTCAGCAACTCTTTCCTTAAAATGGAAGATAAACCCAAGTCTTAACTATTAAAAAATGTCCCCCTTTTACCTATCATGCCTTAGGCCCCATACACACTATTAGATCTTCTGCAGATTTTTGTCTTCAGATTTACTAAACCAAGTGCAAGGGCATGCCTGATTGTATACAAACTTAAACTCTTATGCCCTGTACACACAATATGAATTTAGATGGTCTAAAATCCGATGTATATTTCCGTCGGAATTCCGATGAAGCTGACTTCCATCAGTCTTGCCTACACACCATCAGACAAAATTCCGACCGTCCAAAACGCCGTGACGTACAACGGCACTATAAATGGGAAGCTCAAATCTAATGGTGCCACCCTTTGGGCTGCTTTTGCGGATCGTGTGTTAGTAAAAGTTTAGTGTTGGCCGATTCGCGCTTTTCAGTCTCCGTGCATTTCAGTCCGTTACAGCATGACGAATGTGCTATCTCCATTACGAGCGCTCCCGTATTCTAATTTGGTCTGAGCATGTGTGGATTTTTCTCCGACGGAGTTCCACACAGACGATTGGAATTTCCTATCGTTTTTTTTTTCCATCGTAAAAATTTAAAACGTGTTCTATTTTTTTAAACCGATGAAAAAAAGTCTGAAGGGGCCCACAAACTATCGTTTTTTCCGATGAATAAAGTCCAGCAGACTTTTTTCATCGGAAAAAACGATCGTGTGTACAGGGCATTAAGGTTTTACCTCATATTATATGGTTTTGGTAAATCTGAAGACAAAAATCAGCAGAAAATCGAATAGTGCGTATGGGGTCTAACCTGTATAACAAAGATGTGTGTACTTGCCTATTGTTAATCTGCATCGATCTAGTCGCATGATCCTAAAGCTCTGGCTCAGGGAGCTTTCCACAATGACTGGAAATTCCCGGGAGCTGTGACGTCACTGTGTGTTAGTGGAGAGGCATAGCCAAAGTTTTTTTGGCTATACTTCTCATATGAATCACAGGCATGCAGTGAGTTTTACACTCTTGTGACCCATTGACAGCGGGCTTCACTTCTGTAGCTTATATCACAGAGGCCGCCCAGGCTCTGGAAAGATCCTGACAATATGGTCAGGATCCACCCAGATACCTGGATCAACACCTGGCTCAGCCTCTCAGAAATCTGCTGAGAGCCCGAGCCAGACCCTCTCACCCCCTCCACAGCCCAGTGGAGAGGAGAGCAGAGAGCCGCTGATTACCAGTCACGGAGCTGTGCTCAGAGTGGAGGGGGAGAACTGAGCGATCAGCGGTGTTCTCACTGCAGAGCTGGCAGGGGACAGATGCAGAATCGATCCACCTAGGCGAGTATAAGTGTTTGTGTTTTTTTGTTTTTTTTTCATAAAGCCATACTTCTATTTTAAGTTTAAAAAATAAAAAACGCCTAAAAAATGTAAAAAAAAACATTGCTTAACTTTTTTAAGTTATATTCTGTTGATGGAAACGTTTAACAAATATAACGTGTTTTCTATATTGGGCTGCAAAATCGGAAATACACGTCTGGGTACTGCGGCCATACAGGGTAAATTTCAGGTATATTTTCCTGCAGATGTTGTGTACAGCTGTCCCGTTGACATGGGTGGTTGTATATGGGTGTACATAAAGCACTCAGCACAGACCGTAATGCCCCGCGTACACACAACCGTTTTTAATGACGAGAAAAATGTAATTTTTTAAAATGGTTATTAACCACTTAACGACCGCTCACTGTATATATACGTCGGCAAAATGGCACGGACAGGCACAATCACGTACCTGTACGTGACTGCCTTCGTATGGGTAGGGGGTCCGATCAGACCCCCCTCCGGTACAGTGAGCGGTCGGTATCGGTCCGGGAGCAATCGGTGATGAGGGGGTGGCCATTGGTTTCTGGCCACCCCCTCACGATCGCTCCCGGCGAATGAAATGCTTCCTCTGCCTGTGTAATGTAAACACAGGCAGAGGAAGTGATGTCATCTCTCCCTGCGGCGCTCACATATATCGAGCGCTGTGGAGAGAAGATGTCAGGTTAGTGCACAAAACTACACTGACACATAGGCACACATAGGAACACGATCGCCCCCCCAGTCACCCCCAGATCACCCCCCAGATCACCCCCCAGTCCCAATGTCACTGTTTGCAGTGATCAGTAAATAAATGATCACTGCAATCAAACAGTGACATTTGTAACTGTAAAAGTGTCAGGGCAGTTAGTGTAGGTCCCTTTAGGTCCAGGGTAGCCCCCTAACCCCCCCAATAAAGGTTTAACCCCTTGATCGCCCCCCAGGTAACCCTTTCACCCCTTAGCACCATTGTCACTAAGCAATCGTTTTTCTGATCGATGTATTAGCGTCGGTGATGACACTAGGTAGTCAGTTATTTTTTTAGGTTTGCTGCCAGGTTTTTATAGCATCAGGTACCCCCATATATTACCTAATAAAGGTTTAACCCCTTGATCGCCCCCAGGTAACCCTTTCACCCCCTTTTGCCAGTGTCACGAAGCGATCGTTTTTCTGATCGCTGTATTAGGTATGCTGGTGCCGCTAGGTAGTCTGTTATTTTTTTAGGTTCGCCGCCAGGTTTTTATAGCGTCAGGTACCCCCATATATTATCTAATAAAGGTTTTAACCCCCTGATTGCCCCTAGAGTTAACCCTTTCATCAGTGATCACCGTAGAAGTGTTACTGGTGACACTGGTTAGCCAGTTAGTTATTTTGTTACTTAGGTTCCCCGTCAGGTTTTTATATAGCGTCAGGTACCCCCATATATTACCTTATAAAGGTTTTAACCCTCTGATTGCCCCTAGTTAACCCTTTCACCAGTGATCACTGTATAAGTGTTACGGGTGTCGCTGGTTGGTTAGTTTGCTTTTTATAGTGTCAGGGCACCCGCTGTATATAACCCAATAAAGGTTTAACCCCCTGATCGCCCGGCGGGTGATATCAATTAAGTTTTAGCGTCAGAGAGGGTCTGCGTCACACCCCAGGCAGCGTCAGGTTAGTGCCAGTAGCGCTAACACCCACGCGTGAAGCATACACCTACCTTAATGGTATAGTATCTGAACAGATCAATATCTGATCTGATCAGATCTATACTAGCATCCCCAGCAGTTTAGGGTTCCCAAAAACGCAGTGTTAGCGGGATCAGCCCAGATACCTGCTAGCACCTGCGTTTTGCCCCTCCGTCCAGTAGAGCTGCAACTAACGATTATTTTGTCTATCGACTAATCTATCGATTATTTCTTCGATTAGTCAACGACTATAACGATTATTTTTATTTAATTTTTTTACTTAATCTAGTGTGTTCTTTTTGTGATTAGCTAATTAATCCTTTGGATAACTTTACAAAAAATGATAAGTACAACTTCTAATATAATATTTCAACTTTTATTACATTTTTTCCAAAAAATACTTCAATGTAGTTGAAGTTTTTACAGTATACAAAATAAAGTGCTAAAAATAAAATGTAAACAACACTTTAGCATCAGGCATGAAAATGCCATATAAATTCTGCCTAACACTTTGCAAAAGAGGCATCCACGTCATCTCCCCCACTGTAATATCCACGTCATCTCCCCCACTGTAATATCCACGTCATCTCCCCCACTGTAATATCCACGTCATCTCCCCCACTGTAATATCCACGTCATCTCCCCCACTGTAATATCCACGTCATCTCCCCCACTGTAATATCCACGTCATCTCCCCCACTGTAATATCCACGTCATCTCCCCCACTGTAATATCCACGTCATCTCCCCCACTGTAATATCCACGTCATCTCCATCACTCACTGTAGTATTCACAATCTTTCCCACTCACTGTAATATTCACAATGTCTCCCACTCACTGTAATATTCACAATCTCTCCCACTCACTGTAATATTCACAATCTCTCCCACTCACTGTAATATTCACAATCTCTCCCACTCACTGTAGTATTCACAATCTCTCCCACTCACTGTAGTATTCACAATCTCTCCCACTCACTGTAGTATTCACAATCTCTCCCACTCACTGTAGTATTCACAATCTCCCCCACTCACTGTAGTATTCACAATCTCTCCCACTCACTGTAATATTCACAATCTCTCCCACTCACTGTAATATTCACAATCTCTCCCACTCACTGTAATAGTCACAATCTCTCCCACTCACTGTAATATCCACAATGATTGTGGATATTACAGTGAGTGGGAGAGATTGTGGAAATTACAGTGAGTGGGAGAGATTGTGGAAATTACAGTGAGTGGGAGAGATTGTGGAAATTACAGTGAGTGGGAGAGCTTGTGGATATTACACTGAGTGGGAGAGATTGTATAGTGAGGGGTGCAGGGGATGCCTGTACTGTATATAATGAGGGGTGCAGGGGATGCTTTTACTGTATATGGTGAAGGGTGCAGGGGATGCAAGTGAGGGTGAGGGGTGATGAAGTCAGCGCGCACCTAGGCAGCCGGCGCCGCCGGGTGTACCAAGATGGCCACCGCTCTGGAGCTAAGGCCGAGGCCGCGGAGCTAGTAGTCGACGTTTTTCACGCACATCGACCAATTTTTGTAGTCGACGCGTCGTGGCAGCTCTACCGTCCAGCCCAGGCCATCCAAGTGCAGTATCGATCGATCACTGTCGCTTACAAAACACAACACGCATAACTGCAGTGTTCGCAGAGACAGGCCTGATCCCTGCGACTCCAGTGCTGTAGGAGGTGATTTCACCACCACAGTTAAAAAAAAAAAAAAAAAAAAAAGAGCATATATGCCGAAGCATGGGGGCAGCAGGGGCGGAGGAGCGATTTTTGCTCCTAATGCGTCGTACATACGGTCGAAATTCTGACGGAGGCTTGCCCGTGGAAAAGTCAGACCGTGTGTACGCGGCATAACTTTGGCGGGAGGATGCCCCCATGCTTCGGCATATATAAATGGTGCATGTATGCCCATCATTAGAAGTGGGTGAATGAAGGGAGGTATTCTAATGGTGGGCATACCCACCGATCAATCTCTCTTTTTTTCGTTCAGCCAACAGGCTGCATGAAAAAAAAGATTACAATACATGTCCAACAAGGACCAGCAATGTACTGGTATGTTGCTGGACTTTGAATGGTTATACCAGAATGATGCCTGCGGGTTTAGGTATCATCTTGGTATCATTCTTTTCAGCCAGCGGCTGGCTTTCATGTAAAGGCAGTCCTAGCGGCTAATTGGCCTCTGGACTGCTTTTACAAGCAGTGGGAGGGAATGTCCCCCCCCCCGAATATAAAAAGCGCCATTGGGAAATTGGGAAAGCATTTTATCACACCGATCTTGGTGTGGTCAGATGTTTTGAGGGCAGAGGAAAGATCTAGGGTGTAATAGACCCCAGTTTTTTCAAAAAAAGAGTACCTGTCACTACCTATTGCTATCATAGGGGATATTTACATTCCCTGAGATAACAATAGAAATTATAAAAAAAAGAAATATGGAAGGAACAGTTTAAAAATAAAAAAAAAAAGCAAAATGAATAATTAAAAAAAAAAAAAAAAAAAAGCACCCCTGTCCCGCCCTGCTCTTGCGCAAAGGCGACCGCAAGCGTCGGTCTGGCGTCATATGTAAACAGCAATTGCATCATGCATGTGAGGTATCACCGCGAAGGTCAGATCGAGGGCAGTAATTTTAACAGTAGACCTCCTCTGTAAATCTAATGTGGTAACCTTTAACCACTTCCCGCCCAGTCAATAGGAGATTGACGCCCGGGAAGTGGTTGTGTTATCCACACTGGACGTCTATTGACGTCCTGCAGGATAACAGCCGCCGCACGCCCGGGGGGCACGCATCGCGGCTATCGGTGGAGCGGTGTGTCAGTCTGACCCACCGCTACACTGATCTTGGTAAAGAGCCTCCGGCGGAGGCTTTTTACCACGTGATCAGCCATGTCCAATCACGGCTGATCACGATGTAAACAGGAAGAGCCGTTGATCGGCTCTTCCTCACTCGCGTCTGACAGACGCGAGTAGAGGAGAGCCGATCGGCGCCTCTCCTGACAGGGGGGGTTTGCGCTGATTGTTTATCAGCGCAGCCCCCCCTCGGATACCCACACTAGACCACCAGGATGCCGCCCAGGACCACCAGAGAAGCCCCAAGCATGTGGATGGCCAGGTAAGTCCCCCATGGCCATCCACATGTAAATATACATAAACATATGCCAATCAGTGCCCACAAATGGGCACTGACTAGCACCATCATGGCATGACCACAATGCGTGATGCCCAGCAATGCCAGCCACCAGTGTCATCAGTGCCACCTACCAGTGTCCATCAGTGCCACCTATCAGTGCTCACCTGTGCCCATAAGTGCCCACCTATCAGTGCCCATCCGTGCCACCTATCAGTGGCACCCACAAGTATCCATCAGTGCCGCAAATGAGTGCCCATCAGTGCCGCCTATGAGTGCCTATCAGTGCCGCATACCAGTGCCGCATACCAGTGCCGCCTATCAGTGCCGCCTATGAGTGCCCATCAGTGCCGCCTATGAGTGCCCATCAGTGCCGCCTATGAGTGCCCATCAGTGCCGCATATCAGTGCCGCCTATGAGTGCCCATCAGTGCCGCCTATGAGTGCCCACCAGTGCCGCCTATGAGTGCCCACCAGTGCCGCCTATGAGTGCCCACCAGTGCCGCCTATGAGTGCCCACCAGTGCCGCCTATGAGTGCCCACCAGTGCCGCCTATGAGTGCCCACCAGTGCCGCCTATGAGTGCCCACCAGTGCCGCCTATGAGTGCCCACCAGTGCCGCCCACCAGTGCCGCCTACCAGTGCCGCATACCAGTGCCCATCAGTGCCGCATATCAGTGCCCATCAGTGCCACCTCATCAGTGCCCATCAGTGCCGCCTCATCAGTGCCCGTCAGTGTCGCCTTATCAGTGTCCGTCAGTGCCTGTCAGTGCCGCCTTATCAGTGCCCGTCATTGAAGTAGAAAGTACTTATTTACAAAAAAGATTTACAGAAACAAAGAAAAACGTAGTTTTTTTCAACATTTTCGCTCTTTTTTTTTATTTGTTGTGCAAAAAATAAAAGTCGCAGAGGGGATCAAATACCACCGAAAGAAAGCTCTATATGTGGGAACAAAATGATAAAAAATTTGTTTGGGTACAGTGTAGCATGACCGCGCAATTGTCATTCAAATTGCGACAGCGCTGAAAGCTCAAAATTGGCTTGGGCAGGAAGGTGTATAAGTGCCTGGTATTGAAGTGGTTAAAGGCTTTTAAAAATGTATGTAGTTTGTCGCCACTGCGCGTTTGTGCGAAATTTTAAAGCATGTCGTGTTTGGTATCCATGTACTCGGCCTAAGATCATCTTTTTTATTTCATCAAACATTTGGGCAATATAGTGTGTTTTAGTGCATTAAAATTAAAAAAAGTGTATTTTTTCCTCAAAAAAATGCGTTTGAAAAATCGCTGCGCAAATACTGTGTAAAAAAAAAAAAAATGCAACACCCACCATTTTAATCTGTAGGACCTTTGCGTTAAAAAAAATATATAATGTTTGGGGGTTCAACGTAATTTTCTTATGTAACAACAAGTGTCAGAAAGGGCTTTGTCTTCAAGTGGTTAGAAGAGTGGATGTAAGCTTCCTAATGTTGTGTATAAAATGCCAGGACAGTTCAAAACCCCCCCAAATGACCCCATTTTGGAAAGTAGACACCCCAAGCTATTTGCTGAGAGGCATGTCGAGTCCATGGAATATTTTATATGTTGACACAAGTTGCGGAATTTTTTTTTAAATTTTTTTTGCACAAAGTTGTCACTAAATGATATATTGCTCAAACATGCCATGGGCATATGTGGAATTACACCCCAAAATACATTCTGTTGCTTCTCCTGAGTACGGGGATACCACATGTGTGAGACTTTTTGGGAGCCTAGCTGCGTACAGGACCCCAAAAACCAAGCAACGCCTTCAGGCTTTCTAAGGGTGTAAATTTTTGATTTCACTCCTCACTGCCTATCACAGTTCCGGAGGCCATGGAATGCCCAGATGGCACGAACCCCCCCCCCAAATGACCCAATTTTGGAAAGTAGACACCCCCAAGCTATTTGCTGAGAGGTATGGTGAGTATTTTGCAGATCTCGCTTTTTGTCAAAGTTTTGAAAATTGAAAAAAGAAAAAAAAATTACTTTCTTCATTTTCAAAAACAAATGAGAGCTGTAAAATACTCACCATGCCTCTCAGCAAATAGCTTGGGGTGTCTACTTTCCAAAATGGGGTCGTTTGGGGGTGTTTTGTGCTATTTTGGCATTTTATGGCCTTCGAAACTGTGAAAGGTAGTGAGAAGTGAAATAAAAAATTTGCGCCCTTAGAAATCCCGAAGGCGGTGCTTGGTTTTAGGGGGCCCGTACGCGGCTAGGCTCCTAAAAAGTCCCACACATGTGGTATCCCCGTACTCAGGAGAAGCAGCAAAATGTATTTTGGGGTGCAATTCCACATATAACCATGGCATGTGTGAGCAATATATCATTTAGTGACAACTTTTTGTAATTTTTTTTTTTTTTGTCATTATTCAATCACTTGGGACAAAAAAAAAATATTCAATGGGCTCAACATGCCTCTCAGCAATTTCCTTGGGGTGTCTACTTTCCAAAATGGGGTCATTTGGGGGGGGGGGTTTGTACTGCCCTGCCATTTTAGCACCTCAAGAAATGAGATAGGCAGTCATAAATTAAAAGCTGTGTAAATTCCAGAAAATGTACCCTAGTTTGTAGACGCTATAACTTTTGCGCAAACCAATAAATATACGCTTATTGACATATTTTTTTTTTTTTTTACTAAAGACATGTGGCTGAATACATTTTGGCCTAAATGTATGACTAAAATTGAGTTTATTCGATTTTTCTTATAACAAAAAGTAGAAAATATAATTTTTAAAAAAAAAATATCGGTCTTTTTCCGTTTATATCGCAAAAAAAAAAATCGCAGAGGCAATCAAATACCATTAAAAGAAACCTCTATTTGTGGGAAGAAAAGGACGCAAATTTCGTTTGGGTAAAACATTGCATGTCCACACAATTTACAGTTAAAGCAGCGCAGTGCCAAATTGTAAAAACACCTCTGGTCATTAAGCTGCGTAATGGTCCGGGGCTTAAGTGGTTAAAAATGATCGTGTGTGGGCTTCAAAGCATTTTTCACGACATGAAAAACGGGAATGAAAAAATTGGAACATGCTCTAATTTGTCACGTCGTTTTTCTCGGCATGAAAAACGGCCGTGTGTGGGCTTTAACGTCGTGAAAAAAAATGCGCATGCTCAGAATCAAGTATGAGACGGGAGCGCTCGTTCTGGTAAAACTAGCGTTCGTAATGGAGATGGCACATTCGTCACGCTGTAACGGACTGAAAAGCACGAGGCTGAAAAGCGCGAATCGTTGCTTAACAAACTTTACTAACATGAAGGGTGGCGCCATCCGAATGGAACTTCCCCTTTATAGTGCCGTCGTACGTGTTGTATGTCACCGCGCTTTTCTCTAACATTTTTTTCCACGATAGTGTGTAGGCAAGGCAGGCTTGAGAGGAAACACGAAAAATCACGTCGAGAAAAATGCCGGTTTTTTCAATGACATTAAAAATGGTCGTGTGTACGCGGCATTAGTGTGTTCTGCATACAGCTATTTATATCAGTTGGACGGCTGTTCACAGCTCCTGCAGGGAAATGCATCCAATTTTAGGATGTTTGGTAACAGAAGACTGTGTGCATGTATTTTAACCTTAAAGCAAACCTCTCAGGTCTTCACATATATAAGCATTGTGTCTTCTTTATAATCTGCTGTTTAAGCCCCACTCCTCCTCTACACAAAATATGCAATTTTAGCTGACTAAACAGCACTGTTGGTGATATTTAAATGCCATAGTTTGGTAAGTTGTTTTTTAATTGAAGGGTTCATAATTGGTGTCCTTTTCTGTCATTGACAAAGCAAAAGGCTGATTTAGATTAGGCATTGGGTATATCACCTTGCTGATTAAGAGCAAGGTGATCACGTCTGTGTAAAGCACACACCCTGATTTATTTATACCTGCCCCTCCAGCGCGGCTCCCCTACTTCTTCTTTCTCATTCAATTTCGAAGCCCAGCGGACAGTCCTTGGACCTAGCATCTTGGAAGGAAGTCACATGTTCCCCCTATACCCGTAAGCACTTTTCAGTAATTTGCAGCCACAGAAGGAGTGGTGGGGGAGTGCAGGAGAGGTAGAGCTGCACGATTAATCGCGAAGAATCAAAATCACAATCTTTTTCCCTTACTGATCTTCAAAACCGCATGTCACGGTTTCTCTCTAACAAGTGCAGAGAGTTCTCACAGCTGGATAAAAAAAAAATCCAGGCAGCCTGCCAAGTTTTAATACAGCAAGCGAATAAGTGGAAACAGAGTAGTATCTCTTCGTTCTTTTATCAATGGAAAGCACTCCGGCGTGAAGATGAAGGAAGTTTAACCATTTAAAGACCAAACCTTTGCTGACATTTGTTGCTTACAAGTAAAAAATCATTATTTTCTGCTACAAAATTATTGGAACGCCCAAACATGATAATTTTTTTTTTTAGCAGAGACCCTAGAGAATAAAATGGTGGTTGTTGCAATATTTTATGTCGCACTGTATTTGTGCATTTTGAAAAAATACACTTTAATAAAAAAAAAACTAAACAGCAGTTAGCCCAATTTTTTTTGTATAATGTGAAAGAAGATGTTACACCACGAGAATCGAGAGAGAATCGTGATCTTTATTCTAAGCAAAAAAATTGTGATTCTCATTTTAGCCAGAATCGTGCAGCTCTAAGGAGAGGTAAGTAAAAGGTGACTATACAGTGGACTTTATTCAGACCCAGTTACTTTGCCCTGGATGAGATTTATTTGCAAGGCACGTACACTATCCACGATTCATAGTTTTCCTAATTTCTTTACACATGTTAAAAGAGAAGTATAGGTTTCACAAAAAACAAACAAAAAAAACAACATAATCACCTAGGTAAATGCAGCATGAGTCGCCTGCCAGCTCTAAGGCTGAAAATTAAGTGATCAAACACTGCTGATCGTTCAGCTCTCGGTCTTCAGGCTGCAGAGAGCTGGAGACTGTAATTTACAGGCTCTCTGTTCTGCCCCTCCAGCACTCACTGGAGTGCTGGGCTGTGAAGGGGGTGGGAGTGACTGGCTCAGGCTCTCAGTGGCTCGCTGAGAGGCTTAGCCAGTTAGGATCTTTTCAGAGCCTGGGCCAGCCCTCTGATGTCAGCTGACAGCGGGTCACAGCAGTGTAAAACGAACTGCACTCCTGTGATCCATAAGAAAAGTACAGCCCCACAAGCTTTGGCTATGTTTCTCCCTTAAATTTGTAAATACCAAAAACTAAAATATGGTCAGTGGATAAAGGCAATGTAATTTATTATTTTTATGATGTCTTCAGAATAAATGGTGGTATTCAAAATTTTATGAAATGTTAATAAAACCTCTGCAGGAAACAATTTTAACTTTAAATATTCCTGCAAACGTATGTTCACAGTTGCTACTGGCTGAATCTAAACACTTGCTAAATAAAATCTAGGTAGACTAAAAAAGACAATGCATGCACAACAGACTTTGAATTTTCTTAAAAGAATTGTGCTGGGAAGAATAGAAGAAAAAAAGCATAGAAAGCCTATTAGCTGGCCACATGAAATATTCAGAGTCCATTCACACCATGTGCTGGAATGCATTGATTATCAAATGCCAATGCATAATATACTTTGTAGAAGCAATATATTTCAATAGGAGTAGTTTACAAAAGTGCTTTAGAAAAGTTGAACAGACCTTACTGTTTTTTTTTGCAATGCAACATATTGCATGAAAGCGCACTGCAACACACATACATGTAGCATTCAAAACAGCCAGTTGAAGTCTACTTTACAAATAAAGCTTAGTTACGTTTAAAATAATAAAGTAAAAATAAGTGTACTCCTGCGCATGTTAAAACTCAGTGCATCATGCAAGCACATGTCAATGCAGATGCTTTTATGTGCACTCAACTTGCATACTACAGTTTGTCTATGGATTAAGATAAAAAAACCTTTTGTGTGTAGCAGCCTCCCCAGCACCCCCTAATTACTTATTTGAGCCCCATCTCTCTCCAGCGATGTCCAAGAGTTTCTAAGCCGGCTGGGACACTCCTCCTGATTGACTGAGACAGATCAGCAGCGCCATTGGCTCCCACGGCTGTTAATCAAAGTTAGTCAGCCAATTGGGAGAGAGAGGAGGCGGGGCTGGGTCGGGGATCCGTGTCTGAATGGATACACAAAGCTCTGACTCGGCTCAGGTGCCCCCCATAGAAAGCTGCTGGCTGAGGAGGACACTCAATAGGAGAGAGAAGCCAGGAGCAGCAAAGAGGGACCCGAGAAGAGGAGGATCCGAGTTGCTCTGTGCAAAACCAACTGCACAGAGGAGGGAAGTATAACCTGTTCGCTTTAAAAAAAAAAAAAAAAAAAGACTTTACAATCACTTTAAATTGCACGTCCAGCAAAAAGTTATTTACCAGTAACTAAAATAACCAAAAAACATGCTTTCTGAAATTCAGATTCTGACTGCTTTGCTTTGTAACCTCCACTTTTGATGCAATCAACTTCCTTTACTATGTTATCTTATTACATGAGTGTAGCATTGGCATTGTACCTTCAAAGAGAAACTATAAGGCTACATTCACACCAGCAACTAAGGCTGGTGCAAATTGTTGCGGCAGTTCCTTTTGCGGCTCTCTGTGGGTAGGTGATAACTGCTGGATTCACTTTGTGTGACATTTACTTAGTGACACAAAGCTTGCACTTTTAACAGGCTCCGCGTCACTAAGCTGACTGTGTGTGCGTGTGCATGCCACAAAAATGGCCACCTCGGGTAACATCTGCCCTTGGCAGTGCCCTGTATGGATTATATTATATTTACCTTGAAAATTATGCGGTGTCTGCACCCTTTTAGGCAAGGATGAGCCTTGGTTCATATGTTATATATGATATATGATATTTTTAGCAAAAGTGGAGTTTTTCTTTAAAGCTTAGCTCACTTTCTTCCTACCTTTACACCCTCTTTCCCCAAATAGATGCTTGCTGCACTACATTGAAATTGAAATAATAGTTAGTTTGGTCTCTGACAATGCTCCTGCCATACAACTTCTCTTCCTGTTCAATGAATCATATTGTTTTTGCTTTTCTCACTTTCTCGTTAGCTTCTTTAAAGTAATGTGTTAAAAAAGCCATACATTATTACATTTTCTTTCCTTCAACCACGGGTTGAATCCCTCCCTCTGCACTATTGTGTTCTGACAGCGGGAGGTTTTCCAGCCGTCAGAACGTCTGATCACTTCACTGCTGGCAGCTTTAGCCCATGGCCGGCCTTGCTCTCTAAATAATCTGGCACTGTAATAGCCTGTAAACATCTACAGGCTTAGTAATAGAACAATGTTTTGTTTTAAGGTTGTAATGTTATGTGTACCTCCATATTTATCTGATTAGTATGTAATATCGAATAAACTGTTTGCCTTAGGTTTGAGTCTTCTTCTCACGCCATTAGTATGAGTGCCTACTTACGGGAACAGAGACGGGAGCTATACAGCAAAAGTGGAGAGCTTCAAGGTAAGAATTTTACTCATCGTTTAATTCCAGTTTCTTATTGTTCAAGTACATGAGTAGGTGTTTACAGCTAAGTAAAAAAAAAAGAGAATGTGCTAATTTCTGGACCAGCATAATTCAAGCATATCTAAACCCAAAGACCTTGGATGTGGAGACTGCATTTGTTTTCTAGGCTAATTATATTTTCATTTAATATGGAATATTCTCTTGATTCATCCAAAAATGCAGTGTCCTTGTAACTTCACATGTGCTGAAAATAAATCCTAATCACATCCTTATTTTTGTAAACTTCTAATCCAGTCAATCTGCAATGCATTGGTTATGAACCATAGTAGACATGTTTGAAGTCCAGCCCGTCTGACAACCTGGCTTCTTCCATAATTACAGCAGGGAAATTAGTGTAGATACGTAAGGAAAGGATTATTCACAAGATTAAAACAATCCTTGCATAAGAAAACCTGAAATATTAAAAATAATGCAGCCACCACATGTGAGGACTGGTAAACTGCAATGTGACTAATTAACCACCATCCTCTCTATCCTAATCGTACATGACATCAGAAATGATTCTTCACCATGGGTTATATGCTATTACTAACTTCAGGTGATTGGACAATGGCAAAAGCTTGCCATTAGTTACTATACACAGCTGCACCATATTCTGTGGGCACCAGTTTTAGTAAATCTCCCCCATAGTTGGTTAAAATTATAAATGGAAAGGTAAATTATGATAAAAAATTATAGAAGTACTAAGTACTTTGTGCTAATAATAATTTTATATACTTTGTATTTTAGCAAAAGTTTTGTTTTGCTTTTCATAGATTTTTGTTTTTAATTGAAATGACTATAAACCTCAGTGGAGAGACTCTTGTGGGTTAAATGATGTATCAAATGAGTTTCCCAATCTCTATCTGGCCTTTATTTGACAACCTTAAAGGGGTTGTAAACCTCAGTCATGAAATATGAACAAAGCATATCCCTCTGTAGTGAGTACTTGTCTCAGTTAAAATGGAAGTAAACTTCCATCTCCGACTTGTACCTATAGGTAAGCCTATAATAAGGCTTACCTATAGGTACTGTACCTGGTACTGCACCGTTTAGGAGATATTTACTATATATGCAATTGATGACGTCAGCAGCACATGCGCTCTGAAGGAACGTCCATCTGGACTGTTCCTTCAGAGTCCTGTGTACTTAACGGTGGCTGCCCCGTGCATGTGCATGAGTGACGTCATCATGGCTCCGGCCAGTCACACAGCCATAGTCCGTGGACCCGGAAGGAAGACAGGTTAACATGAATGCGGCCACTAGCGATGACATCGCATCACTGGAATGCTTTGTTTTGAGGTGACTTTCACATAATGTGCTAGTATACGATGCATACTAGCACATTATGCCTTTTATCTTGCAGGTAAGAAAAAAATAAATCACTCACCTCAGTGTTCTCTCCTCGCTGAGCTCTGCAGAGTGTAACTTCAGCTCTCCGCCCCCTTTTTTCTGTCCACTCAGCCAAACTTTATGAATTCTGCACTTTGAATGGCTGTAGAGAAGAGAAAACTGCAGGTAAACAGGTACAACGTATGTAGAATGATTTGTATCATCTCTATGTATCACTTGAGAATAGTTACAGTACTTCATTGGGTATATGTAAGGGTTTACAACCACTTAAAAGGTTATTTAACCACTTGACCTCCCTTCATGACCAGGGCATTTTTTGCAATGAGTCACTTCGTTACTTTAACTGACAATTGCATGGTCGTGCGACGCTGTACCCAAGTAAAATGGATGTCATTCCCCCCCCACGAATAGAGCTTTCTTTTGTTGACATTTGATCACCTCTGCAGTTATTTTTTGCACTATAAACAAAAAAAGACCGACATTTTTTACTTTCTGCTATAAAACATATCCAGTAAATAAATCACATTCATCAATTTAGGCCAATATGTATTCTGCTACATATATTTGGTAAAAATCCCAATAAGCCTATATTGATTGGTTTGCACAAAAATTATAGCGTCTACAAACTGAGATATATTTATGGAATTTTTATTTATTTCATTTTTTTCTAAGTAATGGTGGCGATCAGCGACTTATAGTGAGACTGCAATATTGCAGCGGGCAAATCGGACACTGACACTTTAACCACTTAAGCCCCGGACCATTTCGGGCCATTAGGACCAGGCCTGTTTTTGGGATTCGGCACTGCGCTGCTTTAACTGTAAATTGTGCGGACATGCAATGTTGTACCCAAATGAAATTTGCGTCCTTTTCTTCCCACAAATAGAGCTTTCTTTTAATGGTATTTGATTGCCTCTGCGATTTTTATTTTTTGCGATATAAACAGAAAAAGACCGAAAATTTTGAAAAAAAATTATATTTTCTACTTTTTGTTATAAGAAAAATCGAATAAACTCAATTTTAGTCATACATTTAGGCCAAAATGTATTCAGCCACATGTCTTTAGTAAAAAAAAAGTCAATAAGCGTATATTTATTAGTTTGCGCAAAAGTTATAGCGTTTACAAACTAGGGTACATTTTCTGAAATTTACACAGCTTTAAATTTTATGACTGCCTATCTCATTTCTTGAGGTGCTAAAATGGCAGGGCAGTACAAAACCCCCCCAAATGACCCCATTTTGGAAAGTAGACACCCCAAGGAAATTGCTGAGAGGCATGTTGAGCCCATTGAATATTTTTTTTTTTGTCCCAAGTGATTGAATAATGACAAAAAAAAAAAAAAAATTACAAAAACTTGTCACTAAATGATATATTGCTCACACATGCCATGGTTATATGTGGAATTGCACCCCAAAATACATTCTGCTGCTTTTCCTGAGTACGGGGATACCACATGTGTGGGACTTTTTGGGAGCCTAGCCGCGTACAGGGCCCCAAAAACCAAGCACCGCCTTCAGGATTTCTAAGGGCGTAAATTTTTGATTTCACTCCTCACTACCTATCACAGTTTCGAAGGCCATAAAATGCCAAAATAGCACAACCCCCCCCAAATTAACCCATTTTGGAAAGTAGACACCCCAAGCTATTTGCTGAGAGGCATGTTGAGTCCATGGAATATTTTATATTTTGCCACAGGTTGCGGGAATATGACAAACTTTTTTTTTTTTGCACAAAGTTGTCACTAAATGATATATTGCTCACACATGCCATGGGCATATGTGAAATTACACCCCAAAATACATTCTGCTGCTTCTCCTGAGTACGGGGATACCACATGTGTGGGACTTTTTGGGAGCCTAGCTGCGTACGGGACCCAAAAAACCAAGCACCGCCTTCAAGGTTTCTAAGGGCATACATTTTTGATTTCGCTCCTCACTACCTATCACAGTTTTGAAGGCCATAAAATGCCAAGATGGCACAAAACCCCCCCAAATGACCCCATTTTGGAAAGTAGACACCCCAAGCTATTTGCTGAGAGGCATGTTGAGCCCATTGAATATTTTTTTTTTTTGTCCCAAATGATTGAATAATGACAAAAAGAAAAAAAAAATGTACAAAAAGTTGTCACTAAATGATATATTGCTCACACATGCCATGGTTATATGTGAAATTACACCCCAAAATACATTCTGCTGCTTCTCCTGAGTACGGGGATACCACATGTGTGGGACTTTTTGGGAGCCTAGCCGCGTACGGGACCCCAAAAACCAAGCACCACCTTCAAGGTTTCTAAGGGCATAAATTTTTGATTTCACTCCTCACTACCTATCACAGTTTTGAAGGCCATAAAATGTCAAAATAGCCCAAAACCCCCACAAATGACCCCATTTTGGAAAGTAGACACCCCAAGCTATTTGCTGAGAGGCATGGTGAGTATTTTACAGCTCTCATTTGTTTTTGAAAATTAAGAAAGACATTTTTTTTCTTTTTTTTTTTCTTTTTTTACATTTTCAAAACTTTGTGACAAAAAGGGAGATCTGCAAAATACTCAACATACCTCTCAGCAAATAGCTTGGGGTGTCTACTTTCCAAAATGGGGTCATTTGGGGGGGTTTTGTGCCATCTGGGCATTCCATGGCCTCCGAAACTGTGATAGGCAGTGAGGAGTGAAATCAAAAATTTACACCCATAGAAATCCTGAAGGCGGTGCTTGGTTTTTGGGGTCCCGTACGCGACTAGGCTCCCAAAAAGTCCCACACATGTGGTATCCCCGTACTCAGGAGAAGCAACAGAATGTATTTTGGGGTGTAATTCCACATATGCCCATGGCATGTTTGAGCAATATATAATTTAGTGACAACTTTTTGTACATTTTTTTTTTTGGTCATTATTCAATCACTTGGGACAAAAAAAAAAAATATTCAATGGGCTCAACATGCCTCTCAGCAAATAGCTTGAGGTGTCTACTTTACAAAATGGGGTCATTTGGGGGGGTTTTGAACTGTCCTGGCATTTTATGCACAACATTAGGAAGCTTATGTCACACATCATCCACTCTTCTAACCACTTGAAGACAAAGCCCTTTCTGACACTTTTTGTTTACATGAAAAAAAAAAATTGTTTGCAAGAAAATTATGTTGAACCCCCAAACATTATATATTTTTTTAAAGCAAAGGCCCTACAGATTAAAATAGTGGGTGTTGCATTTTTTTTTTCCACACAGTATTTGCGCAGCGATTTTTCAAACGCATTTTTTGGGGGAAAAACACACTTTTTTTATTTTTAATGCACTAAAAAACACTATATTGCCCAAATGTTTGATGAAATAAAAAAGATAATCATAGGCCGAGTACATGGATACCAAACACGACATGCTTTAAAATTGCGCACAAACGCGCAGCGGCGACAAACTACATTCATTTTTAAAAGCATTTAAAAGCCTTTACAGGTTACCACGTTAGATTTACAGAGGAGGTCTACTGCTAAAATGACTGCCCTCGATCTGACCTTCGCGGTGATACCTCACATGCATGATGCAATTGCTGTTTACATATGACGCTAGACCGAAGCTTGCGTTCGCCTTTGCGCAAGAGCAGGGGGGGACAGCGGTGCTTTTTTTTTTTTTTTTTTTTTTTTTTTATTATTTATTTGGCTTTTTTATTTTATTTTTAAACTGTGCCTTCCATATTTTATTTTTTTACCATTTTTATCGTTATCTCAGGGAATGTAAATATCCCCTATGATAGCAATAGGTAGTGACAGGCACTCTTTTTTTGAAAAAAATTGGGGGGTTAGACCCTAGATCTTTCCTCTGCCCTCAAAGCATCTGACCACACCAAGATCGGTGTGATAAAATGCTTTCCCAATGGCGCTTTTTATATCCGGGGGGGGACATTCCCTCCCACTGCTTGTAAAAGCAGTCTAGAGGCTAATTATCTGCTAGAATTGCTTTTACATGAAAGCCGGCCGCTGGCTGAAAAGAATGATACCAAGATGATACCTAAACCCGCTGGCATCATTCTGGTATAAACATTCAAAGTCCAGCAACATACCAGTACGTTGCTGGTCCTTGTTGGACATGTATTGTAATCTTTTTTTTCATACAGCCTATTGGCTGAACGAAAAAAAGAGATTGATTGGTGGGTATGCCCACCATTAGAATACCTCCCTTCATCCACCCACTTCTAATGATGGGCATATATGCCGAAGCATGGGGGCATCCTCCCGCAAAAAAGTTATGCCGCGTACACACGGTCAAGCCTTCGTCGGAATTTCGACCGTATGTACGCGGCATAAAAGGTTATGCCGCGTACACACGGTCGGACTTTTCCACGGGCAAGCCTCCGTTGGAATTTCGACCGTATATACGCGGCATTAGGAGCAAAATCGCTCCTCCGCCCCTGCTGCCCCCATGCTTCGGCATATATGCTCTTTTTTTTAACTGTGGTGGTGAAATCACCTCCTACAGCGTTGGAGTCACGGCTTTATGTATCGTGGGAGCAAACGCTGTTGCTGTCAAGATAAATAGATCCGCGCTGCAACTGAATGACGTACCTGCTAAGCAAATGGTGGTTAATATTAAAACAAAGTAACATTACAGTACAACAGTAAGACCTTACCATGCCATACCTGCAAAGCAAATACCAAAACAAAACCTAGTAAAAAATAAAAAAATGTTTTAACGCAACCTGTGCCTAAAATATATATATGCCGAAGCATGGGGGCATCCTCCCGCAAAAAAGTTATGCCGCGTACACACGGTCGGAATTTTCCACGGGCAGGCCTTCGTCGGAATTTCGACCGTATGTACGCGGCATTAGGAGCAAAATCGCTCCTCCGCCCCTGCTGCCCCCATGCTTCGGCATATATGCTCTTTTTTTTTAACTGTGGTGGTGAAATCACCTCCTACAGCGTTGGAGTCACGGCTTTATGTATCGTGGGAGCAAACGCTGTTGCTGTCAAGATAAATAATTCCGCGCTGCAGTTGAATGGCGCACCTGAAAACAAAAAATTACATACCTGAAAAGCAAGCATGATAAAACATTGCAGAATAGAATACAGTAAAAAAGAGCAGAACAATAGAGAGAAAATAGAGAGAGAGAGAACAATAAAACGACAACTATTTTTGGTTTTTTTATTTTATATTTTTTTTGTGTTTTGTTTTTTACGTTTTTTTTTTTCTTTTTTACACTTTTTTTTGTAACTTTACAACTGTAATGGTTCGGGTCTCTCAAAATGTAATGGCATCTTGGGAGACCCTGTGTAAGTGTGTCCTTGTCTGTGAAATGCTGTACCCTACGCTAAAACTTCACTTTTGAGTGGTAGCGTTCAAAACATTCACCTTGGCAAAGACCAGGCTTGTCAGGACAGAGTGGACAAAAACTACGGGTGTCACGCCTAAATCCGCGCTTGCTACAGACACGACATCTTTTTTGGGGGTGGCTTTGGGTAGGGGTACTCGGGAGGACATACGAATAATGCCTCTCATGCAGCCGGCTTACTGCATTTGGTTGGGGATGGTGAGGTGCAGAACCGCCTGGATACAGGAGTTCTGTGACTATCTCATTCTGGAATTTTAGAAGAGATAACGTCCCGCCTGAAGCTCTGTATAGCACATGAGCGTTCAGCAAAGCCAATTGGAATAATGATAGAGACACTTTTTTGTACCAGCGTCTCGCCTTACGGTCAATTAGATACGGCGCCATCAACTGGTCGTTGAGGTCCACCCCTCCCATATTTTGGTTATATTCGTGGACACAGAGGGGTTTCTCCACAACACCAGTCGCCGTACGAATTTGGACTGTCGTGTCTGCATGAAGGGAGGTAAGAAGGAAAACATTCTTATTGTCCCTCCACTTCATAGCGAGCAAGTTATTACACTTCAAGCAGGCTCTCTCCCCCAGCCTAAGACGGGCATCTACAAGCCGCTGGGGAAAGCCCCGGCGATTAGGTCGCACGGTGCCACATGCTCCAATCTGATGATCAAACAAGTGACTAAACAGTGGCACGCTCGTGTAATAATTGTCCACATACAAGTGGTACCCCTTTCCGAATAAGGGTGACACCAAGTTCCACACTATCTTGCCAGCGCTCCCTATGTAATCCGGGCAGTTGACCGACTCAATCTGACTGTCTTTTCCCTCATAAACCGTAAAGTTCACTACATAGCCTGTTGCCCTGTCACAGAACTTGTAGAGCTTGACCCCGTATCTGGCACGCTTGCTGGGAAGGTACTGCTTGAAAGACAAGCGGCCAGAAAATTTAATCAGGGACTCATCAACGCAGACAACTTGATCGGGAGTAAACAAGGCTGCAAAACGTTCGTTGAAGTGGTTTATGAGGGGCCGAATTTTATAGAGCCGGTCGTATTCAGGGTCCCCACGTGGACGACAAAGTTCATTGTCGTTGAAGTGCATGAACCGCAAAATCTGCTCGTATCGTGCCCTGGACATGGAGGCAGAGAACACGGGCATGTGGTCAATTGGGTGCGTGGACCAATAAGCACGCAATGACGGAAATTTATGTGTGCCCATGTTGAGGGAAAGGCCTTAAATTCGGAAACCGTAATTGGTTTCCAATTTCTGGCAATTTTAGGCAACTGGGGGTTAGCGGCGATAAATTGACCAGCATATAAATTACTCTGGTCCACAATAGATCTATAGAGATCTTCCGTGAAAAACAGCGAATAAAAATCAATTGGAATAAAATCAGCTGTTTCCACCTGAATACCGGGTTGGGCAGTGAATGGGGGAAGTACGGGTTCTGCAGAAGTGGTGGGGACCCAATCAGGATAGGCGAATTCTGCAGGAAGGGCAGTATGGGCACGACGGGCCTGCCTTTGTCTTCTTGGTGGCAGCGGGACACTACTTGTGCTTGCCACCTCGCCAGCTTGAACTGCACTTATGGGACTCGCCACGTCACCAAGTGTTACTGCAGTGCTGGATGTACGTCCAGGCTGTACTAGGCCGCTGGTGCTTGCCAGTTCACCAGAAGGAATAGCGGCGCTAGTACTACTCTGCTCCATGATACGAGAGACCTGCGGTTCTTGCTCCTCAACAACCTCAGAAGATCGGGATCGGGTACGCCTGACCTTAGCAGGGACCTCAACTTCGTCGTCAGAGCTATCTGACGTGGGGCCGCTGACGTCACTGTCTTCTACGGGAAGATATTCTGAGCCTGAATCTGACAGATACGTGACCTCCTCTTCACTATCTGTCATGCTCAGAATCTCGTAGGCCTCTTTACTAGTGTACCTTCGTCTTGCCATTTTGGGCTCTAAATTTAGGGGTACACTAGTAAGATTCACAGGAAAAAAAGCACCTGACTGTCGTCAGCAAATATATCAAACGCTACAAAAAAACTGTTAGCGATCGCAGGGATCAGGCCTGTCTCTGCGAACGCTGCAGTTATGTGTGTTGTGTTTGGTAAGTGACAGTGATCGATCGATACTGCACTTGGGTGGGCTGGGCTGGGCTGGGCGGAGGGGCTAAACGCAGGCGCTAGCAGGTATCTGGGCTGATCCCGCTAACACTGCGTTTTTGGGAACCCTAAACCGCTGGGGATGCTAGTATAGATCTGATCAGATACTATACCACTAAGGGGGGTGTATGCTTTGCGCGTGGGTGTTAGCGTTACTGGCACTAACCTAACACTGCCTGGGGCGACGCAGACCCTCTCTGGCGCTAAAACCTAATTGATCTCACCCGGCGGGCGATCAGGGGGGTTAAACCTTTATTGGGTTATATACGGCGGGTGCCCTGATGCTATAAAAAGCAAACTAATCAACCAGCGTCACCTGTAACCTTTATATGGTGATCACTGGTGAAAGGGTTAACTAGGGGCAATCAGGGGGTTAAAACCTTTATTAGGTTAAATATGGGGGTACCCGACGCTATATAAAAACCTGACGGGTTACCTAAATAACTTACTGGCTAACCAGTGACACCAGTGACGCTTATACGGCGATCACTGGTGAAAGGGTTAACTCTAGGGGCAATCAGGGGGTTAAAACAATATATGGGGGTACCTGACACTAATAAAAACCTGCGGCGAACCTAAAAAAAAATAACTGCCTATCTAAAACACCAGCGACACGAATACAGCGATCGGAAAAACAATCGCTTAGTGACGCTGAAGTTAGGGGGTGAAAGGGTTACCTGGGGGGTGATCAAGGGGTTAAACCTTTATTAGGGGGGGGTTAGGGGGCTACCCTGGACCTAAAGGGGCCTAATCCTAACTGCCCTGCAACTTTTTACAATCACAGATGACACTAAATGCAGTGATCAGTAAAATAAATGATCACTGCAATCAGTGACACTGTGAATGGGGGCTTTGGGGTGACCTGGGGGGTGATCTGGGGGTGACTGGGGGGTGATTTGTGTGCCTATGTGTACCTACGTGTCAGTGGACTGTTGGAGCACTAACCTCTGTCTTCTCTCCTCGGCGCCGGGAACGAAAAGACCGCGGCGAGGGAGATGACATCACTTCCTCCAGCCTGTGTTTACATCACATGGCGGAGGAAGCATTTTCATTGGCCGGGAGCGATCGCGAGGGGGGGGGGGCGGAATCGAGCGGCCGCCCCCTCATGCCTGATCGCTCCCGAACACTTAACGGCCACTCACTGCAGTGAAGGGGGGTCCGGATGGACCCCCCAACTGCACAAAGGCGATCACGTAGATCTACGTGATTCTGCCTGTCCGTGCCATTCTGCCGACGTAAATCGGCGGTGGGCGGTCGTTAAGTGGTTAATGGGTACCAGTGACACTAATACAGTGATCAGTGCTAAAAATTATGCATTGTCACTGTAGTAATAAGACAGGCTGGAAAGGGGTTACCATCAGGGGAGATCAAAGGGTTAACTATGTGCCTAGCCTGTGTTTTTTTTTTCTGTGGGGGAGAGGTGCTTTTACTTGGGGAAGACATGGATCCTAGTCCCTGCTGTGCAGGAACACAGGGTCCATGCCTTTCCTATTGACAGAACGGCAATCTGCCTGTGTACTGAATGGTCCGCGGGTGCTAGCGGACATCAAGTCTGCAGTACCTGCCGCCGGCACTGCACATTCACACCCGCTACTCCAAAGAGCCGGATCACTTATATATACTTGATCCAGCGCACAGCCGTTTAGCAGTAAAGCTACTATAAGGCAGACAACAAGTGGTTAATTTTCTGTTGCAGAAAGTCATGTAGTAGCTTTTACAGTCTGTGTTCCAGCATTGTACTAAGGAAAATCGTCAGCACAAAGTGCTTCCAGAGACCAACGGGCTGCTAGGGGTGGCTCCTAATAGGAGTTAAAGACTTGCTGTCAATGGGAAAGGATTTACACTTTTATTAGGGCAGTCTAAAAGGCTTTTTCAGTGGCTTTTCATTGTATTTTGTTTAAGTGTATTTAAAAAAAAATTAGAACTGAGTGTAGTATGTGCTTTCAAAAGCTTTACAGTGCTATCAAAACGTAGAATTAAACCCCAAAACAAACTGCAACTTGCCAATCCTCAGATGGGTATTAGTTATCTTTTTATAGATTTTGTAACATTTATTTTCACCCAGCGATCCAGCCAGTGATTGATTTTCAACTTCCTTTAGCAGACCAAGCTGTCCAGACAAAAGGAATAAAACTAGATAAAAAAGAAGGCGCCTCTAATGCAGAACCACCTTGACTTTTATTGCCAAAAGATTACAAACACTTACTAGAAATCTAGTTAAGACTCCATGTATTAAAGTAGTCCAGCTGTGGTGGTAGTCCTGGAGGGGTCCAATCCGCAGCAGGGTGTTTGGTATCCCAGCTGTCCAGCAGAGGGAAGCCGTGGGAAGAGGGACCAGTGAGGAGACTGCCACGCTCTATGGAACCAGTGTGGAATGCTAGACTCGTGGGTGACGTCATCGGAAGTGTGCCTGGAACGCATGGGTCGGGAAATGACATCTGATAGGCGGGATGCATTTCAGAGCATTTAATAGGCTCCTTCTTCATGCCGCTGATGTCACCCACAAGTCCAGCGCTCCATGCTGGTTCCATACAGCGCAGCAGTCTCCTCACTGGTCCCTCTTCCCTCGGCTTCCCTCTGCTGGATGGCTAGAATACCCAACACCCTGCTGCGGATTGGAATCCTCCAGGACTACAGCCACAGCTGGACTCCTTTAATACATGATGAGTCTTTTAACTTCAAATTTCTAGTAAGTGTTTTTAATCCTTTGGCAATACAAGTCATGGTGGTTCTGCACTTAGAGGTGCCTTCTTTTTTATCTTGTTTCTTTCCTATTGAAGCGCTGCCCTAGTGCCTTGAATGTCATGTTCATCAGCCAGATTCACAATTGCTCTATTGGGGACACTTCCTCTGGTCAGATGCTGCTATCCAGAAGCGCCCTTCATTTACCTTATACAAGGAATAAAACTGTTGCTGTAACTGCTTACAAACTGTTAGCTGGAGTTCAGCTTCAGTTTGTTAGTCAAGTCCATCAAAATCTGCTAGTCTCTTCTCCTCAGACTGACAATGCTGCTGTCCAGAGGTATCTACATTTCTATTTCATCCAGAATGCAGACACCCTAAAACAGAAAGCGTGATACTGGCAGGATTACCAGGTGAAATAAAGGGGAAAAAAGCCTAAAAAAAAAACGAATTGAGCTACCACATCTAAGGATTGGTCAGCTGCAGTATATTCCTTTTTGTTTTTGGGTTTAATGTTGCTTCAGTAAATTTCCCTTATTTGACTTGTTTGTTTTATGTATTAGAAGGATGTTATTATCCCTCAAGGGTTTTGCTTTGATTTTTAAGTCGATTATTATTTGAATAGATTAAGTAATGTTTTTAGCAAGGCAAAACCTTCTTAAAATGAATACTGCTGTCTTCATGTTAAAGGCCCATAATGTCATTTGTTTGAGGTTCGCAGCTCAATTTCGTTATATTTTTAGTACAAAGTGAGGACTCTTAAAGAGGAAGTAAACCCTCTCTCTTTTTTTTTTTTTAAAAGACACCCTGCAAGGCAAAGGCATAGCATACTAGCTCATTATGAAGTGCTTACCTGAGATCGAAGCCCCCGCAGCTCTGCTCGGACACCTCCTCCCTCGGCGCCATCTCTTCAGGACTCACTTCCGCATATCGCGGCACCGGCGCTGTGACTGGCCGGAGCCGCGATGACGTCACTCCCTCGGGTGACGACACTTGCGGCTTCCCATCACGGCTTCTTCACTCTCTCAGTGCGCCTGCGCGCCGTTGTCTACGGTGCATGCGCTGTAGACAACGTTGACTTTCTTTTGCAACTATCTCCTAAACCGTGTAGGTTTAGGAGATATTTGTTGCACCTACAGGTAAGCCTTAATCTAGGCTTACCTGTAGGTGAAAGTGTGTTGTAAGTTTTTACAACCACTTTAACCCTATCATTTCCCTGGTTATTTTTTTTATTATCCTACATTCTGTTATTACCAGTGTATAAAGTAAGGCTAGTTTTTTTTTTTTTGCTGTTAATGCAGTCACCTTCACCTGAAATAATAAGGCTACATTTTACTTCTCCGTGTGTTTTCTCCAACTTGTCAGATTAGCCTCAGTCTCTCTACAAAGACCATCCAATCACAGAGGGGTTATTAAAACCAGAGAGCTTTATGACTGAGAATTAATTAGTAGAGTATTTTCATGCAAAACATCCAATTTTTTGATTAGCAACAGAGCAGAGCTGCAATTAACACTCTGGGAAGCTTATATTTCCAGCTTTTTAATTCTCAGGAAATAAGATTATCAAACTGGGGTCAGGCACTTGACAGCGGAGGGTTTCAATGTGTAAGAAAATAATTTATTTCTTGATTTGTTAGACTGCATTAAGACCACAACATTAAGGAGGGGTTGTGGGAAATGTACAAGATTATTATTATTTTATTCTGTTCAGATTATGCTATTGTGCTATTGTCAAAAATATCATTGGTATGACAAGGAAGACTTAATTTTTAGGAAGATAATTCAGAAATTTATTCAAGTATGAAATTATTCATTCTTTTTTAGACTGGATTCTTCTTCTTTTATGAGAACCCTATGCTTTGCAGGAAAAATAAAATAAAACTGTGACCGTGACTTAACATTGGATGCATTAATTTGTTTTAACTAGGTGTAGCAACACACAGTATATTTTCTTACTTAGCCTTATGTTCTGTGTATATTATACACATTTTTTTTGAGTAAACCTTCTGCTTGGAGAACAAATGGATTGAACCAGTTTAACCCCTTTTATGCCATAGAAATGTACGAGCAGAACTCTTCCCCTCCTTAAGCATGTGTTCTGCTCCATCTCTAACCAAGGCCTGGTTCACACCTATGCGGGTTGCAGTTTGCATATTGCAGGTGCATTTTGCGTTTTTCAATACACATTACTCTTTCGTCCATGGACCGACACAGCCTCTCTATTGACAAAGTGGGTATTATCCGTTAATTAGGAGTGACTAGGCAGAAAAACTTGTAAAAAGTGTTGCATCACACCTTCTACAGTCCCGCCCAGGGGGCGGACCACTGGGTATATCCTCTGTCTGCATCTCGCAGATCAGTTTTTTTCTGTCTAGCAAGGAGTAGGACATGGCTCCCTTCGGGCCCATTGGTCCGGGGGGAAAAAGATATATATATATCTATATATATATATATATATATATATATATATATATATATATATATATATATATATATATATTTTTTTTTTGCTACATTTGATGTTTCCTGCGATCTTCGATCAACTGCCGACTGGGTGACAGGCTGGATCCTCGATCCTTGTAGTCTCCCCTGTTTCGGCCATCGAGTGTGTGCCGACCCTAGCTACGCGCTGGGTTTTCCACGACATGCCCGTCGCTCCACGGGTGGCCGGTGAGCCTACGCTCCAGGGCCTGCATCGGACCGCTCAGCTTCGGCTGACCTTACGGCCGAGTCGCAGCAGCCTGGCCGGTGAGCTTACGCTCCAAGGCTTGCATTGGACCGCTCAGCTTCGGCTGACCTTACGGCCGAGTCGCAGAAGCCTGTCCGGTGAGCGTCACGCTCCAGGGCATACATATGATCGTCCCTTTTTGGGTCCAATCACAGCATGCCTGGCCAACAGTCACCTTCGGTGTGCGGACAATGATCTGTTTGGAATGTCTTCCAGCATAATACAAGCAGGATAGGTAAGTAAAACTCCCCTGCCTCGGCTGGGTGATTTAGCTGGACATTCCTGGAGAGATCAAGTAAGTGGTTGTGGCCCCTTTCTTCCCTCTCTCCCTGCCTTTCCCTCTTCCCTGGGCTTCTAGCTAAAGGTTGCTGGGTGCTGGGGGTCACCTAGGGGGTTCCACTGGAGCGGGGCTGGCTGTAACTAACATTTAAAAGAAATTTAATTTCTGCTTACCTGTGTGTGTGTGTGTGTGCTTCCTCCTCCATGCTGTCGGCGGCCATTTTGAGGTGGTCCATGCCGAGTTCGGCCTCTTGTGACTGCCCGGCGGCCATCTTCCTGTGGTTCGGCCACACCCACTGACCCCTATCAGCTGATCGGCGGCCATGTTTGTCCACCTTCTATGTATATATTGCCATTCGGCGGCCATCTTTTTGTGGGCTACGGCTGCTTGACCTCTATCTTCGGCTCCGCGGCCATTTTCTTAGAGCCCACATTATCTTCCATACAGATGTTTTTGGCAGCCATTTTGCGAGAGCCTCCGGCCTCTAGGGTGCATTACACTGGCGTGAAAATTCACACAGGAAGTGCTGATAAAAGAAGCAGACTAACACAGCAGCAGTGGGACAGCATCACAGGCGCAGCACACGGCAGCATAGCAGTACCGGTCCAGGGTGGTGAGTCCTCTGGGTAACCCAGCATCTTGGCAGCGCAGGAGGGTGGCCTATTGATATCTTGCCTGGAGCCCTGTGAGTGTCAGCGTGTGGTCAGCATGGCATCTGATCCAGATGTCTTCTCCCCTGAAACACCAGATTTAGCAGCTGGTGCCCCTGAGGTGTCTATGAACGCTATGACGGCAATCCTAGAGGCGTTTTCTGCCAGGGTGGAAGCAGCACACGGGAATACAGGGGGTAGTAAAACGCCCCGTCCCCTGCAAGCTTCTGGGGATAATTCTGATGCAGAACCAGGTCCAGCTACGGCTCCGGGCCCAGATTCTGACGCATCAGAGACTGCAGACCGTGATCAGACAGTGAGGATGACTCCAAGTCCAGGTCAGTACGCGAGACGGCTTGGTATCTGACCTTATTACTGCAGTGCGGGATACGCTAAAGTTGGAAAATACTGCAGAAGCAGCAGAGACTCCGGTCCACTTGGGTTTCATAGACCTGCCCGCACTGCTAAGGTGTTCCCTTGTGTGTCTTTTGATAAACTCTTATACAAGGAATGGGAGAACCCACTGAGGGTCTTTACAGCCCCAAAGAGGTTTGCGGTACGGTACCCCTTTGAGGAGAGTTTTCTGAAGAGATGGACCTCTCCCCCTATAGTGGACCCTTCGGTGTCCAGACTTAATAGAGCCACCACAATTCCTGTAGAAGGGGCTCCTGTTTTCAAGGACCCTGTGGATAAGAAGGCTGAAGCACTCGCTTGCTACCTATACTCAGTGGTAGGCTCGGCAGTACGCCCGGCATTGGCGGGGGTCCTAGTGTCTCACACACTTACTGAATGGGCAAGATTGCTACTCCAGGGGTTAAGGAGCAAGATGCTCCTCCTGATGAGATAACATTGCCCGACCTGTTGGTCCAGGGCCTTAGGTTTGTCTGCGAGTCAGACATGGATACTATTCCCCTGCTGTCTAAAGCTTCGGTTTATGCAGTAGCAATACGCCGCCTGATCTGGCTAAAAGGCCGGTCTGCGGACCAGACTTCCAAGAAAGCCCTGTTGGATCTGCCTTTTAAGGGCGACAGACTTTTTGGGGCTTCTCTGGATGACATCATCAAGGATGCCACAGGAGGTAAAAGCACTTTGCTTCCCCAAATTAGCAAGGGTAAGGGGCCACGCCAAGGGCAAGGGCCCTCCTTTACTGCACGCAAGCGTTTTTTTTTCGTCCCCCTAGGGCAGTGGTTCTCAACTCCTGTCCTCAGGACCCACAAACAGGCCAGATTTTAAGTATTACCTTGGGGAGATGCAGACTAGAATACTGCAATCACTGAGCAGCAAATGATATCACCTGTGATGTATTTCAGTTATCTTGCAAACCTGACCTGTTAGTGGGTCCTGAGGACAGGAGTTGAGAACCACTGCCCTAGGGCGACAGGGAAAAGACCCCAGGCAGATAAAGCGCCTGCCCAAGGACAAAAGCGTCCTTGGTCCCGCATACCCAATAAGCCTGCGGACAAATTTGCGTCTGAATGAAGGTCCACCCCCACCCAGCTCTCGGGTGGGGGGACGTCTTTGCAAATTCGCGACTCAGTGGACAGCTCTAATCTCCGACAGGTGGGTTTGCGAAGTAATCTCCTCAGGCTACAAGATAGTTTCTCTCTTGTCCACCGGACAGATTCAACACCTCCAATCTCCAGCTACTACCGACCCGTCTGGAGGCCCTGTAGGGGGCGGTCCAGGGTCTAATGGAACGCGGGGTACTTATTCCAGTTCCGGAACTGGAACGGGGTTTTTACTCAAATCTGTTCATTGTGCCGAAGAAGGAGGGGGTTCGTCCAATCTTGGATCTCAGAGCCCTCAATTGCTTTGTGAAAGTACAAAGATTTCGGATGGAGTCGGTTCGATCTGTAGTCACGGCTCTCCATCCGGGGGACTTTCTGGCCTCCTCGGTCATCAAGGACGCATACCTGCATGTCCCCATATACTCCAGACACCAGAGGTTTCTGCAATTTGCTATCGGGAAGGACCACTACCAGTTTGTGGCCCTCCTGTTTGGCCTTGCCTCAGCACCCAGGACGTTCACCAAGGTGCTCGCTCCGATTTTGGCACTTCTAAGACAGCGGGGTATCGCTATCATGGGCTACTTGGACGACCTTCTACTGAAGGCCCCTTCAAGCTCAGAATTAGAGGTAAGCGTGTCTATTACCTGTCAGATACTAAACACGCAAAAGTCAGTATTGGTGCCCACTCAACGCCTAGTGTACCTGGGGTTGATTCTGGATTCCTCCCTGTGGAGAAGTTGCAGACCCTCCGGGCTGCAGTACGGCAGCTGACTTCCAGGAATTGGTCGTCACTCCGTTTTGGCATGCGAGTGTTGGGCCTCATGGTAGCCTCCTTCGAGGCGGTCCCATATGCTCAATACCACACTCGAGTGTTACAGAAGGAAGTTCTGTCCAGATGGAACAGATGCCCTTCATCTCTGGATTATCAAATCTGAGTGAGCCACCTAGTCAGGAGATCCCTGGTATGGTGGCTGACAGCACCGGCTCTAATGGCCGGGAAGTAATTTCTTCCGGTTTACTGGATAGTGATCACGACGGACGCCAGCCTTACAGGTTGGGGGGGAGTCTGGGGTGTTCAGTCGGTGCAAGGTCGCTGGACCCCAGAGGAAGCCCTCCTGCCGATCAATGTCCTGGAAATCCGGGCGATCAGGCTGTGCCTCTTCAAATGGTCTCAGAGGCTGCAAGGGCGTCCAGTCAGGATCCAGTCAGACAATGCCACAGCAGTGGCATATGTCAATCATCAAGGAGGAACAAGAAGCTCAGCTGCAGCGTCGGAGGTCGCTTGCATCCTGAAGTGGGCAGAGAGGAGCGTACCGGCACTGTCGGCCGGGTACATTCCGGGTGTGGAAAACTGGTAGGCGGACTACCTGAGCCGCCAGATGCTGGACCAGGGAGAATGGTCCTTACACCCGGAGGTGTTCCAGCTCCTCTGCCAAAGATGGGGCACACCAGACGTAGATCTTCTGGCTTCCCGACTCAATCGGAAGGTATTGAGGTTTGTGGCCCGGTCAAGAGACCCAAGGGCAGACGCAACGGACGCGTTGGTGGCATTGTGGGGTCAGTATTGGCTAATCTATGCCTTCCCTCCCTTAAGGCTTCTTCCTCTTCTGCTCCGCAGAGTGGAGGCAGAGGGAATTCCAATGTTTCGACTCGCTCCAGATTGGCCTCAGCGTCCTTGGTACGCCGATCTAGTACGTCTGGTAGCAGACGTCCCCTGGCGCCTACCACTACAGAAGGACCTGCTATCGCAAGGTCCCATACTCCATCCTGCTTTACAGTCATTGGCTTTAACGGCATGGCTGTTGAGAACCAGGTACTGAGAGACCGGGGCCTGTCAGATTCAGTAATCTCTACTATGAGAAGTGCTTGAAAAGTGTCCTCTAGGAAGGTTTATCACCGCACTTGGAAGGCCTACATCTCCAGGTGTGAGGAAATGAGATGGCATCCGCGTACCTATTCGGTTTCCAGAATCCTGCTGTTTTTACAGCATGGGGTGGACCAAAGGGCTTGCCCTAAGTACGATTAAGGGACAGATATCTGCCCTGGCTGTCTTTTTTCAGCGACCCCTGGCGGCTCACTCTCTCGTGAGTACATTTGTGCAGGGGGTTTGACATGTGGCCCCTCCGGTCCGTCCCCCGCTACCTCCGTGGGACTTGAACCTGGTCCTCTCGGTGCTTCAGAAGGCACCGTTGGAGAATATTAGAGATATTCCCCTGTTGACACTTTCTCAGAAAGTGGTCTTCCTAGTGGCTGTTACATCACTTAGACGAGTCTATGAGCTGGCAGCCTTGTCCTGCAAGGCTCCCTATTTGATTTTCCACAAGGATAAGGTGGTGCTGCGGCCGCAACCTTCCTTTCTTCATACCTATCTGCTACTTCCCTGTTCCGGAAGTCAGACTCACTGTTTGTTTGTTTCGGTGGCTGGTCCCTAGAAGGGCCAAGCAGTCTCGTCGGCCACCATCTCTAGGTGGATCCGACAGATAGTAATCCAGGCTTACGCCTTAAAGGGTCAAGCGCCCCCCTTTCCGGTCACGGCGCAATCGACCAGGGCAATAGGTGCCTCTTGGGCTTTCCGACATCAAGCGTCTGTTTCCCAATTATGTAAAGCAGCGACTTGGTCGTCCGCTCACACTTTCACAAAATTCTACAAAGTTGATGTAGATGCATCTTTGGATGCCTCTTTCGGCCGCAAGGTTTTGCAAGCGGCTGTTTAGAATTGCAACTCCTCCGTTGGAGGAGTGCTGTTTTGTGTATGGGGTGAAGTTTATTTTTATGCTGTTACCACCCCTCGTTTTTTCTCTGACACTGCTTTGGGACGTCCCACTTTGTCAATAGAGAGGCTGTGTCGGTCCATGGACGAAAGAGTAAATAGGATTTTTGTACTCACCGTAAAATCCTTTTCTCTGAGTCCATGGACCGACACAGCACCCACCCCTCCTTTTAACCACTTGCCGCCTGCCCTATAGCGGATTGACGGCGGCAAAGTGGTTGCAAAATCCTGACAGGACGTCATATGACGTCCTCAGGATTTTGAGCCGCTGCGCGCCCCCGGGGGCACGCATCGCGGCGATCGTTGCTGCTGGGTGTCAGTCTGACACCCCGCAACACCGATCTAGGTAAAGAGTCTCCGATGGAGACTCTTTACCACGTGATCAGCCGTGTCCAATCACGGCTGATCACAGTGTAAACAGGAAAAGCCAGTCATCGGCTTTTCCTCACTCGCGTCTGTCAGACGCGAGTAGAGGAGAGCCGATCGGCTGCTCCTCTGACAGGGGGGGGGTTTGTGCTGATCGATTATCAGCACAGCCCCCCCGAGGATGCCCACTGGACCACCAGGGATGCCACTGGACCACCAGGGAAGCACACCATAAAAAGGTAAATAAGGTATGCCACCCTAGACCACCAGGGATAATGAATGCCAATCAGTGCCACAATGGATGCCAATCAGTGCCCACAATGGGCACCACTGATTGGCAGGCATTATTGTTTGGCACTGATTGGCATCCATTAGTACAGTACAGTGCCACCTATCAGTGCAAACCCATGCCACCTATCAGTGCCCACCCATGCCACCTATCAGTGCCCACCCATGCCACCTATCAGTGCCCACCCGTGCCACCTATCAATGCCCATCCATGCCGCCCACCCGTGCCGCCTATCTGTGCCCACCCGTGCCGCCTATCTGTGCCCACCCGTGCCGCCTATCTGTGCCCACCCGTGCCGCCTATCTGTGCCCATCGTTGCCCATCCGTGCCGCCGATCGTTGCCCATCCGTGCCGCCTTATCCGTGCCCGTCAGTGCAGCCCCATCAGTGCCCATCCGTGCCACCTCATCGGTGCCCATCCGTGCTGCCTTATCCGTGCCCGTCAGTGCAGCCCCATCAGTGCCCATCAGTGAAGGAGAAAACTAACTTATTTACAAAGTTTTGTAACTGAAACCAAAAAAAAAACATTTTTTTTTCAGAATTTTCGGTCTTTTTTTTATTTTTTAGCAGAAAATAAAAATCGCAGAGGTGATCAAATACCACCAAAAGAAAGCTCTATTTGTGGGAACAAAATGATAAAAATTTAGTTTGGGTACAGTGTACCATGACCGCGCAATTGTCATTCAAAGTGCAACAACGCAGAAAGCTGAAAATTGGTCTGGGCAGGAAGGTGTTTAAGTGCCCAGTATGGAAGTGGTTAAGTTTGTACTGCTTTTTGACGAACTGATCTGCGAGATGCAGACTGAGAGGATATACCCGGGGGTCCGCCCCCTGGGCGGGACTGTAGAAGGTGTGATGCAACACTTTTTACAAGTTTTTCTGCCTAGTCACTCCTAATTAACGGATAATACCCACTTTGTCAATAGAGAGGCTGTGTCGGTCCATGGACTCAGAGAAAAGGATTTTACGGTGAGTACAAAAATCCTATTTTTTGATCCATTGAAGTCTATGGAACAAAAAAAACTGAAAAAAATCCCTGGTCTTTTCCATAAAATGCACAGATGTTAACGTGACCCATGGGAAACCATGTTAAATGGACTGTAGTGTGTTTCTGCAAAACTGAAAACGCACTAAAAAATGCATAGGTGTGAACCAGGCCTCATAGTTCAGACTCGAGGGCCTGATAAAAAGCACTAGCTCCATAATGTGTGAGGAATGCAAGTCAGTTGCTCCTTATACCCATAATAATATATTCATAACTAAATCTGAGTATGATTTCCTTGGCTCCTTTTTTAGCCATTTTTCATTTATGAGCACTGAACACAGTGCTGGCTGCACATCATTGCTCTGGACTGGCTTTATGATAGAGACAACAGTGTACCACACCTGGGCATTGTGTGCTGGTGTGGCCAATTGTAGTCTCTATTAGAGGAATATTTGACAATAAGACAATACAGGATCCCAGTTGGGGTACAGGTCCTGAATAAGGACCTTTTATAGCAGGATCACCACATATTATTCTAGTGAACGCTGCTGAATTAAAAAGATTGAATACCGTTTTTGGAATTACATTAAAGCTGAAGCTTAATGACTTATTTTTTTTTATAAATCCGCACCAGGGGGTGTTCTTACATGAATGACAAGTGTCCCGAGTTCTGGTGGGTCCTTTTGAAATCTTATTTTCTTCTGCCCCCCGGCTACCCTGCAGCTGTGAGTATTTGGTATTGTTGGGTTAACATGAGCGGCCTTAGCTGTCGCAGGCACTCGGCAAAAATGCTGACTATGCCCACCCTTTTTGAGTTGTACTCTGACAGCTGGCACCATGGATGGCTGTCAGAATACTCACTCTGTGACTGCACCTGATTGGATGCAGCGGCTTTTTTGGTCAACAATTTTATGCCCGGCTCATGACAGGCAGGAGGGTGCCCGCAGGGCCACCCAAGCCTCAAATTTAAACCAGATCATCAGGAACTGGATTAATTTTGCTCTGCATGTGCCCAGCTTAAAGCGTGTTTATGGTGAAAATTTTAAATCATTATATTAATTTCCACATTGAATATTTCTAGCCTACTCCTGTTAAGCTGAACAATCTTAAAGTTTGTAAACTTACTTTGTGAAGAATTCCACACGTTTACTTTCGAATTCTACAACACACTTTCTAGAACATATATTCAATATGCAACTGTGAGTAGGCACTTTTGTTTCGCATATTTCACTAAGCTCTACTTTTGAAAATGCAGAGGTGCTGAGGAGGATTTTCAGGAGGCGGAGTCAGTACAGAAATCACTGCTTGCAGGAGGCAAGTTACCATGGGATGTGTAGTCCTTATAAATTGAAAGTAAAACACAGAGGAGAAGCTGCAAAGCATGCAGGGACTAGAGGAAGTTGTGGACAGAGATGGCCAACAGATAGACAGCGCTCACAACAGTAATTTTTTTTGAATTGTCAAAGTATAACTATTATAATAACAAATCTACTACAACATTTATACATACCTTAAATTGTGGCGCTGTAACATACTAATAAAAGACATGCATGAACCTTAGCGATAATAAATTACCACCCAGTGAATATTAAGTGAATGAAGGCCAAAAATAAAATCCTAAAAAATAACAGCACATAAATGTGTTCAATTGAAGAGTCCTTGGAATCCCCACACCACACCACACCACGTGAAAAACTTTCCACCTCTTCCGCAAAGTGGTTTTAAACTCTCCAACAATAATTGCCTCACATTCTCATGTTTGGCAAAATAAGCAATGTGTCGCTCAGGGTTAAAAACAAATCGGCACCAATCTCCTGCCTTTAATGGTGACTCACAGATCTCCCATGTATGTGAAACAAAGGAAAAACTCCAATAGTGCAATAACGTTTATCAAAAATGTATTGGAATAAAATAAAATAAAGATCTGGAAATATTGCACTCACATTTAGCACAGTTAGTAATTGCATATAGAACTCTGTAATAAGCTGGCATATCACAGTCGCGGTGGACCCAGCATTGCTATGTTCGATATGCCAGCTTATTACGCTGTTATTTAACGTGGCAGCTAGATAGTGATTCATTTATGTCAGCAATAAATTCCTTTTAAGTCAGCAAAAAACTATTTTATAGTACTTCAGTAGTAACAATACCTAGTAAGCAATCATCAATACTAACACGAATTACCACAACAATACCAAAGTAAAATAAGCAAAGAGGTAAGCAAATTAAGGAAAACAATAAAAAATACTTTATACTTGCCCTATCCAACTACTAACAGGACAGTCAGCCTGGGAAGCAAAAGGGACGGTTGATCTTGGATGTCCTTAAGACCGAAAAGGAGGGGTAGGTTCTATCTAACCCTCTGCAGTTTCTAATTAACACTGTGAGAAAAATCAGAGTATGCATTTTCAGTACAGGGTAGGAGTCTCTACAACAATACAAGTGTTTATATTTACTTTGAGTAGTAAAGTAGTAGTAGTTTTTGTATTATTTTTTTACAATCTGCCCAATATGTAAAAAAAAAGGAAGAAAAATACCGCCCTACCCAACTCTTCCTATCTCAGCGCTATGGAATATTAGATAGCTATAATACAGGTGATGTTTGTACCAAACTGGTAAATATGTAAAGATATATCTCATATATCAGTCAGCTGCCACTTAAAAAATAGGTCCTAAAATAAACACAAAGATTAATACTCCAAACTGCTGAGCGCATATACACCAAAGCGGCGCTCCGGACAGAAAAAAAACTGACTGGCTAGTAGTACATGTAGTTCAACACATACGTATAAAGTGGTCAAAAGCAGAAAAGTAAACAATCCGGTAAGAATAAAGTCTCTAATAGATACAGATGACTCAAGTAGATGAATAATGATGTGTGTACCAATCACCAATAATTCTTCCACCGCGTGTTTCACACTCCCCTCTGGGGTTTAAACTCACCAGACCAATGAAATATCAGGCATATAGCGAAGTCCTGCCATGTGTGGAATCCAAACCTCCTAAAGGATCCTCATTACGACTTTGTCAAAGGGCGTTTGACAAAGTCGTAATGACGAAACGTGTCTGGCGTGATCTTATGGCGACCGGAATTACATCATTGACGCTGTGCATTCCAAAGACCCTGTTAGCTGATTGGAAGGAGGAAGTGCCGAACACCGCGATTACAACGATCAGCATTGAAGCACTTTTCAGCCTCTTGCAGCTCAGGGGATAAGGGATTTAATCGAATGTTATAAACATCATGACATTGAGCTATACGATCACTTGAAGCTTTTACAGTGTTATGGAACATGGAAAATTTTATGGAACTATTGATTGATTGATGTATTGAATAAATGGTCAAACGGCATTAGACTATGTGAAGTCGTCTTTTCTCTTATGCCCCATGATATCTCTGAGTGACGGAGGCTCCTTTAGGACAGGGATATGCAATTAGCGGACCTCCAGCTGTTGCCAAACTACAAGTCCCATCATGCCTCTGCCTTTGGGTGTCATGCTTGATGCTGTCAAATGTCTCGCTATGCCTCATGGGACTTGTAGTTTGGCAACAGCTGGAGGTCCGCTAATTGCATATCCCTGCTTTAGGAGGTTTGGATTCCACACACTGCAGGACTTCGCTATATGCCTGATATTTCATTGGTCTGGTGAGTTTAAACCCCAGAGGGGAGTGTGAAACACACGGTGGAAGAATTATTGGTGATTGGTGCACACATCAGTATTCATCTACTTGAATCATCTGTATCTATTAGAGACTTTATTCTCACCGGATTGTTTACTTTTCTGCTTTTGACCACTTTATACGTATGTGTTGAACTACATGTACTAGCCAGTCAGTTTTTTTCTGTCCGGAGTGCCGATTTGGTGTATATGAATTACTGATCAGCAGTTTGGAGTATTCATCTTTGTGTTTATTTTATAACTTCAGCTTGTTCAAATAAGCTTTTGACAATACACTCTAGTAGCTGATTGGTTACAATGCACAGCTGCACCAGATTCTTTGTGCACCAGTTTTAGTAAATCTCCCCCACTGCATCTCCTCGTCCCCTAACTGATCATTTCTACTCTACCCCCTAACCCACGTCATACTTCACCTCTTCTTATCACTGTCCTAAATGCATTGTCATCTCCTGTCTGCCTCCAACCGTTGTCCCTCCCTGGTTAGATCACTTCACATCCCACTTACTCTTTTTTGCCACTTTGCCCTTAGTTGCTGTTCTACCTTCTCTCAAAATGTTCTTCGGTGAGTTGAAGCACCTCAATACTATAATTTTCTAAAGTCGATCAGCTTCTCTTCAGTTTTGTCTGGCTAGTGTTCATGAATCCACGTTCATATTTGACATTTCATTCTACTTTCAAAAATATTTAGTTCAGCCAAAATGTACGGAAAACAGTAACAGAGAAAGCAGGTGATAGAAAATATCTCAGAGCGCAACATAACCAATTTTTTTTTGTTGCAATGTAGTCAAAATAAAATGACTTTTCTTTCTCGTACATCACGGGACACAGAGCGACATAGTCATTACTAATGGGTTATATAGATACCGTCAGGTGCTGGCACTGGCAACTTCCAAAACCGGAAGTACCCTCCCCTATATAAGCCCCTCCCATCCGGGAGCACCTCAGTTTTTTGCCAGTGTCTAAGGTGTTGGCCAAGAAGAAACATGTGTTTTTCACTGAGCTTGCGTACAGGTTCTTTTGGGCCTCAGTAAGCTATTCCGGATCCGACCAAAAAAGCTTCATAGCTAAACGGTCGGTACCCGGGCCTTGCAGAGAAGAGCAAGGTTTTGCCTGTAATGCTTCTCTTAGGAGAGCTGGACCCTGGGATCCAGAGCTCTGGTCATACCCACGACCAAGATGTTTTCTGTGCAGGGTGCTATACAGGTCCAGGGGAGTGGAATCCTTGGGAACCCGGTCCCTGAAGGTTTGATTACAATGCCTGCCGTGATAGGTGAAGTTTGGGCTTTTTTGGACCAAACAAAGTCCTGCGGCGGGGAACAGGTAAGTGGGGGCCCCCAGGAACTTGGTTCTATTGGGGGACCCCCAAGCCTAATTTGTCTTTCTGTCTGTTACCTAACGGTATTCCCGCTAATATTCTGTGTATGCCTGTTACTACTGAGAAAATGTAAAAATTTTAATAGTAGGCAAGAAAAAAAAAAAATGTAAGACCGCGGTACCTGTGTTAGACACTAGAGGCCGCTATGGTTCTTTTTCTTGTAATGTGGATTTTTTTCTTCCAGAATCAAATCCAGGCAGTTGGTATGTTCTCTGCTGGGAAGCTGTCTCCTCTGCCCTGTTGCTGCGCTCATCCATCCCCGGGCCCTGCGGCAAAGGGACCCTGGCTCCCATCTAGCTCCTTGTTGTTTTCAAAAAAGGCGCCGAAGGCGCACGTGCCCGCGCGCGTGCGCGTGCACGTGCCTCTATTCATAGAGGCGATCTGGAAAAAGGGGCGGAGCGGGTGGATGACGCTCAGGTGTGCGCCGCGGCGCTACTGCGCATGTGCGGGCGTCCAGCGTGTTTTGAAGCACATTATAGCTGGCTGTTGAAGTGCACAGACAGAGCTAGCAACAATATAAAGGCACATAGAGGCGGTTGATGCAGGCATCCCCTAGAAAGGCACTTTAGTAGACACCAACTGTGATATAGCAGCAATTGTGCTAGACTATTCTCAGTAAAAGTGGTGTATTACGGCTGGAATACCTCAGCTTTAGGCTTAGGAATATGCCGTCCAGAAGCTCCGGAACTGAATCTTCCAGGAAGCGAAGGGGGTCTCATCGGGCTCGGAGGATCTTGGGCATACTTCTGCTGCACCAGTCTCCCCTGAAGTTCAGAGGTAAGTGACCGTAGAGACCCCGCAGGGGTACTTGGTACTGTGGCTGTCCTCAGTTCACCTGCTCCTGTGTATGTAACAGAGGAGGTTTTTTCCTCAGCTCTGGGAGGATTAGAGAGAGATTGTCAACATTGATCGCTGCCTCCCTGTCAGGGAAAGCGCGCCCGATCTCCGTCTCCTCCTTCAGAGTGCCTGTTAGCAGAGCAACAGTCCCATACAGGGATCGACCTGCCTGAAGGGGATCAGGATGAGGTTGATTCTGTTATAGAGGAATCAACAGTGGGGGAACCTTTTTCTCAGCATCTCAAGCTGAAAGATTATGGGTTCAGTCTCTGACTAACATGGTCCGATCAGCATTTAAAAATGCACCTTGCGGAACCATCAACCACTACTGTATCCTCGTTGGGGTCGCTAGAAGCCCCCAGACTGTCTGTTCTTTTCCACTTCACCCTTTACTGAAAGGGCTCATTTACCAGGATTGGGAACATCCTGAGAAAATATTTATTCCCCCAAGAGATTTCCGGTGGTCTATCCCATGGAGGATAAGTTCATCAAAAAAAAAAAAAAAATGGAAGGTCCCTACAGTGGACGCAGCCATCTCTTTTATGTATAAATCACTGACATGTCCAGTGGATAATGTCCAAATGTTCAAGAACCCAATAGATAAAAGATTGGAGTCCTTATGAAAATCTGCTTCTTTCTACAGCAAGCTTGGTGACACAACCAGCAGTAGCAGCTATTGGGGTCTGCTAAGCAGTGAAGGATCAGTTGAAACAGGTCTTGAGGGACTTGACAGATCAGCAGGCTTTGCCCTAGCTGATCTACCTAGAGCCTTAGGCTTTGCGGTTGACGCCATAAAGGATTCAGTCCATCAGGCCTCCCGCCTTACGCTGTCTATAGTACATATGCGTAGGCTCCTATGGCTCAAAAACTGGTCTGCTGAAGCTCCCTGTAAAGAATGGCTGGTTAGCGTCCCATTTCATGGTGAACGCTTATTCAGGGAAAACCTGGACAAATATATCCAGAAAATTTCCAGCGGTAAAAATACGCTCTTGCCGGTTAAAAGCAGAGTTAGAGGTCCCTCTTTAAGAGGCCTGCTTCTCCAGTCCCTGGGGCATCGGCTGTGTAACAGTTCCGACGGCCTCCTCGGTCAATTCCCGGGGGTAAAAAACAGGGACAATAGCAGGGTAATGAGAAACCCTGGGTCAGGGGAGGTACAAAACCTCCCCCAAAGTTAAATTCATTGAAGCCCCCACTCATTCGGGTGGGGGGAGGACTCCAGTTGTTCGCAAGAGACCTGGCGGGACACGATCAAGACAGATAGGTGCTCTCCGCAGTATGTTTGGGATACAGTTTGGAGTTAAAAGACTCTCCTCCTTCCCATTTTTGAGGTCAAACGTGCCAAGGGATCCCCGGAAGAGAGAGTCCCTCCTGTTGGCACTAGAACAACTATTGCTCCAAGGAGTAATTATGGAGGTTCCCCTGGAAGAATGAGGGTTCGGGTTTTTACTCAAACCTCTTTACAGTCCCGAAGCAAACGCGGACGGGAGGCCCATATTAATTCTAAAAGGGCTATACAAATTCCTGTATATCAGGACTTTCCAATGGAGTCAATCCGATCGGTGGCCACTGCCCTACAAGGGGAGGATTGGTTAGCCGCGATCGACATCAAAGATGCTTATTTGCGCATTCCCATCTTTCCAGTCCACCAAAAATTTCTACGCTTTGCAGTAGAAGGGCGCCATTTTCAGTTCAGAGCCTTACCCTTCGGTTCGGCCACAGCACCACGAGTGTTTACAAAAATTCTGGCCCTTTATTGGCCAATCTAAGAACACAAGGTGTAATGATAATGGCATATCTAGATGACTTGTTGCTGATAGACCACTCAGTGAAAAAACTAGACGTGGTCGTTCACAAGACAATCAAGTATCTGGAATCTCACGGTTGGATTATCAACCGAGACAAGTCACCCCTAAAAACCAGTCAAAAGTCTGGAATACTTGGGGCTAAGGTTGGATTCAGGCCAGAGAAAAATATTCTTGCCTCGAGGAAAGGTGTTGTCTTTGAAAGATTTGATCCACTTAGTGGGTACAAAAAAGACAGCCGTCCATACGCCTGTATATGAGGCTGCTGGGAAAGATGGTGGCATCATTCGAAGCAGTACCCTACGGTCAATTCCATTCAAGGAATTTGCAAGGGGCCATACTGTCAGCCTGGAACAAAAAAGTTCAGGCCCTAGACTTACAATGTCCTTGTCCCCTTCCGTTCGCAAGAGCCTCCGTTGGTGGTTGGTTCCCCAGAATCTGGAAAAAAGGAAATCCTTCAGTCCGATTTCTTGGAAGGTGGTCACTACAGATGCCAGCCTTATAGGCTGGGGAGCAGTACTGGAGCAATGGTCTCTCCAGGGCAGATGGTCGGATGCAGAAAAGGCCCTGCCCATCAATCTCTTAGAGATACGAGCAGCCCGGTATGCCCTAGTAGCATTGACATCCAAACTCCAAGGGTCCCCTGTCAGAATTCAATCAGACAATGCCACAGCAGTGGCATATATCAATCATCAGGGGGGCACCAGGAGTCGTGCAGCCCAGAGGGAAGTAAATTACATCCTGAAATGGGCAGAAAGATATGTCCCAGCCATATCTGCGGTATTTATTCCAGGAGTGGAGAATTGGAAGGCGGACTTTCTAAGTCGCCAGCAATTATGCCCAGAGGAAGGGTCCCTTCACCCCGAGGTTTTCTGGACAATATGTCAGCGGTGGGGAACATCGGATGTAGATCTTCTAGCATCCAGATTCAACGCAAAGGTGGACAGGTTTGTCTCTCGGACAAGGGATCCCCTAGCTTGCGGCTCGGATGCCCTAGTGTTCCCTTGGGATCAGTTCAAGCTGATATATGCATTCACACCGCCACAATGGTTACCTCGATGACTCCGCAGAATCAGGGTAGAAAAGGAACCAGTGATTCTGGTGGCTCCAGCGTGGCCCCGAAGAGCGTGGTACGCGGAGATTGTAAAATGTCAGTGGGGAGTCCTTGGTCTCTCCCACGTCGTCCGGACCTGCTTTCGCAAGGACCAATATACCACCCTTCCTTACCAGCCCTAGGTTTGACGGCCTGGCTATTGAAGCCCACATTCTAAAAAAGAGAGGGCTCTCTAATCCTGTGGTATCTACCATGATCAATGCCAGGAAGCCGGTATCCAGGCAGATCTACTATAGAATCTGGAAGGCGTACATCGCGTGGTGTGAGGCCAAGAAATGGCATCCACATAAGTACGTAATAGGTAGGATTCTGGACTTCCTACAGTGGGCTGTAGATAGGAAGCTTGCCTTGAGTACTATCAAGGGTCAGATTTCGGCCTTGTCAATATTTTTTCAAAGGCCCTTGGCTTCGCATTCACTAGTCAAAGCCTTTATACAAGGAGTGATGCGTATTAGTCCTCCGGTTAATATTCCCATATGTCCATGGGATCTTAACTTGGTTCTGTCGGTTCTACAGAAACAACCATTTGAACCATTACATCATATTTCTTTGGTGCTTCTCACCAGGAAATTGATTTTTCTAGTAGCCATTTGTTCGGCTAAAAGAGTGTCGGAATTAGCAGCTATGTCCTGTAAGGAGCCATATCTGGTTATCCATAAGGATAGAGTAGTGTTACGTCCTCATCCAGCCTTTCTTCCTAAGGTGGTATCGAGGTTTCATTTGAACCAAGATGTGGTTCTTCCTTCTTTTTTCCCCAAACCTACTTCGGTAGAGGAAAAGTTATTGCATTCTTTGGATGTAGTAAGAGCAGTTAAAGCTTATCTAAAGGCCACTGCTCAGATTCGCAGAACGGATACTTTGGTTATTCTGCCGGAAGGCCCCAGAGAGGGTCAGGCAGCGTCAAAATCTACTTTAGCCAAGTGGATTCGACAGGTCATAATACAAGCCTATGGCTTGAGAAGGAGACCGCCTCCGTTCAAAGTTAGAGCGCACTCCACGAGAGCAGTTGGAACTTCATGGGCAGTGCATCACCAGGCCTCCCTGGCTCAAATCTGTAAGGCCACAACATGGTCTTCAGTACACACGTTTACTAGGTTCTACCAGGTGGACGTTAGAAGTCAGGAGGATGTCGCCTTTGGGCGCAGTGTGTTGCAGGCCGCAAAAGATCCTCATGTCTGATAGCGCTCAGCTTATATATGGTGTATCCCCCCCCTCATTGGGCATTGCTTTAGGACATCCCATTAGTAATGACTATGTCGCTCTGTGTCCCGTGATGTACGAGAAAGAAAATAGGATTTTTATAACAGCTTACCTGTAAAATCCTTTTCTTGGAGTACATCACGGGACACAGAGCTCCCGCCCCTCTTTGGGGACACTTATTGCTTTGCTACAAAACTGAGGTGCTCCCGGATGGGAGGGGCTTATATAGGGGAGGGTACTTCCGGTTTTGGAAGTTGCCAGTGCCAGCACCTGACGGTATCTATATAACCCATTAGTAATGACTATGTCGCTCTGTGTCCCGTGATGTACTCCAAGAAAAGGATTTTACAGGTAAGCTGTTATAAAAATCCTATTTTTCGCCTATAGCTGCAGTCACATTTACCTATAATGAAGATGTCCATGTCGTGCAAGCTGCTGCTTCAGGTAGAAATTTGGGTGTCTGGTCCCCTTCCTGGTGCAGAACTTCTGACAATGGAGGGGTTATTTGTTTTGGCTCTTTGTGCTGAACTGCACAGCCCCTCCTCCCCTCTCGTCTATTGTTTACAATAAGAGCCAGTTCACACCACATGCAGTCCAGTGCGTTTTTGTTCTGCACCAAAAATGCATGGAAAGTAGGTTATATGGTTTCCAATGGCATAGTTTACACCAGTGCAGTCAGTTCCAGGGCTTTCCAGTTCCAGAAAAAGAAAGTAGGACATGCTGCATTTTTTCTGCACTGGACTGTACTGGAACCCAGTAAAACGCATCATAAAACACACCAGAATGCACTAGAATGCATCAAAAATGCACCAGACCCCTGTACAGTGACTGGAACGGGAAAAAGCACCTGGAATGCATCTGGAAACGCATGAAAAATGCGACAAAAGTGCATTAAAAACACGCATGCAAAAATGCATGCGGAACGGATCTGGAGTGTGGTTTGTGGTGTGAACCGGCCTTTAATCTAGCAAAATCTTTAGGGGAAATAATCCTGTCATTAATCCGACCTCTCCCCTATTTAGAGATTGTTATATTGAATGTATACAGGGGGTCTGTTACTTCCTATCTTGACGCCCAATAGCTGAGTTATGGCATTCTGGGTAAGGGAGGCCACACACAGGTCCTCAGGTCCTTTTTGTTGTTTTAGGTCTTCAACATATGCTTAGCTGTTCTAGGCATAGGGATAGAAAAATCTGTAACATGTTTATATATGACAAGCAGAATATGGTTGTTATACTGCAGCTTTTATACATTATCTTCAGTATTTCTGAACAGATCTCCCAGCATTCTTGTTTCAATTTGTATTAACACACTTTTATGTAACTTGAACAGCATGCACAGCAATGGCTTAAAGCAAGCACTGACTGCATTATGATCTTCATATGCTATTGCCACATGTTTCATTTGGCAACATGCTTAGACAGAATGTTACTTCCGTAGGAAATGTATGACCATTTCTTGTGGGTTTATTTAAATTGTAAGACAAGTCAGGGTACATGTTAAACATAGTAAAGACGACTCCATATTAATCCTTTCAATTCATGAAAGACGTAGGCACCTTTCAATTCATGAAAGATGTAGGCACCTTTCAATTCATGGAAGACGTAGGCAACTTTCAAATAAGCTATGTCCAGTCCAATCAGCAGGGAATTCTTGAAGAAAACCCTGCTGCATTGAAGCAGAACGGATGATGTCACATTTGTGGCCGCTGTGGTTGTTAATTGTTTTGCTGCATGTAAATACTAGGGTTTTCCAGACCCATATCGAAAACCCAGATTATCATGGCTACCAGATGCAATGGATTTGGCTCCAGTGAACTCCGATCCATCACGTTTAGGTCTGTAGAAAATGGAAAAGGATGCAGACTTTTTCTGATTCTATGACAGACTTGGGTTCTAAATGGGTGCAAGTCTGTTTACATTTGGTCATCCGTAGTTGTACATGGAGCTTCAAATCGCCTGAACTTGACAGGTGGACCTTTTTTATAGACCACCTGTGGAAAAGGGGGCTTTAGATGTTGGGACACGTTTGCATTTTCCATGTGTGTTTGTGTGTTTAGATGGTCTCCGATGGTGCACTTGTAGCTGTTGTAAGTGAAATAGGAATCATGTAAAAAAATGACCTTATATGTGATCCCCATGTTGGTCAAGTTTTGGAGATATATCCATTCTCCTTTTCACAGACTTAAGAATGAAAATGTCCATCCTGTTGATGACATTTCACATCATTCTTTAACTCCTCATTTATATATTACCAGGGATTCACTCAGTAATTAATTCCCTAGTAACCAGAACCTGTCAAAACAGTTTGTATATGTATGGTGTGTGTTTGTATATAGGTTTTTTTAGGGTCACAGTCCTTTTTGCGTATATTAGTATTCATATTGTATTTATATATCTATTTAGTGTTAGGTTAATGCAGAACTTTACCCATAACGACTTGATAAAAAAAAAATTATATTCTTTAGCAAGGAACATACATCCCACATTAATAATCATGCTACCAAAACGAATGTGTGCTGTAAATTGCCTTCAGCATTGTTCCTGTTTTTTCTTGCTGGAGGCTGCTATTTTGCTGAAGCCCAGTGCCCCAAAGCAGTAAACCTTTAGGCTATCAACAGATCAGCCTCTACATTTTCGTCAGTGTTGAAAAATGAGAGCAACCAAGCATGCGGAGAGCAGGGTGAATGAGTGTTTTACAAGATTTTAAATCGTATAGGCACCTATTTTTTATGTTTTACATAGCTATACCTGCAAAATGGGCCAGCTTCAAGTGATTTTGCAGGACTTAAATTTTTTGACTAAAGTTCCACTTTAAAGAGGAAGTAAAACCCGATGGATTGTACTTCCTCTTTTTTTCCCCTGCAAAGTAAAAGCATAATGGGCTACTATGCATCGCATTGTAGCCCATTATGTTGCACTTACCTGCAAATGAAGCTTGCAATGTCCCAGAGGTCCCTGCTGGTGGCTGCGTCCATCTTCACCCCTCTTCCTTCCGGGGCCGTGGACTCCGGCTCTGTGTCTGGCCAGAGTTGTGTGACGTCACTCCCGTGCATGCGTGCGGGAGTCGACGGTCACGGCACGAGCCCTATAGAAACGGCACGTGCCTTTACTTTAGTGTGCATAAGCCGATGACGTTGGCGCAACAGTATATGGTAAATATCTCCTAAACCATGGTTTAGGAGATCATTCCACTACCTACAGGTAAGCCTTATTCTAGGCTTACCTGTAGGTAAAAGTGGTGTTTAAGAGTTTACAACAACTTTAAGAGATCTTGACTACTTTTGTTTTTATATAGATAATTCTCATACGCTGAAAATGCCCATGGGACTTTTGCAAAAGTTACACCCAACAAAAACAGGTCAACACATTCTAAAAAAAAGTAGAAACTTTATTCAACTAACATGCTTAAAATCATACTAAATTACCTTGTAACATGTATACTTAAAGTGGATGTAAACTGTCCATATACCAAGTGAAGTGAACAGCCTCAGATGATACACAGGGATAAAACAAATCTCCCTACATAAGTTTTACATGTATATCGTCCATCTTCACCTTGATATACTGTTTAGAAAGTGCACATCCTGTTAGAATTTTCTCTTCCCGATTCCCATGTAGGAGGGGAGTATTGCTAGACACTGGGAGACTTCTGATTGGAGGAAAGGCGCACACCCCTCCCCACAAATGCAGAGCTGGCCTGTGAATAGTTTAGCAGCCTGTTAATCTGTTTATAGCAACCTCCCTCGGCACACTAATATCTCCCCTCTCGAAGAGCTTGTCAAAAGTTATAATGCTGATAACAGAGGAATGGAGGAGGACAAAGTTACGTGACTTAGTGCTTTGAAGAGAGATAACAAAACACTGCAGATATATGTGCCCAGCTCAAATTTCATGAATCGAGTTTACATCCACTTTTAACAACTTCAATACAGGGCACTTATACCCCCTTTCTGCCCAGACCAAATTTTAGCTTTCAGCGCTCACACTTTGAATGACAATTGCTCAAACAAAATTTGTATCTTTTTTTTTTTCACACAAATAGAGCTTTATTTTGGTGCCATTTAATCACCACTGGGGTTTTTTTTTTTTTTGCCGATTATACAGTCAGGTTCATAAATATTGGGACATCGACACCACAATTCTAATCTGTTTGGCTCTATACACCACCACAATGGATTTGAAATGAAACAAACATGATGTGCTTTAACTGCAGACTTTCAGCTTTAATTTGAGGGTATTTACATCCAAATCAGATGAACGGTGTAGGAATTACAACCGTTTGTATATGTGCCTCCCACTTTTTAAGGGACCAAAAGTAACGGGACAATTGGCTGCTCAGCTGTTCCATGGCCAGGTGTGTGTTATTCCCTCATTATCCCATTTACAAGGAGCAGATAAAAGGTCCAGAGTTAATTTCAAGTGTGCTATTTGCATTTGGAATCTGTTGCTGTCAACTCTCAATATGAGATCCAAAGAGCCGTCACTATCAGTGAAGCAAGCCATCATTAGGCTGAAAAAACAAACCCATCAAAGAGATCGCAAAAACATTAGGTGTGGCCAAATCAACTGTTTAGAACATCCTTAAAAAGAAAGAACACACCGGTCAGCTCAGCAACACCAAAAGACCCGGAAGACCACAGAAAACAACTGTGGTGGATGACTAAATAATTCTTTCCCTGGTGAAGAAAACACCCTTCACAAAAGTTGGCCAGATCAATTACACTTTCCAGGAGGTAGGTGTATGTGTGTCAGTCAACAATCAAGAGAAGACTTCACCAGAGTTAATACAGAGGGTTCACCACAAGATGTAAACCATTGGTGAGCCTCAAAAACAGGAAGGCCAGATTAGAGTTTGCCAAACAACATCTAAAAAAGCCTTTACAGTTCTGGAACAACATCCTATGGACAGATGAGACCAAGATCAATTTGTACCAGAGTGATGGGAACAGAAGAGTATGGAGAAGGAAAGGAACGGCTCATGATCCAAAGCATACCACCTCATCAGTGAAGCATGGTGGTGGTAGTGTCATGGCGTGGGCATGTATGGCTGCCAATGGAATTGGTTCTCTTGTATTTATTTATGATGTGACTGCTGACAAAAGCAGCAGGATGAATTCTGAAGTGTTTCGGGCAATCTTATCTGCTCATACTTGCTGAAGGGAAAATGCCCCAAAAACAAGCAGGAACTGAAGACAGTTGCAGAAGAGGCCTGGCAGAGCATTACCAGGAATGAAACCCAGCGTCTGGTGATGTCTATGCGTTCCAGACTATAGGCTGTAATTGACTGCAAAGGATTAAAAAGTGAAAGTTTGATTGTTAATCTGTCCCATTCCTTTTTGGTCACTTTAAGAATTGGGAGGCACATATACAAACTGTTGTAATTCCTACACCGTTCACCTGATTTGGATGTAAATGCCCTCAAATTAAAGTCTGCAGTTAAAGCACATCTTGTTTGTTTAATTTCAAATCCATTGTGGTGGTGTATAGAGCCAAACAGATTAGAATTGTGGTGTCGATGTCCCAATATTTATGGACCTGACTGTAAGTAAAAAAAAAAAAAAAGAGACATTTTTGAAAAAGAAAAACAATTATTTTTTTGTTTCTAATATAAAATTTTGCAAGTAAGTAATTTTTGTTAATACATTTGGGTCAACATTTATACTGCTACATATCTTTGGTAAAAATAACCAACATTTGTGTATTATTTGGTCTGTGTGACAGTTAGGCCTCATGCCCACTGGCGTTTTTACAGCTGCGTTTTTTGCAGCTTAAAAACGCCTGTCCATGTTATTGTAAATATTTTTTTTTTTTTTTTTTTTTGAAAAGAAAAAAAAAACAAAAAAAAAAAACGTCGGAGCTAAAAACGCGACCGCGCGTTTTTTGCGTGTTTTTTGCGCGTTAGTGCGCGTTAGTGCGCGTTTTTGCGCGTTTTTTGACGCTCGCGTTTTTTCCTGCCTAATTCTGACGCTGAGGAACGCACTGGCCCTGGGTTTTTTTTACAGCTTACAAACGCCTATGCTCTTTACAGCTCAAAAACGCCTAGGTGGGCATGAAGCTATAGACTAACATGGACAGGCGTTTTTAAGCTGTAAAAAACGCTCAAAAACGCGGCTGAAAAAACGCCCGTGGGCATGAGGAGTCTACAAGCTATGGTGCAAATCATTAAAAATAGATCACACCTGGTGTACTAATGGCCTGTCTCATTTCTTGAGGCCCTGAAATGTCAGGACAGTACGAATACCCCCCAAATTACCCCTTTTTGCAAAGTAGTCAGTTCAGGGTATTTAGTAAGAGGCGTGGTGAGTTTTTTGAAGTTGTAATTTTTTCCCACAGTTCTTGGGAAAATTAAGAAATTTATTTTTTATTTTGTTTTACACAAAATTGTCATAATAACAAGTTATTTCTCACACACAGCATAAGCATGCTTCCAATTACACCCCAAAATACATTCTGCTACTCCTGAGTATGGCGATACCACATATGTGGCGATCACGAGCACAACACATGTATACCAGCTGTGATTTGACACAGCCGGTCACGTGGTAACGAGCCAATAAAATTGTCTCTTTACCCTAATCGGGGATGGGCTGTGTCCGGGGGACACGTCTCATCCCTGAAATCCACGCTGAGCGGCAAGAACCGGAGGACGCCATATGACGTCCACCCAGAGGGAGGAGATGTTCCCGCTGACATTTGTCTATGGCCCAGTATGGAAGTGGTTAAGGAAGTCATCAGTAAGAAAACTTAAAACTAAATGCATTTCGTGTTCACCTCTTCAGGAGACAATCCTATTTTATTTAGTTTTTCTATAGTAAAACCTAACTAAATAACATTTAGGCCGGCCATAGACGAGTCGAAAACCGAACGTTCTGCCGATCAAAAATGAAAATGGGCCATGCAATTGTATCATTATTTGTTTTGTTTTTCTAAAAGAAATTCCAGAATGTTTGATCAGGCACTTTCGATCGTGTGTTGCAGCTGGCACACTAATGATGCGAAAATCAAACCACCTGACGATCAAAAAGAATTTTCATTCGATTTCGACTCGTCTATTTCCTACTTTAATTTGCAAAAAAGTGTTATGTGGGCATTTTATTAAAATTGGAGCAGCTGTGCATGGCAACCAATCGGCTTATATCTACAGCTTGTTCAGTTAAGTTTGTAAATAAAAGATATGAATGAATTTAAATATGGTTGTTCTCACTCCTTATCAACCTGTTTAATGACCCCCTCTGTTACTGTCACCCCCCCCCCCCCCCCATCCTGCTTTAACTTTTGTGAATCGGTTCTGCTAGGACTTTAAAGAAGGAGACATGCTCCGGAAGCTTGTGTTGAAAATTGTATGTTGGTGCAAATAAATAAAAAATTTAAAAAATTAAAAAAGTATCACGGACAGTATTCAATTTTCTAAATGAAAGATAGAAGCTGATTGGTTGCCATGCACAGCTGATCAAGGTTCTGGCTGATCCAGTTTTTATAAGCAATTGCTGTGTGTTTTTCCCCATAAAATACTGTTTTCATCCTGTTTGGATCTCAGTGCTGCTGGTCTCTTTCAGCCTCGTTTAGCCACTTCCTGTCTACAGTTACATGTTCCATTGTTTTGCTGGTTGCTCAGGACAAGTTTCCGAATAGTGACATTGGTGTGCCATGCCTCTTCAATGTGGCCGCTTGTAGTTACCACCAGGTGCGCACATGAAAGGACCTACAACACAGGAGCATAGTTGGGAGACCGTTCTCAACTCAGGGGCCATTATAGCAGGTTTTTTTCATGAAAGCTACAGATTTAAACAGATTAATAGCAAACATTAAATGACATTAACACTTGATTATAAAAAAAAAATATATAGTAGTGGTTATGTTATATATTTACAGTTAATACATACAAAGTGTAGTCTACATTTTTTTATAGAAACGTTGAAGAAACTTTCCTCCTGCTTGTTTAAGGTTATGTCCCCTGTTCTTGATCTGGGCAAAAACAGCCCTCCTGGACCTTATTCACACCCCTAATGTATTTAAATGTTTCAGTCATGCACTACCTTTACCTTCTTTCGTCCCTCAGACATTTTTTTCTGTTCATCTCTGAATTTATCTAATTGGTATCTTTTTTGCATTTGAGGTCTCCAGAACTGGACACAGTATTCTAAATAAGGCTAAACTAAAGATCTACCGTATATACTTGAGTATAAGCTGAGTTTTTCAGCACATTTTTTTGTGCTGAAAATGCCCCCCCTGGCTTATACTTGAGTCGCCTTTTTTCGCCTGATCTCCTAGAATTTGGGGACTTGGTACCGGCCGGCCGTTGGTCCCCTGGATCCAAAACTTGGCACACATGTAGCCCCACTCTTCTTCTACAAGTGTGCAAAGTTTGTTGTCCGGGGAACCTACGGCTGGGGAACACTGATTTTTCAAAGCTGGGCCCCCTTTCCATAGACTCCCATGTTAAACGGTCATTTCTCCGGTGACTTAGGGGACCCGGTATCTGCCGGTCGTAGACTCCCATGTTAAACGTTAGTCTAGTCATGGACACAGTGAGGCATGCACATGGACACAGTGAGGCATGCACATGGACACAGTGAGGCACAGTGAGGCATGCAAATTGACACCCTAGGCTTATACTCGAGTCAATACGTTTTCCCAGTTTTTTGTGGTAAAATTAGGTGCCTCGGCTTATATTCGGGTCGGCTTATACTCGAGTATATACGATATATATGGGAATCAGGACCTCCTTTCTCCTGTTAGTAATCCCTCTAGTGATGCACCCACAATACTGTTTGCTTTTCCCACTGCCAGGCCACACTGCTGATTTTACACTGATCTTAAATAGGCACTCCCTATCTGGCAGCACTGTACCCCCAATATTGTACTCTACCATAGGATTCTTTTCTCCCAAGTGCATTATTTTACATTTAGAAACATTGAACTGCAGTTTCCATTGCTTTGACTAATCTTCCAGCAATGTCAAATTTATGATCCATGTTAGAAACACCTCCAGAAATATCAAGCCTATTTGCACACATTTATGTCATCAACAAAAGGCATTACCTTACCCACAAGACATTTTCTTTATATCAGTTATAAACAAATGAAATGGAACAGGACCCAGTAAAGAGCCTTGCGGTACACCACCCATGACTGGTCTCTCTTCCAAATCAACCCCAAGAACAACCAGATTTTGATATCTGTCCTTTAGCCCCCTTGTATATCTACTGACCTACCCAAGGGTTAGATCTGAGATTGTAGCACTTTTTATGATATCATTATGTGGAACTTTATTAAAAGATTTTCTGAAATCAATTTGCTATGTCAACAGCACCACTCTGTTCCAAAACGTGTGGTATAGTCAAAAAATTCAGATTAGTATGATAAGCTCTGCCCTTAGTATAACTATGCTTAAGGTCCAACAAATTGCGAGTTTTAAATGACCACTAATCCTTCTTTCTAGGAGTGATTCCATAACTTTTACTGCTAGATATGTTAAAATACATGACCTGTAGTTGCCAGCTTCTACCTTACTACCCTTCTTGTGGACAGGTACAATATGAGCTGTCTGCCTGTCACGAGGAACTTCTGTTAGAAGAAATTCAGTAAAAGAGATTGATCAAAATCAATTTGTCAAATATCAGACAAGCCTTTGACATTGTTGTAGAGCTCATGGGAATAATGTAGAAATCGGTTTTCTTTTATCAGCAGCATAGAGTAAATAGTTTAGTGAATTTAGCTTAAAGCAGAACTTTACTCTCTCAATCAGTGATGACTATTTTTAATCCTAACGCTTCTAGCATTAATAATTAGATAGGAAAAGATATAATATTTACTTTTTTTTTTTTTTTTAATACCATCATTACAAAATTTTCAGATCTCATGCATGATATGTTATGAAGCCCAAGTGAATCCTACACTGACCTGATCAGCCCTGAAAACAAAAAAATAGAATATAAATAAATGAATAATATATGACAACAAACCATAATACAACAGTCTGTTACTAGAAGATGTTCTCTCTCAAAAAGTGATTAACATAAAAACTAGGCTGATAAGTGGAAAGAGTAAGTAGGAGATTCCCGAGAAGTTTCACATTTAAATTAAATTTCCCCTTTTTGTTTTTTTGTTTTTTGTATTTTTTTGCTACCCTGAGCAAAGCAGGGATAAAAGAAGGAGAAAACTGGGGTCAAAGGGAGGGGATGGGGGGAGGACTAGGGAAACAGGGATTAAGGAAAGGAGGAGGGAGATGGAGAGGATGAAAGGAAAGGAAAGGAGAGAGGAGAGGAGGAAAATTTAATGCCATTATGGTGCCAGTCAGTGCCCATTTGTGGGCACTAATTGGCACATGTTGGGCATGTTTTAAAACATGTGGATGGCCATGGGGGATGTACCTGGCCATCCACATGTTGCCCGCTTCCCTGGTGGTCCTAGCGGCTTCCCTGGGGGTCCAGTGTGGGAATCTGAGGGGGGGCTGCGCTTTTTATATCATTGCCATTTTACTAAATGGCAATGATATACCTGTATACCCTGTTTTAAGAAAATAAAATAAAGAATGCAGCTGCAAACATTTTCAGAAAAAAAAAAAGAAAAGCACAGGGAATCTTCTGAAAATTGATGGCAAGATGAATGTAGCATGTTCTCAGAACTGTTTGCATTCTTCTGCATGAAACCTCCGCATGGGACGCTCTTGGACTTTCTAGCACGATGATGACCAAGAGCACAAAGCCAAGTTGACTTTCCAGTGATTACAGAAGAAAAAGGTGGGGATTCTGGAGTGGCCTTAATATCATTTAGCCACTCCGGGGAGGTTTATGCAAGACAACCAAAGATTCTGTATGACTTGGAGGCATTTTGCCAAGATGAATGGGCAGCTTTACCACTTGCTAGAATTGGTGGCCTCATAGACCACTATTACAAAAGACTGCATTGATGTTATAGGGGGTAATACACAATATTAAAGTGGTTCTAATGTTGCAAGGTTTTTTATCTTAATGAATTCTGTGTGTAACAGCCCCTCTCACATTTACCTGATCCCCATCTCGATCCAGCGATGTTGCACGAGAGTCTCGGCTATCTGGGACTCTCCCGCCTCATTGGCTGAGACAGCCTGGGGCGCCATTGGCTCCCGCTGCTGTCAATCAAAGTCATTGAGTTAATGAGGAGTGTCTGAATGGACACACAGAGCAGCGGCTTGGCTGGGGTGCCCCCAAAGCAAGCTGCTTGCTCTGGGGGCACTTGGCAGGAGGGAGGGGCCAGGAGCGCTGGCAAGAGACCCGAGAAGGGGAGGATCTGGGCTTTTGAACTCAACTGTATAAAAAGTCTTCATTTAGGTGAACAAAATGCCTCACCACCTTAGTTGGTAATAATTTGGTAAAAGAAAAAGCATGCAGATGCCAAAAGATCTTCTTTTGATCATGAAAACCCCAGTGATGTTATACACAGCAGTGTTTATAGTTGTTTCTTTCTCGTACATCACGGGACACAGAGCGACATAGTCATTACTAATGGGTTATATAGTTACCGTCAGGTGCTGGCACTGGCAACTTCCAAAACCGGAAGTACCCTCCCCTATATAAGCCCCTCCCATCCGGGAGCACCTCAGTTTTTTGCCAGTGTCTAAGGTGTTGGCCAAGAAGAAACATGTGTTTTTCACTGAGCTTGCGTACAGGTTCTTTTGGGCCTCAGTAAGCTATTCCGGATCCGACCAAAAAAGCTTCATAGCTAAACGGTCGGTACCCGGGCCTTGCAGAGAAGAGCAAGGTTCTGCCTGTAATGCTTCTCTTAGGAGAGCTGGACCCTGGGATCCAGAGCTCTGGTCATACCCACGACCAAGATGTTTTCTGTGCAGGGTGCTATACAGGTCCAGGGGAGTGGAATCCTTGGGAACCCGGTCCCTGAAGGTTTGATTACAATGCCTGCCGTGATAGGTGAAGTTTGGGCTTTTGTGGACCAAACAAAGTCCTGCGGCGGGGAACAGGTAAGTGGGGGCCCCCAGGAACTTGGTTCTATTGGGGGACCCCCAAGCCTAATTTGTCTTTCTGTCTGTTACCTAACGGTATTCCCGCTAATATCTGTGCATGCCTGTAACTACTAAAAAAAAATGTAATAATTTTTAATGGTGGTCAAGAAAAAAAAAAAAAAAAAAAGAATGTTTTTTTTATATATGTTTAGTATATTAAACTGCGGTACCTGTGTTTGTCCACTAGAGGCCGCTGTGGAATGTTTTTCTTGTCATATGGACTAGTTTCTTCTCAGAGAGCAAAGTCCAGGCAGCTGGTGAGTTCTCCTACAGGAAACTGTTTCCTCTGCCATGTTGCAGTGTTCGTCTATCCCCCGGCCTGCGGCAAAGGGGGCCCTGGCTCCTGTCCCTGGTTTCCATGTTTGAAAATTAGCGCCGAGGCGCACGCGCCTCTATATATAGAGGTGGCCGGAAAAAGGGGCGGGGCCTGGGGGATGACGCTCTGTGCGCGCCGCAGCGCTTCTGCGCATGTGCGGGCGTCCCAGCAGGTTTTTAAAAAGCCACATTATTGCAGTAAGCTGGCTATGAAGTACAGAGACAGAGCTGGCAACATTTAAAGGCATACAGCAAGCGGTTGATACAGGCATCCCCTAGAAAGGCACATTAGTAGACACCAACTGTGATATAGCAGCAATTGTGCTAGACTATTCTCAGTAAAAGTGGTGTATTACGGCTGGAATACCTCAGCTTTAGGCTTAGGAATATGCCGTCCAGTAGCTCCGGAACTGAATCTTCCAGGAAGCGAAGGGGGTCTCATCGGGCTCTGAGGATCTTGGGCATACTCCTGCTGCACCAGTCTCCCCTGAAGTTCAGAGGTAAGTGACCGTAGAGACCCCGCAGGGGTACTTGGTACTGTGGCTGTCCTCAGTCACCTGCTCCTGTGTATGTAACAGAGGAGGTTTTTTCCTCAGCTCTGGGAGGATTAGAGAGAGATTGTCAAAATTTATCGCTGCCTCCCTGTCAGGGAAAGCACGCCCGATCTCCGTCTCCTCCTTCAGAGTGCCTGTTAGCAGAGCAACAGTCCCATACAGGGATCGACCTGCCTGAAGGGGATCAGGATAAGGTTGATTCTGTTATAGAGGAATCAACAGTGGGGGAACCTTTTCTCAGCATCTCAAGCTGAAAGATTATGGGTTCAGTCTCTGACTAACATGGTCCGATCAGCATTTAAAAATGCACCTTGCGGAACCATCAACCACTACTGTATCCTCGTTGGGGTCGCTAGAAGCCCCCAGACTGTTTGTTCTTTTCCACTTCACCCTTTACTGAAAGGGCTCATTTACCAGGATTGGGAACGTCCTGAGAAAATATTTATTCCCCCAAGAGATTTCCGGTGGTCTATCCCATGGAGGATAAGTTCATCAAAAAAAAAAAAAAAAAAAAAAAATGGAAGGTCCCTACAGTGGACGCAGCCACCTCTTGTATGTATAAATCACTGACATGTCCAGTGGATAATGTCCAAATGTTCAAGAACCCAATAGATAAAAGATTGGAGTCCTTATGAAAATCTGCTTGGTGATACAACCAGCAGTAGCAGCTATTGGGGTCTGCTAAGCAGTGAAGGATCAGTTGAAACAGGTCTTGAGGGACTTGACAGATCAGCAGGCTTTGCCCTAGCTGATCTACCTAGAGCCTTAGGCTTTGCGGTTGACGCCATAGAGGATTCAGTCCATCAGGCCTCCCGCCTAACGCTGTCTATAGTACATATGCGTAGGCTCCTATGGCTCAGAAACTGGTCTGCTGAAGCTCCCTGTAAAGAATGGCTGGTTAGCGTCCCATTTCATGGTGAACGCTTATTCAGGGAAAACCTGGACAAATATATCCAGAAAATTTCCAGCGGTAAAAATACGCTCTTGCCGGTTAAAAGCAGAGTTAGAGGTCCCTCTTTAAGAGGCCTGCTTCTCCAGTCCCTGGGGCATCGGCTGTGTAACAGTTCCGACGGCCTCCTCGGTCAAATCCCGGGGGTAAAAAACAGGGACAGTAGCAGGGTAATGAGAAACCCTGGGTCAGGGGAGGTACAAAACCTCCCCCAAAGTTAAATTCATTGAAGCCCCCACTCAGTCGGGTGGGGGGAGGACTCCAGTTGTTCGCAAGAGACCTGGCGGGACACGATCAAGACAGATAGGTGCTCTCCGCAGTAGGTTTGGGATACAGTTTGGAGTTAAAAGACTCTCCTCCTTCCCAATTTTGAGGTCAAACGTGCCAAGGGATCCCCGGAAGAGAGAGTCCCTCCTGTTGGCACTAGAACAACTATTGCTCCAAGGAGTAATTATGGAGGTTCCCCTGGAAGAATGAGGGTTCGGGTTTTACTCAAACCTCTTTACAGTCCCGAAGCAAACGCGGACGGGAGGCCCATATTAATTCTAAAAGGGCTATACAAATTCCTGTATATCAGGACTTTCCGATGGAGTCGATCCGATCGGTGGCCACTGCCCTACAAGGGGAGGATTGGTTAGCCACGATCGACATCAAAGATGCTTATTTGCACATTCCCATCTTTCCAGTCCACCAAAAATTTCTACGCTTTGCAGTAGAAGGGCGCCATTTTCAGTTCAGAGCCTTACCCTTCGGTCTGGCCACAGCACCAAGAGTGTTCACAAAAATTCTGGCCCCATTATTGGCCAATCTAAGAACACGAGGTGTAACGATAATGGCATATCTAGACGACTTGTTGCTGATAGACCACTCAGTGGAAAAACTAGAAGTGGTTGTTCACGAGACAATCAAGTATCTGGAATATCACGGTTGGATTATCAACCGAGACAAGTCAGCCCTAAAACCAGTCAAAAGTCTGGAATACTTGGGGCTAAGGCTGGATTCACAAAAGTTGGCCAGATCAATTACACTTTCCAGGAGGTAGGTGTATGTGTGTCAGTCAACAATCAAGAGAAGACTTCACCAGAGTTAATACAGAGGGTTCACCACAAGATGTAAACCATTGGTGAGCCTCAAAAACAGGAAGGCCAGATTAGAGTTTGCCAAACAACATCTAAAAAAGCCTTTACAGTTCTGGAACAACATCCTATGGACAGATGAGACCAAGATCAATTTGTACCAGAGTGATGGGAACAGAAGAGTATGGAGAAGGAAAGGAACGGCTCATGATCCAAAGCATACCACCTCATCAGTGAAGCATGGTGGTGGTAGTGTCATGGCGTGGGCATGTATGGCTGCCAATGGAATTGGTTCTCTTGTATTTATTTATGATGTGACTGCTGACAAAAGCAGCAGGATGAATTCTGAAGTGTTTCGGGCAATCTTATCTGCTCATACTTGCTGAAGGGAAAATGCCCCAAAAACAAGCAGGAACTGAAGACAGTTGCAGAAGAGGCCTGGCAGAGCATTACCAGGAATGAAACCCAGCGTCTGGTGATGTCTATGCGTTCCAGACTATAGGCTGTAATTGACTGCAAAGGATTAAAAAGTGAAAGTTTGATTGTTAATCTGTCCCATTCCTTTTTGGTCACTTTAAGAATTGGGAGGCACATATACAAACTGTTGTAATTCCTACACCGTTCACCTGATTTGGATGTAAATGCCCTCAAATTAAAGTCTGCAGTTAAAGCACATCTTGTTCGTTTAATTTCAAATCCATTGTGGTGGTGTATAGAGCCAAACAGATTAGAATTGTGGTGTCGATGTCCCAATATTTATGGACCTGACTGTAAGTAAAAAAAAAAAAAAAAGAGACATTTTTGAAAAAGAAAAACAATTATTTTTTTGTTTCTAATATAAAATTTTGCAAGTAAGTAATTTTTGTTAATACATTTGGGTCAACATTTATACTGCTACATATCTTTGGTAAAAATAACCAACATTTGTGTATTATTTGGTCTGTGTGACAGTTAGGCCTCATGCCCACTGGCGTTTTTACAGCTGCGTTTTTTGCAGCTTAAAAACGCCTGTCCATGTTATTGTAAATATTTTTTTTTTTTTTTTTTTTTGAAAAGAAAAAAAAAACAAAAAAAAAAAACGTCGGAGCTAAAAACGCGACCGCGCGTTTTTTGCGTGTTTTTTGCGCGTTAGTGCGCGTTAGTGCGCGTTTTTGCGCGTTTTTTGACGCTCGCGTTTTTTCCTGCCTAATTCTGACGCTGAGGAACGCACTGGCCCTGGGTTTTTTTTACAGCTTACAAACGCCTATGCTCTTTACAGCTCAAAAACGCCTAGGTGGGCATGAAGCTATAGACTAACATGGACAGGCGTTTTTAAGCTGTAAAAAACGCTCAAAAACGCGGCTGAAAAAACGCCCGTGGGCATGAGGAGTCTACAAGCTATGGTGCAAATCATTAAAAATAGATCACACCTGGTGTACTAATGGCCTGTCTCATTTCTTGAGGCCCTGAAATGTCAGGACAGTACGAATACCCCCCAAATTACCCCTTTTTGCAAAGTAGTCAGTTCAGGGTATTTAGTAAGAGGCGTGGTGAGTTTTTTGAAGTTGTAATTTTTTCCCACAGTTCTTGGGAAAATTAAGAAATTTATTTTTTATTTTGTTTTACACAAAATTGTCATAATAACAAGTTATTTCTCACACACAGCATAAGCATGCTTCCAATTACACCCCAAAATACATTCTGCTACTCCTGAGTATGGCGATACCACATATGTGGCGATCACGAGCACAACACATGTATACCAGCTGTGATTTGACACAGCCGGTCACGTGGTAACGAGCCAATAAAATTGTCTCTTTACCCTAATCGGGGATGGGCTGTGTCCGGGGGACACGTCTCATCCCTGAAATCCACGCTGAGCGGCAAGAACCGGAGGACGCCATATGACGTCCACCCAGAGGGAGGAGATGTTCCCGCTGACATTTGTCTATGGCCCAGTATGGAAGTGGTTAAGGAAGTCATCAGTAAGAAAACTTAAAACTAAATGCATTTCGTGTTCACCTCTTCAGGAGACAATCCTATTTTATTTAGTTTTTCTATAGTAAAACCTAACTAAATAACATTTAGGCCGGCCATAGACGAGTCGAAAACCGAACGTTCTGCCGATCAAAAATGAAAATGGGCCATGCAATTGTATCATTATTTGTTTTGTTTTTCTAAAAGAAATTCCAGAATGTTTGATCAGGCACTTTCGATCGTGTGTTGCAGCTGGCACACTAATGATGCGAAAATCAAACCACCTGACGATCAAAAAGAATTTTCATTCGATTTCGACTCGTCTATTTCCTACTTTAATTTGCAAAAAAGTGTTATGTGGGCATTTTATTAAAATTGGAGCAGCTGTGCATGGCAACCAATCGGCTTATATCTACAGCTTGTTCAGTTAAGTTTGTAAATAAAAGATATGAATGAATTTAAATATGGTTGTTCTCACTCCTTATCAACCTGTTTAATGACCCCCTCTGTTACTGTCACCCCCCCCCCCCCCCATCCTGCTTTAACTTTTGTGAATCGGTTCTGCTAGGACTTTAAAGAAGGAGACATGCTCCGGAAGCTTGTGTTGAAAATTGTATGTTGGTGCAAATAAATAAAAAATTAAAAAAATTAAAAAAGTATCACGGACAGTATTCAATTTTCTAAATGAAAGATAGAAGCTGATTGGTTGCCATGCACAGCTGATCAAGGTTCTGGCTGATCCAGTTTTTATAAGCAATTGCTGTGTGTTTTTCCCCATAAAATACTGTTTTCATCCTGTTTGGATCTCAGTGCTGCTGGTCTCTTTCAGCCTCGTTTAGCCACTTCCTGTCTACAGTTACATGTTCCATTGTTTTGCTGGTTGCTCAGGACAAGTTTCCGAATAGTGACATTGGTGTGCCATGCCTCTTCAATGTGGCCGCTTGTAGTTACCACCAGGTGCGCACATGAAAGGACCTACAACACAGGAGCATAGTTGGGAGACCGTTCTCAACTCAGGGGCCATTATAGCAGGTTTTTTTCATGAAAGCTACAGATTTAAACAGATTAATAGCAAACATTAAATGACATTAACACTTGATTATAAAAAAAAAATATATAGTAGTGGTTATGTTATATATTTACAGTTAATACATACAAAGTGTAGTCTACATTTTTTTATAGAAACGTTGAAGAAACTTTCCTCCTGCTTGTTTAAGGTTATGTCCCCTGTTCTTGATCTGGGCAAAAACAGCCCTCCTGGACCTTATTCACACCCCTAATGTATTTAAATGTTTCAGTCATGCACTACCTTTACCTTCTTTCGTCCCTCAGACATTTTTTTCTGTTCATCTCTGAATTTATCTAATTGGTATCTTTTTTGCATTTGAGGTCTCCAGAACTGGACACAGTATTCTAAATAAGGCTAAACTAAAGATCTACCGTATATACTTGAGTATAAGCTGAGTTTTTCAGCACATTTTTTTGTGCTGAAAATGCCCCCCCTGGCTTATACTTGAGTCGCCTTTTTTCGCCTGATCTCCTAGAATTTGGGGACTTGGTACCGGCCGGCCGTTGGTCCCCTGGATCCAAAACTTGGCACACATGTAGCCCCACTCTTCTTCTACAAGTGTGCAAAGTTTGTTGTCCGGGGAACCTACGGCTGGGGAACACTGATTTTTCAAAGCTGGGCCCCCTTTCCATAGACTCCCATGTTAAACGGTCATTTCTCCGGTGACTTAGGGGACCCGGTATCTGCCGGTCGTAGACTCCCATGTTAAACGTTAGTCTAGTCATGGACACAGTGAGGCATGCACATGGACACAGTGAGGCATGCACATGGACACAGTGAGGCACAGTGAGGCATGCAAATTGACACCCTAGGCTTATACTCGAGTCAATACGTTTTCCCAGTTTTTTGTGGTAAAATTAGGTGCCTCGGCTTATATTCGGGTCGGCTTATACTCGAGTATATACGATATATATGGGAATCAGGACCTCCTTTCTCCTGTTAGTAATCCCTCTAGTGATGCACCCACAATACTGTTTGCTTTTCCCACTGCCAGGCCACACTGCTGATTTTACACTGATCTTAAATAGGCACTCCCTATCTGGCAGCACTGTACCCCCAATATTGTACTCTACCATAGGATTCTTTTCTCCCAAGTGCATTATTTTACATTTAGAAACATTGAACTGCAGTTTCCATTGCTTTGACTAATCTTCCAGCAATGTCAAATTTATGATCCATGTTAGAAACACCTCCAGAAATATCAAGCCTATTTGCACACATTTATGTCATCAACAAAAGGCATTACCTTACCCACAAGACATTTTCTTTATATCAGTTATAAACAAATGAAATGGAACAGGACCCAGTAAAGAGCCTTGCGGTACACCACCCATGACTGGTCTCTCTTCCAAATCAACCCCAAGAACAACCAGATTTTGATATCTGTCCTTTAGCCCCCTTGTATATCTACTGACCTACCCAAGGGTTAGATCTGAGATTGTAGCACTTTTTATGATATCATTATGTGGAACTTTATTAAAAGATTTTCTGAAATCAATTTGCTATGTCAACAGCACCACTCTGTTCCAAAACGTGTGGTATAGTCAAAAAATTCAGATTAGTATGATAAGCTCTGCCCTTAGTATAACTATGCTTAAGGTCCAACAAATTGCGAGTTTTAAATGACCACTAATCCTTCTTTCTAGGAGTGATTCCATAACTTTTACTGCTAGATATGTTAAAATACATGACCTGTAGTTGCCAGCTTCTACCTTACTACCCTTCTTGTGGACAGGTACAATATGAGCTGTCTGCCTGTCACGAGGAACTTCTGTTAGAAGAAATTCAGTAAAAGAGATTGATCAAAATCAATTTGTCAAATATCAGACAAGCCTTTGACATTGTTGTAGAGCTCATGGGAATAATGTAGAAATCGGTTTTCTTTTATCAGCAGCATAGAGTAAATAGTTTAGTGAATTTAGCTTAAAGCAGAACTTTACTCTCTCAATCAGTGATGACTATTTTTAATCCTAACGCTTCTAGCATTAATAATTAGATAGGAAAAGATATAATATTTACTTTTTTTTTTTTTTTTAATACCATCATTACAAAATTTTCAGATCTCATGCATATGTTATGAAGCCCAAGTGAATCCTACACTGACCTGATCAGCCCTGAAAACAAAAAAATAGAATATAAATAAATGAATAATATATGACAACAAACCATAATACAACAGTCTGTTACTAGAAGATGTTCTCTCTCAAAAAGTGATTAACATAAAAACTAGGCTGATAAGTGGAAAGAGTAAGTAGGAGATTCCCGAGAAGTTTCACATTTAAATTAAATTTCCCCTTTTTGTTTTTTTGTTTTTTGTATTTTTTTGCTACCCTGAGCAAAGCAGGGATAAAAGAAGGAGAAAACTGGGGTCAAAGGGAGGGGATGGGGGGAGGACTAGGGAAACAGGGATTAAGGAAAGGAGGAGGGAGATGGAGAGGATGAAAGGAAAGGAAAGGAGAGAGGAGAGGAGGAAAATTTAATGCCATTATGGTGCCAGTCAGTGCCCATTTGTGGGCACTAATTGGCACATGTTGGGCATGTTTTAAAACATGTGGATGGCCATGGGGGATGTACCTGGCCATCCACATGTTGCCCGCTTCCCTGGTGGTCCTAGCGGCTTCCCTGGGGGTCCAGTGTGGGAATCTGAGGGGGGGCTGCGCTTTTTATATCATTGCCATTTTACTAAATGGCAATGATATACCTGTATACCCTGTTTTAAGAAAATAAAATAAAGAATGCAGCTGCAAACATTTTCAGAAAAAAAAAAAGAAAAGCACAGGGAATCTTCTGAAAATTGATGGCAAGATGAATGTAGCATGTTCTCAGAACTGTTTGCATTCTTCTGCATGAAAGCTCCGCATGGGACGCTCTTGGACTTTCTAGCACGATGATGACCAAGAGCACAAAGCCAAGTTGACTTTCCAGTGATTACAGAAGAAAAAGGTGGGGATTCTGGAGTGGCCTTAATATCATTTAGCCACTCCGGGGAGGTTTATGCAAGACAACCAAAGATTCTGTATGACTTGGAGGCATTTTGCCAAGATGAATGGGCAGCTTTACCACTTGCTAGAATTGGTGGCCTCATAGACCACTATTACAAAAGACTGCATTGATGTTATAGGGGGTAATACACAATATTAAAGTGGTTCTAATGTTGCAAGGTTTTTTATCTTAATGAATTCTGTGTGTAACAGCCCCTCTCACATTTACCTGATCCCCATCTCGATCCAGCGATGTTGCACGAGAGTCTCGGCTATCTGGGACTCTCCCGCCTCATTGGCTGAGACAGCCTGGGGCGCCATTGGCTCCCGCTGCTGTCAATCAAAGTCATTGAGTTAATGAGGAGTGTCTGAATGGACACACAGAGCAGCGGCTTGGCTGGGGTGCCCCCAAAGCAAGCTGCTTGCTCTGGGGGCACTTGGCAGGAGGGAGGGGCCAGGAGCGCTGGCAAGAGACCCGAGAAGGGGAGGATCTGGGCTTTTGAACTCAACTGTATAAAAAGTCTTCATTTAGGTGAACAAAATGCCTCACCACCTTAGTTGGTAATAATTTGGTAAAAGAAAAAGCATGCAGATGCCAAAAGATCTTCTTTTGATCATGAAAACCCCAGTGATGTTATACACAGCAGTGTTTATAGTTGTTTCTTTCTCGTACATCACGGGACACAGAGCGACATAGTCATTACTAATGGGTTATATAGTTACCGTCAGGTGCTGGCACTGGCAACTTCCAAAACCGGAAGTACCCTCCCCTATATAAGCCCCTCCCATCCGGGAGCACCTCAGTTTTTTGCCAGTGTCTAAGGTGTTGGCCAAGAAGAAACATGTGTTTTTCACTGAGCTTGCGTACAGGTTCTTTTGGGCCTCAGTAAGCTATTCCGGATCCGACCAAAAAAGCTTCATAGCTAAACGGTCGGTACCCGGGCCTTGCAGAGAAGAGCAAGGTTCTGCCTGTAATGCTTCTCTTAGGAGAGCTGGACCCTGGGATCCAGAGCTCTGGTCATACCCACGACCAAGATGTTTTCTGTGCAGGGTGCTATACAGGTCCAGGGGAGTGGAATCCTTGGGAACCCGGTCCCTGAAGGTTTGATTACAATGCCTGCCGTGATAGGTGAAGTTTGGGCTTTTGTGGACCAAACAAAGTCCTGCGGCGGGGAACAGGTAAGTGGGGGCCCCCAGGAACTTGGTTCTATTGGGGGACCCCCAAGCCTAATTTGTCTTTCTGTCTGTTACCTAACGGTATTCCCGCTAATATCTGTGCATGCCTGTAACTACTAAAAAAAAATGTAATAATTTTTAATGGTGGTCAAGAAAAAAAAAAAAAAAAAAAGAATGTTTTTTTTATATATGTTTAGTATATTAAACTGCGGTACCTGTGTTTGTCCACTAGAGGCCGCTGTGGAATGTTTTTCTTGTCATATGGACTAGTTTCTTCTCAGAGAGCAAAGTCCAGGCAGCTGGTGAGTTCTCCTACAGGAAACTGTTTCCTCTGCCATGTTGCAGTGTTCGTCTATCCCCCGGCCTGCGGCAAAGGGGGCCCTGGCTCCTGTCCCTGGTTTCCATGTTTGAAAATTAGCGCCGAGGCGCACGCGCCTCTATATATAGAGGTGGCCGGAAAAAGGGGCGGGGCCTGGGGGATGACGCTCTGTGCGCGCCGCAGCGCTTCTGCGCATGTGCGGGCGTCCCAGCAGGTTTTTAAAAAGCCACATTATTGCAGTAAGCTGGCTATGAAGTACAGAGACAGAGCTGGCAACATTTAAAGGCATACAGCAAGCGGTTGATACAGGCATCCCCTAGAAAGGCACATTAGTAGACACCAACTGTGATATAGCAGCAATTGTGCTAGACTATTCTCAGTAAAAGTGGTGTATTACGGCTGGAATACCTCAGCTTTAGGCTTAGGAATATGCCGTCCAGTAGCTCCGGAACTGAATCTTCCAGGAAGCGAAGGGGGTCTCATCGGGCTCTGAGGATCTTGGGCATACTCCTGCTGCACCAGTCTCCCCTGAAGTTCAGAGGTAAGTGACCGTAGAGACCCCGCAGGGGTACTTGGTACTGTGGCTGTCCTCAGTCACCTGCTCCTGTGTATGTAACAGAGGAGGTTTTTTCCTCAGCTCTGGGAGGATTAGAGAGAGATTGTCAAAATTTATCGCTGCCTCCCTGTCAGGGAAAGCACGCCCGATCTCCGTCTCCTCCTTCAGAGTGCCTGTTAGCAGAGCAACAGTCCCATACAGGGATCGACCTGCCTGAAGGGGATCAGGATAAGGTTGATTCTGTTATAGAGGAATCAACAGTGGGGGAACCTTTTCTCAGCATCTCAAGCTGAAAGATTATGGGTTCAGTCTCTGACTAACATGGTCCGATCAGCATTTAAAAATGCACCTTGCGGAACCATCAACCACTACTGTATCCTCGTTGGGGTCGCTAGAAGCCCCCAGACTGTTTGTTCTTTTCCACTTCACCCTTTACTGAAAGGGCTCATTTACCAGGATTGGGAACGTCCTGAGAAAATATTTATTCCCCCAAGAGATTTCCGGTGGTCTATCCCATGGAGGATAAGTTCATCAAAAAAAAAAATGGAAGGTCCCTACAGTGGACGCAGCCATCTCTTGTATGTATAAATCACTGACATGTCCAGTGGATAATGTCCAAATGTTCAAGAACCCAATAGATAAAAGATTGGAGTCCTTATGAAAATCTGCTTGGTGATACAACCAGCAGTAGCAGCTATTGGGGTCTGCTAAGCAGTGAAGGATCAGTTGAAACAGGTCTTGAGGGACTTGACAGATCAGCAGGCTTTGCCCTAGCTGATCTACCTAGAGCCTTAGGCTTTGCGGTTGACGCCATAGAGGATTCAGTCCATCAGGCCTCCCGCCTAACGCTGTCTATAGTACATATGCGTAGGCTCCTATGGCTCAGAAACTGGTCTGCTGAAGCTCCCTGTAAAGAATGGCTGGTTAGCGTCCCATTTCATGGTGAACGCTTATTCAGGGAAAACCTGGACAAATATATCCAGAAAATTTCCAGCGGTAAAAATACGCTCTTGCCGGTTAAAAGCAGAGTTAGAGGTCCCTCTTTAAGAGGCCTGCTTCTCCAGTCCCTGGGGCATCGGCTGTGTAACAGTTCCGACGGCCTCCTCGGTCAAATCCCGGGGGTAAAAAACAGGGACAGTAGCAGGGTAATGAGAAACCCTGGGTCAGGGGAGGTACAAAACCTCCCCCAAAGTTAAATTCATTGAAGCCCCCACTCAGTCGGGTGGGGGGAGGACTCCAGTTGTTCGCAAGAGACCTGGCGGGACACGATCAAGACAGATAGGTGCTCTCCGCAGTAGGTTTGGGATACAGTTTGGAGTTAAAAGACTCTCCTCCTTCCCAATTTTGAGGTCAAACGTGCCAAGGGATCCCCGGAAGAGAGAGTCCCTCCTGTTGGCACTAGAACAACTATTGCTCCAAGGAGTAATTATGGAGGTTCCCCTGGAAGAATGAGGGTTCGGGTTTTACTCAAACCTCTTTACAGTCCCGAAGCAAACGCGGACGGGAGGCCCATATTAATTCTAAAAGGGCTATACAAATTCCTGTATATCAGGACTTTCCGATGGAGTCGATCCGATCGGTGGCCACTGCCCTACAAGGGGAGGATTGGTTAGCCACGATCGACATCAAAGATGCTTATTTGCACATTCCCATCTTTCCAGTCCACCAAAAATTTCTACGCTTTGCAGTAGAAGGGCGCCATTTTCAGTTCAGAGCCTTACCCTTCGGTCTGGCCACAGCACCAAGAGTGTTCACAAAAATTCTGGCCCCATTATTGGCCAATCTAAGAACACGAGGTGTAACGATAATGGCATATCTAGACGACTTGTTGCTGATAGACCACTCAGTGGAAAAACTAGAAGTGGTTGTTCACGAGACAATCAAGTATCTGGAATATCACTGTTGGATTATCAACCGAGACAAGTCAGCCCTAAAACCAGTCAAAAGTCTGGAATACTTGGGGCTAAGGCTGGATTCAGACCAGAGAAAAATTTTCTTGTCTCGAGAAAAGGGGTCGTCTTTGAGAGATTTGATCCACTTAGTGGGTTCAAAAAGACAGCCATCCATACGCCTGTGCATGAGGCTGCTGGGAAAAATGGTGGCATCATTCGAAGCAGTACCCTACGGTCAATTCCATTCAAGGAAGTTGCAAAGGGCCATACTGTCAGCCTGGAACAAAAAAGTTCAGGCTCTGGACGTACCAATGTCCTTGTCCCCTTCCGTTCGCAGAAGCCTCCGTTGGTGGTTGGTTCCCCGGAATCTGGAAAGAGGGAAATCCTTCAGTCCGATTTCTTGGAAGGTGGTCACTACAGATGCCAGCCTTTTAGGCTGGGGAGCAGTACTGGAGCAATGGTCTCTCCAGGGCAGATGGTCGGATGCGGAAAAGGCCCTGCCCATCAATCTCTTAGAGATACGAGCAGCCCGGTATGCCCTAGTAGCATGGACATCCAAACTCCAAGGGTCCCCTGTCAGAGTTCAGTCAGACAATGCCACAGCAGTGGCATATATCAATCGTCAGGGGGGCACCAGGAGTCGTGCAGCCCAAAGGGAAGTAAATTACATCCTGAGATGGGCAGAAAGATATGTCCCAGCCATATCTGCGGTATTCATTCCAGGGGTGGAGAATTGGAAGGCGGACTTTCTAAGTCGCCAACAATTATACCCAGGGGAATGGTCCCTTCATCCCGAGGTTTTCCGGACAATATGTCAGCGGTGGGGAACACCGGATGTAGATCTGCTAGCATCCAGGTTCAACACGAAAGTGGACAGGTTTGTCTCTTGGACAAGGGATCCCCTAGCGTGCGGCTCGGATGCCCTAGTGTTCCCTTGGGATCAGTTCAAGCTGATATATGCATTCCCACCGCCACAATTGTTACCTCGATTACTCCGCAGAATCAGGGTAGAAAAGAAACCAGTGATTCTGGTGGCTCCAGCGTGGCCCCGAAGAGCATGGTACGCGGAGATTGTGAAAATGTCTGTGGGGAGTCCTTGGACCCTCCCACATCGTCCGGACCTGCTTTCGCAGGGACCGATATACCACCCTTCCTTACCAGCCCTAGGTTTGACGGCCTGGCTATTGAAGCCCACATTCTAAAAAGGAGAGGGCTCTCTAATGCTGTGGTGTCTACCATGATCAATGCCAGGAAACCGGTATCCAGGCAGATCTACTATAGAATCTGGAAGGCGTACATCGCCTGGTGTGAGGCCAGGAAATGGCATCCACGTAAATACGTAATAGGTAGAATTCTGGACTTCCTACAATGGGCTGTAGATAGGAAGCTTGCCTTGAGTACTATCAAAGGTCAGATTTCGGCCTTGTCAATATTTTTTCAAAGGCCCTTGGCTTCGCATTCACTAGTCAAAGCCTTTATACAAGGAGTGATGCGTATTAGTCCTCCGGTTAATATTCCCATATGTCCATGGGATCTAAACTTGGTTCTGTCGGGTCTACAGAAACAACCATTTGAACCATTACAGCATATTTCCTTAGTGCTTCTCACCAGGAAATTGTTTTTTCTAGTAGCCATTTGTTCGGCTAAAAGAGTATCGGAATTAGCAGCTATGTCCTGTAAGGAGCCATATCTGGTTATCCATAAGGACAGAGTAGTGTTACGTCCTCATCCAGCCTTTCTTCCTAAGGTGGTATCGAGTTTTCATTTGAACCAAGATGTGGTTCTTCCTTCTTTTTTCCCCAAGCCTACTTCGGTAGAGGAAAAGTTATTGCATTCTTTGGATGTAGTAAGAGCAGTTAAAGCTTATCTAAAAGCCACTGCTCAGATTCGCAGAACGGATACTTTGTTTATTCTGCCGGAAGGCCCCAGAAAGGGTCAGGCAGCGTCAAAATCTACTTTAGCCAAGTGGATTCGACAGGTCATAATACAAGCCTATAGCTTGAGAAGTAGACCGCCTCCGTTCAAAGTTAGGGCGCACTCCACGAGAGCAGTTGGAACTTCATGGGCAGTGCATCACCAGGCCTCCCTGGCTCAAGTCTGTAAGGCCGCAACATGGTCTTCAGTACACACGTTTACTAGGTTCTACCAGGTGGACGTTAGAAGTCAGGAGGATGTCGCCTTTGGGCGCAGTGTGTTGCAGGCCGCAAAAGATCCTCATGTCTGATAGCGCTCAGCTTATATATGGTGTATCCCCCCCCCTCATTTGGCATTGCTTTAGGACATCCCATTAGTAATGACTATGTCGCTCTGTGTCCCGTGATGTACGAGAAAGAAAATAGGATTTTTATAACAGCTTACCTGTAAAATCCTTTTCTTGGAGTACATCACGGGACACAGAGCTCCCGCCCCTCTTTGGGGACACTTATTGCTTTGCTACAAAACTGAGGTGCTCCCGGATGGGAGGGGCTTATATAGGGGAGGGTACTTCCGGTTTTGGAAGTTGCCAGTGCCAGCACCTGACGGTAACTATATAACCCATTAGTAATGACTATGTCGCTCTGTGTCCCGTGATGTACTCCAAGAAAAGGATTTTACAGGTAAGCTGTTATAAAAATCCTATTTTTTGGCCAATGACTTTGGATTTTGACTATTTTCTGCTGCTTGTTTTTACAATATTCATTTGCTGCAATGATGATTTCCTTTTGTTTGCCTTTCCATTACTTTACAATTACTTTAATGTTTATTATTATTGCGCACATTTTTTTTTAATCTATATATATTTTTTAATTTAGATTGTATGTTCTGTTTATAGATACAGGTTAATTTCTGAACCTGATGATGGTATCAAGTTAGTGAACTCTTGCAATCTCTGTAGATAAGAGAGAACAATTATTTCTATTCCCCTGAGTAATTTATTGCCGTGCTGAATTGAACAGCCTTTAAACTAAGTACTGAGGTTGTAAACACCTTGATGCAAATGCCCAAAAATAGCTAGTAATAACAATACTCATAAAGCAATCATTCTAAAAAAGAAAAAAGAGGAAAATGCTAAATTGTGCAAACAGAATCTTATGTGTTGAAATAAATGGTAAGAACGTCACTGACACCTAGTGGCAAATGGACAGAAATGACCACCGGGTCTCTTTCTGACTATTAAAGGAAACTTGTTAGAGAAAAATAGTCAATATTAACCTGTCCTAAGAGTACTAATTGCCTGGATGTCATGTTGATGCATTCCTAAAATACACATTCAATCACTAATGAATCACAGGGCTAAGGAAATGTGACTTATCTATCACTTTTATTTAGTGCATGCTTGAATTCAGTGCCTTTGGAGTATTGAAGCCAAAAACAGACCTACACATAGCATTTTTGGTCCCCTGACTGTTGCCTTTGGGCTAGATGTAGCCATTTGCATTTAATTGACTGTTGGGATACTGTTCCTCTGACACCAAGGGCGGGGCACAATTCCTTCGACTGAAAATGATGTTGAAGCTCTTTTGCTCTCACAGACACCATGTTTGTGGCACGGTTCCTCCCACTGAGAAAAATGTTGGAGCACATTTCTACCATTGAGATTAGGGGTGGGGCACTGTTCCTCTCACTGGGAATGATTTTGAGAAACTGTTTCTTCCACTGAGAATCATGTTGGAGCCCTGTTCCTCCCACTGACACCAAGGATAGGGCAATATTCCTCCCATTAAAAATTATGTTGGGGCACTATATTTCCAACTTAGAATGATGTTGAGGCACATTCCTACCATTGACACCAGGGATTGGGCCATTGTATTTCCACTGAGAATGTTGTTGGCACTGTTCTACCTATGGACACCATGGATAGGGCACAATTCCTTCTACTTAAATCAATATTGGGGCAGCATTCCTCCTACTAACACCAACAGTGGCTCCTCCTGAGCTGATATTGGAACATTATTCTTTCCACCACTGACAACAAGCTCTAACTCATTTTTTTATTTCCATCGACCACCAAGCCTAGGGCATTGTTTACTCCCAATGGCCAAATTCTGCCCCTTCAAAAGAAGCCTAATGACAATGAACTGGCCCTTTTGTTACCATCACCACCAATATTGTTAGTTGTTTTTGTTTCACAGGTTTTTATTGAGCGTGGAAATGTGCAAAACAGCATTGAGTCATGGATAAATCCAATGCAACAGTTGAAAGCAATCATGCAAAACTTGTGATTGTGAAGGATATTTTATAAATGAATAAATCCAAAAAAAGTTTGTTACCTTCTTTGTGCAGCGAAATTGCTGAGCGGTTCCTTACCTCCTCTTATGGATTCACCCCACCAGAGCACCCCGCTTCTTCTTACAAGTGCCCCCATAGCGAGCATAGCTCAGCCATGCCTCCTGCTTCCTCCTCACAAGATTTGACTGACAACAGCTCCCTCTGTTGCCTGTGTCTCCTGAGAAAGCTTGAAGAGAGGAGAGCGGGGCTACAGACAGGACAACGCTGGATTGATAGAGGAGTCAGTTAAAGGGTTAGAATTTGGGCGGGTGAATGGGGGAAGACTGGTAGTGAGGCATCTTTTTACCTTTAATACAATAGAATACATTAAAGTGATTGTAAAGGCTTGTGTTTTTTTTTTTTTTTTTTTTTTTAAATAACAAACATGTTATACTTACCTCCTCTGTGCAGTTGGTTTTGCACAGAGCAGCCTGGATCTTCCTCTTCTAGGGTCCCTCTTTGCTGCCCCTGGCCCTTCCGTCCTATCAAGTGCCCCATAGCCAGCAGCTATCTATGGGGGCACTGGAGCCGAGTCAAAGCTCCTTGTGTCCGTTCAGATACGGAGCTTGACCTGGCCCCACCCCCTTTCTCCCCTGAGTGGCTGACTGACTTTGACAGCTGCGGGAGCCAATGGCGCTGCTGCTGTTTCTCAGCCAATTGGGAGGAGTGTCCCGGACGGCTTAGACACTCGTGGACATCGCTGGAGAGAGATGGGGCTCAGTTAAGTAATTAGGGGGTGCTGAAGGGGGGGAGGGGGATTTAGCACACAAGTTTTTTAGTTTTTTTATCCTAATGCATAGAATGCATTAAGATAAAAAAACCTTCTGCCTTTACAACCCCTTTAAGGTAGAAAATCCTTAGGCAGCCTTTTGAATGGAAAAATAAATGACCCTATCCCCCCCCCCCCCCATCCACATCAAATTGTTCCCTTTGAGCCTTTATATTGTGACAACAGGGAGTCTTCCCGCCTTCAAAATACTGATTAGTGCTGCTGTCTATAGCTGGCGGCCCTGATCGATTGAGAAAAACCATGACACGGTGGTTGTGAAGAAGGTGATGGGTAGATCTACTTCTGTACAACCAACCTGCTCATACATGGATTGAAATTCGGTCTGTCCCTGCTGAACCAACCAAATATCAAGCCATATATGCCTGCCTTTAGACCCCTTTCACACCGAGGGTGTTTTACAGGTACTATAGCGTTAAAAATTGCGACTGCAAACCGCCCGAAAACAGATGCTCCGTTCACTCCAGTGTGAAAGCCCAAGGAGTGGTGCGCTGGCAGGGCGTCAGAAAAAGTCCTGCCAGTAGCTTCTTTGGAGCGCATTAGGAGTGGTGAACTCACCGCTCCTAATGCGCTTCTGCCTATTGAAATCAATGGGCAGCGCCGCCGTTCTGCCGGCAAAACGCCTTTGTAGCGGTGCATTGTGGGCGGTTTTAACCCCTTTTCGGCCGCTAGCGGGGGTTAAAATCGCCCCGCTAGCGGCCGAAATGCGCCGCAAATCCTACGATGCAGCCCTGCTAAAAATAGCGGCGTTGTGCCGCCGACGTTTGGAGAGGAGCGGTGGGAAAAGGGTCTTAAAACCACTTTAAGGAATGCAATAGTGAGACAAGGGTGGGGTTGGGGATTAGGACATATCATTTAAAGCAACTCTGTTGCTGAAATAAGGTTTCAACTTAAAAGGCCTCCTGCAAAAAAAAAAAAACAATACTGCCCTATTGTGCTGCCCACACTGCTTAACTTTGCAGTAAATGAAAAGAATCCTCTAGCCAAAGAATCTGACACCGCTCGGAGTGCTTTGTTCCTGGTGCTGCGATCAGTGATTCGATTCACTGGTCCATACAGCACTAACGTGTCCTGTGTAGAATGGTCCAGCAACCGCGATGCATGGTGGGGGCCAGGAAATCAACACCCATGAAAATGGCAGATTCTGCCACCAGGTGTTTCTCTTTATTACTACAAAGTTTTCCTTGTAGGGGGCCATGTATTTTGAATCTTTATTTAACAAAAGTCACTAAATCTAAACCTTCGCTGAATAACTGTTTTCTAAAGCACTGCACATTAAACAATCACTTGTGCAATGTGCGTCAGCATAGCCTTTTGTAATCCCCATCTGGGGCACAGGAGCACATCTGGGCAACTGTTGTCACCCTATAACAGGTGTGAGGGGGCTAGCTCGGCAGCGGGTATGTGTGACCCCCGGGATGGGCTCCCCACCCAAAAACAGGCCCAGCAGACGGAGGTTGTGGTTTTCAAAATCAAAAAAAGGTGCGGTTTATTTTCTATTTACAGTGACAAAAACACAGCAAGGCAAAAAAAAACAAACACAAAATAAATCCTGGTCAACTTGACCTCTGACTAAACTTACAGGTTTCCTAACTAACGACTGGGATCAGCCTAGTGCTGTCCTAGTCCCTGGTTTTAAATGTCCAAGCAAAATATAGCCACACAGGCTTTCTCTCACCGCACAGGGGTTCACTCTCCCTAGACAGTCCACACAGGTCTGCTTCCAGGCATGAGCTAACATCTAATGAATCTGGGCTTTCTTATAGAGGCCTAAATGAGCTGACAAGGTTCAGCTGGACTCATCAACTCCCTGTCTGCACGACGCCCAGCCCTCTCCCTAGAGGTATGAGTCATCAATGAGCCCACTAGTCTCAGCTGGGCTTATACAACTCTCCACCTAGCTGTATAAATCGGCGTAAAGCCTGAATCTGGGCGAAATATATCTACCCCCCTGGATGCAACCAGGTGACTTTACCTTCCTGCTGTCACATACCCCCCCCTCTTGTTTTAACCTCGGGGTTGGAACACCAGCAATCAGGCATTCATGTACTCGAGACAAAGCATCCACATTCCCCATTTGAACGCCAGGGCGATGCTTTACTGTGAAGTTGAATTCCTGGAGGGCCAGGAACCACCTATTCACTCTTCTATTTGTTTCCTTGTTTTGAGCCATCCACTTTAACGGAGCGTGATCCGTAACCATGTCAAAGTGCCTACCTAGCAGGTAGTACCGAAGGGAATCTAGAGCCCACTTCACCGCTAAACACTCCTTTTCAACGGTGGCGTAATTTACCTCATGGGACTTCAACTTCCTGCTGAGGTAAATGACTGGGTGCTCTTCCCCGTTCCAGACCTGGGACAATACTGCTCCTAACCCCACATCTGACGCATCACTTTGTACGACAAAGTCTTTAGAGAAGTCGGGTGAGTACAACACTGGCTGGCTACATAAGGCTTGTTTCAAGAATTGGAATGCTGCCTCAGCCTCGGGGGTCCATTTAATCATGACCGACCCTTTCCCCTTCGTCAGGTTGGTTAGGGGCACAGCCTTAGAAGCAAAGTGGGGAATGAATCGCCGATAATACCCAGCGATTCCCAGAAAGGCTCGTACCTGCTTCTTGCTGTTGGGACGTGGCCAACTCTGGATGGCCTCGACTTTGTTGAGTTGGGGTTTTATTACTCCCCTCCCAATGGTGTACCCAAGATATTTGGCCTCCTCCTGCCCAATGGTACACTTCTTGGGGTTAGCCGTAAACCCTGCTTCCCGAACAGAGTCCAGGACTGCTTGCACTTTTGGCAGATGTGAGGCCCAATCTGTGCTATGGACAATTACGTCATCCAGGTAAGCCGCAGCATACTTCCGATGGGGCCTCAGCATCTGGTCCATTTTCCGCTGGAATGTGGCCGGCGCATTCTGTAACCCGAACGGCATTCTTTTATATTGGAACGCCCCGTCTGGGGTTACAAATGCGGTTTTCTCTTTGGCTGACTTGGCCAGGGGGATTTGCCAATACCCTTTTGTGAGGTCAAGAGTCGTCATGTATCGGGCTGTTCCCAGCCGGTCGATCAACTCATCTATACGTGGCATGGGGTAGGTGTCAAATTTTGTAACTTTGTTCAACTGACGAAAATCGTTACAAAATCGCCAGCTCCCATCCGGTTTAGGCACCAACACAATGGGACTAGACCAATCACTTTGGGACTCCTCTATCACCCCTAAGTTCAGCATTTTCTGTACTTCCTCCCGTATTGCCTCCCGTCGGGCCTCTGGGATCCGATAGGGTTTTAACTTCACCCTTTCACCGGGCGGGGTAATAATGTCATGCTCTACCCCAGATGTTTGTCCCGGCAGCTCAGAGAATACCTCCTTGTTGCGAAGCACAAACTCCTTAACCTCCTGTTGTTGGGGTTGTGACAAGGTGGCTGCGATTCCAACCTCAGGAATCACGCAACCAGTTTGAGCTGGTGACCAAGTGTCTGCGACTAGGGACTCTCTATCCCTCCAGGCTTTCAACAGATTAACGTGATAGATCTGTTCGGGCTTTCGCCTTCCTGGTTGTCTGACCTTGTAATTCACTTCGCTCACTTTTTCCATTATCTCGTAGGGGCCTTGCCATTTGGCAAGGAATTTACTTTCAACCGTAGGGACAAGTACCAATATCCTATCCCCCGGGGAAAAGGTACGGGTCTTGGCTCCACGGTTGTACACTCTCTGCTGTGCCAACTGCGCTTGGGCCAAATGTTCCTTCACGATGGGCATTACCTGTGCAATTCGATCTTGCATCAGGGCGACATGCTCAATCACACTCCTGTGGGGAGAACTCTCACTTTCCCAAGTTTCCTTGGCAATATCCAACAGCCCTCTTGGGTGTCTCCCATACAGTAACTCAAAGGGGGAGAATCCCGTAGAGGATTGGGGCACCTCCCTAATAGCAAACATCAAATAAGGAAGTAGACAGTCCCAATCCTTTCCATCCCTATCCACCACTTTCTTCAACATTTGTTTTAGGGTTTTGTTGAATCTTTCAACCAGCCCATCGGTTTGGGGGTGATACACAGATGTACGTAATTGCGTCACTTTGAACAATTTACACAGCTCCTTCATAACCCGGGACATAAAGGGTGTACCTTGGTCCGTAAGCAGTTCTTTACAAATACCCACCCGGCTAAAAACAAGAGATAGCTCTTTGGCTATGGTTTTGGCCGAGGTATTTCTGAGAGGGATCGCTTCTGGATAACGGGTGGCATAGTCCATTATAACCAATATGTACTGGTGCCCCCTAGCGGACTTGATTATAGGACCTACCAAATCCATTGCGATTCTCTCAAACGGGACCTCAATGATGGGTAGAGGGACCAGCGGGCTACGGAAGTGTGGCATCGGGGCCGACCTCTGACACACAGGGCAGGAGGAACAATAATTTTCTATGTCCTTCATCACCCCAGGCCAATAGAATCTCTGTAATACCCTCTCTCGGGTTTTCTCTGTCCCCAGATGACCTCCAAGAATGTGCCCATGGGCCAACTCCAACACCAACTTCCTGTAAGGTTTGGGCACCACCAGCTGCTCAACGGTTTCTTCTGCCCTTTTTGCCACCCGATACAGTAGGTCCTTCTCTACGCTGAAGTATGGGTAAGTGCAGGTATTATCTGGGTTCACTAACTCGCCATCTATTTTCACTACGTTTTCCCGTGCCTTTATTAGGGCGGGGTCTTTCAACTGTTCTGTGGCAAAGTTTTCCCTGTGAACCTCAAGATCAGAAAACTCCACAGACGGTAGGTTTTCGTCTGAGGAGGTGGGCTCCTCTCCAGTTTCTTGAGTCTCCCCTGCCAATACTGACAAGGGAAATTCGGGAGAGTCCTCACCACTCTCAGAGGAGTTCTGGCTATCATATTCCTGGTACATAGGGGCACCAGTGGGGGGCTCATGATCATCCCACAGTTCCCAGAACTTCGGAAAATCCCTTCCCACAATGGCGTCATGCGGTAACTGAGACACTAAGCCCACTGGATGAGAAAGGGTACCTTTGGGGGTCTCGAAACACACTGTAGTCACTGGATACTCTCGGGTGTCCCCATGCACACAAATAACGGCTACCTTGCTATTCCCAGAGACCTCTGTTTTAACTAACTCAGCCTTTATCAGGGTCACAAGGCTACCTGAATCCAGCAATACCACAACATTTCTACCATTAATACACATTTTGCATAAATGTTTCTCAGTTCCCCGAATGGCAGTGCATGCGACTGTCGCACACAGCGACTGACGTCTGCCCGTCAGAAAGTCACACTGCATGGGTTCCTCCAAAACCGGGCAATTTGCTGCAATATGTCCCGCTTGCCGGCAGCGGTAGCAAATGATCCTTCTTGCCGCCTCTTGAGCCGCTGATTTCCCAGGCTGTTCTCGCCAAACTTGGGGTAGAGCTCCCACCCTCTCACTCTCTCCACCCTTACCCCTTGGAATCATCTTATCCGCCCCTGGGGATGGTCTGGTCTTAGGGTGGAAAGTCCGAGTGTCTCTGGAAGAGGCCGTCAGGTTCTCTGTAGCCAAGTATTTCTCCACACGATCCACAAGACCATCGGCCGTCTCTGGGTCTCCATGGCTTACCCACTTTTGGATGGCAGTAGGAAGAGCTCTCAAAAACCGATCCATTACAACACGTTCCACAATCTTTGGTGCGGACAAAGTCTCTGGCTGTAGCCACTTTCTGCTCAGGTGAATGAGATCATACATTTGAGACCTGGGGGGTTTTCCAAGCTGGAAAGTCCAGTTATGCACACGCTGAGCCCGGACAGCCAGGGTGACACCCAGCCTTGCCAATATTTCAGCTTTTAGCATCACATAGTCTTTTGCTTGGTCAGGCTCTAGGTCATAGTAAGCTTTCTGCGATTCACCCGTTAACAGAGGAGCCACCAGTCCAGCCCACTGCTCCTCAGGCCACTTTTCTCTTTCAGCGGTCCTTTCAAATGTGGTCAAAAATACCTCTGGATCATCCTCTCCAGTCATTTTTGTCAATAAACGACTCACCCCAAAGGACGCGGTATTAGTGGGACGGCTTTCCTCACCGGTCTGCGGACGTTGCTGCATTACTGCTTCCATCTGTTGTTGTAGTCTCTGCTCTTGCTTCTGCAACAGGTCTATGAAGCGGGCCTCAGATTGCTGTTGGGCTTGTTGCTGAGCCTCCAGACTCTGTTGTAAAGTTGCAAGGCTCTGTTGATGAGCTTGCTGCTGGGCTGCAAGGCTCCTTTGCAAACCTGCATTTGTCTGCTGTTGATTGGCATTTGCTAGAGCCAGCTGTTTCAGTATCTCCTCCATGCTGGCTTAAAAAAAACTGCCACTGGTTCTCCACCAACTGTGAGGGGGCTAGCTCGGCAGCGGGTATGTGTGACCCCCGGGATGGGCTCCCCACCCAAAAACAGGCCCAGCAGACGGAGGTTGTGGTTTTCAAAATCAAAAAAAGGTGCGGTTTATTTTCTATTTACAGTGACAAAAACACAGCAAGGCAAAAAAAAACAAACACAAAATAAATCCTGGTCAACTTGACCTCTGACTAAACTTACAGGTTTCCTAACTAACGACTGGGATCAGCCTAGTGCTGTCCTAGTCCCTGGTTTTAAATGTCCAAGCAAAATATAGCCACACAGGCTTTCTCTCACCGCACAGGGGTTCACTCTCCCTAGACAGTCCACACAGGTCTGCTTCCAGGCATGAGCTAACATCTAATGAATCTGGGCTTTCTTATAGAGGCCTAAATGAGCTGACAAGGTTCAGCTGGACTCATCAACTCCCTGTCTGCACGACGCCCAGCCCTCTCCCTAGAGGTATGAGTCATCAATGAGCCCACTAGTCTCAGCTGGGCTTATACAACTCTCCACCTAGCTGTATAAATCGGCGTAAAGCCTGAATCTGGGCGAAATATATCTACCCCCCTGGATGCAACCAGGTGACTTTACCTTCCTGCTGTCACACAGGAAATGTCTGGTCAAGAACCTTCATGACAGAATAACCATTCAGTTTATTACAAGCTACAGATTTAGGAGGATTGAAAACAACTTTTGCATTTACGTTAACCCTTTTCACGCAAGAACTTTTTTAGTTTTCTAATTTTCACATGCATTCAAATTACTTAAAACCACCAAAACATTATACATTTTCTGAAAGTAGAGGAACTATAGAATAAAACAATGGAAGTGTTTATACCACTCAGTATTTGTGCAACTGTTTATCAAACCTATATTTTCCATAAAAAATACAATATAATTATTTACAGCTGAACTCCGGGTGGGGCTACCCTCCACACTGCAAAGGTTAAATGCTCGTTTTTGCCTAGAAAGCACTTTTACGTGCCTTAAACCCCTGCTCCCCTAGCCAGCACTCTCCTTTTCACTCTGACCCCCCCCCCCCCCCCGGTTTGTGGATGGGCACTCAGCTCCCTAACTTACAATGCAGGACTGCTGGTCCTGCATTGTATGGAATGTCAAAGTGCGCCCTGAAGCAGCTTGAGAGGACTGGTCACACTGAGGGGAGGAGCCTGCAGTAGCGAGACATAAGGTAAAAAAAGGGCTTTTTTATGGTACAAACAACCTTTTGTGTCAAGTAAATAGATTTAATATTATATGAAGCTTTAAAATTGTGTGCACTGGCAAAATGGCACAAAAATATGATATGCAAAGCTGTCCTTATGAGACACTTAAAAAAACTTGTTTAGCTCATCAGTTGAGTTAACCAAAGAATTCCTTTCCCTCCGGAGTGTGCGGCAATACCTTACATGTGTGAAACGATTGTTGGGACGTATGACTGTGTATACTAGGTGTGTATATATGTGTAGGGGCCTGTTTTTTACTATTTTTTGTTTAAATTGTTTTTATTAATGTTGTAAGAAGAGCACTGTGCATAGCAACGGACAATCCTCGCAAGCTCTGTATAGACAATGGTACAGAAGTGGGGGAAACAAAACATCGGAAAAGCTTGGCAATTAGGTGGGTATTCGCTAAGCTCACGAGAGAGCAATTTGACCACCTTCAGAGGTGAACTGGAATAACCTATTTTGTGTTCGAACATGGGCATAAAACATCAAAACGATTGTGAACGCCAGGAAGTGGTCTTCCATACGATCTCCCCTTGGATCATAGTGTGGGACAACATAACTGCCCTGTTGAATTGAGTGGGTCAGTTTATTGCCACCCTGATTTCTTCTACATTAAAGCCCCGGAGCCTGTTAACAATTGTTAAATAGTTTGTTTACACCTTTTTAGTGCCATGTATAAACCCAGTTACTAGAACCTCATAAAAGTGTTGTCATGATATACTAATATTAAAAGTATTTTTTCAAACATTTTTAATGTCTGCCGCCTACCTTAACCACTTGACCCCTTGAAGATTTACCCCCCCCTCATGACCAGGCCATTTTTTGCGATACAGCACTGGGTTACTTTAAATGACAATTGCACAGTCATGCAACGCTATACCCAAATAAAATTTGTAATTTCTCTCCCACTAATAGAGCTTTCTTTTGGTGGTATTTGATCACCACTGCGTTTTTTTTTTTTTTTTAAAAGACCAACAATTTTGAAAAAGAAAACCGTATTCTTTACTTCTTGCTATAAAACATATTAAAAAATAATCAAATTTCTTCATAAATTTCAGCCAATATGTATTCTGCTACGTGTTTTTGGTAGAAAAAAAATTCCAATAAGCAGATATTGAATGGTTTACGCGACCATTATAGCATCCACAAACTATGGTATATATTTACGGAATATTTATTTATTTTTATACTAGTAATGTCGGCAATCAGCGACTTATAGTGGGACTACGATATTGTGGCAGACAAAAACTGACACTTTTGATACTTTGAAGGGAACCAGTGACACTAATACACTGATCAGTACTAAAAGTATGCATTGTCACTGTACTGACACTGGCTAGGAAGGGGTTAAACATCTGGGGAAATCAAAGGGTTAACTCTGTGCCTAGCCAGTGTTTTTGTGCACTGTATGTGCTGCTTTTACTAGGGGAAAAGATGGATTCTAGTCCCGGCTTTGCAGCAACACAAAATTCATCCCTTCCCGCCTGTCAGAATGGATATCTGCCTTGTTTGCATAGAGAGATTCCCATTCTGTGCGGTTTACCGACAATTGGCGGGTGCCGGAGGACATTGAGCGCACGGCACCCGCAGATTGGTTTCTGCTGTGAATAATCACAGCAGAAGCAGCCTGCGTGCGCGTCCCCTGCAGGCGGAAGTACAGAATCACATATATACAGTTGTGCCCGTAAGTTTACATACCCTGGCAGAATTTATGATTTCTTGGCCATTTTTTGGAAAATATGAATGATAACACAAAAACTTTTCTTTCACTCATTGTTAGTGTTTGGCTGAAGCCATTTATTATCAATCAACTGTGTTTACTCATTTTACTCAACCGTGTATTGCCCCCATTAACATCAATGACAGCTTGAAATCTTTTGTGGTATTTGTGGATGAGGCTCTTTATCTTCTCAGATGGTAAAGCTGCCCATTCCTTTTGGCAAAAAGCCTTCAGTTCCTGTTCTGGGGCTGTCTTGCATGAACTGCACGTTTGAGATCTCCCCAGAGTGGCTCAATGATATTGAGGTCAGGAGACTAAGATGGCCACTCCAGAACCATCACTTTATTCTGCTATAGCCAATGACAGGTCGACTTGGCCCCAAAGAAGGGGTTAAAAACTCCTGTGTTGCGCCGCTTCTGAAGCGCTTTTCAGGCGTTTCGGAAGCACTTTCAACCGCCCCAAAGATGCTGCCTGCAGGACTTTTTCCAACGTCCCGCAAGTGCACCGCCCCGGGTGTGAAAGCACCAGTTGCAATAAATGGGAGGCAGTTTTCAGGTGATATTTCTAGCGCTAAAACGCCTGAAAACGGCCTCAGTGGGAAAGGGGTCTTAATATTTAAAGGGACACTAAAGGTTCCGTTTTTTTTCTTTCTTAAATAACAAACATGTTATACTTACCTCCACTGTGCAGCTCGTTTTGCACACAGTGGCCCCGATCCTGGTCTTCTGGGGTTCCTCTGCGGCTGTCTCGGCTCCTCCCCGCAAGAACTAACTCCCTTCATGGGAGCTCTCTCCCATGGGGGTTAGTTCTTGCGGGCGCGCTCCCGTGATACAGCCTGCGGCTATAGCCGCCGACTGTATCACTCGACCCTGCCCACCGGTGCGCCGCATCTTTAATTTTATTGACCGCAGCGGCAGCCAATGGCTGTGCTGCTATCAATCAACCAATATATGAGCCAAGAAGCCCGGCCGAGAAGCCAGCACGTTCACGGCACGGGACTTCTGAGGGGTAAGGTAAGTAAACGGGGAGGGGGCTGGGGAGCAGCTAATCCTCTGATGTTTTTTCACCTTAATGCATAGAATGCATTAAGGTGAAAAAACATTTACCTTTACAACCCCTTTAAGTAGTGAGCCGGTAGGCTGTGCAGTCTGTAGGCATACCAAGTGTGGTTTTATTTTCAGCTTAACTTGAGTGTAGTTTGAAGCCGGTTGCCTATTTTTAGAATGCCTTTACTTTCAGTCTAAGGTGTTGTAATGTACAATTGAAATGAAATAAAAGTCACGCTTGTTAGATGAAACCATGTTTCGGTGAAAAATTTAGTCTGTATTGCTCCATGTCCAATGTGATTAGTGTAATCTGTTTATGCATGACATACAACCGGAGAAACGACAAAAGAGGCTGCTGGAGAAGGGTAGTTGAGAAGAAGTTAATACCAGCCATGATAAAAGCTATAAACATTTTAATAATGCACACTTTGTAAGATTTTTACATGAAGGTGAAATCCATTAAAGGAAATAATAGCTTTTCTTTGTAACAATGCCTCTTGCAAGCAAAGGTTTTTCAGGATGCTGCCTGTGTTTACCTTTGTTATTATTGTAAAAGCACATTTTGCCACCATAGCTGTGCCATTATTCTAATAACACTTATCTGGGTATGTTTCTGTAAAGCCTAGGGCTCTTCCCTTCACATTGTGACAGAGGAATTGCATTTAAATAGATAGCAAGAAAGATGCACATTTTATTTTACTTTTTTCTATAATGGTGTTGCTGCATCCACTTTTCTTGTCTGCACTATGGTCTTAAACTGTGACTTAGGTGACCATTTCATGTAATGTTACAAGAATGCTCATACTTGTAAAGATGCAACAGATGTGACCGAGATTCTACCTCCTGATAGAAATCATTCAAACACAGGGCACTCATCCCGAAAAGGTCTCTGCAGCCTCCATAAGCAACCAGAAAAAGGGAAAAGGCGAGCACCACTATATCGGCTTAAAAATGTATGTATCTTTATTTATACAGTGTTTTTTGGCTATTTTTCACCTGTAATAAAAAAGATACATGCATTTTTAGGTTGATATAGTGGTGCTTGCCTTTTCTGCATACCTTTTTAGGCTGCTTTCACACCTGAGCGTCTGTGGTCTCCTGCAACTCTTACTTGTTACTCCCTCTGAACTTACATCATTAGTAGTTACAAAAGCAGGGATACAAAAATATCAAGATCTTTCCATTGGAGTCATTTATGAGATGTAAGAAGCTTATGGATGAACTAGCTTGCCAAACAAAATATAAATGAAACCATTCAAATTTATACAGTACAGTGGAACCTCGGATTGCAAATAGCGCAGTTAACAAGCATTTCGCAATACGAGCGCTGTATTTAAAAAAAAATCCTGACTCGGTTCGCGAGTGTTGTCTAACAAAACTAGCAGGATTCAGCGGTGTGCAGTACCGCGTTTTGGCCTGATGTGGGGGGGGGCGCCGGAGCCAAACATAGCCGAACGGCGCTGTTCGGAGCCGATCGGAAATGCTCAGAAAGACTCGTAAATTCTCTGTTCCCGAGGTTTTCTGAGGTCAGCCAAAGCAGTCCTCTGGCCTTTGCGTGTGTTTACGAGGCTCCCTGGCACCCCCACCTCTGGCCACATGCAATATTGCGTGCCATTGAAGTCAATGTGGAACAAATTATTTTAGTTTCCATTGACTTCAATGGGGAAACTCGCTTTGATATAGGAGTACTTTGGATTGCGAGCATTCTCCTAGAACGGATTATGCTCGTAATTCGAGGTTCCACTGTATTTTGCATACATTTTTTATTCATAGAACTGTCTCCAAAATGCATTGAAATACTAGCCAACGTGCCTTTTTAATCCTTTTGTGTCTTGCAAAATACAGATATGATGTCTATTCGCATATTGGCTAGATCTGGTCAACAGCATAATGTGAATATTTAGTTTCATGTTGAACGTTCAGTAATCATGATGTTATAATTTATGCAAGAGTATTATTGAGATTATACTCTTAAAGGGTCAGTCATGAAATCATATTTTAAAGTGTGTGGTCTTCCTAAATGTTTTTGATACTCTTAAAAGTGAGATTTTATATTTACAGTAGATATAAAAAGTGCACACACCCCTGGTAAAATGTCAGGTTTCTGTGATGTAAAAAAAATGAGACAACAAACGGAAATCTTTTAGGTGGAGGCAAGTAAAAATGAAGAAATAAAATAATATGGTTGCATAACTGTGCACATACCTAAACTAATATTTTGTTGAAGCACCTTTTGATTTTTTTACAGCACTCAGTTTTTTTGGGTATGAGTCTATCAGCATGGCACATCTTGACCTGGTAATATTTGCCCACTCTTCTTTGCAAAAACACTCCAAATCTGTCATATTATGAGGGCATTGCCTGTGCACAGCCCTCTTCACATCACCCCATAGATTTTCAACCGGATTCAGGTCTGGACTCTGGCTGGGCCATTCCAAAACGTTTTAATCTTCTTCTGGTGAAGCCATTCCTTTGTTGGTTTGGTTGTTTGGTTTTGAAGTTCCTCTTCATGTTCAGCTTTCTAGCAGAAGCCTTAAGGTTTTGTGCCAATATTGACTGGTATTTGGAACTGAAAACGGCCCCAAAGCATGATGCTGCCACCACCATGCTTCACTGTGGGTATGGTGTTCTTTTGGTCATGTGCAGTGTTGTTTTTGTGCCAAACCTATCTTTTGGAATTATGGCCAAAAGGTTCAACCTTGGTTTCATCAGACCAGAACACATCTTCCCACATGCTTTTGGGAGACTTCAAAGGTGTTTTTGTAAAATTTAGCTGGGCTTGGATGTTTTTCTTCGTAAGAAAAGGCTTCCGTCTTGCCACTCTACCCCATAGCCCAGACATATGAAGAATAAGGGAGATTGTTGTCACACATACCACACAGCCAGTACTTGCCAGGTATTCATGCAGCTCATTTAATGTTGCTGTGGGCCTCTTGGCAGCCTCCCTGACCAGTTTTCTTTTTGTCTTTTTATCAATTTTGGAGGGACGTCCAGTTCTTGGTAATGTCACTGTTGTGCCATATTTTCTCCACTTGATGGTGACTGTCTTCACTGTGTTCCATGGTATATCTAATGCCTTGGAAATTATTTTGTACCCTGAATGATGGCTTTTAACAATGGGATCCCTCTGATGCTTTGGAAGATTTCTGTGGACCATGGCTTTTGCTATAGTATGCGACTAAGAAACATTTAGGTAAGACCTACTAGGACAGCTAAACTTTATTTGGGGCTAATCTGAGGCCCTATAAATGATGACAGATGTGTCCTGACTCCTGTTTAACATGAGTTTGAATGCAATTGCTTTATTCTGAATACAGCTACACCCCCAGTTATAAGATGGTGTGCACACTTATGCAACCACATCATTTTATTTTTTTATTTTTACTCCCCATAAAAGATTTCAGTTTGTTTTTCAACTGAGTTGTACAGTTTATAGGTCACATTAAAGGTGGAATATGTTCTGAAATGATTTATCTTGGTCTCATTTTTTTACATCACAGAGACCTGACATTTCAACAGGCATGTGTAGACTTTTTATATCCACTGTATCTGTATGCACCACTAGACAATAATAATAATAATAATAATGTCCATATAAGATCTTTTATAAAAGTCCATATAAAAAGTCTGACTCCAGAGGAAAAGTCCCCAAACTGCCCTCAGTGTATAAAAGTACAATACAAGAATATTGTACTCACATCGGTATAAAGAAATGCTCATTAAAAATCCAACAAAATGGATGGCCGTAGATTCATTCATTCAGGTGCCTCTTAAGATTAAGGTTTTGCTGCTGGGACTGGTAGACCCTCTAGCCCAGTGGTTCTCATCCCCTTGGTTGTCGAATGACGATTAGGTAGGGGTCACCGAATCCTAGGCTGTTCCTGATGCCTGCACCGCTCGCAGTCTTTTCGCAGCCGCCCAGCAGGCCTGTCCCTGGAGCCTATGTCCACCGAGCTGGGCTGTTCCTGGAGCCTGTGGCTGCCCACTCAACATCTTCGCAGCTGCCCATTCAGTTCACAGCATTGCTGGGGGGCAGAGACTAGAGGTCAGCTGACTGGTGAGGAATGTGAAGTGGGAGGGTCTAGTGGAGACCCTATCTCCTGATTTTGGCATAGGTGTTAATGCTGCGAGACTCCACAGAGCTGGAGACACAGTGAGCAACACTACCTGTGATTAGTTGCGATTAAAAGTCCCCACTACAGTTCTCAGATCAGCAGATGACTTTGATCAAGAGCACTTACGTTGGCTGATCAGAACTCCCCCCCACTGACACTGATCCCAACTGCCCACCAGCACTGCCACTCATCCCATTCCCCCCACCCCCCCCCTACCAAGGAGTAAGAGAAGGAATAAAAATAGAGAATACATGGAAGGCAGTGGAAAAGAGGGGGGGGGGGGACAAAGAAAAAGGGAGAGAAAAAATAAGAGAATGAACAAGAATGATGGCTAGAGAGAGGGATGGGGGGGGGAAACAAGAAATTAGGATAGAGAGGGATAAAAGGGAAATAAAGGAGAAAAAAGAGTGGTACATCCTAAAATGTACCATAAAGCCCTGTACACACGATCGGTTTTACCGATGAAAACAGTCCGATGGACTTTTCATCGGACAAACCGATCGTGTATGGGCCCCATCAGTCTTTTTTTCCATCGGTGTTAAAAAATAGAACATGTTTTAAATTTATCCGATGGAAAAAAAAAACATGGCAAATTACTATCGTCTGTGGGGAACTCCATCGGCTAAAAAACCCACGCATGCTCAGAATCAAGTCGACGCATGCTCAGACGCATAGAACTTTTCTTGGCTCGTCAGAGTGCTTTACGTCACAGCGTTTGGGACGATCGGTTTTTTGACTGATGGTGTGTAGGCAAGACTGATGGAAGTCGGCTTCATCGGGTTTCCGATGGAAAAATCCATCCGTTTAAAATCCATTGGAAATCCGATCGTGTTTACAGGGCTTTAGGGGTTTTAATACTGTACAAGTGGAAGGGACTCAGGGAAGCAATATATGTCCGTGGGCTAGGGACGCAAATTACTTGTCTTGCCTTGGATGCTGACAACCCACGCTATGAAAATTTTACTGTTAGGGGTCACCACAACAAAATTTATCATGGGGTCACGGCACTAGAAAGGTTGAGAACCACTGCTCTAGCCCCTCGTATGGCCTCCAGAACTCTTTTGGGTTTATTACAGTACTATGCTCTCAAAGCTAACGTACATAGGTGGAAAGCCTCCTCAGCTCCTTCGCTAAGCTTTTGGAAAAATATGGTTAACCACTTCACGCCCGGGCTATAAGCAAAAGACGTCCGCAAAGCGGTCGTCAATTGCTGATAGGACGTCTATGGACGTCCTCTTATTTACTTCCGCGATGCGCGCCACCGCGGGCGCGCGTTGGGGAAAAACTGTGCCCGCCGTGTCAGGCGAGTGCCGATGCGCGTGCCTGGCGGCCGCGATGTCCGCCAGGTACGAGCGATCGGCTGTCACAGAGCCAGGGACGTGGATCTCTGTGTGTAAACACAGAGATCCACGTCCTGTCGGGGAGAGGAGACGGATGGTGTGTCCCTTGTACATAGGGACAACCATCAGTCACCTCCCCCAGTCAGTCCCCTCCCCCCCACAGTAAGAACATCTAGCAGGGAACATATTAACCCCTTGATCGCCCCCTAGTGGTTAACCCCTTCCCTGCCAGTCACATTTATACAGTAATCAGTGCATATTTTTAGCACTGTTCGCTGTATAAATGTGAATGGTCCCAAAAATGTGTCAAAAGTGTCCGATGTGTCCGCCGTAATGTCACAGTCACAAAAAAAAAAATCGCAGATCGATGCCATTACTAGTAAAAAAATAAATAAGAAAATAATAAAAAAAAATCATAATTCTATTCCCTATTTTGTAGGCGCTATAACTTTTGCGCAAACCAATCACTATACGCTTATTGCGATTTTTTTTTTTACCTAAAATATGTAGAATACGTATCGGCCTAAACTGAGGAAAAAAATAGTTTTGTTTTTTTAAAAATGGGATATTAATTATAGCAAAAATTAAAAAATATTGTGTTTTTTTTCAAAATTGTCGCTCTATTTTTGTTTATAGCACAAAAAATAAAAAACGCAGAAATGATCAAAGACCACCAAAAGAAAGCTCTATTTGTAGGAAAAAAAGGACGTCAATTTTGTTTGGGAGCCACGTCGCACGACCGCGCAATTGTCATTCAAAGCGTGACGGCGCTGAAACCTGAAATTTCGCCTGGGCAGGAAGGGGGTTATGTGCCCAGTTGTCAAGTGGTTAATTTAGCTGACCACTTTATGAGGCTATTTGCCTTTCTCGTGGCTGTGCCACAAAGTTCCACAAAGTATGGGATATTTGGGTAGACTCCCCATCCACGAATGCCAATTCTAATATCCCTGATTAACACATATGCCAGTGTACTTAATGTTTTCCAGAGAAATGGTATTCTGTGTTATTGCTCTTTGTAATATAGTATTCGGCTAGGTTATTACACCTGGAAAGGTGCCTTGTTTATCATCCTCCTTTTGTCCCTAAGCCCTGGTTTCAGTTATGAACTCACTGTGTTTTTAATCCGTTTGTGGTCTGAGCGTACTTTTTAGTTTTTATGTTACGTTTATTGGTTTTGTTGGTTTGTCCCATGAGCCTTGATATGCCCAATAGGCTCTGTATTGTATTAAACTTTTGAAGCTTACAATGAAAAAAAAAAATTCCAACAAAATGGCCACAGCGTCTGGCATGATGACGTTGCACGTCCCATCCTACGCATTTCATCAGACATTTTGTTGGAAGTTTAATATGCATTTCTTTATACCGATGTATATTCTTTTATTAAAATGTCTTGTTAGATTTACTGCACCGTGAAATCTTTTTATGCTTTTATGAGGTGTACTTGTCCTGGAGGAACTGATCCATGCATATAAAGTGACTGGATGGTTTGGAAGCAAGCCCTTGCAGAGTTTTTTTAAAGGTGTATGTTACCACATTAAGATCTGATGGTTTATAATGCTTGTGGTATATATGCTGAAGTCCAGGTAGCAGTCAATTTTAAGCCAAGGCCTGAGAGTGTTGAGGCCTAAAGGGAAAATAACTAAAAGGCACAGTTGACGGCTATATAATTTTAGGGTCAACACTGTCCGGTAAGCCGATTTACTCTTTCACTGTGGTGTAATGTGGATCCTTCTATACATTGAGGACGATATTGGGACTTTTTCTCTGGAGTCATACTTTTTTTTTAGCTGGTTTAAGGGTTCATGCTTATGGTCGCAAAAAGTGTAAACGTTTGTGCTAACATTTGTTCTCTATTGGAGGTGTCAAAAGCACCCCGTGTCATATCAACGATGGACACTAGATGTAAACAGGATTGAAGGATGTCAGCTGGCAAAAGCTGCCTGCGTCCTAGGAATGCAGAATGTCAGGAGGCAGTAGATACCTGTGTCCTAGGAATTATGGATGTCAGGTGGCAATAGCCACCTGCGTCCTAGTGACAGACACTAGGTGGCAGTAGCCATTTGTGTCCTAGTGAAGAAGAATGCTAAACAGCTGAAGCCCCCTGTGTCTTGGCAGCATAGGATGCAAGGCAGCAGAAACTGCTTGCGTTTTTGCAATAATAGATGCTAGATTGCAGTGGCAGACTGCACCCTAGCAACCAATAGGCTGCATTAATGCTTTATGCTTGCATGCAGTAAGCATGAAAACATTACTCAAAGATTACCTGCATACAGCATTTGGAGAACTTAAGAGAAATATGGGTTTAATAAATTTTTTGGAATCATACTTATCTCGGTCTGATGCTGCATCTGTCCCCCGGCGCCTGTTCACTAAGAACCGAGCGATCGAACACCGCCAACCGGCGTGGACTGTCAGTCGCTGCTCTCTGCTCTTCTCCCTCCTCGCTCATTGGAGCGTTGAGCTTTGGAGGGGGTGGACGGCTCAGTCTCTCAGTGGCTCGCTGAGAGGCTGAGCGGGGTGTCAGTCCAGGCACCTGGCGGATCCAGACTCCCATTGTTGGGATGACACGGTGGACCTGGTCTGATATCCGAGACATCAGCAGAGAGCGGACTTCAGTTCGCTCTCTGCTGAAAACGGATCACAGGATTGCAAAACAAATTGCATTCCTGTGATCCATTGGAGAAATCCAGCCAAACAAGCTCAGGCTGGACTTCTCCTTTAATGTGTTTTGTTATCCCAACATTTCATATTCCTGATATGTACCTGCTGTACCATGTACTTGTATGAGAAAGTATCCTATTCTCTTTGTACTGCTTGCTTTGTGCAAAATTCCTGGAATTCCTGCTAGTCTTTCTGCTTTCCTATTAAAAACTGACAGTTTTGATCAGAGGGAAGGTACTCGCTTGTAAAAAAGGGAAAAAAAGGTATTTATATGTATTTATATATATATATATATATTGTAGCAGGGTGCCTGTAAAATAGGTTAAAATTTACAGGAAAAGTGATATATGTTCCTCCACGGTTTCTTAGATTTGCAATCTAAGATAATACCAGCAAAGACTTTAGGATTAAGAAAGATAGTTCTTTATCCTGTGTTGGTAAAGTTCGTTCCGGGGCTGGGAGTCTGATAGAGCTCTGGGGGTGGGACAGGCTCCCAGGTCCGTGGAGCTGCAGTTTGTTGGTTTTTTTTCTAGGCCTTGATTAAGGCAGCTGGTCTCAGCTCTGAGAGAGAGTGTGTCTCCATGTGAAGAGAGAGTGTGTGTCTCCATGTGAGGAGGCATTCAGGAGCATGGCTGCTTACCCCTGATTATTGGATACAAAGGATTTACGTTTGTAAGGACACTTACTACAAGACCAAGGACTGGTCAGTCTATGGACACAGTAAGGCTCGGTAGAGCAGAAGTTTATTGTTTGATTGATGGGAAGATGTTTTTTCTTCTGTTTGGGAATATCCTGTGGAATAAACGTGATGTTTTCCTAAAGAAACTGCGAGTTTGTCCCTGCATTGAGCCTAATTCCCCACAATATATATATATATATATATATATATATATATATATATATATACATACACAGGTGTGGCAAAAAAGTATTTAGTCAGCCACCAATTGTGCAAGTTCTCCCACTTAAAAAGATGAGAGAGGCCTGTAATTGTCATCATAGGTATACATAAACTATAAGACAAAATGTGGAAACAAATCCAGACAATCACATTGTCTGATTTGGAAAGATTTATTTTTGCAAATAAGTATTTGGTCAATATCAAAAGTTCATCTCAATACTTTGTTATATATCCTTTGTTGGCAATGACAGAGGTAAAACTTTTTCTGTAAGTCTTCACAAGGTTGTCACACACTGTTGCTGGTATGTTGGCCCATTCCTTCATGCAGATCTCCTCTAGAGCAGTGATGTTTTGGGGCTGTCGCTGGGCAACACAGACTTTCAACTCCCTCCAAAGGTTTTCTATGTGGTTGAGATCTGGAGACTGGCTAGGCCACTCCAGGACCTTGAAATTCTTCTTACGAAGCCACTCCTTCGTTGCCCGGGCAGTGTGTTTGGGATCATTGTCATGCTGAAATACCCAGCCACGTTTCATCTGCAATGCCCTTGCTGATGGGAGGAGGTTTGCACTCAAAATCTCACGATACATGGCCCCATTCATTCTTTCATGTACACAGATCAGTCGTCCTGTTCCCTTTGCAGAGAAACAGCCCCAAAGCATGATGTTGCTACCCCCATGCTTCACAGTAGGTATGGTGTTCTTTGGTTGCAACTCAGCATTCTCTCTCCTCCAAACACGACGAGTTGTGTTTCTACCAAACAGTTCTATTTTGGTTTCATCTGACCATATGACATTCTCCCAATCCTCTTCTGGATCATCCAAATGCTCTCTAGCAAACCTCAGACGGGCCCGGACATGTACTGACTTAAGCAGGGGGACAGGTCTGGCACTGCAGGATCTGAGTCCCTGGCGGCGTAGTGTGTTACTGATGGTAGCCTTTGTTACGTTGGTCCCAGCTGTCTGCAGGTCATTCACTAGGTCCCTCGTGTGGTTCTGGGATTTTTGCTCACCGGTCTAGTGATCATTTTGACCCCACGGGGTGAGATCTTGCGTGGAGCCCCAGATCGAGGGAGATTATCAGTGGTCTTGTATGTCTTCCATTTTATAATTATTGCTCCCACAGTTGATTTCTTCACACCAAGCTGCTTGACTATTGCAGATTCAGTCTTCCCAGCCTGGTGCAGGTCTACAATTTTGTTTCTGGTGTCCTTCGACAGCTCTTTGGTCTTCACCATAGTGGAGTTTGGAGTGTGACTGTTTGAGGTTGTGGACAGGTGTCTTTTATACTGATAACAAGTTCAAACAGGTGCCATTAATACAGGTAATGAGTGGAGGACAGAGGAGCCTCTTAAAGAAGACAAAGGTCTGTGAGAGCCAGAAATCTTGCTTGTTTGTAGGTGACCAAATACTTATTTTCCACCAAAATTTGCAAAAAAAAATCTTTCCAAATCAGACAATGTGATTGTCTGGATTTGTTTCCACATTTTGTCTCTCATAGTTGAGGTATACCTATGATGACAATTACAGGTCTCTCTCATCTTTTTAAGTGGGAGAACTTGCACAATTGGTGGCTGACTAAATACTTTTTTGCCCCACTGTGTGTGTGTATATATGTGTGTGTATATATATATGTGTGTGTGTGTGTGTGTGTTATATATATATATATATATATATATATATATATATATATATATATTATTGTTATTGTTATTGTTATTATTGTTATTTATATATATATATATATATATATGCAAAAAATGTTTTGTCTTTTATTTTAATTTTAAACTGAGTGGGTTGTTTTATAAGGTGAGGGTTTACAATCACTTTAACTTCCAGGATCTTGCTGCCAGTAAGATCCTGTGTTTTACTTTGTAAAGCTCAGTATGCTCATGGCCGTGAGCCCAAACCCTAAAGTGGGGTACACACTATCAGAAAATCAGGCAAACGATCGTCCGATTTTTATCATTGTTTCACAGCAAATCGGAACGGATGAACAAAAATGAACGTACGACAAAGGCCTTTTTTTTTGTTGTTTGTTTCTAATCATGCGCGGTCTTTTCTGATTTTTCTTGTACGAAAATCGTACGAAAACAGTACACATTAAACGAAGATCATTCGTTCTGTTCCCTTTGGGGAAAAATTTTGGAGTTTGTCACTTCAGGGAATTTTTGTACAAAAAATTTGGAATGGTCTGTTGAAAGTTGTGCACACACTATACGAAAATCATGGAAAATCTTTGGACGAAAATATTCATCCAAGTTTTCTTAACCACTTAAGCCCCGGACCATTTGGTAGCTAGAGGACCAGAGGTGAATTCAGAATTTTGCACTGCGCTGCTTTAACTGTAAATTGTGCGGACATGCAATGTTGTACCCAAACGAAATTTGCGTCCTTTTCTTCCCACAAATAGAGCTTTCTTTTAATGGTATTTGATTGCCTCTGCGATTTTTATTTTTTGCGATATAAACGGAAAAAGACCAAAAATTTTGAAAAAAAATGATATTTTCTACTTTTTGTTATAAGAAAAATCGAATAAACTCAATTGTAGTCATACATTTAGGCCAAAATGTATTCAGCCACATGTTTTTAGTAAAAAAAATGTCAATAAGCGTATATTTATTGGTTTGCGCAAAAGTTATAGAGTTTACAAACTAGGGTACATTTTCTGAAATTTACACAGCTTTAAATTTATGACTGCCTATCTCATTTCTTGAGGTGCTAAAATGCCAGGGCAGTACAAAACCCCCCCAAATGACCCCATTTTGGAAAGTAGACACCCCAAGGAAATTGCTGAGAGGCATGTTGAGCCCATTGAATTTTTTATTTTTTTGTCCCAAGTGATTGAATAATGACTAAAAAAAAAAAAAAAAAAAAAAAAATTACAAAAAGTTGTCACTAAATGATATATTGCTCACACATGCCATGGTTATATGTGGAATTTCACCCCAAAATACATTTTGCTGCTTCTCCTGAGTACGGGGATACCACATGTGTGGGACTTTTTGGGAGCCTAGCCGCGTACGGGACCCCGGAAACCAAGCACCGCCTTCAGGATTTCTAAGGGCGCAAATTTTTGATTTCACTCCTCACTACCTATCACAGTTTCGAAGGCCTTAAAATGCCAAAATAGCACAAAACGCCCCCAAATGACCCCATTTTAGAAAGTAGACACCCCAAGGAAATTGCTGAGAGGCCTGTTGAGCCCATTGAATATTTTTTTTTTGTCCCAAGTGATTGAATAATGACAAAAAAAAAAAAAATTACAAAAAGTTGTCACTAAATGATATATTGCTCACACATGCCATGGTTATATGTGGAATTACACCCCAAAATACATTTTTCTGCTTCTCCTGAGTACGGGGATACCACATGTGTGGGACTTTTTAGGAGCCTAGCCGCGTACGGGACCCCGAAAACCAAGCACCGCCTTCAGGATTTCTAGGCACAATTTTTTGATTTCACTCCTCACTACCTATCACAGTTTCGAAGGCCATAAAATGCGAAAATCGCACAAAACCCCCCCAAATGACCCCATTTTGGAATATAGACACCCCAAGCTATTTGCTGAGAGGAATGGCGAGTATTTTACAGCTCTCATTTGTTTTTGAAAATGAAGAAAGAAAATATATATATATATATATTTTTTTTTTTTCAATTTTCAAAACTTTGTGACAAAAAGCGAGATCTGCAAAATACTCACAATACCTCTCAGCAAATAGCTTGGGGTGTCTACTTTCCAAAATGGGGTCATTTGGGGGGGTTTTGTGCTATCTGGGCATTCCATGGCCTCCGAAACTGTGATAGGCAGTGAGAAGTGAAATCAAAAATTTACACCCTTAGAAAGCCTGAAGGCGGTGCTTGGTTTTTGGGGTCCCGTACGTGGCTAGGCTCCCAAAAAGTCTCACACTTGTGGTATCCCCGTACTCAGGAGAAGCAACAGAATGTATTTTGGGGTGTAATTCCACATATGCCCATGGCATGTTTGAGCAATATATCATTTAGTGACAACTTTGTGCAAAAAAAAAAAATTGTCCTTTTTCCGCAACTTGTGTCAACATATAAAATATTCCATGGACTCGACATGCCTCTCAGTATATAGCTTGGGGTGTCTACTTTCCAAAATGGGGTCATTTGGGGGGGTTTTGAACTGTTCTGGCATTTTATACACAACATTAGGAAGCTTACATCCACTCTTCTAACCACTTGAAGACAAAGCCCTTTTTGACACTTTTTGTTTACATGAAAACATTTTTTTTTTTTGCAAGAAAATTATGTTGAACCCCCAAACATTATATATATTTTTAAAGCAAAGGCCCTACAGATTAAAATGGTGGGTGTTGCATTTTTTTTTCTACACAGTATTTGCGCAGCGATTTTTCAAACGCATTTTTTGGGTTAAAAAATACACTTTTTTTTATTTTAATGCACTAAAACACACTATATTGCCCAAATGTTTGATGAAATAAAAAAGATGATCTTAGGCCGAGTACATAGATACCAAACACGACATGCTTTAAAATTTCGCACAAACGCGCATTGGCGACAAACTACATACATTTTTAAAAGCCTTTACAGGTTACCCCAGTAGATTTACAGAGGAGGTCTACTGCTAAAATGATTGCCCTCGATCTGACCTTCGCGGTGATACCTCACATGCATGGTGCAATTGCTGTTTACATATGATGCCAGACCGACGCTTGCGTTCGCCATTGGGCAGGACACGGGTGCTTTTTTTTTTTTCTTTTTTTTATTATTAATTTTGCTTTTTTATTTTATTTTTAAATTGTTCCTTCCAAGTATTTTTTTTTTTATCATTTTTATTGTTATCTCAGGGAATGTAAATATCCCCTATGATAGCAATAGGTAGTGACAGGTACTCTTTTTTTGAAAAAACTGGGGTCTTCTAGACCCTAGATTTTTCCTCTGCCCTCAAAGCATCTGACCACACCAAGATCGGTGTGATAAAATGCTTTCCCAATTTCCCAATGGCGCTTTTTATATCCGGGGGGGGGGGGGGCATTCCCTTCCACTGCTTGTAAAAGCAGTCCAGAGGCTAATTAGCCGCTAGGATTGCTTTTACATGAAAGCCGGCCGCTGGCTGAAAAGAATGATACCAAGATGATACCTAAACCCGCAGGCATCATTCTGGTATAAACATTCAAAGTCCAGCAACATACCAGTACGTTGCTGGTCCTTGTTGGACATGTATTGTAATCTTTTTATTTCATGCAGCCAGTTGGCTGAACGAAAAAAGAGACTGATCGGTGGGTATGCCCACCATTAGAATACCGCCCTTCATCCACCCACTTCCAATGATGGGCATACACGCACCATTTATATATGCCGAAGCATGGGGGCATCCTCCCGCAAAAAAGTTATGCCGCACACACATGGTCGGACTTTTCCACGGGCAAGCCTCCGTCGGAATTTCGACCGTATGTACGCGGCATTAGGAGCAAAATCGCTCCTCCGCCCCTGCTGCCCCAATGCTTCGGCATATTTGCTTTTTTTTTTTAACTGTGGTGGTGAAATCACCTCCTACAGCACTGGAGTCGCAGGGATCAGGCCTGTCTCTGCGAACGCTGCAGTTATGTGTGTTTTTGTTTTGTAAGTGACAGTGATCGATCGATACTGCACTTGGGTGGCCTGGGCTGGACGGAGGGGCAAAACGCAGGTGCCAGCAGGTATCTGGGCTGATCCCGCTAACACTGCGTTTTTGGGAACCCTAAACTGCTGGGGACGCTAGTATAGATCTGATCAGATCAGATATTGATCTGTTCAGATACTATACCACTAAGGGGGGTGTATGCTTCACGCGTGGGTGTTAGCGTTACTGGCACTAACCTGACGCTGCCTGGGGTGTGACGCAGACCCTCTCTGACGCTAAAACCTAATTGATATCACCTGACACTATAAAAAGCAAACTAACTAACCAGCGTCACCCGTAACACTTATATGGTGATCACTGGTGAAAGGGTTAACTAGGGGCAATCAGGGGGTTAAAACCTTTATTAGATAATATATGGGGGTACCTGACGCTATAAAAACCTGCGGCGAACCTAAAAAAAATTACCAGCTACCGATCTGCATCACAGACACTAAGACAGCGTTTAGAAAAACGATCGCTTAGTGACAGTGGTGATAGGGGGTGAAAGGGTTACCTGGGGGGCGATCAAGGGGGTTAAACCTTTATTAGATAATATATTGGCGTACCTGACGCTATAAAAACCTGCGGCGAACCTAAAAAAAATTACTGGCTGCCGATCGGCATCACTGATGCTAAGACAGCGATCAGAAAAATGATCGCTAAGCGACAGTGGTGATAGGCGGTGAAAGGGTTATCTGGGGGGTGATCAGGGGGTTAAACCTTTATTAGGGGGGTTAGGGGGCTACACTGGACCTAAGACTAAACTTTGGTGACACTTTTACAGTCACAAATGTCACTGATTGCAGTGATCACTAAATAAATGGTCACTGCAATCAGTGACACTGTGACTGGGGGCTGGGGGGGTGATCTGGGGGGGCCTGGGGGGGCGATTTATGTCCCTATGTGTCCTGGTGTCAGTGTAGTGTTGTGTGCACTGACCTGATATCTTCTCTTGTACGGCGCTCGGTATATGTGAGCGCCGCACCAGAGATGACATCACTTCCTCCTGCTCCCTCTGTCTGACACAGACAGAGGGGGCATTTCCATTCGCCGGGAGCGATCGCGAGGGGGTGGCCAGAAACGAATGGCTGCCCCCTCATCCCGGAACGCTCCCGGACACTTAGCCACCGCTCACTGTATAGGAGGGGGGTCCGATTGGACCCCCCAACTGTACAAAGGCAATCACGTACACTCTACGTGATTGTGCCTGTCGGTGCCATTCTGCCGACGTATATATACAGTGAGCAGTCGTTAAGTGGTTAATGTGTCTACGAGCCTAAACTCTCTAGTATCAGCAATGGCCATTTTTGGTGACGTGATCCTATAAAATGTGCCTAAGCCTAGGTTCACACTGACAGCGGGATTGAAATTGTGCGAGTTTAGCTAAACTCGCACAATTTCATACCCGCATGTCAGTCTGACTTCGGGAGCGATTTCAGAGACATCTGTGCTGGTTCCTGCACAGATGTCTAAATAAATGGCCCACCTAAGTCGCCAAAAGTAGTACAGAAACTACTTTTGGAAATCGGTGCGGCACCGCAAAGTCGGCGTCACACCGATTCGGACGGTGCCATTGCTGGCAATAGCCGCCAATTTGGCATGCCATTTGATATGTCAAATGGCATGCCAAATCGCATCAATGTGAACCTAGGTTAAATCGATGAAAACCAATCCAAGGATATTAAGTGTTTTTTATAAGTTATTGAAGTCAAAAGAGAGTAACTTGTGCAAGCCTAGATTTTACCATTCTAAGGCCCTGTTTCCCACACCGTGTTTAAAACAAACTGCAGTTTCTATCTGCAGCGGGTGTCATTGTTAAGGTAGCTGTACCCCAAGCACAATGCGTTTGCCTGCACCTAATCACATGGTACAGAAGAACCATGCGATACGGTTGCAGTGCATTTTCAAAAGTAGTGTATGCATTAAATTTGGTGCAAAGCTGTGCAGTTCGAGCCCATTCAAAATGAATGCTCTCAAATTGTACAGCACTGAACCGCATGTGAATCACACAGGAAAGTGGAGCTCATTCCTGTGCAATTCATAATGTGAACCGGCCCCTATGGACAGTTGCGCTAGTGTATTGCACAAAACTGTAAACCTTTATATATTCAATCTGTTTTAATTAAGTCCTGCTTTGCTGCAGGTGTGTATTAGCCCAGGTTCACACTGGGCTGCGAGAGTAAAGCCGTGCCAGTTCAGCTGAACTCGCACGATTTCACTCCCGCTGGTCAGTCCCGATTTCGGCCACGATTACAGAGACATCTGTGCAGGTTTCTGCACAGATGTCAATGTAAATCGCGGGCCAAAATCGCAAAAAGTAGTACAGAAACTACTTTTTGAAATCGGTGCAGCGCCGCAGATGCGGCGTCACACCGATTAGGACAGTGCCATTGCCGGCAATTTGCGGCAAATACCGCTGTTATGACATGCGATTTGACATGCAAAATCGCATGTCAAAACGCACCAGTGTGAACCAGGGCTAAGGCTTATATTGCCTGAAAACAAAACTTCAGGAAATACTAGGAACACCTCAGAAACATTCTGATTGCTCTCATAAACACTAGCATAGAAAGCACCTTGGTAAACTATTAAGTTAATTGATATTCAGCACCCAGGGCAAAGATGCCAAACTGCACCCCCCCCCCCTTTAGGGTTAGTGTCAGGTGCCCACATCCCTGCGCCCAGGGCAGCCGTCCCTCCTGCCCACCTCTTGTCCCAGCCCTGTTTTTTTATATAGAGGAGCATTTGTGTGAAATGGTTAATAAATTGTCAGGGTTGGTTAGCCTAATGTAGTGCTCCTATTGCTAATAACCACTAGAAAAATGCAATTTCCTAATTCATTACAGTGTTCTAAATGTTAAATGATTTAAAACTATGTTGCATATACACGCTTGCTAAAATGTATTGCTGATTTGCTTCCTCCCACTTTCCTGGGGCTGCTTAATGTATTTATTTATGTTTGGCTTTTGATCCAGCAGTGAAGAGGTGCCTGCAATCTAGTGGCTGAAAGCATTTTTAGTAATTGCTCATGTTTTCCTGGTATCATAGTCACCTTTGTTTGCCAGTGGATGCTCTCCAGTGCTCTCGCTGGGCCACTACTGAAGAACCTCTCCTAGGCTTTAATCAGCCCGGAGCTGTCATTTCTAGTCCGTCACTACCGCATTAGCTGCTAATCGCCACTTGCTGATTAGTAAAGTGGATGGAAATCACAGCTCTGTGTGCGTCCAAATAAGATGCTCATCAGCTGCATCTGAGATGGGCCCAGATAGCTTGTGTAAACTTTAATCAAGGACATGCTATGTCACCTCAAGAGGATTTGTTCCAAACTTTGTAATGTCTTGGTCGTATACAAGTGCAAGGAATCAAGGCCTGTTTATCAATACAACAGAAAAGTGCACTTTGCAAGGAATGTTCAAAAATATTTCTTCAAATATATTTTTACCAAGATAATTATTAGTACATTTTTCCTCGCACCTTTCTTATGATTTAACAATTCAAATATGTTTTCATTCCGCAGTAATTACTTTTAGAGTTATCAATGGTAGTCAGGCACTGTGCTGTCATCATTTAGTTACAACTTGCATGTGACTGGCAGCTTAATTTCACCCCAAATTCTCCATTGTTAGCCATTGTCAGCTGCAGCAGACAACCATTCAGAAATCTATTCCATTTGTCCTGGCATGCTGCTACTAGGTGCATCAGCAATGGTTGCTGGATAATTAACTAGCACAGACGCATCTTTGACTTTGACATCACCTTGTGGCAAAACAGAATTCTGTGGTCCTTGTAAGCTTCTTTACCTGAAATGTAATCCCATCCTTTAGTCCTGGTTCCTGAGGACAAGGCTACAGTCAAATAGAGGACTACTACTTTAAACATTTATATGAGGACCAGGAATGTCTTATGGACTGCAGGCAGTTTTGATTCTTTACATGTGTGCAGCTAGACAGTTACACACACACACTGATCAGTCTATCTAGAAAGAAGGTGTATACCAACTAAAGCCGGACATAGATTGATTTTTTCTTTCTTCCTACAACCACAATAAGAAGGAATAATTTGCATAGGGCTTAGCTCTTAATTTAGGCAAGTCAATCCCTTGGAGGTAAAGTTAAAGCCATTTCAGGATACTGCAAAAGGCGTCAGTAAAGTTTGTATTGATTAAATAGACTAACCAACCAGGGCATAGGAACCTGGGCTATATGATTCTCCCAGGATACCAATTTCACATTCCATGAATTTGTTTATTAATTTCTGAAAACATAATCTCATGAAATTTGTTGAGTCTGATATGACATTTACACACTGGAGTTCTCCTGGAGTTGGAGATTAGTGGGAATGAATAAAATTCCACTAATCAATGGTCTATGGAAATACAAAATGCATTGGTGGTCAGTGGGAGCACAGAAAGCTCCTATGTTAGTAGTCAGAGAAGTCACAAATTCCCTGTACATTGATAGGGGCATTTTATACTCAAACTGACTATGTCGGTGGTCAAGTGGGAAGTGGCAGTTGGAAGTGCCCCTATATTGGTGGTCAGAGGTGGTAAGCAATGCCCCTATTTCAGTGGTTAGTTGGAGTATAGAATGCCCTTGCATCTGTTTTCATTGGGAGTGAAAAAATGCCCCTATGTGGGTAGTCGGAGGGAATGCAAAATGTGGTCAATGGGAGTAAAAAAAGAAAGCCCCTGTGTCTGTGGTCACTATGCTTTTTTTTTTTTTTTTTTTTATTGAAAAGTTTTTTCAGACCAACCCAGTGTCCTTTATCTCAGGAGGAGGGGTCAAGAATGTATTAGTTATTAGTAAAAACTGTTGAAGCAGCGCTAATTATCAAAGTGCAAGGTGCTAAAAGTGAAAAGTGCTAATAAATGGTCCAATAACGCAATAAGTGTAAAAGTATCTAACAATACATGTGCATCATATAGTCCAAAAGAAGAAAAAAAATGGTGTGTGTAATATATATATATATATATATATATATATATATTATATAATAATAAAAATGAGTCCAAAAAATGGTGCATCCCCAAAAAATAAGTGTATAATCATATAGTTCACACAAAGGGTAACAATCTCCCAAAAGAGACAACATTTTTCAGGAAGCGAGAAGAGAGAGAGAAGAACAGGTGTGGGAGTCCAGGTTTTCACATCAATAGGGAATCAACCATTACAGGCATATTCTCACAATCCTCCCCGATGATACCAGCCTCTCACCTTATTGATGGACCCAGAAGGGTCAGACAAAGCATTGATCAATCTCCAGCATTAAAGATGATACTCTCCAACTCCTATGTGTGTTCAGTAAGCGGGGATCACTGCAGCCTTTCCACCACTTCCTACTGGTTCCTAAGGTCTTCTTTTACTCCGTAGCTCAGGAACAAAACAAGAGGGACTCCATGGTGAAGTAAGTTTTTAAAAAGCAGGTATCGGCATTTATTGTAAAAGTAATGCATTAGTTATTAGGCTTTGACCCAAGCTCCCCAGATTTTATCGAACATCTTTGGACATTTTCGGCTCATGTAAATACGTTTATATAAAGGCAAGACTGAATCTACCATAGCTCTCCATTGTGAGACCGTGGGAGGTTTATTCTGTTTCCATTTGGAGAGGATAGCCTTCCTAGCATAAAACATTGCATAAATAACAAACAATTGGCTATGTGTATTGGTGGTAACTGTGTCACAGATGCCTAAAAGAAGGATCCTAGGATCCATATCTACAGTCAAGCCTCCCACAAAGTTTTTATCTCGCTTACCACCGCTTCCCAGAACTCTAGGATGGGGGGGCATGACCACACAACATGCATAAAGGTACCAAGCTGATTATGACATTTAGGACATCTATCAGTCTGAGTAGGGTATATCCTTGACAGTCTTTGAGGGGTGTAGTATGCTCTGTGAAGAAATTTGAGTTGGATATACCTGTCCTTGGCCGATATCATCTGGATATATTGCTGAATTCCTTCACTCCAGTCCTCAGTATTGAGGGTGGGTATGTCCTCTCGCCAGGTGTGAAACAGTCTAGTCCTTCTACCAGTGTCTCTACTAAAAGGTATAGAGAAGAAAGAATCCTGTCTGCATTACTGGAGGTAGGGAAACACTCAACCACATGAGATTGTACAATCACCTCATCAGGAAACCGACTATACCGCGTGTCGCAGCTGTAGGTAGCGAAAGAACAGGGGAGGGGAGTGTGATCACTATGCTTAATTGAAGCTTACTCAAGCATTGGTGTCCATGGTAACAGTGAAAGCCCCCTCCTAGCTACGGTGTCAGATGTGTAGTAAAAGCCCTACACCCTCAGCATTGGTGTCGGTGAGGGTTGTAAAATCCCCCACCCCAAGCATTGGTTCCAGAGGGAGTAGTTGAGGACCATTGGTGTCAGTGACGGTAATAAAAGATCCCTCGGACATGTTCAGTGGTCACATCTGTGAAGGTACCGTGTCCCGTGTGCGTTTACATTGTACATGTCACACCTAGGACTGTACAGGCATTGTCATGCAGAAGCTAATGCGGCCCTATAGTGCCTATGAAAGAGTGTTCAACATTTTCAACACATGGCACCTACTGCAATTCTGCACAGTAGCTCCCCCCATTGAGCAATGAGAAAGTCCTGTATGGGCCTTCTCATTGCAAATGCCTGTTTACAGCAACCAACGTGCTTTACTTTGGAGACTGCTTCACTAGGACCTAGTTGAAAATATCTGATCCCAAATCTCAGGCTCTGGTGTTAATTGTGCTTCCATGTTATTTGTAACTAGTATTCTCAGCTCCACTGGTATTGATTTAGAAAAGTGACAGTGGTAGTTTCTTGTCTCCCCATTTATTTTGTCAATGTAAATATCTGTCTTTTAGTGTTGATTACTACCCAGTTATGTTTCCGAAAGAAGTCCTTGAAAAAAAATTGTGCAAAAATAGATACCGTATATTTTCATTTGGCAAAAAGACAGCATAGCATTACTTTCAGCAATGCTTTGAGCAATATGCTCCTGACTTGGGAAAAAAAACGGTTAGGGCTCGATTATATCTGTGAGTTGTAAAACGTGATGAGTGTTTTTTAATGAATTGTGTTAACATTTAATGCATTGCATAACTTGCATGCACTTTGCATGTGTTTTTATTGCTGGTCACCTTGGAAAAATTGACACGTTAATCAAAAAACGCATTTAAAAAAATGTGCAGAGCATTTTTGGTGTACTTCTATAAACTATAAATGGAAGTTACATTTTTCACAAAGCGCACTGAGGATGCAACAGGCAGGACATTTGAAAATGCAGCGCACTGTATAAAAATGCAGCGCACAGAAGTGAACCGTTCTATAGCATTTAAATGGGACTATTTGACATGCACCTTAGATTCGCTGCACAGGTGAGTTTTAGCACGACAAAAGCGCACATATGTGAACAAGCCCTTAAGCCCTGTACACACGATCGGATATCCTATGGATTCTAATCCGATGAAACTGTCTTCCATCAGTCTTGCCCACACACCATCAGTCAAAAGGACTGTTTCAAACGCGATGACGTAAAACACTTCGATGAGCCGAGAAAAATTAAGTTCAATGCTTCTGAGCATGCGTCGACTTGATTTTGAGCATGCGTGAGTTTTTTATCCGATGGATTTCCACACAGACGATCGGATTTTGCTATCGTTTTTTTTCCCATCGGATATATTTAAAACATTTTTTCACACCGATGGAAAAAAGACCGATGGGGCCCATACACGATCGGTTTGTCCGATGAAAACAGTCTATCGGACTGTCTTCATTGGTAAAACCGATCGTGTGTATATGGCTTAAGAGATCTGGGGAGCAGCAATTTGATCCTTTTTTTTGGGGGGGGTTTATGTGGTTTTATACCGCTTTATGCCATGGGTCTGAGTTGTACTTACTCTTGTTGATACCCCTTTAACGATTTTGTGATAAGTATACTGAGCCTGTCCCCAGTAATCCCTATTTTGGGAGTGGAAATGTATATAACATTTTAAATGTCCTATAGCATTTAGATAGAAGTATATAGTATAAGCATAGCTGTGATTTAGGCTTATGTCCATCTAGCATTTTGCAAGTTATATTTAAATACCAAAATGTTCCCTTGAAAACTTATCTTGCGGCACTGTACAATTTTATACGTTTCCAGAACACGACTGATATAAAAGGATACTTTAACAAATCCTACATGCTGTCCTCTTGAGCTCTAATTGCTGAGCCTGCAGACTGATGGCTTAATCATCATATTTTTGGAGCTGCATGGTCTCTTTCTTGTATGTACTCGGGCACCTTTACAACAGAAACTGTTGATAAAAGGAGCATTTCACAGATGTATTCCAGCGTAGGCACTCTAATATACAAATCTTTAAAAGCAAGATTCATTCTCTGTGCAGTGTTCTCGTGCTGTGTAAAAGACGGTATTTTATTCATCATAATGAGCAAGTTGCATTTTTTTTTTTTTTTTTTTTGCCGCCGCCTCCTTTTTTTTTTTACTTTTTTTTTATAAAGATCCAATATTAAAGTAAACCTATCCTGAAAGATTTACAGGGCTGATATTGGTGACCTTTTTTTGAAAATACTAGTTGCCAGGTCTTCAGTTGCAGCCAACATGTTCCTTTACCAGCTATGCGTTTCATTACTTTAAAAAGTTGACATGGTTCCAATACTAGGTCACTGTGAGAACACCATAGGTCCCATTCCTAGTAAGCCTTACCACACAGTAACCCCTGTTGTATATCATGGTAGAGATGACACCTCATTCACTACTCCCATTGCTGCCTGGGGAGAAGAGCTTGCAAAACCACCGAGAGAAGGGGGAAGGAAGATCTCTTCTGACAGGCCTCACCTCTCCCAACAAGTAGCCAACAAGCAAGCACAGGGGCAGAAACTCTCCTCCCCATCCTTTCCCCAGCTTTAAAGTGATACTAAACTCTTGCTTTTTTTGTTTAAAAATAACAAACGTGTTTTACTTACCTGCTCTGTGTAATGGTTTTGCACAGAGCAGTTTAGATCCTCCTTTTCTCGGGTCCCTCACAGGCGCTCCTGGCCCCTCCCTCCTGCCCCCACAGCAAGCAGCTTGCTATGGGGCACCCGAGCCGATGCTGTGTGTGCCGATGCTTGGCCCCGTCCCTCCCCCTCTTTCTTCTCATTGGCTCACTGACTTTGTTTGACAGCAGCGAGAGCCAATGGCCGCTCACTGTGTGTTTCAGCCAATCAGGACGGAGCGTTCCGGACAGTTGATTCTCTTGTGCAACATCGCTGGATGGAGATGGGGCTCAGGTAAGTATTAGGGGGGCTGCTGCACACTGAAGGTTTTTTATCCTAATGCATAGAATGCATTAAGATTAAAAAAAAACTTCTGCCTTTAGAACCACTTTAAGAGGCTAACATTATTGGTGGAAAAAGGCATCTTTGGATTTTCCCTTGATTACCAAAACAGTGTCCCTGGTCTTCATCTCTGGTCCTGAGGTGTATATCATGCCAACAAGCGTGATTCCACTCTTGTCCATGCAAGGAGTCAATTCAATCTGGGGGGTGTGGTGTATGTTGGTTTCCACAAGGTGGGGTGGAACACGCATGGTCTAGTGTATGGCGCACGTGGGGTGCATGGAACACTTAATAGAAGATTTTTGGAACTTATCTTTGGACAATTGATGCTTGCATTTAATATTGCTAGTTTTTGCACCAGTTTTAGTACAAGCACTATTTTTATTTAATTTTTTTTTCACAATACTTTAAAACAACTTTGTAACTAATGTGTCTTTTTCGGACACAAGTTTGACCATATCCCAAATCTGCTACAAGAGCCTGTCTTTCAGTTTGTGGGTTTTGTCTGATTGTTTCCACCTAGTACAAGTGCATGTAATTCCCGTATTTATCGGTGTATAACACGCACCTTAACCACTTGCCGCCCGCCCTATAGCGGATTGATGGCAGCAAAGTGGTTTCAAAATCCTGTCTGACACCCCGCAACACCGATCTAGGTAAAGAGTCTCCGATGGAGACTCTTTACCACGTGATCAGCCGTGTCCAATCACGACTGATCACGATGTAAACAGGAAAAGCCGGTGATCGGCTTTTCCTCACTCGCGTCTGTCAGACGCGAGTAGAGGAGAGCCGATCGGCTGCTCCTCTGACAGGGGGGTTTTGTGCTGATCGATTATCAGCGCAGCCCCCCCGAGGATGCCCACACTGGACCACCAGGGATGCCACTGGGCCACCAGGGATGCCCACCACCAGGTATGCCTCCCTAGACCACCAGGGATGCCAATCAGTGCCCCTAATGGATGCCAATCAGTGCCCACAATGGGCATCACTGATTGGCAGGCATTATTATTTGGCACTGATTGGCATCCATTAGTAACACATTACAGTACAGTGCCACCTATCAGTGCCCATTCGTGCCACCTATCAGTGCCCCTTCGTGCCACCTATCAGTGCCAATCCGTGCCGCCTATCAGTGCCCATCCGTGCCGCCTATCTCTACCCATCCGTGTCGCCTATCTGTGCCCATCTGTGCCGCCTACCGGTGCCCATCCGCGCCGCCTACCAGTGCCGCCTCATCGGTGCCCGTCAGTGCAGCCCCATCAGTGCCCATCAGTGAAGGAGAAAACTTACTTATTTACAAAGTTTTGTAACTGAAACAAAAATTTTTTTTTTTTTTTTATTTTCGGTCTTTTTTACATTTTTTTTTAGCAGAAAATAAAAATCGCAGAGGTGATCAAATACCACCAAAAGAAAGCTCTATTTGTGGGAACAAAATGATAAAAATTTAGTTTGGGTACAGTGTAGCACAACCGCGCAATTGTCATTCAAAGTGCAACAGCGCAGAAAGCTGAAAATTGGTCTGGGCAGGAAGCTGTATAAGTGCCCAGTATGGAAGTGGTTAATTTTAAGAGGGAAGTTTCAGGGAAAAACTAAAATTTTAAATAAAGAATTTTGAAGCAAAATAAGGGTTAGTGCCCATCTACAGCCTCGCCATTGCCCATTAATGAAGCCTGATTAGTGCCCATATGCAGCCTCGCCATTGCCCACCTGTAGCCTCGCCATTGCCCATCATTGCAGCCTGATTAGTGCCCATCTTGAGAAGAGGAGATTAAGGGGGGATATGATCAATATGTACAAATTTATAAGGGGTCCATATAGTGAACTTGGTATTGAGTTATTCACTTTACGGTCAATACAGAGGACACGGGGGCACTCTTTACATCTAGAGGAAAAGAGATTTCATCTCCAAATACGGAAAGGTTTCTTCACAGTAAGAGCTGTGAAAATGTGGAATAGACTCCCTCCAGAGGTGGTTCTGGCCAGCTCAGTGGATTGCTTTAAGAACTGTCTGGATACTTTCCTAGATGTACATAATATAACTGGGCACTAACATTTATATGTAAAGTTGATCCAGGGAAAATCCGATTGCCTCTCGGGGGATCAGGAAGGAATTTTTTCCCCTGCTGTAGCAAATTGGATCGTGCTCTGCTAGGGTTTTCTGCTTTCCTCTGGATCAACTGTGGGTATAGAATTGGGTATATGGGATTGTACGATACTATTATTATTTTTTTAATTTTATTTTTTTATGGTTTAACTAGATGGACTTGTGTCTCTTTTCAACCTAACTATGTAACATCTGCAGTCTTGCCCATCATTGCAGCCTGATCAGTGCCCATATGCAGCCTTGCCCATCATTACAGCCTGCTCACTGCCCATCTGCAGCCTTGCCCATCATTGCAGGCTAATCAGTGCCCATCTTCAGCCTTGCCATTGCCAGAATAGACCGAGCCGGATCTCCTGTGTACTCGGCTTGGCTCGCAGTCACGCCCAGTCACGCCCCTTGGCCCGGCTCCTATGATGGACATAACACCGGTCCTATGTCGGGACGTCAATGGCTAGAAGCTGTCCAGGGGATTATTTATTAGTGCCAAAATATTGGTCTTGGTAGTAGGCAGGTCCATGTGGTGTGGTCAGTTCATGCAACAGGCAGAGGCATGATGGCATAGGTCCTACAGGCAGCAGGCAGAAGTAGGGCCTCGTTCAGGACTGAATGGGGACAGGGGTAGAGGCTACTCCCACCCAAATCTCTTTTAAGCCTCAGAGTCTCCAAACCCTAATCTAGGAATGAGAAAACAAAAACAATTGTTTTCTGTATCCAGAAAAAGAATTCTGGAGCGCCTCACATATGTGAGACCCCTGTGTTATGAATCCCACTAGTCCCACTGGCAGGGTAAAAGATCAGTCCAAGAGGCAGGCAAAACGCATGGTCAAACATTCCAGGGTCAGTTCCAGATCAGGCAGAGGTATAAACAGAATCGGTAGGCAGAAGCGTAGTCGAATAACAAGCCAGGGTCAGTTTCAGAGCAAGCAGAGGCATAAGGGGTGTGAAGATATATGGCAGGAAGTGAACTAATAATTGAGTTTGGTATGGTAACGGCGGAAACAATCAACCATGCAGAGGCCTGGTTCTGAAGGACATTGGGCACAATAATAAATGGTGTCTCTTCTCTCTCCTCTTTTGGTGCACACCCGGCATTTTTTCTGGCGTTTTTGGCCTGTTGGTCTGGGAGGGATTTTATCTGGGAAGTGGCGCTCGGAGAGTCGGCTAATTACATTGGATCTAATGTTTACTGGTGGGCTGTTCGGGTATATAAGGGCAGTGGTGATTTCCTCCTGGTAGAAAAGGAAGGGTTTGGGTCTTTCAGTGGATTTCCGATAGATGACTTAGGAGTTGTACATGGCCAAATTAAACAAATAAATGTAAACTTTTTTATACCACTGGTATGTTCTTGTGGAAAGGTAGGGTTCGAGCATCTGGTCGTTGAATTTCGACACCCCCCATGAACTTATTGTATTCGTAGATGCATGCTGGTTTTTGGATCCGGCCATTCCTCCTGGTGATCTCAACAAATGTATTGTTGTGGATGGAAGAAAGCACGTAGACATCCCTTCTGTCCCTCCACTTCACAGCCAGAATTTCCTCATTGCGTAAATTCGCCGTCTCCCCTCTTCTTAATTTTTTGTTGACCAGGCTTTGAGGTAAGCTTTTCCGGTTCGTCCGTACGGTGCTGGAGTGCTGGAGTGTTCTTTCTGCAAAGCTTTCGGAACAGGGGCAAACTTGTATAAAAATTGTCCACATACAAGTGGTAGCCTTTCTCCAGAAGTGGGTTTATGAGTTCCCAAACTACTTTCCCCCTGGTTCCTATGTAGTCTGGGCAATTAGGGGGGTGCAGTTGGGTGTCCTTCCCTTCGTATACGATGAAGGCATACACATACCCTGTGGCTTGGTCACACAATTTATAGAGCTTCACCCCATAGCGGGCCCTTTTGCTGGGTATAAATTGTTTTATGCCCAGCCTGCCAGAAATTTTTATAAGAGACTCATCCACGCATATGTGTTGGTCTGGGGTAAACAACTGGGGAAAGGTTTCAGAAAAATAATTTAGTAGCGGCCGAATTTCATAAAGCTTATCAAAATTTGGGTCATTTCGGGGAGGGCACTGGGTATTGTAGTGTAGGAATCTCATAATCATGAGATATCTGGTCCTGGGCATTACTGAGGAAAAGATGGGCATGTGGTAGATGGGGCGGGTTGACCAATATGAACACAATTGATTTTTTTCCGTTTAGTCCCATGCAGAATGTGAGGCCCAAAAAAATTCTAAACTCCTCCACTGTAAGGGCTCTCCACTTGTAGGGACGGGCATAATGGCACGTTGGGTTGCTTGCTATGAACTGTTGGGCATATAGGTTGCACTGGGCCACAATTAATGCAAGCATGTCGTCAGTGAAAATTTAATTGAAAAAGTAAATCGGGGCAAAATTTTCTGTGTCCACCTGGACTCCTGGCTGGGCAGTGAAAGGGGGAATGTTGGCTTCTCCTGAATTAGGAGGAAGCCACAAGGGGTTCTGAAGGGAAAAGGGCAGGCTGGCATGGGTCCTAACCCATTGGGACTGAGATGACACCCCACTGGTACGTGGCCTTGCTTGCCTGGTGGATGGCACTGTGGTGCTGGTGGATGGCACTGCCTCCTCAGCAGAACGCCTTTGTCTGGCGGGCGGGCCCTCCTCCTCTTCTGAGGCTGTCAGTGTTCCACTGCTTAGGACAGGCTCGTAGTCCACGTCAGACTCATAGTCTGAATTTGCGGAGGAATCCGAATCGGAGAGCTCCCCGTTGCTCTTGTCGGCTGCAAGAATATTGTATGTCTCCTTGGCTCAAAATAATCTTCTTGCCATTGTTGGCACTGAAGACACGTGGCACTAATGACACTGATACGTGGCACTGGCACATGGCACTGGCATATGGAACTGGCAGATGGCACTTTGTTTTTTACTGTGTGTGTATTTTCACTCACTGTAACTAGCTGCAGCACAGGTCGCTCTCCCTCCTCACACGTGGTCTCTGTGTGAGGAGAGAAAGCCGGCAATGAGAGATGATCTCATATGTTTACATTTGAGATCATCTCTTGTTGGACAGGAAGATCGAGTGCTAAATGGCCTCTGTGATTGGCCATTCAGCAAGATCTGTGATTGGCTGTGTCCAAGGGACACGGCCAACACAGATTTTCCCCGATGCGCACTCGCGGGAGCGCGCGGGGAGAATGTAAACACAAGGACGTCCAGGGGACGTTCTCCCGGCAGTTCAGGTCCGCGCTGCAGCCGTCTTTCGGCTATAGCGCGGATCTGAAGTGGTTAAACACTGTTTAGTATGTTTAGTATCCCTTTCAGTAACATCAAAATAGAAAAATTAGGTCAGTAATTTACACGCCTGCACATATAAATGCATACACTAATGAACACACACATGCGTGTAAATTTAATTTTAATTGGAAGTCTAATCTAATGCCTTGTACACACAATAGGAATTTCCAATGGAAAAAGTCAGACGGAGTTTTTTCATCGGAAATTCCGACCGTGTGTGGGCCCCATCGGAGAAATTCTGATAAATCCCATTGGAATTTAAATATAGAACCCGTTCTATTTTTTTCCGATGGGAGTTTGGTTGGAAAAAGGTCCGATCGTGTGTACGCAGCATAAGTGTCTAAATCAGGGGTCTCAAACTGGTGGCCCTCCAGCTGTTGCAGAACTACAATTCCCATGAGGCATTGCACGGCTAAACAGTTACAAGCATGACTGCCATAGGCAGAGTCATGATGGGACTTGTAGTTCCTCAACAGCTGGAGGGCCGCAGGTTTGAGACCCCTGGTCTAAATGCTCTATGGACACATGTAAACAGCAGCCTCTTCAAGAAGTTCTGCTTAGATAATCAACAATTTCCCTACATGTGCATGTATGTACCCATAAACCAGAATAGTAAATACAAAATGCAAACCAAGCGCAGGAAAGCACATCTTAAAATGCAACAATATTTATAGCATATGAAATACATGCAGTTTCATAGTGCACCAACATGAATAGTCTTCACTCTTATCTAATTATTTTGGACGTGTTGGCTATTGGGTACAGAAATCATACTATCTTGATAACACAATAGCACTTTCCTGTGTAGGGAACATGAATGCTTGTTTAGTAGTAGTCAATCACCTACATCTTGGTTATGTTGTTTGCAGTACTACTACAGCCAGCTGCTTTCACATCAGGGCTGCATGAATTACAGCGTTCGTATTCATGACATCAAGCCATAGGACAATGAAAGTTACCTCTGGCTATGCATGCTGTATATGTATTTCTCTGTATATTGAACTGTTTGCATTAACCCAAATAAACTTTATATTGTGTTTTTCCCAAGTGTTAAAACTAGGGATGCACCGAAATTTCAGCCACCGAAACATATCGGCCGATAATGGCTCTTAAGGCAAAAAGCCGAAAGAGAAATTCGGCCGATACTGGAGCTGAAAATGGGGCGGGGCTCCGCCCCCACCCCTGGTGCCGCCCATTACGGGGGTGTCGATGTGGGAGAGGAGAGCCGCTGCCACCGGTTGATTAGAGCGCTGGGAACATAACAGCTTTAATTTCAATAGCTGTGTGTTCCCTGCGGCGCGCCATCACATACAGCCCCTCCTCTTTGTCCGGGCACTTTGATAGACAGATCACCCGTCCAATCCTGATAGACTGTATGTGATGGCGCGCCGCAGGGAACACACAGCTATTGAAATGAAAGCTGTTATGTTACCAACGCTCTAATCACCAGGCGGCAGCGGCTCTCCTCTCTTCCCCTGCACAGGTAGGCTGAACTGGGGACCCATGTCAGGCTGCTGAACTGGGGACCCATGTCAGGCTGCTGAACTGGGGACCCATGTCAGGCTGCTGAACTGGGGACCCATGTCAGGCTGCTGAACTGGGGACCCATGTCAGGCTGCTGAACTGGGGACCCATGTCAGGCTGCTGAACTGGGGACCCATGTCAGGCTGCTGAACTGGGGACCCATGTCAGGCTGCTGAACTGGGGACCCATGTCAGGCTGCTGAACTGGGGACCCATGTCAGGCTGCTGAACTGGGGATCCACGTCAGGCTGCTGAACTGGGGATCCACGTCAGGCTGCTGAACTGGGGATCCACGTCAGGCTGCTGAACTGGGGATCCACGTCAGGCTGCTGAACTGGGGACCCACGTCAGGCTGCTGAACTGGGGACACAGGTGAGGCTGCATTGATCTCCTGTGCCATGGCCCCAGTCTCTGGCCATCTCCTGTGCCATGGCCCCAGTCTCTGGCCATCTCCTGTGCCATGGCCCCAGTCTCTGGCCATCTCCTGTGCCATGGCCCCAGTCTCTGGCCATCTCCTGTGCCATGGCCCCAGTCTCTGGCCATCTCCTGTGCCATGGCCCCAGTCTCTGGCCATCTCCTGTATAAAAATATTATTTAAAAACAGTCACATTCGGTATCGGTGCTGTTTCGGTATCGGCTTTCAGTTTTCGGGATCAATAAAGATTGGTTTTCGGTATCGGCTTCGGTACCAAAAAACCCATTCGGTGCATCACTAGTTAAAACTGCGCTTTGCTCATAGTATAAAGAGAGAAGGATTTATTTATTTATCTATTTTTTTCCTGTTGCAGTTTATAGTCCGAGTGGAATTTGTTTAAAGAAATACGTTTAAGTTTATTATGTATAAAGAATTTCACGTTTCTGCTTATGTATTAATCACAAATCAGTGGCCAGTTTTTTGTTTCGTATTTTTTGCCCACCGGTAGTCGGAGCTTACTTTTGTATGTGAAAAGACAGCCATTATGTTACATAAATTAAATCACGCTATTAAGGGCTTGCTCACTTAAGTGGAAATATTCAGCCTTTGTGCGTAGATGAGATGTCAAATGGTTTTAAAGATTTTTAGTTTAAACCTAATTTTTGTTTTTAAGCGTGTTATTCCATTTTATTCCCTTCCTTAAACCAAGCTTTTATTAGATTATAGAAGGCACTTAAATCATTGTCAGAAAAAATGGCCCCATCAGATGCACTTATTTTTGCTCACTGAGCTATAACATATAACAGGGCTCTGGCGCTATCTGTAAAGCAGGATTGTTTTATGCTGCTTGCTATAAAATTTGACACTTTTGACTTAAATAATGTTCAGCATAGCTGCTGCTCTATATTGTTACATTGTCATTATTCATGTTGTTTGTATGCTTGATTTTTGCTTAGCTGTGATCTACTGTGAAGTGGGTAATGGAGCTCTGATATTCCATTTACTATGCCATTTTCCATGAACTTCATTTTAAATGGTCTCACTAGACCAAAAAATGGAAACATTTTGGTTATGGTAACTTCGGTTTTCTGTCTTTTTTATGTTGTTCAGGAGTGCATCCCTTTCCTGGGAAGCTGAGCGCGCCAGCATGCTGCTTGAAAGTCCCGACATGCGGTACTTTCAGAACCTTCCAGCCTGTGTCACCGTCTTCTTGAGTCTTACTTTTTTTCTTTTTTAAACCTGAAGTATAAGAGTGGAATGACTCGAGTTGGAATTTGCTCAGGCTTTCTCACATTTAAGTGGAATAGGGGATGACGTTGAGAATGTTTTACACCAGCCTTTTTCAACCAGGGGGCCTTCAGATTTCTTCAGGGGTGCCTTGGTAAAATGCTTAAAAATTGCCTGAATTTTGTGTAATTGTATACAAGCCAGTGGGTAGATGAAGCCTGCCTTTTAGTTACACAAAGCCACAGATTTTCATTGTGCACCATTACAACCTAGTTGTAAGTCCTAACATCCAATGAAGTCATTGGCTATGTGACAGCAGGAAGGTAAAGTCACCTGGTTGCATCCAGGGGGGTAGATATATTTCGCCCAGATTCAGGCTTTACGCCGACTTATACAACTAGGTGGAGAGTTGTATAAGGCTAGTGGGCTCATGGATGACTCATACCTCTAGGGAGAGGGCTGGGCGTCGTACAGACAGGGAGTTGATGAGGCCAGCTGAAGCTTGTCAGCTCATTTTAGGCCTCTATAAGAACTCCCAGCTTCATTAGATGTTAGCTCATGCCTGGAACCAGACCTGTGTGGACTGTCTAGGGAGAGTGAACCCCTGTGCGGTGAGGCAAAGCCTGTGTGGCTATTTGTTTGGACTTTTACTAAACCAGGGACTTAGGGACTAGGACAGCACTAGGCTGATCCCAGTTGTTAGTTAGGAAACCTGTATGTTTAGTCAGAGGTCAACTTGACCAGGATTTATTTTGGTTATGTTTCTTTTGCTTTGCTGTGTTTTGTCACTGTAAATAGAAAATAAACCGCACCTTTTTTGATTTTGAAAACCACAACCTCCGTTTGCTGGGCCTGTTTTGTGTGGGGAGCCCATCCCGGGGGTCACACACACCCGCTGCCGAGCTAACCCCCTCACAGCTAATAAGAAGAAAGTTAGGCACCTGCACAGCATCCTTGTTTGCCAACATCCGCCTGTCCCCTGTCCATCAGCACTGGGGTCACATTAGCTGAGTGAGAGACAAACGAAAGTCTCGTACAATTATTTTTAATTTTTTTGTTCAAAAATAACTGACCGCTTGGGTTGCAGCCGCTGTACTAACAATCCAATGTTAGTACCACAATCTCCCCTGCTCTTTTATTGTGCTTTGACGAGGAGATGGCCCCCTGCAAGAACACTCCGGTCTTCGATCTCAGCCCTTGGCTGAGAGCACTGATGGGGAGCCGGTCGGCAGACCTTTTTCGACAGAAGCCAGCCAGCCAGACCAGCTGCCATACACACAGGCCAGGGGAGTGGAGGGGGTGGGGCACAACAAGTGGTGGGACTTTTTTTTTACCTTAATGCAGGGAATGCATTAAGGTTAAAATGTAAAACTTTGGAACCACTTTATTTTTATTATTTTATTTATTGAAAAGCGAAGGATTAGGACTGCTATTACTTTTTATTGTTGTCTGTTTCCTTGCTGGGAGAATGACCCCCATTGTGGGTTTTCCTTGTGACGATTGTTATCAGGATTGAAGGTGAGCAAAGATCTTGAATTTTGGTCTGTCACTCAACCAGCTTCCAGTTGGAACGCTTGTTCGGGTGACAAATCTATAGGAAGAGAATTTTCGTGGCTTGGTAGAAATTTCTTCTTTCTTGTAGCACCTGGGAAAACTTAAAAAAAAAATACATTTGAATTTATACTTTTAAAATATACACCATATCTTTAGCCTTTCAACTTTAAGTGAAAAAAAAAAATGGTTACCGTATTTTCCGCACTATAAGGTGCACCTAAGAGCCTTAAATTTTCTCAAAAATCGGCCGTGCGCCTTATAATCCGGTGCGCCTTATGTGTGCACTGAGTTCCAAAATCTGTAAAAATGTGCGACTTTGGTAAGCGCTCCGCTTGGTTGACTGTCGGACCATTTCCCGCTGACACAGGGACGTAATACATACACTACGTACACTGGCAGCAATAAACCAGTCAGAGAACATTACGTAATATGTACAGTACGTTCGTAAGGTATCTGCTTTAACTGTTGTACGAGCTTTCGCGAAAGCCGGCATCCTTGCTGAACAGCCACCTGGCAACGAGACTGAAAAATAATTTGAGTGTATTGTTAAATAGTAGAATAAAGTTCAACTAAACTCACTGTTTTGCTTCCGTTACCTTTTTTTTGTAGACCGTATGTTTTAGCATGCGCCTTATAATACAATGCGCCTTATGTATGGGTTAAGTACAGAAATAGACCCCGTAATTGATACTGCGCCTTATAATCCGGTGCTCCTTATAGTGCGGAAAATACGGTATATTGTTACAGGGGCATATGAAAGTCAATGGGATATATTGGGCTGCAAGTAAACATGTTGTCATTTAAGTTGATGTGTTGAATGCAGAAACAATTTGCGTCACAGTTTGTTGTATATGGGGCTGTGTAGTCAGACTGGTCAGGGTGGGTGCCCATGCTGATCTGTGTCCACAGCCAAAAGTGCCTACAGTGGGCATGATGTGAGCATCAGAACTGGACCACAGAGCAAGAAGAAAGTGGCCTTATCGGATTGTGTTTTCTTTTACATCATGTTGATCTTCGGGTGTGTGTGTCGTTTAATTGGGGAAGAGAAAGCAACAGGATGCAGTATAGGAAGAAGGCAAGCTGGCGGAGGCAGTATGATTCTTTAGGCATTGTTCTGCTGAGAAACCTTAGGTCCTGTCATTCATGCGGATGTTACATTGACATGTACCACCTACCTAAACATTGTTGCTGACGAAGTACACCTCTTCATGGAAGAGAGTATTCCCTGATGGCAGTAGCCGCTTTCAGCAGGAAAATGCAGCCTGGCACACTAAAAGAATGGTTCAAAAATGGTTTGAGGAACACAACAATGAGCTTGAAGTGTTGACTTGGCCTTCACATTATCCAGATCTCAATGCAATTAAGCATCTGTGGGATGTGCTGGAAAAACAAGTCCAGTCCATGCAGGGTCTGCAACTTACAGGACTGCTGCTGTTGGCTTGGTGCCAGATACCACAGCATACCTGCGGAGGTCTAGTGGTACCAATGTCTCGATGGGTCAGGTTTAATTTGCTAGGAAAATGTACAAATAGTTTCCAAGCACACTTACCAGCCAGTGTGCAAAGCAACCAAATTGGCACTGTCTAACAGTTTACATTGCAAACGGAGGGTTTTGTTTGCACACATATGAGTAAGCCGCAGTGTCCATGCCAAGGGACCTCTGTATATACTGGGGCCCTAACTAGAGGTCGACCGATATATCGGCTGATTTTTGGCACTTTTTAATTAATTGTTATCGGCCGATTATTCTGAAAACAAAAGCCGATATAAAAAAATAAAAAATTCAGCGCGGCTTGCAAATAACATCTTTCATAGAAGTCAATGCAAGTTGCCTGAAGTTTCCCATGGAGGTGGAGTGACTCATCTCTGGGCAGCTTGCCAAGTGAAAGAAAAGAGTTCCAAATGTTTCTTCTTATCAATGAACTGAACTCCTTGTGTAGAAGTTCTCAGTTTAACCATTTAAAGACTAAATCTTTTCTGACACTTGTAGCTTACAAGTAAAAATCCTGTATTTTCTGCTAGAAAATCACTTGGAACCCCCAAACATTATATATTTTTTTTTAGCAGAGACCCTAGGGAATAAAATGGCGTTTGTTGCAATATTTTATGTCACACGGTATTTGCGCAGCGGTCTTTCAAACGCAATTTTTTGGGAAAAAATACACTTTAATGAATATTAAATAAAACTAAAAACTTTTTTTTTTTGTCAAAGTTTTGATTACCTGTTTTTGTGCCTGCTTCCTGATTCCCTTACCGAAGATGGCGGCGGCAGCACCCGAGAGCCGAGAGAGAGATCGGCTTCGGATGCCGACATCGCGGGCGCCCAGGACAAGTAAGTGTCCATATATTAAAAGTCAGCAGCTGCAGTATTTGTAGCTGCTGACTTTTAATATTTTTTTATTTTTTTGGGCGGAACTTCGCTGCTTTCACACTGGAGTGGGCAGGCGTTGGCGGTAAAACGCAGCTAGTTTTAGCTGCGCTTTACCATCATTTTAGTGCCGATATTCGGCTGCTAGCGAGGAGCTTATAACCCAGCTAGCGCCCGATGAAGAGGATAAATGCGTCCGTGTAGCACCGCTGCAGAAGCGCTTTGCAGGCGCTTCGGCAGCAGTGCCCATTAATTTCAATGGGCAGTAGTGGTGGAGGAGCGGTATACACCACTCCAAAGATGCTGCTTGCAGGACTTTTTTTTTATGTCCTGCCAGCGCACCGCCTCAGTGTGAAAGAACTCAGGCTTTCACACTGAGACTGCAGGGGAGCTGTTTTGCAGCCATTTTTACAGGTGCTATTTTTAGCCCAAAAGTGCCTGAAAAACGCCCCAGTGTGAAAGGGGTCAAACTGTTAGTTTTTTTTTTCCCCCCTTCTCATAAAATCTAAAAAAATCGGCATCATATATCGGCCATCGGCCGCAGCGATTTCTAAATGTCGGCATCGGCCAGAGAAAAACCCATATCGGTCGACCTCTAGCCCTAACTCTAAAATTTATGTGCATCCATATTAGGAGCATTAATAGGAATAGATAGATTAAGGGCAGGTATGCCTGGAGGAAGCCCACCCCTCCTTAAAGGCCTTGTGCACGTGACACCCAGCTAGAGCACAATGGCAGCGAAGGCATCCAGTACATCCCTTCATCCAATTCATTCAACTGTACAAAAAAGTGGCAAGCACCCCAACCTATAACTGACCTTCGTAGCAAGGTGCTCATAGAAGAGCAATGCGCACATGGAAGCAATATGGCCTGTTTTGGCAAAAGTGGGGACTCAACGTTACAGCTGATCACTGGTGTGGGAGTAGCTGTACCTGCTAAAGAGTTTGTATTTCTGTCTATCCAGTTCTGAGAATAGCACAGCTCTGCCCTACTGCCCTATCTATCAGGACATCAAACCTGATTGTTCTCTGCTGTGGTTCAGTTACACTTTTTTGTCCTGCACTTGGAAAATGAAAAGAGAAGCAACAGACATATGTGATCATATCTCATTCATTGTAGTCTCTCCTCCTATTAGCTTGCTTCTTATAAGCACTGCAGTTTGCCCGATTTGAATGTTTCTTGCTGCTTATCCCTCTCCCAGTTCGAGTTCAACAGTACAGAGACCTCAAGAGGTTGCTCTCAAGTCATATTCCTGTATTTACAATGCTTGCATTTAAAAAAGTGCAGTTATAAATGTATAATTGAAGTATCTAGTAGATAAATGCACAACCTGTGTTTACGTCATATTTGCTTTAATGTGTGCTTTTATTACTCTAATGTAGGGATGAGCCCCGGCGTGTTCGCGCACTCCATGTGCAGAGCCCGCCAGGAAGTTGGCATGGCGCTGCGCTAATCACAGGCAGGGAGACATGTCCCGATGCGTGGCTGCAGAGATCGGGACATGTCTCCCTGCCTGTGATTAGCACAGCGCCGTGCCGACTTCCTGGCGGGCTCTGCACATGGAGTGTGCGAACACGCCGGAGCTCATCTCTGCTCTAAAGCAGGGGTATCTAAACTTCCAAAATAAAGGGCATGTTTACTGTCCTTCAGAATTTATGGGGGTCGAACTGTGACCATCGAGAGTAGGAAATGTCCCAGCATCAGTAGGGGTTAACAATGCCCCATCTTTGGTGTCATTAGAAGGAACTGTGCCCCATCACTGATGTCATTGGTAGGAATTGTGCCCCTTCATTCGTGTCATTGGGAGGAACTGTGCCCCTTAATTTGTGTAAGTGAATTAAATAGTGCCCCAATGGCCGGATAAAAGCAAGCAAAGGGTTGCAGTTTGGAGACCACTGCTCCTAAAGGACAGCATTTTATTTCTTACCAAAATGCACATTCCCAGCTTACTTTTTTTTCTCGCATTCTGCAGCATTCCTTGGGTTATTTTCCACTAGATTTAGCAAAGAACACTTCAGCCTGTATGTTGTGTGCTTCTAGGGAGGTCTAGTCAAAGGACTACTGTTCCCAGGTCATATTGCGCTGTGTCTTTCTGTGAAGGATTCTTCATAGATAAAAGTTAGTGCCCACTGCCCAGCCATGATTTGCTGCTTTGATTGGTGAAGGGCCAAGGAGGTGCCATGTTGTCGTGGCTGACTGCGTCTTCTTGTACACCCCTGCAATCCACTGCAGTATTTGTGTCTGTACTCCAGCAGTGATAAACCCTTCATACACAGGCATATCACTTCTTGGCTTATCAACTGGTGATGTCAGCAGTGACCATTTTAAAAATTTTAATTCTGAATAGGGGACCATTAATGGAGGGAATGGTGTATCAGGCATAAACAAAGCTATCTGTTTGCATTTGCTGCTTTTCAGGGCTTGAAAAAGAACAATTTAGGAAACTCTACTGAAAGCAAATGAACTGTGGTTTTCAGGGATACCCTATGAGACTGAATTCACACCGACATGCAGTAAAATGCAGGGAAAATAGGTGTACATTCCATCCATTTTATGAGCGTTTTACCATGCGTTGACTTTTGTTGATGCACCTTTTAACACGCATTGATGCGTGTTAAAATGCTATGCTGGTCAATGCAGCGTTGTAGTGTGAACAGGACATTTGTCTATGTATTGACCTGCATTTTCTAGATGTGGAGGTTGACACAGCTAAATATCAGTAAACATAGGCATTCCTAAGTTGTACCTTCTTGTTTTTTTACAAATTTAAGTAGAGATTTATTCCCATTTCTGCTGTTTCTGTGCAAAAGAAGTATGTATGTGTGTGTATTTATTCATACCCTTGAAATTTTCCACATTTTGTCATGTTACAACTAACAACTTAAATGTATTTTATTGGGATTTTATATGATAGACCAACACAAAGTGGCACATAATTGTGAAGTGGAAGGAAAATGATAAATGGTTTTCAGATTTTTTTTTAAATATCTGAAAAGTGTGACGTGCATTTGTATTTAGCCCCCTTTACTCTGATGCCCCTAACTAAAATCTAGTGGGAATCAATTGTCTTCAGAAGTCACCTAATTAGTAAATAGAGTCCACCTGTGTGTAATTGATTCTCTGTATAAATACATCTGTTCTGTGAAGCCCTCAGAGGTTTGTTAGAGAACCTTGTTGAACAAACAGCATCATGAAGGTCAAGGAACACACCAGACAGGTCAGGGATAAAGTTGTGGAGAAGTTTAAAGCAGGGTTAGGTTCTAAAAAAAAAATCCCAAGCGTTGAACATCTCACAGAGCACTGTTCAATCCCTCATCTGAAAATTGAAAGACTATGACACAACTGGAAGCCCACCAAGACATGGCTGTCCACTTAAACTGACAGGCCGGACAAGGACATCATTAATCAGAAGCAGCCAAGAGGCCCAAGAAGAAAGCCATTGTTGAAAGAAAGCCATAAAAAGTCCCGTTTGCAGTTTGCGAGAAGACACGTGGGGGACACAGCAAACATGTGGAAGAAGGTGCTCTGGTCAGATGAGACCAAAATTGAAATTTGTGGCCTAAAAGCTATGTGTGGTGGAAAATTAACACTGCACATCACCCTGAGCAAACCATCCCCACCGTGAAACATGGTGGTGTCAGCATCATGTTGTGAGCATGCTTTTCTTCAGCAAGGACAGGGAAGCTGGTCAGAGTTGATGGGAAGATGGATGGAGCTAAATACAGGGCAATCTTAGAAGAAAACCTGTTGGAGTCCTAAAAAGACTTAAGACTGAGACAGAGGTTCACCTTCCAGCAGGACAATGACCCTAAACATATAGCAAGAGCTACAATGGGATGGTTTAGAGCAAAGGATATTCATGTGTTAGAATTGCCCAGTCAAAGTCCAGACCTAAATCCAATTGAGAATTTGTGGCAAGACTTGGAAAAATGCTGTTCACAGATGCTCTCCATCCAATCTGACAGAGCTTGAGCTATTTTGAAAATTAGAATGGGAAAAAATTTCAGAAGAAATACCTAAAAAGACTTGCAGCTGTAATTGCAATGAAAGGTGGTTCTACAAAGTATTGACTCAGGGGGCTGAATACAAAATTTTTGCCACACTTTTCAGATATTTATTTGTAAAGAAAATTAAAAACTATTTATAATTTTTCTTCCACTTCACAATTATGTGCTACTTTGTGTTGGTCTATCACATAAAATCCCCCTAAAATAAATTTACGTTTTTGGCTGTAACATGACAATGTGGGAAATTTCAAGGGGTATGAATACTTTTTCAAGGCACTGAATATACTCTTGCTCCATAATTATGCTTGCTGGCTCAAACATACAACTTGTTCCTGATTTCTGCAATAAATGACTTGCTGCATTATTACTTTCTTTAAATAGTTGAGGTCTCAAATAAAATTATTCTGCAATCCAAAGTGACCAAGATGTTTATATAGTTGTGTATATAGCCATAGAGTGCAATGAATGTGTTAGAACACTTATAATAATCGTTCTTAAAGGGCTCTTTCACACGGAGGTCCGTTCAGGTCCGCCTGTCAGTTTTTTAGGCGGACCTGAAACGGATCCTCCATGTACCCCTATGGAGGCACGGATGTCAGCGGAGACATGTCCGCTGACATCCGCTCCGCCAAAGTGTGACGGAGGAAAACCCTATTTCTCTTGTCATCCATGGACTGACACAGCGTGTCTTATACACCTTTACACGTGGGTTATGTCCCTGCTTGCAGGAGAAGACCTAGGCAGAATGTGAGATGTTATACATACATTCTAAACAGCCAGAGCTGAACAGCCCCGCCCAGGGGGGCGGTCCCTCCGGCATAACCCTCCCACTGCAGTCAGCAGACCTCAGTTTTTTTCTGCCTAGCAGAAGGAGAAGACGTGGCTCTCTCAGGAGCCAGTCTCCTGACCTATTTTTATTCCTTTGGGAATTTTTTATTTATTTTTTCCTATTTTATTGTTTTGAGATCTTCTATCAACTGTCGGCTGGGCAACAGGTTGGGTACAAGATATCCTCGTAGTCTTCCCTGTCCGACCATCGAGCGTGCTGATCCTCGCCTTGTGTGCGTGAGACTCAGTTCACGACATGCCCCACGACTCCAGGGGTGGCCGGTGGGCTTCCAGCTCCGCGGTCCTCTCAAGATAGAACAGTCCGGCTGTATCTTTCGCGGTGGACCGGGCCGACAGCTACTCAGTACCGCACTGTGATAGTTCTGTCAGAAACACACCAGCGGGTCCCTCAGGGGACGGGTAAGTAATCTCTCCTGGCTGCAGGTGAGTACATGCTGTGTGTTTCTTGTGTGGGGGGATTTCCCTGTCTCCCCCTGTGTTTTTTAATGTCACTCTCTGTTCACTAGTGCTGGCTCTGTACTGTGGGGGGTGCCTGGGGGCCATACTGTCCTGGGGGGGGGGGCTCATGCTGCTCTGCATTCGCTGGGGCTGTTTTGTTTTTGGATGTGAGGGGCCTGGGCGCCGTTCGGCGCCATGTTTTGTGTGTGTGCTGATTTTTACATTGGCGGCCATCTTGCCGGGGCCCGCCGGAGCACATTGCGGCGGCCATTTTCTTGTAGCCGCACGTTTTTCTGGCACTAGTTTGGCCTCTAGCGCCGCTGGGAACGGCGCGAATCTCCTCACACTCTCTCCTCTCAGCTCACTCACGCTGAGCAGCGCGGCGCAGTGAGACAGAGCGGCGGAACCGAGCGGTCCTGGTCAGGTTGGTGGGTTCCCTGGGCATTCCCCTACTTCAGTCAGCATCAGCCTGTGGGTGGTCTGAGAGGGACATTATGGAGTCAGAGTCACCAGCTTCCCCTCACATGCCAGAGGCAGCAGCCAGTGCTCCAGCACCTGCGGTCCCTATGGACCAGTTGTCGGCAGTCCTGGAATCATTTCTGACCAGGATGGAAGCTGTGTGTGAGCACAAGGGAGCAAAAAAGCGCCCTCTCCCCACTTTATCTCCACAAGGGGAGTGCTCTGATTCAGATATGGGCCTAGCTATTGCTGCTCAGGACCCTAGCTCTTAATATTTGGATGGTTTTGAACAGGACATTCCTTGTGAGGAAGACTCCAGTTCTGAGTCAGTAAATGACAGGGCGCTTGTTAGTGAACTCATTGATGCTGTGAGGGACACTCTCAAGCTAAATGCTGCGACCGCAGAACCTCAGGCGGATACAGTCTCCTTTGGTTCTTTTAAGACCAAGCCTTCTAAAAAGGTTTTTCCATATGCACCTTTCTTTGACCAATTCATTGACCAGGTCTGGGAAAAGCCGCAGAAGACTTTTATGGTCCCGCGGCGTTTGTCTATTAGATACCCCTTTGAAGATGCCCTGCTTAAAAAGTGGGCTTCTCCCCCGGTGGTCGACCCTCCAGTCGCCCGTTTAAACAAGGCCACCACTCTCCCGATGGAGGGGACTCCTGCGTTTAAGGACCCCACTGACAGGAGGTCAGAAGTGGTGAGTAGAGCCATGTTCGCCTTGTTGGGATCCGCCCTACGGCCCGTAGTAGCGGCGACCCTTGTGTCTCAGACACTCACGGAATGGGCAAAAATTTTGCACCAAACTGTGCAGGAGTATAACCTTCCTCCAGACACTATTGCTCTGGCCCACCAGATGGTGCAGGGTCTGATATATGTGTGCGACGCCACGTTGGACGCGGCCCCTTTAATATCCAGGGCCTCTGTCTCGGCGGTGGTATTGCGTCGTCTCATCTGGTTGAAATGCTGGTCTGCTGACCTAGCCTCTAAGAAGCTCCTGACGGATCTACCTTTTAAGGGTGGTAGACTTTTTGGTGCTGCTCTGGATGACATCATCAAGGATGTCACGGGAGGTAAAAGCACTCTCCTTCCTCAAACTATCAAGGGTAAGGAGGCCCGACGTAAACCGGGTCCTTCCTTTCCAGCAAAAAAGGGTTTTTTTCGTCCGTCAGAGTCCACGGGTAAGCCATCCCAGACTGACAACAGTGCGGCTGGCGGGCACAAGCGCCCCTGGGTGCGTAAGCCGAACAAGCCGGCTCCCAAGCCCGCCTCCGCAAGAAGTCTTGCCCCCGCCCGTCTCTGGGGTGGGGGGACGACTTCGCAGGTTCACGGATCGGTGGACCTCCCGGATCTCCGACCGGTGGGTGTGCGAGGTGGTCACCTCAGGATACAGAATAGAGTTCCGCTCCTGGCCCCCAGACAGATTCTTTCCCTCAAATCTCCCTCTCCTTCCTGCCCGTCGGGCAGCCCTCTTGGGGGCTGTACAGGATTTGATCGGGTCCGGAGTAATTGTGCCGGTTCCGTCCCAGGAGAGGTTTCAGGGGTTCTACTCGAATCTGTTTGTTGTTCCAAAAAAGGACGGGGTTCGGCCAATCCTGGACCTCAAGGCCCTGAATGCCTTCGTGAAGGTGCAAAAATTCCGCATGGAATCCATTCGCACGGTGGTCGCTACACTCCATCAAGGGGATTTTCTGGCATCCTTGGACATCAAGGACGCCTACTTGCATGTTCCGATCTGCGCAAGCCACCAGAAGTTTCTGCGCTTTGCGGTCGGCGAAGTCCACTATCAATTTGTGGCTCTTCCCTTCGGCCTAGCCTCGGCACCGAGGGTGTTCACCAAGGTGCTTGCTCCGGTTCTAGCTTTGCTGAGACAGCGAGGCATTGCTATCGTGGGCTATCTGGACGATTTCCTTCTAAGAGCAGACAGTGGCTCAGAATTGGAAGAAAGTGTGACTATCGTCAGTCAGACCCTCAGGGAGTTTGGGTGGCTCCTGAACGTTCAGAAGTCGGTTCTAGTCCCGACTCAGCGTCTGGAGTATCTAGGTCTGATTCTGGACTCCTTGGAGGCAAGAGTCTTCCTACCTCCAGACAAACTACTGACACTTCAGTCTGCAGTACGGGTGCTGACGTCCCGAAAATGGTCGTCAATCCGCTTTTGCATGAGAGTCCTGGGACTCATGGTGGCCTCCTTCGAGGCCGTTCCTTATGCCCAAGCGCACACCAGGGCTTTACAGAAAGAGATCTTGTCCACTTGGGACAAATCCCCGTTGTCCTTGGATCTTCAGATCCAGGTGAGTCACCTGGTCAGGGCGTCCCTGACGTGGTGGTTGAGGTCCCCGGCTCTTCGGTCCGGGAAGTCGTTCCTCCCCATCCGATGGACGGTGATCACGACGGACGCCAGCCTGACGGGCTGGGGGGGAGTCTGGGGAGTCCTGTCGGCCCAAGGGCTTTGGACTCCGGACGAAGCCCTCTTACCGATCAATGTGCTGGAGATACGGGCAATCAGGCTGTGCCTCTCCTCATGGTCGGAGAAGCTACAGGGTCACTCCATCGGGATCCAATCGGACAACGCCACAGCAGTGGCGTATGTCAACCATCAAGGGGGGACTTGGAGCTCAGCTGCGGCTTCCGAGGTCGCCCGCATCCTGAGGTGGGCCGAAAGAAGCGTGCCGGCTCTGTCGGCCGTCTACATTCCGGGCGTAGACAATCGGCAGGCGGACTATCTAAGTCGCCAGACGCTGGACCAGGGAGAGTGGGCCTTGCATCCGGAGGTCTTTCAACTCCTTTGCAGACGGTGGGGCACGCCGGATGTGGACCTGATGGCCTCTCGACTCAATCGCAAGGTGTCGAGGTTTGTGGCCAGATCCAGGGATCCCTGGGCGGATGCCTCGGATGCGTTGGTGGCCCCATGGGGTCAGTATCACCTGATATACGTTTATCCTCCGCTGCAGTTTCTCCCTCACCTGCTCCGCAGGATAGCGACCGAGGGAATTCCGGTGATCCTCATTGCTCCGGATTGACCTCGGCGTCACTGGTACGCCGATCTGGTACGTCTCGTCGCAGACGTTCCCTGGCGGTTACCAATACGGGGGGACCTTCTGTCTCAAGGTCCTATATTTCATCCTGCTTTACAGTCTCTGGTTTTAACGGCATGGTTATTGAAAGCCAGGTGCTGAGAGACCGAGGTCTCTCGGATTTGGTCATTTCGACCATGTTAAGGGCACGGAAGTCTTCCTCCAGAAAGATCTATCACCGTACTTGGAGAGCTTACATCGCCATGTGCGAAGAGCTGGACTGGCGCCCACGAACGTATTCCGTTCCCAGAATCCTGCATTTTCTGCAGCGTGGCGTGACCCAAAAGCTCGCTTTGAGTACCATTAAGGGTCAGATTTCGGCCTTGGCCATCTTCTTTCAGCGACCGCTGGCGGGTCATCCCTTGGTTAGCACCTTTGTGCAGGGGGTTCGCCATGTGCTCCCCCCTGTCAAGCCTCCTCTCCCCCCGTGGGATCTGAATTTGGTGCTCTCGGTCCTCCAGGAACCTCCCTTTGAAAATATTAGAGATATTCCCCTCTTGACTTTGTCTCAGAAGGTGGCCTTCTTGGTGGCCATTACTTCCATTCGACGAGTGTCTGAATTGGCGGCCTTGTCCTGCAAGTCGCCCTTTTTGGTCATCCATAAGGATAAGGCGGTGTTACGTCCGCGACCTTCCTTTCTGCCAAAGGTGGTCTCGGCCTTCCACTTAAACGAGGACATTGTCCTCCCGTCCTTGTGTCCTCACCCATCGCATCCCAGAGAGTTTGCGCTTCACACTTTGGATGTGGTACGAGCCTTGCGGGTGTACCTGTCTGCTACTGCTTCTATTCGGAAGTCTGACTCACTATTTGTGGCTGTCTCTGGTCCAAAACAGGGCCAAGCGGTTTCGTCTGCCACCATTTCTAGGTGGATCAGACAAACCGTCATTCAAGCTTATGCTCTCAAGGGGCGGGCGCCTCCCTTTCCGGTTACGGCACATTCCACCAGGGCAATTGGTGCTTCCTGGGCTTTCCGACATCAAGCGTCGGTTGCACAAGTGTGCAAGGCGGCGACCTGGTCGTCTGTTCATACCTTTTCTAAGTTTTATAAGGTTGATGTGGCTGCATATTCGGATGCTTCCTTCGGCCGCAAGGTGTTGCAGGCCGCTGTTTGATGTTGCAACTCCTCCGTTGAGGAGCTCTGCCTTGTTTGGAGTGAAGTTTTTGGTTTTCCATTTATACTGCTCCCATCCCTCTTGACACTGCTTTGGGACATCCCACGTGTAAAGGTGTATAAGACACGCTGTGTCAGTCCATGGATGACAAGAGAAAATAGGATTTTTGTACTCACCGTAAAATCCGTTTCTCTGGCATCCATGGACTGACACAGCACCCACCCTTCTTTTTAAGTTTGTACTGCTTTGTTACGAACTGAGGTCTGCTGACTGCAGTGGGAGGGTTATGCCGGAGGGACCACCCCCTGGGCGGGGCTGTTCAGCTCTGGCTGTTTAGAATGTATGTATAGCATCTCACATTCTGCCTAGGTCTTCTCCTGCAAGCAGGGACATAACCCACGTGTAAAGGTGTATAAGACACGCTGTGTCAGTCCATGGATGCCAGAGAAACGGATTTTACGGTGAGTACAAAAATCCTATTTTTTCCTTCCGTCAGCGGATCGGATGACAACGGACTCTACGGTCCGTCGTCATCCGATTCCCCATAGGGGAGAGCGCCGCTCTGACAGGGCGGTCCCTGCACAGTGTGCGGGGACCGCCCAGTCATCCGTCGGCTCAGCGGGGATCAACGGAGCGATCCCCGCTGAGCAAGTGGAGCTTCACGGGGCGGATCTGCACGGATCCGCCCCGTGTGAAAGGACCCTACGTGTTATTAAACCATTTGTTTGTTTTTTTATATCAATAATTTTTATTGAAAGTTTAAAGCATACATAGGATAAAGACTTTTTAGCAAACAAAAAGTAAAGAGATATAAATAATATAGTAAATAATACAAAATAATTTAGAACTGAGTTAAAGAGGAACACAGTTCCCTGATGTATTAGTCAATTCGTTAAGCGTCTTAAGTAGTCCTTTATTAGGTGAGAGAGGGACAATGGTTGGTTTCCACAAACTATGGTCGACCACTAACAATCTCTCTGTTTGGTTGCAGTGATCAACCTACTACCTTCCCTGAGGTCCCCTCCTTTGTATAATAGTATTGGTAGTGCAAAGTGCCCCTACTCCTATGAAATATCATGTTACTTGTAACTACATCAGTAGGAACCAAGAAAGAGAAAAAGGATAAAAGAAAATAAAATCAAACATATGAAATAACTTTAAGCTTAACTAAAGTTGTAACGTATGCCCTAGTTAGCTTGCATTAGTTTATTTGCTTGTTATACCAGTCTTGCCAAGGAGCCCATAACTTGGATATCTTGTCAAATTGCCCTCTTGCTGAAGCATGGAGAGTTTCATATGTACTATGTGTTTGTACAGTAGTTATAACTTCTGGGAATTTTGGGGCTTCAATGTTCTTCCAGTGTCTAAGTAGAGTTAGGCGTGTGGCCATTAATATATGTGCTGATACAGTCCTAAGTGCCACAGGTACAGAGTCCAACTCCAAAGAGAGAGTATGGCCATTTCGGAGCGTAAGGGTAAAGTGATATGTGAAATAGTTCATATTAGTCTCTCAATCTGCATCCACAAAGGTTTAACCTTCGGGCATGACCACAATATGTGGAACAGTGTACCCCTCTCTCCACATAATCTCCAGCACCCTGAGGAAGTGCCTGGGAAAATTTTTGACAATCTGTGGGGTAAGGTACCATCGAAGCAAGATTTTCTGGTGCATTTCCCACAAATTTGTACTCTTGGTAGCAGTTAAGTGAAGTTTGATAGCCCTCTCCCACTTTTTAGCAGTGAATGTCAGACCAATGTCTTTTTCCCATGCCAAAATGTTTGGGGTTTTAATTAAGATGTCCTTGCTCTGTAGCACCCTGTAAATGATTGATATACCTTTTGAGCCTTTTGTGTCTTGTTGGTAAAAATCAGTTAATTTCTTTGGAAGTTGGGTAAACAGAGTAGGGATCTTCCTTATTACTTGAGTTAGTTGAATATACCTATAATGCTCCCTCAGTGGCAGGCTAAATTCTTGTCGTAGTAAGTGAAATGGTTTAATTTTGGAGTGAGTGATTATATCTTCCAAATGTTGAATACCCTGTAAATTCCATGTGTTAAGATTTATATCTGGGATAATGTGGCGGACCGCCAGTATGTTAAGGTTCAGGGGGATCAGCTCTTCCTCCCATGATTGTGCTGTACAAAGATGGGCCCATGCCCTCAGTGAAGCTAGTATGGGTGGCGATAGATTCCTATCAAGAGATTTGCAATGACGAGCTGTCATCAGAAAATCAGCCAAGTTGTCTGTCTGTATTTGTGTGGCTTCTAGTTTTTTCCATAAGTGGATGCAGTTAGGTCTTAGCCAGACTTTAATCTGGGCTAATATTGAAGCAAAATAATAATCCTGCAGTACAACATGGCCTATGCCCCCCGCCGCTCCATTCCTCACCAGTTTGCCAAACGCGCACCTCGCCCTCCTCCCCTGCCACAAATAGTTGTTCAGGATCGATTGAAGGGAGGCAAAGTACGCACCAGGCAGAGGTATCGGGAGAGTCCTGAACAAATATAGCAGCTGAGGTAAGACCATCATTTTGAAGGCCGCCAATCTACCCAGCCAGGACAATTCAGAGTGAGTAATTTTGTTCAATTTGTGTCTAAAAGAGTTCAGGAATGGAGTGTAGTTAGCATTGATTAGTTCAGCTGTATCCTTAGTTAATGTTATGCCCAGATATCCTAAACCTCCATCTGACCACACATAAGGGTACTTGGTCTGTAGTTCTGTTTTATTTTCTGGAGCTAAGCCTAAACCCATCAAATAGGATTTTGTTTCGTTCACCTTATAGTAGGAAATTAATGAGAAGGTCTGTAGTGCATTGTGAACATTGGCCAGGGAGTCTTCTACCTTAGTTAAGAACAAAATTATGTCGTCGGCAAATAAACTAATGACATGTTTCCTGTTACCCACTTGCAAACCTGCTATTTGGGGGTGTCCTCTCACGTACATGGCCAGAGGTTCCATTAACAAGTTAAAAATGAGCGGCGATAATGGGCACCCTTGGCGCGTGCCATTTGTTATGTCAAAGGGAGTTGACAGAGCACCTGCAATGTAAACCTGAGCTGAAGGAAGTGTGTATAATGCCTTTATTGCAGAAAGTATGAGGCCCCCAAAACCAAACCTGCTCAGCACCTCTGTAAGGTATCCCCAATGAATTCTATCGAACGCCTTCTCCGCATCCAGCGAGAGGAGCAGAGAAGGCGTTCCCCTCCTCTTAGCAATGTGTATTAGGTTCACCAGACGCCTAGTGGCATCAGCTGTTTGTCTCCCCTTAGTGAATCCAGACTGGTCCATATCCACGATGTCAGGTAGGATATCCACTAATCTAGTAGCTATAAGCTTGGCATATATCTTGACATCATTATTCAGTAATGATATCGGTCTAAAGTTTTGTGGCACATCTGGAGATTTCCCTGGTTTAGGCAAAGCTATGATTGTAGCAGTTAGCATTTCAGGAGGGAAAGAGGAAGATGCAGCAGCTAAATTGAATGTTTTGGTGAGATGTGGGCAAAGAATGTCCTGAAACGTCTTGTAGTATTCCCCTGTAAAACCATCTGGGCCGGGCGATTTGTTAGCGGGGAGAGCCTGGATCGTCTGTTTCACCTCTAGTTCCGATATGGGAGAGTTAAGGCTCTGGAGGTGTTCCTGTGTAAGTTTGGGGAAATTGAGTTTGTCTAAGAATGTGTCGATAGCCTCTTTTGTCGGCTGTGGTGTGTCAAGATCGTCTTTTAGGTTATATAATGAGCTATAGTATTGGCTAAATGCGTCAGCTATTGCTTGGGGGTGAGTTTGCTTGACCTGCGTTTTTGGTTGTAGAATATGGGAGATTTGGGTTCTAGTTCTGTGACCCTTTAGTTTGTTGGCAAGCAATTTGCCTGCTCTATTTCCGCTGGTGTAGTATGCCAGTTTCAACCTCCTAGAGGTCTTTTCAAAATCGTCAAGGAATTTTAGTCGTAGTTCTGTGCGAAGTTGTGTTACTTGGTCAGACAATATGTGGGATGGATTAGCTTTGTTTCGTCTATCTATGTCTTCAATTTTGGATAGCAGTTGCACGGTTTGCTGCTGCATTTCCCTCTTGTATCTCGCCCCCTGCTGCATCATCACCCCCCTCATCACCGCCTTGTGTGCGTTCCATAGAATAAAAGGGTTTGTCACTGAACCTTGATTTACGTCAAAGTATTCACTCATTTTTACCTGGATGTATGACCTGATCGGACCTTCCTGCAGTAGGCGATGATTGGCTCTCCATAGATAAGTGGATTTTTGAGAGGAAGGGTTCCCTATTGTTAAGCATATCGAGGCATGGTCCGACCATGTGATACAATTGATTTTAACCGACTTACATTTCATCAGTACCCATCTGTCAACCAAAAATAAGTCAATTCTACTATAGGACCCATGACAATTAGAGAAAAAGGTATAGTCTCTTTCGTTTGCGTTTAAGCATCTCCAAGAGTCATATAGGTTATGGTTTTGTAGGGACTTCAACAGAGATTGGGGCCGCCTCTTTGGTGAAGAGGTGGAGTCTACATCCGGGTCAGGTGTGATGTTGAAGTCCCCACAAATAATCACCCCTCCCCTCTGCACCTTTCTTACTTTTTTCACAATCCTGTGAAAAAATTTGATTTGTCTCACATTCGGTGCATATATATTCGCCACTGTGTAGGTGACGGAATTAATGTCACATATCAATATTATGAAACGACCCTGAGGATCGCATATAGCTTCATGTAGATGGAAAGTGACTGTGTCTCTTATTGCTATCATCACTCCCCTTGTCTTTGAGGGCGCATTAGCTTGATAGACGTGGGGAAACAGGGGATGTGTGCATTTAGGAGGCGAGTCCTGCAAAAAGTGAGTCTCCTGGACACACAAAATGTCACAATGTTGATGCAAGGCCTCCTTCCACAGAGATCTCCGCTTGGCAGGGTGATTAAGACCCTTTGTATTCAGAGACATAAACTGTACCGCCATGTGTGGGTAATAAAGTTACTTACAGATGGTGGGAGTCGCTGGTTAATTCCTGTAGGTGCTCTGCGCGAGATAGGTCTTTCATGCTCATACTCGGTTAATGTTCTTTCAGCGAGGTATGTGAGGCCGTACTTCAGGCTATTAGGGCAAAAGAGAGTTATTTCAAGAGAAACATGAAAGAGAGAAAAAAAAATAACAATGGCAACTGGCCAAGTAACAGAGTGCATAAGTGTGTGACTCATTATCACTCAAGCGGTAGGTGGGGAAAAGGAGAAAGTTCGGAACAGGAATCCGATCCATTCCAACAGGCACTCTATGCAATCTTCAGAGTGCAATCCAGTTTAGTTGTGAGAACGAGCATTTCTACGGTCAACAGTGCGCCATTCAGGTTCTAGGTTTTTTGATGTGGGTGGGGGTCCCCGCTGAGGTTGTGGTTGATTATCAGGGACAATTCCCCAGGAGTGTAGCAGTGACATTCCTTTGGCCAGGGAGTCCACAATATAGTCCTTGTCATCTTTTGTGACTATCAGCTTGGTCGGGAAGCCCCATTTATAGGTCAGTTTGTGATTTCTGAGGGCCTTCGTGATGGTATTGAGATTTCTGCGTTTTTGGAGCGTGTACTGCGATAAATCCGCATAGAACTGGAGGTCAGAGTAAGGAGCCGGGATCTGTCCTTTTTGACGTGACACTGCCATCAGTTGTTCTTTGGTGTGATAAAAATGTAATCTAAGGATCACATCCCTAGGTATAGCGTCAGAGAGGTATGTGGGCTTCGGGAGCCTATGGATCCTATCTACAGTGAAGTCCAGAGCAGACAGGTCTGGCAAAACTGCAGCGAACAGTTGTGCAGCATAGCTACGCAGCTCCTGATTTTTAACTGATTCAGGGATCCCTCTTATCTTCACATTATTCCTTCTGGATCTATCTTCCATTTCTGCCATCTTAGCTTTCACTGACTCCATATCATCCTCTGACTTCTCACTAGCATCAACCAGGTCATTGATAGTGGAAGCATACTCCTCCATCTTGTTCTCAATGTGAGAGACCCTTTCAGCCACATGTCTCAGTTCTGTGCCAAACTTGTGTACGCATGATACCATGTCTGACTGGAGTGAGCTCCTGAGAGACACCAACATCTCTTTCAAAACTGTATCTAAGACAGGTTTATCGTTTGTGGGGAATGTGTCAATGGAGTCTGGTAAGTCTCTGGTTTCATCCCCTGAATCTATGGGAGAGCTCACCTCATGTCCAGCATCCGCTGCATCCAGCCGGCATCTCACCTTTTCCGGGCTCCCAGATGAAGGGGTAGCTAGTGGGGTGTGTGGGTTCCTCGGTGGGCTGCTTCTTTTCATGCTCATGCCCTTCTGAGACGAGCGCTGGGAAGAGCTTTGTACAGGTGTGGAGGATGAGCCGGCGCCATCTTGCTTAGGCCCCATAGAGAAGAACGCCGTGAGTTTGGTCGGCCGGTTCCCCTCCTTCTTGCGTCTTGTCATGTTGTATGACGGTTTGTCGGGTCAGCGGGAGCTGAAACGCTGTATTTGGGCAACTTATTGGTGCCTGGATTGTCCGTTTCAAGCCGTTGAAGTGCCGCTGGTACCGGAGCTCAGCTACAGCATGTCCTCCTCAGTCTCCGGCTATCTCCGCCCCCATTTGTTTGTTTTTTAAACTAAAATAAAGAACATGTCATACTTGCCTAAAGTAGAATAGAAGGCAGAACCTTTGAGGACGTGCTTGTGCATGAAACGCATTGGGTGAGCCTATGTGCTGATGCCACGCCGCCGTTCCCATTTATCGGCTCGGTGGCTGCTTGAGTAAGTTTTGGCCAACTGTTTTTTTTTTATGTATGCTGCCGCTTTTATTGTAAGTTATTTTTGTGGATGTAATAAATACTACACTATAGATGGCTCCTTTTGGCTCCATGTGGTGAGCTTGTTTATTGCAGTGGTCTAAGCAATACTCTCCTATACTGGAGTGGATTGTGAGAAAACCTGAGAGACCAAATGATGCTGGGATAATTAAGAAAGGCATGATCATCATCTACCACTGGTGAGTGCATGGATGGCGGTGGAATCACAGAAATAGTGATTTGTCTTCACGTGGTGGAAGTCTACAGTCATCTACATGTTTGTTTAAACATATATCACAGAAAGGTGTATTTGAATGGAGATTAAACTGTCTCTCCTGTAAAGGTTTTTTTTTTTGGTTTTGGACTGAAACTTTATGGACTTTGTTTTTGATGCATATAATGTTTTGATCACGCTGCACTTTATTTTATTATGTCATACTTACCTACTTTGTGCAATGGCTTTGCACAGAGAGGTCCCGATACTACTTTTCTGGGGCCCCCTGCCTGCGCTCCAGGCCCCTCCTCTTTGGCGTTTGCCTCTATGGAAAGCCACTTTCCCTTGGGCACCCGTGTGTGCTTGTTCCCAAGCTGCCTAGTCTGTGTCTATTGACACAGACTGAGCGACTCGGCCCTGGCACCTGCTCCCATGTCACAGCTTTTGATTGACAGCAGAACTTCCGCTTTAAGTGATGGCGACCCCCTGAAATAACACATTTGTCATGTCATTTTTTTTTTCGGGGGAAGCGGATACTCCCTTTTTAGAGGCATCCAGCTCCTACTTCCTCACGGGGCTCCAAGGCACCGGAAGGAAGTTTGCCTTTCCCCCCCTCCCTCCCTGCAATCTTCTGAGACACGTCACAGGTCGCACATGTGCAGTGTGTGCCCGGCTATGAAGCCACAGTCGGGCGCCCACAGTAAGAATGGCGGTGCTGTGGAGAGGAGCGGAGCTTCAGACGCCTGCATCGCTGGACTGTGGGACAGGTGAGTTTCTGATTATTACAAGTCAGCAGCAGCACTTTTTGTAGCTGCTGACTTTTATTTTTTTTCGGCGGAACTCCGGGTTAGAGTATAGAATGCATTAAGGTTAAAAAAAACTTTGAGGCCCCAGAACCACTTTAACCCAGACAGTGAATTCTGCATTTCAGATTCTTGTAATTCTAAAAAAATAAAAAACTGTATTGCATAATTAATGATAGAGCCAGGTATAAATGAGAAAGATATGTCAGTGCACAGGGAAGTCTGTATTATGGAATTATTTAGCAGAGGTACTTGGTTTTGCATATTAAGTACATATAAAATATTTATTTCCTTCCTTTTTCTGGAGGTGTGGCGGGTCTCCAAACTCTCATTAGCAGCTACTGTCAGGTACGGAAGTGATTGGACAAGAATGAAAAATTGATTATATGTGTCTTGGATATGAGCAGAAGAAGAGCAGAAGTCAAGAAAAAAGTTGGCTTTAATGCATGTTCAATCACCTTTTAATTGTGCCTGATACCCAGTGGGTGCAATTAAGAGTATTAAACCATAATTACTTGTCAGAGTCAGTGGTTTGACTTGACACCTTCCTGCTTACTTCCCGACATCTTTTCCCTTGTGAAGCTACTATTATGACTTTAATAACATTGCAAATGAATGCCTGGTTATAAAATGTAGCTTTTAATTTTTCAATGTCATTTGCTTTTCCAAGGCTCATATGAAAGGGAGCATCTGTAACACATATTGGGCATTGGCCAGAGGCCTGAACAAGCCAGGAGGACTTTTGTTTATTGCAAAGTCCATGTTCATTTAGAAAAAAATGAATACACTTCTAGCAGTGGAATGAGCAGTGCTTTATTATTTAATACTCCAATTTTTTTTTTTTTTTAAGTTTTGTCTTTTGGTTTAGTCTAACTTTTTGTATATTACAAAGGTTGCTAGCAAGCAACTCATCGCCTTAAAGGGGTTGAAAAACATCTGACAGTTACGGCCCCCCAGCCCCCCCGTTTTACTTACCTGAGCCCGTTCACCTGCTGCCCTCGCCCCTGACGTCCTCTTCTCTGCTCAGTCTGGCCTTTGATTGGCTAGAGTGGATGGATTGATATCAGCGCAGCCATTGGCTCGCTCTGCTGTCAATCGCATCCAATGACGCGGCACGCTGGGGGCGGGGCTGTGTGATACAGTGAGCCGCTATAGCCACCGGCTGTATCACGGGAGCGCAAGAATTAACCCACATGGGAGAGAGCTCGCATTAAGGGGGTTAGTTCTTGCGAGGAGGAGCCGAGACAGCCGCCGAGGGACCCCAAAAGACCAGGTTTGGGGTCACTCTGTGCAAAAGGAGCTGCACAGTGGAGGTAAGTATAACATGTTTGTTATTTAAAAAAAAAAAATATATATATATATATATATATATATATATATATATATATATATATATATATATCTATATATATATATATATATATCCTTTACAACCCCTTTAACTTAAGGGGGGTCATGAACGATAAGTAAAACATGATGTGACATGGAAATCATTTGAGACTGTATAATGCATGTATTTCTATCAATTTTAATATAACTTGATTGTCTTTGAATATTTGTAAAAAAAAAAAAAATCTTTGTTTTAGAATTTGGGTGGTACCGTTAAAGTCCTTATTTTGTTTGGTTAGGTTTTTTCTTGATGCTTAAAGGAATTAGTTATTTTAGTTTTTACTAAAAACTGAAGATAAGGGGTGCCTATACATAAAAACAAACTGTGCAGCTTTGACCAAAGTTGAATAATGCCCTTGCTATGGGTATAGGCCATTTACATACCTCCCGAAGCCTGACTGAAAAATGCACATCATCCCGTCCTGCCTTGTTGCTAGGACATTGCTAAGAGACTCCTAGCTGTTACTGTTTACCTCCACCATCACAGGAGCAAGCTCAGGGAGAGAATGCACATGTGAGGAGGTTTGAATCTGAGAAGGAGCTCACTTCTGTGATGGTGAACAGTAAAAGCTAGAAGTCTCTTTGCAAAGTCCTGTTAACAAGGCAGGATGGAATGATGTGATCTCTGGGAGTTTTTCAGTCGTTCTTTAAATTTGGTCGAAGCTGCACAGTTTTTGTTTTTATCTACAGACACCCCTTATATACATTTTACACTTTTTGGTAAAGTTGAATTATGCCTTTAAGCTTTTTTGTCTTTAGTTTTTACTTTTATAGCAAAACTGTCATCAATAATATTGAACCTTGCACCTGTAAAAACTATGGGGTTGATTTACTAAAATATGGTACCGCTGTGCATGTTAGCCAATCAGCTTCTAACTTCAGCTTGTTCAATTAATCTTTGACAAAATAACCCGGAAGCTGATTGGTTTCTATGCAGAGCTTCACTAAATTTTGCACTCTCCAGTTTTAGTAAATCAACCCCTCTGGCTTGAATATGTACACTTACCTATGATTAGTTAAAGGATATTTCTTATTTATTCATGTTGGTTACCAGGGTGGATTTGATTTAAATCAAGTCGATTTAAATCACAATTTAAATCACTAGTAAAAAGGCTTACAAATCATAATTTTTAAAGAACAACTGTCATCTCTGTCCCGCAGTGGCTGCTCCTCTGACCCGCTGTTTATTCACCGACAGCCCCATTCACTTTAATGGGACTGCTGGTGATGCAACAGTGACACAACAAGGTGAGGGACATGGCGGCAGCAGCCGAGTGGATGTCCATTAACAGTCACTGCCATGATGGATTTGAAATAACAGGTGCTCTTTAAATGTAAGGACTCATTCTTGCTGGTAGTTAGAATGTTTAATATTTGCAAACAAAATGAAGGTTTTCTATTTAGAATAATTAAGCTGTCAGGTTAGTAAAACGGTGATATCAGGACAGACTCAATCATACAGTTTTTAGTGTACATAGATTTGCAAAACAATGGGATAAAGGAATATTCCTGAACTTTGTTTTATCTCATGGTTACTGTGACATTGTGTGAATGCATCAATGCAGTGCATGTTATCTCAGCTTGCAGAGCTTGGATTCATTGAACGAGTTTACCAAAAATTTAAATATTGCAGAATATACAGCCTTATGCTACATAACTAAGCTCTATTTTATGCTGAATAAATGAAATTATTAATGTATCCTAAATAGAAAACTATCTTTAGATAGATTTTTACTCCAAAAGCATTCTATTAAAATAAATGTGAAATAAAAATAAAACATCTGATTTAAAAAAAAAAAAAAATCAGATAAAAAAAAAAAAAAATCATTGATTTTTATCCACCCTGTTGGTTACTTCAATTTGCAAGTAGCTGTTTACCTTATTAAACAAACTGACCCAGCTTTACATGTGGTCATCTGAAAAGTGGAGGAGGCAGTGGGTAGTAAAACTCACCACATGCTGCACAATCTGATTGTACAATCTACTTTAGATCTACTGTCGACTAAGTGGTGGAATGGTCTGTTGCATTGGATACATATTGATTGGGATAGATAAGTTAAGGTTGAATATACACGTTACAATTTGACTTAATGGTATATAAGAACCTACCCAAACTATCCAATCAATTTGCAGATCAGATAGCACTACATAGATGTTGATAGAGCTAACAGAGTTTGTACAGTCAGATTGTAATGTGTGTGGAGAGCTAAAAGTGGACCTTCAAACAAAATATTATGTTCTCGTGCTCTTCCTTCTATCCCACTTGCCGACCAACACATGAAGATATACGTGGACACAATGGCACGGCTGGGCATATGGGCGTACAGGTATGTCCTCTTTTAGATGCAGCATTGTGGGTACGCGTGCCAGCCGCGAGCTCCGTGAGTCCAACCGTGGGTCCCGCGGACTCGATGTCCCCGTGGATACCTGCGATCGTCTCACGGAGAGGAAGAACAGGGAAATGCTGATATAAAGAAGCATTTCCCCATTCTTCCTAATGACAGGACACTGATCACCGCTCCCTGTAATCGGGAGTGGTGATCAGTGTCGTGTCACACGTAGCCCATCCCCCCTACAGTTAGAACACATACCTTGGACACGCTTAACCTCTTCAGTGCCCCCTACTGGTTAACCCCTTGACTGCCAGTGTCATTTTTACAGTAATCAGTGCATTTTTATAGCACTGATCGCTGTATCAATGACAATGGTCCAAAATGGCATAAAAAGTGTCCAATGTGTCCGCCATAATGTCGCAGTCACGATAAAAATCGCTGATCACCGACATTACTAGGAAAAAAAAAAATATTAATAAAAATGCCATAAAACCATACCCTTTTTTATAGACGTTATTACTTTTGCGCAAACCAATCAATAAACCCTTATTGCGATTGTTGTTTTTTTTTTACCACCAAAAATATGTAGAAGAATGCGTATCGGCCTAAACTGAGGGAAAAAACGTTTTTTATATATTTTTTGGGGATATTTATAATAACAAAAAGTAAAAAAAATATATATATATTTTTTTCAAAATTGTGGCTCTATTTTTGTTTATAGCGCAAAAAATTAAAACCGCAGAGGTGATCAAATACCGCCAAAAGAAATCTCTATTTGTGGGGAAAAAAGGACGTCAATTTTGTTTGGAAGCCACGTCGCACGACCGCGCAATTGTCAGTTAAAATGAGTTAGTGCCGAATCGTAACTGCATTAAGGAATCCTATGCATTAAGGTGAAAAAACATCTGACAGTTACAGCCCCCCTGTTTTACTTACCTGAGCCCGTTCACCTGCTGCGCTCGCCCCCGACGTCCTCTTCTCCCCTCAGTCTGGCCGTTGATTGGCTAGAGTGGATGGATTGACGAGCTGCACAGTGGAGGGAAGTATAACATGTTTGTTATAAAAAAAAAAATTACCTTTACAACCAATAAAAAAACCTTGTGTGCAGCGGCTCCCTCAGCATCTCTAATACTTACCTGAGCCCCATCTCTATCCAGCGATGTACACAAATCCCTCGGCCACCAGGGACTCTCCCTCTTGATTGGCTGAGACACAGCAGTGGTGCCATTGGGTGCTGTCAATAAAATTCAGTTGGCTAATCAGGAGAGAGAGAGAGAGAGGGGGCGGGGCGGAACCGGGGCGCCGTGTCTGAATAATGGACACATGGAGCTGCGTCTCGGTTCAGGTGCCCCCATAGCAGGCTGCTTGCTGTGAGCCACTTGGCAGGAGGGAGGGGCCAGGAGCGCCGATAAGGGACCTGAGAAGAGGAGGATCTGGGCTGCTCTGCACAGAGCAAGTTAAATATAACACGTTTGTTATTTTTAAAGAAAAAAAAAAGTAGTTTTTACAATCACTTTAAACTTGCCATACATGGATCAAAATTTTGTCTGGTTCAACAGGGACCGGACAAATTTATATCTAAGTATGGGCACCCTGGTTGTACACAAGTTGATCTAATGAACAACCAGCATGTCGGGTTTTTCCTGGATAATTAGTGCCATTGACTATAATCGACAACACTAAGCATTGAGTTCTGCCAGCAGGGAGGGCTCCTGCTGGCAGAACACAATAGCGCTGCGGACTGACTGCGTTGATGGGGGGATTCAAGCTATTCTCTTTCTTTCCACCCATGATGCCTTACAGAGAGCATAATTCGTCCCTTCTGTAAATGTTTTTTTAAATTCATCAGTCTTGGTCTGGCTACAGCTAAATTTGAAACAATTTCCTACCTAGCGATTTAAAGACATCCTTCAAATAGACATATTGAATTTTTGCAAGTCTGGATGTTTTTCTTAGTAGTACATGTAGCGCCCTGCTCCCAATGAGTGGGCGCTATGTGTTAAAATTATAATTGTCTGAGCAATAGTTTGGCTCTGTTTCAAATTATACTCTGTTTCAGTTCAGCTGGTTGCATGATTCTCCTCCTGACAGTGGGTGTCGCTGTCACCACTGGTCAGGATTGGAAAGGCAACAGGCTGAATGCATTGGGTATCTCTTTCTCAGAAGCAGCTCAGGGGGTGTGGTCAACCTGCTGTGCATTCTGGGAGAGGGTACTTAAGATAAAGACACCATTTTGTGGGGTTGTTGTTCGTTGGTGGTGGGCACTGCCCGCCCGATCCCGACCCGAGGGCCCTCATGGCCTCAGGGATGTACTGGCAGTTTCCGCCTCGGGGCCACGTTGGTTACTGAGATGTAGGCCAAGGAGTTACTGGGGCCTATTGATCCAGGGATGATCCTGTGTCGCCTTGCCTGCGGGAAGGGACCGAACAATTGAGGACTCAATTGGAGGATGTATCCGGATCACAATCTACCTCACAGTGCTGCCGGAACGGCTGGAAGATCCTGACACTGAGAGCTGTGTTCTTTTATTCAGAAAATAACCCAGGGAAGGGTTGCACCAAGTCTGTGGCAGAGACTGTTCTATTTGCACCAAGTCTGTGGCAGAGACTGTTCTATTTGCACCAAGTCTGTGGCAGAGACTGTTCTATTTGCACCAAGTCTGTGGCAGAGACTGTTCTATTTGCACCAAGTCTGTGGCAGAGACTGTTCTATTTGCACCAAGTCTGTGGCAGAGACTGTTCTATTTGCACCAAGTCTGTGGCAGAGACTGTTCTATTTGCACCAAGTCTGTGGCAGAGACTGTTCTATTTGCACCAAGTCTGTGGCAGAGACTATATGTGATCGAGCTGTGCATCGGTTGCTAGGCCGGTGAGAGTGGGCCTATCCGGGGGTTGCAGAGTCCAGCGTGGAGACAGTTGTTCCTCTGGACCTAGGAAAATTCCTGTGATCCGCAATTAAGGTACCCGAGTCCTCCCCATCCCTTCAACCCCTCTGTTGGAAACTTTATTCAATAAAACCCTTGAAAGAGACTTTGTGTTGGTGCAAACTTTCTTTTGGACAACTGTTCAAGGAGAACCCCTGAGACGAGTGTATGGAACGGTAAGGTAACGGCAGGCCCAAATTTAAACTAGCAGCTCCTACGGGGGTAGTGCTACATACATACCAGAGAGATTAAAAAATGCAGCAGTGTTAATTTAGTCGACTAAAACATTTTAGTCGACTAAATGAATATTATTTTAGTCGACTTAAATACGACTAAAACAATTGAGATGACTAAAATACGACTAAAACTAAAATGGCATTTTAGTCAAAAGACTAAAATGGGACTAAAACTAAAATGCTATTTTAGTCCTAAGACTAAAACTAAATTGAAATTTGACTTCAAAATGAACACTGGTCTATACAGTGTTGCCAACCCCCTGAAGTGAAATTTACTGGCAAGGATACCAAAATTTCTGAACGGCACCAATTTTTTACTGGCAAAAATCATGACAATTACTGGCAGGGCCGCATTTTTTACTGCCGCTGCAAAAAAGTAACTAAAATTACTGTTTTTACTGCTAAACAGTGCAAATATCAATATGTGAACTATAAACACACAGCTAAAGCTATTATCAATGTGTTTAAGTTAAACAAAAGTAAAAAAAAAACATTTTTCTCAATTTACATGAAGGTCAGGTTACTATAACCCAGGCAGCACAGAGTTCCCTCTTACATCAGAGTCTGCAGAGATCCCCCTTACAGTGCAAGGAAACTCTTATGTAAAGGGGAACGCTGCAGATCATGATGTAAGGGGGAACTCTGATGTGGAGGGGGGCTCTGGTGAATAGAGACCACCTTCCACAGAGTGAATACACTAAGGTAAGGGGGGGTTACTAATATAGGGGGGGACCTTTTATATCAGTGCCCCCTTACATTATTGTATTTACTCCCCTCCTTAGATCAGTGCCCCCCCCCCTCAGACTGGCCTGGCGGCGCTGTCACTGACCTGCTCTCAGGTGCACAGTGCGGGGCTCAGTCAGACGGCTCCAGCTTGGCGGCTCTGACCTCCTCTCCACAGTCCACACGTCTGTTTCTTCCCGTAACCCCCATCACGGCGCTCCCACTCTTGACATCTTTCTAGGATCCCCTCAGAGACTGCAGACATAAAAGACAGGAGATGGTCAGGAGGTGGACAGAGGCTGCAGAGTCATGACACAGGAGGGGGACAGAGGCTGCGGACATGACACAGGAGGGGGACAGAGGCTGCGGACATGACACAGGAGGGGGACAGAGGCTGCGGACATGACACAGGAGGGGGACAGAGGCTGCGGACATGACACAGGAGGGGGACAGAGGCTGCGGACATGACACAGGAGAGGGGACAGAGGCTGCGGAGATGACACAGGAGGGGGACAGAGGCTGCGGACATGATAGGGTCCTCCTTACCCCCTCAGTGGCCTCCTCCTCTGTCTACCATCATATAACTTCTCCTCCATATCATCAGTATGCTGTGTCCTCCTTCTGTGCCCCTTTCACCTCTCCACAGTTCAGGGCAGCTCTGACATGTGGAGAGGTGAAAAGGGCACAGAAGGAGGACAGCATACTGATGATGTGGAGGAGAAGTTATATGATGGTGGACAGAGAGAGCACATCAGTCTCTGTCCTTCCCCTGCATGCCATGGCCGCTTCACCCTCCGGGCTCCCGCTCTCAGCGCAGTCCTCCTCTTACTTTATATCCCCCCCTCCTCCTCCTCACCCCTGCTCGGCCGAGTCCTCTCCTCCTACGGCGACTGCGAGTGCACTGTAGCCCGCCCCGTGAGTCCCGTCCTGGCTGAAAGTCTATTCAAAAATGTCGCCGGGCGGCGCCATTACGTTACTGCGCATGCGCCGCTCGGCCGAACGCATACGAGCTTTCCCGAGCCCGGCCGGCTTCGGAACGGCGCATGCGCAGTTGCATGGTCGGCTCGCGGCCATGTTTTTTTATGGGCAGCCGATGCCCACAACGGACTTTACGTACACCCCAAAAAGGGGGTTAAATTTACGTGCTGTACGTAAATTAACGTACGGTTGGCAACACTGGGTCTGTAGTGCATGTTCATACCTCAATAAGATAAATAGTAAGATATTAGATTTTTCATTCCAGCAGTATATAAGGAGTTTGGAAATTGTAGAGAAATGTTAACTAATGCATTACAATTTAATTACACTCATTAGATTTTAGACGACTAAAATAAGTTTTAGTTGACTAAAATGCACAGGAGATGTTAGTCGACTAAAACGTAGGACATTTTAGTCGACTAAAATGTACTGAAGATTTAGTCGACCAAATACGACTAAAACTAAAACAATTGCAGAAGACTAAAATGGGACTAAAACGAAAATGCCATTTTAGTCCCAAGACTAAGACTAAAACTAAATCGAAATTTGCTGCCAAAATTAACACTGAAATGCAGCATTATGGACTACCTAGAATTGCACATTTAACTGGCACATGTGACTATATCTGTATGCAGAATTCTTACTTCATTCTCTGCTTGTTCCCTGGTGGTTTTATCAGCTGTCAGTGTTACTGTATGGTGCTAGAGAGACATTTCAGAGTGAAAGTGACACATTCAAGAGCCATTAAAATTTGTGTAGAAGGTACAGAGAAGCCGCTGTTGAGTAAGATTTTTATGAGGAACACGTCTACACATCTATGTGATGTTTTTCAAGGTTTCTCTTGGCAGTGCAATTAAATCTTCCCCAAAACGAAACATGCAATGTGGCGTGCTGCAAAAAGTTTTTTTTTTTTTTTTTTAATAAACACGTCTTTCAATTCACATTTCTCAGGTTTAGCGGGTACGCTTTTCATTATTTAAAGGTCAGATTTTGTTTTCTTCACTATGTATACTGATGACAGTTCTTTTACAAATTCAGTATGTGTATGTGATGCTGAATAGGTTTTATTTATGTGTACGTATGACATGTTTTGCACAGTAGCTTTGTGAAAAATCCTTACTACTCCTTATCACAGCCCTTTAATCCATAGATGACTCTCGATGACTATGGAAACTGGCAGGATTGCATAGTCAGCATGCAAGTCATTCCAATTTAAACTTTCAATAATTTTGCAGTCCGCTTTGTTCTCTGGATCTATCAATCTGCCCAGGACATATTAGTAGAAAGCAGCCAGCCAATAATGCAGATTCAGTGTTCTTTCTGCAGATTCTAATCTCTCAAAACAGACACACTGCATAAAAACTCAGTGTAAATGTTACCATGAATTAAGCAGTTGTCCTTTTATTTTTCTACCACTGAACTAAACTGTAATTTCAGGAGAAGTTTAAAGCAGAATTATTATTATTTTTTTTTGCAAACATTCTGCAATTGCAAGTTAAAGTGGCAAATACTCCGCTCTTCTCCAGTGATGCGACATTTGTGAGCTCACCTGCTGGTCCTGATATCCTCAGTGGTCTTCTTCCAGGTTCAATGTGCTCAACCATCTTAATTGGCAAGGCCCAGATGGCATAGCTCCCGCACGTAAGCACATTAGTTAATTCATCCTGGCACTAAGACATGCCGAGAATGTACACTGAGCTGTACATGAGCTGCTCAGTTTTCATTCTAAACCAGTTTCCAGGCAGGTGGAGTGCTTTACTGCACAAGATACAGAAGTGTTTTTCTCGCACCTCGGCATGTTCCTCTCCGCAACAGGTACATGAATCTGTCTTAATAGGTGTCAGAAATGACGCCAGACTGTTTATCCTGGAGGAGTTTTGTAGCAGGGTGGGCGGCGCCGGCTGGGGAAATTCAGGTCCAGCTTGCTTTTGATTGACCACATATGGCAGTGGTTTGTGATGAGGCCATTACTAATTGGCCACCTTTGCCGTTACTTTTTAAATGGTAACTCTGCTTTTGTGTAATAAAATGGGGGGTTCAAGAAGGTTTTCCCCGCATTTTTTTTTTTTTAAAGTTTACATTCTAGAGGGCTTTCTACAGTAAGTCAAAGGCATAAAAGGGAATAAACGTCTGCTCACCTGAGCTCCTAACTAAACTTGGTTCAGTTCTTGACTTAAGCCCCGTACACACGGTCGGACTTTTGCCCAACAAACTTCGTTTTGAGCAAGTTAGACCAACAATCCGACCGTGTGTACGCTCCATCGGACAAACTTTTTTCGTTTGGTTTTGGATTTCATCGGACAAAAGTTGGGTCTGCAAACGGACAAACTTTTGCCCAACAAAAGTCCGATGGAGCAAAGTCCCGACCGTGTGTACAGAAAACCATCGGACTTTAGTCCGATGGACAAAACAACTAATGTTAAAATATACCGACAATAGCAGAAGTTGACCAAAGGGTGGCAGTAAAGATAAGAAAAGATCAGAAAAAACACGTGATGTTGTAAAAAGTTTTAAGAAAGTTTGCAGAAAAGTCCAAGCGTGTGTATGCTATGGGTGTTCCCAACCAACAACGTTCGGACAAAAAACCATGGAAAAGTCAGATGGAAGTCCGACCGTGTGTACGAGGCTTAAGACCCCTTTCACACTGAGGCGCTTTGCAGGCACTATAGCGCCTGCAAAGCGCCCTGAAAGAGCCGCTCCATTCACTCCAGTGTGAAAGGCTTTCACACTGGAGCGGTGCGCTGGCAGGGCGTCAGAAAAAGTCCTGCCAGCAGCTTCTTTGCAGCGCATTGGGAGCGGTGAATACACTGCTCCTAAAGCGCCCCTGCCCATTGAAATTGATGGGCAGCACCGCCCAAAAACAAGGGTAAAGCGTCGCCAAAAATAGCTGCGTTTTACCGCCGACGCCCGGGCACTTTCAGTGTGAAAGCATCCTAAGGGTGGCCATACACTAGATGAAAAATCGTTTGAAAATCTGACCTTTGGACAGTCGTTCGTTTATTGTCTAGTTAATGGGCACGAATCGAAAATCGGTTGTGACGTTTTTGAGCCGCAAAATCAAAGGAAAAGTTTGGAAAACTTTGGCCGAACCATAAATTGAAAGGTTAATGCGTTTCTCATCTGAACAGCTTGCACTGGGCTTATGTGACAAAACTAATGAAAAATGTATTAATTTATGTCAGTTGAACGATTTATTGATCAAATTTCTGTCATTACACAATGACAAAATCGTTTGCTCTCACGACCATGTATTCATTTTTCGAAAACTTGTTCAAACTATTTTTCGATAGGTGTATGGCTAGCATAACAGAGTGTCCCCTAATGCATTCCCCAACACAACTAGGCATCACTTAAGGCTCGTACACACTATAAGAAAATTGGGCGAACGTTTTCGTCCAATGAATTTTTGTATGATTTTCGTACAAAACGAAAGAAAATACAAGTTTGTTTTCTAAACAGACGCAAACCGCCTAACCATGTATTAGGCTGGGTTCACCTATATGTGAATTGAAGGCGTTTTAAACTGCATTCAATTCGCATTACATGTGAATGTGACCGGTTCACACATGTACGTGGCGGCTGTGGTGTGGTTTCAAAAAGGCTCCTGTGCGTTTTTGAGTCCAGTTCAGGTGCATTATCAGGCAAAAGTTTGCACCTGAATCGCACCTAAACTAGTGAACAGAAACGCACCGGACCTCGGACTGCAAACCACAGCCGCATATATGTGAACCCGGCCTTAGTGTGAAACCGGGTGAAATGCACACCACCAAAAGTTCTTCCACCCAATGCTTTACTATGCATTGATCAGCCATAACGTTATGACCACCCACCTAATACTGAGTAGGTCCCCCTTTTGTCACAAAAACGGTCCTGACCCATCGAGGAATGAACACCACAAGATCTCTGAAGGTTTGCTGTGTTATCTGGAACCAAGCCGCCAGTAGCAAATCCTTTAAGTCCTTTAAGTTGCGAGGTGGCACTTCAATGGATCTGGCTTGTTTTTACAGCACATCCCACAAACGCATTGGCCTTGTTTAACCACTTGACAACTCGGCACATAACCCCCTTCCTGCCCAGGCGAAATTTCAGGTTTCAGCGCCGTCACGCTTTGAATGACAATTGCGCGGTCGTGCGACGTGGCTCCCAAACAAAATTTACGTCCTTTTTTTCCCACAAATAGAGCTTTATTTTGGTGGTATTTGATCATTTCTGCGGTTTTTATTTTTTGCACTATAAACAAAAATAGAGCGACAATTTTGAAAAAAACACAATATTTTTTAATTTTTGCTATAATAAATATCCCAATTTTTTTTTAAAAAACTATTTTTTTTCTCAGTTTAGTCCGATACGTATTCTTCTACATATTTTAGGTAAAAAAAATAAAAATCGCAATAAGCGTATAGTGATTGGTTTGCGCAAAAGTTATAGCAAAATAGGGAATAGAATTATTATTATTTATTTTTTTTATTATTATTTTTTTTTTTTTTACTAGTAATGGCGTCGATCGGTGATTTTTATTGTAACTGCGATATTATGACGGACACATGAGACACTTTTGACACATTTTTGGGACCATTCACATTTATACAGCGAACAGTGCTATAAATATGCACTGATTACTGTATAAATGTGACTGGCAGGGAAGGGGTTAACACTAGGGGGCGATCAAGGGGTTAAATGTGTTCCCTGCTAGGTGATTGTAACTGTGGGGGGAGGGGACTAACTGGGGGAGCAGACCGATGGTTGTCCCTATGTACAAGGGACACACCATTCGTCTCCTCTCCCTGACAGGACATGGATCTCTGTGTTTACACACAGAGATCCATGTCCCTGGCTCTGTGACAGCCGATCGCGGGTACCTGGCGGACATCGCGGCCGCCAGGCACGCGCATCGGCACCCGCCTCACACGGCGGGCACAGCTTTTCCCCGATGCGCAAAACAGATCACAGGTGAGGATGGTTACCTTTAATAGCCATTGAAACCCCTGTGTCTACTTGTGTGCATGTTATCAGGCCAAAATCTCTGTATGCAAACTTTTGATCAGGATCATTTGGGTACTTCCTGTTGCCATTATGATTTAAAAAGAGTAAACATAGTTGATAATAAATGGCTTCAGCCAAACACTAACCATGAGTGAAAGATGTTTTTGTGTGGTGAAAAATGGCCAAGAAATCATAAATTCTGCCAGGGGTATGTAAACTTAAGAGCACAACTGTATATGTGTGTGTGTGTGTATGTGTATATATATATATATTGTGAAGGACTAGCATCAAAGGTAGAGATTGAAGGACACCGCCACTCACTGGGTCTTCTTTTTAGGGCTTTATTTGCCCATTTTTATTAAAAGAAGTTCAAACAAAATCAAAGGTTTCCCTGGCAGGGGTTTCAACACTCCTTTTCATCAATAACATGACATTCAGCCTCCTGGCTTATACATACAGCAGTGTTGCTCTGGCCTTCCACTTCAGGCTCTTGTCTGTCTCCTACAGACTATTCCATTGGCAACACCATCCATTTAGATAGCAGCCCCTCGCTGCTCTGAGCCTCAGACTTGGGTCCACTGCTCTGACCCTCAGACCTGGGTCTCTGGCTTCCAGTGTGCAGACAACCACTCTTTGGCTTCTCCAGTGCACACTTGCACTCTATGGCTTCCCCAGTGCACACCTGCACTCATCGGGAGGGTGGAGCCCAGAATGCTGGTCCTGACTCTACTATCAGGCCCACACACACCTGAACAATCAGTGTGCCGGTGAGTCTCAAAACCCTGATCCAGGACTGGGGATTTCATCCCACCCGGATCTCTAAGAAATCCCCAGTCTCCAGGTCCCAAAGTGGACTTTAGTAAATCATGAGGAAACTGAAAAGCCAGTTTCCTCCCAAACAAGCAAATACCCTGGAGCCCCTCAACCTGCCTGGTTGAGAATCCTGTATTTATACACTGGTGGGGTACCACACTACCACAATATATATATATATATATATATATATATATATATATATATATATATATATGTATGTGTATATGTAGCGATACCCCCAAACTAAGGGAGCCGCTGGTTCTGTTTTTGGGCCCTGTACACAGCACAGCCAACCCCCGGCAATCTACTCAGCCCTTCTCTGGCACAGCTAGTCTAGGGGTGGTATTTCTATATAGCTCTATACCAGTTTATGCACAATCCCACAATACCTTTCTTCTAGTGATAAGATGTATGTATGTGTATATATATATGACTCCAATACCAGATTGATAAAATGTAAAAGGTTTACTTGTAGATAAAAGGGGTTAACAATCAATATCACATATAACACATGCATGCAGAGTCCTGCAGTAATACTAACAAACACTAGTTGACTATAGTGCGCAATTAGTTCTAACACACACTAACATATAGCTTGAGTCCCCGTTAGCAATATGGTGCCCAACAGTACTATCAACTCCCAGTCAGGCCTGACTCCGTTAAAGCTCAGTCTCTAGAGAAGGAATCTTCGCATGCCAGATGATTGGTGGTGCACATACAGGAACAACATTTGTAATCCAACAAGGTCTAAGGTAATGGAAACAACTCCCCGGAGACTATGTAACACAGTCCTCCAACTAGTCTCCTGACAGGAGAAAAGGGAAAGTGTAACCTGACGGCCAAGGCAGTCAATAGGCCTAATAAAGTACTTGGTTGGTTATGGTTGTGAGCAGGTGCTCTCTCACCCCTCCGGACTCGATCCCAGTCCGGGACTCCCACCGCTGTGTCCACACACACAGGATCTGCCACCGCCTGAACTCCGGTCCACTGATGTCCGCGAAGCAGGTAGATGTCTGCAGCCGCACAGGCTCCGCAGTGAGGTGGAAGGCTCTCTGGAAGTGCGCAAGGTCCAGGCCTCGGGCCTTACACTCGCAGCAGGTCCGCACAGGAAGTCCTCTTGCCAGCCGCGCGGTGTCCAAAGAGGCTGGGCTTAGCCTCGCCCTCCCCTTTTATACCCCACCCATGAGTCTCTGCGGCAGCCCAATGCACCCTGGGTGTCAAATGGGGTTCTGGGTGTACATACATACATACATACATACATACTGTGTGTATATTTTTTATATATATATGGTGTTCACTCCAAGTGTAGCGCTTTAAGGATACTGCCGCTCGCTTTTCCTTCATTTAAGGGCTGGTTTTTGCCCACTTTTAGTAAAGAAAAATCAAAGTTCCAGAAATGAAAGCTAATGCCACGTACACACGACTGTTTATCATGACGAGAAAACTGCTATTTTTTAGAAAACTGTCGTGAAAAACGGTCGTGTGTATGCTCCATAGCAGATTTCTCGACAAGAAACCTGCCGGCAAAAAAATTAGAACCTGCTCTATTTTTTCTCGTAGTTTTTCCCGTCGTTCTTTTTCTCGTCGCGAAAACTGCTCATGTGTATGCTTTTCCGAGGGGAAAAAAACCGCGCATGCTCAGAATCAAGTATAAAACGGGAGCCCTCGTTCTGGTAAAACTAGCATTTGAAATGGAGATGACACATTCGTCACGCTGTAACGGACTGAAAAGCATGAGGCTGTAACGGACTGAAAAGCGCAAATCGTCTCTCACCAAACTTTACTAACCCGAGTTCAGCAAAAGCAGCCCAAAGGGTGGCGCCATTCGAATGGAACTTCCCCTTTATAGTGACATCGTACGTGGTGTTGTACGTCACCGCGCTTTGCTCGAGTGTTTTTTTTTCCTGATCGTGTGTATGCAAGGCAGGTTTGAGAGGAATCACGTCGAGAAAAACATTGTTTTTTTACATGACAGGAAAAACGGTCGTGTGTACGCGTCATAAGGGTTTCCCTCACAGGGAGTTTTCACCATCAGCACCAAATAACCATATATTTAGCCTCCTGACTTACACATGCAACATTGCAAACAAAATACCAAGCCACCTGGCTCTCTTTAGCAGCAGCACCATGGCTCAGGCCCTCCTGACTCCTGTCGGTGCCCTCAGGCTTGGGTCTCTGGCTTCTCCAGTGCACACCTGCACTCTATGGCTTCTCCCTTGCAAGCCTCCCGAGGGGAGGGTGGAGCCCAGAACCATGGTCACGTGTCTACAAATAGCCCAGGAAACACCTGACCTGTTGGTGTGCTGGTGGATCGCAAAATCAGGATCCAGGACTGGGGATTTCATCCCACCCAGATCTCTAAGAAATCCCCGGGCTCCATTTTCTAAAGTGGACTTTCCTAAGCAATGAGGAAACGGAAAAGACAGTTTTCTCCCAAATAAGCAAATCCCCTGGAGCCCCTCAACCTGCCTGGTTGAGAATCCTGCATCCATACCCTTGTGGGGTACCACACTACCACTAATATATATATATATATATATATATATATATATATATATATATATATATATATTTTTATATATTAATATTATAATTTTCAGTTTTAGTTCATATTTAGGTATCATTTTATAATACTGGAACAAGATTCAAATATAGCTTACCTTGTGATCATAACAATATAGGGGGTTGTTATTACAACACTGGGACTTTTCATGTGATCATAGCGGGCGGTCCCTACCTCTTTGCACTCAGGAAGTAGGAAGGGACTGCAGGAAGTGAGAGCAACTCTAGTTTTAGCAGCAATGACAATATTTAAAAGTTATTAAATTGATTGTGAAGGCTAAATATTTATTTTTACCTTTTAATGTATTCTTTGCATTAGGTTAAAAAAAATAAAAAAATGGGTGCATCTCCGCTCACTCTAAATACTTATCTGAGCCTGATCTGGGTCCAGCACTTTCTCTCTCCTCTCTGGACTCAGTAAGAAGAGTGGGAGCCATTGGTTCCTGCTGCTGTCAATCAAATCCATTGACGAGGGAGCTGGGGGCAAAGCCGAGCCACACAAGTACCTCCCCTAGCAAGCGGCTTGCAGGAGGGGGTACTCAAATGTAGGAGGAGCCAAAAGAGTCAGCGAGGAGCCAGGAGAGGAGGATCGGGGCTGCTCTGTGTAAAACCATTGCACAGAGCAGGTAAGTATAATGTGTGTGTCATTTAAAAAAAAAAAAAATCACTTTAAAACATTAGCTCTGTTATTTTTAGTTGCTGTTCATACAATGTGCTCCAACGTATGCTTTTTTTAGCCTATTAGTCTACGTTTTATTGCACATGATAAGGGCAAGGGCACAGATTTATCACCCATTATTTTCGTTTAAAATCAGAATCTTTCTACTATGCCTTGTGAGAAAATAACAATACAAAAAAGTAAACTGTTGTGTATAAGACAAAGCATCTTTTGATGTTCTGAAGAGATCAGTGTGGTGTTACATGGAATGACAGCCCAGCCGTTAGCATTAGCTTCTTTTTGATAACGGAGAATTGAGGTTGACCTTGCTGTATTCGGCAACCTCTGAATTTGCTGGTTATACTGACCCTGACATTGGGTAATTTCCCTGTCAATTTCCATGTGTACTAAAAAGAACTCCAATCTGCAGCTGATGCCAAATCTCCTAGACTGGAAAATGATGAAATAGATTTCAAGTGATTAACGCACATAATAGGAAATCCCTGATCAAATGAAGTGGTAATGCACCTGTTTACAGTAGAGAATTCCCTATTATTATTTTGTTGTCGTGGAAGGATGCAAAGTGTTTTATACTCTTTACGCAGGTCTTTCTTTCTCCACACATGTATTTTTTTAATCAGGTTCAGCATGATTTTGACATAGTGACTTTTGTGAAATTGGTTTTTATTAAAGCCTGCAGGATGCTCTCTCGCTGGCAACGACTTTGATTAAGCACTGTATTAGGGTCATCTCCTGGAATAACAGCAATTCCAAATCCCTGGCTGTGTTTGAAAAGAAATGTGATTAAAGTCTTGGCTGTTTTCCTGAAACGACTAATGTCTATCGAGGGTTGAGTTACCATTTCAGTTGCTGGCACTCAAGTAACCATCCTCTTTCTTCTTCTTCCATGCCGGCTTCCCTGTAATGCGATCAACTTTTCCTTGTGTGACACATTTTACTTTCATAAACACAAGACCTGAGGGAAGACTTGATTGTTAGCTCCCAAGGTTCACGGTTTCTTTTTAAGTGTGTTTTTATACAACACGTTTCTTTAAAGTTAACCTATGGCCAGACATAAACAGTGAAACTTGTACGTCATGCATGCCAGATTCTCTTTCTTGTGGCATTTGCTGGGTAATCCTGATGGCGATATGCAAATAGCAGCCACCTCCTATAGTCAGCTGCTCTAACCTGCCCCTCCTTATCTGTTTCTGTGATTGGGGCCTAACTAACCATTAGAGGAGGTAACTGTTGTCGTGATATAAGTAGAGAGACAGCACAAATCATTACTGTACATAAGCCATGTTTACTGAATGACCCAACAGGAAACACAACACAGGAAGAAGTACAACAGAGATGCACCATAGAGTTGCATTTAAAGAAACATATCATCCATAACAGTAACCACTAGGGTGGTTGCTGTTTGCATATCAGAGAATTTAGGAATTTGAGGCTCACAATGCATTCAATGGGTAAAGGTACCTGCTTTTCAGTGTAAAAAGCAGTTTCAGGGCTCCAAGGAAATGCTACTTTGTCCATTCGGGGTAAAGTGACAGGCGGACTTACTAGAATGCCCTTCCAATCATCCACACACAATACTTCCACTCTGTTCCTCTGTCTGAACCATCATAACTGCCTGATGTTTTCAGGCATGGGGGGAGAACATGAGATACGTCCCTCCTTACTTTCCCTTCTTTCAGGATTCGGTGCTTGGGTCTGACTAGCCAGATGCCTGGTCTGAACACTTCCACATGAGAGCAGGGAACAGGTTTATTTGTAAGTCTGTGTAAGCTCCAACCCTAAGCTTACACAGGGTTTAGACCCTCAGCTCTGACCGAGAATCATTGTAGCAGAGGAGCACAGGGAAGACAAAAATCATTACAGGCCAGTTCACTCCAGATGCAGTCCTGTGCGCTTTTTTTCTGCACTCAAAATGCATGCACAGTGTTTTCCTTTTTTTTTTTTTTTTTCTTTTTTTTTTTTTTTTTTAACTCTTTATTTTCTTAAAACAGGGTATACAGATATATCATTGCCATTTAGGAAAGAAAAAGGCCGGGTACTTCGCCATCCATAAATAAATAAAGAAAACCTTATTTAAACCATATTATTTCACTTTCGTTATTTTACTTGTCTTCTAAGCTCTTCTTCCTATTGCCCCCTTTTTTTTTTTTTTCAGTGTTTTCCATGTATTCCAATGGCTGTAGTTTACACCAATGCAGTCCGTTCCAGTCAGTTTTCCCTCAGTTTCTGCACTGACTGCACTGATGTGAACTAGAGCCTTTGGAGTACATGGAAAACACTATGCATGCATTTTTAGGGCCAGTTCACACCACAAAAATGCACTCCGGATACGTTCCAGGTGAGTTTTTGCTTACATTTCACACCACACGCAGTTCCAGTGCGTTTCTGATACAATTTGCTAGGTTCCAGTATAGTTCTGTGCAGAAAACATGCAGCACGCTCTACTTTTTTTCCTGCACTGGAAAACTGACTGCACTGGTGTGAACTAGAGCCATTGGAATACATGGAAAACACTATGCATGCATTTTTAGGGCCAGTTCACACCACAAAAATGCACTCCGGATACGTTCCAGGTGAGTTTTTGCTTACATTTCACACCACACGCAGTTCCAGTGCGTTTCTGATACAATTTGCTAGGTTGCTGGTGTATACTAGAGCCATTGGAATACATGGAAAACACTGTGCATGCATTTTTAGTGCAGAAAAAAAGCGCAGGGAACTGCATCTGGTGTGAACTGGCCCTAAGAGTGTAGCAAAAGATCATGTCGCTTTACTTTTGAGGATGTACATTTCAAAGAGTAGACACACAGTTTAGTCAGATATAAAATAGTTGTATCTTTACTAGCTCTAGGGATACTGGCTACCCACTTAGAATCTATAATATGTACTCTGGCATAAATCTTTTGCAGCCAACTGTCCTGTTTGGTAATTTCCTAAGGTTGCCTAAATTTTGAACCTCAAAAAATGTGATCCTATTCCTACCTGCGTGTTTTACATGTGCTTTAGGTGTTAGGCATTACAAAATAAATAAATACTGCTTGCTGGATGTTTGTGCTTTCATCAAAACACATGTTATATAGAGGGGTATATGAGAGTTATATGAGAACACGCCTAAAGCACACTCCACAGATGTGAACCCAACCATAGGTTGTTGTGCTCCCCTGACTGTGAGCATCGTCTCAGAATGCTGCTCCCACTCTCTCGAGTGCAACTCACATAACCATGGTCACATGATCTTGGCAGAACAGGAGGCTCTACGTTCGTATGGCTCATCCTCCCTATTCAGCAGAGATTGTATGACGAAATGCTTAGGATTTCAACACCACTAGAGAGAACCAGGGGCAGCAGTTCTTTTTTTAGGGGGGAATGTAGGTATTTGTGTTTTTATTAATCCCAGCGAGACTGAGAAACTGATAACCGCTTTTGTTAACATTTGTGTACAGGTAGACTTTAAAACTCACACTCACATTAGACTTTCCATTTTCCTTTGCTGGATTATCAGAAATTCCCGTAACAAGTACCGTATATGAAAAACTTGCAGTTATAAACATACACCTATGCTATATGAGCTTATATGTGCTATAGGAACAATGTGATAAAGTGACTTTAAAATGTATGTTAAATAAGTATGCAGAAAACTAGGGCAAGCATTCCTCAGAGATGTTGGTCCATATTGACATGATAGCATCACGCAGTTGCTGCAGACTTGTCAGCTGTACATCCATGATGCAAATCTCCCATTCCACCCCATCCCAAAGGTGCTTTATTGGATTGAGATCTGGAGGCCATTAGAGTACAGTAAACTCATTGTCATGTTCAAGAAACCAGTTTAAAATGATTTGAGCTTTGTGACATGGTGCATTATCCTGCTGGAGATCTTCCCCTCAGATCTACAGTGAATGCACTTCCAGTGCAAAGTGGATTTACCTTTAGTAAATAACCCCCACGGTGTGTTCAAGGCTTTTGAATTACATCCCTTCGTGGGATACTTACGGACGTTTGGAAGTGACAGGTGGGAGAGATTGTCTACAGAACCATCGGTAGGCCGTGGCATTTAAACAATGCTCAATTGGTACTAAGGCGCCCAAAGTGTGCCAAGAAAATATCCCCAGCATCATTTACACCACCAGCAGCCTGAACTGTTGATACAAGACAGGAGAGATCCATGCTTTCATGTTTACTCCAAATTCTGACCCTACCATCTGAATGTTGCAGCTTAAATCGAGACTCATCGACCAGGCAATCTTCTGTTATCCAATTTTGGTGAGCCTGTGCGAATTGTAGCCTCAGTTTCCTGTTCTTAGCCGACAGGAGTGGCACCTGTTGTGGTCTTCTGTTGGTGTAGCCCATCTGTTTCAAGGTTTGATATGTTGTGCGTTCAGAGATGGTATTCTGCATACCGTATATACCCGAGTATAAGCCGACCCGAATATAAGCCGAGGCACCTAATTTTACCACAAAAAACTGGAATAACTTATTGACTCGAGTATAAGCCTAGGGTGTCCATCTGCGTGCATTACTTTGCCTCACTGTGTCCATGTGCATGCCTCACTGTGTCCATGCCTCACTGTGCCTTACTGTGCCCATGCCTCACTGTGCCCATGCCTCACTGTGCCCATGCCTCACTGTGCCCATGCCTCACTGTGCCCTATCTCCCTACCTGATCTCTGGCGCTGTGTGACTAGACTGACGTTTAACATGGGAGTCTATGGAAGGGGTGCCCGGCTTTGAAAAATCGGTGCTCCCCGGCCGTAGGTCCCCTGTACAACAAACTTTGCACACTTGTAGATTTAGAGTGGGGCTACATGTGTGCTAGGTTTGAGGTCCAGGGGACCTAGGGCCGGCCAGTACCGGGTCCCCAAAATCACCAGAGAAATGACCATTTAACATGGGAGTCTATGGAAGGGGTGCCAGGTTTTTAACCACTTCAATACAGGGCTTTTTGTACCTATTCAATACCGGGCCTATTTTGTCACTTCTCTCCTACATGTACAAATCATCATTCTTTTGCTAGAAAATTACTCAGAACCCCCAAACATTATACATGTTTTTTTAGCAGACACCCTAGGGAATAAAATGACGGTCATTGCAACATTTTTTCTTGCACAATATTTGCGCAATAATTTTTCAAAGGCCTTTTTTAAAAAAAAAAAAATGGTTTCATGAATTAAAAAATAACAAAACAGTAAAGTTAGCCCAATTTTTTGGGAAAATATGAAAGATAATGTTACGCCGAGTAAATAGATACCTAACATGTCATGCTTTAAAATTGCGCACACTCATGGAATGGTGCCAAACTTCGGTACTTAAAAATCTCCATAGGCGACGCTTTAATTTTTTTTACAGGTTACCAGGTTAGAATTACAGAGGAGGTCTAGTTCTAGAATTGTTGCACGCGCTCTAACGCACGCGGCGATACCTCACATGTGTGGTTTGAACGGCGTTTACATATGTGGGCGACTTACGTGTGCATTCGCTTCTGATCGCGAGCTACCAGGGACAGGGGCGTTTTAATTTTTTTTTAGTATTATTTATTTATTTATTTTACTTATTTATTTATTTTTTTACAATGATTTTACTTTTTTTTTTTTTTTTTTGATCACTTTTATTCCTATTACAAGGAATGTAAACATCCCTTGTAATAGGAATGCGTGTGACAGGTTCTCTTTATTGAGAGATGCGGGGTCAATGAGACCCCACATCTCTCCTCCAGGCTGGAAAGCATGAGATCAGTGAAATTTTTTTCACTGATTTCATACTTACAGCCGCAATGGCGGCTTTGTTTACATTTGAGACCCGGATGTGACGTCATCACATCGCGCCCGGGCCTCCGATGATCATAGAGATGACTGGTGACCATCTGGTCACCAGTCATCTCTATGCTCATCACGTGACTCCACCAACGATGCCGTAAGATTCGCTCCGGGTCCCCGATCGCACGGGGGAGCCCGGAGAAGCACCGGATGGCGGCGGGAGGGGGGTTGTCCCCTCCCGCTGCCTATAAGAACGATCAAGCGATGGAACCGCCGCTATGATCGTTCTGACGGTGCACAGAATCGCCGGCACTTCAAAAGGATATCTGAATGATGCCTCTAGCTGCAGGCATCATTCAGATATCCCCCTACAAAGCCGAGGACGTCATATGACGTCCACCCAGGATGGGAGATCCCATCTGTGGACGTCATTTGTCTATGGCTGGGTAGGGAAGTGGTTAAAAATCGGTGCTCCCCGGTCCTAGGTCCCCTGGACTAAAAACTTTGCACACTTGTAGAGGAAGAGTGGGGCTACGTGTGTTTGGGGTCCAGGGGACCTACGGCTAGCCGGGATCAGGCGCACAAATTTTGAAGGTGGACACAGATTCGAGTATAAGCTGAGGGGGGCATTTTCAGCACAAAAAAATGTGCTGAAAAACTCGGCTTATACTCGAGTATATACAGTACCTTGGTTGTAATGAGTGGTTATTTGAGTTACTGTTGCCTTTCTATCATCTCATTCTTCCCATTCTCCGCACAACTGCCGCTCACTGGATATTTTCTCTTTGTTTGACCATTTTCTGTAAACCCTAGAGAATGTTGTGTGAGAAAACCCAGTAGATCAGCAGTTTTTGAAATACTCAGACCAGCCCGTCTGGCACCAAAAACCATGCCACGTTCAAATCACTTAAATCCCCTTTTTTTCCCCATTCTGATGCTTAGTTTGAACTTAAGCAAGTCACCTTCACCATGTCTAGATGCCTAAATGCATTGAGTTGCTGCCATGTGATTGGCTGTTTAGCAATTTGTGTTACCAAGCAATTGAACAGGTGTACCTAATAAAGTGGCTGATGAGAGTGTGTGTGTGTGTGTGTGTGTGTGTGTGTGTATGTATGTGTGTATATATATATATATATATATATATATATATATATATATATATTGTGAGGGGGTTCGCTCGGCAGCGGGTGTGTGTGACCCCCGAGATGGGCTCCCCACACAAAAACAGGCCCAGCAAACGGAGGTTGTGGTTTTCAAAATCAAAAAGGTGCGGTTTATTTTCTATTTACAGTGACAAAACACAGCAAAGCAAAAGAAACATAAACAAAATAAATCCTGGTCAACTTGACCTCTGACTAAACATACAGGTTTCCTAACTAACAACTGGGATCAGCCTAGTGCTGTCCTAGTCCCTAAGTCCCTGGTTTTAAATGTCCAAGCAAATAGCCACACAGGCTTTGTCTCACCGCACAGGGGTTCACTCTCCCTAGACAGTCCACACAGGTCTGGGTCCAGGCATGAGCAAACAGCTAATGAAGCTGGGAGTTCTTATAGAGGCCTAAATGAGCTGACAAGCTTCAGCTGGTCTCATCAACTCCCTGTCTGCATGACGCCCCACACTCTCCCTAGAGGTATGAGTCATCCATGAGCCCACTAGCCTCAGCTGGGCTTATACAACTCTCCACCTAGTTGTATAAGTCGGCGTAAAGCCTGAATCTGGGCGAAATATATCTACCCCCCTGGATGCAACCAGGTGACTTTACCTTCCTGCTGTCACAATATATATATATATTGTGAGGAGGTTAACTCAGCAGCGGGTGTGTGTGACCCCCTGGATAGGTTCACCACACAAAAACAGGCACAGCAGACAGTGGTAGGAGAAAACAAAAGGGTGTGGTTTTATTTGAACTATAAACAGACAAATACAGCAAAAAGAAATCCTGGTCAATTTGACCACTCACTACACACGTTGGTGTCCCCAACTAACAACTGGGTACAGCCTTGTGCTGTCCCAGTCCCTAGCTCCCTGCTTTTAGAAGTTCTTAGCAATAACCACACAGGCTTTGGCTCACCGCACAGAGATCACACTCCCCAGACTATCCACACAGATCTGGTTCCAGTTTGGAGCATCTCCCTTAGCATGCTGGGAGTTCTTGTAGAGGCCCTAATGAGCCCACTTACTTCAGCTGGGCTCATTAACTCTTCCCCTGCAAGACTCCCAGCACTCCCCCTAGTGGTATAAATCGGCATAAAGCCTGAATCTAGGACATATATACCTTCCATCCTGGATGCAACCTGGTGATTTTACCTGCCTGCTGTCACAATATATATATATATATATATATATATATATATATATATATATATATATATATATATATTATCAGTCAACTGTGTTTACTTTTTTAAAATTATAATGGCAACAGAAACTACCCAAATGACCCTGATCAAAAGTTTATATACCTGGTGATTTTGGCCTGATAACATGCACACAAGTTGACACAAAGGGGTTTGAATGGCTATTAAAGGTAACCATCCTCACCTGTGATCTGTTTGCTTGTAATTAGTGTGTGTGTGTGTATAAAATGCCAATGCGTTTCTGGACACCTGACAGACCCTTGCATCTTTCATCCAGTGCTGCACTGACGTTTCTGGATTCTGAGTCATGGGGAAAGCAAAAAAATTGTCAAAGGATCTGCGGGAAAAGGTAGTTGAACTGTATAAAACAGGAAAGGGATATGAAAAGATATCTAAGGAATGGAGAATGCCAATCAGCAGTGTTCAAACTCTAATCAAGAAGTGGAAAATGAGGGGTTCTGTTGAAACCAAACCACAGTCAGGTAGACCAACTAAAATTTCAGCCACAACTGCCGGGAAAATTGTTCAGGATGCAAAAAAAAAAAAAAAAACACAAATAACTTCAGGTGAAATACAGGACTCTCTGAAAACATGTGGTGTGGCTGTTTCAAAATTGCACAATAAGGAGGCACTTGCAGAAAGATAGTCTGCATGGTCAAGTCACCAGAAGAAAGCCATTACTAAGCAAATGCTAAAAAGTATCTCGCTTATAATACGCCAAACCGCACAGAGACAAGCCTCAAACCTTCTAGCACAAAGTACTTTGGAGTGATGAGACCAAAATTTAGCTTTTTGGCCACAACCATAAATGCTACATTTGGAGAGGAGTCAACAAGGCCTATTATGAAAGGTACACCATTCCTACTGTGAAACACGGAGGTGGATCGCTGATGTTTTGGGGATGTGTGAGCTACAAAGGCACAGAAAATGTGGTCAAAAGTGTTTGTAAGATGAATGCAGTATGTTATCAAAAAATAATGGAGGAACATTTGCATTTGTCAGCCAGGAAGCTGCGCATGGGATGTACTTGGACATTCCAACATAATGATCTAAAACACAAGGCCAAGTCGACCTGTCATTGGCTACAGCAGAATAAAGTGAAGGTTCTGGAGTTGCCATCTCAGTCTCCTGACCTCAATATCATTGAGCGACTCTGGGGAGATCTCAAACGTTCAGTTCATGCTAGAAAGCCCAAGAATTTACAGGAACTGGAGGCTTTTTGCCAAGAGGAATGGGCAGCTTTACCATCTGAGAAGATAAAGAGCCTCATCCACAAATACCACAAAAGACTTCAAGCTGTCATTGGTGTTAAACGGGGGCAATACATAGTATTAAGAACTGGGGTATGTAAACTTTCTTTCTCGTACATCACGGGACACAGAGCGACATAGTCATTACTAATGGGTTATATAGATACCGTCAGGTGCTGGCACTGGCAACTTCCAAAACCGGAAGTACCCTCCCCTATATAAGCCCCTCCCATCCGGGAGCACCTCAGTTTTTTGCCAGTGTCTAAGGTGTTGGCCAAGAAGAAACATGTGTTTTTCACTGAGCTTGCGTACAGGTTCTTTTGGGCCTCAGTAAGCTATTCCGGATCCGACCAAAAAAGCTTCATAGCTAAACGGTCGGTACCCGGGCCTTGCAGAGAAGAGCAAGGTTTTGCCTGTAATGCTTCTCTTAGGAGAGCTGGACCCTGGGATCCAGAGCTCTGGTCATACCCACGACCAAGATGTTTTCTGTGCAGGGTGCTATACAGGTCCAGGGGAGTGGAATCCTTGGGAACCCGGTCCCTGAAGGTTTGATTACAATGCCTGCCGTGATAGGTGAAGTTTGGGCTTTTGTGGACCAAACAAAGTCCTGCGGCGGGGAACAGGTAAGTGGGGGCCCCCAGGAACTTGGTTCTATTGGGGGACCCCCAAGCCTAATTTGTCTTTCTGTCTGTTACCTAATGGTATTCCCGCAAAATTCTGTGCATGCCTGTAACTACTAAAAAAATGTAATAATTTTTAATGGTGGTCAAGAAAAAAAAAAAAAAATTTTTTTATATATTAGACTGCGGTACCTGTGTTTGTCCACTAGAGGCCGCTGTGGAATGTTTTCTTGTCATGTGGACTAGTTTCTTCTCAGCAGAGCAAGTCCAGGCAGATGGTGAGTTCTCTTATGGGAAACTGCTTCCTCTGCCATGTTGCAATGCTCGTCCATCCCCCGGCCTGCGGCAAAGAGGGGCCCTGGCTCTTGTCCCTAGTTTCCATTTTTCAAAATTAGCGCCGAAGGCGCACGTGGCCGCGCGCGTGCACGCGCCTCTATATATAGAGGTGAGCCGGGAAAGGGGGCATACAGCAAGCGGTTGATACAGGCATCCCCTAGAAAGGCACATTAGTAGACACCAACTGTTTCTTATAGCAGCATTTATGCTAGACTATTGTCAGTAACTGGTGTATTTCGGCTGGAATACCTCAGCTTTGTGGCTTAGGAATATGCCGTCTAAAAACTCCGGGACTAGAAATTCCAGGAGGAATAGGGGGTCTCCATCGGGCTCTGAGGATCTTGGGCATGCTTTGGCTGCACCAGTCTCCCCTGAAGAATCAGAGGTTAGTGACCGTAGAGCACCCTCAGGAGTACCTGGTACTGTGGCTGTCCTCAGTTCACCTGCTCCTGTGTATGTAACAGAGGAGGTTTTTTCCTCAGCTCTGGGAGGGCTGGAAGAGAGATTGTCAGCATTGATCGCGGCTTCCCTGTCACAGGAGAAAAGCGCCCGATCTCCGTCTCCTCCCTCAGAGTGCCTGTTAACAGAGCAACAGTCCCATACAGGGATCGACCTACCTGAAGGGGATCAGGATGAGGTCGATTCGGTTGTAGAGGAATCAACAGTGGAAGAGCCATTCTCAGCATCACATGCTGAAAGGTTATGGGTTCAGTCCCTGACTAATATGGTCCGATCAGCATTTAAAATGCCACTTGCGGAGCCATCATCCACTTCTGTCTCCTCGTTGGGGTCGCTAAAAGCTCCCCAGACTGTTTGTTCCTTTCCGATCCATCCTTTACTGGAAGGGCTCATTTACCAGGATTGGGAGCATCCTGACAAAATATTTACTCCCCCTAAGAGATTTCCGGTGGTCTATCCCATGGAGGATAAGTTCATCAGAAAATGGAGGGTCCCTACAGTGGACGCAGCCATCTCTTGTGTGAATAAATCACTGACATGTCCGGTGGATAATGTCCAAATGTTCAAGGACCCAATAGATAAAAAATTGGAGTCCTTATTAAAATCTGCTTTTTCTACAGCAGGATTGGTGACACAACCAGCAGTGGCAGCTATTGGGGTCTGCCAAGCAGTGAAGGATCAGTTGAAACAGGTCTTAAGGGACTTGCCAGATCAGCAGGCTCTTGCCCTAGCTGATCTACCTAGAGCCTTATGCTTTGCGGTGGACGCCATAAAGGATTCAATCCATCAGGCCTCCCGCCTTACGCTGTCTGTAGTACATATGCGCAGGCTTCTATGGCTCAAAAACTGGTCTGCTGAAGCTCCCTGTAAAAAATTGCTGGTCAGCTTCCCATTTCATGGTGAGCGCTTATTCGGGGAAGACCTGGACAAGTATATCCAGAGAATTTCCAGCGGTAAAAGTACACTTTTGCCGGTTAAAAATAGAGTTAGAGGTCCCTCTTTTAAGAGGCCTGCTTCTCCAGTCCCTAGGACATCGGCTGTGAAACAGTTCCGACGGCCTCCTCGGTCAAATCCCGGAGGTAAAAATCAGGGACAGTTGCAGGGTAACAAGAAGCCCTGGAGCAGGAGAGGTACAAAACCTCCCCCAAAGTCAAATGCATGAAGGGTTGCCCCCACCCAATCGGGTGGGGGAAGACTTCAGTTGTTCACAGAGACCTGGCGGGACACGATCCGAGACAAATGGGTGCTCTCCGCAGTAAATCTGGGATACAAATTGGAGTTAAAAAACTCCCCTCCTTCCCGCTTTATAAGGTCAAACGTGCCAAGGGATCCCCAGAAGAGAGGATCCCTCCTGTTGGCACTAGAACAATTATTGCTCCAAGCAGTAATTATAGAGGTTCCCCTGGAAGAATGGGGGTTCGGGTTTTACTCAAACCTCTTTACAGTCCCGAAGCCAAACGGGGACGTGAGGCCCATATTAAATCTAAAAGGGCTAAACAAATTCCTACATATCAGGACTTTCCGGATGGAGTCGATCCGATCGGTAGCCACTGCCCTACAAGGGGAGGAATGGTTAGCCTCGATCGACATCAAAGATGCTTATTTGCACATTCCCATCTTTCCAGCCCACCAAAAATTTCTACGCTTTGCGGTAGAAGGGGGCCATTTTCAGTTCAGAGCCTTACCCTTCGGTCTGGCCACAGCACCAAGAGTGTTCACAAAAATTCTGGCCCCATTATTGGCCAATCTAAGAACACGAGGTGTAACGATAATGGCATATCTAGACGACTTGTTGCTGATAGACCACTCAGTGGAAAAACTAGAAGTGGTTGTTCACGAGACAATCAAGTATCTGGAATATCACGGTTGGATTATCAACCGAGACAAGTCAGCCCTAAAACCAGTCAAAAGTCTGGAATACTTGGGGCTAAGGCTGGATTCAGACCAGAGAAAAATTTTCTTGCCTCAAGAAAAGGGGTCGTCTTTGAGAGATTTGATCCACTTAGTGGGTTCAAAAAGACAGCCATCCATACGCCTGTGCATGAGGCTGCTGGGAAAAATGGTGGCATCATTCGAAGCAGTACCCTACGGTCAATTCCATTCAAGGAAGTTGCAAAGGGCCATACTGTCAGCCTGGAACAAAAAAGTTCAGGCTCTGGACTTACCAATGTCCTTGTCCCCTTCCGTTCGCAAGAGCCTCCGCTGGTGGTTGGTTCCCCAGAATCTGGAAAGAGGGAAATCCTTCAGTCCGATTTCCTGGAAGGTGGTCACAACAGATGCCAGCCTTATAGGCTGGGGAGCAGTACTGGAGCAATGGTCTCTCCAGGGCAGATGGTCGGATGCGGAAAAGGCCCTGCCCATCAATCTCTTAGAGATACGAGCAGCCCGGTATGCCCTAGTAGCATGGACATCCAAACTCCAAGGGTCCCCTGTCAGAATTCAATCAGACAATGCCACAGCAGTGGCATATATCAATCGTCGGGGGGGAACCAGGAGTCGTGCAGCCCAAAGGGAAGTAAATTACATCCTGAGATGGGCAGAAAGATATGTCCCAGCCATATCTGCGGTATTCATTCCAGGAGTGGAGAATTGGAAGGCGGACTTTCTAAGTCGCCAACAATTATGCCCAGGGGAATGGTCCCTTCATCCCGAGGTTTTCCGGACAATATGTCAGCGGTGGGGAACACCGGATGTAGATCTGCTAGCATCCAGATTCAACACAAAAGTGGACAGGTTTGTCTCTTGGACAAGGGATCCCCTAGCGTGCGGCTCGGATGCCCTAGTGTTCCCTTGGGATCAGTTCAAGCTGATATATGCATTCCCACCGCCACAATTGTTACCTCGATTACTCCGCAGAATCAGGGTAGAAAAGAAACCAGTGATTCTGGTGGCTCCAGCGTGGCCTCGAAGAGCATGGTACGCAGAGATTGTAAAAATGTCTGTGGGGAGTCCTTGGACCCTCCCACATCGTCCGGACCTGCTTTCGCAAGGACCGATATACCACCCTTCCTTACCAGCCCTAGGTTTGACGGCCTGGCTATTGAAGCCCACATTCTAAAAAAGAGAGGGCTCTCTAATGCTGTGGTATCTACCATGATCAATGCCAGGAAGCCGGTATCCAGGCAGATCTACTATAGAATCTGGAAGGCGTACATCGCCTGGTGTGAGGCCAAGAAATGGCATCCACGTAAATACGTAATAGGTAGGATTCTGGACTTCCTACAATGGGCTGTAGATAGGAAGCTTGCCTTGAGTACTATCAAGGGTCAGATTTCGGCCTTGTCAATATTTTTTCAAAGGCCCTTGGCTTCGCATTCACTAGTCAAAGCCTTTATACAAGGAGTGATGCGTATTAGTCCTCCGGTTAATATTCCCATATGTCCATGGGATCTAAACTTGGTTCTGTCGGTTTTACAGAAACAACCATTTGAACCATTACAGCATATTTCCTTGGTGCTTCTCACCAGGAAATTGATTTTTCTAGTAGCCATTTGTTCGGCTAAAAGAGTGTCGGAATTAGCAGCCATGTCCTGTAAAGAGCCATATCTGGTTATCCATAAGGACAAAGTAGTGTTACGTCCTCATCCAGCCTTTCTTCCTAAGGTGGTATCGAGGTTTCATTTGAACCAAGATGTGGTTCTTCCTTCTTTTTTCCCCAAACCTACTTCGGTAGAGGAAAAGTTATTGCATTCTTTGGATGTAGTAAGAGCAGTTAAAGCTTATCTAAAAGCCACTGCTCAGATTCGCAGAACGGATACTTTGTTTATTCTGCCGGAAGGCCCCAGAAAGGGTCAGGCAGCGTCAAAATCTACTTTAGCCAAGTGGATTCGACAGGTCATAATACAAGCCTATGGCTTGAGAAGGAGACCGCCTCCGTTCAAAGTTAGAGCGCACTCCACGAGAGCAGTTGGAACTTCATGGGCAGTGCATCACCAGGCCTCCCTGGCTCAAATCTGTAAGGCCGCAACGTGGTCTTCAGTTCACACGTTTACTAGGTTCTACCAGGTGGACGTTAGAAGTCAGGAGGATGTCGCCTTTGGGCGCAGTGTGTTGCAGGCCGCAAAAGATCCTCATGTCTGATAGCGCTCAGCTTATATATGGTGTATCCCCCCCCTCATTTGGCATTGCTTTAGGACATCCCATTAGTAATGACTATGTCGCTCTGTGTCCCGTGATGTACGAGAAAGAAAATAGGATTTTTATAACAGCTTACCTGTAAAATCCTTTTATTGGAGTACATCACGGGACACAGAGCTCCCGCCCCTCTTTGGGGACACTTATTGCTTTGCTACAAAACTGAGGTGCTCCCGGATGGGAGGGGCTTATATAGGGGAGGGTACTTCCGGTTTTGGAAGTTGCCAGTGCCAGCACCTGACGGTATCTATATAACCCATTAGTAATGACTATGTCGCTCTGTGTCCCGTGATGTACTCCAAGAAAAGGATTTTACAGGTAAGCTGTTATAAAAATCCTATTTTTGATCAGGGTTATTTGGGTAGTTTCTGTTCTCATTATGATTTAAAAAGAGTAAACACAGTTGATTGATAATAAATGGCTTCAGCCAAACACTAACCATGAGTGAAAGAAAAGTTTTTGTGTTATCATTCATATTCTCTGAAAAATGGCCAAGAAATCATAAATTCTGCCAGGGTATGTAAACTTATTAGCACAACTGTAATATATGTATATGTAGCGGGGTGCTATATTTGGGGGAAGTATCTGAGTAGTAGTATGGCTCAGATACACTAATTGTCAGGCTTCTTGGACCATTTTTGTCCCTGGGAGATAGTATTGGTGTGCTGTTCCCTGTGGCCTACAGGTGGCGCTGTTGCTGTAGGCCCGCGTTGAACCACTGATACAGAGCTGTGCCTTTTTTGTCCCCTCTCGGCAGTGGTGACGGCGAGCGGGGAACCTGCTGTGCCTGTCGGGAGAGGGTATAAAAAGGGGCGGCCATCTTCCAGAGGGGTCGCGCCCAGGCACCTTCAGTGAGGGTGGTGCGTGTGTCGCCTCCGGGGGCCGAGTTCCTGTTCCATCCCAGACACCTTCTGTCTGGGGTGAGGTACTATTTTGGAGGCCCGGAGCTCAGCGCCTTCGGCTGGGTTCCGCCGGGGATTGAGGGCTCCCAGGGTGCCAACTTGCGAGGAAACCCATATCCAGGGTCGAGGAGGCCAGGGAGGTGACCTCTTCTGAAGACCCAGCGCAGAGTCGTAGTGACAGTGGGGGCCTCTGGTAGCTCTCCAGAGGGAGGTTCTTCTCCTTAACAAGGGCCAAGTTTCTTCAGAAGGAAGGGCATGTTCTGTAGGTCATAGTGGCAGTGACTCTACGCACACCAGGTCAGTGGCAGTGACCAAATAGGGCAAGGCCCTATTCACCAGGTCAGTGGCAGTGACCAACTTAAACAAGTCAGTGGCAGTGACTTTTTCATATTCACCCGGTCTGTGGCAGAGACGTTGCGTCCAAGCCTGTTCGTGAAAGCAGAACAGTAAGAGAAACCTAAATTGAGTTTGTGCCTGGACCTACTCCCACCTTATCTGACCTGTGTCTCATATCAACCTGTCTGCTCTCATAGAGACTATTTGTTATCCGTGGTGAAATAAATACAAAGGTTGGACTTTCAGTTGGTCTGGACAGTTACTTTACTGGGGAGAATTAAGGAATTGCCTCTGGCTAATGCAGAGACAAGATCAGCTCGGGAGGATTCTAACACGAGCCGCAGACAAGCCCGAGAAACTAATACCGCTCAACCTCCCCATCCAGGAGGGTACGGGCTGATAGTGCGGTGTGCCTCATTCTTTCCTGCGGAGGAGCCAAGTAAATAAAAGCAGGTAAAGTCTGGGGTGAGTGCGCTAGAGATATATATACCGTATTTATCGGCGTATAACTTTAAGAGGGAAGTTTCAGGAAAAAAACTTTCCACAGCCCCCTGCGTATAACACGCAGGCACAGTTTACCCTCTATTTTCAGGGTAAAAAAGTGAGTGTTATACGCCAATAAATACAGTGTGTGTATATATATATATATATCATTTATTTATTGATTTGGATCAATAGAAAAAAAAGAATGCTTCTGTTAAGTTTTTTTTTTCTGTTTGCTATAGCTGTGGCAGCAGGATAAAAAATAAGTGGAGCAGTTGTCACTGAAACTGGACACAAAAAAGTAATAACTTGGCAGGGTTCCAACGTTTCCCCAATTTACTGGAAAGCAATCCATGTTGCAGTTTGTTTCCAATGCAGGCACAGATCACCGGTAAATCCCAATGTTTTTTTTCCTTCCTTTCTCTTTCCAAAACTACAAAAAAAAAAGTTTTTCCTTGTGTTAGGCTAGAATATGTGTACCAAGCCCCTAATGTATACATGGATGTGACCTTAATATAACTTTTCTAGTAATTACCAGAGCAGACAAAACAAAGATTTGAAGCTTGACACAAAAGTTGGTGCTCAGTGATAGAATTGTCTTAAATGACATTGCAGTCTAAAATAAGGTTGGCAATTGCTGTTCTGTCCGATCTTTTATTTTATTTTTTGATCTATTGCTTCCCCCACGTCTGAGCAGACAGACTCGTTTTTTTAAACTGGAGAACACAGTTGTTCTCAGAAGCGCTATACAGTGACACTGTAGAGAAACGTGGTTCAATTCTCTCTGATCCTGAACTGTGTAATCATGGCATCAGCCATTATAAGCCTTAGATTGCTTTGAGACAAAGATTTTCTTCGTGGAGGGTCAGAGCACCATCCATTGCTGTATGTTCTGTTCTGGCATCAAAGCACAGTTGTCTGATGCTTTGGGGAGAGCTTGGAGAAAATGTTTAAGTTTATCAGTGTTGTAATTCGCAGGCAGATGTTTAATGAGAACGTTTGTGTAAAACAAGGCTGTGTACTTTCTCAGTAACAAGGTACTTTGTGTATAATCAATATCACAAAAGGTAACAAACCCTGCAAAAAATTTTTTATCTTGCGTGATCAGAATCACCAGCAAATGTATGGCGATTTGGCGAAACATAATGCTTAAAGCGGAGCTTCGCCCGAAAAAAAATAAAAAACAATTAAAGCCAGCAGCTACACATACTGCAGCTGATGGCTTTTAATAATAGGACACTTGCCTGTCCTGGAGTCCAGCGATGTCAGCACCGCAGCTGATGTTTCCATCAGCTATCTGCTGCTGCCGCTGCCATTGCGGGTAGGGGAACCCGGCAGTTTAGCCTTACGGCTTCACGCCAGGAACCCTACTGCGCATGCATGAGGCCCTGCTCCTCTCTCCTACTGGCCCGTCGACGGGGAGGAGGAGGGAGCCCCACGGCGATGTCATGTGCCACAGCACGTACTCCCACCAGTGGGAACAGAATACCTGTCAAAGACAGGTATCCTCTCCCCCGAAAGGTGCCAATTGTGGCATCTGAGGGGGAAAGAAGACAAATTTTGTGGAAGTTCCACTTTCCTCCTAAAAGCCATTGTCTTGTGTATACCTGCATGCTTTGGGATGTCATATAGAGTAAGCAAAGAAGAAAGTATGAAAAGAGACACACGTTTGCTTTTCTACAATGGCCTAAGCAGATTTGGTGGTACCCCTTGACAACAAAATCAATTTGATCATTATTCAAACTGTTTTGTGTAATTCATATTACACATATCTTCAATCCTATAATCAGTCAGTGAGATTATTTAAATAGATAAACGTAGGTAATTTGCTGTTTGGAGATAATTATAGACCAGCATGTAAATGGTAAAGGCTACAAGACCATTTCCAAGCAGCTTGGTGTTCTGACTGCAGTTTCAAATATTAAAGCGGAGTTCCACCCGAAAGTAGAACTTCTGCTTATATGAGGGAAATGGGGACCCTGGGTTTGACAGGTCCCCTTCCCCGAGACGGGCCGCGGCCCGATCTCCCAGAAGTTTAGCCCCCAAACAGGTAAGTGCCCTAATCTAATAAAATAAACAATAATGGATGCCAGTCACTCTGGTGAGTTTCACCTTATTTCTGACATACCGTATTTTTCGCTCCATAAGACGCACCTGACCATAAGACGCACCTAGGTTTTAGAGGAGGAAAATGAGAAAAAAAATATTCTGAACCAAACGGTGTACTAAAATATTTTATATTATATTATTACTATAGGTGGGTGGTGGACACACAGCAATACCAGCCCCCTATCAAATCAGCTCAGCTACACTATATCTGGTGGTGGTGGTGGACACAGCAACCTCCCCCCCTTCCCAGATCAGCTCAGGGTGGCAGGGCAGACACAAACACCTCTTAAGCCAGTTCTATCACAACAGCTCAGGTGACTGGGCTGTGGATACCATGCCAGCTTACACCTCCCACCCCCTTATCAACAGCTCACCTCAGGCAGCGGAGGACACTGCCATTACAATCCACAACCCCCTCTTGCTGGCTGGCTGGCTCTCAGCCTCAGATGTACCCAGGAAGCAGCTAGAAATAAGGACTGGGGACAGAGTTTACAGCAGCAGATCCCGGGAGAAGGAGCAGGAAGTCAGACTGGACCAGACCCTGGCGCCGGGGGGGGGGGGGGTTCAGGCTGCAAAAAAAAAACAGCAAGGGCTCTCACAGCTTTCGGGATGGTGTCACCTCTGGCGGGTGACACCCGACCTGGGTAAGGAGCACACCCCCATAGCAATGCTACTGACACCCCCCATGATTTGACACCCGGGGCAAAACGCCTCCCCCGCTCCCCCTTGGTATGCCCCTGCCAGGATGCTCCTCACTTCCTGTCCTCTCTCCTTTACAGAGAAGCCGAGCGCTGGAATTCTGACGTGGCGACGGGGGGGGGGGGGGGGGGCAGTGCCTGGTCAGTATTCGCTCCATAAGACGCAGGGACATTTCCCCCTATTTTTTTTGGGGGGGGGGGGAATGCGTCTTATGGTGCGAAAAATACGGTAATTGCGGGTTCTTCTTTTATGTGTGTGTATCTGTTGGTTTGGGAAAATTTTATCAAAAACCCAACCTTTCTATTACCAACAACCCTTATAGTTATATTTATACTTTGTCTATACATGTAGAATACATTTTCTTGCACATATACAGTATAAACTCGACATTAAACAACTAAGGAGGCTTCATGCACACCAGACATTTAGCCCCGGTTCATAGGGTGTGGGCTGATATCTAATTTGTTTTATACATAATAATAATAATGAGCGTTCTCTAACATTATATATATATATATATATATATATAGTATCCAAAATATGCACACCCAAAAGCATGTGTTGGACACTATCCATAGTGGCTTAGCAGTTAGCACTGCTATTTTGCATCAAATCGTTTGTATTCATGTACTCAAATGGCATTAACCATTTCAGAGCTCAACATGTGCATTTGTGTTACAACTGGCAGTACAAAAACATGTGTTATTCTGCGTGTTGTGAGTGTTAGATTTTCTAAAGGCAGAAAATTGTATTTTAGTTTGAATTTTGTATTATAAAGTAAGACCAGCTTTATTTGCCATTATGTTACAAGTACGCTTTACAACCCAAAGCAAAGGACTAACAATCATAAAAATGTTTAGTATATAAAAACACATTTTGTTTAATCTGTGCTTTTTATTTTGATATTTTGTTCTTAGATTACATTACTTTAAATGTGTATCTTCCCAAAATATTAATTTTCTTTAATGCGGGGAGCAAAATTGAAAATTGCCTTCACCTTGGGAGTGAAGTACATATTTTGTCTGAGCATTTCATTTCTCATTTACATTTAAATTATCCAGTTGGAATGTGCACAAAATCTGAAGATGCCTCATAACTGTGTGAGCTTCAGCCACAATAATTACTTGGGGGCAATGGATTCCAGCTGACAGGCGGTCAATATACACATTTTTGGGCCAGATTCCTATTTCTGCTGCTTGCAATCAGTTCAGTAAATTGTGCTTTATAATTTATTTCCTCTCAAGGCATCTGGGATTACAAAAAGCATGTTTGCCAGTGTTGACCTTAAAGCTAAACTCGGTACAAAAGCTTTCATTTAAATATATTCCTCAATAGCAGTAAAGAAAAAAAAAATAGGTTTGTATGCACCCGTTGCCTGTGCAATCTTAGTTATTGCCTTGTAAAAGTAACAGGACATCATCACTACACTGTATATTAGGTGTACAGAGCAGAGCTGTGGAAGGGACTCAGCAGGTCCACCCACTACAGGTTGCCTTTATAAAACTACAAGAGGGGCGGATACAAGATCAGAGAGGAGGAGAGGGAGCAGAAGTGATCGGTTTTGATAACACTAAACTCTTTCACAATGACACAATTTCACACTGGGTTACTGCACAGATTTGGAAGAAAATACACATAGCCCACTGATTCAAGTAAGACACATGCCTTTTTGTATTTGGGCAATATTTGCTTGTACCAGAGTTCAGCTTTAAATGCATTTTATTTCATTTTCATATATTCTTTGGATTTATATACACTATATTGCCTTTACACGCACATGAACTTTGATGGCTTCCCAGTCTTAGTCCTTAGGGGTCAATATTGGGCTGGCACACCCTTTGCAGCTATAACAGCTTCAAATCTTCAGGGAAGGCGTTCCACAAGGTTTAGAAGTGTGTCTATGGGAATGTTTGACCATTCTTCCAGAAGCGCATTTGTGAGGTCAGGCACTGACGTTGGACCAGAAATCATGGCTTTCAGTCTGCGCTCTAAATCATCCGAAAGTTTTCTATTGGGTTGAGGTCAGGAATCTGTGCAGGCCAGTCAAGTTCCTCCACCCCAAACTCACTCATCCATGTCTTTATGGACTTTGCTTTTTGCACTGGTGCACAATCATGTTGGAACAGGAAGGGGCCATCCCCAAACTGTCCCCACAAAGTTGGGAGCATGAAATTGTCCAAAATGTCTTGGTATGCTGACGCCTTAAGAGTTCCCTTCACTGGAACTAAGGGGCCAAGCCCAACCTCAGGAAAACAACCCCACATCATAATCCCCCCTCCACTAAGTAATTTTTACCAGTGCACAAAGCAAGATCCATAAAGACATGATGAGCAAGTTTGGGGTGGAGGAACTTGACTGGCGTGACCTCAACCTGATAGAACACCTTTGGGATGAATTAGAGTGGAGACTGCGAGCCAGGCCTTCCTGACCTCACAAATGTGCTTCTGGAATAATGGTCAAACATTCCTATAGACACACTCCTAAACCTTGTGGACAGCCTTCCCAGAAGAGTTGACGCTGTTATAGCTGCAAAGGGTGGGCCAACTCAATATTGAACCCTACGGACTAAGACTGGGATGCCATTAAAGGTTCATGTGCGTGTAAAGGCTGGTGTCCCAATACTTTTGTCAATCAAGTGTATTATCAAATTGCATCCCATTTTCAAGTAAGAAATAGCTACCAAGAATGCTGGTATTTTCAAGGTACCCATCATCCTTTATAGCACCGCATTATGCACACTTGCTTATTAAACATTTCGTGTTTTGAATCACAACATAAAAGTAGAGTGCCAGCAATTTTTTTTTTTTTTTTTTTAATAAATCTTTATTAGGTTTTATAGAATATAACAAATAAGATCGTTGCATTCATTATACAACATTTGTAATACAATCACCTTGTACAGGCAAACATTTAACAAACAAGTGTTTAGGACTTGATGACCTAGGCCAGCCTACCCCTAATGGGTACATACTGTAGGACTGGGAGGTCACCTAGATATTCCTTGGTACAACCTATACAACTGGAGTAAATATTAAACCAGATAACGTTTGGGTACAACCAATGTCTCGTCTTTTTCCTGTGTCCAACAAGAAGTTATCTCTTCAGTACTGAACGGGTCTTGTGAGTGTGATAATTGCTGTGATTATACCTAGGTGGTCTTTGTCAGGTATACGGGAATACCTTTTTATTCCCAACAGACTGGAGGCACGGCTTGAGATTTTGGAATTTAGGATTTGATGAGATAAGGAAGGTATTCACCTGTCTGTGGTAAGGTATTTTTGTTTTCTTACCTCAGCTCTGATAAAACCTTAGTCTCTTGGAAAAAAGAAAAGAAAGGGGAGACGGACCACATGCCTTGTTTTAAGAAGTGGCTTTTGGGAAGCCTGGCTTTGGAGACCCTTAAGAAGTTTTAAAGGTAACGTTACACCACCTCCTTGGAAGAAGGAGGGGAGAAGAAAAGTGTTGGTAGGAAGACTGACACAAAGGGTTAATAAGGCAATTAACACCGGGTAATTTTGTAGCAAAAAATACAGATTTTAACTTGTGAGCAACAAATTTCAGAAATAGACTTAGGCATGAAGGGGTTAAATTTGAGCTTATTTTGTTGAACACTTTAAGCCAATTTCAGCTAAAGTTATCCTGGAAATCTATAAAAAAAAAAAAAAAAAGCCCAGATGCTCACTTATTGGTGGGTTTTGTAACTGTTAAAAAATATATATTCAGCAGTTGATGCTTAGTGGACTTAAAAAAAACAAAACATTTTAATAATGTAACAAAGAAAATGTAGTGTCAGCATGATGACAGCCAGGAAACTAGTAAACAGGTAATGAAGGTCCTAACCTTCCCTTACTATAATAATAAAAGCAGTGTTCTAACTCTGCCTTGGGGGTGATACCGCTGCTTCCATACAAAGAATTCTTATCTGCAGACTGCTGTACTGGGGATTGGACTTTTTCTGAGATGGATTTTCAGACAAAATGTATAAGGCATTTAAAAACTTAAAGTGGAACTTTAGTCAGAAAATGAAGTCCTGCTAGATGAATTAAACGCAGAAGGTTTTTCTTCTTTGCATTAAGATAAAAACCTTGTGTGTAGCAACCCCCCCAGCACCTCCCAATTACCTACCTGAGCTCCTTCTCTCTCCAGCGATGTCCACGATCCCCTCAGCCATCCAGTACACTCCTCCTGTTTGGTTGAGACAGAGCAGCGGCGCTATTTGCTCCTGCGGCTGTCAATCAAAGTCAATCAGCCAATCAGGGGAGAGAGAGGCGGGGCCAGGTTGGGGCTCCATTTCTGAATGGATACACGGAGCTCTGACTTGGCTTGGGTGACCCCTGTAGCAAGCTGCTAGCTGAGGGTCACTCAAAGGAGGTGGGTTACTAGAAGCAGTGAAGAGGGACCTGAGAAGAGGAGGACCAAGGCTGCTCTGTGCAAAACCAACTGCACTGAGGAGGCAAGTATAACATGTTTTTTATTAAAAAAACAAACAAAAAAAAAAAAACCTAGCCTTTACAATCATTTTAAGGCTGCGCTCTTTTGCAGCTATAGCTATATAAAACATAAGTGTCTATGCTGTTTAAAATCCAGTAGTACACGGTCTCACCCTGCTCTGAACATGCTCAGTTGCTCTTCATTTTTAGGCACTGCCGAATATGTAAAGGCCGATCTGCTGACAGCCTCTAATGCCTCGTTTCCACTGAGCGGAGCGGTTCAGATCGGTACAGTTTGGAAGGGTTAGAATGGTCCGGCCTATTCAGGTGAGCGTTTCCACTGCAAGTCGGACCATACAGGGTTTAGAAAAAATGCCTAGCGTGTCCGCCAATCAGTGGAATGTATTGTGTGATGCCAGTAGCTCCGCCCTAACCAAACCGTACCATTTTCTATGGCCCCACATCTGAAGCAGGACCCAGAATGGTGCGGTATGGTTTGGTTGTATGGGCCGCTTTCATAATGGAAACACTCAAAATAGTGTAAAGAACCCATCCGCTCAGTGGAAACGAGGCATTAGTGGAATTAAACCCTCCTATACAGCGAATTAAGCGGTTTCTTTTTGATCTGCTACTGCCATGGTGCTGTTACGTGTGATCAGTTATAACTCCAGCCATTTCATGGTTTGACAGTTTGGTTGAGGACATAAGCAAATGTGACAGTTGGCAATCCCAGCATTCCAGGAATATAACTTTTTTTTTAAAACATTAAAGGAGCACTAAAGCTTCCCTTTTTTTTTCCCAAAAATAACAAACATGTTATACTTACCTCCACTGTGCAGCTCGTTTTGCACACAGTGGCCCCGATCCTGGTCTTCTGGGGTCCCTCGGCGGCTGTCTTGGCTCCTCCCCGCAAGGACTCCACACCATAATGCGAGTGAGCTCGCATGGTGTGGAGTGATTGCGGGCGCGCTCCCGTGATACAGCGGCGGCCTTAGCCGCCGACTGTAAAACTCGGCCCCGCCCCCCGCGCGCCGCGTCATTGGATGTGATTGACAGCAGCGCCAGCCAATGGCTGCGCTGCTTTCAATCCATCCAGTGTAGCCAATCGGCGGCCCGGCTGAAAAACGAAGAGGATGACGGGGAACGAGCGTGGGACTTTCGAGGGGCCAGGTAAGTAAAACGGGGGCTCGGGGGGGGGGGGGGCGGTATTGTCGAATGTTTTTTCACCTTAATGCATAGGATGCATTAAGGTGAAAAAACATGTAACTTTACTACTCCTTTAAATCGATGGGTTTAGTTCCGCTTTATCTATTTACTTTTTTTAAAGTGATATTAATGCGCTATAAATCAACCCTCGGTGTATAAATCATAAACATATAATGTGACCCAGATGCAACCTATAAACACGTGATATGTATAGATAGTGCCAAAAATATAAGTGCTAGAATAATAAACAGTGTGCAACACAACCACCTAATAGGTTAAATCGCGTGCTGAAAACAAACACAGCCAGGACAATATTCCTGATAAAGCTGCTAGACACCCACACTTGTATGCATAGGCAGCCTCTCAATCCTTGTAGACCATTCAAAACACTATTTCACTATATCCCATTCTTCCACATCACAGTTCAGCACGGCTGTTGAATCTGGTAACTTGAGCAGGCTTGGTATTAACTCATACAGATGGATCAATCATGGAAGACAAAAGGAATAAAAAACTCATTGCGCAATGCTCTCAAAACCCGAAGGTATAAATAGCATACAGCGCTTCCACTCACGTGACCAAATAAAGTGTATCGCATAGAACGCCAGCATTCAGCTCAGTAGAGCGCTTCTCCTTCACAGCCACCAACTCCTCCGAGTATCGCTGGTAGCGTGATTAGGCTCCTCCCCCTACGCGTTACGTCACACGTCACGTGACTTAGTCATGGGTTTGCCATGTGACCGGAAAAGACAGTGTATTTATACACAGTGGCGTACTGGTTGCCTCGACAGCGATAGGGATCATTAGAACATCATTGCTGATAGGCGCTATGCTGATTTCATATAATAATCAGTTATACAATTAGGACAACTGCGGGAGAATGTGACCGGCTCTCTATAGAGCTTGTTCACATATTTCTGGGGTGGCTGTGCAGTGCACTGCACAGAAACTCTGTGCGTCTTTAGCTCTGTTTCAGGGCCGAATTCAGGCAAAGATTCATCCCTGAACCGGAGAATGGGGATGCACAACGTTCCTGTGCGATCTGCAGCCGGTTTCAGTGTGAACCGAGCCTGAGTGGCCCAGCCAGAGCCCAGACATGAACCTGATTGCACATCTCTGAGATATCCGAAAATGGCTGTGCACCGACGCTCCACCTCCAACCTTATGGAGCTCGAGAGGTCCTGCAAAGAAGAATGGGAGAAACTGCCCCAAAAACAGGTGTGCTAAGCTCATAGCATCATACGAAAAAAGACTTGAGGCTGTAATTGGTGCCAAAAGTGCTTCAACAATGTATTGAGCAAAAGCTGTGAGTACTTATGTACATGTGATTTTATTTTTATTTATTTTTTTATAAATTTTGCAAAGATTTCAAACAAACTTTTTTCACGTTGTCATTACGAGTTATTATTTGTAGAATTTTGAGGAAAATAAATTCTGAATTTTATCCATTTTGGAATAAGGCTGTAACATAAAAAGAATTGGAAAAAGTGAAGCGCTGTGAATACTTTACAAATGCATTGTATGTTCCTTGATAAAGAACATTATTTTTCATCAGGTTGTTATGGGTAAAGTTCTGCTTGGATTTTTACTGTATCTTTGTGTATTTAGTATTAAGTAAAAATATAATTGGGCTTTAAAACATATTAGAATATCAACATTACTGTCTGAAAAAAAAAGGTCTTAGTAGGGCAGTTTGAATCAATTTAAAGGCTACCATACCTTTTGGGAAGATTTTTTTCAGTTGAGTTTTTAATTAGCGACTGAACTTTTATACCTGTTTAAACTTCACTTTAGCCTGTCACAAATTCACTGGAGATTCTTATACTTGCAGAACTGAATGGAAACTGGTAAGTAGCTTCCAGAGTCGCTGTTCAGTGGCATAGCCTGAAGTTGCTATTGAGGCGTTTTCCTTTAAGAATACCGCAGACACTTTCCTGGCAGCAGGGTATTCATCATTTTGTCTTTATTACAACACTTCACATCCATCTTTGTGCAAGTTAATTTGTCTAACATATGAAAATACAGCCCTTGGATAAGAACTGTCTAGCTGTCTTTTGGGATATTTCTTTAGTGTTTCCAACCTACGCATTATAAACCAGATTAAACATTTACAAACCAATTAAACTAGATAGCAAGGCTTTATTTTCCCTGCAGCTGTCATGAGGATCTCACACAGACTAGGAAGTTTATGAGATAGCCGCATAGTTTTGCTAACCAAAGCACTAATTGGTTTAGGAGACAGTTTAAAGTGCCATTTATCAATACTGTAATTTAATAGTCCCAGATCCACAATGATTTTAAGCTAAAATTATGTGACATACAGTTCCTGTGTCCTAACACACATAATTAGTAGGGCACTTTGAAACTATTTTAAGGCTACCATATATGGGGAAGATTTTTTCAGTCAATTTCCTTTTTTTTCCCGATCTACTCTGAATATCTGTGCAAATTTAACTATAACGATATGGATAGGGAATAGGTTTTTGTACTCTATTACAAATTTACCCATTTGGGTCTCTGCTGGTGTGTTGATTTTTCAGCCATGCCCACAGTCCTACTCATACAACATCCACCAAATAGTGGGACTATCAATTGTGAGTACATATAACCCCTTAACAACACTGGTTCAGCCTCAACTTTTAATTTGCAGTTCAGTTTTGCTCACCAATCCTCAGAAAAGACGTTGAATAAAAAAGAGTTCAGCGAAGGGCAACACAACTAATACGGGGAATGGAGGACCTCAGCTATGAGGATCAATTACATAAATTAGAGTTATTAACTCTGGAGAGAAGGCTCTTACGAGAGGATATAATTACAATGTGAAAATATATCAAAGGGGACTTCAGCAACTGTAATAAACCATTTACTCTAAGACCCCTAAAGAGGGCACAGCCAAGATTTGAGGTTAGTAGTAAAGAAGTTTTAACAGTATATTGTGAAAAGGATTCTTTACTGTTAGAGGAGTGAAAATGTGGAGCTCCCTCCCCCAGGCAGTGGTACTAGGTAAGAGTGCCAACAACTTTAAAAATGCCCTGATCATGGTGCTGAAAGTGTATGTTTGTAAAACCAGCTTGTTTTTCCAATTGCAAGAGTATGTACTTGGTTACTGAGTGTTAGTGAATTTCAATGGTCAATAAGCATTATAGTGGAATTCCAAGAAAAACGCTAAATTCATATTTTACATTGATCAGCCATAACATTATAACCACCCACCATAACCCGTCGAGGCATGGACTCCACTAGAATGCTGTGGTATCTGACACCAATCTGATAGTAGCAGATCCTTTAAGTCCTGTAAGTTGTGACGTGGGGCCTTGGTCATGGACATAGATCAGACTAGTTGTTTCAGCACAATTGAATTGAGATCTGGAGAATTTGGAGGCCAGGTCAAGACCTTCAAATTCATTGTTGTGTTTCTCAAACCATTCTTGAATTCATCAGACTAGGCCATTTTGTTCCATTGCTCTGTAGTCCGGTTCTAATGCTCACATGCCCATTGTAAGGACTCGGGTCATCATGGGCACCCTGACTGGTCTGCGACTACACAGCCCCAAATTAAGCAAACTGGAATGCACTGTGTGTGCTGACACTTTTCAATTTGAACCAGCATTAACTTTTTCAGCAACAGAAGTTCTTCTATTGCAGGGATACGATTAGTAAAATTTTCTTCCAGCCGAGGTCCGAATCCCAGTTTTGTGCGATGACTCCGATTCACAGCTCAGGTGTGCAGGCATGACAGTCCATTCATTTGAATGGGCTGCTGTGCCTGCGTTTTCTGCTGGGAAAAAGTCCTGGCACTTTTAAAAAAAATGCAGCTGCATGGAAACTGCATGGTGCGTTTGTACCATGCAATTTCCATGTGCGGAAAAATTGCACCTTGTATTTCAGTGCATTTAAGAGTCAATGGTACCCCTGCACGTTTTCTGTGCAGCACCTCATTTTGTGAGCAGCTGCTTGTTCCCTTCACATCTTCCCCACCACAGCACTGTCCCCCTTCACATATTGCCCCACACAGTATTGCCCCCTTCACATATCCCCCCCCACACAGCATTGCCTCCTTCACATATCCCCCCACACAGCATTGCCTCCTTCACATATCCCCCCACTCAGTATTGCCCCCTACACCTATCACCCCACACAGTAGTTCCCCCTTCACATATCACCCCACACAGTATTACCCCATCACGTATCCCCCCCCACTCAGCATTTCCCCCTTCACATATCACCCAACACAGCATTGCCCGCCTTCACATATCACCCCACACAGCATTGCTCCCTTTACATATCACCTCACACAGCATTGCTCCCTTCACATATGACCCCACACAGCATTTCCCCCTTCACATATCACCCCACACAGTATTGCCCCCTTCACATATCACCCCACACAGTATTGCCCCCTTCACATATCACCCCACACAGCATTGCCCCCCTTCACATATCACCCCACACAGCACTGCCCCTTCACATATCACCCCACACAGCACTGCCCCCTCACATATCAACCCACACAGCACTGCCCCCATCCTTCACAGTTCCATATATTTTCCTCCTTTAACTCTCCTACCTTTCACAGAGTGGAGAACAGGAGGCCGGACAATCCTAAACTGAAGGCACAGCAGCACTGGGTGGGGTGTGGAAGCTTCCGGATTAACTTCAAATATTAGCGAACTTGTGACCACCTCCTAGCAGCCAATCACCTCCCGATTTAACGTGACAGGCAGCTACCTCTCTCCACGCAGTGCTGGTCCCACCCCCAGTCCAGAATTGTGCCACCTCCCGCTGTCCGCTCCTCACTACTCTAATGACAGCAGAGGAGGCTGGGGACAAAAGGGGCGACTAAATTGTGCGATCGTGGCGGTCCAGAAAGAGTAGCAGCTCGGGCCGGACACGGACCACGGCTGTCATTTAGTGATGCCCGTTCTATTGGATTGGACTACACAAGCCAGCCTTCACTGCCCACTGGCATCAGTGAGCCTTGGCTGTCAATTTGCTGGATTTCCTTTCTTGGGCCACTTTTTGGTAGGATCCTGGCCACTGCGGACTGGGAACACCTCACAAGAGCTGCTGTTTTGGAGTTGCTCTGACCCAGTCGTCTAGCCAATGTAATTCGGCCCTTGTCAAAGTCGCTCAAACCCTTACGCATTCCCATTTTTTTCTGCTTTTAACACATTAACTTCAGTGACAACATGTTCACTTGCTGCCTAATATATCTCACCCTCTTTCAGATGCCACTGTTAAGGTAAAGTGAATATCATTGATAAACCCCTATCTATGTTGTAAGTACATATATGTTTACATTTTTATCTGCTAGGATTTTTTTATTTTTTTTGATCAAACGGCTAAAGGATTTCTAACCTTGTTTTAGCAAGTCTTGTGATTTTCACATGTTTCTTGCAATGGACAGCTTATCAGCTTGAAATGTACTTATTGCTTCATACATCCCTGCTTCACCTATCCACTTGCATCAGGGAGGTGATTGATTCAGGATGCAGGGACAGCTCCTGGAAGTAGCAGAGGGATCTTCTTGGGTTAGGCAGTGGAGTATAAATCTCAAGAGTGGATGAACAGAACTGCAAATCCATGTTGCTGCTAAAACCGTTCACAGAGAAATATTTCTACTGTGTATGTAGTTGTTTGTCTGATGTAGGTATGTTTAGAAGATCAGTTCGCTACAGGTACAAGTTGTATTTCTATATTTGCTACAAAAAGCTAAGTTCTGCCTACATTTTTATACTTTCATCCATTTTAGGCTTAAAGCAGAGTTCCACCCAAAAGTGGAACTTCCGCTTTAAGCCCTCCTCCCCGACTCCTGTTTATGAAACATAGCTTTCTGTTTCTGTTCCGGTCACCTTAGGCATTCGAAAGCGGAATTTTTCCCTCCTGAAGTCTTCTGAAACACATGATAGATCCTAGAAGACTTCAGGACCTGTCACAGAGCGCAGCGCTGCCCGTGCATGGTGCAGTGTGCATCCGGTTGTGAAACCGCAAGCTGTCCCAGCCGGCTTCCCTTAGTAGAGGTGCCGGAGCCACCACGGGAGAACACGGGTAGATCGCAGCTGGGGCCAGTGCACCGATGGATCGGGACAGGTGGAGTGGCTGTTTATTAAAAGTCAGCTTCTATCGTTTTTGTTGCTGCTGACTTTTAATAAACAAAAGTATGACTGAAACTCGGCTTTAGTGAGAGTTAACAGAAAATGCCTGGCATGTTCTTTAATAGCTAAATAAGAATGGAAGACACCTCTGATAAGTCTGATAAACTGTTAGCTCTTTTAGTATATGGTTTTAATGTTGCAATAAACATTACTAAGGGCCTGTGTTCATGGACTTTAGTTCATGTTACATGGGTTTTGAATTCCTGTGCAAGTCTATAGGACTACATAACCCTCTTGAAGCAGTTAAAATGCATGTTAGAAGGTGGTCAAGTGCACCTGTCAGTGAATTCAGATTAATGATTATATTTTTTTAGTAATACTTCATATTCCCATCGCACACGTTCCTGGATAAGCTCTAAAAATTTGGGTGCTGCAGCAACAACCAGCTGGACATGCCTGACTAAGGGGTCCTGCGTGACCCTGAAATGTTGCACTCTTCTTGTGTTGTGATCATGCAATAAACTGTCCATTTGGACGCTACTTTGTGTCGATCCATGGTGTGCTGGCAAATATCTACTTTTTTTTAAGTGTCCCAGCTGACCCTTGGATCTTTGTGTGCTTTCCTTGCCCATCTTCCTCTTGGGCTTTGACCGCCATTGGAGTGCACAGGCTGGGCTTTTTTTAAAATCTGGCATAGGCTGATTACGTATATATTTCTCATCAATGGTGTATGTGTTTTAAATACCATATATATGATATAATATATGCCTTTTATATATGATATTATAAAATATGGCTTTTTGATATGTTTGTTCTATTTTGTAGATGCATAACTGTATATGTTTTATTTTTGATGTGACATTTTTCCCCTGAAGAAGCGGAAGCTCATCAGGAATTTACATTAGTGATACTAAAGCTAAAAACATTTTGACCTTAATGCATTCCTTGCGTTAAGGTAAAAAACGTTTTACATTTCTCTGTCCTCCCCCTTCTGTCTGTGAAGTGCAAGAGAGGGGAGAAGAGACCCAGCTCTGTGTAAAGCTGCATCTCTTTTCTCCTCTTTTTCTCCTCACACATGGGCTCGAACAGCAGCAGGAGCCATTGGCTCCTGTTGCTGTCAATCAAATGCAGTGAGGAAGAAGTGGGGGGGGGCAAAGTACAGCTCCATAGACACACAGCTCAGGAGTGAGCAGACTCTGTGTGCCCCTATAGCAAACCGCTTGCTATCAGGACACACGAAGAGGAGGAGCCAGGATCGCGGGAGGGGGACCCGGGAAGAGGATGATTGGGGCCGCTCTGTGCAATACTATTGCACAGAGCAAATGAGTATAACATGTTTTATTATTTTTTGGTTTTTAAAGTTAACCTATAGTAACTAATTAAGATAAGTATGTTCCATTGTTGTTGAGGTCTGATTATTGACCAGGGAACTGTGATATGATATTGACACCAGTATATGTACAACTATGGGAGGCTAAATGTTCAGGATGGGATCACACCTGAATTGTACAGGAACACTGTCTGCAATCCTATACGATTCCTGTGTGAGTCAGTGAGGTGATTTGGGCTGAAATCTCTTTGGATCACACAAGAAGTAGTGAATGCACTACTTTGCAAAAACGCACAGCACCAGATCACATGGTACTATGGTACCCATGCGATTTGGTGTTGGCAAACGCACTGTATTTGCGATCTGTGTTTGGGCTGTCATTAGAAATATATTGACACCCGCAGCAGATTGTACACCCAGTGCGTCCTAAATTGGGTGTTTGTTCTGGTGTGAACCAGCCCTCAGCCTATTTGTTTTATTTGTTAAAACCTTGTTATAATGAAAATGTGTTTTTATTATATATACTGTATTTGTGTAACAGTCCAATACACCCATTATAGAATTGGAAACATTTTAGATCCATTTTTTTGGGGGGATATAGTTGTTGCAACTACAACATCAACATGAGTGATGCTTGTAAATGATGGATATGGCTAACCAGTGCATGAGCTTGATTATAGACTGCTTTTATTTAATTATCTTTATTATTATTATTACTTACGTTATCAGGTTCAGAGCTGTACTTAATGTATAAAACCACTAAAATATTTTTTATTAAACTATAATAAATACTTCATATTTAGGAAATGTATATTCCTTTTTATCCTTAAAGTTTTTACTTCTATTTTACACAGGTGCCCATGATGACAATTTAATGGGTGGAGGAGCTAGATTTGTCTGCAAGCCAGGAGCCAGAAACATCACAATCATATTCCATCCTTTGCTCAGGTAGGCTGATTAATATCATGTAGTGCTCTTAATATGCAGGATCACCAAAAGTGTCTACAGGAAGAACATTTTTTTTTCTTATTGTACATTACATGATACAGGTTTCCCTAAAAGGAGTATGACCAAAACTTTTTTGGCCACACTTCTGTTCTGGGTCACAGGAGTGCATTTATTTGTGCTTTCCTGTGACCCAGGCTAAAACCTGTTGTCAGCTCACATCACAGAGCCAGTCCAGGCTTTTGAAGGATCCTGACAATAATATTAGGATCCATCCAGATGCCTGACCGGCTGCTGGCTCAGCCTGTCAGAGTGTTGCTAATAGCCTCCTGCCCCCCCCCCCACAGCTCAGTGCTCCAGTAAATGCTGGAGGGTCAGAGCAGAGAGCAGTGACTGCCACTCACTGCTCTCTACTCAGAACGGACCGAGAACTGAGCAATCAGCAGTCATGTTATTGCTCAGTTCTCGGCATAGAGCCGGTGGGGGATGACTGCAGCATAACACCGATGCTGCAGCAGGGAGGCGAGTATATTTTTTTGTGTTTTTATTAACCCATACTTCCCCTTTAAACTTTGACTGCCACCGACATAAGGCATATGGAGGAACAGAACCACTTCTTACTGGCCAGGTCAGTATGCCTAAATCGTCTGCATTCTCCACCCTTCTATAAGCTCATGGTTGCTTCAGTGATCATGAGTTATATCATATTGGCCCTCCTGACTGTCCTGATTAAATGAATAGGTAAAATCTGTGGCTGAATACATTTTTGAATGAACTGCTATAATCAGCAAGTTGTCAGACTCCTGAAATTTCACTGAAACACCCAAAAGTTGCAAAAATGTAATTTAAAAACAAAGACGTATTCTGTCCTTCCTTAAGTCTGGTCTGGATTAACAATTGGCCTTAAGTCTCATTAAAAGGTAACTCAACTTTCGTGGGAAAATATTGCAAATAAAAAACTAATATAGCCTATACAATTCTAACACAAGCCATATTGTAATATAACATTATGAAACGTTACCTTTCCATTTCAAAATGCAGTGCTGTGATTTTCTGTAAAATGCAATGCAATATGGCAACCTGGAGGCATTCTGTACACAGATGGTATACGGCAAGCTCCTCAGAAATTAAATTTCCTGCTTGTATGATTGGCTCATTGATTTTCCCAGATACAAATCAGATCAGAGGCATCCTCTTTAACCACTTCAGCCCCAGAAGGTTTTACCCCCTTAATGACCAGAGCATTTTTTGCGATATGGCTCTGCATCGCTTTAACTGACAATTGCGCGGTCGTGCAATGCTGTACTCAAACAACATTTTTTCCCCACAAATAGAGCTTTCTTTGGGTGGTATTTGATCACCTCTGCAATTTTATTTTTTGCGCTATAAACAAAAAAAGCGTGACAATTTTATAAAAAAAGCAATATTTTTAACTTTTTGCTATAATAAGTGTAGCGGGGGTCTAAATTTAGGGGGATACACCTGGGTGGTAATATCACCCAGGTGTGTGTAAATCCTAGAGGATTTGGACCACTTTCAGTCGTGGAGGACTTTGGTGGTGTACTATTCTCCTTGGCCTGGGGTGGCGGTGTTCCCCCAGTTCGAGGTAGCGTCACTGCCGCAGTGCTGTCCTTTTTGTCCCGTTCCGGCGGTGGTACAGCGGGGGCGGAGAACCTGCTGTGGCGTCACGGGAGGAGATGAAGGGGAGAGACGCCCTCGCCACAAGGTCTTCTACATTCGGCGCCCAGGCACCTTAGGCCTGGGTGCGGTCGGTCCGGAGTTCCAGCCCAGGCGCCCATGGCCTGGTCGGAGCAGTGTTGGTGTCCATCTCAGGCACCTTAAGCCTGGGGTGAGGTACTACACCGGAGGTCTGGGGCCCAGTAACTTTGACTGGGCTCCGCAAGGGTGGATGAGTCCGAGGGACCCTGAGGTGGATGGGGCCCATGTCTGAAGTGAGGAGGCCGGAGAGGTTACCCGTCTGAAGAGTCCAGAGCAGCATCAACCCGGTGACGGAGGGGCCTCTGGTAACTCCCTTGGAGGGACATCTTCCCCCTGACAGGGGCCGCAACGCAGCGAAGGTACTCCATTCATGTTCTTCCGAGTCGCTGGTAAAGACTCATAAGCTTCAAGTTTCTCTCTCTAGCCAATGGCTATAGCAACCGCTGGTGAAACCACAGTGGTTTAGTTTATCATTAGGACAGTGCCTCGACCTGCTCACCCCACCGTATTGAACTGTTTATGGATCTCAACTAATTGGCTAGCAAAGAACTGTTTATTGTGTGGGTTACAATAAAAGAAGTGTTGGATCCTTATCGGTGTGTGGAACTCTGGTTGATGGGAGTGAAGGGGAAGTGTCAGCACAGCAAGACTTGGTTGTGAATAGAAACACACAGGCCCGAGAAGAATACTTGGTACTGGCCTTCACCTCACCTGCTGCAATGGGGAGGACATGGGCCGTAGCGCATCTCACCCTCACGTACAACATACCCCTAGACAGAGAGAAGGGAGTGAGGCCGCTACATAAGTATCCCCAAAAAAATATATAAAAAAAATCGCAATAAGTGTATATTGATTGGTTTGCGCAAAACTTATAGCGTTTACAAAATGGGGGATAGATTTATGGCATTTTTATTATTATTATTTTTTAATGGCGGTGATCTGCGATTTTTATCGGGACTGCAACATTGCGGCAGACAGCTCGGACACTTTTGACACTATTTTGGGACCATTGACCTTCATACAGCAATCAGAGCTAAAAATAGCCACTGATTACTGTATTAATGTCACTGGCAGAGAAGGGGTTAAACACAAGGCGATAAATGTGTTTCCACAGTGTGTTCTAACTGTAAGGGGGGGGGGGGGTCTACCACTGACATGACAGAGATCACTGTTCCCAATGACAGGGAACAGAAGATCCCTGTCATATCACTAGGCAGAACAGGGAAATTACTTGTTTACATAGGGATGTACGTATATCGGCGTGCGGCGGTAAGGAAGCAGTTTACAAACATTTCAGTTTTGGTGAGATTCCAAAGACTTACTTCTAAAGGGATTCAGACCCTGCCACTTTCCCCACTAGATCCCTACAAGGGTAGCAGTTGATCAGTAATGAAAAAGTCACTTCCGTTCACATTCACTTTGCAAATTGGCACAGACAACCAAACCTCTACTTGGCTTGGAATCTGCAACAACATTTGTTTAGATCCTTGGAATGTACATAAATTACCCTAAGGGGAATGTTTTTTCTCAACGAAAGTGGAGTTACTTTTTAAAGCCGTATTAATTTCAAAAGCAACTATTTATTATATTGCAGCTTACCAAGTCTTTGACGTGATAGCTGTATTTGTTTTCTTCTTTAGGCTTTCTTCCTTTTTTTTTTTTTTCACCTGGTGATTCAGCCAGTAAGTCTTATTTTTCCATATAACAAGCTCTCCTGCAAATGTAGCAGTTGCAGGGTTGACACAAACCATTTACAACTGACAGAGGTGCTTAAAACTTTCAGCTTTTAACTTGTGTAACTGTAGTGTTCGCTGGAGTTTGGCTTAAATTTTGTAGTGTATTTACATCTGCTAGCACATCTAAAACTGCTCCCCCCAAGACTGACAATGCTGCTGTCCAAAGGTGCTCATTCATTCAGAGTGTACTCTAATACAGGTTATTTTGTTTTGGATTTGGATTTAATACCGTTTTAAGGGACAAATCTTTCCCTCGGCCATTCAGTTTCTTCAAATTCTTTTGCCTCTCTCTGGTTAAAGCATTTGTTAACCTAAAAAAGAAAAAAAAATGGATCCTGTCCCTTTAAAGCATGTTATACAGCACAGTGCTTGTGTTGTATAATTTGTCCCTTTCTATCATATGAAATACCTGGCTGATCCTGCCTGGCTATGCCCTCCCCATCTGTAAACTGACCATTTATCATGGCTGCTGAGCCTTGACACCGTGGTCAGTTTTTAGTGGTCAGTTTGTCAGGCGTGACGTGGCTCCGTCATCTGCAGCTCTCAGAGGAGCACGGATAGTATAAAACCACTTTAACTCTTTGTTCGGGGAGTGGCTCACATCTCTCATTCTGGTTTTCCCGCCTCTATAGAAACCACCTTTTGAACCAGTTAGGGGTATTTCTTTGTCTGGCTTTACCCGTAAGGTTACCTTTCTTGTGGCTATCACTTTTGCGAGGAGGTGATCTCAATTAGCTGCCTTATCCTTAAGGAGTGTTTCATAGTGTTGCACAAAGGCAATGTTGTCCTGAAGCCAAAGGCATCCTTCTTCCCGAATATGGTCTCTGCCTTCCACCCTAATCAGGATATTATCTTCCCTTCCTTATGTTTTGCGCTGAAACGTCTTAAGCCTAGTACATATGGTCGGACTTAAAGCGGAGTTCCACCCCCTGTCACGCCGGGTGCCCACACTGTGAATGGACGCGCCGGTGGAGGAGGGGGGAGAGGAGCGGAGCTCCAGGCGGCGCGTCGCTGGACAGTGGAGCAGGTAAGTGTATGTTTATTAAAAGCCAGCAGCTACACTTTTTGTAGCTGCTGACTTTTAATAAACATAAAAAAAGGGTGGAACTCCGCTTTAAAACAAACTTTTCCATGGATTTTTGTCCGAAGGGAGTTGGCCGGGAACACCCATAGCATACACACGACAGGACTTTTCTGCTAACTTTCCCAATATCACTTCTGCTCTTTACCGCCACCCTTTGGTCAACTTCTGCTATTGTTGGTTGATTTTAACATTGGTTCTGGGCATGCGTGTTTGTACTTCGGACAAAAGTCCAATGGATTTCTGTACACACGATAGGACTTTGCACCGTAGGACTTTTGTTGCCGAAAAGTTTGTCCGTTTGCAGAGCGAACTTTTGTCCGATGAAAACCGAAAAAGTTTGTCCGATGGAGCGTACACACGGTAGGATTTATTTGAAAACTTGCTCATTTTGAAGTTTGTTGTCAAAAAGTCCTACCGTGTGTATGGGGCTTCAGAGAAACTTGTCTCCACTATTTGGATGCAGTAAACGCTCTCAGCTACCACCACTTTTAGGAAATTAATTCCACCTTTATGCTTCATGAAGGTTCCACCAGGGTCTCCATGCCTCTTGCTCCAGCATGGTTACGCAGATCAAATATGTTGGAGCCTATACTTTGAAATTGGGGGTTCTTTCTTTCCCTGTTAAAAAAAGTTTTTTTATTTTTTTGGTCTTTTTTTCACAAATCACACTTACCTAGGTGGATGCAGCATCAGTCCGATGCTGCATATGTCCCCCGCTGTCCTAAGACTGAGAACCAAGCGATCAAAACACTGCTGATTGCTCAGTTCTCAGGGCTCCCTGAGCAGAGAGCTGGTAACTGTCAGTCACTGTTCTCTGCTCTGCCGCCCCCCCCTGTTTATTGGACCACTAAGCTGTGGAGGGGGCGGCTCACTGAGAGGCTGAGCTGGGTGCTGATCCAGGCATGTGGGTGGATCCCTACTTCATTGTCGTGATTTTGCCCCAGCCTGGGCAGGCTATGCGACATCAGCTGATGGCGAGCTTCATCCCGCTGTCAGCTGAAAACGGGTTACAGGAGTGCAGAACGAACTGCACTTCTGTGATTTTACAGGAGAAGTGCAGCCAAACAAGCTTTGGCTGTACTTCTCATTTAAGGCACAATTTGCCAAATATGTATGTGCTTCATGGGCTTTCATGGGCTTTCAACATCATTCATCTGCTTCTTTGATTTATAAGGCTGCCCCCAGTGTTAATATCATTATTGAAAATATTTTCATTCTAGTTTTCGGCAGCTGCATGTTTTCTGTGACGTAAACTAAACAAAAATAAAATTGGCATGAAGTCAATTGATAAAAACTATGACCAAAATCAATTCCAATTTTCGTTTAGTCAACTAAAATCTAATGTGTTTATTTAAATTGTAACGCATTATTTAAGCATTTCTCTAGAATTTCCGAACTCATTATATTCTCCTGGAGTAAAAATCTAATAACCTGTTATTATTTTCATTATTAAGGTTTGAACATGCACTACAGACACAGATTTAGCCGTTGTGATATATAATGTCTTTAGAAAACAAATCAAGTTTCATAAACAAACAAAAATATTGCTTTTTGACAGACAGAAGTGCAACTTCAAAATATTAACCTCTTGGCAATGGCACCTACCGTCCCTTTAAGAGGTTTATGATGCGGGAAGGTGGGATGTGGCTTAAGATCATGTGGCCCCCATGATTGGCTGTCACGGCGGTCACATGGCCTGAAAGCTTTCGGTTAGGTGACAGTAACTGTGTGCGCGCTTTCGGCACAAGTGTATTGGGGCAATTCACACAAATATGCTGCCCCTCAGCGCTATGGACCAGGCGCAGAGAGGCTGCATATTTACGCACGACCGGCGCCAAGCGGTAAACCCCCCCTCCCCCCCAAAAAAAAAACCCAACCTGTAATCTCTATTGGCTGTAATGCTAGGGTGCAAGTGGTATGGGGAAGAAAATGGGATAGAGGGAATGCACATGGCAGGATGCATTTTACTTCGGGGATGGGAAGGTGACCTGCAAGTGGGGATGGGCAAGTAAATGTGAGTGAGGAAGTGCACAAGGCAGAGAACTGGACGGTCTGGGGAGGCTGTTTTTTTTTATTTTTATCAAATATGTTTTAATTGATTTTTTCATTACACAACAAAAACTCAAAACACACAAATCATTCCCCAAAATACCCCCACCCAAATGCAATTACCCAGAGTAGGGGAGGCTGTTCCTTTACACAGTGCTAAGAACTGTTCCCTTGCTTGGAGGGGAAACACTCATCATGTTACATCCAGACAGACATAATTTCGATGGAAGCGTTCCTCTTCTGTCATTTGCAGGACATTTTTCCAGAACTCCTAGGCAGCAGGCAGAAAGAGGGAGCCTCTGTCTCTCAGCCAGTACAGCTTGTGTAGGTGGGGGGGGGGGGTGCCGGAGAGCCTCAAAAACACATGGAAAGGCCAGAGGACACCTCGGCTGAACTCGGAAAACCTCGGGAATGGAGTAATTCCCGAGCATTTCCGAACTGCGCCGATCGGCGCCATTTGGCTCAGCTCCGGCGCCCCCCCACCTCAGGCCAAACACGGTATTGCACACCGCTTTGGCTTGAATCCTGCTTGTTTTGCGAGGCAACACTCGCAAACCGAGTGAGGATTTTTAAAAATACAGTGCTCGTATTGCGAAACGCTCGTTAACCGCGTTTCTCGCAATCCGAGGTTCGACTGTAGGTTTTTTTAAATGCTAAACTAAACACATAACCATAACTGATGAGCTAAATAATGAATGTAATTGTCTCATCTTCTTCTGCTGTTTTATTTACCCGTTGCTTGTGTTTCCTGTGTAGAGCTTGAGGAATTAAAACCTAGGTTTAGTAGGCTCTTTGCTAGTGTCATGTTGGTGACCCATTTATTACTGTACGTCCTGTGCTGTGAATTCTTATATTGATCTAAGTAACATGCTTTCAGCGGACAATTTAGCTAAAGCATGCTGCTGGTGCTTTTGAGGTCAGCACAGAGAGGGAAAGAGAGACCAAGAGAGGGAAAGAAAAATGATTAAGCTTCTATTTTGATCTGATGGAGTCAAAGCATGGTCAGAGGTTGAGCTAGAAAGGTGAAATTAAATTTAATTTCTCCTGATTTTGAACAATGCGGCAGTCACCAGCACACTCTGTGAAGTGCTCCTGACAACAAGTCACTCATTTTAAAGTTTCACTCAAGTCCTTGATGAGTTTGTTCCCGTTTACTCTGAACTTTAATAAACCCTCAGAACTAAGCGTCTCTATGGAAAGCACAAAATTGATCTGCTAAAATACAATATTTTCTGTCTGTATAATTCAGTAAAATGGACATGCTCAGAAATGCATGTATTGAGGGTTAACAATGAAATTGCAATTTATGTATTTGTGTAATCAAGAGGGAGAGGTGTGGGACATGCACATTGCCAAACTAGCTACCGTTTCTTAGTGAAATATTTTTTTTTATTTTTTATACCAAAGTAAAGTTTTCATATTTTTAAATTGTAAATGCACTTGATCATTGTATATATGTAACTTGGGAACGGCTGACCGCAGTGCTTTAACGTTCCATGTGCAGTTGTTTACGGTCATCAGAATGTGCAGAAGATTTCTAGAATCCAGTTATTTGCATGTGTGCCAAAGCTACCTTTATTAAGGATGTGCTATGAATTTGTTGTTAGATGACCTTTTTCAGAAAAAATGAAAAGGTGAACTAATTCTCTACTCCCTCCTACTCCTCCCCGACCCCTACCAGTCCAAGTTCACCACCATAGGTGATTCGGTTTCACCATCCAAGCAGCCAAGTGCAGTGGTCCTGGGGTTTGAAAATCTAATAATTTTTTCTCTAGGGATGCCAGGATGGATTAGAGAGATTTTAATTGGTCAGTGTGGTCACATGCCAGCACTGACCAGTCAGATCCGCTCTGATCCATCTGAACCCCAGATCTGCTGCATCAGGTTGCTTGGATGATAAAACGGAGTCACTCACGGGAGGTCAATGCAGCAGGGACTGGAAGGGGTGGTGGTTCACCTTTTAATTTTTTGTGAAAAGTTGAAAACTTTTTAAAGTGGTTGTAAACCCACTTTTTTTTTTTTGGCCCACCTGCAAGAGAAAGGCATAATGAGCTATTATGACTAGCATAATAGCTCATTATGTTCCACTTACCTTAGATCGGGGCCCCCGAAGCCGTCCTCGTCCCTCTGTCCAGCCGCAGACATCACTGCGGCGATAGCCGGAATGTTACTTCCGGGTATCGCCGCACCAGCCAATCACAGCGCCGCTCCGGCGCTGTGATTGGCCGGAGCGGCGGAGACGTCACTCTGCGCATGCGCGCGGGAGGCGTCCCACTCGGCTACGCCCAGCGATTGCTGGGAAGTAGCCGAGTATGTGAATGGGATTAACCCCATAAATGCGCCGTTGTCTACGGCGCGCATGCGCCGTAGATAGCGGCGCTTGACATTTTAGTAAATATCTCCTAAACCGTGTAGGTTTAGGAGATATTTCTTGCACCTACAGGTAAGCCTTAATCTAGGCTTACCTGTAGGTGCAAGTTGAAAAAGTGGGTTTACAACCACTTTAAAGAATATCTAAAACCAAAGCTTTTTTCCGTTAAAGCAAAATTAAAACCCTCTGATCCTTTACAGCCAAGGAATGGCTGAAGGAATGGAGACATGTGACCGTTATGTATGCCTTGGATGTAACTGTTTTGGGAAGTAGATTAATTGATGGGTTTAGTTCAACTTGAAGTTTTGGATAGGGTATGATATGGTTAAAATGCCTAAAGCTTTTTTTTTTTGCTGTCCTATTGGGGAGTTCTTTCCTCTTGGGGGGCTTTTTCCTGCCTCAAGATTCAAAAGTGAGAGGATAAATCTTCACGAAAGGGGGAGATAGATCCTCTTATTTTAGGTGTTCCACTGGAAGATTTTCTCTCCATTGCTGACCCGGTTGACAGCGAACTCTAGGACAATTGACGGAGTAATTTTCTTCATTGGTGACACAGAGCGGGGTTTTAATACTTAAACCATGGATGTGCAATTAGCGGACCTCCAGCTGTTGCAAAACTACAAGTCCCATCATGCCTCTGCCTCTGGGTGTCATGCTTGCTGCTGTCAGAGTCTCGCTATGCCTCATGGGACTTGTAGTTTGTCAACAGCTGGAGGTCCGCTAATTGCATATCCCTGACTTAAACTATAAAAATAGTTCTGTAGATATACAGCACTTTAGTTAATAATTTCCCTTGTTGTTTGTTGCTGAAAATTTTGTTTTTGACTCCAAATTTTCATATTCTGTTTTGAATACATCATCAAGTCCGGTGTTTTCTAAAGGTATGTACAGACATAAGAAAATGTTTGGGGAACATAGTAATCGGCTTCCCATGGTGGCACACAAAGAAAAGGAGAAACCAGATTCGCCAGCGTGGGACTCCATAAATAGAGGTTTGGGGCCGCTCTGTGCTATATGATTGCAAGAGCAGCAAAAGTATAACATGTTTATTATTTTAACCACTTTAAGAGTGTTGTGCAATTTTTTTATTTTATACAATTTTTGCTTAAAACTTTGTTTTGTTTGCAAGTGTATTCAATAACCTTCAGACTGAATAAAATGCTAAACCATTGCATGGCTTTTCCAGTGGCAGACACTTTCTTATCATGGCACACAAATGCTTGGCTCTGGAGGGTAGTAATGATCCGACATATGTTTTATTGAGCATTTAGTTACAGATGTAGGACCACATCAAGGGAGTTATCTGACTGGGCGATGGTTAAGACTGGCAGTGAGGCTAACAGGCTCTGAATTGCAGTTCAGTAATAGTACAATGCTTGTTTAAATATCAGCCACATTTTATTAGCATCAGTATGTAATTAGCAAGGAAATGTAGCCTGAAAGGAAAAGCAAGGCACAGCTATTTTCAGCACTGGACAGCTCATGAAAATTAGTGTGTAGAAACATCATGGCTATGGGGAATCTGTTAAAAAAACAGTCTTAAAATATTCTCTTGATTCAGCTATTCTTGTGATTTATTTGCAGAATTCTTATTGTGGAACAATGAAGTTGAACTAATTTAGCTTCACTGTTAGTGATGTCAGGACTCTATGATAATTACACGGCTTGTGAGTCTTGGCAGTTCTAGAGACTTTTTAGATAGTCGTTTTGCTTTGTAACGCAATGCTTTTTTTATGGTCAGCATAGCCAAAATTGACATTCTAGTTTAGCACTTCTGGTCTGGTATAGACTTTAAGGGGACCCACACGCAAAAAAAATGGACTGGGATCCTCCCCAAAATCTATTCCAGACCTTTATCTTGGGCCTGGGTTGGGGAGGGGGGGGAGAGGCCCTTGTCCTTATCAACAAGTGCCCCTCCCCCAATGTTGAGGGCATGTGGCCTGGTATGGTTCAGGAGGGGGGAGGTGCACGCAAATCCCCACTCTTTCCTGGCCTGACCGGCTGCATGATTCGATAAGGATTTGGTATGGTTTTGGGGGGACCCCACACCATTTTTAAAAAAATGCCCTTTGTATACATTCTGCTGTCGGCAGGTAATCTGGCTCCTTAAAAGGTAAAAAATAATAATAATATAGCGTATACAGTTGCGACACAAGTCATATTGTAACTGAATGTTATCTAAAATTACCTTCCCTTTTCAATCTGCAGCCGCTGTAATTTTCTGAATATGCTATATGGCTACCTGTACACAAAATGTGTACTGACCACCCCCCCAGAAACATAATTTCCTGCTTGTGTGACTGGCTCACTGATTTTCCCAGAAGTCTGCATAAGATGCAGGCTGAGCAACTTTCCTCATTAGTGCTCTGCAGCTGCACAGCTGGTTGATAATTATGAAACCACTCCCATTAGACCCACTCAGCAGCACAGAGGAACAAACAGTGATTTCTTCAAAATAACAAAAAGTAGGAATCTGCTACAAAGTTTGTTATAATCCTTACAATGTAGTGTTTCTAAATGTAAAAAACACAGAGGGGAATGATTTTTTTTTGTTCAACCCAAGTGGAATTATGCTTTAACAACTGATGGCTCATGCCTGCTAGTTGGGACGCTGATGGGTTAAAAACGTATGAAATACGCACCAAGCTGCACTGCAGCTGCACTCCAAAATCACATTGAAAATTGAATCAAAATCGCACTGCACTAGTTTGTATCTAGCCTTACTGGACAATTTTCTCCAGCTGTAAGAGCAGATCAGGGACTTCTCAGCTGTAGCAAATCTGAAAATTACAAAAAAAGTATTTTGTATCTAGAGTAAAACTGTCAGTTTTTTAAAATTATTGCTGTCTAACTAGAATTTTTTTTATTTTTTGGGGGTATTAAAGCGTAAATTAAATAATTATTTAAATTCAGTACCACAAAAAGTAAGTCATCTTTGCTCTCCCCCTCAAAAAAAGAAAATATATTTGTATCCCATGGTGTCATGGGTAATGATAAAGTTATTGGCCAAAGCCAACATTTGGTCAACAGATGCTCTCCTATTTCACTCACTAGCACCGAAGCTGTTAATGGTTTCAGAATTAAATCTGTTTGAAAGAGGTTAGTAAGTGTTTGTTGTACGTACTGTATTTTATTTATTTATTTGTAAGAAATCTGCTACATTAGTACTTTGCCCTGTCTAACAGTTTTGTTCAGTATGTATTTAATCAGTGGTGACAACTTCTAAAAATATTAAGGTAGCTCTACTCAATCCTGATGACAGAGCCTAAAATCACTTACTCTACTTCAAACTCCGAAAACTAATATGTGATACATTAGTAAGAGACAGGTTGTCAAAAGAAGTGCAACATCTGATCAGTCAAAATCCAAGTTTATAAATTTGTCTTTGTCCTTTTGTGTCTAAAATCAGACAGCATGTTATCATCAGCACACTGTGCAAACAGTGCCCCAGGGAGACAGATGTGCTAACAGACGCTTAATACTGGAGAATTTGTTCCTATAACTTGAAGAATGCATGGTATATTTAATAAAAGATCAAAAATTAAGTGTTTCTAAATGTAAAAAGAATTCTCAAACACATCTTTACATGTGATACGCATTTTTTGTTTCTGAACAAAATTTCAACTTTTTGTGTATCTTTTAATATTTTTTTGAATTTCAAATATTTTTTATTTATTTTTAAAACTTACAAAAAGCGAAACAAGTGAAACAAATGCCAATATTTATTTTTTTAACACATTTTACATTTCTAATATTTTTCTTGCCATTGGAGCTCTCTGCAACTTCCACTGAGAGAAATGTACAGCCTGCTCCCTGCTGCATTGGAACAGTGTCTGTGATAGACACCAGTACCTGTGTTGTGCTTCCGCCCCATCCTCTGCTGTGCAATTAACAAAGTACAGCAGTGATGACATGGCAACTATGCTTAGCACAAGTTGTGAATAGCACAGCAAAGGGAGAGATTTTGGATGGAGTAGAGAAGGGAACGTTTTGCTGGGTTTTATTGCGGTATATGTCTTCATAGGGCAGATTTTCTCTAGTTTCCTCTGCTTTATCAGTAATGCCTTGGTGGGTCCTCGCCATTCTCTAATGCACTTTGCCCCAGTAACATGGCAGAAAAATAACAGAATTCTCCGCCTCAGTGGGGATACTTACATTAATAAAATAAAAAACTGACATCAGTTTTAATCCTTTTAAGGATCTTTCTCCACAGGCGTATCCAGCCTGTGGATCCATCTGCTCAGCGGGGGATCTGTCCGCTGATCCCCACTGAGCAGGCAGTTAACAGGTCCGTGGTCTCTCTGCTTATGCAGAGTGGACATGGACACAGCCAGCTTATCTCTATGGGCTGTAGACCGCCTGTCCATTTACACCCGACTGTCATCCGATCTGATCCACCAAAGGATGGGGAACGTATCCTCCATCCGTCTGATTCTAACAGACAGGATCGGATGTTGGCAGGTGTAGACGGACACATGTTCGTTTTACATTCACCTCTTCATAGATGGCAGTGGATGGCCCAATCGGGTCCTCCTAAAAAAAACTGACAGACCCGATCAGTCCGCCCATGTGACATGACCCTTTATTGTCTAAAACAAACTATACATACATTAATATTTCCCTGCCATCAGAATACACTGATCAGTGCTGCCAGCTGTAGCTTGTGGCGCTGATTGAGTGGAGAAAATACTGAAGCGGCTGAATTTCAATCCATGTATGACCTGCTTTAATCAGGAGCACAGGACTGTCTATATTTAAAGTGGTTGTTAACCCACTTCTATTACATCATCCCATCCTCTCTGAACCATTATAAGAAGTTTCCCTGTGCCTGTGTTCTGTAAAAAAAAACTGCACGATTCTATGAGCTCCGCTCCGAGCGCTCAGCTAATTCCTATCCTCTGTTCCGTCAATGGCTTATAGCTTCAGTGGGGCGGTGCCAAGCCCTCCTGCTGAGGTCAGCCGGGGAGGAGATGGAGAGAGGAGAGAGAGTGCCAAGCCACTGACAATCAGCTGAGCTGCGGGAGCGTAGTTCATACAGGTAGAATCTTGTAGTATTTTTACAGAACACAGGCACAGGGAAACTTCTTATGATGGTGCAGAGAGGATGAGATGATGTAATACAATATATGAGAGCAGTTAGAGCAGCAGGAGCAAAGGGGAGGGGGGGGGGGCACATTGTGCGAGCAGAGAGGGGATGGGGGAGAAGGACACAGTAGACAGACACAGAAGAGCAAGCTCCAGATGACGGAGGCAAACGGACCATAATGTCAGGGGCTCAGCAGCCATGATTATCGTGGTCTGTTTGCAGAGGGGAGGGCCTAGCTAGGCAGGATCAGCCAGGTATTTCAGTTGATAAAATGGTCCAAATGACACAGCACAAGCACTGTGCTGTATACCATGCTTTAAGGGAACAGGATCTGTATTTTATTTTATTTTTTTGGGTTAACAAACAATTTAAAGAGGAAGTAAAGGCAAAAAAAAAAAAACTGAAACCCCCCCCCCCCCTGCAAGACAAAGGCATAATGAGCTAGTATGCATAGCGTACTAGCTCATGTAATATGTAATACTCACCTCCTACACCGCTCGGGCGGCCGACATCTTTCCCGGGGGTACTTCTGGGTATCGCGGCTCTGGCGCTGTGATTGGCTGGAGCCGCGATCACGTCACTCCTGCACATGCCAGTCACGGCATGGCCTCCTTTAGGAACGGCATGATCGCCGTTGCTAAAGTGCGCCTGCACCGTTGTGTACAGCGCATGCACCGTTGTCTTCGGCACCCGTGTTTTTAGTAAATATATCCTAAACCGTGGAGGTTTAGGAGATATTTCAAGTACCTACAGGTAAGTCTTAATCTAGGCTTACCTGTGGGTTAAAGTGGTTGTAAAGGGTTTACAACCACTTTAAGCTATCAATATAGATGATTAAATTTGCTGCAAGTTTTTTTTTAACCAAACCACCAATTCCTAGGTAAGAGTCATGCTTATTCTATTACCATACAAGGGGAAGATTATCTTATAATATCACCAGAAATACTTATACTGTGTATGATAATGGGGTCAATTCACTAACCGTTAAATAACGGCCAATAATAATATCGCCTGTGGTAAATCAGTTTTGAAAGTGCAATTCACTAAGAATTTTGCTGTAAATAATGAATATGATATTTGTTCGGCTGAGCGGTAATTACCAAAATTTTTTCAGGTGGTAATCTACTGCGTCGAGCTGGTTGATAAGTAGCGGGCTGTGAAACCTGAAGCCAGATGCTGAGTCCTTAACAATTGATGACGGTTCCCCGCTGACAGCTGAATCTTTAGAAAAACATGCTGACAGTTAAATGAGGGGCGAACGATTGCTCGTCCCCCCTCTTTCCTAACTTGCTGGGCTGCACGCTCGCATTCGGGTCTGGTATGGATTTGGGGGGATCCCATGCTGTTTTTTTTGGTTTTTTTTGCCATGGGGTTACCTTAAAATCCATACCAGACCCGAAAGGCCTGGTATGCCTTGAGGGGGACCCCACGCTGCTTTTTTTTTTTTTTCATACTTTAGAATTGCTGCCATGTTTTTTTCTTTTTTTTTTTCTTTTACATATAGCTGTCAACGGGAAACCCACTGCCAGATTAGTCATCCGTTGTTAAGGACTCGGCGGCTAGATTTCCAGCCCATTTCTTAGCAACCAGCCATTGGGGGGGGGGGGGGTCCAACCAGCTATGGGGGGGGACCCCCAGGCTGTTTTTTGGCAAATACCACTTGTGACAACACCAGCAAAACCCAGATGATAAATATTGCATGTTTTTTTACCCTGTTCTGTTTGTGAATTGGTCTTGAGAGCTTACCACATGTTTTTTTGACGATATTTACTGGCACATTTTTCATTTTGTGGTAAATACTACATAATCACATTTTTTTTTTTTGTGAATGCAATAATTTGTGCAAATTAGTCACGTGACCATGTTATCCCATGTGGTAAACATTTGTGAATTGACCCCAACATACCATGAGCTTTTACCTAATTTTAGCCTAATGTGATTGTAAGTAAAAAAGTGTCTGTGTCCAGTATTAATAAACAGACTAGGCAATGTTACAGTAATGTCTGTGTTCTGCCTCCACAGCCAAGGGAATGTAAAAGTCAACTGGGTTGCTTGAACTGTTTATTGCCTGCAGCAAGCGTATTCCTTGCGATTATTCTGACCTCACAAATTATATTTATATGATGTTATTGTTGCTCGTAAAATGATATGAATGTTTGTTCAGTTTAGTACAACATTACAAATTTTCCCTGCCAGCTCTTGTCTGTTTTATGGTCCACTTTTATTTAATCATTGTAAATGAAATGGAGCTGATATTCCCAGTGCAGAGGTTTTTGAGAACCTCATCCAGCACCTGTGATATGGGGGAGTTAGTAGCCATTACTAGGATTGCAGCTCTTTATTTTATATGTCTTTCCATTGTCTTTACGAGAAAAGTGCTGACCTTGCTGTTGTATCAGAGAAGCGTTTTGCGTTTTAATGGTTTTATTTAACCCGCATTCATTGCGTTCAGCCAAGGGTGCTGTACCACATTAAAAGTCCAAGTCATTGTGTGTCAGAAATGCACGTACATATTGTCATATAGATAAGAGTAAATAGAAAGCTTATGAAATGTGTTCCTGTATATAGTGCAAGTAATACATTTATCTATTAAACTGGGGGATTTGTTCCTGGAGATCATAGCACTTTTTCTAAACATGGAAATGCTTTCATATTTTGCTACCTCGTCCTACCCTAGAATCACCTATTCACATCTCATGGAAATAAGGTTTTTAAATTGGAATAAAATGGAATAACAAATGTATCTCTACTTATTATAATGTATTTTTTTTTTTTTTTTTAAATCAAGTTTATGTAGTTACACAGGCTAAGGCACAGGGGGTGTGGGCCTAATTAATTTGTAATTGAAGTGAAATATTATGGTCATTTCAATACCATTCAGCACATCTAATATAAATGAGTTCCATAAACAGTTACTGGTGTTCCACAAAAGTGCCTAATTTAGTGATCATCTTGATCATTTAGTTTATAGTTTGTTGACTTTCATTCAGAAACTAAAAGTATAGTTCTATGTGTATTTCAGCAGAGAGGGCATGTGTTAAAGTGTTACTAAACCCAGGACCCTGCATTCACTATATCTGGTGTCCCACGGTACACAGAACATGGAAATGCAATAATTTTAGTAAATATAAACTGCTAGATACATGTTCTCATCGGCAGTATATAGGAGTCTTGTGACTTCTATCAGTGCCCGGTTAAAGCTTGTAGGAGCAGTTTTCATACTGCACTGGCTGTCCTATCAGGATACAGGACCCCTGACCCTCTGTCTGGACAGTGCTGATCACACCACATGCACTCTCCCAAGAAAAAAAACAACTCTCTAGCAATACACACCAAACTGAGCATGTGCAGCCTGACTCCAGTAACTGTTTTATACAGACATGTTTTGGAGACGATGTTGAGAAGAAGAGAAGACATGATCAAAACCACCTTTTTACACAATGCAGTTGATTAACCCCTTAGGTTCCACAGTGAGTATAACAAGTATGTTTTACTGCATATACAGACTGATTTTACTGTTGTGAGTTTAGTAACACTTTAAATAATCAGTCCTGTTAAAACTGATATTAGTTTTTGGTAGATGCTAGAGATTTATGCCACATCACAGTTTTCCATATGTACACAGTTTTCCATATGTTTCACAATAAAAAGTAGTTCCCAAGTGTATCCAAAAAAACAACAACCCTATTCTAACCCATCTGTGCAGTAAAACTTATTTTAAAACAATTCTAAAAGTAAATTATTTCCCATATTATGCTATGATGGTATTTGGGGTTGATTTACTAAAACTGGAGTGTGTGAATTCTGGTGCAGCTCTGCAAAGAAACCAAACAGCTTCTATGGTTTTTTTTTGTTTGTTTTTTTGTCACATCTTAACTGAACAATCTGAAGTTACAAGCTGATTGGCTACCATGCACATTCTAGTTTTAGTAAATCAACCCCAATGACCACCATAACATCATTTGGGAAAGAATTTACTTTTAGAAATGTTTTAATAACAGTTTTACTGCACGGATGGGTCAGAATCGAGTTACATTTTGATACACTTGGGAATTACTTTTTAGGCATTATGCACACAGGAGCGTTAGGCGTCGGCTTAAAAATGCCTCTCCATGTTATTCTATGTATCCATGCACTCATAGGCTTTTCGTAGCATAGGCGTTTTCAAGCTGCAAAAAAAACCAGGGCCAGCATGTTGGGAAGGCCAGCGTTACATCTGTAAAAACGCCTGCCACGGCTAAACGCGTGTTAACGCTGTATACAGCATTAAGCCGCGTTAAGCCTTTTTAAGCTTTAGTTGTGTGATTTGGGAGTGAAAAATAGAAGAGGGCAGTGTTCTTTAAGAAAAAAAAAAAAAAAACCTTAATGTGGCTTAACTTGCATTAACGCCAATTGCAAGCGCTTCTAAAAGCACGTTTTTTATGCCGCTTTTTCCTGGTGTCACTACTGGCTTTGCAGCTCATTTTGTTAATGCCCTGTGTGCATGAGGCCTTAGGTTCGGGTTAACACCTATGCGCTTTTTGGTGCTTTTTGCAGAAACGCACTACAGTTCATTTAACGTGGTTTTCCATGGCACATGTTCACAGCTATGCTTTTTTCAGCCACTACGTTTTTGGAAAGAGGCGAGGACTTTTTTAAATTCAAAATGGTGCTTTTTTTGGTTCAATAGACTTCAATGGTGAAGCTGCAGATAAGCATGCACGTATTGCATTTTTGCCGCGATGTCGCGTTTTTTTTTATCTGCCAAAAAAAAAAGCATAAAAAACACATCAAAACTGCTTGTCCAAAAATGCAGAAAGCAGTGCAAAATGCACAGTAGAACGCATCAAACACAACCTGCATAGGTGTGAATTGAGCCTTATTGTAAAACCGTTGATGTTTTTTTAGTTTTTTTTTTTTCCCATAAGAAATTAACACTAGTTTGACACATTGTATGATTCGTTTTAGTACCAGCATAAGACCTACTAATGTGAAATAAGGATTTACAAGTCCAAGCATCCAAGGCAGGCATGAGTTATACATAAAATTCTTGTATGATTATATTTAGAATGGCTAGCTTAGAAATTATTGACAACAGATTCCTTAATACAAAACTATTAGGTTCAAATGTTATATTGGATATTTCAGTTTACCATATTTTCCCTCTCCATAGCTTGGAAAATACATATCTGAAAATGCAGGCACATTGAAAGTAAAATGAATTTAGGTCTTCTTTTTCTGGACTGCTCGCTGAGAGGGTCTCTGTCACAGCTCATCAGTGATCTTCATTATCTAGCACAAGGAGGACTGCTGCTTTGTAAGACCTGGTGTCTGCTCTCATGTCGGAAACACTACTTGCCTTTGTGGTTTTTTTTTTTTTTTCAAGCCTCCCAGCGGGCCCCCCTGCAATGCTGACAGGGGAAGCACAATGTCATATCACACTTGGCATGTCACTGTCATTTTTATCATTAAACAGAAGGATGAGTTTGTCTCCAACAGCCTTCAAAATCCATCCCAAAGCTAATGTTCTCAGTGCTGCCGTGGCAGAATGAGATGTGACAGCTTGTTCTGGATCTCGGTAAAATAGGAATGTGGTTATGGGATGTCCCAGGGCAAGAGTGGTTCACAGCTGTTCACCCAAGTCACCTTACCAGGTCATGTACAGTGCTATTGCATAAAAACAAACACGCCACCTGAAAAACTCACCAGACGGTTTTTATAATACATTCCTTGTATCTGAAGAGGCAATCTCCTGATGCTTGTCATTCAATTATAACTATTTTGTGATCTTACCTAAAGTTTCAACTGTGGGTTGCAATATAGGTCTGAATATTTTTGCACATTGCATTTGCTGAGTTCAGTTCCACAGATGCCACAACATCAAAATTCGAAAGACACTTTATAATGTGTTGCATTACACTGAAAATATTTTAATGATTACATTTTGAGGGCAGAGTAGGTGAAACGGGCATCACCAAGCCACTGTCTATCAAGGATACTAACTGCTACTTGCCATTGAAAGTGGATAGGCGTTGCTGACAGTGTAGGGGGGAATACTAAGGTTACCATACATTATATAATTTTCCTGTACAAATTTCCTTTAGATTTACCAAAACCATGTAATATGAGGTCAAACCTAAGCACTTTCAATTTGTATGCAATCAGGTAGGCCCTTGCACTACATGGTTAAAGGTAAATCCAAAGGAAATTGAATAAGTAAATTGTATATTGTATGGCCAGCCTTGCATTCTAGGAAGAAACTAGATAGTTGGTGGCTGCAGATAGGAGCAGCAAGCTGTGGAGAGGCTGCAACAGAAACAAGAGCATGTCTGACAGCGGCTGCAAAAATCTTTTTACTTTCAAAAGAACAGCTGCAAGAATTTTAGGAGCCTGTCTAGCACTCCTCACACAATGGTAGGTCATAATTTAGTATGCAAGAACATTTGTTTTTAATTATCAATGGCCACCCACTATTGTGACAGCCCTGCTGGGGTGCTCTTTACTTTATTGTATGCTGTACACATTGCATGATGATGAACAATGACTCAGATGCTGCAACAATATCTTGAGTTGTATTTTAGAGTCCATTAGGCACATCTATTAAAAACAACAGGACTGTAGTCCCCATGCTTCATTTTGTTAGTTTGGCCACCACATGATTCCTGCATTGAGAAAATAGGCGATAAGAATGCCTAATGTGCCAATTCACAGGCAGCACATATGTCATTCAGATCAAACTGAACTAACAATGATAAAGCTTTTGCATTAGCATTTTCTTTGCATAAATGTTTACATTTTTGATTTTCCAAGACAGTGTATAGCAGTGTTGTGCACAACACTTAGTAAATGAACTAGGAGTATTAATCCTTTTTTTTTTTCTTTTTTACTTTTAAACGTTTTTATTGGGTTCTCAACCAGTGCAAAACAAAATACAGATGGTCAAATTATTCTTGAGGAATATTTGTGAGAATACATATTATCGACCACTATCTTCCACCAGATACAAATATATCATTGATATAGACTTAAAATATATAATATAATTCTCTGAATGCTGCTTCCTTTTTCACCTCTCCTTACAATACAACTCTCCCCTTCCTTCTCCCCCCCCCCCCCACAAAATTTAGAATATAAGATAGGGGTAGGAAAATTATTAATTTACTCTTTCAGGATACGCCAGGCCACATAGCCGGACCCTGGCCCTAATTAAGGACTGATATACCCCTTAACTCCATCAAATTCTAAAATACTATTCTAGCTCAACCCCCTATCTTTTCTCGTTTTATATATGGTTCATAACTTTCATATTCTATTTTGGCTTATTTACTCAATGTTTATTATTCACTTCATTTATTACTCTGTATGTCTTTACGCTATTTAGAAATACTCTAATATGTAAAATTTCTGACATTTTGTTTTATGTAGTAGAATGTGTAAAAAATCAATACTATAATCGATTAACCTAAATCTTCATGAGAAGCTCTCCTGTTTATGTTTAATTTTATGCTTGAAACTTGTTTATTACGATGAAGATTATTGTAATTTATTGTATCTTACAAAATATAATATAATAAAATATTTAAAGAGAGAATACATATTATCAAGTAAACAAGAGTATGCCACCATAAAATAAAGCATGAAGATAAGCCATGTAATTCAAACTTATACATGGTTAAGGAGTACATGCAGATAAATTTCAATATCACATTACACATGAGTGTACTAGCCCTGTTTACCCCAATGGGAAGCAGTATTAACCACTTAACGACCGCCCACCGCCGATTTACGTCGGCAGAATGGCACGGACAGGCAGAATCACGTAGATCTACGTGACTGCCTTTGTACAGTTGGGGGGTCCATCCGGACCCCCCTTCTGTGCCGTGAGCGGTCGTTACTTCACCGGGAGCGATCCCAGATGAGGGGGCGGCCTTTCGATTCCGGCCCCCCCCCCTCGCGATCGCTCCCGGCGAATGGAAATGCCTCCTCTGTCTGTTTCAGACAGAGGAGGCAGGAGGAAGTGATGTCATCTCCTGTGCGGCGCTCACATATACCGAGCGCCGTACAAGAGAAGACATCAGGTCAGTGAGCACAACACTACACTGACACCAGGACACATAGGAACACTAATCGCCCCCCCAGGACCCCCAGACCCCCCCAGATCACCCCCCAGCCCCCAGTCACAGTGTCACTGATTGCAGTGACCATTTATTTAGTGATCACTGCAATCAGTGACATTTGTGACTGTGAAAGTGTCACTAAAGTTTAGTTTTAGGTCCAGTGTAGCCCCCTAACCCCCCCTAATAAAGGTTTAACCCCCTGATCACCCCCCAGATAACCCTTTCACCCCCTATCACCGCTGTCGCTATGCGATCATTTTTCTGATGGCTGTCTTAGCATCAGTGATGGCGATCGGTAGCCAGTAATTTTTTTTAGGTTCGCCGCAGGTTTTTATAGCGTCGGGTACCCCAATATATTATCTAATAAAGGTTCAACCCCCTTGATCGCCCCCCAGGTAACCCTTTCACCCCCTATCACCGCTGTCGCTAATCGATCGTTTTTCTGATGCTGTCTTAGCATCAGTGATGGCGATCGGTAGCCAGTAATTTTTTTTAGGTTCGCCGCAGGTTTTTATAGCGTCAGGTACCCCAATATATTATCTAATAAAGGTTAAACCCCCTTGATCGCCCCCCAGGTAACCCTTTCACCCCCTATCACCGCTGTCGCTATGCGATCATTTTTCTGATGGCTGTCTTAGCATCAGTGATGGCGATCGGTAGCCAGTAATTTTTTTTAGGTTCGCCGCAGGTTTTTATAGCGTCGGGTACCCCAATATATTATCTAATAAAGGTTTAACCCCCTTGATCGCCCCCCAGGTAACCCTTTCACCCCCTATCACCGCTGTCGCTAATCGATCGTTTTTCTGATGCTGTCTTAGCATCAGTGATGGCGATCGGTAGCCAGTAATTTTTTTTAGGTTCGCCGCAGGTTTTTATAGCGTCAGGTACCCCAATATATTATCTAATAAAGGTTAAACCCCCTTGATCGCCCCCCAGGTAACCCTTTCACCCCCTATCACCACTGTCACTAAGCGATCGTTTTTCTGATCGCTGTCTTCGTGTCGGTGATGCCAATCGGTAGCCAGTCATTTTTTTTAGGTTCGCCGCAGGTTTTTATAGCGTCAGGTACCCCCAAATATGATCTAATAAAGGTTTTAACCCCCTAATTGCCCCTAGTTAACCCTTTCACCAGTGATCACCATATAAGTGTTACGGGTGACGCTGGTTAGTTAGTTTGCTTTTTATAGTGTCAGGGCACCCGCCGTATATAACCCAATAAAGGTTTAACCCCCTGATCGCCCGGTGGGTGATATCAATTAGGTTTTAGCGTCAGAGAGGGTCTGCGTCACACCCCAGGCAGCGTCAGGTTAGTGCCAGTAACGCTAACACCCACGCGTAAAGCATACACCCCCCTTAGTGGTATAGTATCTGAACAGATCAATATCTGATCTGATCAGATCTATACCAGCGGTTTAGGGTTCCCAAAAACGCAGTGTTAGCGGGATCAGCCCAGATACCTGCTAGCACCTGCGTTTTGCCCCTCCGTCCAGCCCAGGCCACCCAAGTGCAGTATCGATCGATCACTGTCACTTACAAAACACAACACACATAACTGCAGCGTTCGCAGAGACAGGCCTGATCCCTGCGACTCCAGTGCTGTAGGAGGTGATTTCACCACCACAGTTAAAAAAAAAAAAGCATATATGCCGAAGCATGGGGGCAGCAGGGGCAGCAGGGCGGAGGAGCAATTTTGCTCCTAATGCCGCATACATACGGTCGAAATTCCGACGGAGGCTTGCCCGTGGAAACGTTTGACCATGTGTGTGCGGCATAACTTTTTTGCGGGAGGATGCCCCCATGCTTCGGCATATATAAATGGTGCATGTATGCCCATCATTAGAAGTGGGTGGATGAAGGGCGGTATTCTAATGGTGGGCATACCCACCAATCAATCTCTTTTTTCGTTCAGCCAACAGGCTGCATGAAAAAAAAAGATTACAATACATGTCCAACAAGGACCAGCAACGTACTGGTATGTTGCTGGACTTTGAATGGTTATACCAGATTGATGCCTGCGGGTTTAGGCATCATCTTGGTATCATTCTTTTCAGCCAGCGGCCGGCTTTCATGTAAAAGCAATCACAGCGGCTAATTAGCCTCTGGACTGCTTTTACAAGCAGTGGGAGGGAATGTCCCCCCCCCCGGATATAAAAAGCGCCATTGGGAAAGCATTTTATCACACCGATCTTGGTGTGGTCAGATGCTTTGAGGGCAGAGGAAAGATCTAGGGTCTAGAAGACCCCAGTTTTTTCAAAAAAAGAGTACCTGTCACTACCTATTGCTATCATAGGGGATATTTACATTCCCTGAGATAACAATAAAAATTATAAAAAAAAAAATATATGTAAGGAACAATTTAAAAATAAAATAAAAAAGCAAAATTAATAATTAAAAAAAAAAAAAAAAAAAAAAAAAAGCACCCCTGTCCTGCCCTGCTCTTGCCCAATGGCGAACGCAAGCGTCGGTCTGGCGTCATATGTAAACAGCAATTGCACCATGCATGTGAGGTATCACCGCGAAGGTCAGATCGAGGGCAGTCATTTTAGCAGTAGACCTCCTCTGTAAATCTAACGGGGTAATCTGTAAAGGCTTTTAAAGGCTTTTAAAAATGTATGTAGTTTGTCGCCAATGCGCGTTTGTGCGAAATTTTAAAGCATGTCGTGTTTGGTATCTATGTACTCGGCCTAAGATCATCTTTATTATTTCATCAAACATTTGGGCAATATAGTGTGTTTTAGTGCATTAAAATTAAAAAAAGTGTATTTTTTCCCCAAAAAATGCGTTTGAAAAATCGCTGCGCAAATACTGTGTAGAAAAAAAAAATGCAACACCCACCATTTTAATCTGTAGGGCCTTTGCTTTAAAAATATATATAATGTTTGGGGGTTCAACATAATTTTCTTGCAAAAAAAAAATATGTTTTCATGTAAACAAAAAGTGTCAAAAAGGGCTTTGTCTGCAAGTGGTTAGAAGAGTGGATGTAAGCTTCCTAATGTTGTGTATAAAATGCCAGAACAGTTCAAAACCCCCCCAAATGACCCCATTTTGGAAAGTAGACACCCCAAGCTATATACTGAGAGGCATGTCGAGTCCATGGAATATTTTATATGTTGACACAAGTTGCGGAAAAAAGACAATTTTTTTTTTTTTTTTTTTTTTTTTTGCACAAAGTTGTCACTAAATGATATATTGCTCAAACATGCCATGGGCATATGTGGAATTACACCCCAAAATAAATTCTGTTGCTTCTCCTGAGTACAGGGATACCACATGTGTGAGACTTTTTGGGAGCCTAGCCGCGTACGGGACCCCAAAAACAAAGCACCGCCTTCAGGCTTTCTAAGGGTGTAAATTTTTGATTTTACTTCTCACTGCCTATCACAGTTTCGGAGGCCATGGAATGCCCAGATGGCACAAAACCCCCCCAAATGACCCCATTTTGGAAAGTAGACACCCCAAGCTATTTGCTGAGAGGTATTGTGAGTATTTTGCAGATCTCGCTTTTTGTCACAAAGTTTTGAAAATTGAAAAAAAAAAAAAAAAAAAAAAAAATTTTCTTTCTTCATTTTCAAAAACAAATGAGAGCTGTAAAATACTCACCATGCCTCCTCAGCAAATAGCTTGGGGTGTCTACTTTCCAAAATGGGGTCATTTGGGGGGGTTTTGTGCTATTTTGGCATTTTATGGCCTTAGAAACTGTGATAGGTAGTGAGGAGTGAAATCAAAAATTTGTGCCTAGAAATCCTGAAGGCGGTGCTTGGTTTTCGGGGTCCCGTACGCGGCTAGGCTCCTAAAAAGTCCCACACATGTGGTATCCCTGTACTCAGGAGAAGCAGCAAAATGTATTTTGGGGTGCAATTCCACATATAACCATGGCATGTGTGAGCAATATATCATTTAGTGACAACTTTTTGTAATTTATTTTTTATTTTTATTTTTTGTCATTATTCAATCACTTGGGACAAAAAAAAAAAATATTCAACGGGCTCAACAGGCCTCTCAGCAATTTCCTTGGGGTGTCTACTTTCTAAAATGGGGTCATTTGGGGGGGTTTTGTGCTATTTTGGCATTTTATGGCCTTCGAAACTGTGATAGGTAGTGAGGAATGAAATCAAAAATTTGCGCCCTTAGAAATCCTGAAGGCGGTGCTTGGTTTCCGGGGTCCCGTACGTGGCCAGGCTCCTAAAAAGTCCCACACATGTGGTATCCCCGTACTCAGGAGAAGCAGCAAAATGTATTTTGGGGTGCAATTCCACATATAACCATGGCATGTGTGAGCAATATATCATTTAGTGACAACTTTTTGTAATTTTTTTTTTTTTTTTGTCATTATTTAATCACTTGGGACAAAAAAAAAAAATATTCAATGGGCTCAACATGCCTCTCAGCAATTTCCTTGGGGTGTCTACTTTCCAAAATGGGGTCATTTGGGGGGGTTTTGTACTGCCCTGCCATTTTAGCACCTCAAGAAATGAGATAGGCAGTCATAAATTTAAAGCTGTGTAAATTTCAGAAAATGTACCCTAGTTTGTAAACGCTATAACTTTTGCGCAAACCAATAAATATACGTTTATTGACATTTTTTTTACTAAAGACATGTGGCTGAATACATTTTGGCCTAAATGTCTGACTAAAATTGAGTTTATTCGATTTTTCTTATAACAAAAAGTAGAAAATATCATTTTTTTTCAAAATTTTCGGTCTTTTTCCGTTTATATCGCAAAAAATAAAAATCGCAGAGGCAATCAAATACCATTAAAAGAAAGCTCTATTTGTGGGAAGAAAAGGACGCAAATTTCATTTGGGTACAACATTGCATGTCCGCACAATTTACAGTTAAAGCAGCGCAGTGCCGAATCCCAAAAACAGGCCTGGTCCTAATGGCCCGAAATGGTCCGGGGCTTAAGTGGTTAATACATTTAATGGGAGACAAATCAGAAGAGGAAGTTTCTTTTCTGTAGGGTACTGTGCTATAAAAGGGTTAAATGCTACTCTTGCTCTCTTGCTACTCCTTTCTCTTTTTCAGTAACAATCTGAAGTAAGCATTTTGTTGTTTTGAACTTGTTCTGATATATAAAGGTTATGACTTGCAGTACTCAATGTAACATTTAATCCAAAAACGTAAAATTGCTAGTTTCTCACTTTTTTTGTGTTGCATCTGGCTCCTTCTCCCCCTTTATTGAATTGCACAAAAAAAAAAAAAAAGTGGAGGATCCTTTTTTCAGTGAAACAGTCAGATCATTCTGCCTTCCTGGCCTGGGCTAGAATGACATTCCCCAGCTCAAAGCCTCCTGGGATGGCCACGTCAAGGATCCCAGGAGGCTTCAGGGCTGTGTGTAACCCACTGCACACGCATAGTACAGCATCATCAGTAGGTCAGTTGATAGGACCTGGAAGAGACAGCCGGCCTCCTGATGTCATCACAAAGCAGGTGGCGGCGCAGGGCCCAGAAGTGCGGCAGTTTGCATTGGTCGTAAATATTGAAGCTGCCATTGTGATAACTTGATATCCTTCTGAAAGAAGAATTTCTAAAGGCACTGGCCGAAACAAGTATTGAACAATTACTAATTCCTGTTATTACGAATCAGTGATTTGAGGCTGGGCTCACACATATGTGAATTGGGTGCGGGTTTCCCTGCATTCAATTCACATGACAGGCAAGTGTGACCGGCTCTCAATGGAGACGGTTCACACATGTCCGGCACACATGTCCGGTGCGTCTTTGGCTCCGGTTCAGGTGCAAATTCAGGCTAAAATTCAGACCTGAATAGCACTTGAACTTGTGTACAGGAATGCAATGGACCCCAGGCATGAACCCGCGGCCGCACATGTGTGTACCCGGCCTAAAAGAATATTGATGCGAAAGGCGGCCACTAAACTAGCTTTCTCCAAAGGAGAGGTTACTAGTGGCAGCAGATAAAGAAGTTGTAAAAGCTAGGACTTAACCGTTGGGTGGTTCAGTGGATATGCAGTTGGCTAAAGGATAGATATCAGTGTGTGGCTGTGAATGAAGTTCATTGGGAAGAGAGACCAGTCATTAGTTGTGTACCAGAAGGCTCTATACTGGGTCTTGCTCTATAAAATCTATATGTAAGTGATATAACTAATGGTTTGGTGGGTAAGGTATGTCTTTTTGCTGATGACACAAAAGTGGGTAATAGGGTTGATTATACCTGGAGGTGTCTGTAACGTGGGACATGATCTGGCATTGCTGCAAGATGATTGAAAGCAGTGGGAACTGCATTTCAACATTTCTAAATGTTAAATAATGAACAATAATCCCTTAATAGAGTAAAATACTGGGACTACAGTGTTGTCCAGCACTACAGAGGTAAAAGCTTTGGGGTACTTATTTCAAATAATTGCAAAATGAGCAAACAGTAAGACGATGTAGTGGGAAAAGTGAATAGAATTCTAGGATATATCACTAGAGGGATCACCAGCAGGAGGAAGGAGGTCCTGATTCCTCTATATAGATCTTTAAGCCCCAGCCATAGAGCGATTTTCTTTCCTGCAGCAGGAAAGAAAATCGCTTGATTTCCCTATCAAAACAGTCCGTGTTAGTGGGGGGGGGGATCCCTTCTGCTGAGCCATTGTGTTACCTTCCCTGGGGTGCAGGGGGACCCACCCTGCTGGGAGACCACAGTGATCATTACTAGCAGCTATAACAGCCACTAGCAGTAAACACATGTGAAATCCGACAGGCTGGTTGTACCCAAGTTGATCAATCCATTTGGGTACGTTCAGCCTGCCTGTACATGGTTTAGATCTGTGGCCGGCTTTAGTGAAACCTCATTTAGAATGTTGTCTTCAGTTCAGGAGACCTCACTTACAAAAAGATATTAATAAGATAGAACATGTCCAGCCACATAAAAATTGTGAAAGGTCTGAGGGATAAAACATATCAGTAGAGACTTCAAGAGCTTAATATGTGTACAGTCTGGAGAAAAGAAGAGAAAGGGAAGACATGATTGAAACCTTTAAATACATCAGTGGGGTAAATGAGGTTCAGAAGGGCAGCATTTTCAATATGAAGCTAAACTCAAGAACACAGGGACATGACCTCAAACTAGCAAGAGGAAAGTTCAGAACTAATCTTAGAGAGTATTATTTTACAAAAGAGTAGTTGATACTTGGACTAGATTTCCAGCAGAGGCAGTGAGTCGGTCAACAGTGGATTCAAACATGCTTGGGACAAACATCAATAATCGGACAAGAAAAAGTATAAGGACAAAAGGGGAAGACATGATGGACCACTTTGAGTTTTTTTCTGCTGTCACTGTTCCACGTTCCTTTGTTTGTTGCTGTCCTTCACATACACCCTCATTGATGAACCAGGTGCACATTTTTATGCAGTGCTCTACAGAATGTAGTCAAAGAGCTTGTCAGATCATGGCAGTATGTCTGACCATTCTCTGAGTGCCAGTGGGCAGCCTAAAGCGAAAAAGCTGATCAGCCTATAGTAGAGTGGTTCAAGTGATTCAGGCTTCCTGACAGAATGAGGCTAATTTACTGAAGAAGTTAAACCTGGTCACACAAAAAAGAGTAAAAATTCACTTCAGTTATCCAATCGTGTGCAAAAAAAAGAAAAAAAAAATGGAAAAATTAATTTTCTTTTCACATGATTGGATAATCGGAGTGAAATTTCACTTTTTTGTGTGAACAGTCCAAACGCCTTGAATAAGTCAGCCTTTATGTCTCATGGAAATTCTACACAGCTGGAGAGGAATGAATTGCATCACAATTCACAGTTGATTAGGCAAATCAGTTTTTTTTTCCAAATAAACGTATGTTTAATCACCTGATCTCTGGAGGATTGATCTTTTCATTAATCCTGGGGAACCTATAATTGTATAAAGTGGGGGAATTGATATTATACCTGGTTGCAAGAATCACGGTTTGCCTCAAAGTATCCAGTTCACTTTACTTGTATTAATTTTTTTAATTCTACCATATCTTTGTTAGCAGTGTATGTCATAAATTAAAAAGGGTAAATATTTGGTTTAAAAAAATAATGGTGATCGTTCTCTTATTAACCAATCAGAATCCATCTGTCTGTGTTTAAAAAAAAAATCTTAGATAATGAAAGCAACTGGTTGGCTGCAAGGTTTACTTTTTTGTGGGCCCATTTTTTTTTCTAAATTACCAGTAATTTTAGAATTTGTATTGCATGTGAAACATTTGTGGTGCTTTTAATGTCTCGACATTTATCAAACAAAAAGTTTTTTTTTTTTTTTTTTATAAATTGTACTATGCTGATTTAGATTTGCAGATCACAATTTTGACTTTAAAGAATATTTTTTTGTTGAGTTCTCTTTAGCTTCAGTTACCATAACTGGTTGTTATGTGCACTTGCTCGCTTTTCAGACAGTGTTATGAATTCTTTATTATTGACCATTCTTTAATTATTTTCACCTTTAAAGTTCTCAAGGACAAAATGACACCATTCATTTTTACATTTTCTTTTCTCTAAACATTTTGCCTGAAGCCTAAAATAAATTGGTGGAGATGATGAAAAAAAAATGTGGATATATTTTAGGGAGTGCTTGGTAGTGGCTCAGCTTTCCAGTAACAGATATCTATTGAAAGGAAACATTCTTGGGTTTTTTGTGATCAAATCATTTACAAATTTGTTTTGGTGTGCCGTGCAGATAGAGATAGAAATGAAATCTTTTATAGAGGCTCTGCAGGGATTGATTAAATTCTAATAGCGCAATTTTGCCTTTGGTTCTGACCCCAAAAATGAAGTATATAGCCAAGCGGTGAATAAATGTGTGTGTGTGTGTGTGTATTATATATATATATATATATATATATATATATACACACACACATACACACACACACAGTGCCTTGAAAAAGTATTTATATCCCTTGAAATTTTCCACATTTTGTCATGTTACAACCAAAAACATAAATTAATTTTATTGGGATTTTTTGATCGACCAACACAAAGTGGCACATAATTGTAAAGTGGAAGGAAAATGATAAATGGTTTATAATATTTTTTTACTAATACCTGAAAAGTGTGGCGTGCATTTGTATTCAGCCCCCATTACTCTGATACCCCTAACTAAAATCTAGTGGAGCCAATTGCCATCAAAAGTCATCTAGTAAATAGTCTACCTGTGTGTAATTTAATCGCAGTATAAATACAGCTGTTCTGTGAAGCCCTAAGAGGTTTGTTAGAGAACCTTAGTGAACAGACACCATTATGAAGGCCAATGAACACACCAGACAGGTCAGGGATAAAGTTGTGGAGAAGTTTTAAAGCAGGGTTAGGTTATAACAAAAAAAAAAAACAAGCTTTGAACTTCTCACGGAGCACTGTCCAACTCATCATCCGAGTATGGCACAACTGCAAACCTACCAAGACATGGCCATCCACCTAAACTGACAGGCTGGGAAAGGAGAGCATTAATTAGAGAAGCAGCCAAGAGGCCCGTGGTAACTCTGGGGGAGCTGCAGAGATCCACAGCTTAGGTGGGAAAATCTGTCCACAGGACAACTATTAGTCATGCACTCCATAAATCTGGCCTTTATGGAAGAGGAGCAAGAAGAAAGTCATTGTTGAAAGAAAGCCATAAGCAGTCCAGTTTGCCATGGTGGGGGGACAGCAAACATGTGGAAGAAGGTGCTCTGATGAGACCACAATTGAACTTTTTGGCCTAAAAGCAAGACGCTATGTGTGGACACACCATCCTCATCGTGAAACATGGTGGTGGCAGCATCATGTTGTGGGGATTCTCTTTTTCAGCAGGGACAGGGAAGCTGGTCCGATTTGATGGGAAGATGGATGAAGCCAAATGCAGGGCAATCTTAGAAGAAAACCTGTTAGAATCTGCAAAAGACTTGAGACTGGGGCGGAGGTTCACCTTCCAGCAGGACAGCGACCCAAAACATACAGCCAGAGCTACAATGGAATGGTTTATATGAAAGCATATTCATGTGTTAGAATGGCCCAGTCAAAGTCCAGACCCAAATCCAATTGAGAATCTGTGACAAGACTTGAAAATTGCTGTTCACAGGCGCTCTCTGTCCAATCGAACAGAGTTTGAGCTATTTTGCAAAGAAGAATAGGCAAAAATTTCACTCCTAGATGTGAAAAGCTGGTGGAGATATACCCAAAAAGACTTGCAACTGTAATTGCAGGGAAAGGTGGTTCTACAAAGTATTGACTCGGGGGGCTGTATAGAAATGCACGCCACACTTTTCACATATTTATTTGTAAAAAATGTGAAAATCATTTATCATTTTCTTTCCACTTCGCAATTATGTGCCACTTGGTGGTGGTCTATCAAAAAAAAATAAAAAATGTACGTTTATGGTTGTAACATGACCGAATGTGGAAAAAGAGGGTATGAATACTTTTTCAAGGCACTGTGTGTATGTATGTATGTGTGTGTGTGTGTGTGTGTATATATGTGTGTGTATATGTATGTATATATATAATAGAGTACTGTGCGGAAGTTTTAGGCAGGGGAAGAAATGCTGTAAAGCAAGAATGCTTTCAAAATATACTGCATCTTTTAATTGTTTGTCTTTATCAATTTTTAACATTGCTACACCTTGGAGCACTGACCACATATCTTCTGTGGATGTAGGCTGCCTCAATTCCTTCAGTCTCTTCATGTAATCCCAGACAGCCTCGATGTTGAGATTGGGGCTCTGTAGGGGCCAATCCTTCACTTTCAGGACTCTTTGTTCTTTTCTATGCCGAAGATAGTTTTTAATGACATTGGTTGTATGTTTAGGGTCGTTGTCCTGCTGCAGAATACATTTGGAGCTGATCACACACCTCCCTAATGGTATGGCACGATGGATAATTATCTGCTTCCTGTCTGAATTGGCTCTAATATGTTTAGTATGTGAGGGCAGGAACTGATTTACATTATGTAAACTGTTGTGTAAATTGTCAGCGCTAAAAAAAGCCTGTAATAAACAGATCTGCATTGAGAATGGAGGCTATTGGTTTTTGGTAGACAGAGACACTAGCAAATGTGGTTTGAAGCAATTTTCAAGTACATGTCAACAGCCAAACCTTTTCTTTATTTGGGAGCTGGGCAATGAGAGATCATTGGGGGGTACCACATCCCTATTAGAAGATACATTTTTTTGAAGGAAAGGATGGGACTTTGAAGGCACCAAAATAATATTTGACCAATTATTAAAAAGTATACATTTTATTAATAGATATAGTTTCTTTAAAACAAAAATACATGTTCAAAAAGGGATATTGTTTATATAACACGTGCAACCACTTTTTACTCTACATGTTTCGCTCGTAGAGCTCCCTCAGGAGATTTTGACAGTGTCATTGCAGAGAAATTTTTGTTATAAATATATTTTACAAATCTATGACAAGCTGAGAATGAATGCCTACAAAGTGCTTTAAATCATCATAGGTCTGTTGCTGATTCCTAGATATCAATCTTGGATTGAAGAGAGGGACCTATATATATGTAACCATAGAGAGGGCATACATTTCTAAAGGGAGATAGAAATACAACAAATATAAATGTAATTATTAGAAATGAATTTCTTCAAATAGTGAAAAATCACATATTCACAAAGGGAGGGTATACGTAACTTTACTTCAACTTCAGTTGATATTGTTAAGCTCTTTGAGCGAAACATGTAGAGTAAGAAGTCCTTGCACGTGTTATATAAACAATATCCCTTTTTGAACATGTATTGTTGTTTTTAAGAAACTATATCTATTAATAAAATATATACTTTGTAATAATTGGTCAAATATTATTTTGGTGCCTTCAAAGTCCCATCCTTTCCTTCAAAAATATTTACCAAACCTTTTCTTTGTTTCTTTTCTTTTTGTTTTTGATAGAGTGCGGAAGGATTAGATGCACTGTGAATTTTTAATGCTGTCTCGTGCTCCATTTGATAGATTTCCCCTCACTTGCTGTCATAGAGACAATGGTTTTACCAGACAGGAACTAAAGGTTTGAGTGAGTCTTCCCCTTCCTTGTCTAAATGAAGTAATTGTATACGGTCTCTGTTGCTGTTTCCCCCACTTTCTCTATAGTGAGACCACTGTCACAGGGACAGTAAATGATGGAAGTTTTGCCTAAAAAAAAAAAACATAATTAGTCATAAAATCTGACAAGGATTCTAATGGTTCTCCGCACTACACAAAAAAAGGAGTTGGCTAGACATACATTTTCAAACAAATGAAAAAATATATAAGCATTGGTATTCAAATACAGGCATCCTAAGGTGCCAGAGCATACCGTTTGCATTTCAAACCAAGCTCCAGGAACTCCCCAAGTATCTATTGTACACAGCTACTTTAAGTGTCAGCTTGGATTTTTTCCCAAAACTTTTATCTCTCTGTGCCCAACATGCAGCCCGCCAGTTCACTTTGTGCAGCTGCCATGTTCTGGCCTGGGTCCGCCACCTTTTGGGGCACTTCTGGACTTTGCAGAGCTGCAGCAGGGTGCTAGAGCACTCTGCATTTTAATGCTCTGCACTGAAGTAAAAGCAGTATTGTCAGATGGAGTTATCTCCTCACCTACAGCCACATTGGGGAGAGCAGCACAGGAGCATATGATCAGGTAATGTCAAATTTCACAGCTGCTGCATTGATTACCAATATGGGGGGGGGACACTGGCAGTGACCACCAATGCAAGGGGAGCACTGCATTGTCCTGCCCACGAATGGGAGGCTGTGTCGCACGACCACGCAAAAATTATATATATATATATATATAATTTTTTGCAAAATCAATTAACAAATCTTTAAAAATAAATAAATACATACATACTAATATCTATCTGAGGGAGAGGGCTGGAGCCAGAGGAGCCAGATACAAACACCTCATTTTGGGGGGGGGGGAGGTGTTGTGAATGTTAGGAATACTTAACCACTTGCCGACCAGCTGGCGCAGTTTTACTGCGGCAGAATGGCACGGCTGGGCTTAGCGACGTTACCTTATGGCGCTTCATCTTTTGGCCACTAGGGGGCACACGCCTGCCCGCGGAGCTGGTGCGAGTGCCCGGCAGGCGGGCGCGATGACCGCCAGGAACCTGCGATCGCTCATGACAGAGCGAGAACCGGGATCGGTGTGTCTAAACACACCGATCCCAGTTCTCTTAGGGGAGAAGAGACTGATCGTGTGTTCATACAAAGTATGAACACAGATCTCGAAGTCTCATGCCCCCTACAGGTAGAAAACAGTGAAGTAACACAGTTAACCCCTTGATCGCCCCCTAGTGTTAACCCCTTTCCTGCCAGTGACATTTATACAGTAAAAAGTGAATTTTTATAGCACTAATTGCTGTATCAATGTGAATGGTTCCAAAAATGTGTCAAAAGTGTCCGATGTGTCCGCCGCAATATCGCAGTCCCGATAAAAATCGCAGATCACCGCCTTAATTAGTTAAAAAAATAATAATAAAAATGCCATAAAACTGTCCCCTATTTTGTAGACGCTATAACTTTTGGGCAAACCAATCAATATACTCTTCTTGCAATTTTTTTTTTTTTTACCAAAAATACATGTGAAATAGCAATAGTCCTGCGAGCCACCACTCCTATAGGCTTAAATGTAATCAATATAAACACCTCTAGCGTGAAACACCTCTCTTAAATTTGTGCCAAATTAAATGAATAAACAAAACGCAGCGCTGAGAAACTTAGTAGTGCACACACCACTACAAAAAACTGGTATGTGGCATGTTTTTGCACTGTGTTGCACGATTATGCGATTTGCACTGTACATTTAATTTTCTGGTATTTTTATCATTTTGTATCACTTACTGGACACATACCAGTTTTTTTGTAGTGGTGTGTGCACTACTAAGTTTCTCAGCGCTGCATTTTGTTCAAAAATATATGTAGAAGAATACATATCGGCCTAAACTGAGGAAGAAATTTGTTTTTTTGAAAAAAAATATGGGATATTTATTATAGCAACAAGTAAAAGATATTGTTTTTTTTTTGTTTTTTTAATTGTCGCTCTTCTTTTGTTTATAGCACAAAAAATAAAAACCGCAGAGGTGATCAACTACCACCAAAAGAAAAGCTCTATTTGTGGAAAAAAAAGGTGCAAATTTTGTTTGGGTACAGCGTCGCACGACCACGCAATTGTCAGTTAAAGCGATGCAGTGCCAAATTTTAAAAAGTGCTCTGGTCAGGAAGGGGGTAAAATCTTCCGGGGCTGAAGCGGTTAAAGACTTCCGTGTCTTGTAAAATATCTGGCTTTATACTTAGTTCATACAGAGCATTTTCTATTGTCTCTTACTTTCTAATATATGTGATGTCATGCAAAGTATAGATTTCACTTTCAATGCAACAAATATTAAAATTGGAAAAGTTATCTGCTGTATGGCCTTGTTTCTGGTAGGGAGTTGGTTAACTTCTGCTTATCTAGCCTCAGGAAATGTAATCTAATGAGTCATGGTAGCAGCTATGCACACTGGGAAGATGGTTGGTGATTATCTTCTCTGCATGAAGGCTAACACAACTTAAGCTAAGAAATAATGATCAAAATTTGCATGGCTCCCTTGGCCATCATTTATATACCTGAGCCTAATAAAGGAAGAATTACAGTGCCTAATGTGGGACTGAGTAGATCGATGCCAAGTGTAATGGGGGTGGGAGGGAATTCTTTCTGCAGATACATTTTGTCAAGCGTGTCTGCAATCACCATGGTTTATATCCAGACTGGAAACCACCAATTTGGTATTATCACGGACAAGTTCTACATTACAAACTATTTTATTGGATTATTGTCATTGTTACGTTTGTAATGTTCAGCAGACTTCTGCTGATGACTTTAGACAGATTGGATAACTTCAGGGGCAGACACGAGGAGAGCAGGATCTGAAAATCAGAGGAGACAGTCACACCAGCCGAGGCCAGAAGACTAAGCTGGTAACTCAGCCAAGCCAGGGGTCAAAGACGGGTAATTAATCTGGAACAAAGCAATACTGACACCCAGTCACGGGCCGGTTTATTCACTAAATGGAGAATGCATTGTAATAGAATTTAAGGGTGCAAGAGAACAAGAATGGAAAAACAGCAAAAAATGTAGACAAGACAAAACATAACAAGTCTCTTTGTCCTTCTTTCTTCCTCATTTATCCCTTATTTTGGCCTGATCTTTATACCTATAAAAATGCACTAATTATATATCAGAAAGTGCAAAATCTTTTATACATATTCTAAATTGTTGTATTTGTAAATTTCAAAAGCTTGCATAAAGAAATGGTAGCAGTAAAAAAAAAATGGATTTAACCAATATTTTTTTGCTTACCGTACTAATTCTCCATATAACAGAGGGGTGTACTAATATATACAGAGCGATTATATACATAGATGCCAGCATGATGCAGTGCATCGCAAAAAATGGTTGTTATATGTGAGGTTGAGAATGTGATTGTTTTGAATTTCCATTTGTGTTAAAGTGAAACTAAACTCATCCAGTATAACGAAAGGCAAAACTTTTTTTTATTTTAGATAGAGAGATTAGAACACCTGTCAAGGTTTTATTCCTGTCTGTGCCCCCTTTAGGGAGATTAAAACTCTCTAGTTGTCCTGTTTACTATTTTCATTGAAAGTGACAGAAAATCCCAAATTTTGGGTTGTTGCCAAAAAAGTAATTGGGGGGGGGGGGGGATTTTACGTTGGGCACTAGTTCTGGTGATAACCAGGGATTCTCTCACTTTGGAGGGATTGCCTCTCACTCCCTGACACATAAGATATGACAGACCTACAAAGCATTCTAGGAGCAATTTTACATAGTAGATTCAAAACTAAACGGCAAGCACTAAAAGTCAGTGTGGGTAAAGCTCAGATGAAACATTAGAGTGTCTTCTTGATGTTAACATAGTTTGGAATGCTTGCCATTAATGTTTATCGGCGGCCAAAACATTTTATTTAGTTTTGCATAGAGAAGGTTTAGATCGCCTATCAAGTTTTTATTGCTGTGGCCTTTGGGGACTGGGGAGATTCACCCTTTTTGTTTAGGTAGGTGAGCATTGCCAAAGATGGTGAAAGTGAGGGAAATTTAAAAATTAGGTGTCACAAGAATAGAACCGTAGACATTGGTGACAACTGTCTAAGGCTTTGTTTTCACAGGTTTCAGCTTGTATAAGAGCAGTGTGTATAACAAGATTTTATAAAGCATTTTCAAAGCCTTTAGGATGATTTGAGCAGCTTTGTTAACCACTTCAGCCCCGGACCATTTTGTAGCTAAAAGGACCAGGCCCCTTTTTGCGATTCGGCACTGCGTCACTTTAACTGACAATTGCGCAGTCGTGCGACGTGGCTCCCAAACAAAATTGGCGTCCTTTTTTTCCCCACAAATAGAGCTTTCTTTTGGTGGTATTTGATCACCTCTGCGGTTTTTATTTTTTGCGCTACAAGCAAAAATAGAGCAACAATTTTGAAAAAAATTCAATATTTTTTACTTTTTGCTATAATAAATATCCCCAAAAATATATAAAAAAATGTTTTTTTTCCTCAGTTTGGGCCGATACGTATTCTTCTACATGTTTTTGGTAAAAAAAAAAAAATCGCAATAATCGTTTATTGATTGGTTTGCGCAAAAGTTATAGCGTCTAGAAAATAGGGGATAGTTTTATGGCATTTTTAATAATATATTGTGAGGGGGTTAGCTCGGCAGCGGGTGTGTGTGACCCCCGAGATGGGCTCCCCACACAAAAACAGGCCCAGCAAACGGAGGTTGTGGTTTTCAAAATCAAAAAGGTGCGGTTTATTTTCTATTTACAGTGACAAAACACAGCAAAGCAAAAGAAACATAAACAAAATAAATCCTGGTCAACTTGACCTCTGACTAAACATACAGGTTTCCTAACTAACAACTGGGATCAGCCTAGTGCTGTCCTAGTCCCTAAGTCCCTGGTTTTAAATGTCCAAGCAAATAGCCACACAGGCTTTGTCTCACCGCACAGGGGTTCACTCTCCCTAGACAGTCCACACAGGTCTGGTTCCAGGCATGAGCTAACATCTAATGAAGCTGGGAGTTCTTATAGAGGCCTAAATGAGCTGACAAGCTTCAGCTGGTCTCATCAACTCCCTGTCTGTACGACGCCCCACACTCTCCCTAGAGGTATGAGTCATCCATGAGCCCACTAGCCTTATACAACTCTCCACCTAGTTGTATAAGTCGGCGTAAAGCCTGAATCTGGGCGAAATATATCTACCCCCCTGGATGCAACCAGGTGACTTTACCTTCCTGCTGTCACAATATATTTTTTTTTTTTACTACTAATGGCGGCGATCAGCAATTTTTATCATGACTGCGACTATATGGCGGACACATCAGACACCTTTGACACTATTTTGGGACCATTGTCATTTTTACAGTGATCAGTGTTATAAAAATGCACTGATTACTGGGAAAATGACACTGGCAGTGAAGGGGTTAACCTGTAGGGGGCGCTAAAAGGGTTAAGTTTGACCTAATGTGTATTTCTTACTGTAGGGGGGCGTGGCTTGGCGTGTAACGTCACTGATCGTCGTTCCCTATGACAGGGAACAGACGATCAGTGGCAGGCTCACTAGGAAGCCCGGGGAGAGGTTTGTTTACACTTACCTCTCCTCGTTCTTCAGCTCTGTGACCTGATCGCGGGACACCGGCGGTGATCGTGGGCACGGCCACGGAGCTCAGGACCGGGACGAGAGCGCACCGCCGGAGGCGCGCATGACCCACGGCTGGGCTCTTAAAGGGCAACGTACCTGTACGTGCTTTTGCCCAGCCGTGCCATTCTGCCGACTTATATCGGTGTGAGGCGGTCCTTAAGTGGTTAAAATCTTTAAAGCCCCATTCAGCTTTGGTATGCAATGGTAAACACACCTCTTAATGCAAGTGTTGACTGTCTAATTTTTTTAAATAAACTTTACTTCACCACCCAAAGTGCAACTTCCGCTCATTTGCTTCCTACCCCCCCCTCCGGTGCCACAATTGGCACCTTTCGGAGGGGGAGGGGGGACAGGATACTTGTCTTTGACAGGTATCCTGTTCCCACTTCCAGGAGCTACAGCCGCAGATATTGATGTCACGGCTCAGCTCCCTCCTCTTCCTCCTGTCGCCAGGCCAGTAGAAGTGTGGAGCGGACCTTCATGCAATGCGCAGTAGGGTTCCCGGCGTGAAGCCGTTAGGCTACACTGCTGGGTTTCCTTACCTGCAATGGCGGTGGCAGCATCTTTTGGTAAAGAAGCATTTATTTGTGGTGAATTTCGCAAACTGTCTAATTTTTTTACATACACATGTCATTTGAGATCTTGATATCTACAATCTTACTGTCACTTAGTGGTTGTAAACCCCATTCCTGAAATCTGACCTGGGCACATATATCTGTAGTGTTTACTTATCTCTCTCCAAAGCTCTAAGTCCCATGTCTTTCTGTTGCTCCAATCTGTTATCAGCATGATAACGTCTGACAAGTTCTCTGACAGAGGCGATAAAAGCAGCTGGAAAATTTTGTTGGGGTGGGTGCTTAGAGATAGAGAAGCATAGAGCTGGTCTATTTACAGTACATCTCTGAAAGTTTCTAAGTTCATCTGCTTATGTGGAGTGGGGGGGGATGCCTTTCCTCCTATCAGCACTCTCACAGTGTATGCCCAGACTTCACACACACTGTTGAAACAGGGAGAAATATTTCTAACACAATGTGCACTTTCTAAAGAGTATAGAAAGCTGAAGACAGCAGATCTACATGTAAAACTTATGTAGGGAGATTTTTCATCCCTGTGTATCACCTGAGGCTGTTCACTTCACTGGGTATAGGAGAGGGTTTACATCCAATTTAATGCAAACTACCAACAGGCTTCAGCATTATTGAAAGGTTGTTCAAAGCCTTCTGAAGCCTCCCTTTATGAATGGCACCCCTGTGTTGACATACTATAAGAAAAAAGGAACCTGCACCATAGGACATCACATATTATGGATCCTATGGTTAAACAATACTCCTTGCAGCCTCCAGTCAATGAATGCAGCTGCAGTGTGTGTGTAAAGTACCACAAGGACCTGGCTGGGATAGTTTCCTTGCAAACAATGTGTATATTGGGTTTGACTGCACAGTGAAGATCGCTGGAGCAGAGTATTTTAGCAGGTCATCTTCACTCCAGAGGATGGGGGTTTCTTTAAAGCTAAACTCAACGGGGGCGTGGCCAGGCAGCGGATGTAGCCAGACGTGTGGGCAGAGAGCTCCGCCAAAAATCCTGTAATATCTCCTGAGGATAGATAAATATTGCTCCGCAACCTACCTGAGAAGCCATCGGAAGGACGTCTGAGCACCAAGGTACCCTTCCCTGCATATCTCGTCCGCTATGTCGGCTGCTAAGAAGAACAGCGGCACTCGGTCGGCTGACCTCGTGGACCAACATGGCGCCCAGAGCTCACGCACTGCGAAGGACCGGCACAGAGAGGGAGCAGAGAGATTGTTCTCTATGCCGCTGTCATCGGATACCGCGGCCTCCTCCAGCACACCTATTACCTCTCCCGGAGGTGGATCGGAGAAGGAGGACACAGTCCCGCTGGAAGACTCGACCGGAGCGGCATTCGCTTGGGACACAGTGAGTACTCCGGGGGGGCCCCAGCTAGGCCGCAGGATCCTGTCAGCCCCGGTGATAGTGAGCCCACCCTGCGTGATATTTTCGCGGTGGTGTCATCCAGCAACCTCTCCATAGCTGCACTAACTACTGATATAAAGGCAGTTAAAGCTGAGCTCTCCTTCCTACGCCAGGATAATCAAAAACTCAGGGAGAGGACCTCAGCGGTGGAGGGCAGGGTGAGCTCCATAGAAGATGACATGGCTCCCATGCAAAGAGACCTCACCTACAATAGCCACCTTCTCTCCCAGCACTCTTCCCGCCTGGAAGATTTAGAGAATAGGATGAGGAGGAACAACGTGAGAGCTATTGGACTGCCTGAAAGAATAGTGGGTAAAAACCCTGTTGAATTTATAGAGACATGGCTCATTAACGCCTTCGGCAAAGAAACCTTCTCCCCCATGTTTTCTGTAGAACGGGCGCACAGAGTTCCTGCCAGGGCTGCCGCCCCCGGGGCCCCTCCAAGGCAGTTCCTTTTCAAACTTCTTAATTTTAAAGACAGAGACGCCATCTTGCGCCAAGCCCGTCTGAATCCTGCAGCCCTGAAACTAGAAAATGCCAAGGTCTCTCTCTTTCCAGATTTTTCAGCAGAGCTGCAGAAATATAGAGCCAAGTTTATGGATGTCAAACGCAGGCTCAGAGACCTGGATTTAAAGTATGCTATGCTATACCCTGCTCGCCTGCGTTTGGAAGTATTGGGCGAAGTGCTTTTCTTTGATTCACCATCATCTGCTGCACAATGGCTGGATAGGGAGGAACAGGCGATCCGCGAATCACGCAATAGGCGTCCTGCACCGCCATGAATCTGATCACATTACTGCCCTTGAATTTCAGACCAGCTCCACATTTCTACTGCAAGGCGGAGCGCAATGTTTCTACACGGTTTACCATCACGGCTATATTTTTTTTCCGGCTGTTGAGAAGTACTTGAGACACTGAGGTGCACTTCCTCTGTTGCCCCCCAAGATGGCCTGGTTTCGGCCACCGGTTGATTCTTGTCGTGACTGTTTGGCCCTGTTGGCCAGTTTGTGTATATCGCAATATTCTCTCACTTCCGCCATGCCTTTGTTGCTGATGTCTGTTCTTGACCCCCCACCTTCTTCTTCTTCTTCTACGTGGTTGCTCATACCCACTACCCTGCTGAACACTGTTGAATGGGTTGCAGCCTCTGACAGCCATGCACCCCCTCCCCTCCCAGACTGGACATGGTATCACACAGGTCTGCGAGACTTCCTATATGCTATGAAGATATTTATGTATGCTTATGCTATATTATGGTACTTGAAAGATGGCTAAGGCTACAAGGTTTATGTCCTGGAATGTCAGGGGTTTAAATAATTCTATTAAGCGTACTGCTGTGCTCCGCACGATTAAACGGATAGACGCGGAAGTGATATGTCTGCAGGAGACTCATCTCCCCCCGACCCCTATACCACAATTTGCACCAAGGTTGTTTAGCCATCAATACCATGCCACAGGCTCGGTGTACTCGAGGGGGGTGAGTTTCCTGATTAGACGGGATACGCAATTCTCCTGTATTGAAGTTAAAACAGACCCCGAAGGTTTGTCTTTTTGTTGTGTTCTCTCTATGGTAAGACGTGTATATTGGCTGGGCTATATATTCCTCCTCCATATTCTACGGCCCTATTCAGGATTTTGGTAGGCTTTATGTCCCGTTTCCCTAGCGTACCTGTGTTAGTACTGGGAGATTTCAATAACCATTTGGATCCTGGGAAAGATAAACTTAGGTCCCTTATCATGGGCCCTTCTACACCTAATCCTGGGGCTACCCCCTTCGCTAGGCTCCTCACGGAAATGGGCCTCACAGATGTTTGGAGAATGCATAATCCTGAAGCTAGAGTTTACTCATGCCAATCAGCCTCGGTGGGGGGGTTATCCAGGATTGATCTGGGTTTGGGGACGGATTTGCTGTTGCCACTGGTTGTCGCCTCGCAATACCACCCCAGACAAACCTCGGATCACTCGCCATTTTCGGTTGATCTTAGGCTGGGAGCCACCAAGGGGAGGAGCCTGTGGAAACTTAATCCGTTCTGCCTTTCTTTGATACCGGAGACCGATCCAATCCCAGATCTCCTGAGGGATTTTTTTAGACAGAATCTGGGCACTGCGGAGATTGGGTTAGTGTGGGACACGGCCAAAGCCTATTTAAGGGGGCAGTTTATTAGAATTCTCTCAAATCAAGACTAAGACTAAGGAATGGGAGAAGCGAGTACTTACGGATGCACAGCGCTCTGAGGCTGCATATGTTGCTGATCCTAATGACAACACCAAAAGAAACTGGCTAGCCTCCCAGTCCTTTCTTGGACAGGTGTCTCTACAACTTGCGGAGAACAAACGCTTTTTTCTGCAACAGAAGTACTTTGAGGAGGGGGAGAACACAGGACATGTGTTGGCAATGATTGCTAAATCACAGCAATCTTCTTCTCATATAGTCGCTATTCAGGACGCGCAGGGGACCCCTTGCTACTCCTCTCGGTCCATACTGGATAGTTTCTCCCAATTTTTTCAGGAGGTCTACTCATCCAAAGTACATCCCACCCAGGGGGAACTTTCATCCTTCTTAGACAGGTTTCCCATCCCGGCCTTTTCACCGGCAGATGCCGCTCTACTCAATGCACCATTGACGGAGGATGAACTCCTGAAGGCCCTGGCGTCTGCCCAAAATGGGCGGGCTCCGGGGGCGGATGGACTACCGGCCGAGGTATTTAAGAGATATTCGGAACAACTCTTGCCGATACTTTTAAAAGTCTACAATGATGCCTTTGAACAAGGTAGACTCTCCCCTTCCATGAATGAGGCCCTAGTGGTAGTGTTGCTAAAACCTGGCAAGGATGCTATGTCTCCAGACTCCTATAGACCTATTTCCCTGCTCACGTACGACATTAAGCTGCTGGCCAGAGTTTTGGCCACCAGACTGTCCAAGTGTATCCATCAAGTGGTACATAGGGATCAGTCTGGATTCATCCCATCGAGATCCACCTCCCAGAACCTCCAGAGACTCTTCCTCATCATTCAAATTCCAGTGGATAACCCTGGTAATAGGGCCATCTTCTCACTGGACACGGCTAAGGCATTTGACAGTGTCGAGTGGCCCTATTTGTGGGAGTTACTGTCCAGATTTGGGGTGGGTAACACATTTCTACGATGGGTTCAGTTGCTCCTATAGTGCCCCGTCAGCTAGAATGAGAATTAATGGTGATGTGTCTGACTCATTCAGACTCTTTCGGGGCACACGGCAGGGGTGCCCGCTTTCACCCCTGCTGTTTGCTCTCGCTTTGGAGCCTTTGGCCATACACATACGAGCATCGCCGGACATTACAGGGTTCTGTAGAGGTCCTAGTCAGGAAATAGTATCTTTATATGCAGACGATACTTTGATTTACTTGGGGGACACTGGCCGCTCTCTGGAGAACGTGATGCGTTTAATCGCGGACTTCGGTGAGTTGTCAGGGTTCAGCATTAATTGGAACAAATCGGTGCTTATGCCCTTGGACCCACTAACTCGCCCGGTTCCTGAATGCGCAAGAGACATTTTGATAGTGGAAGAGTTTCGCTATCTGGGTATACAAGTGACCCCTGACCCTACACAATACCTGTCACAAAATCTAACGCCTTTGCTTCGTAAACTCCGAGCTAAATGCGCGGCGTGGATGAAGTTGCCGCTTTCGGTCACAGGGAGGGCTAACCTAGTGAAAATTATATGGGCCCCACAACTTCTATACATCTTTCATAACGCTCCCATCTGGATTCCGCATAGATGGTTTAACCAGATTGACTCTCTATTTAGGGCACTAATCTGGGGGAATAGGGCGGCTCGCATTAGTCTATTCTCTCTACAACTGGCCAAGGATCAGGGTGGGATGGAAGTTCCTCATGCCAGATACTATTATGTAGCATCCCAATTACAGCATTTGGGTAATTGGGCGGGGGGGAGGATGCGGGAGACTCCATACGCTCATTGCTGGATCCTCAGGGATCGGAGTTATCTGTATTATCCCACCTGGAAGCGGGATTCACTCATCTCCCTAGTACACTACCCACGATTCAGTTACTCAATACTCTATGGAAGTACTCCAGGTCTCTTCTGCGAATTACAGGGATCTGTTCATTCACTCCCATATGGAGAAATAAATACTTCCCTGAACTCTTCAAACTTAAAGATTTTCGCTCCTGGGAAAGTGCTGGCATACATTTTATTGCTCAATTATTTTAATGGTCGACCCTTAAATCATTTACTGACCTGGTGGGGGAATTTGCCCTCCACAAGTCACAATTTTTCAGGTACTTGCAATTACAGCATGCTATCCAGGCATCGGTTATCTGAGTTCAGGCTGCTGACGCATCCCTTAATAAATGTAGTATTACAAGCTGAAGACAAAAAGGGGATGATATCAGGGGTCTATGCTAGGTTACTGGGCGCTTCTCACAATGCTTCCAAACTTCCCTGTAGAAGGGGATGGGAAAAGGATCTAGGACCTATAGATGGGGCGACTTGGGAATTATGTCTTACCTCTGCTCCTTTGGTGTCGGTTTCGGCCTCCCGCAGACTATCACATTTATATCTACTACATAGGGTTTATAGGACCCCGCTCCGGCTGTACAGATGGGGTTGTAGAGACACGCCACTCTGTCCTAAGTGTAGCATACATAATGGAGACCTGCTCCACATGATGTGGAAATGTCCGAAACTCTTTCGGTATTGGAATTATATACTCTCGATCTCTCGAGTATACCAGATACCGTTACCACGAGAACCCATTGTGTGCCTGCTCGGTGCGTTGGAAATTCCCTCGCTGTTGCCCCACGGTCACACAGCAATACTTCGTCTCCTATATATAGGCAGGAAGGCGATTGCGGGGTTATGGATATCCCCGAGAGTTCCAACAGGAGAGCAGTGGGTGAAAATGGTAAATGATCAGCTGATACGTGAGAAACTTACCTATCAACATAGGAATGCACTGAAAAAATTATATTCCATGTGGCAACCCTGGCTAGATACGCCAGGGTTGGGACCTCCTCAATTAATTAAAGATAGGTTGTTGCACCTCCAGCTCCACCACGCCCTCCGGTCACAATTTCGAGACGCACCCCCCAATGTAGAGCGCTTGGATATTATCCGCACTATGGTGGGGCCTGACTCTCGTAAACTTATTTTGATATTCTACAATTCTCTCATCCGCCCCCCTGCGGTGACCCTGGCGTACAATCTGAAACACCGGTGGTCTGGGGATGTGGGGGAGCTGGAGGATGATGAATGGGAGGATGCGCTGGACGCCTGTAAAAAGGTCTCCACCAGACTGTCTGACCGCCTCACACACCTTTACATTTTGCACAGATCCTACCTGACCCCGATTAGAATCTCCAGATTTAAGCCTGATTATAACCCCCTCTGCCCCAGGTGCAATAGTCCTGCCAGCACATTTTTTCATATTTTATGGTCTTGCCCAGCAATACAAGACTATTGGTCTCATATTGTGCAGTTCATTCATGATGAGATGGGCTCACCTCTGAAACTATGCCCCAAGGAATGTTTATTGGGGATCTTCCCTAACCCAGACTCGGATAAACTTCACAAAACTTTCCTCCAGGAGACCCTATTCATAGCCCGATTGCTTGTAGCAAGGAAATGGCTTCAGGTAGCACCCCCCCTCGCTACAAGAATGGAAATCAGCGGTTAATCAGGTGCTCCCTTATAAAAAAGAAATCTATATTCACAGGGGATGCCCCACTAAATACGATAAGATCTGGGACGCCTGGCTGGGTAATGCCGCTACCTGCGTCGGGACTCCAGTCTGATGCCCCTCCTTATACTCCTTTCCTGATCTCCTATCGGTTCCGGTTTGATCTGTCGGTTTCCCTTCCCATCATACATCGGGGTCTCCGGCTGGAGCACGCTGGACCCGTATGCTCCCCCCTGATGATGAACCCAGCTCATTGTGACTAGACACCTGCTGCCCAGGGCTCCCCGGTTTGTCAGTATAGGACGCCTTTGCCAATTGCCGACTCAATATGTGGAAAGACAAGTTCTATTTCATTACTTGCTTGTACCTTGATACTGTCCTGCTATGTTTTGATGTAATGTCAACTTATAAAATGTAACCTGTTCATATTCTTCTTAATAAAACACCACGTTATTTGTAAAAAAAAAAAAAAAAAAAAAAAAGATAGGTTGTTGCAGCTGTAGGCCCGTGACTTGGGATAATATGCCCCATAGACCGTTTTTTTATGAATAAAGAGCTGGGGACTAGAGATATGCACAGGGTGGGGATGGGGATCCAGGTGGGGAGGGAGGGGGAGTGAGAGGACCACGTGGATATGATTTATTCTCTTGATTTTGTGCGGATGGTGGTGGGCTCTGGAGGAGGGCGGTTGAGGCATGGTGGAGATTGTATCCCCGTAGTGAGAGTTAGAAGGGGAAGTTTATCCAGTCTCGATGGTTAGGAGATTGGCACTTGGTTACTTTAACTTTGTCTTATTCTTTTTCTCTTCTTTTACCTTTTCTCCTTATTTCTTCTGGTATGTTGTTGCTTTTAATGACATATCAGTAACTATTTGAAGGGTCTCTGATTGCATGTTTTAAGTGATGTGTAGGTCCCTGCTGTATTTATCTCGATCTGTCATGATACATGCAATACAAGTTCTAGTAGTTAAAAGGAGATAGTTGTTATCCACTGCATATGAGACCTGTCTGTTTAATGTCTGCATTTTTTTGTGTTTATTTTGGATTTTATCTGGATGGCACATGTCTGTTATATTGTCTTTCTCAATAAAACTTTTTACTGATTTAAAAAAAAAAAAGCTAAACTCAACGCAAACAACTAAACACACAGATAAAATATGTATATGAGAGATATTTTTCCTGCCAAAGGATTTATATCTTTGTCTATTTAGTTTTAAAATGTACAGTATTTCCACACAGCCTAGTTCTGTCTGGCAGGGGAGGGAAACCGACCTTTCTCTGCTGAAATTTCACATACAGGTGGTCTTCCTATCCTGTCACTGGACAGAGAAAAGAGAAGCAACACACTAATACGCTCATCTGTCTGCCCTCTCCTCCTACTAGCATGGTTCTTGTGCTGCAGCACACCTCATTTCCTCTGTGCTGATTCTCATTTTACTTCCTTAAAGCCTAAGTGCAGCCAAAATCACTCAGTAAAATCCGTACAAGGAAGATAACTTACAGTCAGTGTGGGATCTCAAAAATACGTTTCTCACAGTAACCAGTCAGATTCAGAACTGCCTTGGAAGCCTGAATGTGAGGAAGTTAAAGTGGTTGTAAAGGCTCAAGGTTTTTACCTTCTATGCATGAAGGTATAAAACGTATGTGCAGCAGCTTCTCCCCCCCCCCCCCCTCCCAATACTTGAGCCTGATCCCGCTTGAGCAGTGTGCAGTGTGTACAAGAGCACTGCCTCTCCTGGATCTCTCTCTCTCCTCATTTGCTGTCAGTCATAGCCAGTGAGGAGAGAGAGGGGGCAGGGCTGAGCTGCACTTGGGAGCAAGCTTGCTCAGGTGCTCCTATAAAAAGCTGCTTGCTTTGGGGGCATTTGCTAGGAGGGAGGGGCCAGGAGCATTAGCGGGGGACCTGAGAAGTGGGGGATCGGGGCTGCTCTGCGCAAAACCACTGCATGAGCAGGTTAGTATGAAATGTTTGTTATTTAAAATAAAATCTGCCTTTAATATGACTTAAAACAACGCAGGCTTCAGGATGTATACCCCTAGCCCCCTGCTCCTACCCTGTATGGAGCTGTGTGTGCTTGTAGATGCACTGGGTTGAATAGAACCCAGTGATTGTAAAGTCTCTTTTTTTTTTTTTTTTTTTAGTTAAACATAACAAACATGTCATACTTACCTGCCCTGTGCAGTGGATTTGCACAGAGCAGCCCAGATCCTCCTCTTCGGTCCTGTTTTGGTGCTGGCCCCTTCCTCCTGATGAGTGCCCCCACGGCAAGCAGCTTGCTATAGCTCTGTTTATCCATTCAGACACGGAGCTGAAGCCCGGCCACGCCCTCTTTATCTCCTCATTGGCTGAATTACTTTGACAGCAGCTGGAGCCAATGGCACCACGCTGCTGTCTCCGTGTCAGAAACCATGAATCAGACCGAGACAGAAGTGCAGTTAACCTCCTCGCGCCCGCCGTACGAGAATATACGGCCGCAAGGTGGTTGTCAAATGCCGGGAGGGCGTTAATATACGGCCTCCTCTATTTGGCCACTGGGGGGCGCGCGCACGTGCCCGGCGCTTCACTGCAATGCCGATGCGCGTGCCTGGCGGCCGCGATGTCCGCCAGGCACCCGCGATCGGCGGTTACAGAGACAAGGACATGGATCTCTGTGTGTAAACACAGAGATCCATGTCCTGTCAGGGAGAGGGGACCGATGCTGTGTCCCTTGTACATAGGGACACAGATCGGTCTCCTCCCCCAGTCAGTCCCCTCCCCTCACAGTAAAAATCACTAATAGGGAACACATTTAACCCCTTCCTCGCCCCCTAGTGTTAACCCCTTCCCTGCCAGTCACATTTATACAGTAATCAGTGCATATTTATAGCACTGTTCGCTGTATAAATGTGAATGGTCCCAAATTAGTGTCAAAAGTGTCCGATGTGTCCGCCATAATGTCGCAGTCACAAAAAAAATCACTGATCGCCGCCATTACTAATAAAAAAAAAAAAAATTATAAAAATGCCATAAAACTACCCCCTATTTTGTAAACGCTATAACTTTTGCGCAAACCAATCCCTAAACGCTGATTGCGATTTTTTTTTTTACCAAAAATATGTAGAAGAATACGTATCGGCCTAAACTGAGGAAAAAAAATATAAAAAAAAATTAAAAAATTGGGATATTTATTATAGCAAAGTGTAAGAAATATTGCTTTTTTTCAAAATTGTCGCTCTATTTTTGTTTATAGCGCAAAAAATAAAAACCGCCGAGGTGATCAAATACCACCAAAAGAAAGCTCTATTTGTGCGAAAAAAAGGACGTCAATTTTGTTTGGGAGCCACGTCGCACGACCGCGCAATTGTCATTCAAAGCGTGACAGTGCTGAAAGCTGAAATTTCGCCTGGGCAGGAAGGGGGTATATGTGCCCAGTAAGGAAGGGGTTAAATAACACTAGTTTAATAATAAATGATAAAAAGGTAAACAGAGTAGGCGTAGTCAAAACATAGCCAGAGTTCAGTAACTGGATTGGGTAGTCGGCCAAGCCAAAGACCAAGAGCCAGCAATAAAGGTAAAAGAACAGCAAGCAGGATCCGTAGCCAGAGGGAACAGCAGTCAAGCAGGTCTTCAACTGGAACACAGGAGAAAGTCTCTTGTGATGTTAACACAGGCGAAGGCAAAGATCAAATGAACTGGAAGTCCTTAAGTAGCCAGAGCTGACAAAAAACTGGTGGCACACTGTGGAGAGATGGAAGCTGGCAATTAGCTGACAGCTGAGCTGCCAGCACAGAGAAGGAAGGGCTGAACCCAGCTATGACACTCAGCCAATGAGAAGAGGAGTCCCGGGCAGATGAGACATTTCTGCAACATCGCTGGATCTAGATGGACTCAGGTAAGCATTAGGGGGGCTGGAGGGACACTACTGCACACAGAAGTTTTTTTTTTATCTTAATGCATGGAATGCATTAGGATAAAAAAAAATCCTGCCTTTACAACCACTTTAAGATAAAATAAGTACATTGTCTAACTTTATCCCAACTGTTGCATTTATTAGATATGGTCTCACTAATTGCTCTTGTTGTCTGTAGTTTCCCATTTCATATCTGGCCATAAATCCTGAGCAAGATCTTAACATAGTATAACATTATGGTGAAACCTTCAGGATCAGAAAGATCAGCCAAGTTCTAAACTGCTCAGATAACAACAAAATCAGTCATAGCCTGATGAAATATTCTTGTCTGCTGATTTTCTATATTGCCCTTTCAAACTCGACCAAGCACACAGATGACTTTTTATCAAGTATGATTGGGATTTATTTGATTGGCACTCAGCCTAAATATTCATTAACATTTTGTTTTTTTTTTGTTTTTTTTGCCATAAAAGTAAGTGTGTTAAGGTAGGTTTTCACTATATTTTTTTTTTACAGGAAAGAGTGTTTAAGAATGCGTAGCAAATAGATACAGTACATTTGTCCATTGATTACATTTAGAGAAATTGCTTTGTTCTAATTAACATCTACCGGTAATTTGAAATTGATTCATAGAAAAAGCTAGACATGTCTAGATCTGATCTACAGTGTAATGTTTTCCGATAATAAACCATTAGCAGCTATTATCAATGTACCTTATGTTTAGCTCATGGTGGAACTTATAAACAAAACAGCAGGAGACACGACACAATTATAATTCTGAGTGTATAACCCTGTAATTACTTTGGAGAGTTCTAAAACATTTTACTATAATGTTTGGATATAGGTGGGAAAATTGTTTAAGGTTCTGAGGCCCGTTTTGGGAGGTTAACTCCCTGTGTGACTGCAGTGGTCATCTCCAGTCTGTCATGATTACTGTGTACAATATTGTTTCCCAAGCTGAGCCTCTATCTGCAGACGTTAATCACACATGTGACTGTTAGTGAGCACAGCCAATCTAAGCTCTCAGTATGCCCCCTGTTTTTCATGACTACAATAGTGAGCTTGACGGGATACCGAGATCAACAATATCTCATCTTCACTCACTAACTTTATTTCATTTTGACTTGTCCCATTCAATTTGTATGATGCTAAAATCACCATTTTCTCTCTGTGACCTTAGTTACACCACTCAAATCTTGAAGTGATAGTATACAAAGCAATACAGCAACAATCTGTCATGCAGCACAAAACGGTACAGATTAGGTTAAAACCATGGCGTGTAAATGTTTTTTGCTGTGACTGTAGTTCAGTTGTTTATATTCAAAAACATGGTTTCGCTATTTTATTAATATCCTAGAGAATTGACTGCATGCAGATATACAATTTTTACCAAAATTAACAGACATTTAGTGGGTCTGTATTAAATTAGGCAGTCACATTTTTGTGGCCCCTGGAAAGGACAAAGATTATGCAGTGAGTGTGGTCTTTAACCACCTCAATACCACACGCCGTAATATGACGTCCTGGTATTTAGGGGGGGATATCTGAATGATGCCTGCAGCTACAGGCATCATTCAGATAACCTTTTTTTTTAGCCGGCGATTCTGCGCACCATAAGAGCGATCATAGCGGTGGTTCCGCTGCTTGATCATTCTTATAGGCGAAGGGAGGGGACGGCCCCCCTCCCGCCACCATCCGGTGCTTCTCCGGGCTCTCCCGTGCTTTCGGGGCCCGGGGAACGAATCGGACGGTGCCGGATGACAAGGATAGAGATTTCCGGTGACCAGATGGTCACCCGTCATCTTTATGACCATCGGAGGCCCGGGCGCGACGTTATGACGTCACACCCGTGTACCCGGAAGTAAACAAAGCCGCAATCACGGCTGTCGGCATGAGATCAGTGATTTTTTTTTCATGATCTCATGCTTTCAAGCCTAGAGGAGAGATGTGGGGTCTTATTAAAGAGGACCTGTCACAATGATTCCTATTACAAGGCATGTTTACATTCCTTGTAATAGGAATAAAAGTGATCAAAAAAAAAAAAAAGTAAAAAAAGGTGTAAAAAAAATAAAATAAATTAAAATGCCCCTGTACCCGGTAGCTCGTGCTCAGAAGCGAACACACACGTAAGTCCCGCCCACATAGGTAAACGCCGTTCAAACCACACGTGAGGTATCGCCGCGTACGTTAGAGCGTGTGCAACAATTCCACCACTAGACCTCCTCTGTAACTCTAAACTGGTAGCCTGTAAAAAAAAATTAAAGCGTCGCCTATGGAGATTTTTAAGTACCAAAGTTTGCCGCCATTCCATGAGTGTGCGCAATTTTAAAGTGTGACAAGTTGGGTATCTGTTTACTTGGCGTAACATCATCTTTCACAATATACGAAAAAATTGGGCTAACTTTACAGTTTTGTTATTTTTTAATTCCTGAAACTGTTTTTTTCCCCCAAAAAAAGGAGTTTGAAAAATGATTGCGCAAATGCCGTGCGAGATAAAAAGGTTGCAATGACCGCCATTTTATTCCCTAGGGTGTCTGCTAAAAAACTATATATAATGTTTGGGGGTTCTGAGTAATTTTCTAGCAAAAAAATTATGGTTTTTACATGAAGGAGAGAAGTGTCAGAATAGGCCCGGTATTGAGGTGGTTAACGTAAGATATCACAGTATGGCTTTAGTATATAACAACATGATGGGTACAGTTATAGCTGTAGTGTGGAGCAATGCTAATATTTTACCAATTCTTCTAGCTTTGATGTTTTTGTTAAAAAAAATTCTGCCATAGGCCAGTTATATACATTGCAAATATTTTTATCAAACCTCATTGCAATTTTAATGATAGCACTCATTCTACTAGCCTTCTGATTGGAAGGGTCATCCAACTTCTCAGTCCCAGTGTTGTAAGATTAGAGAATATCTCCAGCCTCTCCCAAGCTGCATGGCCAAGTTATATCCAAAGATAAAAGGCTTACTGCAGTCAATTTTAACAGAGCCGCATGTGACTGAAATGTTATCTCAAGCTCATTGCAGAAGATAGGGGTAAAAGTTAGCCGGTCATGTCTGTAAGAAATACAAGAAGAGAAAATACCCTCCTGGGACTTTAAAGGTGACCACTAGAAATAGTAAGTTAAAACATCCAATATTTTATTATTCACAATCATAAAACACAATGATTAAAAAACAAGTTTAGAGGCCTGCTGGTGTATCCATTAGGCTACAGTATGGCATCTGTATATTGTGAATACATGTATTTTATAGAATAGATGTACTGGAAAAACACCTGGGGCGTTTAAGTTCCTATTTCTTAAGGGATGTAGCCAATAGCTGTGTGATAATGTTTTTAATAAAATATAATAATCAATACGTACATATGTTACAAGGACAAAAAATAAAATCGTACTAATATGTCCATGGTTTCAAGCACTCACATTTCAAGCCAAATGCCTTGTATATATCACCAAAGCCTCATCAATGATAAAAAGGTTTCTGGGTACTGTTTCCCACCAAGGCCAAGGAGAAGCCCCAATCCATGTATCAAGGTACCCGCCAACAGCGGCCACTAGGGCTGGAAAAAGCTTGCCTGGAGGTGAATCCACAGTACAGGAATCTTCAACAAACCGGTAAGAATAATACCCTATATACTCGAGTATAAGCCGACCCGAATATAAGCCGAGGCACCTAATTTTACCACAAAAACTGGGAAAACGTATTGACGCGAGTATAAGCCTAGGGTGTGCCTCACTTTGCCTCATTGTGTCTATGCCTCACTGTGTCCATGCCTCACTGTGTCCATGACTAGTCTGACGTTTAACATGGGAGTCTATGGAGGGGGTGCACGGCTTTGAAAAATCGGTGCTCCCCGGCCGTAAGTCCCCCGGACAAGAAACTTTGCAAACTTGTAGAGGAAGAGTGGGGCTACATGTGTGCCAAGTTTGGGGTCCAGAGAACCTACGACCGGCCAGTACCGGGTCCCCAAAGTCACCAGAGAAATTACCGTTTAACATGGGAGTCTATGTAAGGGGTGCCCGGTTTTGAAAAATCGGTGCTTTCCGGCCGTAAGTCCCCCGGACAAGAAACTTTGCACACTTGTAGAGGAAGAGTGGGGCTATATGTGTGCCAAGTTTGGGGTCCAGGGGACCTACGGCCGGCCGGTACCAGCTCCCCAAATTCTGGGAGATCAGGCGCAAAAAGGTGACTCGAGTATAAGCCGAGGGGGGCATTTTCAGCACAAAAAAATGTGCTTAAAAACTCGGCTTATACTCGAGTATATACGGTATATGTAATAATAAAGGGAAGAAACTTAACTCAGTAGGTGGGCTATACAAAAAGCCCTTTATAGAGCAGATTCAATAAGCACATAAATAGCTTACTTGTCCAGTGTAAATGGATGTATCTGCAAGCTGAAAGATCACATTGGGATCATCACATAACCCCCATCAAACCAGAAAATGCTGATGCAGAATAGGAGCTCCTATCTCTGGATTCGTCTCCGCAGCGGCAGTTCATCTCCCGACAATGCGGGCATTTTAAACTTCCCGGTTCAATGGCGCCGGCCAGACTGTAAGACATAATGAGTAAACTGTAAAAAAATAATTCCCATTTGCGCATAAGTGAAATTAAAACTTTTTTGAAATTTTTCACACTATGGCTAGATTACGTGTTCGAAATGGAATGTTAAAATCCAAATAATTAAACGTTGTTTATGAATACCATTAAGTTCATTAGGTCAGTTCAACTCTTTTATATATCCAAAAAATGACATGGCGTATACGCCACTATCTATGGCGGGATTTTTAAGGCAGTGCTACAAATATAATTTCAAACAGAGATTTTATTACAAAATTACATTAGTTAAATACAAACATTTTTTAAATGTACGCCAACCGTACATTAAAGGGGTTGTAAAGTTAATTTTTTTATTTTCTAAATAGGTTCCTTAAAGCTAGTGCATTGTTGGTTCACTTACCTTTTTCTTTGATTTCCCTTCTAAATGTTTTTTTTTCTTTGTCTGAATTTCTCACTTCCTGTTCCTCCTCATTAAGCTGTTCCGTAAGCTGTTCTGGCTGACTCCACACCACTCGGATGATGGTGGCAAGATCACTGAATGGAAACAGGAAGTGAGAAATTCACACAAAGAAAAAAAACATTTAGAAGGGAAAACGAAGGAAAAGGTAAGTGAACCAACAATGCGCTAGCTTAAAGGAACCTATTTAGAAAATAAAAAATGTACCTTTACAACCCCTTTAACCTTTCCCCAGATAACATATTCACAACAATACCAAACCCAGTTATATGGGGAAAGGTTAATGTATGTTTGGCGTACATTTAAAAATTGTTTGTATTAAACTAATGTAACTGTAATAAAAATTCTATTTCAAATTCTATTTGTAGTACTGCCTTAAAAATCCCGCCATAGATAGGGGTGTATACTCTGTGTAGTTTTTTGGCTACAATACAATTGGGATGTGGCAGCTTCAAGGCTTATTAATATACTAGCTATTCAGCTCTTTTATAGTCTGTAGTGGCTTGCAAACAGCTGCACTGATACCGCCTGGTAAACTTGCTAATTTAATTTATTTAATTTATACAATTTACTTAAAGCTGAAGTTCTTCTTTTTTTGGGGATATAGCATCAAACACATTAGTAATGGTGTGTATCCCATGCCTTGGAGACTGCTGCTTTATATTAAATTCCTCCTGACTGCTGGATTTTGCTCAGGGCAGACTTACTTCTGGTGCTGCAGGGTTAACAGTGTGTGAACGATTTGTGCTGCTTGCCTGCCCCTACCGGTACAGATAAATAGTGAGTTTGGTGCTGTACAATTCCCCCATCCTAAAAAAATACTAAACTTAAGTGTAAAAAAACTGGTTCTTTATTCAATTTTGTACACATGAGTTTAATATTACAGCACATGTGATGTACCCCCTGTCGAGTTTCACATCTGCAGAGTACTTAAAAAATACACTTCAGATACATAAATAAGCCAATGCGTATAAAAGAAAGGCACAAAAAACTCTCAAGATTCATAAAAATGACAAAATTTGGACACACACTGTAAATGATTTATGACAGCAGAACAAAAACCACCTTTTATAACTCTATATGTCTCCCTGTTGTCTGTTTCCTGCAGACGTTTTACATATCCATACTGGATTTAGGAAGCTTTTTGTTTAAGAGGCTGCTCAATCTAAGGGAAGCTTTTGTTTTCATTTCACAATCTTCCCACTTGCACATTTGTAATGCAGGAAGATTGAAACTGTGTTCGAAAAGGACGGTGCAATGATTTTATTGCATTTAATTTACCTGATGACACTTATTCTTCCAGGTCAAATGCTTCATTTCTAATTAATGACTGATGATGTGTGAACTGATCACCAGCAAATATCTTACAGCTTGTTTGGTAAATGTCTTCTCATTTAGTTACTATAGGCAGTTGTAGTGTTGCAAGTTGTGCTTGGCGTCAGTTGTATTAGAACTTTCAGGCTGGGTTCACACTGGTGCGCTGTCCAACATCGGATGTGATTCGCACTGCAATGCAAATCACATGCAATGTCTGTGCGTTTCAAACTCAGCCATACAGATTGTATGGCTGAATTTGCATCGCATGTGAACCAAACTCGCACAGGACCTTTATTGTGGTCCGCACCAGAATCGGATTGCATGGTTGTTCACACCCAATGCGATTTGATTCCTGTCCGAATTCACAGTTTGCACTGCGATATGTGAACTGATTTGGAGTGTCATTAACCTTCTATTGACACTCCCAGCAGTTAGCATATGGCAGTGTAAACTGCCTGTGAGTTGGTGCGATACGGGAACCTGTAGTGGATTTGCATCCACTTTGCATTTGGGTTCTCGCATCGCACCAATGTGGAC